>OU015432.1:18713693-20104193 GCA_907164795.1 Hemaris fuciformis | reverse complement strand
GAATTAGGTCATTACTTAACAGTCCAGGAAAGACAAATAAATAGGTAGGAACTCGTGTGATTTAATGGAGCAAACTCTCACAATAAATAGATGTGTTCGTAAAATAGGTATAACTGATTAATGTCGTTACGCAACAGTCCAGGAAAGTCATAAATAGGCAGGAATTCGTGTGATTTCATGGAGCAAACTCTCACAATAAATAAATGTCTTCGTAAAATAGGGATTTCGATTAATGTCGTTACGCAATAGTCCAGGAAAGACAAATGAATAGGCAGGAATTCGTGTGATTTTATGGAGCAAACTCTCACAATAAATAAATGTCTTCGTAAAATAGGGATTTCGATTAATGTCGTTACGCAACAGTCCAGGAAAGTCATAAATAGGCAGGAATTCGTGTGATTTCATGGAGCACTCTCACAATGAATAGATGTGTTCGTAAAATAGGTATATCTGATTAATGTCGTTACGCAACAATCCAGGAAAGACAAATGAATAGGCAGGAATTCGTGTGATTTTATGGAGCAAACTCTCACAATAAATAAATGTCTTCGTAAAATAGGGATTTCGATTAATGTCGTTACGCAACAGTCCAGGAAAGTCATAAATAGGCAGGAATTCGTGTGATTTCATGGAGCACTCTCACAATGAATAGATGTGTTCGTAAAATAGGTATATCTGATTAATGTCGTTACGCAACAGTCCAGGAAAGACAAATGAATAGGCAGGAATTCGTGTGATTTTATGGAGCAAACTCTCACAATAAATAAATGTCTTCGTAAAATAGGGATTTCAATTAATGTCGTTACGCAATAGTCCAGGAAAGTCATAAATAGGCAGGAATTCGTGTAATTTCATGGAGCAAACTCTCACAATAAATAAATGTCTTCGTAAAATAGGGATTTCGATTAATGTCGTTACGCAACAGTCCAGGAAAGACAAATGAATAGGCAGGAATTCGTGTGATTTTATGGAGCAAACTCTCACAATAAATAAATGTCTTCGTAAAATAGGGATTTCGATTAATGTCGTTACGCAACAGTCCAGGAAAGTCATAAATAGGCAGGAATTCGTGTAATTTCATGGAGCAAACTCTCACAATAAATAAATGTCTTCGTAAAATAGGGATTTCGATTAATGTCGTTACGCAACAGTCCAGGAAAGACAAATTAATAGGCAGGAATTCGTGTGATTTCATGGAGCAAACTCTTACAATAAATAGATGTGTTCGTAAAATAGGAATATCTGATTAATGTCGTTACGCAATAGTCCAGGAAAGACAAATGAATAGGCAGGAATTCGTGTGATTTTATGGAGCAAACTCTCACAATAAATAAATGTCTTCGTAAAATAGGGATTTCGATTAATGTCGTTACGCAACAGTCCAGGAAAGTCATAAATAGGCAGGAATTCGTGTGATTTCATGGAGCAAACTCTCACAATAAATAGATGTGTTCGTAAAATAGGAATATCTGATTAATGTCGTTACTTAACACAGTAAATAGACACGTAATATAGGAATATGTGAATTAAGTCGCTACTTAACAGTCCAGGAAAGTCATAAATAGGCAGGAATTTGTTTTATTTCATGCAGCAAACTCGTACAATAAATAGATACGTACGATAGGAATATCTGATTAATTTCGTTACTTAACACAGTAAATAGATACGTAATATATAATAATATGTTAATTAAGTCGCTACTTTACAGTTCAGGAAAGACAAATAAATAGGCAGGAATTTGTGTGATTTCATTGAGCAAACTCTTAAAATAAATAGATGTGTTCGTAGAATAGGAATATCTGATGAATGTCGTTACTTAACACAGTAAATAGATACGTAATACAGGAATATGTGAATTAAGTCATTACTTAACAGTCCAGGAAAGACAAATAAATAGGCAGGAATTCGTGTGATTTCATTGAGCAAACTCTTACAATAAATAGATGTGTTCGTAAAATAGGAATATCTGATTAATGTCGTTACGCAACAGTCCAGGAAAGACAAATAAATAGGCAGGAATTCGTGTAATTTCATGGAGCAAACTCTCACAATGAATAGGTGTGTTCGTAAAATAGGAATATCTGATTAATTTCGTTACTTAACACAGTAAATAGATACGTAATATATAATAATATGTGAATTAAGTCGCTACTTTACAGTCCAGGAAAGACAAATAGGCAGGAATTCGTGTGATTTCATGGAGCAAACACTCGCAATGAATAGATGTGTTCGTAAAATTGGAATATCTGATTAATGTCGTTACTTAACACAGTAAATAGACACGTAATATAGGAATATGTGAATTAAGTCATTACTTAATGGTCCAGGAAAGTCATAAATAGGCAGGAATTCGTGTGATTTCATGGAGCAAACACTCGCAATGAATAGATGTGTTCGTAGAATAGGAATATCTGATTAATGTCGTTACTTAACACAGTAAATAGATACGTAATACAGGAATATGTGAATTAAGTCATTACTTAACAGTCCAGGAAAGTCATAAATATGCAGTAATTTGTTTTATTTCATGCAGCAAACTCGTACAATAAATAGATACGTACGATAAGAATATCTGAATAATTTCGTTACTTAAAACAGTAAATATATACGTAAAATAGGAATATGTGAATTAAGTCATGATTTAACAGTCCAGGAAAGACAAACAAATAGGCAGGAATTTGTTGTATTTTATGAAGCAAAGTCGTACAATAAATAGATACGTACAATAGGAATATCTATTATTATATTCACATTTAAAAGTCCAGGAAAGACAAATGGGTATAAATTCGTTTGATTTCATGTAGCAAAATCATAGTAATAAGCACGTTAAACAGTTGACTAGGCTATTGTAGGAATTATAAAACTAAATCTTTTGGGATTCGAAAGTTAAATAAAATCCTTTTATTAATAATACTGGCTCACTTGCTCGTTTGCCTCCATTTCCATAAAAAAAAGGAAATTAAAATATTGAGATGCTTTTAGGAGCTAGGAATATTTATATTACAAGGGATTGTTGGTATTATGTTGTTTCGTTACTAAGGTACAAAGTCAACTAAATAGCCGTTATTATGGTTTGATGTAGTTTTCCTTAAGCAACGTGTAAATGATTCTACGTCGTCATTACATTAATAATACCACGAAATATTTGAAACGCAAACCTGATGTAAGACTAATAAACTATCTTACTGTTATATATATTGCGGCGTTGAAGATTATTTTGACGATTTTAAAAGGGTAAGAATTACTTCTTTGAACAAAAGCTTAACGAGATGTAGGTATCATCAATTAAGTCACACAAAATCTAGCGTTGGATACAGTTATATAAATATTCTTAACATGTTAGGAATTTTAGAATGAAAAATTATATAGAAGAATTAAGCGTTGATGTTACTCCATTATTAGAATCATATTATTATAAAACTATAATTTGAACATGTGCGCGCAATATAGATTTAAAAAGTGCGGTCGTGGAACCTTCTTTTACAAGACTTTATCATTATAAGAATATTTTACAAAAGCGGAAAATTCGTTTACAATACCTCATAAACTATACGTATGAAAACATTACGAAAAATTTGTAGGAACATAAGTTTGAAATACTTTCAAATGTAAATAACAAAATTAGACATAACAATAATTGTAGGCTAATTAAAATGTGAAGGATTCGGAATATCAACATAGTTACGGAAATTGCTTTATCAAGTGATTATAGAACACTAATATCCTCTAATTAAGTACAATTATATTTATAAACAAATGTGCGATAAACGATATAAAATATGTATGAACAGCGTGTTAACGTAGGCATTTACATATGTACCATATATATTTTTTATTTCTAAACTTCTAAAACAGCTTTATAAATAAAAGAGTTGCTTGATGAAACATAACATATAGGTATATACCGATTATTGAAGGATCATAATTTGCTTATAGGTATTCTTGAGTGAAAATGGAAATTCGGATGTCCAATTCGATTGTCGATTGTTTATTTAAGTTGGAAAACTACTTAACTTAGTAACTTGACATAAATATACCAAACAGGCAAATTATGAGTGTACCTCGTTTATTAAGAAAATATTATTTCTGTATATAACATTATCGGTACAAATACCAGAAATTGTTAAATGGATTACTTAATCATGTGTAAATAAACAGATTTAGTAATGTGTTAACTATTGAGATATAAGATTTTAATTTATCATTTCAAATAAATAACATACGAACTTTACGCTTAAGCAATTTAGGTATGTTAAGGGAAAAACCCAAAGTGGATTATGAGAATGTATTGTGTATTGAACGTAACTGAAACAGGATGAGTTCAGAGAGTTTACAGAGAGGATGATTCTGATACTATAAATAAACGTTACCTAATTTTAGGCACAATGGTTTTTTATAGCTGATAATTTTGTTACATACGTAAGCTCGAAATAATGTGCATCATCGTAGGCAATGGAATTTCACTAATACGAGATCAATATAACGTAATTAATATTGAATATATTAAAAACGTTCGCTTTGCCAGTACCGTTCGGTACTGGTTGTTTAATACTGAAGAAATAAACGTGAGTACAAAGAGTTAACAAAATTGTTCATTAGTCACTTACAACTACAAAGCACAAACTAAATAGCGCATTTTAGAATACTTTGTGAATCTCGGCAGGATACTATTATTTATTTGCCGATTCGTGTTTAAAAGACTAGGGATTGCTGTCTCACTATTATGTGTACAAAAGATCTATTGAATTGTAGGCGTATAAAGACTACATGATTGGTTGCTATATTGTTTCCTTTGTACTGAAGCGATTTACGTTCGTACGTATAGGTATAATCCAAAGTGAATTATGAAAAATATTTATATTTATTATTACTCGTAAATATTAAATTCGAAACAGAAACACGAATTCTGCCACATACATCCATTAGAAGAGTAATATTTTACAAAAACAAGTGACACGTATAATTTTTTATTAGTAGAATAACTAGGAATCGATAATTTGAAATTTAAGAGCCAAATTATTTTACCGATGATGAATAGCGGAAATTGAAAGATCTAGATAGGAAATGCGACTTGATGTGTTAGGAAATTTATTATTAAATACCATTATGATTACTATGTAAAAAAAGGTCTAGAATAGGAATTCATGCCCGTGTAAACAATTTCAACTATTCACTATAATAATAATATAAGATAAATAAGAAATGTACAAAATGTAGTCGAATTGTCAGTAAGGAATAGGAATAAAAAAAACCTACTCAATTATTTTTGAAGGACTGCACCTCAGATGCATCACAATTTGCAATGAAACTGTGTGAAACAAATTGTAGAATTCTAAAAAACTAAAGAAGTTAGTTTTTATGCTTATCGTACAAAAATCATTACCAATTTAAAAACTCGTGATTACTTAAAACATATAGCTGCAGCGTCATACAGAAATGCACAAATTTACTTGTATAAGAATATTACGTAAAGTTATCGCCAAATTACACCTAGTCTGCCATATATAACCATTAAAAGAGTATATTTTACTAATAATCGTATTATCTATATAAATATTCGGAATATACAGAAACTCAATGTAATTAGTTGTTTAATACTGAGAAGATAAACGTAAGTACAAAGAGTTCGTACAATTGTTTATTTATCACTTCATACCTACAAAGCACAAATTAATTAACGTATTTTAGGATGTTGGAATTTATTTAATTGCAGATTAATGTTTAAAGTCTACGAATTTCTGACTTATTGCCACGTGCAATTGATCTATTTAATTGTAAGCGTATAAAGACTGTAATTTATAACAATGTGATACGAAACGATAGTTTTTAGAATGTTCTATATTTAACGTAACGTAATTTTAGGCGGGATGGTATCAGAAATAGGATAATACTGTTACTTATAATGTAAGCTCGATACAATGTGCATCTATATACATAGAGAAAAATTGCTAATATGTATTCGAAAAAGATACATAAAGTCTGCCATACGTCACCATAAGAAGTTTATGTTTTACATATAATCGTATCATCTATGTAAATAATACGGAATATACGGAAACTTAATTAGTTGTTTAATATAAAACAAAACGAGAGTACGAAGAGTTCACAAAATTGTTTAATTATTTTGTAGCTCCAGAGCACAAATTAAGTTGCGCATTTTAGGAAATGTTGGGAACCACTGTTGGATACACTTATTATTATTTCTTTGCTGATTAATGTTCAAAAACTAGGGATTTCTGTCTCATTACTATGTGTTAAAGACACTTGAAGTCTGCCATACACCAGCATATGAAGCCTGTTTTTTTACAAATACAAATCGTATATATTTTTTTACTATTAACCTTAACTAGTTACTAGTAAAGGGTAACACTCGTTGAGAAACAAGTAGGTCTTCAACTTTTATATTATTCAACAACTTTTATATTTTTAAACATTAATCCCTCTTGCAACTGGCAATTCCAACGACTGAGCTCGAACTGCTCAGCGACACCATTTTTATACACATCAATTGACGGTCTTATTTTTAAATATTTTTACAAAGCCCAATAATCAATTTATATTAATCAAGATTATATTCTAATTAAACTTATTGACAATTATAATTATACTTGTAAGTAATAAAATAATCATTATGCACTTTTACTATTACTACAATAATTATTAGTAAAAGGTCTGTACGCATAAGCTTTTAATAATTAATAAATTTAATATTGTAAGGTATTATAATGAAATACATTTATAATTACTAAATATTACTATTTAGGCTAACACTAGTAACCTTATTTTAGGCACATTGGTTTTCGAGAGCTGAAAATACTGTTACATACGTAAGCTTATTTAATGTGCATAAATATGAACATACAGATAAATTGCTAGTTTAGAAAAGATACCCGCAGTTTGTAATACATCACCAATAAGAAGTTTATATTTATAAATACAATTGACACATGTAATTCATTACTATTATTAGGGATACTAAGACTCGATAATTTGGAATTCATATCATTTTACTGAGAAAGAATAGCGGGAACTGTATTAAATATTAACGGCGACTTGATATTAACTTGAAATATGAACGGCGACTTGATAGGTATTGACTTGAAACTATCGACCTATATAGGGTTTACTTAAATACAAATGCGAAATATTAAAAAAATATCAAAGAAGTTACTTGAAATATGGTCATGTGAGAATTATATAAATTGATATAAAATATGTTTAAGGAACTATTTCAAACGATATCGTAATACAAAGGAAATTTTCAATCAAACGGAACATTTCACTTGTCGGATTTACTTAGAAAGATTGAACTTATTTTAACTCTTGACTTTCTTTTGTAAATAATTACATATTTTATTTAGATGTAAAACATACGGAACGTCGACGAAAATTGAGTTACAAAAGTGCGAAAAAAAAAACTTACAGTTTAATGACATAATACGTATATACATTTACATACAACATTTTAGGCAATAAAATATTCAGAATATAATAAGTACACTCTTTATTGAAATAATAATCATATTTATAATTAATGCCGATCATTAAAGTTTGACATTTTAGGAATACAAGAACGGCATAATATTTTAGCTGAAAGTTTAGTTATACGAAGTAAATAAAATAAGTAGAGTGTGGAAATATAAGAAAAGTCTATTTTCCAAGTATTAATGTAACGTTAAAACGGCGAAAAGAATGTGTATTTTATAACCGAAGTAATTTATGGACGAACCGATATGGTAGTGACGATATTCTTATTTTTTTTTGTAGAGGTGATTGTTCAAGAAGATTTACAGATAGGAAAGATAATATTCAAACTTGATTCAAGAATATATTTATTTAGGATGCGTACGGAAAAAGCGATGTGAAATATTTAATGTAGAGAACACATTATGAAAGTACAATTCAAAGAACTACAAGGATAAATTGGAAGTACAATAAAGCAAAGCCAGAGTCTTGCTATATAAATACATATGCAATATGATACAAATACGAAAACAACTTTCCCCAGTTACAAGATATTGAAAACGTCAACAAAGTTACGATAACAGGATTGAAATCGACGGCTACATGGCTTCAACGGCAATATACATACGAGTATATTCATCACCACATAGATAAATAATCTTCTGAAAACAAAGGCTTGGATCGAAAAGTTAATGAAATTTATAAAGTTGTTCAGGGTCCGATACGAAAAAAAATATTTGTGATTTACTATTACAAGAATTGATAAAAACGTATAATGAATACATATGGAACCACTGGTGGATAAATAGAAATAAAGTAGAGAATGTTTTACTAACTAAATACTGTCGGATAGGTAAGCTATAACTCACATTATATATTTATCTTAATATATTTCACATAATATATTTATTTATTATAATTTTTGCCATATGTGGGTTGAAAAACATCTGCAGGTGAAGCGTAAAACAATTAATACACCATAATCATTCATACTGATGATTGATGCACATAAAAAGTGCTCCAAATAGTCGGATAAAATTATAGAAAGAATATCGTTAATTCATTAAACACCAGTTGGAAATATTATTAAAATAATTAATTAAGAACGGTATTTTACTAAGGTCGTATAATAAAAGTACAAAATTGAAAACATCGTTATTACATCAGCAGGATACTTCAGCAGTTAAAGGTAAATAAGTTAAAGGGTAAAGTAATAGGCTAATAAAAGTACTAAGTTTATGTGTAGATGTTACCATGTAAGGCATTGCTTAAACGGAAAAAGTTTATTTGAAATAATGAGGCGATAAATAATTACTATCTATTAATAGGTAAAAAAGAATATGATAGGACGAAGGAGTTGACCAACAAGATAACGTACAGAACAGTTAGCTTCAAGACTAATATATTATAGCGTCAATATATAAATATATTGTATTCGCATAGATTAAATAGTTATATATTATTTGAACACAAAATATTAATTACTATGCTACGGGAGAATGTGTAACATGACCGTCATTTCATAAACAGTATTATATGTTGGAGAAAGTAATGTAAATGGATATTGAACAATTTAACTGATTCTGAACAATACTTAACAAAAATAGTTTATATGCGGCGACAAGAATTCAGTAAATGTAAATAACTAAAGATATAATTTGCTCAATGTTTAGAGTACCTATGTATCAATCCAAAAAATATTAAGGTATAATAAATTACCTAAAGTTAGGGTAAAATGCTATGCTTATGAATAAATTAAAATAACAATAGTAAAAATACACGTCATACGAGCGTTTAAAAATAAATCAGTCTAAAAATGTGAACTGCGAAGTGTTTTCGTAAAAACGCCAGGATACAATGTTGAAACTAGCAATGGGGTTTAAAGGTATATAAAATATATTCTATACGTAACATGTCAATGTATAAATAAATACGTGATTAAATTATATTTTGTATAAAAGCGATTGGCGTTAATGCCTTCCCCTAAATAGGTTTATCATACAAAATGATTTATTGCGGCATTTAGTACTATTATATGTAAAATATTGTAATTTCAAGGAAATAGGAACAGTTACAAAACAAATACGGTGTATTTATATATGTATTTAAACATGTTTTCGGTCAATAAGAGATGTCCTTATTAATACTAAAAAAACTTACAAACTTACTTGCTCAACACCCCGGTTTACGTGCTTAAAACTATGAATCAAATTCTTAGTGAGTTCGAGGCTAGTGTAACGGTGAGCAAAAAAATGTATGGAGTGAAAAGTATTATTTCAAAAAGAATGAATTAATTAATATTATCAATAACCTTTTTAGGACATAAAATTTGGCTTTATCAGTTTTGATGCAATTGTATTTAACAAACAAACAACATAAGTGATGAATCTGGATTTAACTGAGCTGAAATTTCAGGAACACATTATTTAACGTTAAAATATGCTATTATACTCTGTTAAATATTTCTTAGAAGACGTAAGGATTCACAATTTTTGATGTAGTTATTAATAGTAGCGTGACTACTAGTAGGTAGTAACTAGGTATGTATATATAGACAAATCCTAGTTGTAGACATAGACAAGATCATGATAATAAATATATTAACCAACTTGCATCTAAGCTCATCATGTGCGACCCTTGCGTGCTGTAAATCCATGGTTATATTTTACAATGAAATTTTACTTATAGAAAATTTACAGTTTAAGTAACACCGTTTTAATAATAACGAGTGATGAATAAAGCGAAGCAGAAGTACAAAAATATGCAACATAATATGAAAACGTTTTATAAAACCGATCCATTTTTGAAATATAGAATTTTTATAAAATTAAGCTGAATATAAAATATCAGTGAAGTGAGATCATATGAGAGTTAATAGTTTACGATTTATTAGTTCAGCTGTAAGTTTTGTTATTAAAGTGCAGTGGAAAGTGATTTGCTTCGAAGTAGTATGTTACGTGTAATGATTGAAATTGAAATAAAATCAATTTAAATGTTTAAATATAATTGGTATTTAAATATTTACATTAATTTAATGGATGTTGGAGTGTATAAGGGTTGTGTTTATCTAATATCTACATATGGATAGAGTAAAGGTGTAATGTGACTTCGGAAAGTTTATAAGTTGTGCAATTTCCGTGACATGACGCAATTGTGTAAAGAGTTTTGTAAATAGTATAGCCAATCTGTGAAGTGAGTGGAATTTAGTCTGAGAAATGTTTTTTTACATTTTGTGAATAATGAATAACATCGTTTGTACATCAAAATTTAACAATATACATTGAGCAGAATAAAATGTTTTGGTATTTTATGATAACATGTTCACGTTGCATAATTATGTGATAGATGACTATGATTTTTTCTAATTAGCAATTGAGATCTTAACTGTTCAAAAGGGACTTATATAGCGAAGAAACCGATGCAAACGAATCCCTAAAATAAACAACCTCTTCAAGAGTGAAATAAAGATTAGGTTCTATAATGTTTACCTTACTACAATTCCATCCTGCAAAAATAATCGCATTTTATTTTTAATTTATAATATACATATATGTATATATTGAAAAAGATACGATCAACGACTAACTTTCGCGCAAAAAAGTCAGCAGTAGAAGATTGAAACGAATTACATACTAAATAAAAAACTTATTATAACAATTTAATGATTGACATATCGAAGAAAAGAGAAAGATAGACTACAGCCTAGTCGTAGTTTAAAATGTGGTATTGCTTACAGAAAATCTTGATACTTAAAAGTTATACTGCCTCATTTATTCGACATTATATATAAAAGGTGTTTATTTATTAATCTAGAATTAAAAGTCAGGCTTTATGTAAATACATCCAATTGAAAATCATGGCTATTTGCTGTTAAAAAGGTTGAACTCGATTGAAGAAAACAAAATGGCAGAAACCATCGAATACACGCCTTGAATCGCATATAATAATCCATTTATAAATATCTATAAAGTTTGTTATCAGAAAATGTATACAGTTATTAATGTATATAGATATTACTGTATGAGTTGGCGAGAATCTTTATACATATTTGTTATACATTTATTCAAAGCGACTTCAATACGATACTGATCTTATCGTAAAGCCAATGAATTTGAGTAAGATGTGAAAAAATAAAATGTTAGAACTATAATAATAGTTATGAGGCATTTTCATATTTCAGAAATAAGCAAAAAATTTAAAAACTTAGAAGAAAAATCTGAAAATAGTTTCAAGGTTTTGCGTCACATATTTCTCAATATTTCAAGATGTGTTGTAACAAAGAAAAGTCGCCTTGCATTGACTAAGATTCTAAACGTGACTTGAATGACTAAAACGCTTCATACTAAAAATAAACTTTTGAATAAGTTTGAAATAAGACACGGATTGTTGAATAACGCAACAAATACTGATTACTGACTATTATATTAGAATAATTGCGTTGAAAATATATCAAATAATCATTTAAGAAAATGAAATGTTAAACTTCAGTCATATCCGAATTATACTCATTCGTGTTGCATAACTAAAGATGATTTGAGATGTATTTGGAAATATTTGAACATTTGCTTATTGAAATAAACACTGAAAATTAATTTATAAAATGTCACGGTCATACTAATTCTGGATAAATGATTTTAAGACATTTTGCATATCGGAAACAGCGACGATTGGAACAATTGTATATAATAATTACTTATACCTTTAATATATAGAGTAATGAGAACTTTCATTATGAGCAGTTAAGAGAACGAAATTAAAACGGCGAGTTCTATCATGAATTTAATAATAATAAATGATATATTTATTATTCATATAAAAAATACAGATGAAAAACAATTAAAATTAAAAAGTAAAAACAAGTATCTTATAACTAATACTACAAACAGAAAGCTGATGGGTTACAGTTTTAGATGTAAAAAATCTGTTACAAAACTTAACTCTTGACTCCTAAACAAGGATTGAACCTGTATCATAAGAGTAAGAGATTCAGCAGCGACATAAGTTTACAATAAGAATTAATTAGTTTGAGCCGACCAACCCCTGGCATATTATAGGAAAATAAATCATAACATAATATTTTTTTCTATCAAAAACAGTTAAAACAAATACTTATGTACCAGAAAAATTAAATTGAAAAAATGAAGTAAGGATCAGAAGCGGTGGAAACATAATAAAGGTCGGACCAAAGTTTTCAAGAATGATAATTACGCAAATGAGTAAAAAAAGTTAGTGAGCAGTCCTTGGGTTAATTGAAGAAAATGAGTAAATAATAAAACTTAGTATTTAAATTATTTTTTAAATATTCCTTTTGTTATCTGGCGTGTGACTTAAATTAACAATTAATTACTCCTAAAATATTCTCATAGGAGGTATGTTTGCATTAATTATATGGTTTGTAGCTTAAAATCAGGGCAAAAACAGGAAAATTAAAACGATACTTAATTAACTTGTTTATCGTTAACTGCGTTTTCCTCAATTATTATTAATATTATATAATAACATCCTTTATCAAATTGTTATTTCAAGTTTGCTTGCAATTTCATTGCTTATTCTTTAGACGTTTGTAAATAATATTTAGCTTTGACATCTGTGAAGCCAAATACCATATAACTAAAGCCAGTCATCAAAAGTTATTTGTATATTTGTAGTATATTTAGTTATGCTTGTAGATTACAGGTACACATTCTACTTATTAATTAATTATTTTTAGATTATTAATTTTCCATTTACAGCTCTCTGTATCCATAACATCATAATCTTTGTAATATCGGCACGTAAAATTTAATGTAACAAAAAGCTAAAACAAAATATAGTTTCGTAACGTTCTAACGTATTATGATTTTTTTTCAATACTCACTTTGTTTTTATATTTTATTATAAATATTTATTTCTTATGTATTACAAAATGATGAAATGCACATATAGGTACATATACGTAACAAAATAACAGCCATTGACACAATTTATTCCACGTACATTGTTTAGACGACTTTTATTAAAATAAAATTTACTAAACGAATAAGTAACGAAAACGAGCAATGTTTATTGTTAGAAATAAGGTCTTTATTTACGTATATTGTGAAAACACATCATTAAGGCATGTGTCGCAGTAAATTCATAGAAACCTAAAAATGAAAATGAAATAATCGAGTAAAATAAGATAGGTGAACAAGATCAACGAACATCACGATTTTGAATTTTGCAAGTATCACATGACCATATGATAGGCCAATGATAGCGACTACATAATAACTAAATCGTTAAGACATGAAGTGCAAAAGAAAGCGGCTACCAATAAATTTAAAACTGAAATGAAATGACATTTTATTAATTTCTCTCGAATTTTAAACATGCGTGAATAGAGCAACCATATTTTTCTATCACCAATTTTAATTTGTTAATTTTATTGATCGTTACATTTTGTTTTACACTATAAGATACGATTAAGGAGTTTACAATTTACGTTTAATTGTTTTCTAATGTGGTATAAAGATATTTATAATATAGTTAATTTCATGTACCGAGAAATGGGATAAGTTTGGAGTTACGATTTTATGACTGATTGTGGTTTTAAAAACCTATTTATTTTTAAACAACCGTGACGTATTATCAGAGGAAATGTTAAACTTTTGCGTTATAATAATAAGATACATTATATTTATACTGTACAAACTGCATTGGAAGGGTATGCGAATAAAAATCGGCGGCTTACGATATTTTAATAAATACATGATATAAGTATCTATTGCGTGATTATGTACACACTTGGACTCCTCAGGTTGCGGTATTAACTAGGAAACAATTTATTAAGTATAATGTAGAATGTTTATTAGAAATGATGCTGCTATATAAGTTTCGTTCCTAGACCAATTAGAACCGGGTACGTACGACGGGTGAATACGAAAGCGGATTTTTTTTAGTTTACGAAGTAAATATATTGCGTCATACGAACCGCTAGGAATACAAATACGAGTACATATTAGGAATTGGCTCGAACTCTTGGATAGCTAGGTCGTTGCTATTATGATGACTTACCCCATTGTATTGTAAGTTTTGAAAGCGTTACAGAAATAACATCATAAGAAATAGGGATTAAGACAGAAATTTAGAAAATTCGGACAATAAATTTAATGCAGATTTTAGAACGGATTACAAAAACAATTTTAGGTGATTTAAAAAATAATAGGGTGGGGAAATGGAAAACTTAGAAGCGACAATTAAACCGATAACAATAATGATGTGTTGAAACATAAATAGCTAAATGATAAACAAATTATTTCGTATTTTAAAATTAAAATACCTGAATGATGTAATTTATATGGTATCTCCTCGAGTTTGTAAGAAATGCGATGAAGGACTATAGGTAAGAACATAAGTACGATTCTATGCAGAAAAATAACTTCTAGTACAGTGCCAAAAGTCGGAATTTAGGAAATACTTATACATTGCTTCTAGTGAACAAACGATTCCTTTGGTTATATGAGAAAACATTGCGTATAATATGAATTACACGTATATAACTTATTCGTTTTCGAAATAATACTCGTATAGGTAATTTCGTATTTGCTGTAGATATTCATGACATTCTTACAAGACTCAGAAGTTCTCTCCATCAAGTACTATGAAGATAGGTTACTTACTACATACATACGAGTATAAGCGTTTAGTTAAATTAGTTATTAGGTAGGAAATGTAATTCAAAACTATTTCCTGTAATTAGGGGTTCGCAATGATTAACCCATAAGTCAAAAAAACTATATATATTCTCATAATATGATTTAAATATTCGTAAAATAATAACGAAAAGGGTATCTCCATT
This sequence comes from Hemaris fuciformis, assembly GCA_907164795.1. Classification (NCBI taxonomy): domain Eukaryota; kingdom Metazoa; phylum Arthropoda; class Insecta; order Lepidoptera; family Sphingidae; genus Hemaris; species Hemaris fuciformis. The sequence goes on along the minus strand of OU015432.1, from coordinate 20,088,910 downwards.
TAAATATGCGAATTACTAAGATTTATTATAGGACCACACTCACAGTCAAGAGCTTTAGCTTGTAGGTAACACTGCTCAGTGCTACGTTTTGTTAAGAGAGCTAAATGATTTTGTTGATGGACATGACTTCACATGCACTTCATGTACTGATGGTCCCTTAATAGCACTTTCACGTGTAAATTGTGACTTGATACGCTTTCGTGTGTTTTAAATGGTACAAAATTATCTTCCATAGTTCTCACAGATTTATAATGTATTAATGTGCATGAAAATCTTTGAATAACTAGTGGTTTCCAAAGCATGGGCACAAATTAACACGGGTATTATGTCTCATAGAAGGAGTTAAATGCTTTGACATGTGGCGTTTGTTTTCTTCTCGTGGTCGGTCCCTGTGCATTTTAGAGACTTAGCTTTAATTCTAATAATTGTTAAAACATGCTATCACGAAATATGCACCATGGTTATTTTTGTAATGTGTGGTTTTAAAATTTCTATGTTATTTGTACTGCTCTTATTTTAGCGTCAGTTTGTTTGACTTAGGTCGCTTAAGTGAAAGTGTGGCCACATTTCCGTAGCGTATCCCGTAAATCATTGAATCATATTGAATATTTAATATCTTTGCACTTTAATTACATTTACAGGAGCTAAACCGTGTATTTATTTGAGTAACGTATTTGCCAACGCTTGTTCTGCAGAGCCCGTAATGATTCCGTCGTAACATCGTATCGAAACAATGGCGGGGGTGGTCTTGAGTACAAACTGGCAATCGTGACTTAGAAATACATTCGGACGTCACGAGGAAGGAACCCCAAATAGTCTCCAGCGTTAAATCAGGCTTTTCATCGTTAAATTTTGAAAGCTATTAAAATTATAAAGGTATTTTAACTTTTCCCGATGAATATATCAAAATATTAATTTTATTAAGTTAACTAAGTAATTAACAAAATGACAAATACGCAATAGCCGTTTAAATAAATTAAGAGACGTTCGTTTTGTTTAATACAACAAGACAGCTAAAGTGAATTTTAGTAACTTTAAATGTCGTGCGTATTATGGTATCAACCGAAACAGAACTCTTCATAGAGTTAAAATTTTCTTTGGGTCAGACGTTACGTTTGGATTGAACTAAACAATATGTATATACATATATACTCTCATAATGCCTATCAAGTCGAGGTTGATTGTGCATAACTGGCACCCTAGACCATCTAGGATAGTGAACAGCTTTAAGAGCATTAAATAATTAGGAACATTACTAACACTACAATTATAAACACGGAACTGACTATTAGAATAGTATAATTGCTTACAATATTTAATTTTCAGATCAGTTTTTATTATGTTGGCGGCGTCAGGCAGGCTTATTTCGGCACGGAATCGATAGGCTACGATAGATTTGCATATAAGTACTAAGTAAAATCTGTCAGGAGATCAGGAGCGGAATTTAGAAGAATATTCCATCAGGCGTTCAATCATAAGTTATCAAAAACCACAAATATATATATTTGTTATACAGTTTATCGTCGGACTATTGTATGCATGTAATTTTTATGTAATTGTTTTTAAAGTCAGGATTATTTGAATTTCACTTTAATAAATGATTTACGTACTAGTTCAAATAATGCTTTAGATTCTGTTTAAATAACACTACCCTAGGTTGAATTAGAGATAGTGAAACATAAGAGATTATTGATGAGAGTTCCATTTCATTTAATTTGGCGAATATGTAAAAGACATTGTATAGTACCACACCGGGCGATGGCTAGGGCTTATAAGAGTACACAACATATGTTCAGGAATTATATTTATTATTTTAATTTATGTTTATATATCAATACAATTCAAATCATGATTTAAGTAGGAAGGAAAAAGGTATCTCCACTTTAGGATAGGTAGAGAACACTTATTGCTTTTTAATCAAAGTTAAAGGTTACACTGGGTAGAGCCAAAAATATCAAATATGCTGTATAGAGCGATTAACAAGTCGTATATTTAGGATATCCCAGTGAGAGATAATATCAGAATCTTGAAACACCCAGTTGTTCTGGAAATAGTTGAAACTCTTTGCGTGGCTGATTTAGTTGATTTGTAGGTGGTATTTTGAAAGCCACGTATTTTTAAATTATGTACATGACGCTTTTAAGTAGTCGGCCCAACAATTATTTAGCAAGACATGTTTAACAAAATGCTATTTAATTTAGTTCATAGTTACATCAAAGCCAATGGACTCTACACATCAAATTTCCATTAGTTATATTTGCTATAAACCTATAGAGGAACTCTACAAATTGCTATCTCTAATCGTCTAGATTCAGTCGTTAAATTGAAAATTGTATTTCTTTACTTAAAAAATAAATAATTGTATGTATATCGTCTCAAAGCGCACAATTATTTTTATTATAAAAAAAATTAACATCAATAATGCGCACAGCTATTTTCTATTAGTATAAAAAATAAGAACTTCGTCTTTGTAAAACAATAATAAAATTTCAAGAAAATAAACTAACGATAAACAAACTTAGTTATTTTGTTTCTTTGGAAGTCATTTACATTACAAAACCTCACCGATATTTTCCCCAGTCTGTTCCCCAAATATTTGCTTTGTCTATAATAGCAATTCTACGAAATATAGTGGCTAGAGACTGAAGATGATAAAGCAAGCTTGCTGCTACATATGCTTTTGCAGAATGCATTTGATCCGACAACTAGTTGTCGTTGAAGAATATTAACTTGTGCTAATAAAAGTATGTGAAAATTTGGAGGTGCAAAACGAAAAAACGTTGCTTAGAAATATTGTTCTTTGTTGAAAATTGGAATGCACACATTTCATGGGTATTGGCTAACGAGACATGGCTTTGAAAGACTAACAATTCAGTGTTTTTACCATGCAATGTATAATATTTTCAATGCATAATTAGAAGGAAATGGTAGATTTGGTAGCTCTGTTTAGAATTTTTGCGATTTTCTCATAAGTAATGATGCCATAGAGTTTATTCAAATCCCTTTTTCATTGCCATTACCATCTCTTTAGGGCTATCGTCGATTTAGGGCCGTGCAATTTAAGCGACTGTGATGCCAAAATTCATTTAAAAGCACTAAGGTATAAAGTATAAGTAGTTATGGGGTATGCTGCATACCATATGCAATCTCTGGGGTGGATTATAAGAATGGAACGATTATTAAATAATGGCGCTATTGCGTCATCAACGAATCATAATCTGCTGAGTTTCTTGCCGGTTCTTCTCAGACGATTGTAGGTTACGAACCGGTGGTAGAGTCATTTTGAAAATAATAATAAAAATCAATATTTTTATAAAACCAAAATGGAAATTTCAAAAAATGTAATTATATCGTTTGTCAAAAAGAACGAATCAAATGTTTCATAATTTAAAAATAAGTAGGTTCTGCAGAAGTTTAAAAACAATTATTTTAAAATAATAATTTATTATACACAATTATTTATACGCAAAACTAAATTAAAAATCCTGTTAAAATAAAACTGAAACAGATTTTTATAATTAACAATTATAATGAATAGAGAAATCTTAATCAATTTGCTATAGATTTCTTTAATGTATATTTATTCTCATTTATATAATTTACCATTCAGATTTTTGTTTCAAATATTTATTGATTATATTAACTCTTTGTTATTAATTGTGTTACATTCTGTTACTTCTATTAATTATTTTAGCTCGCGAACTAATGCTGCAGAACCTACAAAATCATATTACAATAATTATATTCTACAAAATATAATAAATAAATGGTTTTATAATAAACATATTTTTATCCTATTTGTCGTTTTATTTCCTACTTCGGCCTAAGCAGAAACTTTAATATTTTTTTAATGATAACTAATAAAAATTCAAGGAAAAGTTTCTGCTTCGGTGATTACTCCCTACACACGCAGATCACAAGAATTATAAACACATTACAATGGTTTATGTGAAACTATGTTACTAATTTTTGAAACATTAAAAGTTAGAAATTAAGATTCATAGAACTTGAAAGTCTTACGTCACCCACACACGCTATACAATCCACTACACCCACTAAACCAGGTTAGAAAATGGCACCCTCCGCCTGAGCCCAGAGTTTCTCAAATATCTTGGTTGTCAAACAACAGTAACATTGCAATAGGACTAATACACAAATATTGGTTTCCTTCTTTTTTTTATCTTTTTTTTAAATCTTAAAACCACAGAAATATGTAAGGAATAATACTATCTTGTAAGTTGTAACAAAAATGTTAGTACAGTTTATGAAAGAGCTAGCAAGAGTCGGGGAAGTCAAATTCAAACTACTACCCCTAAATATTTTGTACTAAAAAAATGTTATTTGTCAAAAACCAAGGTCCTGCAGGGCATAAAACACCTGTAATGAAGCTCGTATAGAATTTTAAAAGGGAACGCCTGTCACATACTTACTCATTCGCAATATTAGTTTGCTACTTAACATCACAATTTTAATAGATATAAATACTTCTAAAACTTCACTGCTAGAACAGACACTAAAACATATGAAGATTGAATACAAAACAAAGATATTAGATACAAAAGTACCTACAACCTTCCTACAATCTCAGAACACATTTTTCTAAGTGATTTAAACGTGCAGGCAAAAATGATGATTATATAATATTATATCCACCCCACACCCGCCACTGTAACTCCTGTGGTCCAGGATCAACAGCGGTATGCACAGTATTGACGCAGAGCAATGAAGCTCAGCGAATCTAAGGGAACCTAATTTGTCATGATCCCGCAACGATGTTAAACTCATGGATAAATATAAACACATAGACTAGAAGCTCTACTTCGAAATCACAAACCTGCCAGATACAAACGGAAGGGGAACAATGGATGGAGATCAATTCTGCCCAGTCATCCCTACTCTTTTCTTCGGCTTCGACAAGGTTGAAAACGACACATCTACAATGGATAAGAATGTCAAGTATGGAAAGGTGAAACGTGCTAATTGCAAATACAAAATTATTTATTTACCAAAATGTGTTTTATTATTAGTAATATAAAAACAATTTTATCCTCTTAAATGCGCCTACCTTTTCTCACAGAGCCATTTTAAAAGAAAGCTAAAGAAATAAAGTTGATTCATCTCTAGTGTCCACATTTATTGCAATGTAATCTGTACATAGAATTTCAAATGCTTAGCGAGATAAGTAAGGTAAATACGCGAAGATTTGGTCTCAATATAATTTAAAATTACTTACATACGCCATTTTATATATAGATATTGAAATACACTATGAGGCATGTATTTGTAAGTAGTATCAAGTATGACTCTAAAGTCTAAACATAATAGCATTGCACATGGTCCCCTCCACTAGGCAAGCCTGTATCGAGATATTATTAAAGAAAGGGTCTATCATTAAAAAATAAATTCACCCAAGTGAACCACATAAAATAACTTTAACCCCACGTTATGATACACGTCGTATGTAGTAGGTATCCAAAATTACTAAAGATTGTTATCCAGACCCGACACAAATATTTTTGTTATCCTTAACATTTTCCTCCGAGCAGAGGTCAACCTTCTGACTGTCATTTCCCAGACAATGTACTTTCTATTTTGTTAAAACAATTTAAAATTTTTAAGGATACGTCTTCATGTAGGATAAAACTTACTATACTCTTTGAATAAAACGCCTACAACATCTTAAACGCAATTTGGATGTGTCATAAGTCGTAACGTCATTTCGACAACCAGACACGTTTGATGAACGATGTAAATTTCTTTTGCATATAAAATTGGGGTGACAGGCTATATACTTTGACAAGTAAGTTATATTAAATTGCATTGCATATATTAAATTGCAAATTTAATATGTACATAATGCAGTAAAATAAAATTATTTCTCCAAGGAACTGTCAATAAAATCACTTGGTATTTATACTATTTAACTAAAGCGCCCTCTGTTACACAGGCGTCAAACTATATATATGCGCATTAGTTGTTTAAAAATAGATGGCGCTTTAAAACCTTCACTAAGTAAATAAAATTGGGCTTTATTACCTACACTAATAGAGGGCAGCACTTATGGCAAATTAAGAACTTATCAAGGACTTGCGTTAGAACTCAGCCAGCCTAAACGCCTGTTCCAGGTTTTGATAAGGGATTTTCTTATCGTCTTTTAATTTATTTGACTCCTTCAATGACATAAATAGAGTCAAGTATTAAAATAATGGAAATATGATTGGAAATGTTGCATGCACACATTATTTACGAATATGATTCAAAAGGGGCTGAATATAATTTGATTTTAATTTTTAAATTAATATTTTAACCAATTTTTTACTTATAATCAATTTTACATATGCACAATATTTTATAAAGATAATTTCCCGGGGACCAAACAAAATGTTATAGTTTATACAGTTTATTAAATTATCAACATTCTAATATGAATATTATGTTATTTACCTACAAGTTTACAGCCATACAGAATTTCTAAAAAGGATAGTAAATAAGGTACACAGATTTAAATGTGTAAAATTATTTATATTGCATCATAATAAAAATTGTCACAACAAGGAATTGCCAGAAGTCTACCTTACACAATCGCCCTTACGAAATACTTAGCCTACGCACATATCTACGTACTCTTACACTAACTTATCCGGCTTAACGTTACATCACATAGAAGGAGATATTTTTTATAAGTAACAATGGCCGAGAATAATTGTAACGCGTCGCTCCGTTCTCATGAAATAAGCTCACTTACGTTCTAACATATTGTTTTCAGATACTTAGCTATTTAAAAAGCGTCTTACAATGCATGACTTCGATACTAATAGCAGGACCGTAATATAAATTTTATACTATTCAGATTATATGTAGTGTAAAATATTATCAAAAAGTTATTGACAATAAATAATTGATGTGCTGAGAACGGCTAGGTCGTGGAGCGACGTGTCCACACGGCTGTACGTTTGTCTTTATCTCTTATTTTTGTTCTTCATGGTGAGACGTCGCCAGAAGCTGGTCTTCTCGGCTGGTGGCTGCTCTTCCCTGGCCTCCTCAGTCCTCGTCTCTCCTCGCAACATGTCCAGGAACGTGGGATCGTTCTTACGAACGTTCTTCTCGATTTTGACAGCTTCAGCGCTCAACTCCGCCTTCAGTTTCTCAGGGCTCGTGTTCTCGACCTTAAACTCGTTAGGGTCTTCAACGAACGCCTGCTGAAGGTCGCGCATGATCTTTTTCCGTATCGTCTTCTTCATGCTGAGGTGTCTCTCCAGCGTCTTCACGTCGCCATTCGCGTACGTGCGGTAGTCTTCTTTTTTCTTTTTGGTCTTGCGAACGGTCTCGTCGTTCTCTTCGAAGGTTTTGCCATCGTACTGCTGGTTGAGGCCGAAGATGTCCCGCAGGTGAGGTATGGCTCGCTCGGACGTCATGATGGCCGCGCTGCCGCTCCGCTCCGTCGAAGTGAGATCACAGACACCTCATCGTGAGATCTGAAACGCACAACGGTCGTCATTGAGTAACGTGTTCTTGATAAAAAGAAAGTTCGGGCAAACACGGGGTTTTATGTTTAAAGTCTTTTAATAATACGTCAGACTTGTCAATTTTTTTATAATCATCGCGACGTCCGTTGTCATGCGACTCGCGTTATTGTCTTGGAAACGCGTTTTAAACAATACAATAATTTTTAAAGTAAAAAGTTCTGTGACGTTTAATGCGTCTGATGGGTACATCATACAGAGATCTCTGAATGCAGAGAAAGACATTTCCCGAGGCGAATGTAAGCTTTATAAGAAATATACTGCAGCTATACTACCGCTGGTAAGAGCTTTAATACTCGCATTAGTTAGACACAACAATGGAGAATACAAAGAATGGAGGCTCTGCGTATCGTAATTGCCGCAATCTGTCAGTCACTGCCGTAAAAACTTCCTTTTTTATATATGTTTTCTTATATATCTAAAATATTTAGATGGGGAGAAATTATATCTAAATGTTCTTTTGTGTGCCTTAAAATAAATATAACTCTTTCCAAGCGACACTAAAAAATGAGAGTCAAAATAATGTGTTGGTTTATTGCGACGACATTTGTTATATGACTGAGTTAGCATATTTTTATGCAACCAGATTACATATTTCCCTACATTGAACCAAGAAAGTCCGTTCCTAGTACTGGTACAGCATATATACGTACATCCAGTTTCTGAAAACCTGACGGAATTCTATCGACTGGTATCGTTACCAATAGTAATCGCCTGTTGGGATATTTATGTCACAATGCATACGCCAATATGTAAAAAAATCCAATCCAAACTTCTACCCTTCGGAAATACTGTAAAGATTAATATTTCAATCAAAACCTCTTTGTTTTATGTATAAGATGGAACGGAAAACCAAAACAGTGTGTAGTATAAACACATAGCTAAGATCGCGGAAGTTAGCGCCCAACTGTACAACTGTACAAGGCACCGACGTACAGCATCCACACACGCCACAAAGTACACTGCATTGTGCTCGAAATATAATAAAGTGCGGTCCACTGCGCAGATTATGCACATAGGGTTAGCAAATCATGAGTAACTGATCCTATTTGAGGTGTTGAAGTTCATTAATTTGGGATATTTTGTTGTTATTTAGAAACAAGTTTCTTAAATCAAAAATATATTTGAGAATACGTGATTTTGTAGAAATAACGCTTCAAAGCTATCTAAAACCATTTGTTATCAAAATTGAAATTTGTATTTAAAGTGTGGAAGTTTGCCTGACGTGACGAATAGGCTCAATAAATTTTACTTGAAACTGTAAAACTTTTCCTCTGGCGGTGCAAATTTGCAAAATTTTCGGTTTCGAGACCATTAATTAGTGAAATGGTTGGGTAGTTTGATTAATCATCGTCCTTAAGTGCTTTGCTGTGCAAGTCACAGTGTTTGTTTTGCTCTTGATTCTCTATTTTCTGAGAGTTATGCTTTCATTGAGTTTAAAACTAACATTTTTCTGAACCTTACAAAGTGATGAGGATTCTTATGTAACATGAAACTCCCATCAGATTTCATTCTTAAATTAAGTCCAAAATGTATATACAGTACGATTTATTATAATACCGTATATTATTATTGTTATATTCTTAGAAAGAGAATCTTAATGTAAAAAATGCCTTTTTATAATAACGCACCAACTGTTATTTTAATCTATGTCTCAACGTGCAGGTTTCTTAAGATGAATCTTAACTAGGAATAGTTGACAGATATTTAAAAAGAGTAAATTTCAAGAACTATAAACGAGATATTTGATGCTCCACTAGAAAATTATAATATGAACACTGTTTCCAGTGCGTTCTATTCCTGCATCGATTATTTGTCCGATGTTGGTGTTTTTAACCCTAAAAAGTCGTCTCGTAGGTTCAGAAAACCATGAACAAGTTAAATTAAGATCAGAACTATTTGTGTGACTGGGTTGTTTCTTTTTGCGTGTTCAACAGCCCTGTGCACGCAGCGGATCGCTCTACTCACCGTTGAACAATGCGACGTTTAACGCTTGCCGTTTCGCGCCAGTTTCTAGCATAACATCTCCACAGACAACTGACGACTGCCACCAATTGTTAGCCAACAACGCCGAAGACACTTTCCTTGCTTTCCGCGCTAATTGTCATGGTTTTTGTGAGCATGTGGTCCTGAGAGCGAATAATTTCATCCGAATTTTTCTTCGTACTCACTGACATTGTAGAAATATCAACGGTTAAATTCTATTATAATTTATTGAAGATATCGGAATGTTATTAATTATGTGATTTTTTTAAAGGCCAGGGCGGTAAAATTTTAATCAAATGTGATGCTGCGGTGACCTGTAAAGCAGGCTTTGAAGCAAATATTACCTGTAATATTTTGTTTATAGTTGATTTTGTTAATGTACTGTATTGAAATAAATGCGTTTATGTTCATTCATTAAGACTTGCATGTCAATCTATTAAAAGTACCTGGTAAGGCTATTAATCTAGTGAAAAGGAAGAATTTTAATACCACTAAATATAAAGCCTAAAACCAATCCCGTTCCGTTTTGCTCTAAGCACGACTGTAGTCATAAATCGCAGCTCGTCAATGCGGCGGTACGGCGGCGGTTGAACAGCTGACATTAACATTGGCCGGGGTCAGTGCACTTTACCTAACTCTAGCACACATGATCGGGCGGCCATCTTGCCCGTGTGACTTCCATCGTTACTACCTCTATATTTTGATGATATTATGTTATTGAAAGATTCGTATTTCAAGTTTGGTCTTGGTCGTTTTTTTTTGTTTAGTAGATTTGATGTGGTCGTATGAGAATAATAGAAACAATTTACTTAAGAAAAAGAAATACAGTTGTTTGTTTGAATAGAATGTATAATCCTGTTTTAATTTAAATCGCAGATATTTAAAAAAAATAAAAAGACGTTTTTATAATCGAGTTAAGCAAATTCAGGAGTTGTTATTTAAATAGATAAAGTTTATGTCTGGATGGTTATTTTGTTTAGAACTAAAAGTACTGCCTGTTTCTTATATGACAGGAAAGTGTAAAGGCGCATTCGATGCAGCATGAATATTAATAATGTCTGCCCGAGGTAAGCCTGCAGAGCAGGAAAAGATTTTGAAAGGACGCAAAATTTGTGCTTTTCGTACTTATCGAGCTTCGCATAAGCCAGCACTCCCCACTGCAAATATTGTATGCACAAACACAACTTCCGAGGATATTCAATATGGTCATATAAGATTATCCAGTCGTAGTATAAAAGCTGACGAACAAAACCCGTGCATTTTTCAAATAACTTATTCGAATTATGTTTAAATTTCCTACTAAAACGAGTAGGAATGTAGAATATGGCTAACACATAATAGGCAAGACTTGAGTTCGGTAATTTGGCAGTTAATGGCAGTTACAACCTGAAACGACTCCCCGAAAATATTCCTATCATTTCTATGCAGATATATAGGTACAGCAAATGAAAAAAATAAAGTGTACACGAAATACTCTGAAACCGTCCCTGCAGACTCGTTTACTTGTTAATGGACAATTAAAAACGTCATTAATCCGCAGCGAGGGCCGTGCAATTGTTAACGTTGTCGCCTCACGTAAACATTGTGAATCGTGGCACATTTGTTACGCCATAATATTATGTGGTTCCGTAGGCAAATGGGACACTCGAGGTCGACAATGACATTTTCGCTCCACTTTTTTCATCTGTTTTTATTTACCTGCACACATAAATAAACCCGCGAGAGGTTAAAATGACTTCAGTCACATTTTTCGGTATTTAGCTCGTAAATACATAAACTTTTATAGCAAGTGACGTGTTTTACGAAATTCATAAATATATTCAATTTACATTCTATTGTTTATGCTTTATTTATATTTTCACATGTACGTTCAGTTTCTCCTTGAGATTAAGTGTTTTTCATAATAGGTTATAATTACGTCAATATGTTTTTCTTGATGTTTTGTGGCGACTGTGTGAGTTTGGACTTTGCACTTTAACAAAGTTTCCGTTGAAGTCATAATTATTCATTATAAGGCTAAGTTTTACGTCTTGCGATCTAAACGGAACGACATACTTAACACTTATTTTTCATGTTGGTTTATTGTTTCATAACTAAAATGAGGTTTTTGTCATATATTGAAACTGAGCTCCGGTCAAATCACCACTCAAAAAGGCTTGGTTATGCATAATATAGAACCTATCGCACTATTCTCAATGAAGCCGAACAATAACTCTTTTGAATAACGAACATAATAAAAGTAAAAGAGGTTTTAACCGGGCCGGGGTAACTGGTAGTAAATGGCAGCGTTGAGTTGTTAACCCTGTTTCCAATAATGTTTATTCACCAATAAATTATTGGAGGAGTAAATCCGTTCAAGCTTTTGGTTGCAAATCAAACCTTTTAACTACTTTTGCTTTCGTTAAAAGCTCTGCCCCAATTTAAACGAGGCCTTGTGTATCTGTAACCTATAATGCGATGTACAAGTGATAAAGTGCATTTCTTTTTAACTGCTCGAAAAAGTTTTCAGCTTGGCGAATTCGCACTAGGCTGTGAAAAATTCGTAACTTCTAAAGTTTGTCAATCTCTGTTTACTTACGGACTTAAGTCTAAGATCCGTTGTATAATACCGATGAGACATGTGGGGGAACAACAAATCAGATTGCTTTTTAATCGTGTGTTTTAAGGGTTGTTGATAAAAATACTCATAACAAAAAGTTATTGATCCGAGAAAGTAATTAGAAAAAATCATACGCAAAAAACACTTGTATCTCACAATTATACCTAATACCTACACAGTTTTCGTCGACGTTAGTGCGTACAGAATTGAGACAGTCTTCAAGCCTCGGAGACGGTTTTTGTAATCTCTGTACTGTCAGTAGTCAAACATAGCAGTCGAAACATAAGCCTATACATAAAGGACTGAATACATTTGCACATAAAACAAATGGTTAAACTTGGAAACAGCTGAGGAATTAATATTATTAGTACTCATTTTTATTCACATAATTTCAAAAGGTTTTCTGCAATATATATAAGAACATCATCAGAGGCAGCCGTTGAGAATCCTAACTGCCTACATTAATAAATGTTGCAAGTCGTTGGACGCACGCGGCAACAAACCGCAAACAGCCGAAATGTCCTTCGGGTTAAACCTATTATCACGATCTGTTAAGAGGAAAATAATTGAAGTTTTTACTTCTTGGAGTAAACAAACGAAGATGGTGTAAATTAAGATTAGGAATTTAGTTCTAACAAAATATGTATTCTTCGTAAAACTTTTTTCTTGTTTCATGAGACGGTTATAAGCTGTCTCCCTATTACGTTGTAGTTAGTAGCGAAACATTGGGCAGAAATCCAACGTACCTAAAATATACGTTCCCGAAGTCCTTGCCCTGTTCCCAATTTTATTTGAGGTCGGCGCAGTATATCCAAACATCCCTATCAGCCGTCAAGTCTTCATTCACCCCTCTTTCTTTGATATCCTCTCTCACGCACTCCATCCATCTTTTCTTTGGCCTCCCTCTGCTCGTCCATCCTTTAACTTTCATACTCATTACTTATTATATTACCTACCCGAAGTATGAATACTATTATATATCTACCCCTTTAGTGGTACCTTTGGGCGGGACTACATAGTATATTTTGTATACGTCTTACCTAGGTTTAAAAATCCCATACGTATCTAATTCCGCCAGCAAAAAATGACTTAATAATAATTGTCATCGTATAAATATTACGGTTCCATTTCCCATAGTTGTCTGCTATATTTATCCTACGTAATTAATGTTCCATTCCTTCAATTAATATATGTATCATATCCGACTGCCTAGCTTATAAATAATTAATTATATCCATTAATAGATAGTGGAGGCCCATTTGCGAGCGGAGTATTAATCTCTTGTTTATGGCTGCTTTGTGTGCAATATACGGATTGTATTTGATATGAGGCATAGAGGAGTGTAGTGTTCAAACCCCAGGCACACACCTCTGACTTTTCGAAGTTATGTGTGTATTCACAATGAATTATCACTTGCTTTAACGGTGAAGGAAAACATCGTGATAAAACCTGCACACCTAAAAAAGTTCTTAGGAATTTCTTAGGTGTGTAGTCCGCCAACCCCCACTAGGCCAGCGTGGTGGACTAAGGCCTAAACCCTCTCAATTGTAGAGGAGGCCCGTGCCCAGCAGTGGGACGCATTTGGGCTGATGATGATGATGGATAGAGGAGCGTAATGAATGATATTGGAATAGGAACGAGAAATATATATGTATTTACGTCAATGACACTAAAGGCTGAATGTAATTGAGGGTAACCCATCAAATATAACTGATTTTTGATCAGATTGCATTATTTTGTTGATTTGAGTGTAATCACGAGTATGCTTAGTCTACCTCTCCGAAGTGACATTGACACATTGTAAGAAAAAATGATATAAATAGCGTCGATTGATGAAGACCCTTTACGAGATCAGCTCTAAATAGGCTGGTGTATTTATTTTTTTATTTGTTTAATTCATGTGATAACGATCTACCTAAAAAATATAATAGTTGTTTAACAAATTTAATAGGCTAATCCGTTAATTATTCTTTTTAATTTTAACTGCGGCTGGTGTACGGTGATAACATTAACAAATCTAAATTAGCTATAATTTCGATTATTTTTTTCATTGTATAATAAAAATATGGCTTTATTGTTAGTTATAAAATGACGTTGCAACCAGCACGAACGGTCACAGCCTTGGGGTTTTCACAGCAATATTTACTCGTATTTACCTACGTAACGGATATAGAAAGGCCCTGGATTCCTTATTACATTAACTAGGAGTTAAGATCTGATTTCTTGGTAGTGTTAAGCCGGTGGAGTTCTAGTGACGAGGGTTTAATCAGATAGTTCAAGCATCTTTTGAAAATCTCCGGCCTCAATTAATGCGTTAAATTGGGAAACTACCGAATATATGGCGCGTGAAACAGAACCAACGAGCTCACTAAACTAAAATTGTTATCTGATCAAACTAAAATATATTTGAGTTATAGTTACACTTCACAATGTCGAATTTCTCAACGAAAAAATCCTTTAAATATCTTTCATCTTAATACTAACATATAATTTAGTCTGATATTCTGCCTATTACCTGAAAGTGACAACAATAGATCTATAACAATGTGGAGTAATAAAGGCCAATAGATTGCCATTTCAAAGGCCCTTTTTAATTTCGTCAGGTTATACGAATATTTGTACAAGTGCGGGAACAGGAGTTGTTATTGCCGTAGACGAAACATAATAAACATAAAGACAAAGCGACGTCATGTCGTTCTGTGTTTGTGCAACCTCTTTTCATTAAATTCTACTGTATGAAAATTTACAAGACATGGTATATATTATTCTTTGCGTTCTACTTTTCTCATAACATTTACCGGGGAAAATATGTAAGAATACAACGTTTCCGTTTTATTGTTAGATGTTAAATATGGTTTTATATTCTACGATTCTTACTTAGTTCGTGAAACTAATTTATTTGTTTTAAAAAATAATGAAATTTGTACTGTACTCATAACCCGATTATTAGATAAGTACTAGTAATAAAGAAAATAAAACGTATAAATTCAAAAACCGGGCTAATTCTATAATCTAAAAATTTTTTTTTTTATTGCCTTAGTAGGCAGACGAGCAAGCGGTCCGCCTGATGGTAAGCGGTTACCGCCGCCCATGGACTAAAGTAATGCCAGGGGCACAACCCAGCCGCTGCCTACCGTGTGGTGAACACTCTTTTTAAGCCTCGTTTAAAGAAGGACAAGTCATAGCGCTCGGGGAACACCGAGGCAGGGAGTTCATTCCAGAGCTTGCACGTGCGTGGTAGAAAGGAACGCTGGAAACGCACCGTACTACTAATTTATTATTATACACGTCATCATCATCACTATCATCAGCCCATATACGTCCCACTGCTGGGCACGGGCCTCCTCTACAATTGAGAAGGTTAAGGCCTTAGTCCACCACGCTGGCCTTGTACGGGTTGGCGGACTACACACCTAAGAAATTCTTAAGAATCCTTAGGTGTCCAGGTTTCCTCATGATGTTTTCCTTCACTGTGATTATACACCCGCCCTGTGGATCGGGGGCGTAAGAATTCCGCCACGGTACCCCCTACCTGTCGTAAGAGGCGACTAACAGGGGCCACTGGGGAGGCTGGGCGTACTGCGGGGGCGGTACACAACGGTGGCAGCAACCCTGAGATTTGCGGCAGAGGGCGTGACCGCTTGACTGTCGCGGACGTTCACAAGAGGTGAACGTCCAAAAAAGCGTAAGTGGAGGGCATCTCAAGCCCTCCCAATTTGGAGGAGTCCATAATCGGACGGTGCGCTAGGCGGAGGCGGACCATTTGGGGCGTTTCTCGCCCTGAGATGCCGCAAAACCGCCCTAAATGCGCGAGATGGTCACCGAGAGGTTTTAGTCGGTATGCTGGCGTAGGATTTTGGTTAGGGACCCAACTCAGCTAAGCGGACAATTATTGTTCTGCGCGCCGAGTTGGAAGGCCAGAGACCCCGACATACCCCTTTTCGGCCTCCGAACAGGGGAGCTTAATGCGCTTACCTCTCGTAAAAAAAAAAAAAAAAAAAACTGATTATACACGTGATCAATCGTAAAAATATATGCATAATAATCAAAATATTGACAATGAATAAAAAATAAGAAAGAAACTGAATATTGATAAATTACTTTCCCTACAAGACCTGTATCGTTGCAGTTTTTCACACGCTTACATTACTTTTAAGATAAGTGTTAATCCGCGGCGTGCGTATCGTCACATTGAGCCAGTAGTTGTCCGAGTAACAGTTATTTATCGCAATCGCATTTAATTAATAACACGCCGGCTCTTCTCGCTCTAGTTGTCCCACGCACGCTACTGACACCATGCCGACGGAAAATTAAAAAAAATATACTTTTATTTTCGACGTTTCATTCTCTCCGGCGATTTATTGCACAAAGTACACACCACTTTCGACATTCGTTGTGCTAATTGGCGAGATGTTTTATAATTATGTTTTAGATACTTGATTGTATATGTTTAGTATTGCTGTGCGAGAAATTACATTCGTGGAGAAGGATGTGTAAGTTTTTGCTTCTGTTTATTAATATAACAGTGAAGGGCAAAGGTCGGTTGCAATTAACCATTAAGGGCGCAGGTATTCCTTCAAAGTTTTAAAACATTACATTTCATTGGCATTAAAATAAACATATACTGTTAAAATAGTTAAATTTTCATTTTTTTATGGATAGTTTTTATTTTGCTAAGTTAACATCGATCAATCAATTTTAAGTAATATTTCATTGCGAAGTAATTAACATGACTAAGCGTAATAAATACAGGTGAAGGTTTAATTTAATTAAGTAATTTTTCAAAGAATTTTCTAATAAAACAGTTAAATATTTCTGTTTCTATTTTAAGAATAAATAGCGGCCTATTTTAAGACTTCACGAGAATCTTGTGTTATTTTTAAGGTACTTCGGGAAATTTATGAAAAAAAAAACAATGTACTTATTTCACATATCTATTTATGACGGTAGACACCTCTAAATGAATTCTGTTTCCATAAGACATTATCAGGTAAGAAGATCTATTCATGCTGTATTCAAATCGTGAGACTATAACAGCTTTGAATCCAAATGCTCTACCGCTAACTATTCTAGGCCCGAGGGTTGTCTAAGTCACGTTCACGGACATAGGTCAAATAACACATAATTAGCTGGATACTCATAAAACCACGTATTGTGATGACTATTATTAATACTAATCACTCTATTGACGACGAAACACAATCTGCATCCGGGAGGTAAATGTATTGACTGACGCCTTTGAAGATTGATATTTCATCGCAAAAATATTATTCTTAGTTTACATATTATTTCATACATATATACATAAACTCACGCCTGTATTCCTGTGCATTTCTGCACCCACATTTCGCCAAGTATGTATCAGTCCCACGTAATAGGAGGCAAGCCTATTGCCGTTTTTCGGGCACATTTCCAGACTCCGCGCTGCTACTGAGAATTTCCTAATGGAAAAACTCAATAACACATTGCCCGACCCGGGAATCGAACCCAGGAACTCTAGATCGCACGGCACATACTTGTACCGCGAGACCACGAGGCAGTCGAGCTTATTATTTCCTAATTGTGAATATGATACAAGTTCTATTTACATGCTCTACAACCGTTTCTAAGACTATTCCGTAGAGTAAGGCTACATTATGTTAAATTCTAGACTTCAAACGCAATTCAGGCTATTTTTTTCTTTTTCTGCCAACAAGCATTAAACTTCATGGTATAGAATTTAATACATTATAAACGCGAATAAATTTAATTTTATGGCAAAATTTTATTATAATAACTAATTATATTGTTTCATTACCATAATTTTTCGCAATTTTACCACTGCAATCAATTAATAACGTGCCGGAATATTATATAACGATATATAACGTGATTATGACTTATTGTTAGATGAAGAAAAAAACATAAAATATATGTATTGATATATGTACATATTGATATTTAGTATTGTCGAATCTCGATGGTCGCAGGTTCAAACCCCAGGCACACAGCTCTGACTTTTCGAAGTTACGTGTGTATTGACAAAGAATTATCACGTACTTTAACGGTTAAGGAAAACATCGTGATGAAACCTGCACACCTAAAAGTTCTTAGGGATTACTTAGGTGTGTAGTCCGCCAACCCGTACTAGGCCAGCGTGGTGGACTAAGGCCTAAATCCTCTCAGTTGTAGAGGAGGCCCGTGCCCAGCAGTGGGACGTATATGGGCTGATGAAGATGATGATTGCGTTCAAGACTTATTATATCTGTTGTAAAGCTTTGTCGTCCTACATGCATGGAATGACGTCACGGCCCGCGCGCAGGATGTTGCGTACGCGCATTGAAATCTGTTTATTTTTCCCACTTTGTACTTCTAATGAGTTTACATATCAGCTGCTTTATAGTCGTGTTAATGTGTAATTAAATTTTATTGTGGTCCCATCATCGGCATCTCGTCAAATACTGCTATGTAAATACAGCAGTTGGCAGTAACATGATAACTTTATTTAATTGCAAATTAAATATGAATGGAACATACATACATACATAAACTCACGCCTGTATTCCCCGTAAGGGTAGGCAGAGGTGCATTACTGCACCCACATTTCGCCACGTATGTATCAGTCCCACGTAATAGGGGGCGAGCCTATTGCCGTTTTTCGGGCACATTTCCAGACTCCGGGCTGCTACTGAGAATTTTCTAATAGAAAAATCCAATAACACTTTGCCCGACCCGGGAATCGAACCCAGGACTTCTAGATCGCATGGCACATACTAGTGCCGCGAGACCACGAGGCAGTCATGGAACATATTGAGATTTAGAGATATTATTCAACATAAACCTATATAAATAAGTTTATGATACAAGGCGTCATGTTTAAATGATATATTATTATTCATTAGTAAATATTATCCGAGTGTTTGAAGTTTCGCGAAATCTTAAACTTGAATCACCGTGTAAAATTTATGGAGTTATATGATAAATGGTATAGTTTTTCAGTATCATAAGGATGCTAGAGCAATTCAGAATACAAGAAAACCTTTTTCAAATTCTTGCAATTGGAATAAAATCTCTCATCTATAGTCAATTTGCGAAAATAATCGTTTCAACTAGCTTCAGGTCGAACTACACTACTGAACTCACGGAGTCACGACCTCAATTTTAGGATTCACGCCTCGTCAGTTGCACGCCATTAGCCACGGCACTCACCATTCCATCCCGAACCGTTTTCAATCTGAAGATCGTTTTTGCCAGGTATAAGAGTCATGAAATTTTATAACAAGCTAAAAACTTAGTTGGAAAATAAAATAATTACACTCGAATCATATTACTTGAGAAGTGCTATTTATTATTGGGACCAATGAACCAATGGAAGGAGTGAATTTATAACACAGTTCCAAAAAAATTACAAACTAAATTTTTTTACACGTATTGCATAATTTAGCTTCTTTTTTAACAACAAAATAAAATCCGAATACATGACATCTAAATTGTATAAAAAAATGCATTATCGTTTTAATCGACTATCTTTTATATAATTATGTAAACATCGACTATTCTAACTTTCTATGAAGTCGCACAAACGAACAGCGAAATAATTGATCATCAAAGTGTATTGAGATCACGTGGCGTCTAAAGATACTCCATTTATTACAGAAATTGTGACGATTCCCACGACCCGAGTTGGATAATAACGCATTACTTAACCGCAAGCCTCTGGGTTGCGCAAGCTGTGCCCGCCCAAGGTCCGTAGATGTACACCATTATTGACACAATGCCCGCTGTTTCACGGCTGATAAAAAGTGTCCTTTAGCCCACGTTACGTGAGGTGGTATGAAGGGAACAACGACGAGTGTTGCGCAAAATTTACTACTAATATTTCGTGAAGGGTGTTCGACTTTCGATCGTGTTTTGTTATGGTATTAAAGTGTTGTAACTTGTACCCTTTATGATTTAGAGACATATTTCATGACAATAGTATTGGTACAATAGCCCTATGGTATATTGGAGGACACAAAAGATTTCAAGGACAAAAGTCTCGTCTCCGTCATTAACACAATTCTATATAACAGATAATATAATTAAAACATATCTATTACAAAAGTGCGAACAGGATAGGGCCAATACAAACACATCCGGAACACTCCGACATTAGCATCAAAAACCAATTATGGTCCAAACAATTCCCGTATCACCTTGAGAGTTGCTTCATACGAATTAATATCAAATGCGATCAGATAACGCGATCAGTTGTTACTGTTAGTTACTCGAGTATTTATGATAATTACACTTCATGTTTTTTTAATATTTCACAACGCTGACAGAGGAAACAATTGCGCAAGGCCTAGGATAATTTTAATTAGTAATTAAGATGTTTTTACAAACCAGGTGTGACGTATTGTCATAACAAAAGAAGTGTTAAATTATCCTCCAAGGATTGTGGCTTTTTGCCCTATTATTTTGCTTAATACACTCAGTGCTTAAATATACGATGTAACAAAAAAACTAAATATTAGTTGATTTGTTTTGTTTTCGGCCGTTTTTTGTGATCGAAACGTACTTTTTGATATTCAGTGGTGCATTAATGACTAGTAATAATCTATGATGTAAACTACTGGGCGTTTGTCAATATAATGAAGCAGCATAGACTAGTATAACTGCACGTAGGTTTGTAGTAAGAAGGAGCATTGACTCGCGTGGCTGAGAATCTGCGGTTGAGAAGCTACAACTGTAAACAATACTGAAGCTCGCACATCCTGGCGCGTCGTGACCTACATCTCAACATAATCTAATCCGCAGATTTCAAAACATCCGCGGATATGGTCTACAAAAAACTATTGACTCAATGGAGAGCTATTTAGCGCGATAAACCGAACGGTTGGCTATTTTTAACAATCTACGTATACAGTATGTAGGAAAGATGAGTTTTGTTGGTTAAAAGTGGGAAACTAGGTATATTTGGTTTTAATCGGTATGCGTGCGTTTTTTTTTCATATTTAAAATGTAGGCTTCATAAAAATACAAAAGGTGATGCGATAAAGAGGTGGTAACAGATTATATTTTTAACAATATAGAAATGCCAAAAAAATAAGGACATAAAACCTTTTTTCTTTTAAGGCTGAATTTTTTTTTTAATTCGATTACACTGTTGATTTCAAAATAAAATAATATTCAATTTTGAATATTATTTTTAGTTCTGTATTAAATCGCTATTATTGCAACAAATAGAATCAATTTTTATGCTGCTTCAAGACACAAACTTGTTTTTAACCATTTCATGCCTTCAATATTGATATCGGAGATATCAAAGCTAAGAGAAGTTTTAATGAATTCATTATGTGGCTGTGACACGAGTAGCGGTAATTGTAGTTTGAATATAAAACATGACCTACATACTGGCGTATGGTACGAGTACATTGCGGGTCGTAGACTCTAATGTACTTCAATCGTATTATTTTACACAGCCTTTGTATCATCTGTACTCCATTAGACATCGGAAGAATATTTTTAGATCGTGATTCATATTTGTTCAGTTAAACTATTTTGATAGTAATATTCCTTTTTTAATGACCCCATTATTATTGAAGCAGTGATGGCCTCGAGGTTTAGGCGCGCGGTCGAGAATTTCGGCGGTCGCAGGTTCAAACCCCAGGCACACACCTCTGACTTTTCGAAGTTATGTGTGTATTCACAATGAATGATCACTTGCTTTAACGGTGAAGGAAAACATCGTGATGAAACCTGAACACCAAAAAAGTTCTTGGGAATTTCTTAGGTGTGTAGTCCCCCAACCCGCACTAGGTTAGCGTGGTAGACTAAGGCCTAAAACCCTCTCAGTTGTAGAGGAGGCCCGTGCCCAGCAGTCCCGTATTTGGGCTGATGATGATGATGAATGACCCCATTAAGTAGAAGCATAGTTGTTCTATAACCGAGGGGTATATGTAGATTTTCTCTAGACATTTTTGAGTAATGTTAGAGAAGGTGATTTTAGGGAACATGATCCATGCACATTGGATTTTTTTGAGGAGAAATCAAAAACCTCTTAACAAAAAGGAAGGATTTACCCCTTTTTGATAACATAGTTAAGCTAATTTCAGAACTAACAACTTTGTTGACACTAACACTTGAATTAATATCGATGAATACTTCGGGAGATCCAAGTCATTGTGTGGTTAATATTTTTCTTCCGAATTCAGAATCGTGAATAGGTTTTTGAATAAGAATAAAATAACTAACAAAACCAAAGAGAACGAGACAAATATTGTATTCTCAAGTCTCTAATCTTACAGAGGTCAATTTTGTGAAGATACGACTGAGCTTAATATCGTAAAGAATCCACTAATGTGATTATACAGCGGAAATTCAAAGCTTAAGCTCGGCCTTCCAGTTATTGTATGTAAATTGTCGTAATAAACACACAATAAGCATGATATATTGTTTATCTCGCATAATCTTTGCCACATAGGAAATATTGTTTTTTATACAGCTTAACAACAATGCTTAGTTATATTTTAAGCTCCAAGTTGTTTCTATATTTGGAGCCGGTACTTCAGACTTGGCTTGTCGTTATTTCATCATCATCAGCCTATTTACGTCCCACTGCTGGGCACGGGCTTCCTCTAAAACTAAGAGGGTTTAGGCCTTAGTCCACCACGCTGGACTAGTGCGGGTTGGGGGACTACACACCTAAGAAATTCCCAAGAACTTTTTTGGTGTGCATGATTCACCACGATGTTTTCCTTCACTAACGGTGAAGGTGAAGATTGTTTGTCATTAATTATTATAATATAATTATTGTTTTCTGTTTTACATACATAATGTAAATGTACTTTTATGAGTATAGGCAATTTTTATGCTGTGACGAGTCTGACGTTGAGTAAATTTACTCGGATGAGTGTTGACGGTGGTCCATAATATACTGATTAATTAAATCATTAATTATTATTATATTACCCTTATTATTATATAAGTATATAATATGCTAATACCTTTATCTTACAAAGAAGAATTAGTTGAAGGTTGGATAATCGTATTCGCCTTAAAAGCAACTACCGTGCATAACGTAGAATTGCGTGTGGACTTATACTCTGAAAATTAAGCATTTCACTATCGGCTTTCCAATAAGCCGGAACTCTACGGAAAAGAGAAAATTATTTTCTTCCAAATACGACCTACCTACCTATCTAATGCTATTTTCTATGTCCACAATCCTCTTATCACCAGGTGCCAGGCGGTAGCTTTGCGTGCGACATAAATAAAAAGCTGATCCCGAAAAATGACGCATGACTCGGGAATTTATTTTATACGCTGTGTACTGTAATGTTTGGACCTAAACCAAGATCTTTCTAATGCGAAAAGCTTCGTACATTCCTCTTAGATTTACATCCGAAAGGGTTGGTGGAGGTCTCACTTTAAACAAAATTTTAAGAATTCTAAATACTAAGAAAACAATAATAAATAAATACGAGTATAAGCAGTCACATACACAGTTCTGACCACACTAAGGTACAGTTCATGTGCCGTGGGTATCAGAAACTACCAGGGACTTTTCGGTCACACAAGCACCCAAACCCGAAACAGACATTTGCGGATGACTCAAACATTTGTCTCAGTGCGGGGATCGAACCCGAGGCCTCTCGTTTCATTAGCACGTAGCTATCTAACTGCGCCTGACTTGGGAATCGAATTAAGAATCTCTAGATCGCATGTGATAGATTAAATCGTGCTGTTGACACAGTCAATGCTGAAAACTACTATTATTTCCACATCTTTCGACAGTTTACACGATAAGATTAATAGATTAACGTAAAGTATAATTTTACACGTCGTCTGCATAGAGGTACTGCGTACAGTAAAACGTAACACGAGTAGGAAGCTGTGTTATCTCCCAGTGACATCTCACACGAGCGCCCGACGCCCGACGCCCGTGGAAGTGCAAGTAGCGCTGCGCAAATAATACCCGTGTGAAATAAAGTTTGTTGAATATTCTTTTTAATTTGAAATAAGTGTTAGATTGTTATAAAGGCAATTATGGAACATACATCTGTCTATTTTAGCACACGACAACCAATTGCTTATTATTGGCGTCCACACCTTCGAGCACAAAATTGGATCCATAGTGATCGTACTTTTTCCATATTTGTAGTTAAGTAATCTTCTCAAATGTATTGTAGAACAACCAAAAAAAAATGGATGGCACTTTTACAAAAGACCAGACAACAAGATCACGCGCAACATATCGCTAAGTTATTAAAAGACTTTAATAAAACAAATTGCGCAATCAAGAACATCAAAATTTATTTCAAAAGATGTTATTTCTTTAACTACAGTTATATCACTGGAAATAATTGGTTATGAATAATATTTTATCAATTTTTCAAATCCTTGAAAGATGTAAAAGTACACTTAGGATTAAAATATTACCTATAATGGTATAGGGATTTGCATTTCATCAACATAAAATTGTCAACAATTGATGTTTTATGCAACATTGCTCGTAATAAAAGCGGGCTCAAATTATTAAAACAATAGTTATAACATTTGATGACTCCTAGTAGAAGGTACTCTTGCTTTCCTTAAATAATCCTGAATAACAATGACTTTCTTCCTTTTATTCATTCCTTCAGGATTGGAAAATTCAAAGCTGTAATAGTGAAATCGGCTATATTGAATTTCTTGTTTTGAGGAATCAAGCAAAATGGATTTACAATTTTTTTACAATTTTGACATCAATTCATTTGCGTATCTTTAAAAAGCCCTTGAACTATAAAGGAACTCACACAATTATTATGAAATATTAATAAGTAATGATGATCGCACAAAAGAAGTAGTAAAATGAAAGTCTCCGCTTACAGTAAGTTGAAATCTTGAAATTTACACTTGAAATCTTGACGGATAGTTTACGTTCACCATTAAATATCTTTAGATATAATAATAACTAAATAATTATATCAATTTAGGCCCTACACGTTAGTTAATTAAACTACTATTTAAACATGCTTTGGCCTGCTCTATTGATTGACCTGTGACGTTAGAGGATACGAGACAAAGCAAGTTTAGGTAATAGTTTAATCAACTAACATTAATAAGTAAGGTCGTAATAATACAAGAGAATATATCACAAAAAATACCTTTTTACTTAACCTATTTTTAAAGTAATACGAGTATATGCTTGGAATAGCTGTAGATGAAGATCTAATGTAAAAGTATGCCATCAAAAATGGGTTAGCGTAGCAAAGAGCCATTGTCAGAGCATAACGCCTGTAACTCCCACTTGTTATATTTTTTATCTTGCAAAATGAAGTCACGACTTTTATGAATAACAGAATAGATCTTGATCCTTAACTGCAGGTTATAATGGCGCCGCGAAATAATAAAGAAGGAAAAAAATGGGAAAAACATAACGAAGTATTTGTATTTAATCATAATTATAATTATGTTTAGTTTTTGGTCCCTCATCATTTGGTCTTTATAACAGTTTATCGAGCGGTCGAGAAATGAATTATATTAAAACCTTTGAACTGATAGAAGTTTGTCTGTGAGTGAGTTGTTATGCTGACTAATGGAGAAGTTGTCAAGTCTGTGTCATAAAATTAGTTAATAACATACATTTTTGAAAAGACCTAAAAAATAATTATATTGTCTTATTTTTTGATATATTTATATTATTGATGACACGTGAAAGAAGAGTGAAAGATCATTTATATTAAACATTTTTTAGTATGGGTAAGTTTATGTGACTTATTCCTAATATTTATACTTGTACTAACTAAAACGTAGGTTATACAAGAAAATATTTTTATGCTTCCTCTTATATGTAAAAACCATATTTCATTATTTACTACCCGGAACTAACAACTATTGAGTGCTTAATCTTTTTTGCATGCAACCTAAGTCATAAATTAAGCGTACATCGCTTTTTTAAGCTGAACATCTTTCTACACACAAGAGTTGAACCGAGTGTGTTCACCCATTAAGTTTCCGCATGAATTCATCGGAGTTGTTTAGTTATGCATTCAAAGCACGACTGTGGATATCTTTTTGTCGCATCTCTCCGTCCGCCGACAATAAACTACGCTAGTATTTATAATTATAATCATGTCGGGAGCGGAGTAATTTTATTAGAAAACACGACTTTTAAAATTCATAATCGAAAAAAATATATAAAAAAAAATATGAACCTAGATTTTTTTTCTGAAATACGTAGGTACAGTCGGGGTAAGAAAACCTTCGTCAGTTTTCAAATTCATTCCTTTAAACTCTTAGTACCTTTTGAAACTAAAGCACTAAGCAGACAACTGCATATAAAATTATACTAACATAGTATGATAACTTGGTTCAAAATAGTGTAACATCTTTGAACTACGTCTAGTTTCATATCAACATGAAACCTTTTTAATGGCCTAATTAGTCATTACAAGATTTAAATTAGGTCGTATCATCAGTTCTGTTTAGCCAAGGACTGCTTTTAGTCGCTTTTCAATACAATTAAATGGCGATTTGTCTCGGTTATTGATCCAATAGGCAATATAATGAACCAAGAATAGACTGAACAGGGCACTGCTGTATAATTTCAGATTTTCTACATGATTCAGGAGACATTCATGTATTAGTCCATCTAATATAAAAGTCTAAAAATGTAGAGTTAAAAAGCGAAAATGGAAGAGTTACAAAGTATAATAGTTTCCTTTTCTTACAAACAAGCTACGCAAACATCGGTGGCGCTACTTCTATAGAAGCCCAAAAGCCAAGTTTGCCTTACTAAATATCGAATAATATTCTTTAAGCATTAAATCTTTATTTGACAAAAGCAATTTGTCATATAAATGAAAAAATACTGACCCCAAAATAAACAATTATAAATTAGACATTACACAATTAACGTGTAACTCTTTTGGGCATCTATAGAAGTACTGCCACTGGCAAACATAACTCTATAATTACTTGCAATGAAAAACACCTAATCCTAAACACATAATCGATCTAACTTTAATCCGTTTTGTTCTAAAATCCTTGATTTGCGATTATCGCTTCCTCGTTTCAGCTGATTAATGAATATTTCTTTCTGATCGATCGATCACGATTCTCTGATATCATCGGCCACGCGTGCACAAAATGTACACATCACTTAGACTGTTGAAAAAATGATAATTGGATGCTGAAGGGAATCGTTGTTCATTGTTTTGGGTGTCGGTTTTGTACCTTTGACATTGGAAACAAATGGATTTGTTTACTTCAATACTTTAACATTGATTTGATCCTTGACATGATATCAAACAGCTTATTTTTTCTTCTTTTTCTATTCTTAATCCTCAAGTATGTGGCTGTTAGCATTTATTTATTAATGATAAAACACTCATCGAAACGGGGACATCGACCTGAGACGGACCAAACAAACAACAAACAGCTGCCTCGATGTCCTCAAAGAAGATGTGCAATTCTACGGCATTTTGATAGCATCTAAGTGAAAAGCACGAATTCAATCAAGTAAGAAATTACGGTAAGTTATTAAAAGCGATTTATCTTGAAAGTCCTTACGCTGTTTATGTGGACATGGTTCATAAAAATACTACAAGTAAATACACCAAATAAATGGTAGATTAACTTTTTTCGAGAACACGAATTTTAGCACATCTAGGCCTCTAATTAATCTTACATATCTGATAAAAGATAAATATAATAATAATAATAAATATCTGAATAAGGATGTCGAATTAGACAGCAAAATGTGTGTTGACGGGCGGATGGTCAGTTAAGGAGGCGAGTATTGGAATGGAGGGCGACCTGCTGAATGAGGGAACGACGACTAGAAAAAGCTGACGAGTAACTTCAGCTTACTTTGTTGCTTAGTACTTAGTGCTTACATTGGGGGGCATACGTCCAACCGTAGACGATGATAAGCTTAGTACAATTGAAGTAGACAGTAACTTCAAATGACAAACTAAGCTGGTTTTTCCGTATATTATTACGTAATATTAGTCCACTCACATCAACTCTAATTAAAAAAGTATGGAGATCAACGCTAGAATATCTACGAAGTCCTAAAAGTCCTTTTTCTCTCGTGCATAATTCTGTAGAATGTCTGTAGAATCCTTACAGTAATTTTTAATTAGCCTCAGGTGCGGTGCGCTACTGCATCGAGTAATGTATGCAATGGTAATTAGAGCAGGAAATGAGTTATCTGGAGTACAATTAGCATCTCCATAGCTTATTGCGCACCTGGTGTTCGGAATGCAATGCTTATATTCAATTGTATTGTATTGTCAGTTCTATACCAAATATTTTCTTTTATAGAATTTCATTGCTCATCACAGAACTTATTACCAATTAATGAAAAAACCTTAGTCAACAACACTTGTTTATTAAGTATCAGTCGACTTCTCATATCCTAGAAAATGTTGTATAAATCCAGTCACTTAGGATATCTTCAGCAGCATTTCTCACGATATTAAACCTTACATGTTTAATTTAACTAATAGCGTTTAAAACAATATTAAATTATTATTAATCACTTTAAATATATTTAAAATCAGAATATATTAATTTCAACCAATTGAATAGCAAATGTAATATGAAAATTATGAAAAATTAAATAACACCAAATATACATAAACATACATATATCACGTAGTTAAATAGCAGATTCATTGGCAGCTAATCAATCATGGGCATCCGGAAGCGAGCGCCGCGTGTCATCGCGACCTCTCACTTCCTGTCCTGACACATCACAATCTCGAGTTAGATAAGCTTTTTATGCACATAACTTGCCTCGTGTCATTAGCACGTATTAATCAAGCACCTTGTTGTGACATGGATTCAGTCAAAACCGTTACAATATTTATGGGAGATAAATATTTACCAGCTTCGATTAAAGAACCAATTAATTTACAAAAAAATGAATAGATTAAGTTAGAAATTTATGGACCTAAATTTTAATTTTGTTTATCACTTTTACCTGACTTTTGGAAGACCAATAAACGTCAATATTAGTTATTTCGTTCTCAGATCTCTAATCAAATTAAGTAACACTAGACTTATTTAAAACTTAAAAATAATACTTCATAATTTTATCAGCTAAGAGAGTTGGTGCAGTATGTTCGATTTTGTTGTGAAATTTAGACTAGAATTGATCATAAGAGTACATTTCTTCAAGTGAACAAGGAACATTTTTAGTAAAGAATGTTGTTCATTAAATTTCTTCACAGACTTTTTCAAAGACGAAACGATTTCATCAGTGAAGTATGAAATTAAGTCTAGAAATTCCTAGGAGATATATTCAAGTGAACAATGATCATTTTCAGCAACGAATGTTGATCATTAAATTTCTTCTCAGACTTTGCAAAGACGAAACAATTTCATCAGTGAAATAGTAAGGCCTCTGATCCGCTATATAATAGGGTAAAAAAGCTACGAGTGAAAGTACATGAGTGTCTGTTATTTTCACTGCCATTCTCGGCGCGATGGCTGGGCGTTAGGCTGACGACACGCTGCAACACGATATGTGTATCAAATCGCTAACTTGCAACATTGCTTCGATACCGAGAATTTGAATATTTCAAATGCAATTGCAGCAAATTACAAATAGAACAAAAATTCCGTCAAAATAATATTTACTTAAGTATGCTTTCAAAGGAATCAGCCATATTTAGGTCGACCACTTTTTGTCAGCAGACTTGATATCTACATAAGAGTAGATTTAGTAATTAAATGTTAATTGTATTAGCTTTATTTGATTTAATCACTCGATTAAGTAGCATTATACCCTCGTATGGGAGTCCTTTGAATGTTTCTGAGCAGCCGTCTATCTCACTAACCATATCAAATACAATACAGAAACGCTTTTACTCTATGTAGGCATTGTTTGAGAAAGTGTATGATTCTGAACGAGTCATTTAAGTTGAAGCCGATTTTACCTACAATGTGACCCAGTCATTGGTAAATTACAAAAACAACTATTTTTGAAGAGACAACGATATGAGGTTGTTTGCTTATTGTAGAAATCTGCTCATCATCATTTGCAGCCTTACTCTATATCTTATATCTATTTAGTACCTGCGATATCTGAGATGATAATATATTTACAGAATATTTTATCTTTGTTTTTGAAAGTGAATTTAAAATAACGTGTTCAATTTATATCTTGCCCGTTCTTCGCTAGTGATGACTGCCTTCGAAATAAGGTGGTACACTAAATTTTCAAATGTCTGAATTTAGGTGATGGATTTAAAATTTTATAGATTCAATAAATATTATTTCATTTATATTATAAACGGGTTTCGTGCAATACTGCCTTATCCGAACACACTTCGATATTTCTCACACCACAATTTAACTTTTTGTTCGATTTTAGACGCAAAAGATTGCTTTGAGCGGCGCAAGTTTTAATTTGTCAATTACATCGTCATTGTTCTAGGTGGCAATGCGTAACTTAATTACAGCTTGGAAATGAAATCATAATTAAATTCGTCGAACGTTTTACATTTTCTATGGACTGTTAAGCATTTGGTTGCTTTTATTATTCAAACAACGAATTGGTTAAACAATATTTAAGTTTGGATATGACAGAATTGCCCCGTAGTAAAGCATGACATCTTTTTTTAAATGTTGGATATATATATTTTATGTTTGCAATAAAATATGTTTTGCTATAAGTGTTAATTAAAATAAAGACGCAGTTAAATTAAAAACTTTACGATAGTATGAATAGAATTGCGCGAAATAGAGACCAAATAAAAACTTGTTGTGCAACATTTTATGAAATATTTCGAATGAACTTACTACACATTTGTAGCACATAATAATGTTAGAAGTTCATAGTAATTCAGTGTTTTTAAAAACTAATTATTCCTCGGTGAATATAATTAGCGGAGTCTTAAACAGTTTCATTGTTGCTTCATGGGCTTCGACGTCATGGAATTTCTAAACATTTGTTGGAAACGTGTCTATTGAAAACTCTTTTATTTCAATAGAAGTACGGTCACGTCCGCGACCGGAGTAACTTGACCCGTCAACAACATTGATAAATAATACTTATTTACTTGTATATAGAGTTCAAAATATATGATATTCAAATAAAAGGAGGAAGTTATGTAACTAAGAATGGTTCTCGTGTTTCGGGATTGAGTTACTTTCGGTTAGATTGTATTTTATTAATATTCAAGGTAGAACTTATCAAATAATTTCTAGAATATAATTTAGCTACATTCTATGAATTAAGAAGGACTTTTATAACAGTTTTAAAAATAATTTTGTTTTACTACAATATCGTGAACAAATATTGTAATTTTGAATATTGGAGATTTATAGCACTGAATCCCATTAAATTTACGTATGTATGTATTATTAATAGCTTAAACGATTAAGATGAATTTTAAATTTACAATAGTGTTAAAATTAAGTTAAGTTTTGTTACTGTTAAGTGTGTTAGTTGTTAAGTAGGTAGGTATAGCTAGTGCTTAGTTAAGTGACATTTCGAGGGTGACATTATCATTTTGATTAAACCCTCTATAATAAATAAAGATAAAAAAAAAACTACAATATTTACAATATTTTTAAGTTTATTTTTGAGGAGAAAATCCCGAAAAAATTGACGTTTTCCTAACAACCACATACTTTTTATAGGTACCTATGGTTGTTAGGAAAACTTTTTTTAACGCCAGGGGGTTTGTAATCACCTTAGCTATTACCTGCCTTGGTTTCCGATCACGGTCTGAATACACCCCTGTATAATATAAAGAATATCACAAGACATTCAAAGGTCAAGTTATACTGGCGCTTGGCGTGCACGTTCATCGACACGCATTAATTCCAAACCGACTGGCGTATCTAATGACCCCAGAGAAATAGCTTACACACACATTAAGCTTGTTTACATTTTATCGCTACAATGTTATGACATTTTATACATGGATGGACTGGTTTTCAAGTTATTCAAATATATTAATTCCATACTTTATTTGTAATTGTTTTTGTTTTAGGAACGGCACGTGTGGTAAAATTGGTTCAAAATTGGTTATATTCATCTGTCATCGTTTTACTGACTTAGGCCTAACCTCACATAGGAGACGAGTAATCATTGTACTGTTGGAATTTACCAAATGTAGGGTCAGCACGCACGCAATACAACACAATTGTTTTCTCATCAAATATTCATCATTATTTTCTTGTTTCGTTTTCTTTTCTTTTTTGTTTGTTATTTTATGCTGACTAGCTGAGCCGTCAAACATTTATGTGTAAAAACAGCTATATCAGCCTATATAAGCACCCTATTGGGCGCGAGCTTCCTGTACAATTGATTTTTCAATCCCTGATTTGGATCATGCGAATTGCACCTGATTGCATCAACATTTGACTTAAAAAAAACTTCAGAAACGGTGCCACCAATTTCACAGTGAAATTGAAGTGAATATTCTCGTCTCAAAAACTCTCCATTTCAGCTTTTATGAGAAACAAATAAGTTTAAAATCGTGAAATTGTTCTAAATTCGTGAGCGGATAAACCTGCGTTTCATTTCGTGACTGGAATTCAATGCGAGATGATACTATAAGGCCGATACCACAGCGAGACAACTGAGATCCGTGAATATAATTACTTGTTACTTCTTCGCATCACGAAGTATATTACCATTTAAACGAATTATATTCATACACATTATAAATAATAACGTTTTGATAACGAGTAAAAGAATTCAAACACATTTAATTTAAAAAAAATCTAGTTACGATAGGGAATCGTAGTTTTGTCCTGATATTATGTACTGCCTAGCGTCCATTATGTGTTTACAGTAACTACAATATTATCCTATAATAAATATATCTATTTAATATTTTGTTTAAAAGATTCATTAAAAGCAGGAAAACTTTTGAATGAACTTTCCATAATTTATGGTGTAAGTGTCGCGTTTTTAGATCTTACAAGACAAGAAATGTAAGGACATTTCTTTTTAGGGACATTTTCAGCTAGGTAGCTGGGAATGACAGGGCAATGCTTTATATCCAAGATGCACTGGTTGTGGCTGTGGCTATTATTGTATGCAGAGGTAAAAACAATTGCAATATTCATATTTAAGTAATACGCATAAACAATTAATAGGATTAAATCGGTTGCAACCTCATTATTAGCTTATCTAAATTCACAAAATAACATATTGACTTTTTATAACACTTTCTACATTATTAATTATTATATTGAACTCCAACAACATATGTATACGACAACTCAATTTTAATTGTATCGGATCATTTTAGTGAAGTTTCGCTTTCCATAATCAATTTTCCACTTGCTGCGGTTTTGATACTGTAATAATGATACTTTAAAGTCCATTTCGTGTCCACTTTCTACAACAACTGTGGCACATGTAAGAGTTGTAGAAATGGTTACACCTTTGCATTCAATAAGATTCAAACATATCTTTAGGTAATTCATTTTTAATTATAAGCTCTTTATTTATTAGTAAAAGATTGATTTGTTGATTTATAAAAAATTAATACATTTTCTTATCTCATTTGCTGTTAGTAATTACTTAAATTCACAGGTATGTGTATTTAAGAATGCCTCAGTGACAAAACTATCGTGTTTAGCATATTGTATTTTCTGATTTTTAGCAGGTAGACAAAATTGTGTGTGATCAGATCTCTGATTATAATCTAATCTTAATAGTTTCTTCAACAAAAATTAGGCCAGATGCCATTGCAGTCACATTGCCTTTCTCAAATTAAAGAAATAATCTTTGATTATACGTGTGTTGACGTCATGAGCATTGACGTCAGTTCAGTGGAAAATACAAACTTGAATTTACTACAACAACAATGCAATCGGAGATGCGATAGAGTCGTTTGCTCGGAGTAATCCCATCGCTACAGTCACCGACAGAGCTTCAACAAATTCCCACTTGCATTTTTCAGTATATCGGCGTGTTCTTTATTCTTACCCCAGCAACGTTGATGTGGGCTGAGATCAATAACTCTTTCGTATCATAAAGCCACAGTTTAGTTCTCTAATCTTTCGGTTTTTCTAATCAGCAAGTTTCTTTCAAAATAGTATTTTTTAAGTAAATAAAATACGTCACTTCATCATAATAGCAAAATAAAAGACATATATGAAAAAATAATGGTGATGGATATTAAAAGTAAATGTCATATCAAAACGTGAATGTAAAATAAAAAAAACAAATGGCGGTTTTATCGCTACAACGATTTCTTTGAAATCTTTGGACAAAGTAAGTTACTTATTTTTTTTACCATATTATAGAAAAACTTTAATTAAATTCTCATTTTAAAATGATAAAGGTGACTGGCCTTTTCTTTGTAATATTTTTTCGGAATGAAGTTAATATAGTATGCTGTCATTCTATTCTGTAACTAAAACCTGGGTAAATATGAGTAACATACTAAAATTGTGTCTCCCTACTTAATCAACCCTCAAATTAATCCGCGCCTACATCCAAGGGAACGGAATTACTCACTGACAAGATAAACCATAGCTTGACGGTGGATTTATGGCTCTAAATTAGCGTGGGCCAAACGCACAGAACAATTTAAGTAGCCACTTTGTAACGCTACTATAATATGGTCAACGCGATATCTGGGTTATTTTTAATTACTTTCAGTTAGTTTCATTAAGCCGTGTGACGTTTAATTACGAAAACCGATACGCATAAATTAACAAAAACAACTAAAACCTAATTAATACCTTCTAGACCAAGCAAGGGTCTTATTATTTAGGTTATAGATAGAAAGCCAAAGGTACAAACCAGGAACAATATCTAGGTTGTTCATAACTTGTAGTATAAATGGCTCATCTAAGATCAGCAAGGAAATAGTCAAACACTATTTATAGTGCAGAGTCGCGTTGCGTTGAGCTGGCCGGTTCAGATCACGACCTTAGCCGACCGGTTCTGACGGCTCCTTAAAAAAATAACCATTTATAAATTATGCGAGGAAAACTTTGCGTCGGCGGCTCCGTTGTTAGAGAACTTTTTTCTGCAATCCTCGTGTTTATGATTCGCAGATCTTTTAAACGTAGATTTGTTTGATAATTTTTTCATGTAACTGCGTCCCCTTGTATTTTATTAATAATTCGCATCTCAATCAAGCAAGATAAAGATGAGTTATACAGCTTAAAATCAAAGTTTATATGGAGATTTCTGTTTTAGCTAAAATTTATTGATGGCATCAAGCTGCTTCAATGGGTAGATCCAACAAATTTCGTTTTAATTTTAAAATAAGCATCCATTAAAATTTTAAGTATAATGTAGTCGATGTGATTTCGGTCCTCAAACGAATTCGGGACGAGCCGATACTCAAACAAATCAGGCCAAATTGCAATTCAGTGCATATTTATTAAGGCCTCATTATGTTCTATGCTCGATTCCTTTGGGATTACTAAAATAGTAACAAACTCATTACTCGACAAACGAACTGATACTATCAGTCGCAACGGTATAAGTAACATCTTCTATCTTAGTTTTAAGTTAAATGTGCTATGCTTTTTCTAAGTGAAACAAGCCATTGAAGCCTGTAAACCATCAAAGCTTGTAATTGCCGGCATGTAATCACAAGAACTGTCATGTGCTAATGTGCTAAAATCAATTAGCGTGTGTCTTTAAAATAAAGTTAGAACTTTTAACGGCAGTAAAGCCTACTTTTATGCTTGATGGTTTAATTACGAGTAAAACCTTGAATAAGTTCTCACTGTTTCTTAAGATGTGGCATAAGCTTTATTTTCTGGATACAAAAATCAACGAGAACTTATTTACGGTCCTAAATTAAGGCTCCATTAACAATCTAATAGTAAATTTGATTATTGACTTGTTAATTTTGTTACCTGGCGAAATGTGGGTGCAGGAATGCACCTCTGCCTACCCCTTCGGGGAATACAGGCGTGAGTTTATGTATGTATGTATGTAATTTTGTGTCTTATTGAAGTTGTCTGATTATTCGTAGCCACGGGAATCTAAAATGTTCTCGGGGGTAAATAGAATTATATCTACCTGTTGATAACAAAAATATTCCAATACATGTGGTTTATAATATAGGCACATTATATACTTTTTCATTGCAAAAGTAAATTACGTGACTTATTCCTTCGAATGTGTTTTATGTTATTTTTTGGATGTAAAATAAAACTTATAGTAGCCTAAGTAATGAAATTATAAGCAAGTTCCATTCGGAATTAGTATATTGGGTAAAGAAAGACGAAAATTTCTCGATATTATGTGCTCTGCTTGCACAACAGCATACTTATCTTCGGGTGAGGAGTTGTCGCATGCTCTCCTCACACTAATAAAGCCATTAAAGTTTCAAATAATAAAATGTTAAAGCAACGAAATAAGGAAATGAAGATCAACTTTCATCAGGTAAAAACAATGCAATGAGTACAATTATAAAATCAAGCAAATCGGGACCATTTATCAAATGTAGGTTAATCTGTATTATTTCTCGGTTGAGCTCGGAGTGTCTGGTTGTTAAATGCCGTTATGTATCACTTTTTGTTTGAGCAAATGACGAATCAGATAAACAAGTAAACAGCGCATTAGCCACAATCGGACCGTTGCCGGGTGCGACCCCGCAGTTGCGACAACATCTCACTTTGATGCACCAAGTTGTCATTGCTGTGAGGTTTGTTGTTCAGCTGAATTGGAGAACTTCTTAGAAATACGCTATTAATATTCATAAGAACTATTCTTGTCTAAGTTGCTATAGAAAGAAAATGAAACATTGTTTTTAATTCACAGAAATACAATAAACAATATGTACCCACAAAACAAATTTGTAAAGTCTGTTATAATTAAAATAAAATGGCCGTTATTTAAAATTTCTAAAATATTCCAATACAAAGTTTGTCAATGTAAAAAATGGCAATTACCAAAACAAGAACTGGAAATAAACTTAATTAATGCTTTTTTATCTGCCAAACATTTATATCATAAATCATAGAGATAGGTATTACGGGAAAGAACTAAAATGTTTAAAAATATTTTTTAATTAATAAACTAGTTTCTGGCAATTTAACATTTAGTAGAAATTCGTGGCTTACACATCGATAAATTATTGTATGAGTATGTTTGATCTCTCAGAATACTCGTAAAAAATAGGGTTTCTAAATTTATTATTCAGCATTTAAAGAATTCTTTTACTCAATCCATCTATCTTGATTCCATATTAAACACTCCAGCTTTAATACACGTCATGTAAGTAAATTTTTTTTTTATACTGGCACGGCAAAGTGAATCCACTGTACCTGATGGTAAGCACAGTGGAGACCAAAAAATTAATACCGACCAGCGAGAAACGATATGGTCACCCGCTGGTCGACACAATCATGCCGGCCTGCACAAATGCTTCTTCACGCTTCGCTTAAAGGATCTAGGATCATAGGAAGGAGGGAACACGCGAGCCGGCAAACTATTCCACAGCTTGATGGTGCGGCAAAGGTAAGAGTTGGCGAACTTTTTGGTTGAAAATGTATTTGATACTGTATTGAGAATTACGCTTACCTAATTAGTGCAGTAAGTATAAAAGTAAAAACATCACTATAGGCAAAAGTAATAAACTCTTTATTCTTTAAGTAAGCTTCTATTAATATCAGTTTCTTTTTTATATTGGCTATCTTAAGTAAGTAAGTAGTGTTGGCCTCGAGGTTTAGGCGCGCGGTCGAGAATTTCGGCGGTCGCAGGTTCAAGCCCCAGGCACACACCTCTGACTTTTCGAAGTTATGTGTGTATTCACAATGAATTATCACTTGCTTTAACGGTGAAGGAAAACATCGTGATAAAACCTGCACATCTAAAAGTTCTTAGGAATTTCTTAGGTGTGCAGTCCGCCAACCCGCACTAGGCCAGCGTGGTGGACTAAGGCCTAAAGAGTTGTAGAGGAGGCCCGTGCCCAGCAGTGGGACATATATGGGCTGATGATGTATCTTAACAAAAGTAAATGAAGTTTTCAAGGAAAGATGGGTAATATAGGTTAAAATTAAAACTACTGATAAAACATTAGGTTTTAATCGTACTAAGCAGTTCGATAGGAAATAAGATTCTAGGAAGTATTGTACTGTGAATCGAGCAGCATTTTATAAATACTCTTATTCTCCGGAAGAGTTTTGCCCTATCCTGCAAGTTTCTTTTCAATATTTCAAACTTTGCAAGCGTCTTAAAGATTTCCATACTTTGGATATTGCACATTGAACACGGAAGTTGGGAAGTGATAAAGTTCCTAAGCTGCGTCCAGACTCCAGACCGCCAGCATTTTTCAGCCGGAGGGCTTAAGAAAGATTTTTAATATCCTTCCCTATTCAGTGTCATTTGGCTTTTGCATCGTAGTTGAGTGAACTATTAGGGCAGATATCTATTAACTTCTGAAATTGTCAATATTTCTTCTATACTAATGTCTAATGTTATGAAGAGGAAAGTTTGAAAACCAGGAAAATGAACTATTTTTGTATGTTTGTTACGAATAAACGCAAAAACTTCATAGCGGATTTTAATATTTTTGTATAGACATATATATAACTTTGGGAAGTAACATAGGCTATTTATTATTTCTGAAAAATGTAGTGTTCCGGTTGAATGAGTCTGAAGTCCAAAATTCCGGGCAGTGCTGGGCCACAAAATTAGTATTCCCTATTCACATATGTACATTGTGAATGCTATTAATGTATTCAGTCACTCCCGTGTATTTAGTGTCTAAAACCACCACAGAATTGTAAGACAGATAATCAGATAATTATATTTATTCTAATCTGCCTTCTTCAATATGTAGGACTTGGATATCGATCTAGCCTCTGTTAGGTAGGTCGTTGTCCTTACCCAATCGTAGTTGTCCTTACAGGAAAGGAGCCTATGTTTATGACTGTAGCACATATCCAACTCAATCGCCTTGCAATCGACTGAAGGTTAGACAACTTCAGACAATAAGCGATCACGTATTGCGTCTTAAAGTTTTTTCGAGAGATTAAAGAAATAAGGAACTGGCCTCGTTTTTAAGTTATTACAATAACAGATGAGCGTACTTGAGTTTTTTAGATGTCATGCAAATTGGCCTGTAAATGTATTAATCAAAACTTTTTTGACGTTTTTACAGAATCTTTGAATTCCTAATTTTTATTTCGTGTAGCCGCAATAAAAAGGTATAAAAACTAGAAGTTTCCGTTTATCCTTGAACAAAATAGATTAATATTAACTTTTTGCTGCAGCTTATTTATAAGTACGATATCAGGAAAAACTACCAAGAAAAAACAAACATTAAACAAATTGTTTAGTGAGATTTTAGGTTATCATTGACACTAAATAAATCGATCTAAGTAATTTATGCCACATAGATTTTGCATTTGGCAAGATAGAGCAGGTGTGCTGTATTCAATAGGTACGATGTAGGTGATGTAGCAACGAACCCAAATGTGCCCCGGGGAAATACGAGTACTAACATTGGTTGGGCCATTGTTGGAGTCTACAGAGCCAATGACTTTAACGTCTTACTGATGCAGACGTCTGCATAATTGAATTTGTCTCCGCCAAGCCGCTCGACATTTATAGAAAGTCGAATAGATAAAAACAAAACTCCATTCTCCGGCACAATATGTCTCGAAATGCCACGTTTCACATCGTATTTTGCAAAACATTAATGTACAATGTCAAGCGAGCAGATCGATTTTAAATCATTTCTGTCCGTATGTATTGAATTTTGTTTTGTTTGTTTTCGTTTGTCCTTGTTGCTGTTCCGAGAATATGACTCAAACTACATTGAGTTCGGCACAAAGGCTTGAAACGTTTTCCGATTCCCGAACCTTCGTATTGTGTTTCTTTTCATTGCAATGACGACGAACCGTATCACTTAAGCTGATCAGAGTATACTGAAGTGATTGAACTGAAGAAATGTAAAGGTTTTATTGAATTCAAAATATATAATTAATAATACTGTTCAAAGCTTATGGATATAAATAGGAACAAGAAAGTAGTTTTACAGATTTACTAAGATGATGAACATGCTCATATCAATATGCCTAAGAAAGGATCTGCAAATCTCTACCATATTTAAATATCAACAAAATAAAATTACAAAACTGACGAATCGTAATTGCATCGAAAACTGGTGCAGGAGTCATTCTTGGTGTTTTTATTAAAAGCAGCTGGCTTCAAAAACTAGTTTGGTCGGCACAGGCGGTTGGCGGTGACGTGGCGTCTGACATAATCCGGCCTTCGGTCTCAATTGCAGTCCAATAACAAAACAAGATGGTAAATTATATACTGTAACCATGGTATCTCGAATATTCATGAGCACGCGTCTAATCGATCAGTAAATGTGAGCAAAGTGTGTCATACTGTCAGATGAAATTAAGCAAGCCGCCCAGATGGATAGCATCAGTGAGGCGAGGAGCAGAAACCACTTTGATTTTAATTAAGTTTTTGATAATCAGAGACTTTTATCTACATCTTTTCAACTGACGTTTTTATCTAAATTTATATTAAAATAACTAACACTAAGGATTAACGGATTGCACGGTAAAAAAATAGATTGCTTATGTCTCGTTGAATGAAACTCCGAACCGCGCCAATGATCGAAAATAATTATTTCGGTTTTCCGAAATGGCATCTCTCCACACCGACAATGCCATTAATTTTGTTGAAAATATAAAACTAATTGTTCGAATTCCTTTTTAATTGCGTTATTCTCATGCATAGACAACAAATTGCGATGTTTTAAAGTCATTTCGTGGCCTGTAGAACCGTGCTTTTATTATCACGAGCTATTTTGCTACGCTTCCGTGATATTTCATCAGTCGTTATTTCACTTCTTTTTAACTTCGTAACGCTCCGATTGCGTTGGATTTACTCAAACTTTGAACTTCAAAAAACATCCGTTGGTTGCTATTTGTGTTCTACTTTGAATTAGACGACTACTTGTCGTATTTAACATACTTAGAATTTTGATTAATGTCAATTAATAATGAATAATTAAATAAGCGTAAACTACACAAATATTTTTAAATTTAAAGAACAATAATTACGTGAACATACCTAGGAAGAAGAAGGAATTGTAGTTCTCATAAGTCGTCGATTTCTTTCAGTCTTGCAAAACCATGGACCTGCAAAGAAACATTAACTTTGAGTAACATGTTATCGTGATTACACTGTAGGCGGATAACCATTATGATAAATTATAATGCAATAGTTTATATGCAAGTGAATCAATAAACATGAAATCTAGACAAATGTTCATTTAGGAGTAACAGCTCAATTAGGTTCCTAGATTGCCCGAGCAAATGGACATTTCAACACAAATAAAGAAATCCAAGGTAATAGCACAAAAAACATTAGTAAAGTGATACTAAATTTATTTGTCAGTCTATGTATTTAAGCTTACAATAATGAGGAGTTTTGTTTCATTAATATTTTTCATGATCTTATATTTTCTAGTTATCCATTTTCCCTTTGAATTAGACATAAAACAAACCCTAACTTCACCAAATCGATATCTAAATTACAGATTTAAAGGCAACAGCTATCGGTTTTCTATTTTAGTCTAGACACGGTTCCCTTATCAGATCGAAAGTTCTTCAATATGTAATGGCAATGTATCGGTTGGGCAGTCGATGTTCGCTTCTTTACCTCGTGCTGAAACTTGAGCCGTAATTTCTCAAGCGGAGCAGTGAAAGGCCGCAAGGCCGGTCGGACAATAGACTGAATTACTGCCGATACAAATAAGTACTGTATGCATAGAAGCACCGGAAGAAGGCTTCCATTCACATAAACAGATCCTTTGTTCTGAGATCGCGAATTAAAATTGAAGGTAGAGTTTATGTAGATGTTGAATGCTGTATTTTAAATTGTGAATTTCGATAGACCATTCCGAATTTAAAATAAAATTGAAAATAATAGTTGATAGTTTTTTATTTAGATATTTCTTTAATTACTCTAATGTAATAAAAATCAATGCGATTTTTAGATTCGAATTTAGAATTAACGATTGTCGATATGATATACACTTCAATGTCTATTACACGTACATAAAACCACCATTCTAAATTTGCTTAATAAATCAGCAAGATAAATCTATTTTTAAAGGTATAAATAATGTGGGTTGAACAAGTAATCATAAAACACTAGTCTTGAGTGTGCTTTACGGTTGCGTTAAAACGGCAGCTGCGAGGAAAAGTTGTAGTACGTATACTTCTCCGAAGACACGGCTATCACATTACCATACTAATCACTGCGAATAAAACATTGCAAAAAACATTTATAATTAGAATTACAAAACACCTGCGAGATAAAAGCCGACACGCGAGCGAATTCGTGAATAAAAACTAGTTTTACATGTAATTATTGTGTCGAATGTAAATTTCCGCGGCCGGTGCAGTGTGATATGTGCAATTATGTTGTTTTCGCACATTTAGGGCCGGCCCCACTTTAAATGGAATGATTATAATGTGTATTTATGGCGAACTTGCTGCCAGGCGCCTGCAGTAAATTGTTGAAAAGCTTTACTTGTCTCAGTTTAATTACATTATCGTGTATTGGAGTGTTGAACGCTTGTGGATGGGTAATATTTGTCGTGGTCTGAGGTAGAAGAAGCTCAGTATATTTATAAGTACACGTTTTATCTGACTCCAATTGGATTGGACTTCAATCATAAAAGTTATAAATACTTTATTAAATCGGTAAGATACAGTACCATCATTCTATAAGCAACTCTACTAAATTGAATATCTCGAACTGCACCTGTGAATCTACAAGCAAACTGTGATCCATGCCGGTAGTTAAAGTGCAGAATAAGATCAAATTCGCAACTAAGCATGTCTGCCAAACTTCCTCACGAGACGGCAGCAAAACTTAGACGCAAACATTACGAATCTCTTCATATTTCAGAATATATTTCGAGCGAGTTTGTAAAATAAATTGCATCTATCCTCTACCGTATATATTCTCCTAATTCAAGATAGACTTCAGATGGAATTTCTTTTATAATAATGCTTGACTTCTTAATTGGCACCATCTACGATAACGCGTTGAGATTTTTAATTGTGATGTCATTCTTTTGTTGTTAAGTTTCTCATTATTGTTTATTAATTTATGCTCCTTATTTTTATTTTTCCCTAAGTTTTTGTTATATGTAGGTACGTATTGTTTCTGAAATAAAATAATTTCCTTTTGTATGAAAAGTGACTTGATAATAATTGCTGCTCGTGTTACCTATATGGATGAGTGAACAGAACAATATCGTAATTTTGAAGCATATTTTGTATCAATAGTTATACCAGATATTTAGACAAGATTAGCAGACTCCTGCTATTGGTGGCATTTGCTAATAGTCCTATATTACCAAAAATCTCTCTACAGAATACTATTAGGGCCAGAAATTTAACCTTGCATCATACTATTTATATTTAAATGCTAAA
This sequence comes from Hemaris fuciformis, assembly GCA_907164795.1. Lineage (NCBI taxonomy): Eukaryota > Metazoa > Arthropoda > Insecta > Lepidoptera > Sphingidae > Hemaris > Hemaris fuciformis. The sequence goes on along the minus strand of OU015432.1, from coordinate 20,045,434 downwards.
GAAAACATCCAACGAACCAGTCTGACCTATAAAAAAAGCAACTAGTAGTATTAACGACACGACCTTTCTAACACCTAAACAGATTTGAGACCTAGCGGATTATAAGCTGGCCTTTGGTCTGAGGCCGTTTAGTCTAGAACCTATCGTTTCGAATAATATATTACAGGCACGATAACAAATTACTTAGGTTTATGGCCGAGAATAAGGTGTAGTATCGATGGTGGATATACGGCACAAGTCAACGAGGTCACGACCAAAGCCTTTGGAACTAAGGTCATGAACACCATTCGTTTTAGTCTTAAAGCAACTGAACCGCTAAAGAAAGATAATGCAAAGCAATTTATTAATTGGCAAGCTAGTTGGCAAAATGTATGTCGTCTTTTCAAGGTAACAACTGAATAAATATTGATTATAGATTTTAAGAAATTACTAGCGAAGAAATTGAGCCATACTTACAAACACAAACTTTGTAAGTACCTACAACATTGTTGTAAACATTCTGACCCCGTTGGAAAGTTCACTCGATAGTAGCAAGTTCAATTTTAGTTAATTCACCTGGTCCCCTGTAATGGACCTTACATAAACAATGGTTAGTGTTTCTCGTACTTTAACAAGTCGGAATCATTTGTTTGTTAGAAAGTGCAGGAGAACGGATCAATAATTAAGCGCCATTGGTTCGGCGTTACGTGAATGCTTCTTGTTAAATGATCACGAATTCAAAGGTTGTGGCTTTCCCTTTTTGTGGGATATTTGTAGCTTCCAACATTGGGTATTATATGAGCGTGTTTAAGTGCGGTAAAAAATCGATTTTCATTTATTGTTTAATGCTACCTACATGAGTTTGTACACCATTTTTAATAATAAAATGATTACTATTTTAAAATTGTAATTTTTAACAGTTTTATTCAATTTTAAGATAACATTTATTTAGAATTAAGATAATTTTTTGATAATTAAAAAAAGTGTTTTCAAAGATTTTTAGAATTGTATTGACAACGTCTGACATACGAAAAATAAGACCAAATATCAACATTTAACATCTAATTTTTAAATGAATCTTTTACATCTTAACCAATAATCATATTTAAGGGAAGAATTCCTATGATTACCGATTTAAAAACAAATCATAAACAAGTAAAATGAATATTATAAAAACATAGAAAATAAAAAACAAAAGGTAGAACAGCCCGTAAACATCGTCGGTTTCCATTCTTAGTCCTGGGGAGTTATTTTCTGTAGATGACACTTTTGATCTTGACAAGTGACAGTTTAATAAACCTGCAAGTGCTTTCTCCGCGGAGCAAAATCTATTTCACGTCACAATATGCTGAGATATGGGTGTGGGACGTTATTTGCATAAATTTTAGTCTTTCATTCGACAGAATAGAAGACTAAAATGATAATTTTGTTCACATTGCATTTTTGTATTTGTTTTGATAGACGTTGCTTTTAAAAAAAAGTTCCACACGTTAAACAAGGTTTGTGTTATAATAGTAATATTACAATATGATGTGATGTAGGTATCTATAAGGTTTCAAAATAAAAGATCTACATTAAACTAAGGTGGACGATCAATTTTGAAGCATTGGACTAAATATTCCAGTAGCTATAATGAAATTAAATTATCTTGACCTAAAAGAAAGGTTTTCTTAGTATTTGGTTAAGTTTCTAGTTTTAAGGTTAATCGGCAAGTCCATTTACCTAAACCTAGTTTTACAACAGAATCATTGTATAAACGTGACTGAAATGTTTCCATTTAAGACTCTGTTATCTGATCTGTTGACTGTTAATGATTCGAGATCACCACACTTGAAAAAAATAGTTTTAAATTTCTTGGGAAAAACAAAATTTGGGTGTCAGAATTTATCATGAAATTTCGGAAAGCCGCAAAGTATGATTTCTTGGCAATGATACTATTAAAGAATCAACTTCTTTAACTAGAATAATATTACTTAGAACTCAGATCAATCAATTTTAACATATTTCTCAAAACGGTCACTGAAAAATATTTTCAATTACAAATTAGCTTCACTAGATTCATGTGTCAATTAACAATGCTCACGTTCGAGTATCCGCCTGCACGAACCCAGCCATCCACAATAGCGCAAATTGATAATGCATTGACCAGTTGCCGAAGGCCTATAGCAGACAAAACAGCTTTTATTGCCAGAGGTTTTCCTACATTGGATAGAGCGCAAATGACAATGATCCTAGCAAAAAATACCATGATACAGCATTAATTGAAAGTTATTGATATTATTTTATTTGTAACTATATTCGTCATGCAGAAGTTATATTTGGCAGTCAAATAAGGTAATGATTTTCTAAAATTTAATAACTAAGTACGCGGGTTCATGAAGTGTAACCGTTTTGCAACGTGTTCGGTTAAATTATCATTGTATTCACTTGGCCTTATTTTTGTTTACTCATAATATATTCGTACGAACTACTGCAATTTTATATCGTCAAACTCTATTTGCTTTTGTATGACAATTATGTTTGTTCCTTGAATTAAGGTTAATTATTTCACATGACGTTTAAATTGTAATGTTAACCTTTAAATAACGGAACAATAGATAAGTAATATAAAAATATTACTTAAGAGACATTATTTTTATTCAACTACATCTGTTTTACATTCAATAATGCTGGAAATATCAACACGCAATAACAAATTAAAGCCTTCTATAAATGGTAGCTCTTACCAACGTATCGGTCACACAAACTTATGTATCAATATGACTCATATGAGCAAGAAAATCATATATATTTTCCTTGATGACGTGTTCCTATGAAATTGTGCAGTTAAAACATTATCAAGACTTCATAAGGTTTAAATTATCGTCTAGATTCTAGACTCTAGAACATCTATAAATACGAACATCGTGTTCATCACAATTGGCATCGTTTCGGTAAGTTGTTATTTATGTTAATGGCTTCATTTGGAGCTCATTGCAGGCGCTAGTTTTTGTGACCTCAAAACATCGTCACAAACCAGCTCGGTCACTCGAGACTCAAATGTGTCTATTGTGAGAGCAAATCGGAGTGAACTTTGCCACTCGCCGCCAAGGAAAACCGGTCGACTTAATATTGTGTTATAAAAGCCTTGCTTTATAAATATAAACCAATTTTATTGCTCAACCAGACACGATTGTGCTTCGTTGATATGTCTAGTGTTCATTTAGCGTATTCGCATTTTATATTATTACTCCACTGCTTATATTATCCCTGTATTACCAAGCTTTAATTGCATATCATCTATTAATAGAATGACTACGACTTTTGATTTTAGGAGGTTCCCCATTGCCGACATCAAAGTAAACATTTCCCCTGCTTGCCAGCAGTAAGCAGTCACCGAAGAAGTGTCAAATGCTGAAAACTGCAGTGCCATCAAGAATGTTGGGTCATCATACATACCTATGTATGTACGGCCGTTGCTATCCGTACAGTACCAAACACTAACATCAGCAAAATAAGCGAGTTTTAAACTCGATTTTGCTACTTAAAAATACATTAAAGATTGAATATTTTTTTATTAAGCTACTTAAAAATAATGTTGTTGATACATAATATAAAGTTGATCATCAACAAATAAAATACTAATCAACTTCCTTAATAGTTTATCATACGTATTAAATTCGATGTTGGACACCTCGGAGTCAATTTTACCCAGCCGGAGGCGTAGTGCCGTGTGCAACAATATTTAAACTCTTTGATACATAAATCTTTTTTACATTACTAGTTTTATACACAAAATAAAACATTAGTGGCAAATACAAGTTTTCTAAACTAAAAAAATAATAAATATGGCGGTAGGACTTAATAATCATGACGTTTAACAATAGTAGGAGATGGACAGAACAAAGAAAGCCTTGTATTGTTAAAACATAGAGACTCGTGAGCTGTTAATTGACATAAATCATAATTGACGGTGAAACTTTTCTAATATGCAACGTCAAAACAATGGTATTGAAAGAATATTTTGAAGATAATATCGGCTGTCTACTATGTCTGCCTTTGCTTTAGTGTTTTAAGAAAGGACGACGACATGGACATTGTACGCCTTCTACTTTACGGACTTCTTGGCGGGGAATACACAAAGTAACCAATACAATATCTGGGCAAGACATCTTAGCCTTACAATTAAATTTGAAAAATTATATTTTCTTTACATAAATAGAAAATGAAGGGAGAAAAATATCGATAAACTCGCCACTTCCGCGAAATCTGTTGAAAAAAAGAGAGTAAATCCAATGGAAGAATGAATTCAGAAACTATGGTTTTTTTTTAAGTTTGAGAAACTAATACTTGACAACAGTACGTACTTAATTTTTAAAACCATGATATTTACAACGTGTAATGGGAAGGGTAATTCTTATAATTAACGTAAGCCATACTCCCGCCACTATTTACATTCAAGAGTAAATATGACAGCATACCTTTACCACATTCATACATTTCTTTTAAATATTCCACAATTCAAAATTCTCAGAATCAGATCACAATCACTTTTTAGTGTGGCAAGCTTTTATCAAAACACGGTTTCTTTCTTGGCAAGTTATCATATCTAAGTTATTAGGCCCCGAGTAACGTTTACCCAATGCAAGATAAATTTCAATGCTTAACCAACATTATGGAAATCCAAGTGAATTTTCAACACATTACATCGTATTTGTGCTTATTATCTATTATATTACGTTACAAAGATTACAACCTTGCGGCCGCCATTGTTTCCGTAACCAGTTTCGTCGACGTCGGCGAAGTGTGGCGCTGAGAGCCCACTCAAATGTTTATTGTTTAATTCAACGGTTATCAAATTATGTTACCGTGTAAACCTCCTATATTTCGGTTATTTATTAACAAGCTTTTATCCGCAGTTTCTCGTGTTCTTTTAGAATGTGTCAATTGATGTTAGGTTGTATAAATATCTCCGCAATATCATCTATCTCTATATTCCATCAAAAAAGAGACAGTGATATACAAAAAAAATAAAAATTGACGTTTTCCTAACAATCATAAGTATAAAATGTGTGTGGTTTTAGGAAAACATAATTTTTTTTTTATTTTCGTGGGGATTTCCTTTAACGCCAGGGGGTTTGTAATCACCTTAGCTATTACCTGCCTTAGTTTCCAATCATGGTCTGAATACAAATATACATTAATATAAACATGAATTTGTATATTAATAATTATATATTAGTTAAGTTTGCGATACCACAGCATTTATTTTTATTCGTGATAAGACCGTTTACATATTATGATATTTAATCAAGAACATAGTATAGATTAAAGAGAAACGATTATGATGTCTCACCTGCCAACACATTCATGCTTAGAAATATAAAATTAGACAGTGAGGCGGACTAAGGCCTTATTACTCTAAATGCTTGCATTAGCTTAATGTCTAAATTGACTATTGACTATTACCTATTTGACCTATATTAAACAATTTTGTCCCTTTCAACCTTCAAAAATTACTTTTATTATACCAACTGGCAGTTTTTAGAATAATTTATTTAATGGTTCAAACATGAGAGTCTTAATTTTTTAGTCCATAATTACAAAACTAATGACATTGTATTATATACGTACTTGATACAAATTTTCATTTACGTATCAAAAACGCAAATGAGTGTAGTTTATCGTCAGTAGGTACGTAACGCAAACACGAGTAATAAGACTGAAGATGACGTAAAATTACATAACTCACTATTTTTCTTGTATAACGACTTGGCACATTTGGTTTTAATAAAAATAATATTGAAGTAAATATAACATTAAAATCATTGAGACAAAGAACAATTGAAATATAATGAGACAACCTTCGAATTCATGTAATTGGCGTATACCGTTGCAACGAGCAGACGACGCGGTTCATTGAGCTGTGTCCAAATTAGCAAAAGCAATCCAGATAAATTTAATCGGTCATTGGTATCAATTTTAACATAAAAGAAACTTTTTAAGATCTGTTACATTTTTCTACCAAATTGTAGATTATTTGAAAGGAAATGTTGGCAACACCAAATGCATTGTGCTAGCCAAACTTTCTTATAGCGCACAAAAAATCTCTATTACTCATCTGGTCTAACACAAGTAAAAATGCAATAAAAGCGATTAGAAAACTAAACGTGATTGCGAGTGCAGTGTAATACGAGGCGGGCGTATCGGGCACGGATTACAGAAATCGGACCGCGTGCACTCGCCCCGCGCTCGCAACTCGCGCGCACTCTTCGGTTACACCGACGCATTTGCTTTAGTTTTCTTTTCTATAAATTCACCACTTTGTGTCAACACGCCACTAATCGGCTTGAATTAAACTTTAAGCAATGCAATACTTTATAGTACTAAGCTTAAAATATATTTTAAGATGACAAGCGGTTGTAAGTCCTGTGCTTATTTTCATTTTCAGTTCATTGCTGGTTTTTACTGGTAATTTGAATAAATCTACCATTTTAACGTTCTAATACGCCAGTAGCGTGCGCTCGAGAAGTCCAGCATTCGATTCTAAACATGAGCAAGGAGTCTAAAAATTGACTACAAAAACAGCCAAAGACTCATTTCCTCTACGCGGGACATAATAACTGGCGAAACAAGAGTGGAAAAATATACCTCACAGCCAAATTGTTAATATCATCTCATTTGAATTAATAAATTAGCTTTTTATGCAACTGTCTCGGTTAGTGAAAAAACTAAAAGTAAAAAAGAGAGACTACACTAATTAACATTTTCCAACTGCTTTATGCAATCAGTTGGATATTAAAAATATCCTAAAAGCTAGTATTCTGAACAAGACGCCGGATTATTAATAACTTATAAATATTCGGTATTCCTTGATGTGTTTGCTTCCAAAGATTTCTCTAAGATTAGATTTTTAAATAACATTCATTAATTATTAAAAATGATATTCCTGAATTGCTAGTTTCGGCGTTCGTTAGGAGTAACAGGTCTAATTGACTAGACCTTTAGGTTTATAATAATGGGATTATAATGTGTGATTTACCCACTTATCTCTGGGTATGCAGCCTTCTACCAAAAATGACAATTTATAAGACAATTAGGGCGATTTGTCACGGTGCAGTGAACGTTAAAATTTCGGATCGGCCGTGAGCTCAGACCGCCCAAATGTCATCAATTTGCGACCTCGCCCGCCGTTTACCTATGCAATTTGATAAAGATACTAGAAATGTCACGGAAACATAATATTGTTTTATTTTTTTAACTTTAAGCTCGAGGAATAATATCCTTTATACCAAAGATGTTACCAGATAAAAGAATTAATAATATAATGATTTTACTTGACTTTAGTAGCAATACCAAAACATAAAAAAGTTTTAACAATAAACAAAGAAAAAATCAACATCCGCCATAAAGACGAGTAGACGATATGTGCCCTTTAATTCGATTCGAACCGAGACAAATGATTAAAATTGTATAAAGTGAATAGATAATTCATAATAATAATATAAAACGTGAACTTTATTGGTTGATTCAATGACTTTGTATAAATAGGTTTACCGTAATAACTATTATTTGTTTATAGGTTTCTATTGGCATCCAAACAAAATTCCTATTTAACTTGTAACATGTAGAAGACTCAGATCACAAAAAATAACGCTTAACTGATCCAACCTTACCAACGTTAAGACCACGACATATTCTAAGCTTCCACATCAGATTTTTTTTGGAAGATCGTTTTGTATGTGTCAAGAGTCACAAGACGCGACAATATGTCACACTCACGCTAACTTTCCACTTTAAGGAGCAAACCGAGATTCATCTCGTACGTCGTTTTAGATCGTGATCTAATTTAGTTCCAGACGAGAGTCGTGGCGGTCTATCGCGACGTTGAAGACTAATTGCACACAAGAAGTGACGTACTAATAGCTCGCACGTTTCTATATATTGTTTACTTGGTCATTAGTAACACATTGCGTCTCAGACAGTTAAACGCGAACATATTTTTGTAAAAGATGAGATCGAGGATTGGTGACCGGAGATTAAAATTCCAGATATCCTCAGTTTTTCAAAGTTATGTGTGTATTCACAACGAATTATTATATACTTTACCAATGACGAAAAAAAATATCGTGAGGGCTACCTCACAATACGACGTGTGCCGGTTACTGCACCTTTACCTTAGGAAATCCAGCAAGTTCTTAGGAAATTCTTAAGCATGTAGTCCACCAACCCACAATACGCCAGCATAGTGGACTAAGGCCTTTTCTATTTCCCCGTATATTCTATTGTATAGAACCGTGCCGAACAGCAGAACATCAATGGGCTGATAAATACCCTCTAGTTAATTATGGAAAACATTTGTATAATATCATTAGGCTAGATCGAACATGTAAGATAATTGAGATAACTCTTTTGGTGGAAAAATGTTTGGATTGAAATTAAACTCTAGATCTGTGAATCGGCAATGTTGAAGGTCATCCATATCTGAATAAACAAATTTTTGTTGTTGCCAACACACACCTACACTTGCATCTAAAATAGGAGAAACAAAACGTTATATTAATTCGTTTTGTTAACATTAGTAAATTATAACATAATGCTTAATAACTTTACAATCTTCACGAAAGAGCATTTTAAATGAAATTCAAAGTTTATTTCATAACTCAAACGACTGTTTCTTGCTCAGAAACTCTCTTTACAAAGTCTCAAACGGATATGTCTGCCTAAGACGGATTGCGGAACTACATAGACTGATTCAACGTCAAGAAACTAAGCGAACCCGACTAACTAAAGAAAACTCTACTAAGATTAATTAATCAACCTTTCTAATAGATGAGGTTGGTAGAAGTTTTTTATTCTTTATTAGTAAGTATAGGACAAAAGATAATCAAAATTACAGATTAAGAATTCCTATTTCAAGTTCAATAAAACTAACATTATCCGCGGTATTACATGCGTTATGGAGATTTTGTGCAGCATAATCCCTGAATATTTATCCTACAGAAAACCTTCATAGATGTCCCATCCTCCGTCACCCATCGTGTAATTTGTACCGAGCGGTTTAGGCGTAAAGTGTAACAGACACAAACATATTTTCGCACATATTCGATTCTTCATTAATCAATAAAAGCAATAATATCTAGTGTTTTCTTATGCCTGATGATTATAATGAGGCTTAATCATGATTACAGGTTCATCACTATAACCGTTATCCCCAAGCCTGTTTAATTTTAGGTAATACCTTAAACAATCAATAGTAGGTATACTCGTATATAATGTGGGACATCTATTTATCAGTGTGTCCTCATCGGTCGAAGCTGTCGTGCGGATAATAACATGAGAAATGGGTCAAGTGTAAAGAGGGGTGGACCGGTGTCGTGCGCTGTCCAAACTCAAACCTTATCCAGTAATTATTTAATCTACACCCACATCAACGGGCCATATTGGGGATATAAAACGGTTGATTAATGTACGAATAAAAGCCAAGTTCAGAAGCATCTACAGTTAGGGCTTTTAGTACAATTTATCCCTTTGCTTTGAACATTTTCCCATTGTCGTTAATTTTATTTCATTTCTGCCTATGCCTTTGGTTTAGTCGATCTTTTAATTAAGGTTGTCAGTAAGAGTCCGCTGTTAGTGATAAGACCGACCATTTTCTCTCATAGTTTTAAGAATATTTTTATTTGTACTACTTTTTTTATATATTTACCAGGTGTAAAAAAGTTTATAATAATACGTTTAATTGTCATAAAAAATATTGTTAATGTTATCAATTTTTTTAAGTACCTCAGTCATTACCTGGTTATTCTCTCTTACTGAACAAAAAGTTTATATTTTTTAATTATACATAACTAACGTAATTGGTTTTACTAATATCAAGTAGGTACCTATGTTCGCTCGGTCCGCCCCAGTGCACCACATATTATTTACAAATTAATTTTTATGTCATATTAGTTTTACCACATCGTGCACGAAATTCGGTAGACAATTCAATTAATTTTAATTAAACGTTATCAGTAATACAGAAGGTGTGGCGGGTTAATGGATGCGCCCCTAGTTTGCATGACTGGGGTCGCGTTTTTTAATTTCCCAAAACGCAAGCAATAGTGTCACACAAATTAGGGCAAACGATAATAATGTTTTATGCATAATTATAAACATGTATTAGGGCGCGTATTTTGTTTTAGCACCATTTTGTTTTATATTTTTAAACATAACAAATTCTTAACCTAAATTACGGGGAAGTTAAAAGAAAGATAACAAAAGAATTGTTTTATAGGTCCTACTCCTTTTCAGAAGACTTTCGGAAATCCATTAAGTAACTCTAAACACGCGTAGTAAAAATCATTACATCTTTTCTGTTTTATAATATTCGCTAAACCATTTTGTTTTACTCGTATATTCAGCACCGTTATTACTAGTTTAAAGATACTCCTGTAAACAAACTCTCCACGAGACAAGACAAGTTTTTGCAAACTGATATGTGTAAATGTTTTCAAGATCAATCAATTAATTTATTAATTTGCAACCTTAGTTATAACCAAAACGGAAAGTTTTTCCTCATCTGCTTGCTAGGATTCCATTAGTCAAGATAATTAGATCTATGACGAGCGCACCGATGTAAATTATCCGAGTTCATTGTCGCAAAGCATTCCGCACACAAATAGTCACACAAATAAGAGCAGTGATGCAGGCGTTCCCAGGACACGTTCCTGATTCACAATACCGTCTGACTCATACCTCGTAAATTGTACCTTATGCATCTACATTGACCGATGACTCACGAGTCACGACTACGTAAGTCGCAAACTACAATCTCGGTTTACGTTTACCCCACTATTAACGACAATGGTGTGCTGAACGCAACCCAACGCGTTGGCGACAAATTTAACCTGGTAACCGGACCGGTCTGGTGGCCTAATATAAGTACAACAATATAGGGAGCTGTTGCCGCAGCCTCCGCAACGGTACATGTTTGTGAAACCTTAAGATCTCGCGATTGGTGGTACACTTTTGTATCTCGCTAATAAATCAACAAGGCTCTGTTTTGGTAGTTGCATGTATCGTTATATCATTTATGGAAATTGAGGTTATCTTCAATGAATCGTGCATACATTTTCCGCCATGATTGAATTTTGCTTTACTTCACGAATAATACCTGCATATTTAAAAAACAGTTTTTTTATTGATAATCCCGAATTGTTTTATTATAAACTAAATCGTAATTTATCCGTAAAACAAATGACTATACTACTATTACTATGTTTTTTTTTTTTTTTTTTTTTTTTTTTTTTTAACTGGCACGGCAAAGTGACTCCACTGTACCTGATGGTAAGCACAGTGGAGTCCAAATTTCACATGTTGTTCACAATTGTAGCTAATCTTTTAAGTCGGCTCATTTTTAAAAGAAATATCAAGAGGAAGATAGGTAATTATGTCACAACATTAGTGCATGTGTGAATGTACATAAAGTTTAAATCATTTAGGAAGTCACGGTCATTTTTGAAGAGGTTTATTGCAAAATAATTTGTCAATATCTAACTAATAGCAGCTTTGAAAGTTATCTATGATATTTTCTTATTTACATTTTGTACGCTGTTTTTCCATAGTTTCACTTTTAAGTGGAATTTTAATGAAAATTGCTTGACACTTATAAAAGTAGTGTTAATTTTTAAAGCTTTGTGAGGATAAACTACTAAAAAAAATCCAAGAGATTTACGTCGCGTCTCAAAACACCTCGGTGAAAGACAATTTTGCAAAAACCAATTTTGTTCTTCTTATCATCATAATATGTAATAAAAAAAACACATATGTAAATTATTACATTGTAAAGAGTTAACATAAACATTTACAGACATAGTCACAAAACATCTGAATTTTATAGCTTTGTACATATAATATATTTTGATATCTCTATTTTAGTAACAAATTCGTATTAATGAATTATATAATTTACATTCACATAATTTTTATATAAGTAAAAAGTCATCAACATTATAATGTAAAGAAGTATCGTAAACTTCCAAATTTATTTTAAAATGTATAAATTATGTAACAGTTGAACAGCCAATATTTTATAACAATAGAGAAATGTTTAGCATAATTTTGGTAACAGCAGTACAAAATAGAATGGACCATAAATTCGAGATTAATCTGTAAATAGCCACTGAATACTAATAAGGAAAATGCATCGTATGGGCAGTGGGCGGCGGGCGCGAGTGGGCGCCATTTAAAGTTCAATCGATTTTGTATGTGGAACCATTTACGTGTATAATCCAGTTTTAAGCCATTAGTATTGTCATTGACTAAATTAGTCTTGTTTATCAAATGAAAAAATTAAAAAATTATAATTTTCATCTAGCAGTGACAAACATCCAACTAGTTTTTAAGGAAGCCATTTGCAAAAAGTAGAAATTATTAAAATGAGAAAACTAAAATAACTCTTAGTTGCATAAGAGCATTACGACCAAACTCAGAAAAAAAGCAAAAAATGCGATTGTTCACAACGCGAGTTAACGTGACTATGCGTTTTTACCCAAATTTCGCATAAATTTCCTTCGCAAAACACATACGTATGTACATTGTATTGTACATATAGGTATTGTTTAAAAAACGTACCAGTATAGAACACCTTTACCTATCTAACATTTTTTTTATTTATTTAAATAGAAGTTTTTATAACGCTACGACTGGTTTTATAACATCATTTGAACTCTAAGCTATTTTTTTCAAAAATTGTCGATATATTTAATACCCGTAGTAAGTAGTACCTTGATAATTTAAGTGTTGTTTGAAACGACATAAGATCAAAATTTAACAGCGGAGTAACGCAAGAAACTGTTTTTCTTTGTTCGCGCCACGTGACTTGCCGTCGTCTGCATCATTCTGGCGTGGCGTCACCGTGTGTGTCCAAGTGCAGTTGTGCAAAGAACGCGAACCGGTTTTCTTTTCCAGATTTTATAACCCAAGCGATATTCGAGAACTTATTGCCATCCCTGGAAACCTTTTATGGACACGCGTATTCAAGGCTACTGTTTTTTTTACAAACAAAAACTATACTGAAATTTACTGGATGTTATATATGTAGAGTTGGCTAGTTAGCTGCGAACATGTTTGTGTAAAATCAATTAATTCTTGAGAGAATTAAGAAACAAAAACTACATCGATGCCTAGAACTAGTTATAAAATTTTGAACGTTACTAAAAACACGTCCAATGACCTTTGGATCGAAAACACAGATATATTCCGTACAGTATAAAACTACACCACCAATTCGCTTTATTCCTCACGATTTAATCAACATGTGTGACTATTTTTGTCTATGACAATGTAACGCTGATCCTCTTGTTATCAGATAGACTTATTTAAATAAATTAACAACAATGGTCGCGACATTGAAAAAATACAATTACGTACCGTTTTTTAATCTAATCGAGGCTACGTTAAGACGCTTGAAGATTAATATTGCTATTCTTCTTTGTAAGAACGGCTCAGTTTAATGTTTAATTTATTCGTCCTGGTCAAAATATCCAAGAAAAGAAAAACAAATTATATGTATTTTTTTTTGCTACACCTCGTATATTATTTCCAAATAAATTTTAATTGAAAAAGATTGCCGATCATGAAATGCGAGCGCTGGGAAACATAAGTAAAGAAAATAACTTTATGAAGGCTTGAGAGAATCTTTAAACGAAAGCCATAACATTAATCAGATAAGATGTGACATCACACACATCACGTTCTGCACTGTACAGAGTTGTAAAAGGTAAACGTGATGTAAAAACAAAATATAATGTACTTCACAGACTACGGATAATAAAGAAACGGGTCACGCGAACCATGTAAAATATTACGGTATCACCAATGATGTACGGAGGTACATCTTAGAAAATCCACTCGTATTTTCTGGGTAAAGGATCACACGCACTTTATTCGATTGAAAAAATGTCCTTTATTAAAAGAGAACTGCAAATGAACCATAGGTCTACTCTATAGTATGTAATCACTCCCACAAACGGATATCATAACATTGGAGAGGTCACAAATTAAAGATGAATGACGGTGCCTAAGTCAGGTTTGCTACAAAGAATTCAATAGCAATAATTTCGATATCCAATGAAATCAGTGTTTTAGTACTAGGCTCCTTAAGAAGCAGTCCTAAAGTTCTGTTTTCTCTGCTTATCTTTACTTAATTTATTACTGATTTATTTTTGGCTTGTGTTATATGTGAGGCTAATATCAAAGCAAAAAACAAAAATAAATTAATTTCTGATTTACCAAACTTCTCTACTTTCTTTATTTTGGTACCTATATTTTTTTGTCACAAGGTAAGTTTTGCAAATAATTCAATACGTAAAACATTTTTTTAACTTTTATTATTTTTAAAATAACAGAAAATAAAAAGCCTTTGCTGTAGCGAATAAAATAAAAGCTATTAAAACATGAAATATGACGATTAAGTTATAACTGTAAATGAAACATGTTGATTGTATTTCCAAGTACATTTCCTTGAGAGAATATTATTGCATCTACTTCCCGCAACAGACGCAGTAAATTTAAATAACATTATAAGGATCTTCCTATTCAATACATGTACTTTTAATATAAATAATCATGTTTAAAGTTTATTTTAATCGCGCTGTGTCAAACACTGGAGGATAAAGGCGCAATAAGTTCTGCGGTGGAACGACGTAAAAGAGCCCGAGGTAATACGATTTAACAAAAAGGTTTTTCGTGTTCTCGCTCATTGTATAACATTTTCAATTTTAGCTCATTTTTGGGTAAGTACTTTTTGCGGAAATTATGTTTGCTTGCTATTACTTAAAATTTATTGTATTTGAAAATGGAAGTAAACGTTGCGGCTAAAGAGTTTTTTTAGCAATTAACAATGCGTTAGGCTATACAGCCTAATGCAGCCTAATCTTAAAAGATTTCTACGTCGCCAAAGTAGAAAAAACATAACACTATAGATAAAAAGAGTGCATTTGTACGTGACCCCATAAAATTCTCTCAGTTATCTTAAAAGTATCATAATCATAAAAGGAAATAATTCCTTATTAGTGAAACTTAAGAGAATAACAACATGTTATTTTTAATGGAAAACATCTTTAGTTTTAAATGACCGCCTTCGTGGTGCAGTTGTGCTAGAGACAACGGCTTCGGATTTGATCCTAACAGAGACAATATATCTATAAATATTATTTTTTTCTTCTTATGGCAAGGCGCCTATAAAAATTTGAATTGAGTTCTAATTTCAAAAAAGATTTGCTGTACTCACGAAATTTATACAGGCTAGCTACAAAATTAAAAAGAAAGGGAGCAAAGACAGTGTCCGTAAACTGCCAGGTAAAAAATAATTTAGTGACCTAAAGGTTGATAGCGTTTTCAATAAAGGACAGCATGTGTCATACGCATTCGCTAAATCTGCTGTACAAAATCTAGCAACAGTGACTTCTCACGATGACGCGGTGCGGCGTGTTTCCGACTGATTGCCATTCAGCGCCCGTACCCTCATTACCATTAACTAGTGTCACTCGGTCTGTTTGTGTCAACGAACTAATTGGCAAACAAAAGGCGCAAACGTTATGGCGCACTGTGATTGCACCGCTTGCACTTTTGTACAGTGGAAAATTTAATAATAAAAGATTTGTTAATAGTAATGTGAAACGTGTTATTAGATTTTTCTAGGAGAGCCTTTTGAAGCCTTGCGCTATTGTTAAGGTGTTTTTCTAAGTTCCACTGTTAGAAGCTTGTGGGGGCTGTTTATGAATGAAGTTCATTGGATTCTTAGGAAGACCTTGTTAAGATTATATTTAAGTTGGTTGACGAGTAATAAAGAACGATTAAAAACCGCATTGAAAAATACAATAACGCTTAAATGCAAACACATAATATAATAGCAAACCATTAAAAAAGCATACACGTGCAGGTTGCGACCTGAAGAAGGATAAAAAAGTATATATTGCTTTGGAAATAAGTATTTCGGAACAAATCAGAGAAGTCCCTTGAATTTGAAGTCTGTTGAAGTTAGGAAACTATTTAGTCCCTTACTAAAGACTGATTGACGACGATAGATCGCGTTAGTTCAATGCGGTCACACATTATTTATTAATTTCTGTATATTACACATAATGGACATCATTTAATGTGTATGAAGGTGGACAGCTGAGATAATCCTAGAAAAAGGTCCTTTGCTTACCAGTACTTCAACTAGAAGTAGATTGGTTGTTCAATCTCGGATTAAAAATGTTATAAAATTAATTTCGACAAAATGTTCTTCAAAATCACTTTAAAAACAACACTTTTATACTATTCATATTGATTAAATATTGGATCAACTTTTATGTTGATATTAGTATCTATTCAAATAAAACGCGGATTTACTTGTTTAATGAGACTTCTGGCTCATTGACTGAGTTATCTATATAAAATCAGCAACAGTAAAAACAGGCAGTCTGCAATGTGCAAAACAATAAACCAGTACTATATACAAAAATAATAAATCCTAAAGTAATGTGCCATGCTATCATGTTGAAAGATGTATTTTTTTACATCTTAGCGGGCCGAAACAAATATTTACGCTTCACATAAACTTTTCACCCGAAACCTTTGCCTTACGTTTCCCGAAAGTCTCGCTACCTCACGAAGACAATTATGGCAAAAAGTCGTTGAACAAGTTGCCGTGGTTTCAACCCTTCCAAAAGCAAACTCCACGATGAAACCTTATATGAGTTATCATATTACCAATCTCTCTGAGTCCTTGCAAAATCGCGCATGAGAGATAATAAGAATAACATTGACAAGTTATGATGTGGTTTTATAAGCACGGGTACTGGCTGGTTAATATTTACTAAATGTACTTTAAAAACAACATAAATATATAAATCCTATTATTATTAATATAAAACAATACGCTTGTTTAATATTTGACTAACTTTCAAGGCTAAATAACTGTTACTTAATTACGAAAAATCTCAACTAGCTACGACAAGAAAATTGTTAGAACACCAACCAACATCGAAACAATGAAACATATTCAAGAAACTAACTAATAAAAACATCTAAACCTCATCAACGAAGCGCGAAAGATTGATACCGTACCAAGTTTTTACGGTATTCACTTAGAAAAAATACATTAGCACTACATTGCCTCTTACCTTTCCATATAACTTTATTTAATAGAATTAACTTGTATAATAAAAGCGTAACAAGCTAAGCGATTTCATTCACCTCTCAAATACAACAGGCGCAACCTTTCAGAGGCAAGCTTTGAGCTTTCACCGTGGAAACAACAGCATTTATAACTAAATAATATCACTTACTTATGAAGTAATCCAATGATTTATGAATTTAATTAAAACACACCACGATTTATACAGAAATTCAACTGTTTTTTTGTTGTTGTATCGGCACTGTATTAAGTCGCGGAAGTACGTTCGCTCACCGTCGAGTGTAAACGAGGACTGAGGTGCGCCCTCTCTATTGAGGGAAGAGGGGCTGAGCGACTCGCACCGCGTTATGTCACTCTCGTGAGTTTTACATAATTTCTGTGTACATTGCCGTTTCATTAATAAGATTCTATGACAATCATGATATAACTGAGCATTCGGACATGAAATTGCACTCAATTACTATATCATATTATTATTATTGAAATTATTTTATTCTTCACCGTTTTTCTAAGAGAACCTTTTATTTTAATTTAATCTCGCGAATAAAAAATTAACATAACAAAAATCTATTTAAAGACGAAACAAATTATTTATTAAAAATTGTAGTATTTTCTACAAGCAGCCGTCAATGTATTGGACATCTAGTGCTTCAACCGCTTCGTGGCAGAGGCGAGCAACAAAACAGAGTGTGCAGTAAGGTCGAAGACACGAGAGTTTCGGCGCGAACAGCCATGCCTGCCGTCCTGCATCGAGATCCGCATCTTGCATACACTGATTACCTAATGCAACATCATCGGGATGAAGCCTTGCTACAGGACATAGACTCTCTATAATACGTATCCACAGGAGCTGAGAACGCTTTGCCGGGAACGAAAACAAATATTTTTTTAAGTATTTTCTTTTCATTTTGCTTTTTTGACTATGATTACATATTACTTTTGGTTTAGTGTAGTATCGTAAATGAAGTTTGACCTCTTGCTTTCCTGAATTATTTTAGATCTCTTTTTCGATGACAAAATATATATATTTAAAGATTTTAACACAATTGGCGAAAAATGGGTGTAGAAATGCACCACTGCCTACTGCTTTGGAGATTACAGCCGTGAGGTTATGTAGCAGCAGCATTTTTATAAATACGGATATTTGTAGTTGGAAATTCTAAGGTGCCAAGTTCATCTAATAAACAATTATAAAACAATTATTTTAAGAGGATCACGTGCTAAATATATTAAAAAACAATCTCTTTTAAATAATTGAATTCGTCTTGTAAAGTAAATTCTATGAATAATTTTATCCGAACTGCAGTACCGCCACTTATATCTTTCAATAATTATAACACTGACCTAATACGCTAAATCCTTAATACCTGTCATGTAGCGATCAGTCCAGTGACACGATTTCAAATCGCATATGTTAGGTTTCCCACCGGGCCTTATAGAAGGCCTTTGGCAATAACCTAGATCGACGGCTTAATTTGCGCTGAATACATGAAATAAAGGCTTATTGAACAAAATTTCTAAGTGGTTGTATTTTACTAACTCTTTCTTCTGTTAGTAAACTGTCGGTAGCAGAACGGAGTCTTGTAACGAGCTTGGAAACGGCAACAGGCTCCTAACAGGTGGTTATTGCTTAACACTCAAATCCCAAATTTATTAAATGATCTTCATGCACCAAATAAAATCCACAATATTTTAAAAACGACTGATCATGAATTAGTGAGGATACAATGTAGAGTTTTCTGGTACGTTCGTAAATAGCTCTAACAACCATTGGATTCGCGAGATATACCCAACTCACTTAATTCTGAAATTCATTGAGCCTACATGTACTTCTAGACGTAGACTCATTATTTATGACTTAAGGCCATACATCACTCACAAAAATAAAGTCTGCAATTTTTTAAATACTCAATATAATATTTGCGAAATTAATTATTACCGCTGCAGTTGAGCCTATGATTCGGAAGTCTAGTCATTTGACGCTTTGTTTGGTGATAACCATTAAGAACGGTGTTTTCTCTACCACTTCCAAAATTATTTTACTTATGTTATTCAAAAGCTCATTTCAACCTAAGGAATTTCCCACTCAATTTAGCAATGACTTTTCAAGTCAAAAATTTAATTTCTACATACCGCTAGTATCGAGTCCTAATAAGACCAACCCTTATTGTTTGAAATGGGATTACACCTAAGCATACTATTTCGGATATTATAAATAAATAAACTTAACAGTCACATACATAGTTCTGATCCCACACTAAGATACAAGTCTTGTGTCTTTCGGTCTCATATACACCCAGATCCGAAACAAATATTTGTGGATCACACAAACATTTGTCTCGGTGTGGGGATCGAACCCACGGCCTCTCGTTTCGCAAGGTGGTGTCTAGCCAACTGCGCCACGGGGCTGTTGAATTATGAATGTAATAATAAACAATATTATTAATCTACTTTCAAAATTCAATGTTTCACATTTTTCAAATATTTTTCTATTCCTTGAATATTCCTGCACAGGCTGTTACCAATAGACCGCAAATCTCTCGAAGAGTGCGCTATGCCTCTTGCATTGCCAAATTGGAGCAGTCGTTACGCCAACTCAGTTTATGTTGAAAATTTGATATAAAAGTTATATAAATTTGTAGATTATAACATACTCGTACATTTCCAAATCCGAACTGATATTGAAATGCGAAAGTTACTTTGTTTCTCACGCTTTCATATCAAAATCACTGATACGATTTCTATAAATTTTGGTACAGAGATGAAACCCTTGAGACGGTCATAGAACGCTTTTAAGAATTTACAAAAAATTTTGTTAACGCAAGCGAAGATGTGAGCAAAAACTGTAACTAATGTTCCTAAACCAAAACGTCCGCATAAATATGATTAAAAATCCTTATCTGCGCTTATAACTTACAAATCCACATTGCCACTTGGCTGAAGCGGCAGCAGGCTCTTAATTTTATTTATCCTTAATGATACTTTAATACGTAAAATTTATGCAATATTTGTAAAAACACGCTGCGCCGACGACACTTAACGAGAAACAGGAGATTAGATTAGGTTATATTACACACGATATTAAACCTACCAAGCGAATTTCCCCAACCACGAAGAGATAAATATAGCAGCATAATAAAACTGCATCATTAACGAAATAAAGTGTTTTTCCAATACTTTTTACTCTCGAAACTGCTTGCTAGAGTCAGTGTTTTATTATTGTAACATTACCGGTTCGTTAGTAGGTATTTAATCATCGACGGCTTCGGCCTTGACAGCGGAAGGCTTGCTCACAACGCGAAACAAATGCTTTCGTTTCACCTTGCGACGTTGGCAACATTTGCTCACTCTCCAAAATCATTGTAGATGGCGACACTTGATTTAGGACATATTATAAATTACATTTGTTAATAATGATCGACGTTTAATGTAAAATGTCAAGTAAGGCGTTGGTCTAGTGCAATAAATGCAAAAATGAGTGTCACGCTGTCATACCCACACTACTAAAACGGTTTTGGTGAATATTGTTAAAGGTATAAGCGGAACAGGACAACATACTATTTGCTATACCGTATAAATGTTAGATTCCTACGGGATTATACATCACGTCTGAACTAATTAAAGCAATTTCGTAATATGCTTCTACTAAAAATCTGACTGAAAACGGAAAAAATGCGAGGAAAAGTCCCTAAAGATCACAGTTCATTGTTAAGTTAAAAATCGAAGTATCCTATTGTTCAAGGAAGCTATGCATAGAGTGGAAGACAATTGATGCCTTCACTTTCAGAGGCGTATCAAGAACAATGCACCGTCCTGAACGTACTCAAAAAGTTACTTTACATTAAATTAGACTTAGACTATACTGGATGTAATTTAAAAATCTTGTATAAAACCTTTTTTCTACGTTATTTACGAAAAACTTTTACTACTTTAAGGACTTTTTAGTTGTATCATGTTTCCATTTCAGTTATCCTTAGTTTCCTTATTCTAAATAATTGAATAATAGGAATAGGATTGGTATCTATCTAAAAAAATTAAAATATTTCAATACAAATCAACATAATTTTGTTTGCTAGTCGATCATTAGCAATTGCATTGTAATCGATAAGAAACAAATATTTGTGTTTAAATTACCTTAGTGTTTTGTGAACTCAAAATACATGATATAAGAAATAATTGAGATTTTCTCTCAACAATTGCTACAATTATGTTTTTAAATAAGATACACTGGCTATCTGGCAGATTAAACATAGCTTTCAACCCGCAACAAATAAAAATGAGTCTTTTGCTCTGACTGCTTAGTGGTCTCGCGGCACAAGTATGTGCCGTGCGATCTAGAGGTCCTGGGTTAGATTCCCGGGTCGGGCAAAGTGTTAATGGGGTTTTCCATTAGGAAATTCTCAGTAGCTGCACGGAGTCTGGAATTGTGCCCGAAAAACGGCAATAGGCTCGCCCCCTATTACGTGGGACTGATACATACCTGGGGAAATGTGCTTACCCCTTCGGGGAATGCAGGCGTGAGTTTATGTATGTGTATGTACATATGTAAGAAATAATTGAGATTTTCTCTCAACAATTGCTACAATTATGTTTTTAAATAACATACAATTGTTGGCTATCTGGCAGATTAAACGTAGCTTTCAACCCGCAACAAATAAAAATGAGTCTTTTGCTCCATTCTTCAAAACCACGGAAATAGAAACCCATGCTTGTAACTCTCGTACAGCCAATAACTTTAATGTATTGTTTGCAAGGGTCGCCAAGACGAGGGCGTCCCTCAAGTGAAACACATAATAGCCTGTGGAAAGACAAACGTATGGGCATTTCTATTTCCGAACTCCCCTCTGAATTGAGTGATGATTTACGACCCCCCTATAAATAAATTAATATTTTTTACAATTCTCTGGAGGCTTATGTCCGCTCGCCTTAATAATGTTAGGATCGATTCACCGCTCCCTAGTCGCTCTTTCTTAGGACGTAAAAATGCCATAATGTGTGCCTTGTCCCGCGTAAACGCGCTTTACGACAACGCTAGTAAAAATGTCACATTAACTTCGAAAAATAAACTCTTGGCGGAGGGTATTTTGCGTCAACGTACACAGGACGTGTATGCCTCGTTAATTTCAACTTGCACTTAAGCGATGGCTCAGTTGGAATTGGATCAAAACGCCAGTAGGTACTTTGGTTAAAGATTCAAATCTAAACATAAAAAATGTATTTTAAAAGTCTATCTATCAATGTCTAAGTCTAAGCGCAGGTTGCACTGGGTCACACAATTTCTTTATATTTTTTTTTATACTGTTGTAGAAGGCCATTCATCAGATGGTAGAGATGGAACTTCAATTTCAATATTTTTTTCTGGCTTATATGGAATAACTAGCTGACCCGGCGAACTTCGTTCCGCCTAACAGTCGATTCTTTAATATTTTTATTTTATTTCATTTTTTACCCTAAGTTACTCCTTATTACATCAGGTACCTGCCAATAAAAGTCCCGTCAAAATCGGTCCACCTGTTTCAGAGATTAGCTGGAACAAACAGACAGATAGACAGACAAAAATTGTAAAAAACGTTATTTTGGTATATGTACCGTGTATACATCCATATGCATTTATTAAAAAGCGGTTATTTCAATATTGCAAACAGACACTCCAATTTTATTTATTTGTATAGATATATTTCTTTAGCATATAAGTACTCTGACTATACATACCTACGATCGTACATAAAATTGTAGAATTTGATTCTTTATCACATTACTAAACTGCGGGATAGTCTTCTAAGTCTAAAATCATAAAGCTTGCACAATTTTTTCAAATATATCCATGTTTCGTTTCCCCCAATCCATACTGTGTCTCTACTTATACAATCAGGCGTAATGGTAACGATACAAAATCTCTTGAAACGTAAAACAAGACGTCTTAATTAATAAGAACTCCCTCTGCCAGTAAAAAATAAAACAGATCCATCACTCCCCTCGTTTCCATTACACTGTCATTTTTTTCAAACCCTCGACGAAATCAGTCGCGTCTTTTAACACCGGAAATCTACGCGCGAGTCGGAATTCACACAAATGTTGACGCTTTCTTTATCACTGTATCTTATACCATTTTCAGTTTACCGTCGTGAAAAAGATATCTAATACACTTTATAAATATATAAGAGATTTTCGACTGCAAAATAAATTGGTTTTACTATTAGGGAGGTTGTGAAAACAAAGCATTGCCGGGTGTTAAGGCGTCCTCGGCGCTTTAGAACAATGTTGACTTTATTTACAATTGTAAATAAGACCTTAGTTAAGTCGCAGTATCATCTGATATTTTAATTTATTTTGTTGTTTAATAAATCAGGATATAAAATGGACTGCTTTCATGGCACAGTCGAGGAACGGTTTTGAAGCGAGAGGTCGCGACTTCAAATACCACGCCAAGAAAATTGTTTTTTTTTATTTTTATTTATGTGTCGACTTTTTTCTTAACGATAACCACGATAGCATCTGATGAAAAGTGCAGTACGGTCGAAATAAATTCTTGTTAAAATGATAAGTTATAAATACTTACCTACATACTTATGCTTTTATTATACTGTAGGTATTGAGCTAGTAATATGACTACTATTTTCCATCTCAGTTTTAGTTATGTATTCGTGTTGATAGTTCCAGTATTTGACCGCATTTCACTCGGCCCAACAGAGCTTCAAATGAGAATAAGCAAAGCCGTTATTAAACTATCAATGAATAAAATAATTATTATATTGTGAATAGTTTTAATACATTTGTTTTTCTGCATAATTCTTTCCGATGTACTTTACGATATATAACAAAGTAAGATTAAGAGTTTACAAATCCTAAAATCGTTTCAGTCACATAGGTATAGTTCGATGATAACTCGCTCTATTTGGACAATTTTCTTATAAATTTTTCTGAATAGATTCGTAAAACTCTTCGCGAGTTTACCTAAATTTCGATAACGTGTTTGTGTGGATAGCTGCCGAGTAGTGTAGTGAATATAGTCTACAGTACCGGGTACATAAAAATCTAAATAACGCCTAGTCATATATCATCATCCATCCATACATCAGCAAACAGAAGTCCACTGCTGAACATAGGCCTCCCCCAATGGCAGCCTGCATCCAGCGACGTCCCGCGACCTTTACCAGGTCATCGGACCTTCTTGTTGCGGAATAGTAAGTTAAACCAACGAAGTAGTCTTTGTAGTTTCCACTATAATGCGATTTGTTTTTATTAGCGTTAATGAATATCAAGATATAAAGTTAATATCGTATTTCTTGAACAGTAACATTCAAATACATGACCTGCTTAAAATGTTTTTCTCGTACTCGTCACCCTATTTATACGTGGAATCCATTTAAATGTGTATTGTGTTTTTAATTTGAGAATTCCTCCGCTGCTTGTTTGTTCAGCTGCTACTTATCTCCGGGAGTTATCTGTTTCTATTAACTCAAATTGGATGGAGTTTTTCATTTCTGAGAACGTTATCACTTGTTAAAGACACACTTCAGATTGTCGAGTACCTGCTCCACTAGTCAACTGCTTCCTGGTTTTATCGTTAAGAGATTGTAATTATTTTATTAATTAACCAAAAAAATACATTTTTTTCGTTACTAGAGATTTATTGTCGCTCAAAATATATAACTTTTGTAACCTAATTAATAATTGACGACTGATGGCATTGCTATATGACAACTTTTTAAAATAGCTTTTTACATAGCATTTTCAAAAAATGAAAGATATTACTACTAAATGTTTACTAACATCGGGTATCGTACAACCAACAAAATGTTTTTTATATACATATAAGCATACAGAATATATAAGTATATGGCATGAACATGGCCAGATGTAAAATAATGTAAGCTGAAAGCTGAAAAGCTAACATGTAAGTAAAAACACATCATTTAACTATCGAAGCTTTTTTAGAAAATGTATACAAAATTTTTCGGTCGAGAATTTCGACGGTTGCAGGTTCAAACCCCAGGCACACACCTCTGATTTTTCGAAGTTATGTGTGTATTCACAATTAATTATCACTTGCTTTAACGGTGAAGGAAAACATCGTGATAAAACCTGCACACCTAAAAGTTCTTAGGAATTTCTTAGGTGTGTAGTCCATCAACCCGCACTAGGCCAGCGTGGTGGACTAAGGCCTAAACCCTCTCAGTTGTAGAGGAGGCCCGTGCCTAGCAGTGGGACGTATATGGGCAGATTATGTTATTATATGTTATAAGTATACAGTATATCTGGAACCAAAAACCCCTTTAATAACATAGAGTAGAGATATTTTTTAAGGATAGAGACTATGCAATTTTTATGGTAATTATCGTATTCCTAGTCCTGCATTACATACTCAAATTAACTTGATATACGACTTTGTAGAAGTAACAGAATAAAAGCTGAAACGAATTGTATCACCAAAATCTATTGAAAGTTCGTTTAATAAGAAGTGAAAGGGGCGGGAACAATTAGACACAGATTCAACAGATTGCAGTTTGAACCATACTATTTCGGAAGTATCACAATTTTTGCAAAAGCTAAGAAACGAAATTTCGGCGGTCGCAGGTTCAAACCCCAGGCACACACCTCTGACTTTTCAAAGTTATGTGTGTATTCACAATGAATTATCACTTGCTTTAATGGTGAAGGAAAACATCGTGATAAAACCTGCACACCTAAAAGTTCTTAGGAATTTCTTATGTGTGTAGTCCGCCAACCCGCACTAGGCCAGCGTGGTGGACTAAGGCCTAAACCCTCTCAGTTGTAGAGGAGGGCCGTGCCCAGCACTGGGACGTATTTGGGCTGATGATGATGAAGAAACGGATGATACTGTTTAGCAAAAAATCTATGTTACGTTTTATTTTCGACTACCTACATTTAAAATTATCTTTTGGTTTTGCTTCTGAAATCGCAAAGGCAGACGATTTTATACATATTCCAAATATCTTTTATACACTTAGGTATTTAGTTTAAAAATATTACCAGTGAAAAATTGTTTCTTGTATAGAGAAGTTCCACCGTATTTACGAGTAGGTATACTCAAATACGCTGGTATTTCCAACTACTTTATTTGGTTTAAAAAGACCATGTAATTAAATGGATAATTTCATGGTAAAGTTAGCTTAGACCAAAAAATGTCAATTGTTACAATAATGGCACAAATTCTATGGTATGTCGTACAAAGAAAATGGGTGGCTAATGTGGTGTGTCCAAACTTTTGTGTTCGCCATGTGCTATATAAAGGATGGACAATGTACCTCATTGTCTCAGTCGATTGGCTCGGAGATGAGATTTGTGTGGACAGTCGCGTTAAGTGCTTCTTTTTTGGTGAGATTTCAGTGCCATTTTTCATCAAATGTTATGCATATTTAAATAGAAAATACTTTTAATTATTATAAAATTATTTACAGATTTTGCTAGTAGCCGAAAATGGTAAGTGTATCTTGTTTTATTTGCGCAGACTTTTAAATTTGTAAGTGCTTGTCTTTAATGAATAGATTTCAGCGAATTTTTCGTCTAATTTACGAAATTAAAAATATAAAAATCAATATCCCATAGTGATCATAGTGCCATCTGCCGGTACTTTGTTAAACTGCTGCTCTAACTGACATGTTTAAACAATTCTTGTAGATAGTTTCGGTATGACTATTTTAGTATATTATATTTAAAGAATAAATTGTAAACAGCCAGTGCCGATCCGGATCCATGCTACAGGCTATTCAATACACGGCACCATCATCGCCACGATGCACAAACAGAGGCGCCGAAACCACCTGAAGAAAATAAAGAACCAGTAGAGACGACCGTGAAAAGGAATAGAATGAGGAAATCAGATAAATGTGAGTTTTGATGTAGATACATAAAAATACATAATTTAAATTTATACACTTACTTTTCCACAGATTACTTTTATAATAGTTATATTTTGGTTTCTTTCAAATCAAAGCGACCAATAGCTAAGCCAATTACAAGTCCGAATTAGGAACATAACCTATTTACGAAAATTAAGTATTGTCTACTACGTTTGGCAATTCGAGTTTATCTTCGTGCCTCGCTGTAGCGACAAAGCCCTTTACCATTTGATATAAAAAAATCGTGTGAATTTTGTTGATAGAGTCTACTGCGAGAATTTTCAAACGACAACTTATGGGCTTTTTATAGAATCCTCCGAAGCCTGAAAGATCGCTCAAATTTAGCCACGATACATGACGGTTCAGGAAAGTCGCATAACAAATGGCCTAAAATAAATGCGTTCGTATGTACTGTCTAAATGTAAAAAGCGGCGGAGAGTCAATTTTGAAATTACATAACAAAATCTTTTCATATAGAAGTTTTATTCTATTATATATTCTTAATGCACCTGGAAAGTGTTTATAAATTTGCATTCATAATGACGTAAACAAAAAATCTAAAGTAAAAGTTTTATGCTAATGTCCCATCGCCACCTGTCGGTGTCAACTCGAAACTGGTTTGAAATCGACTATAAATTATGACAATACTATTTGATGCAAACGTGCTGATAATATTCTACTCATACATATATGTTCATTTCTTTTCTGTTTCAGTGGTGCAAGAGTGGCGTAAGTATATAATTTTTATTTATAGAAAGTAAAAATTACTGCCTCGTGGTCTCGCGGTACATGTATGTGCCGTGCGATCTGGAGGTCCTGGGTTCGATTCCCGGGTCGGGCAGTGTTATTGGGTTTTTCCATTAGGAAGTTCTCAATAGCAGCACGGAGTCTGGAAATGTGCCCGAAAAACGGCAATAGGCTCACCTCCTATTTCGTGGGACTGATGCATACCTGGCGAAATGTGGGTGTAGAAATGCACCTCTTCCTACCCCAACAGGGAATACAGGCGTGAGTTTATGTATGTTATAGAAAGTAATTGTAGACATCATTTGGTGTATTCTACTAGATTACTCACAAACATTACCTATCTATATCAGTTTCTTTCTCGAGTACTAAATTCAACTAAATGCAAATATGTTTTATATAATAAATACTATTCCGATACGTAAAAACTACCTTTATATTATAATTCTTAAATTGTTCGTTTGGTAGATAAATAATGACACATTATTAACAACTATCTAAATTATAAGCAATGAGTTATTATCAAAATCATCAGCCCATTTATGCACTTCCCACTGTTGGGCACCTCTATAACAGAGAGGGAGAGAAATAAGTTATAAATTAATGAAAATCATATTTCTTCATTTTTCAACCTCCTGCTGAGATGTCTTATAATGAGAGGGAGGCCTTAGTACTCTGCTTGCTAAAGCGCAGCCTGCGCTGCGCAGGTTGGTAGTTCATTTATCATTAAAAGTTACTAATAAAATATATGAACAGGATACAGAGTAATTTTCAGTATCCCATAGCCATCTTGCGGCAATGAGACAGATTAATGATTTTTTTTCAAACAGTGATGCCATGGAGAGCAGAGGCCAAAAAAGAAGAGCCACAACAAAGTAAAAACTTCACAGAGAGATTCCTCCGGAGTTATTTCGAGTTTTTATCTTACATAATGAAAATGTTTTAAAATAAATCCTTATGTCCTTACAATCGGCATTATGCAGATTGTTAACAATTAATATCAAATTGGTAATACAAGGAGACAAAACATCCATTTTGAAGGCTGCTATATTTAGCTTCATATGCTTGTGTGATATGTTTATATTTTAATTATGCATGAAAGTTTTGTAATCATAAGATAAGGAGGTCATAAATAAAATCAGACAGTATATATTATTTTTTTAATCAAACTCATTTCACAACATAAAATGAGAAACACAAACATCCGATTCATTTTACAACATCAATCACAATACTTACAAAATTAGGCTACTTTAACTGACACTGTACAACGAACCGCTTCTTCACACGCCCCGACACACGGTGCCGAAGCACAACATAACTTTTAAATTTATTACATTAAAACCTGAGCGTGACATTGATAACTATACAAAAATCAGTACGTCGCAGACGCGGAAATAAATACACGCACAACGCGCCCAACTACTATATTGGAATATTTCGAGACTTAGACACACAGTGCTAAAATATTAAAGTAGAGGTAAGGAACGCAACACATGGCGCACGCGACTGCAACCGGCAACGTGCAGCGACATCTGTCGGCGAACACTCACACTAGCACGATACCCGGCGGTACCACTGTCCTCACTCACTCGCACTCACTTACAGCTCGTCGTGCTCCTCCTGCGGACAAACAACAACACATCTCACTAACCACGTCACTGAGGCGGCGGCAGAAACATATCATGCCGAAAATAAAACATGAGTAACTTGTGAATAATAATTATTTTTATGTGACTGTACCGTGAACACTTTGTACCATTGTTCTACCCAAAAAAATCCACATATGAACAACTGCTCTTATTTCTCAGTATTTTATGAAATATAAAGTTCGTAAGGAGAACGACTTGTGCTCTTTTTAGAAATGAAAGATGTATGTTTTATCAACAGTTTTAGTATGTGCAGAACTAATCCCCTTATTATTAGATCAATAAAAAATATACACTCACCAGAGGCACCCCAGCTTCACCGGCCTCGTCATCGAGGTCCTCATCATCATCCTCATCATCGGGTTTCTCAGCCTTTTCCTTTTCCCTCTCAACATCGTCCTGTTCAGACTTCATCTTCTTCTCGCCCTCCTGTGTCTTCTTGATGACTTCTCCTCTCTCTTTGGCGACGGCTGGGTCGTCGGTAATGAGGAAGTTGTCGAAGATGGTACCAGACTTAACTTGCCACAAGTCCAGACCGACGGCGCAGATCTCTTCACGTTTGTACAGGTTGGCGTCAGCGGTGTACTCGGGGTTGTCAATTTCAGGGTGGATCCAGGGTCCTTTGTAGGCTGGGTTGTCAATCTGCAAAACGTGATATGTTTTAAAACTTCAGATATTTAATGATAATACACAGATTATTTGTATAAAATAACAAATTATATATTTTTAAGTATTGATCATATTATATTAACACAGAGAGACAAAATATAATTCGTTTTCTTCAATGTCCTACATATTGGTAAATAATTAAGATAGCAACCTCTTACATGGACTTAATTAAATTTTAGAGTGCAATTCTTATCAGCTATTAACGATATAAATCCCGAGATAAAGTTTGCTCTACTTTTTCAGTGCTATTTCTGAGTACATACTTTTAGCTTGTATAAAGTATATCTAATCTACAGATATGTGTAAAGCAATTTACTGTATAGTTAAGTGACACAATAGTCCACGAAAAACATTTCCTATAAAGGCGGACGTGTTTGCACATCAAGCAACGGCAATTCACATATAACTGTATACTAGTCAATGCGACAGGTCAACAAACTTTGTAGTTGCCATCATTTAGCGAGTTAGCGAGTCTGTCGTCAATACATTAACCTCTGAATGAAGATGTTACTTACAACTATTTTTCGTATTTGTGAATTTAATAACAATGGAATATTTTGCACCAAGGCCCATTAAGTAGCCATTGCCCACCGAGTATTTAGTTTCCTTGCGTTAATAAATGATTCATAACTTTACCCGTTACACATTTAAAAAACGAGAATATTTTATGTTTCCGCGAGTTTTACAAGGCTATTCACTAGTAAAAGTCCCTTTGTATCTTATAATACTTTTGGACTGAGATAACTGCCAATCTATACCAATATAAATAAACTAAAGCACCCCAAGAAATTTTATAAACCTGCAAATGAATAACAAAATTACCTGTTTAGGTGCCCAAACGCCCTTGTATTCAGGGTTGTCGATCATGGGTGGTTCCCACTCGCCGTCCATCTCGTCGTCCCAGTCCTCGGGCTTGGCGGCGTCGGGGTCGGGGATGTGCTCGGGCTTGTCCCAGTCCTCGGGCTTGGTGTCGTCAGGGTCGGGGATGGTGGGGCGGTCGTCCCAGTCCTCGGGCTTCTTGGCTTCGGGGTCCTAAACAAGGTGTTTTGTTATATTGACATTTTTAAAATTGTATAAATGACTATTTTATTAATTACAGTGTACTTCTGCATAAAAAAAGTTTTAAAACTACTTACTTACTTACTTACTTAAACTCACGCCTGTATTCCCCGAAGGGGTAGGCAGAGGCGCATTTCTACACCCACATTTCGCCAAGTATGTATCAGTCCCACGTAATAGGGGGCGAGCCTATTGCCGTTTTTCGGGCACATTTCCAGACTCCGTGCTGTTACCGAGAATTCCCTAATGGAAAAACCCAATAACACTTTGCCCGACCCGGGAATCGAACCCAGGACCTCTAGATCCCACGGCACATACTTGTACCGCGAGACCACAAGGCAGTCAAAAAACTGAAAAAACAAAAAAAAAATCCTCTAGAATTAAGTATAGCATTGATATTATTATTAAGAAATTTAAAAAGGTGCTTAACAATATTTTTATAGTTTCATTTACCTTGATCTTCTTGGGTGGCAGGAAGTCCCAGTCGGCCTCCAGTTCTCCTGACTCGACCTTCTCGTTGTCAATGAGCACTTCATATGTGTTGTCGGGGTTCACGATCAGAGTGTACAAGTGGGTGTATACGTCGTCCTTGCAACGGATGTCCTTCTTGATCAGGTGGTTCTTGCCCTTGTAGCTGAAGATCACGTGAACCTGAAGACAATGAAATAAACTTATTATACATTTTATGTGACATATAAATGAAATAAGTTTTTTTATCTCATTTTTAGGTGTGTAGTATACCAACCCGCACTAGGCCAGCGTGGTGGAATAAGACCTAAACCCTCTCAATAGTAGAGGAGGCCCGTGCCCAACTGTGGGACGTATATGGTATATGGACTAATGAAAAAAAACTCATTCTTGCCTATACTTGACAACTCAGTGCAGTATACAAATAGAATTATTTAAATGTGCATTTCCAATTCACTGGCTACATTCATAAAGAAGAACATTACATTACATTTTTTCAATATTCCATTAGCGTCTTAGCAGCCGATCAATAAATTATATGTACAGATCTAATTTATACGTAAAAAGTACCGATACCGATGACCTGTACTACTTTATAGAGATCGATACTATATCGAAGCAAGGCGGAATTATTTATATGACCAGTGGTCGATATCAAACATTTACTTTGCCATGTGACTATGTTAATGAAATTGCATTGACTTCCTATTGTATAACGGTTTTCCTACAAGAGAAATGGTATGGGTATAAAGTATATTATGTAAAAAAAATACTTGCGTTATACCCAATCTAAAATACTTTTTCCGTTTCATTTCTATTAATGTTTAAGTTTACGCGAATTACAGAGAAATTGATTTTAAAAAAGTTAGTCAAGCTTTGGTGTATAGAGGAATTAAAAGAACTACATTAAATAAATCAGATACGGTGCTACTTGGTGAGTGACGAAGTTTAATTTTTAGACTTAATTACATAATAATCTTTTCATTGCATTGTTAAAATTTGTCACAATGGCCGACCAATTGTGCAATAATCCGGTTAGACTAGGCGGATTTTGTTACAAAACCGGATTGGTTAATGAAAATGGTCATTTTAGGTAATGTATACGACGTATATATTTATATTGAAACGGGTCTATTCTCCGCCGCTTGTGGTATGATTATTTTATTTCAATAAAAAATAAACGTTAAGTCCAGTATGAGGTATTCCGTAGTAATGTAAGGTTTTTATTTTTATAACTAGTTTAAAAAGTCCATTATTCAAATCACATACATTTATGCGCAAAATTGAGGTAATGATAAGTTTTTAGGCTACCATGCCTTTTATTGTCACAGGTGTTTGTGTGACAATACCTTTATTTTAGACGATACTTTAATAGTAAAATGAAAGTATTCATAATTAAACAGGTCTTTTGCACCTAAATTATAATTAATATGTGGATAAACTCCAATGCAATATATTGAAAATACAATTGTATAAACACTTTTTACGCGACCGAATTTGTGCATTTGTACAAATGTCGATTGAACCACGTGTAAGTACATACATTTTCAGGCGACCTACGCTACAGTGTTTCACTGCAATATTAATGAGCCAACGTTTAATTAGACACCGATAGCTATAATTACGATTGCGATATCAATCGGTTTTATGTCATGTTTTCAATGGGCGTAGGCTAAACCGATTTCATGATAAGCCATAACGATTGCATTTAATTAATACAAAAATATTCGACAATATATTTATTTTGGTAATTAAATAGCTTCATATTGAACATACGTAGCTTTTTCCCTTATGCTCGGCTTGAATATATGAATTTATTTTTTTGTTCTGTACATATTTGTTCGGATCATTGATTTATAGGCGGGATATTTTTTTTAAAACGCAATTTTCTACATCATACAGACTTGTTCTAAAGAGTAGGATTTTTAAATACGAAATAAGAGCGTCCGGATTGATTTTTTTAAAAAGGATTTTTATACCATACCCAAACATAATAATAGTTTTTGATGCAAATTCATTCGTTTTAGTACACCCATACAAAAATGTACAGGACCTAAAGCTGGAATCGCTTTTTCTGTTCGTTAAGTAAAAACGGTATAATTCAATTGTAATGATTTTATTTCGGATCGTTAATATTTCTACGGATAGAAGGATTTTTGCCCTTGTAATCATAGATTGTCCACTAACCCGCACTAGGCCAGCGTGTTGGACTAAGGCCTAAACCCTCTCAGTTGCAGAAGAGGCTCGTGCCCATCAATGGGACGTATATAGGCTGATTATGAATCATAGATTAATATCGCACTTTCCATGTCAGAAATAAACACTTATATCGTCATAATCAAATAAGTATATGTACTAAGTTGTTTACCTACATATATTATGACGACGGTTTGCCAATGTTAAAAGTTATGACTTAAAATGACTATTGGAAAATTTACTGACATAAAAAAATTAAAATAAAAAGATACATAATGCCATGTTTTTTCGTGTACTCTTCATTGAATATCATCTTTGTTTAGGCAAATTTTAATTCTCTACAGGTCATTGTAAGACGTAATTGACCTTTGTTGCTGTATTGTGTTTATAAATTAAAAAATGCTTTGTGTTAATATTTTTAACTACATCACAAAAAACAAGTTTTAAATATTCACAGCTACTTTTTCAGTGACCTTCCAATGTTTCATTACTTGCAATGGTACATCAATATCACTGTTTGAAATCACCGATTATGTTTCCATTATTTGGCGGGTAATTTTGTAGTTAGAAATCTACGTTTTAATTTACGTTAGTCGGATAACATAATTATCATGTACTAATCACCTAATTAAAAATAAATAAAGCTTAACCTGAAACCATTATTTAACATTACGAAATTACAAGTAATTATATTTTTATTTATCATTAGCTAAACACGAATATTGGATATAGGCCTCTCATTAAACATTCCAGCGTGGAGTTTTTATTATTACCCATAAATGACTCAAATAAACATAGAAGTTGTGAGAAAATTTTGGCCACAATATTTTGAAACAAGACCTGAGAAAAATAGTATGTATACAATGTGACCTGTAAATTGATACGTTTTAGTGGTTCCTGCAAATTACAGAGTATAAACTGACCTTCTTGGTGCCGGGTCCGCAAATGTCGGGACCGAACATGATCTCGTAGGGAGTCTCGCCGTGCATGTCCTTCTGCTCGAGCTTGCAGTCGAAGACCTTAAGGTATCCGCCGCCGCAGTCGATGTCCTGCTCGTGCTTCACCGAGAACTGCACCACCATGGGCTTGCCCTCATTGCTGAACGGCTTGAACTTGCGCGACAAAGCGTAGAACCTCGCATCCTCGCTTGTCTTGAGACCTATTCAGAAGTGATCGTGTCAAGAGATGAGTATGTCATTTCGAGAATAAAGTGTTTTTGAATCGAATTATGTTCATGATACTGGTAACAATAAAATTTGAAACAAAAAATTAACAATCAAGTTGTAGAACTTTATACGAATAGAAACCGGTAGATTCAATTACAATCATTACAATTTTCGTACGCGATATTGATAAATTGTGACACGACAAAAAGCTTTAAAATGTTACCTTTTCAAATGCAAGTGATTATTTCAGAAGTATTCCGACAGAAAACGCGATGTAAGCAAATTAGAAAGGAAACCATAGGCACCCACCTTTATCTTCCTCGGGGTCATTGTAGAACTTTCCAGCAGTCAATTTGAATTTGCCGAACTCCTTGCCGGGATGCTCACTGTATACCCAGTTAGATTCCCATGAGTCTGCAACAAACCAATATATATTTAGTCTACAAAATATACCGGCATCCGACGCCTAGGCAATCGATACACACGCCACGCCGGTTTCGCTTTTTGTAGCAATTTTTGAATAAATGCGCCAAACTTACCGTCTACAAATTTCTCCTCAAAGAACACATCACAATTTATTGAAGAAATTGCCAGTAAACTGACAACCGCCAGCACAACAGCTTTCATTTTTGATTCACACAACCACCTTCTTCAGCAAAAGACTAGCCACGAATAACTTCAAAATTTTGGAGAATTATCTATTATTATTCCAACCGGTTCGCGAGGTATGAAAATCTGCTATCTCGCTCGGACCAATACAGAATGCTAAAGCGTAAATGCGAAGGCTATAGACACGTAATCCTATTACGTATTACACGAGCAGGCTCGATATACATTTGTTAAGGCGTATTTCTACGAGTGTGAGAGGGACAAAGAATTTAAAGTACTACGCGTGACGTAGCATTACGACAGACAGATGGAACGACCTCATTGGTTATCATTTGGCAAATAGAAATCGAACACACTGCAAGATAGTAATGAACCACATGGCGCGAAAATACGAATAAAATCATACAGTCAAACGATACTTAATTTTTTACGGAAAGATAAGCCTGTAATTATTTTAACTACTGATATTTTATTTTGAATGGAATTAGAATTACATTAAATGTAATTGAAATAAAAAAATTACATTATTATCAGTTTTGTTCTTATGATCTAGAAAGTTCATTCATAAAAACAGATAAATTAAATTGGTAGCGTCCAATCACTTACTCACATGTATTAGAGTGAGACGCAAATAGCAATATTTATTGGTAGGAGCGAGATATACGCTGATCAATTTTACTTACGTGTCGACAACTCATTGCATTACAAGTTATTCCTTTTTACGTTTATTTATACTGAGCCTACGTTTTATATTACTTATGATATGCTTTATTAGTCTATTTTTAAACGAAATCGTTACTTAAATAGGTCATGTATAAGCCGATATTATATGACCATGATTCCAAATCTTTATGTATAGAATTTTAAGATTTTGTCTGTTTAGCGAGTGATAAAGAAAAGTCCTGAGTTCTATTTCAATACGGGCGAAGTATTTGGGGGTTCAAGAATTAAACTCGCCCCGTATTGCTGAGAATAAAAAAAATATATCGGCGGTAAATATAACTCTGTCTCTGCCTACCTAGATCTAGAATATAAGAGAACTAAAGATCTATTACGTACCCACCTGTAATGGCCTAATTCATAGCGTCCGTAATTCGTAATCAGGGTTTAGAGCCAAATCAAGTAAGATCATGGCAATATGTAACCGTAGGAACAAAGTTACTGTAGAATTATCTAACTCTTATTGTTAATAAGATAGTGAGTTCTTTGATGCTTTTATGCTGAAGCAGCTAAAGAGATTTTATTGGTACGTAGATCGCGAGACGTATAAGCTACTTTTTTGCTTCCTAAGAACACCTTTAGGAATATTCAAAGGCAAAAGCTGTTTAAAAATAAACATTCCCTCCTCATATTATAATATTTTATGGTGTGGTGTATCCAGAGGCCAGTGCCTTACTCATCCATGTCATCTTATCAGTGTTCCGTAATCATCAATAGGCTAAGTGCATCAGGCAGTTCTCAAGAATCGAAATGCAACACTGTATCGTTATCAATGTGTAATCACGAACTGTCTAGGTCTTTTAGTACTTAGGGTGTTCACGCACCAACTATTATTTGTTGATATCACTATATCCACATAGCAAAGAATCCCATTGTATTTCACATATAATATGCAAGTAGGATGTGGCATATGCATTCGAAACCAATTTTTTTTCGTAGATATTCTACCATCAGATTGTAAGAATTGTGAAAACAGGAAAATTTGGTACAAAACATGCGTTCATGGGTCATATTTACGTACAATATTGTAAAACAATTTTGCAATATTGCAAAATAACAATATTGCAAAACAATTTTAAATTTTCACAAACACCGATATCATAAGTTTAATTGGGCGCTTATCATTGCGCATTTTTAATCTCCTAACCAGTTATGAAAGGAAATGTAAATAAACAGCACTCGGTAGATAATTTGCTTTTTATTTCACTTTGTATTTAGTATATTGGCTGTAGGAAAACCTTTTAATATACAAAGATCTTTTTACATTACAAGGACTGACTGTGCCAGTTTCACCGAATTGAATTAACAATCTTAAGTTCACATTGGAGTTTTTGACCTTACCATTATTTGTTTTATTGTAAATTTAATGATTTATATAAAACAGAATTCTGTCGAGTACATATTTCACTTAATCGACTATAATGAAAAATCGTCTTTAAAGTCATAATCATCGTTTTTCTTATACGTAGTCAAGTTAACGTTTTCCAAAACTCCAGCTAAATCGACTGTTTGCTTCTCAAATTTGGCTTTCTTCTTCTTATCTTTTTTAAACTGCATTTTCCTTAACTTGTTTTGTTTTGTGTTGCCCTCTAACTGCATTTCTGGGTCTACTTTGTTCTTCTCGTTGCTCTTTTTATTCTTCTCTAGTTTGGCCCTGATGCTCAACGTTTTTGGGAGTAAGCTTGATTCATCTTCGTCTACTTGCATCTCGTCTTCAGCTGCCGCTTTGACTGGACCAGTGCTCGATATCTGTTATCACATGAAATATACATTATTTATAAGACGTATATTAATAATAGCTTTAAACAAGATTCGGAGTGGGCAACAGTTGAAGTATAGGAGTTTTTCAGGAGAGGCTGCGGATGTCCAAAATGTTAATAATTCTCTAATTTAGTGAATAATACTGGAAAGAGTTCAGAGTCCTAGTGATTTAATAAACATATCCATCTTATGGTTGTCTTGAAAAGATCGCCATGTGCGATAAGGCCGCCATTTGTACCTTTCTCTAGGTTATATATATATATATATATATATATATATATATATATATATTTGTATGATTTTGAATGTGTACAATAAAGAGTTAAATAAATAAATATCGCGGCCAGTTGTAGTAACTCAGATGCCAGGTAAAAAATCGAGAGGTCTTGTGTTCGAACCCTGCGGTCCTGCAGATGCGGTCCTGAGACAAATATTTGTGTGATTCATATTAAGATTCATAGCATCTTAAGACAGAAATTTCTAGACGTTATTTTTGCGCGCTTAGTTTGACCAAATATCATAACCTGCAAATAGTGTGAAAATGACAAATCCGCAAGATACTTTATATAATAAATTATTCGAGAAACTGCCAAGGCTACAACCAACAAAAGCTGGCCTTGAATGCATATTTATTGCAAAATAAATTAAAGACAATTTTAAACAAAATTTGAGCCACGTCGGAGAAGCAAACAAATTAACAATACAGATATTACATTGGTAATTATTATTCATACGAATGCCGATAAGACCTTCACCAACATATGCAATGTTTGAACAAGTGCATTAAACGTGTGGAGTTAAAATGGAGCGTGGATAATCGCGAACCACATCGCATACCTAACTTGACAGAAATTTGCCATTTTAATGACTGTACTTACTCGCTTATCAGTATAAGCGAGGAAGAAGCGACAGGAATTCGTATTGCGTTTAATCTTTACGACTTTTGATAGGTTTTTATTGTTTCGTTGACGGAATAGCACTTACCAACGGAAATCTATGTGGCTTTTATGTGTGGATACATTATAGTCACCTTATTACCGTTTTGTGAACATTTTTTACTAGAATTACAATAAGGATTATTACATCAGTCGTCACAATTATGCAGAACTGACCTTGAATTCCTGAATCGAAATTTGATAAAAAAAAAGTAGTGTCAATATTGTCTCGAAATTATGATACAAATACAAATGTGTCGCATTCTTACATGTCGGAGCCTAAAATAAATATTTGTGAGTGACACGAGTCCAATTCCCAGTCCCTGCTATTTGTACCCAGGCATGTGTATGTAGGTAGATGTTCATCATGATCAGCCCATATATGTCCCATTGTTGGGCACGGGCCTCCTCTAAGACTGAGAAGGTTTAGGCCTTAGTCCTCCACGCTGGCCTAGTGCGGGTTGGCGGACAACGTTTACCGTTCACTGGGTAGATCTTCATTTCCACTTTTACCTTGCTGAGCACAAACCCGAATACTGTCGACCTCCAGCCGAGGTATATGTCTCGATTATGATAAATGAAATTTATAAAAGACCTTGAACGGTTCCACGCCATTGTTATGCGCGTCCAGGGCGTTGATGGCCTCCGTCTCCATTCCCTCGAAGGAGTTGATGTCGAACTCCTTGGCAATGTCTTCCGCGCTCACGATCTTGGCGCCCACGTGAACTTCAGACTCTGATGTTTCGGGAGGCTCCGTGAAGTATCGCACCTAGAAACATATTAATGTTACATTACAATATTTTACTTACGTATCAGAAAGACTTCACTTGATGGTCAGTGTAGAGTGGTTTTAATGTGGTGTTGGTGAAAATTAAGAATATTTCTTTGACTTGTACTTATATTTGTAGTTATGATATGATTTTGCACGCTCAATTAAGGAGATAATGTTTATTACATTATAAAACAATAAACAAGTTGTAGCATAGATAATTTTTAGAAAATGCATCATTTCAAAAATAAATTTATGTCTTACAAAAATTCATCAATAATGAAATTATCTATATCCCTATACCGGTAATTAACATGACATTTGATTATAAAAATGATTTTTATTTCAGGATGAAACAACTCCCAAATACATCTTTCTTCCATGCAAATATGAAAAGAATAATTTGCTAAACAAAGTATGCATTAATGGATGATATAGATAAACAATTAAAAGTATACATTCAACGAATATAATTTAATTTAGGCAAAATTTTGCAAAACAACAATTTCGAATTGGAAGAATAAATAAGAATGTTTGATAGTGGATTTGATTAAAAACTAGGAACTAAGTATTACCTTGCCAGTGTTCCAGTCGTTGAGTAATATCCTAGCCGCAGCCTCCGGGTCGGGAATGCCGCCTTTCTTGAACTTGCCCATCCTTTTTGCGAGGAGTGCGAAAAATTCCTAATGGAAAATAAATGATAGGTTGTACAGAAGAGATTTGTTAGAAGATGATTTAGAACCAACACGACTAGAGAATCTGGTTATAGGAATAATTGTTCTCCCATCGGCAAAATATGTGGTTCGCATTGTACTTTGGATCAGTTGCCATCATCAAGCCATACCAATATAATAATAGAATTAAAAAAAACTACTATTAATTAATAACTTCACACTATCATTTATTTAATACTAGCTTTTCCCCGCGACTCCGTTCGCGTAGACTACAGGGTTGGTTTCAGAAAGAAAATAAGTTGTAGTCTATTTTACTCCACAGAGTCCCATTTATGTCCATATCAAAAATCGTTTACATAGGTCAAATGACTTAGGCGTGAAAGCATAACAGACATAAAGTTACATATATGTAGGTACATAGTAACAGTCGTCTACACGTCGTTTCATCATTCTTGCTTCAAAAATCACGAATTTTCACACAAACTTTCACCCCTATTTTTATTTTGCCCCCTTAAAGGTACATTTTTTTACAAACTTTTAATGTCATATTTATTTATATCTAACCAACAGCCTAAAAAATAAGTTTCAAGCTTCTAGCTTTAAAAATGACAATACTTCCATACAACCTTTGATCCCCTCTTTCAACCCCTTAAAACCCCTTTTCCGGGATAAAAAGTAGCCTATGTCCTTTCTCAAGGTCTAAACTATCTGTGTACAAAATTTCATTTAAATCGGTTCAGTAGTTTTATCAGGAAAGCGAGACAGACAGACAGAGTTACTTTCGCATTTATAATATTAGTAAGGATGTACTAACTCTCGACCGCATCCCGTAGGAGTAGGTAGAGACTATTGAGTGCCATAAGTTGAGATACAGTCACATCCCTTTTGCGTCCTAAACATCATATATCATATCTATAACCTACTTCATCCCTGGCCTCTTCTACAACTCAGAGAGATTAGACCTTAGTCTACCACACTAGTCTAGTGCTAGTTGGCAAACAACACACCTAAGAAAAATTCTGACAGCCCCGTGGCGGAGTTGGTTAGCAACCACTTTGCGAAACGAGAGGCTGCGATTTCGATCCCCGCACCGAGACAAATGTTTGTGTGATCTACAAATATTTATTTTGAGTCTGGGTCCTGATACCCACGATATAAAACTTGTATCTTATGTGTGTATTTATTAGTAAGTTACTTGTGGCGTGTTGAAGTCGGGCACGGCGTACAGGTCGGTGAGCGTGAGTTTGTTGGCTCGCTGCAGGATGGCGGCGGCCGGCGTCAGCGGGTCCTTCAGCGCGCCCACCTTCACCGCGTTCTTCAGAGCCACCGTGGAGTCGCTCTCGGGCCCCGAGTGGAACACGATGCCCGGACTGTCCAGGATCTTGATCTTAGAGTCCAGCTGCACCGTTTGCATCTGTCTAGAATTAATTAATGAAATTATCAATTTTAAATCATACTTATACAAGGATTAACCCTCTCAGTTGTAGAGGAGGCCCGTGCCCAGCAGTCGGACGTATATGGGCTGATGATGATGATGATGATGACAAGGAGTAAAAAGACCGTGATTGAAAACTTAATTAATTAAAGTTAATTAAATAAAACAGGATAATTAAAGTTATTACGAACATATTAACGCAAAAAAATCCCGAAAAAAAATATTACGTTTTCCTTATCGCCATAAACATGTAATTAATATGGAAGTTAGGAAAACGATTTTTTTCGGAATTTATTTTAGCATCAATGTGTTTGTAATCGCCGTAACCATATCTTAGTTACCCTATCTTAGTTTTGATCACAATTTTGCTGTGACTGCACCATTTATTTTCATGGTATAAGTATTAGTTTTTTTTATGTATCAATCATTAGAAGAAAAATTATGCCCGATTTCGTTTTAAGGAAAGTACTACCCAATGTTTATATTACATAGTAAACTAAAGTATACATACTTAGTGACTCCTGGCGTGCTTCCAACATTGCAAGCTCTTGACCTGTTCAGACTGTTGATGATCGAG
Source organism: Hemaris fuciformis (assembly GCA_907164795.1). NCBI lineage: Eukaryota > Metazoa > Arthropoda > Insecta > Lepidoptera > Sphingidae > Hemaris > Hemaris fuciformis. The sequence continues at coordinate 20,003,012 of OU015432.1, read as the reverse complement.
CTTTTTCCAACGTTAGGCAGACCCACCACTCCTACTGTGATGGACGTCTTTATACCTTTATTGCGGCAATAGTTGCCTAGGAGACTCATCAGCAACTCTGCACCCACGCAGGCTGACCCTGAAAGTATAAAAGAAATATGTTATTTTTTATCATATACTGAAAGACTACAATCCCTCATTATTCCACACAATCATACTACAGTATACTTAAAGGGTTATCTAGAGTAAGTACATTATAGATTGATGAAATAAATTTGACCAAAATGTCCAATACAGGTTTTTAATAATCGTCTCCGTAAATCTTTCATTTAAAATAAGTACCTATTAAAATGTTATACCTTTCATTTCCTTCTCCTTGACAATATGTTTCATCTTCTTCCTGCCTAAATTGTGTTGTTGATCTTGTGTTGAAGCTTTGAATGGCACAGCGGGTGCAAACCGGCGCAAGTACTGCAGCCACGCCGTCAGGTTGTTGCGGGGCACCAGATCTGCTTTGTTGAGAACTAGGACCAAACGCTTGCCAGCCTCTCTAACAGCTTCTTCCACTTGGACACATCGGGTACCTAAACAGAATAATGGTACACATAAAAGTAACCCAAATTTCTAACTCTTTGGATTAAAACTGTACAGCATTTTGAAAGGCTGTACTATTAGGATTTATATTTTGACGCTTAATACACATTCCACAATAAAATACACATCATTAATACCAAAAACTACAAAAAACCCTTTGAACACTAATAACCGTGCTAAAGGTGAAAATGAAACACACAGCTTTTTATTTACTATTGTGAACTAAACTGATGTACACAAACATACTCAACACTCTATTCCTAGTGTTAGGCAGATGTGTACTTCTACAGCCCTATTTACCAGTCATGTTTTAATTCCCATCCACAAGGAATATGACCTTTTTAGGGCACATTCCAGACTCTGTGTTGCTTGCTACTTAATATCTTACTGGGAAAACACTGCCTTATCCAAGAATAACCACACCATCTAAGCACACACTTGCGACTTAACACCACAAGGTAACCTAATACATAAATTAACACTCACACCTCCCCTTCCCAAAGATGTCGGCGGAAATGCACCCATATTTTGCCAGTTGTTTAATAAGACCTTTCAGACCCAGCAAGAAACTGGTGACCTCTAGACTATGCAGCACATAGTTGTACTGTAAGACCACAAAGCAGTCAATAAATAAAATTAATAATATTTACCCAAGGGATCCCTGGCATCCACAATTTCTAAAATGACTTCAGCTTCTGCTATAACTTTTTTGAATTCTCTGTAATATGTCTTCAGTGAGTTTTCTTGTTTCCTGTCTTTGCCAAACTCAACATCATTCGTTGGGTTGTCATCAGTTTTGAATGCATCATGCACTTTGCCTCTTGTTTCAGCATTGGCTACCTGTAACATGATCAGAGTACATGAGTAGCTGTTTATGATGATGGTAATGATAGTAAGTACTTTACAACCCACAAACAATTATTATAGAGGAGATATAATCTATACATACATACATGCATAACCTCACGCCTGTATTCCCCAAAGGGGTAGGCCGAGGTGCATTTCAATACCCACATTGCACTAGGTATGTATCAGTCCCACATAATAGGGGATGAGCCTATTGCCGTTTTTTGGGCACAATTTGAGACTCCATGCTGCTACTAAAAAATTCCTAATGGAAAAACTCAATAACACATTGCCCGACCTCGGAATTGAACCCGGGACCTCTAGAAAGCATGGCACAATATATAAGCTAAATTATAATTTATACCTAATGAAATTACTCACTAACAAAATTAACATGACACCTTACCATCATGGTCATACACATGCATTTACTATCAATGTATGTATGTATCATTATGAATTAAACAAAATTTACCGACAGACATATTACACATGATATTCAATACAAACCATTGTATCCAAGCTAACATTAGAATTCTTTTTTTCCTCTAATTTCTTTTGCTTTTCTAATTTTGCCAACTCTCTTCTTTTCTGTTTCTCTTCTTCCTTGTGTTTTTTAACAGCTTCAACCTCCTTTAATATCTCCTCTTTGAACGGGCAGACATTAGGTATCTGAATTGGTTTCTGTTTCTTTGATTTGGGATTTTTTTTCGCCTCTTTCTTTTGTTTTCTATTGTGCTCTTTCACTTTCTTTTCTATTTTATATCTCAAACGGGCTGGTTGCCTTTTGGAGGGTTTTTCTGTAATGTACAAAAAATTATGTGCATGTAGTTTTTATTAAAGAGAACTTGCTCATGGGTAATTTAGAGTAAATGCGAGCATGAAAATTTACACTGGTTCTGAATTTTTTTTTGTCAAATACACAAAAGTACATATTCTCATTAATAATGTAACCAAAGTTAAAAATATTGAAGTGCCTTTCAGTTTCAAAAGAAACGATTGGTAGGTACTAATTTTATTAAATACATATAAAATGTGCTAATACTTACTCAACTTGAATTTCGCCATGTTACGTTTATATATATAATAATATGTAACAACAGTAAATACGTTTAATACTTATATTACGAACAAAGTGCAAAATAAATTAATGTTTTGAAAAATATAACCTAGAGCGCATGTCGCATGCACACATTTTTTGTTGAAAAGAGTACGTTGATATTATTAGCATGAAGTTAATGTGATATTGCCATGCGTTTAGTAACTTTAACACGTGATAGAAAAAATCTATGCGTTGATTGAGAGATTTTTTTATATCTATCTATGCTAAAGATATTACTTTGGATGTATGGAACAAATTTAATAGTTTTTAATTTCTTGTCAGATACTAGTGCTTTTAACCTTTACCATAGCAAATATTTATTTTAGTTAAGAAGTAGAAAACAAACAATATACATATATATTGTTAAATATATAAAAATATGTATACATATATAAAATAAATATTTCCTACTTGGAAATAATTTATTATAAATATACCTAATACATAGACAATCATAAGAGACTTTAAAAAAATATATTTAAAGTTTGATTTTTTTTCTATTGTAATAATGACATGTAAATGAAGATCAAGGAAATATTCCTACATAATATTATTTTTAACAGAACAGAGTTTAAATTTTTTTTTTCAATTTTTAAGGCAACTACACGAATATGTTTTGATTCTCGATCGTTTCATATTTGTGACAATAGATGGTACTCTCGGCTATAATATAGCCACCGCGTGATTATTCAGGTAATAAACTTTGTAATATGGAGTGTAAAGGTAAGGAGTGTTATCTCCTATAGTAGAAAATCGAAAAAAGTGTCCAGCGGTCAGCGTAAATAACAGTTCAAAAACCTTCCAGAATGGCGCTGGTGTAGAAAAAGGACATGGTATGAATTTAATATTATTATCGACTAAAGTCAGTTCAGGTTTAGGCGCGCGGTCGAGAATTTCGGCGGTCGCAGGTTCAAACCCCAGGCACACACCTCTGACTTTTCGAAGTTATTCACAATGAATTACTACGTACCTTAACGGTGGAGGAAAACATCGTGATAAAACCTGCACACCTAAAAGTTCTTAGGAATTTGTTAGGTGTGTAGTCCGCCAACCCGCACTAGGCCAGCGTGGTGGACTAAGGCCTAAACCCTCTCAGTTGTAGAGGAGGCCCGTGCCCAGCAGTGGGACGTATTTGGGCTGATGACGATCGACTAAAGTAGTTATTTATTGAAAATGTCAACTACTTGCGTAGTACAAAATAATGTAGTAAATATTACCTTAAAGATTTATTATGAAAAACGCGTGTAGCTAGAGTGAGTTTATATCCTGAACTGTGAATGGTACGTTTATTGATTTCCGCTTCCTTTAAAATTTATGTTGCTGATGCTAATGTGGCGCCCCCAATTTAATACATTTTGACGGACACTTTTGCATGTACAATGCATACATTTTGCATGTACTAGATAACACTCCTTATCTTTACCCTCCATACTTTGTATTCTTATTTTTAATTTCTGGTGGCTCTGTATATTATGTATGTTGGTGTTTTTAATACTAGACATAAATATTACACATTATACACTTTGTGTTGTATAAATCTCACTTTAATTGCTTTTAATTCATCTCTAAAAATAAATTAAATTGGAGTGTCTGTTTGTAATATTGAAATGACTATTTTTTAATATATGCATATGGATGTAGTATACACGGTACATATACCAATTTTTTTTTACCATTTTTGTCTGTCTGTTTGTTCCGGCGAATCTCTGAAACGGGTGGACCGATTTTGACGGGACTTTTATTGGCAGGTAGCTGATGTAATAAGGAGTAACTTAGGCTAAAAAAAAGAATCGACTGTTGACGGCACCACGCTGGACTAGTGCGGGTTGATTGACTACACATCCAAGAAAATTCTAAGATTTTTTAGGAGCATAAGTATGTAGGTTTCCTCTAGATTTTTTTATTTCACCGTTAATGTACGTTATAATTGATTGTGAGCCTAAGTCTTGAGGTCAATACAAATTGTTTAAAATAAAGAAATGATGTTGCTTTCCCAACACATTGAAAGAATTGTAGAGCTAGACTGTCTCGTGAAGTCGCGGCACAAGTATGTGTGGTCCTGGGTTCGAATCCCGGGTCGGGCAAAGTGTTACTGGGTTTTTCCATTAGGAAGTTTTCAGTAGCAGCACGGAGTTTGAAAAAAAACGGCAATAGGCTCACCCCCTATTACGTGTGAAATGCACCTCTGCATACCACTTCCGGGAATACATGCGTTAGTTTATTCAAATATGTATAATGTATGTCATACATAGAGCTTTCTCTAAATAAACCTATGATAATTATTCTTCATTGCAAACAACTCGTCTACTGCAACTTTAATTTGAAGTCCCACAACTCAACCTATGCAATTAGTAACTATAATTCGGACTGGCTTTTCAAATTCAACCGTATCATTATCACACTAGAAAAAAGTACTTAACACTTTATCTAGAACGACGTAATAATTCTTACGGCTCCACACTGTAGAATATCATCATCATTCTCTTGCCCTGTTTCCATTTTTATTTGGGGTAAGTATGCGCAGTATGATTTGGCAATCAGCCTTGATGTGTTCATCCACCCCCTTTTTCTTTCATATCTTCTCTCACACACTCCAACCACCATTTCTTTGGCCTTCCTCTGCTTGTCCATCCTTCAACTTTCATACACTCTGTAGAATATCTTAATAACTAAATTATTATTCTGTTATTTTAGTTTTTTTCTTGTGCAAAACAATCGTGTTACTTTGCATTTTTGAAGTCGTTTATTTTGTCGATGGTAGGATGTCGATTGTCGTTTTTTACTTATGTAACAAAACTCAAAAACATGCAATAATTATTATTGCATTTTCGTCGTGATTATTTCCTTTAACTGTAAATAATTATATTTATGTACCTATGCAAGTAACATTTGTCTTTATGATCTAACTTGATAAGTTCATTATTTTGTTTCAACTAATTAAGTAGTTAGATCAAATACGACACACCTACAAATACATTTAGAAATTACCTTTTACTGCTACAACTTTTACCACAATATTAAATTACCATTTAAAATAAAATAAATTATAAATAAATTAAATTCCTATTTCACAAGAGGCAAAATAATATACTACTAAGCTATTTTTTTCATATTGGCATATGCCCATGGACGGGAAAAATGTTATTGCTCTTACCAGTAAAAAACCGAATATGCTGGTCTTACTCTAACCGGTGCATACAAGCTGACCCCAGAACGTAAGTTTTACACTCTTCAGCGGCAGTCTTATCCCACTACCACATAATTGTTTCTCCAGCAACTTACAGAATGAAGCGCTTTGCTTATTATTTTTTTCTTTGAAACACTAGTCGATCGGTCTATTATAAAAACTAAGCCCAGTGTATATCCTAATTTAAATATAATTGCCTATACATATCTGAGACATGGTAAGTAATTAAATATGTGGTGGTATCGGGAAATTTAGTAGTCTCATCATGACATCACTCATGTATTGAATTATTGTTTCTTATTGTTCTAAGAATAGAATGTCAATAAATCATTTAAATGAGAATATTCTAATATCAGGGTTAATGCACCTAATACGTAAACAACAAATATTTAGTAGACAAAACACGTCTTCGTTCATTCACTGCCAGATTCGGTGAATGAGTTTCCTCGCGGGGCCCAGGCGAGTGGCGACGACATGTGACTCGCTTTGTTCGAGGGCAGCAGCTGCGGGCGCTCAGCTTGCAAAACAGTCCCTCGTACCTGAACAGGTAACAGAAGCAACAGGTCATTTCTCCGGTCGCGTTCGCGGGGAGCGCCGCTAATGGTTTCACGGTCCCCCAACCCCGGCCCCGGCTCAGTCGCGATCCGTTTGCCACGGTGATAGCACGCTCCGTTAGCGCGCTTTGCGACGATCGCTACACGCTTTCGAACGATTACATCGCGCGAGTAATGTGCGCGAACGCACGCGCTGGTTCTCACTGTTTGGGCAGCTTTTCGTGACAGTGCAAATGTCTCCCAGTTTAGAAGGGATCATGTTCAACAGGAACGCAAACCTTTCGGCGCGCCGACCTTTGTTGGCAGAGCCGCAAAAGCCTCCGATGGTAGCTCCGCGCGTGCCTCCTCGCGACACCGGCCCCCACCGGCCACTGCCTGCGCCCAGGAACCTGCCCGCTGACTGCTCCTATGAGTACAGACCTGACTATTGGAAACCGTCGAATGTGGAGCTTGAAAGACGACTGCAAGAAAGTAGAGCTCGCGAAAAAATCGGATACTTCCAAGACAAAGTAACTTCTCCCGATTTGAGTTTAGATCGGAGGGAGGCGGAGCTTGTTTTCAGATTCGATCCTCATGAGTCAGCGGAGCACCTGTCGAACCAGTACAGCGCACCCGCAGTGCATTACGCGAAGCCCGCGTCTCCCGCGAACGGGTTCGCTGCCCGTGCACCGGAGCGTGATGGTCCTTTCGTGTTCGGAGTGCACAGTCCCAGCCACTTTCCCATCCCGCGGCGGGACGACGACGATTACGATTATTCCGAAGTAGCCGAAGAGAACGGCCGCACTGTGATACGAGACGATGTGTCGGAGGACTTGAACTGTTGTGATAAAGTGAACGATTGGGCGGTGCGAGATAAAAAGAGCAGACGGACCTTGAATCGAATGTTTCAAATTAAAGACAGAAGGAATGTGAAAGGTGGTAAAAAGGAAAAGATAAAGTGTGTATTGGTAGGTGACGGGGCTGTAGGGAAGAGTTCTTTGATAGCAGCCTACGCGCAGGACACGTTTCGGGAAGATTACCAGCCGACCGCATACGATACATTTAATGGTAAGCCGATTCACGTGATAGTCTTAGTGATAAGCGTACACTTCTTTGCCAAACATATTATGAACGTGCGAATTGTTATGTAAAGTCAAAATTGAAAATAATGAGAGACAAAGACCGGTTGATGGTTGTTATCGTAAATGACCCTGATTCTGTTAGATAATTAGCGTGATTACCGGTCAAATTATCGTTTACTTGTTGATTATTTGTCGTACTAAATGGGGGAAATATTTTTTTCATTCTATTAGTGCCACACAGCACAATTTCTTCTGAAAGTGATAACCTCACAATCTTATTATGTCATGTGCCAACAAAAATATCGTATTGAGTTCATGGATAAAAATTATTTTTCAACCTAGCTACGTAAGGTATATTCATCATCATCATCATCAGCCCATATACGTCCCACTGCTGGGCACGGGCCTCCTCTACAACTGAGAGGGTTTAGGCCTTAGTCCACCACGCTGGCCTAGTGCGGGTTGGCGGACTACACACCTAAGAAATTCCTAAGAACTTTTAGGTGTGCAGGTTTTATCACGATGTTTTCCTTCACCGTTAAAGTACGTGATAATTCAATGTGAATACACACATAACTTGAAAAAGTCAGAGGTGTGTGCCTGGGTTTGAACCCGCGACCGTCGAGATTCTCGACCGCGTGTCCAAACCTCGAGGCCATCACGACTTGGTATACACACTTGGTATATACACGACGAAGGTATATTACCTTACCTATATTTACCGATATACCGTATATTAGTAAACTATATTGGTTCACAACACTCGTTTATCGTGGTGTTGTTTTCATGTCGTATCAAAAATGTTTTAGTTTATACAGTCTCATTTTAATATATTTATATAATAACATAAAATAAAAATGCACCAACCGAGTCAACGACACCGGCATGGCAGACATTTCTGTGGCCTTATCAACAAAAGAAACTTGTTTCAAACACACGCTGCAGTAATACCGCGGTCGGTTTCTTATTTAAAATTCTTGTTACGCTTTCTCATTTCGATTTATAACGAGCCGCTTGAGTATTTTTTATTGCATGACATGATCTAAATTGTATCATTGCTGTTATAGATTATGGGAAACGATTTATGGAGTTTCAGTGATAATATGACTATTAAACAAGTTGTGTAATTATTAAATTAAATTCTTTACTATGTTTTTTTTTGTATTTGACTCATAAAAAATGCATACGACGTTACAGAGGTTTAAAGACAACAAAATATTTATAATTGGTACGATGGCTTGCCGCTTACTGTTTTGTGCAGATAATCCATAACACTCGTAGAAACATTACGGTTGCAAAATGCTGCTCTAAAATTTCCACACGATTAACCGATTTTGCATCACGAAATCTTACCGTATGGTTTGTTGCGTTAACTTTACGATGGCTGCTGTTGAAGCTATCAATAAACGTGAAAGTTCTATAGGTGATAATTATACATTATAAACTTTTAGTTGCCGCGTCTTTGTTTACGTAATTTACATTGGAATAAATGCTCTATGATTACGATGCTTGATGCTTCCATCATTAGTGATGTTTATGTTATTGAAAAATGGGTTTTTATTTTTAGTCATTGATAATCCTGTTTTGTTTTCTTTTACGAGACATTGTGAGATCATCATCATAGGGTAAATAACGCATCATTCCTCAGCTTGCATGTTGTCATTCCATTACCCCAGTCACAAACATCAATTGAAAAATTGTTCGCTGCGTAATCATGGAGAACTCCAGCGGTTTATGCTTTGTTGGCTTTGTTGAGCATAAAGTTAATTTCCCTTTACTATTTTGCTGGATCACTTTTCTGAGATAATGTTATTCATTAATTCTGAATACTTTAAATCTAAATAAAGTGTCAACGAGCAAAAGTGATCGTTTTCTGTCATAATACACAGTTGTATAAATTTGCTTAGTTACTTAGCCACTGTTCCCAAGGACGAGAAAGGAGAAGGCTTAAATGAATTTATGCAAGTAAATGGTATAATCTTGATAGTGCAACAAAGATAAAAAAATGAATCTCATGCTTCAGACATAAAACACCTAAATTTATCTTTTATGCAAAAACAATCATGTATGTGTAGTACTTTTTTCCAAAATTTCAACTTCTGAGGTCAGGTTAATAAATGAGGCGTTCTCTTTGCATTAAAGTGAAGCATAAAAATGAAGAGCTCGACAATTTAGTACAACATCTTTGCGTCAAAACATACGCAGACTAAGCACTAATACATGTGGTGCACATATAAGTTATTATGATTAAACATTTCATATTCGTTTTTATGTCTCTTTGCTAGGCAAGAAACATGTGTACTATTCAGGAAATTCGCATTTTGTTCGATGCTTCGTCGGCGTCTTTCATATAATTTTATCTTCAAGATAAGAGCACAATACAAATACGAAATGAATTCAGTGAATTTTAGTATCTTCAGTTATTATTGTGATAAAGTGAAACATACATTATTGCTCTTTTTTGTAAATTGCACTTGTTGGTTTAAGATAAATTAGATTACTTATATTCAACAGTCGTACACCTACATTTCAGAATTAAAAATAATGTAGTATCCGTTCCGTAACACTCAGACCTAAACAAATATAAATACTTAGAGAGCGGAAATCGAATCTATGGCTTCCCGTTTTGCAGTGTTTTGCCAGGGTCTCTACTAAGGATTTTTAAACATACTTATAGATGCATATTGCGCTATAAAAGTTGTGAATTTGTCACATTATTTTATAGATATATATTATGTACATGTTTTGTTTTTAATAATCTACATAAAGAAATAAAACTATGTTATTTTTCTAGTCAGGAAACCTATGCCGATGTTTCGCAAACAATTGTCTTTCTGACAACATAATAATAAAATATGACTGACTAGCGTGACTTCAATCAATGATTTATTTATGTTGATTAAAACAAATAAATGTTAACAACTAGGTTTAAACTTTCCAATTTCCATACAGTAATATTTACGAAATTTTATTGTCAATGATATTTCTATACATTAAAAGACTTTATTGTTTGGGAAATTTACTGGCTCTATTAAAAATTCAATACACGACAAAACAATAACGCAGCAATATTAAATACCCGTAAATGGTATAAAAATACGGAATTCTCACCATACCTGAGCGTAGTTAAGGTCTATGACCCTGTTTAATATGTAGCTGCTATCACCGGGACCAATTAATGTTACGTTGCTCTGAGATCAGAATACAAAATAGAACAATGACGACCTATGGAACTTTGGCTTCATTAATCAAAAAGTAAATGTGGCCCATTTAAATATGAAAGGGCTTAAGTAGTGCACGTATATTGTTTTTCTCTTATTTCATTTCATTAATTTAAATCAGACGGCTATTTGTTCGAACGACTCGATATAAGCCGGAATGTGATGCATGCTTTTTATACGTCGTCGAAAGAAACTTCAGTCATGACATAAAATGGCTATTGAATGAGGTAAGAGGTATATTTCAAACTACGAGGTCTTTATTACGACTATCAACATTCCTGAAATTGTATGTAATTAATTTACAAATTGCAACGTAATTTTATGGTAAAGTTCTTTATAATGAAGGAACATGCTTGGCAACCCAGATCAAAAGCTGTATATCCAATTATATATATTATTAATTACATCATCTCTTCAAATGTCCATGATTTATTATTAGTTGAGAGTCATACTTATTTACTCATAGTGCCGATACACAGCTGGTCATTTGGTAAAAACAACGCTTTTTTCATTCAAATCCTAATCAGTTAGTGTTATAGACGTATTCATAACACATACTAGGCATTTCAAGATTAAGGCAAATATTCTATCCAACCAACGTCAGAAGCCAAACATTCAAACAAGAGAAACTATTTGCTGATTATAGAAGTCAGTATAAACGACGTTTTGTCCAAATTATTGACAATTACGCACAATTTCTTGTTATTTAAATAGATTCTTAAAGCATTGTCTCTCTCGTTTATTGCTGTAACAAAGAGTTGTTTACTCTCGCAGAGAAACCCGCAAAGACAATCCCTCTGACGTTTATTGGGAAGCCACACACTAGTGAAAGTGTGCTGACCTTGGAAACTCTGTTACGTACCTACTTTTAGTTTCTTCTATCGTTATGTGAGGACAAGTAATTGTGTATGTTGATAAAAAAGCCCATTACCTCATTTTCGCCTAAGTGAGCAGTTAATTAAAGGAAAGGAACCGACGTTGCGTTGAAAATGTTTCCGTTGTTACTCATTGCTCTATATTATTTTGTAACAACGTGTAATCAAACCTCTTTACATCGCTATCGGACCATAATAATGGTAATCAGTTTAGCACACATTTTATTTGCTCGTCCTAAAGATATTACTGTAATTATATCATTAGACGTTTATGTTGATTATTTCAAACGTGGTGTATTTTGCTGCGGTTGTTTTGACGCTTTTTTTTACAAAGGCAAATCGAAATAAATATCCATGTTTATATCATACTGTCGTATGGATGATCGTTATCATTATAAAGCCTTAATATTTTGTGTTCTGTTTTGCATATACATATAATTTAATAATACCGAATTTTTGGGGTAATAATTTCTTAATAATGCTATAGGTGGGATTTTAAAATACATTTTTGATTTGTTTTTGTGAAAAAAGAAATGTTTTGTAATGATTGCCTTCGATAAACAGTTTTCACAGACAGACTTCACCATACGCAAGGTATGGCGGAATAAAATTATATTTTATGCTTCAAATTAGGATTCTTTAGTACACTCACATAAAGCATCTAAGACACATTATCGACGTGGTGCACGAAGCTAGCAACACAAATGATGAATAGTAAGTGCAACCTTCCGCGTTGTAACAATACATTCATAAAATCATTTCCCCGTAATGTCAACACTAGCTATAATTTATCTCGATGATTTCCTCGTAACTATTGCAAGGTAATGTCTGCATGTTAATGTGAAAGTATCGGACAATGTGCTTTCGCCGGTTACACGATTTGCATGCGAATAATCTTCAGTTTTAATGCTTCCTTTTAAATAGCTTGTTTCTATGCCACTACCATCTTGAAGATAATTTCCTTTGTATGAATTAACATTTCGTTTGTAGTTTAAGAGGTGGATTTTATTATTTTACGTGTAAATATTTTATTTGTGTTTCTTATGGGCAGTGTGAAGCAGCGAAATTACGAAAATATTATGTTAAAAATCAAAATCTTTTACGATTCGTTGATAAAAAATAATAATGTCGGTATTCTTAAGTTAAGGATATTAATTTACTTAAATTTAATTAAGTTGGCAATTATTTAATTGTTTTGCATTTTCTTATGAAAAACTGCCATATTAATTTTGAAAATTACATAAGTGAAGACTATGGGCTCCCTGCATGTTGAGTGTACTTTAACAACGAGTCAGCAGCTAGACACAGACAAACATTTGAGATTCTACGTACTAGGTAGTTTTGTATTAAAATTTATTATTCGTATTTCGTACATGTCTTCGCGAAAGCAAATAGAAGTTTCTATTGCAACACCATCTTGATCATTCTTACGTATTTACAAATATGTATGTTTATCAAAAACGGGGTGTGAGGGAGATTTTAAAATTATTGTAATATATTACAATTTCTATTACATATTTGTAAAAAGCCAGAAAGCAAAAATTATTTTTAGTATATAAAACAAACAGTATTTTTAAACGCTCATACGTGTTATTGAAACTTGTACATAATTACTCACTCTGTCCCGAAAATAAGACTATATTTTTACTTCATAACTGATTATACATATCAAAAACATTGTTCAAAGTTTTACGGCACAAATTTTGGGTCAAATGTACAAAATGTATGTGAATCTACCGCTCAAAACAAACTATAAACACAAACTTGTAAGAACGAGCAAAAATATATTCCTAGTTTTTATTAGCTAGTTGACTCAATATTATTTTCTGTCTGCTTGTTAGTCCGTGTTGTAGGGACATTAACAACCGTACATTAATAAAACCGACTGGTATAAACAGTGCTAAAAAAGTTGTACGTATTATGAATTTTTATTATTGCCTTGTGAACTTCGTGCGAGAGCGCAAGAACATTGCGCTAGTCCCATTTTATGGCGGAGAAGCAATAAAAAAAGAGAAAAAATGGACGTTTACTCGTAAGCATATTGCAACAGAATAGATTGTCCTACATTTTGAACGTTTGCATGGGAGCGGACGGAAGAGATCTGTTGCTAGCGAGCAATTTACATTTGATATATATACGTATATGAAACATTTATTAAAAGTTATGAAATGGTTTCTTAAAAAAGGCTAATTGGTTTTATTTCTATTATAAGGAAATCCGAATGTCATTTCACGTATTCGGTAAGGGTATTTCGGCAGTATAATTGCATAATTTATTTAATATCAACATTCACAATCCACATTACATTAAGTAAAGGCCAATTCTGTACGAAGGAAATTTTATGATAAATATGATTATACGATGAAAAAAAACAACGCGTAAAGGTTGAAAAGTAGGAGCAGATAATGGACTTCAGACGAAGCAATGACAAGTTAACAAGTAATTTAAAGTTTTTATGATTGGCTTGATTTCATCAACTGATGCCCACTTATAAATTTTCTTTTGGTAACTTTTACTTATTTATTCGCAAGTTGATGCCAAGTTTCATGATGTTTGAAACGAACATTATGTCGAGGCTAATAAATAATTTCAATTTTTATTTTTTTTTTTCTTTAGAGTTTGGAGGAGGTGCACATGATGTTCAGTTTAATAAAATTTAATTCTTCATCCAACTGTATACTGTATAAACACCCTACATGAAGGGAACGTGTTAGAATTCGGGTCGCAATGTCTGTTGCTGTTTTAAGAACAACTATAACGTTCCATTAATCCAGGTACGCATCCGTAGATAATTGGAACACATTTTTGTGAGTGCACTTAGACGTATGCTGGCAAGATATTATATTATTTATAGCTTCATATTTTTAAGAGAACTATATAGACGTATTTGTGTTGTAACTTGTATTTCATGTTCTCAGTTACTGATTTTTTAGAATTTATTAGACCTATTTATGTTGTAAACTAATAAAAGAGCATATATACATAATACACACATACCTTTAATTACTTCTGCATAATATAATAAACCGTAATTACATAATGTAGAACATCACTTTGATTGAAACGGGGTTATCAATGAGATTTTAGAAAAAAAAAACTACTCATGAAATAATCTTTTGTAATTCGTATCTTTAACATTTTTACTATAAAAATTAAGCCAATCAGCAACCTTATGACCATCATTCGATTAATAAGGCCAATAGGTGTGATCAATCAAAGGCAAACATGTAAAATAAAGGCATACTTATATGCATATAGAATGGTATGTATGTATGAGTATAGCATATGAATGAATTGTAAGTACCTTTTTTTAAAAGATTTCTAAATATTAATTTAATACAATAATTGAAGTTTATTTAAAACTTTACGGTACGTGCATTGAAAGTGCAAACGCATCGCCTTCTGTCGTGAATATTGACGTTTTTAACTGACGTACAACACGTCTTGTGTCTGCAAATTGGCTGCGTTTCAAGGTTCTACCACTGATTTCTCGCAATAAAGTTATATTTCACATTTGATCGAAAACAGTGCACTGTCGATAACTATCGGCCCGATGAAACCGATTATTCGGAAGCCAATGACTCACAAGATTGAACTGAATCATATCTTTAGATATTTTACTGAAATCGTTAGTTTATATAACAAGCACTTTCTGTACGATATTGTTTATAAGTTGTCTATTTTGTATTATATTTAAGTTACTAAATTTGTAATTATATCAATCTGTAGGTATATCGGAGAAAATTCTCTTTGTACCAGAGTTGTGCCAATAAAAATAAATTCTGCCAGTTAAAACTATTTTAAACTCGATATCAAACTTTTTACAGTTCCAGGTGACATTATAAACCTGCTTGCATTATTAACTTAGATCTAACCGGCCAGCTGTACACCGGCAGCTGGCCTCTTTGTGCCTTTGCCTTCGACGAAAAATAAAAAAAAATAAAGCCTCCGAGCGATTACCTTTTAGGAAAGGCGCCCTACGGGATCTACCTTAACGTTTTTTGTACAAGTCCAGACGCCATTATAACCGGCACATTTGATGATCGTAGACGAAAAAAGTTGAAAATAAAAACTGACAAAGTACAGCGGACGGAGAATGTTAATAACACTAAGTACCTAATTTCTTATTTTTGTGTACATTATGAGCTCAAATAATTTTATAGGATAAATAATTAATTTTATAGGATAGATAATTTAACATCGCAGAAAAAAATGCTATCCCACATTCAAAATTCCATAATTTTATTTACGAGTTATTTTTATCCTGGCAAGACAAAGTGACCGCACTAGCACCTGATGATGAGTGCAGTACGGTAAAAAGAATACTGATTAAATGTGAACATAACATAGCTACATATCTCTCACCAATAATTGACAAAACTTTACCGGCCTACGGTTGGTTTCACACATTCTTTACTAGCACTACTTGTCAAGATTCTGGTGGATACGATATTTGGAAAGGCTGCACTACACACAAAATTTGCTTACTAAAAAAAATTGAGCTGCATACGATTAAGTACGTTTAAACGGCGTATGTCGAGGGAAACTGCAATTAATTATGAAATATAATTATAATAGTTTAGTGAATTATGTTATAATGATTTGTAATAGCGCATAATGGAACGGAATGCGGCAATGATGCAAGATGTTGCGCCGGAGATCCACTGGCGGGTTTCACTGCACAATTAAAGGCTGTACGGTAATACTACAATGCTCAATGGCCACACAAGTGCTTCGTGAATAATTCAATGCATTTTATTAACGAAGACTGACGTTGTTTTCATTGTCTGTTTAGAAGAAGTTTTATTTTTTCTTAATTGCCTTTGAAAAGGGATTTTTGCAGTAAACATTCTGTGCATAAGACATAGGCAGCAAAATTGATCGTGAGAAAGAACAAAATATGAAAATACTAGAATATGACAGTTGAACTTCTCAATACGTAATTTGCCGACCAATTTAGATGAAACCGGAAATCTATACACATGGGCGAGATTTAGGTACATCTTATGTATGAAGGTGGTCATCCAAGCAAATATCCTACAACCACCAAGATATGCTTCCAGTAGTCTCACTTAACAACAGCTTATATTTTGACTGGTAGAAAATGCCTAAGTAAATAGAGTAAACTAATAAAAAGACATGACACTTCATTGCAATGTTGGTATTCGAATTCGAATTATCCACAGTAAACGAATGAATAATAGAAAGCTGAATCCAGTAGGGATTACAAAGCAGCAATAATTTATATTATGAGGAGTACAAATAATTATAGTAGGTAATAATTATTTCACTTCCAACAACTTGACATTACTATGTTTGTAGAAATATTAATAAGGAATGTTGAACATTCTTTGTGTTGTTTGCAACGTCTATCCGCCTTTGATGTGTAATAATAATGTTATTAACTGTTCTATGTTGATGCTTATCTTTCATAGTTTTTTTGTTTAGTGAGTGGTACAATTTGTATATTACTGATTAAAATTTACCAGACATCGGCAAGAAATTCTTTTCAATATTGTAATACTTTTTATACTAAAACGTAACGAGAGACTGTTTTAATGATCTAGTGTACGCTCTCCTAAATCTACGTCAGTTCTAGAAAGCGATAAAATGAACGAACACAACACACATTTTAATTTCATAATTTAAATGTTACTACAATACAAATAAATCTTTTGTGTTTTTTATTAGTTCATAAAAAGTTTACACATACTTTATGTCGCAAGCGAGCTGTAATAATTTAAGTATTTTAGACAAGTCACGCCTACGAACATATCACACTACTTGTGGCCCATAACAAACGGTTTCTAGCAAAATCGCCTACTTTCATCTACCTATATAATTACTGAGCATTTTTTTCCGATCGGAGAAAGTCCAATGCGCTAGTAAATAGTGTAATTTCATTTAAACGTATGTGTAAAGTAAATTGCAGCGCTATGGAGCTGTGTGAACACCATGATTTTTATGTCAATAGAGGGCCTTTCACCTTGAAAACTGGTGGTAGTGACTCTTTTGTCGATTAGTAGAGAGTCTTGTGGTGGCATTGTATGACCATCCGATCGTAATAATGGTTTACGTCACTTACCTTCAGGAGCAACTAAGTTTTTATTTAGTTTGATATGGAACTTATATGGATAATCAATTTCAACATTAGAAGATTTGATTACTTGCACGGTCAATCTAAACTAAATTTAATAGATATAACATCATTTTGGTATTTATCAATCACCATTATTTCTTCGTTAGTCTGGTCCGACATATATGAATTAGCCCGTCTATTCAAAACTTTCAGAATTGGATATGTTATTTATTGAAAATAATTACTTATGTCTTAATCAGACAGGCAACTATAAATTATATATCTTAAGTTTATTAACTACATTTATATATTTTCCAAGTTATGATGGCCAGTATCGTCATTGTGACGAAAAAAATTAAGATCAGATTTAAAATACACCCCAACTCTTAAATAATTATTTTATAATCATGAACTTTTTATGTCAGTTCTATCATAGAATACATTACGCAGATCTACTCGCGATCGCGTTCTAGATTTTTTTGCTACCATGACTCATAGCGAGTTGAACCTTGTAATTCAGTGGTAATATAAAGACGTTATGCTTTTCCAGATTCGTAAAGAACAATGTCTTCAAAACCCAGTTAAATTCGATGATTACTTCTAGCTATTATCAAGACCATTTTACCTTCTACATTGGTGTATAGCGGTGCCAAGACTACAGCTTAAATTTGAGAACATTTCTCACGACCTTCCCGGTTGATCGACCAACTGTCATTCAACTGAATGAATAATCTGTTGCATAAGACGACGGCATGCGGCCGCACCACTCTGTCTACCGTTATCTGCTAATGTAACATGCATTTTATTATCATAATCGTGTTGTGCTCTTCGAAGTTTAGTTTTATTGCTATAGCTGCAATTTTAAATTCTGAGATATGTTAAAATTAGTATTGATTTCGGAATCGTTCTTTTTATTGACATTAATTCGAAATTTTCGATGCGTTAATTTTGATAATACTCATGTTATGATGTATACAATATCTAATAATTAAATGAGGTACACCATTTGACCTATTAGTTGAGAGATTACGATTTGAACATATATCAAATCGATAGGTTGACGTGTTTATTGATTTCAAGACTGGAAATAATTATTCCAGCCCACATCTCTGGCAAATGGGGAATCCTCAATACTTATCGCCCACGTATTTTTCACTCGGACTTTTATTATTGCCTCTTGTTTCTTATTTACTTCGAAGTTCTTTTAACGATCGCATTACTTCCATTCATAAAAAGTATTTGTAGAACAAGAAAAAGCGTCAAAAACACTTTCTTCTATAAAACATTATTATGCAAGGTAAATAAAGATTTGTTTGTTACAAGTCTCACTAATATAAAACTTTGAAGGTGATTCTTCGACCATTACCTTCAATTTAACATGGCATCGTGATGCCATATTTATATCCTTATTGAACTTCGTTTTTAATCGTTTGCGTAGCGCCATTAAATTACGTGGAACGCTAAATGGTCGTTGCAAGGTGTTCAGTCATTTTCAATATTGCTTGTATGTCTGCGTGTACTCTATTCACATATTCATAAGTTCTTTGAATGCACAGGAACGTAATAACGTCGCCCTTTCATTCCTCGAGGCTAGCGCCATGTTTTACTCAAATTTCTTCATTACCAGTGTCGGTTACACGTCGACGCCTGTCAATTGGAATTCCTTCCTTATTTTATCGTTTCCCTTTCTATATAATAAAAAAAAACGAAAGTAATAAATCAATTATTACATGAAACGATTACTTTCATAGACTATTGAATAACTCAATGAGATTTAATTGATTCTTCTGGTTTTATTTCTAAATTTGTAGCTATATTGGGTGTTATATAAAGTTTGTTTCGTATTGGTCTTTTTATCACCAATTATTCCGTAGGCTTGATATTTATGTAACTGTGTCTTAAACGGAAATCAGTTGCTTCTTCAAGAGTGTTTTGTCGGAGCCGAGTGTCGAACATTAACCGACTTGGTTGTGGACAAACCAGTTTAGTAACACGTGCTTCGATGAGATGAAATGAAATCGTGACTACGATGTTATTGGTTTTGTACACAGTAATAGTTTTAATTCTGGGAATTGTATAGACGTGTTGCTCTCTTCGCGGTAAATCCCTCTAATCTTCATTAAAATGATTCTAATTGCATTTTTTGAGTTATTAAATAAACAAAATTTCTGGGAAATATTATTAGAGCTTTATTTATTATACCTCTGATTGTATTTCGTCTTTTAGGTACATTAATTTATTATTATAGAAAAAAGTTATTTGCTTTAACTGGTTGCTTTGTCTGTTGTTGTTTCCATATAGTGGTGCCAAAAATAAAATTCGAATAACTTTTAGCAATCACTAATTCTAATATAGTCAATCATATTGTGGCGGACTGAACTCTTAAACATCGTTTCTTTATACATACAGACAGTACTGATTTATTTTATATGTATTTACATAGTTGTTCACAATAGTATAGGTATTTAAAGACCATTAAAGCATAACTAAAAGTTAGGTAATGAATGTCACTCCTATCACTAACAGCCGTTGCAAATATACCACAATATCTAAATAAATAATGTAATTCATTTGTGTTAATGCAGATGGTCTTTCCAGAAACATACGAATTACTCAATAAATATGGAATATGTCGTAAACAACTTTCCACTTCACAACAGCTGCCACTAATTATAGATAATGTGTCAAAAGATAAAGTGAAGCAGACGCACTAATTTCATCTTCACTGGTCTATCAATATATGTCACTCAACAAACCACGAGGCCTTTGATTGCCGCAATCAAGAGAGTGCCCCCATTAAATGGGTTAAATTGCTTAATGCCTGAGTTCAGGGTTCAGCAAGTTATCTAATAAGAAGAAGACCAACAGAATTTACTGCTGCTCACAATTGATGCCTACTGCAATTGTTTTCTGTTTTTTTTTTTTGCAATTTCAATTGTTTTTTGAAATTAATTCATTTAGAATAGGATGGCTTGGCCGGAGTGGTAACGGCATTGTTCACTGTTTCGCTGAAAACTCACTCGATGCAAATGTGATATTTAATAATCATCAGTTAATCTATTTGCTAGTGGAAGAATTGCTGTATATGCTTGGATAATGAGCATAGTGCGTAGGCGTAAAAGCCGCCAAAAACACGTTTCGGGATTAGCGGAATATTCAGTAACAGCCAGGTCGAGATGATTTTGGTGTGCAAAATAACCTAATACTTTTCGACAGTCGATACTATGTAATACATTCAAACCAGACTTCACTTACTATCAAGTGCCAGGAAGGTCACTTTGTTAAAACTTAATACACCAATTTAAAATTTACGCTGTTATATAGTTTAGATATTGTTTCGTGTTATTTCGCCAGACCCTTTGAAGTGTCTGGTGGCTTTATGGTCTTTATTTAGAACTCGCTAACTGCGTCATCGTTGAAGTTATCATCCCGCGGCTCTGTTTGCTTTATAACTACGCTTTCCTATATTTAATAGTAGTACAAACTAACCGACTGGACTTGTTCTACATTTAGTCATCAATGTGTTTGAGTTGGTTTGCAAGCGTGGTGAAGTACCTTTAATCAAAATTAATAAGTGATATTCAATGCGTTGATTACTCAACACAATGTTTTACAAGATGTTATTAATTAGTATTCGTGGTGACGTATACGATTTAGCTGTCTAAGACCCTAACTTTTGATTTTTTTAGTTACGTTGGGAAAACCTAGTACGATAATTTCATACACGAGAATTTATTTATTTATTTAAGCAAAATTTCTGACAAAAACCATGTACTATCTTATGAACTAACTTAAAGACTAAAAATTATCAACGAATAATTACTTTATCTACAAATCAGTAAGTACTTGATGAAGGCGGTGATCAAAGAACTAGTCCATGTTAACTGGTTCCTCTTAACTAGTTCCTCTAAAAGCGGTTTGTGCTTTATAGGCTAATAAAATGATATCGTTGAGCCGGTAGCCGTGAGGTTCATCCATTCAAAATTAGATTCCTTTTCTTCAGAATTTAAAAATGTAGGTAATTCTTAATTCTATATTCTATAAAATAAAACTTGCTTATGTGTACTTTTGTTTATTCTACGTAGTTACATTAAACAGTGTTCTATTATTATTGATTCGATTTTTCATTTGTTCACCTGTTTTGCATACAATGCGATCGTCATTTGTTCATCTCTGTCAAGCGATTGTATTGTTCGACGAATGACTTACAAAATTGCCACGATTACAAAACACGGCCTCTGTGATGTTATCAGATGCTAGCCCGAATATTAGCATGGTTTTTATAGATAACATCTTTCCCTTTAAAAATATTTCCCACTGTTTTTAATCCGAGTAAATATGGAGCCTATGATATCTAGTTCTTAAAACATTTCGTCAGAGACAAAGATATTTTAAAGATTATGTGTTGTTTAAAACAACTAGTTTTATACATATGGGGAACAATTTGTAGAATTAGTTTTGTGATTCTTACATTTTTGCCTATAACATCTTTTAAACAAGCAAATATTTATTTATCGCTTCAACGTGATAACTTAAAAAAACAAACACGACAGTTACCAACCTTTTTGGATAAAGAAAAACAAATTACATGTGATATTTTTATGTTAGTACCTAATTAAAAAAATATATTAAATCACACTAAACCTTTTAATAGCCCACTTCCAAAAAGCAAAGTTAGCTTCCGTATGCTAATTCATTCCGTATTATTTGCATTTTTTATTTAAGTATCTAAGTTTTTTTTATAATGTCGACGTAAATTATTATTTCGCCAAGGACATCTGATAACTTAATTTTCTATACATAGCTTTTCAACGTTTGAAATATGTACATATGTAGGCACTACAAACTCGAATGCGATGAAAGCGGTTAACGATAACATATGACACCTGGTTGTAGATAATCACATGTAGGTACAATGCACAGAGCCGGTTTTATTTCAATAGACCCGAATTAAACCGGTATGTAAACAAAATATGCCACATTGGCAGCTGATGTAAACTTTAGTACAGACGTCGTAAGATTAGATCTAAAAACGCTTTCAATAGTACCAGTAGAAACGTCAACGCACATACCAATAGTGATAATAATTAGGAACTGCGATGCTATATTTTACAACCTTTGCAATATTAATATAAAAAAGATACAGATCAATCGACGGAAAAAAAGCTTAATAAAATCGTTGAATCTATCGCTGTATCCGCTTATGGCGTTGAGCGCTGCATAAGGCGTTTACGCTCTGCCGCCACTTCTCTCTGCAGTTTACGTCACGCTTGCTGCGTCGTATCAAAGCGTATTTTAGATCGGATGTGATGAATAGGTGGATTTGTGGGCAGGTAACGGTGTACGGCCGGCATGACGGGTACCGCGCTCATTTTCATTATGGACTCAACGCATGCATACTTGCATTCCTGCGTCCGCTTCCACTGTTTCTATTATATCGGTGCGGAAATATTGTACGATTGCGCCACTTTTTGCGTTTTGTATTTTCATATGTGAATATTATACATATTTTATAACACAAAAAAGGCAGCAAAAATGACTAAGTTCTAAAATAATGATATAGTACAACGGATATGTAATCAGACATCTGATAAAATGCTCAATATGTTCCTTAATATATTTCCATATTTTTACCTATAGACGCGATTTAAATAATTTTCAAGAGATTCATAAATAAGACTTTCTAGAAAATCAATACAATGAAACGCGTCTTTCAAACACATGTCAACTAAAGGTAGAAATAACCCGTGTAAATTTAGTTCCTCTCAAATCTAAGTTGAATTCTTTAAGTGACGCATTACTCATTACCCCTAAGCGGGCGCGCACCGAATTGGGTATAAAAATAAGACAAAAACTTTTGGCGCCAACTCCCGTTACAGTATGGCTGCAACAAAAGGCAATGGGCCGCCATATTAACTACTGACATGATTTTCTGTATTAATGTAACTTTGTGTACTAAATACGGAACGGTAGATGTGTAATGAGATGATTTTGAAATAGTAATTAGTTAACAGTCGGTGGTTCTCGTCACGCCACGATGACCGCATCACCCAATTATTTTTGGTTGTAATATTTTTTGCCGCCAAAACGGTGAGCAACACAACCGTAACTTTGTTCGTGGTCAAATTTAATGCGCGTGTAATCAATAAATCGCGTGTAGGGTCAATGGGTTTTTTATTAGACACTGCAATATTTGTTTCTTCAACTTTACCGTCGCACGTCATTTGAATAGTAATTAAGTAACCAAATATAGTTTCTTTAATGGGCATCACATATAAATGTATGTCAATCGGGCACACAACTATAAAACAAAAGTAAGTTATTAAAATATTTTGTAATGTATTATTGTGCCATAAAAATAAGTTTGCCAAATGTAAGTGACTTGGTGTTTCTTATATTATTATTGGATTTATCGGCTGTTATTGTATCGATCTGTCATCGTTCATTCATGCGCTCATAATGCATTAACGTCATAAGCTTTTTGTATGTGGTGTTCTGTTAAACCTTATTAGCATAATATATTTCCCATAATAACATGCGAATCGTGATGTCCATTTGTCACACATGAAGCACTTTACGTGCTGAAAATAATTTTCCTATTAACACTTCCTGAGCGTGACAATCCGACATGATGTCATATTCTAGAAACGTCATTTGGCAAAACTTTATCGAAAGCGAAACAGTTATCAGCACGTTATTATATCTCTATAAACACTCAAGTGGTGCGATCTGATAATTGTCTGCGCGACATTGATAAATGATAAACTTTATGAATTAAAATAAATATTTCCATGAAAAAAATATTAATAAAATCCTTTGCTCGTATCATAATCTTATTGTTTGCATGCACTCGCGTGTAGTACACGATATATGCATTTTATCGTTTTGTTCTAGATATATTATTGTTCCTCAGTACGCTTTTGTTTCTAATTTGCGTGATAAATATACGTTCTATATCGACTGTAAGATTTTATGTAAGATGAAAAGGTGGCTTAGATATGTTGAAAGTCAAAATTTGATTAAGACACTGATGCCCCGGTACAGTCAATGGTACATTAAATTCTTCCCTTTTTCTCAGGTTGTTCATTACCGTTGTTTAATATATTACATTTAAAAGCATAATGCTTTTGTGTTTATCGAAGCTCAATAAGTTGTTGATGACCTTTAAATTCTGATAATTCATAATAAATACGAATGAACAGCGGTATTAAATAGACGTTACCAAGTATTGAGCCGAATTAAACCGATCACCGGTATCGGTCGATGTTGGATGATTGCCAAACAGAACTTAAAAGTTGATGAATAACGCACAGCGATAAAAAATCTGTCAATGCCTGACATCGTAAATTGTTTCAATATCGAAATAAATGAATTGAAAGAGATTACTAGTGAGATAAAAGGCGCCTGTACTGGTCGAAATAAAAAACATTTTCAAAGAAATGAGTACGGTCTAAGGACAAGAAAAGGCTCTCTTTGTTTACTCCGCATAATCCTTAGAGCAAGTAAGTAGCAATCTTGTTATAAAAAAAAAGCATAATTGTTCAGTTTGGGAGGCAATTCTAGTTAATTTTTTGAAGAAAATGACAGCAAGATCATATACAATTATTGTACCAACTACATAATTACGCGTACAGAAGAAGTAATTAGCTTCCCCGTAATGGTGTCACGCAAGGCTAATCTGACAAGGCTGCAATGTCCGTAGAATATTAACACGCTCAGTTTTGGAATCATAAGATGCTCCTAACAACTCAATCAACGCGAGGCCGACATTGTTGCCGCTGTCAAGTGCTCTCAACAAAAGAAAACCGACATATGTATATGTCAATCAATATTGGCATTTAAACGGGCCTTGTACCGCTGCGTGTAGATTGCAGATCAGTTGTCTGTTAAACGTTTGTGCTTTATAGAAAGCAGGCTTTTAAAGCACTTAAAATTGTTTGAACGCGTTTATGTTTTATTTTTCTGTGCAGTTCGCGCTGGCCTTCAAGAAGTGCTAAGTGTATTACTGGAATTGAAAAGAAACGGCAGCCATCTTTGTGCAAAATAATTTGTAACTCCCTGATGATTCATTATAAAAATAACATAAAAGTTTAAGTAAGATATTACTAAAATATTTAGTCTATTACGGAAACAGTTTTTGCAAACTCGTCCCAGAAAATTCCTACTTGAAAATATGCTGCTACAGAATTATGAGTAACAGCGGAACAATGTCGGCATGTGAAATGAATCGTTTGTAACAGCAAAACAATTGCAGCAATACCGGTGGATTTTTTTTTTTCTCTTAAATGGGAAATGTATGATGTGATTCCTATTGTAATACATACATTAGAAATAATTATATCTTCAAATTCATTATCATCAGCCCATATACGTCCCACTGCTGGGCACGGGCCTCCCCTACGACTGAGAGGGTTTTAGACCTTAGTCCACCACGCTGGCCTAGTGCGGGTTGGCGGACTACACACCTAAGAAATTCCTAAGAACTTTTTAGGTGTGCAGGTTTCATCACGATGTTTTCCTTCACCGTTAAAGCAAGTGATAATTCATTGTGAATATACACATAACTCCGAAAACAAATACAGAATAGGTTTAGTTTGGTTGCATATTTACATATCTTTCTACCATTATGTTACATAATAACACGTAAAGCAACAAACACGATAAAAGCCAAAAGGGCATAAAGATGTTACAACCACTAAAGTGCACGAAAGGAGAAAACTGGTATTTCGTGCATGCAGTTTGCGGTATTACGATGCCGTGTCATTGTGCGCTTATACGGAAACAATATCAAATTCTATTCAGAACGAAATTGTTTAGAATTTGATATTCGATGTTTTTGTGGTTGTTAAAGTTTGATACAAAATATAATTTTATAAATGGGAAAGTAACTCAGTCTGACTGTTACGCTTTAAAACCTAATCCATACCTTAGCTGATTTTGACGCGCACTTAGATAAGAACTTTGGGAATGAGATATTTTTTTTAAATATACGGAGTATTTTTTAAAGTTCTTAAGAATTTCTTAGGCGTCTAGTCTGCCAACTCGCTCAAGGGCAGCGTGGTCCTCTCAGTTATAGACAAGATCCGTGCCTAACAGCGGGATTTATACGATCTGATGTTGACAGAGTATAAACTGATGTAACAGGAGAATCCAACTTCATTAATCATTGTATTAAAAAAATCTTCCATCAGAATGTAAGATCATTTGAAACATTATGAACTCCACATTTATGTTTCATTAACTTTTAACACTTAATTAAAGGCAGCGTCGTAAAGAAACAATAAAACAGCCATTTCTCTAAAAACAAGCGAAATATTGCCAAAAATACGAGGTTTTCATTATTATGATGTAATAAATCCTGTTTAATTAGTCCAGTTCTGTAAATCAACCATAAACGTCATTATCTCTGATTCATTCGGTGAGTTTATTGTCTTTAAGCACATCATAAAAGATT
This sequence comes from Hemaris fuciformis, assembly GCA_907164795.1. Lineage (NCBI taxonomy): Eukaryota > Metazoa > Arthropoda > Insecta > Lepidoptera > Sphingidae > Hemaris > Hemaris fuciformis. The sequence continues at coordinate 19,976,060 of OU015432.1, read as the reverse complement.
CTTTTGATGAATACTTAACTAAATAGGTTGTATGAATAATTAAATTAATTAGCTATGTATTATGAGTTCGCGGAATTTCTTGGATTTTTTTTTGAGATTCTACTGTCGATCCTTATGATATTTTAAAATTGACACAATGTTCATTTTCAATTCTTGCATATACATCACACTGTTTGCGTCGGGTCTCCTTAATGAATGAGGGGGTTTGTATGGTAGACTTAGTTCTAGTGAGCTAATTAGGTATTTTAATGTATTTGTAAAAACTTATACTCAGTTAAAATAGGTAAGAATTGAAAATGAACATTGTATCAATTTTAATTTACATTGTGTTTTCTAATTTAAATCAAGATGGTTTGGTTTCGCAGTAAAAAACTTTTCCCAGGAATGTGTGTAATTTTTTGTAAACCATGTTTTTTTTTTTTTTTTTTAAACTGGCACGGCAAAGTGACTCCACTGTACATGATGGTAAGCACAGTGGAGTCCAAAAAATTAATACCGACCAGCGAGAAACGAAGGTCACCCGCTGGTCGACACAATCATGAACACAATCAAATGTTATCATCTGGAACTATGAGTGTCCGATTTGGTGATAAAGTGACAAAATCGATTGACAGGTGCTGAGGAAGCTATGAGTAATAGCAGAGGATATACATAAATGTAACAATAAAATAAAATTTTATCTGTTTTATATCCTAGCAAATATTTCCTGTGTTTGCAATTCGAAGGAAATGACGAATGGACTTCGCCTCTAGTTCACTGGAATAAGCGTCATTCAAGAACAATTTGTAAATTCCTTGGCAATAACTATAAAATTGTATGATATTATAAAGTAATTAAAAAAGAAATAATCACTACTGGGCATGAGCCTGTTCTTCTATAAAGAGTGGTATTCTATGAAGACCGCCGAGATTCTCGACCGCGTGCCTAAACCTCGATGTCATCACTACTTCAGTCTTATACCTTTAAAAAAAAATCATGATTTAACATAAGTATAACTAAAAATTACTAATAACCATAAAAATACTAGTAATCTGACGAATATCCCTCTCAACAAGGTATTTTAACGACTGTTGATATTTTGATGTCTCGCGAGTACACGTTTTTGCGATATCAACACGGCCATAGGTGCAAGTGAATTCTGCGATGTTTCGCGTGCATTTATGATCTTGTACAGCTATGTTATAAAATAAAGAAGGGCACGAGGTTAAACTTTTGTTAAATGTTCAGGCCAATCTTGATTTTGATGTCAATTTTATTTACTTTCGGGCATCAATTTGCAGTTAACGCAGTTGTTTTCAAATTGTAAAAACCTAAATACAAGTCATTACTTTTTTATGAAAACCATGTATTGAACTAAATCTTACATAATTGCATGATTATAGCAACTTTAAATATATGCGATTAACTCACAGTAAAACTTCAATGAAATTCTCATGGTAGACATTTGAAATATTTAATCAAACATTAAAAATAATTCAGATACCTGAAACTGATTCAAAAGATGTATGTGAAGGAACTAAACATACTTTTTTTTTTGTAGAAGCACAAAAAAGCGATCAAACTACCTTTTGCAAAAAATATCGTGAGTTCAAATATTAAGATGTCGCATGCCGGCGCGGTCTAAGCTAAATGCACGTATGTATATTACTCGTACAACCATTGACAATTGAGCTCTAGCATTTCGGCATTCGGCACACACCTCTGACTTTTCCAAGTTATGTGTGTATTCACAATGAATTATCACTTGCTTTAACGGCGAAGGAAAACATCGTGATAAAACCTGCACGCCTAAAAGTTCTTACGAATTTCTTAGGTGTGTAGTCCGCCAACCCGCACTAGGCCAGCGTGGTGGACTAAGGCCTAAACCCTCTCAGTTGTAGAGGAGGCCCGTGCTCAGCAGTGGGACGTATTTGGGCTGATGACGATGACGACGACGACGATTTTTTTGTTAACACACAATGCTCCATTTTCAAACGCTAAGATAAAGTTGAGTATAAAGGACGGGATATATTTCAGTGGGTGCCTCGGGCATTCATTCGCTGCCCACGTCCATTTAGGGTTGGTTTGCGTATATTGTTCTTTGTACGTGATCGGAATCGATTAAACTCTACACCTTTTACAGTCTAAAGAATGCGTAATTAATTATCCTGTTCATTGTCAAGAATTTTAGTACGACAACGCAACACTTATTCTTTGTCCTAAAACTATTACTTATTAATTTTATTGTCTAAGTTTGTACGGTTGGATGTTTCCAATTATGTAACAATCTGATGAACGGAATAGGATGAAATTCGGTACATAAATCGTAATGAACAATGTGGCTATATGCTAACTTTACATAATATCGTATTTAATGAAATAATAAATACTGTTTAGTGTTTATCATGAATGACAGACTTTTATTAATGATGATAATTTCACGAAAATTCATTGTTAGAAATCATAATAATCTTTTGCAACGTAGGTCTCAATGAAAACATTATCTTGCTTCTATTCAGAGGGACAGTCCGTTTTACTAAACATACTGTGAAAATAGAACAAAGAATTACTTTAAATGGATCCACATTTACACGTAACTTTAATGATTCACACTTCAAGACAGTACGGGCAGCTGAAGTTCCGCGTAATTTGTTTATCAACACGAATTTTCCAAACTCACGCATGTGTTTACATAAAACGATGGGTTTTACGAAATATATTACGCGAACTTCTATATTGTAACACGTTTTAGAGCTACTTCTTATGTTTAACCCGCCTTATTATTAAATTGTTAGTCGTATAAGTCTCGTGGTCTCGCGGCACAAGTATGTGCCGTGCGATCTAGAGGTCCTGGGTTCGATTCCCGGGTCGGGCAAAGTGTTATAGGGTTTTTCCTTTAGGAAATTCTCAATAGCAGCACGGAGTCTGGACGGCAATAGGCTCGCCCCCTATTACGTGGGACTGATACATACCTGGCGAAATGTGGGCGAAGAAATGCACCTCTGCCTACCCTATAAGGGAATACAGGCGTGAGTTTATGTATGTATGTATATAAGGACGGATGTTTGATTCATTGAGCGCGTGTGTTTGGATCTACTACTGTATGGATGAATATTTCATTGAACTAGACTTCCTTATTTATTTATTGAGAAGGAAAACTTAATATAAATAACACAATAAATTAAACTGTAGAACTTCTACGTAAAGCAAATTTACAATTTCAAATTTTAATTATGATTTGTCAAAAACATCAGTAACTGCCAAATAAACTGCACCTATAACATTATTTATAAATACATAAAATATGTAATAAAAATCGGCTAACCAATTGTTACAAGAAAATAAGCCAAATAAAGAAGAATAATGATAATAAAATTGATCGTTTCAAAAACTCTTTTAATTTATAAACGAGAAAAAGAAAACTGCGTTTGTTGTTAATATACCAATGATTTCAACCATAACTCTAATAGAAACCACAGCTATATTTTAATGTCTTATTCGAGTACCTTGTGGTTTTCTTATAGACAATGTAGTTGAAAACAATAATAGAAATTCGTTCATACACAAACTCGATTGTGAATCATATCTGGAAGATATAATTATCTTATCTCTAACACAAGGTTTTCTTACGATAAAAATGCATATAATAACACCAACATTTTCCTTTACATTCGGGTATGTTTGCTAACATTGTAATATTTGTAGTAGCATTTACATGTTGTAACCGCGAAATTATGTTTATTTATTTTACTTTTTATGAGATATGAAAAGTCGTTGTTACTTGAATTCTGGCTTAAATAGTATAAATTCCTGGATCATGGAAATTATGTAACTTGTTTTAAAGTTGTAAGTGCATATTTATTCGTATTTTTTGTGCTCAGTTTTTCCCTTCCGTTTGTTAACTTTTATCTATGTGCGACTTTGGGCACTAGCTTAGATTAAAAAAAAATACAAAATTATGCAATGGAAAGTAGAAAGGATAAGATGGTTACAAGCATAAAACATCGACGAAGGGCGAGCCGCTAATAATACCAAAACTATGACTCAGGCTTATACAAAGGCAGAAGAAATAAGTTACCTTCCTCCGGAATTTTTTTATTCATACTACAGACAACCACGAAGATGTCGCCTTCCTTTGCCATACTAATACCATAGTCACAAACACAAGACAACCGCTAAAGAGGAGAAGGACTCTTGCAATTAATTTGTCCACAGCTCAATTATTTCCACCATCGCATGGCCGAAGTGTACGTCTTATTACGGTGTATTTATATCCAACGTGGCGCCACAGCTTGCGATAACATCGCTGTGATCTTGAAACGTCGCCGTCGAATGCAAATGTCGTTCTAGACATATACGGAAAGATTTTTACGACAGATCAAGGTTTCTCGGATGAAAATTGGATTAGGCGTTTAGAAGCAGGAGATGGGGAAGAAGGATGTGGTGTTAAACTTCTGGTCTTGTTACTTCGAGAGCGTGTTTTATTTCCGCTTACGACGATATTAATATTTGTAATCGTATAAAGAGAACTTAATTGAAACCACCGAAGAGAATAATTGTATCGATTAGTGGTTAAATTGTGATCGTGGTTCGCCAGTGGTTAATATAACATGTATCGCAATACAATTTTCATCAGGTGTTTGTCCGACCGCCGCTAAGCCTGTCTAAAATCGTTTATCAAGGCGAAACACCGCGAAATTAAAAACAAAAATGTACTCGTATTTACATATTATGTAAAATTAAGTATAATACATACTGAGGTTTCGTTCGGAATAAATAAAGTTCTTACGATATTCCATTCCTTAGGCAGTCCAAAGAATAATTAATATTTTCTATCAATTGGAATAATACATAAATACCGACGCTGGCAAGATAATGAGCAAAATATTCTAATTCTTTAATAAGAATAACATGTAAATTACAATTTAAAGATGCTTTGTCGTGCGACACATTCATGTCTCCTTGTAATTAGTTATCTCGAAAAATTAGGGTAATGTTCTGCTTAGTTTGTGTTACCTATCTCCAAAACGTTACTCTGATTTTATAAGGAACCGTGAACTTGTTCTGAAAGTCATTAGACTAGAATACATTTGGGAATAATAGAGTCTGTTTATCAGAATCATCAGCCCGAAAAGATCTCACTACTGTTCATGGAACTCTTCTATCAAATAAAAGGGGTGAGGCCATAGTCTAAGCTAGCTTTATTCTGTTTGGCGCACCTACTATACATAAGAAATTCTTTATAACTTTGAGGCATGCATTTTTATTGGCGATATTTCCTTAACCGCTCATCATCATCATCATCAGCCCAAATACGTCCCACTGCTGGGCACGGGCCTCCTCTACAACTGAGAGGGTCCTTAACCGTTAAAGTGCGTTAAATCATTTATGTCATCGAGTCTGAGCCAAGCTGAGCCGTTGTTTCTATGAGCGGTGCACCCAATCGTTTAGGCCATCAAGCACTTCAAATAATTGGTTATTATTGCAAGTTAAAGACTTTTGAAAACCAGTTGAGATACAAGGGAGGCGAATTATTGTCGTATTTTTGTGTGGGCGTCTTATAACATATTTGATAAGGGAATTAATAAACAAAATTGCGATGTATAGGCGTGGGTGATTGTTGAGTTCCGGTCATGGATCAATACTTGTGATATAATATCTAGAAGCTACATGGTTAATATAGAAAAAAATCGTGTAACGCACGTCGTGTAGCGAAAGTGTACTCGACAAGTGACACTTTCAGTAGTTTTTGTTGACAATCATCAAATAAAAATTGGTTTCAACTAAGAATATCATCGATGCAAATACCGATAGGCGAATTAGGAAAAAGCTTGTCGAGAGGAGATTACGGACTACTAAGAGCTACGTCGGACGTCCATCTACAAAATTCATAGTTAGTTAGTAGCAGGACGACATTGGGTGCAGGCCGCTTCTAATTGATCGGTAAATTAGGGATAAGCAGAGATCTTGTTACTAATGCTTATAATATTTACATGAAATTATAGTGATTTACATTTACCGAAATTAAAAGTCGATAATTAAGGAACTACGACAAAACGAGAAGACAAAAAGAACTATGATATTCTAACATGCTGATGTTAATGGATGGAATACCGGTTCTTGATTCTTATGTAAACCAGCTCAGCCAGAAAATATTCTAACATTTATGTGGCCGGCAATTTATAGAGACGTAATAATAGTTTATCGGTTCCAGTCGTACCAGAAGGGCCGTATATGGCGTGAACATTTATAGCTAGGTTTATTTAATTCAGGATGTGTATTGCAGATATGGGCACAAATGATTGCCCCGCGGATGCAGGGAGTCTGCAAAACCTTTTTGTGGTACAAATTACAAGAACTCTACTGTACGAGTATATCGTGCACTGAATAAATTTTTTTTTTGCTCTGACGTCTATTTCTTTCTTTAAAGACTCAAAATCAATTTTACTTTTCGACAATAACCGTTGATGTGAATCTGTTGGGTCAATTGTTTTGTAAATATGTATTAATTTCTATTTATTTTAAAGGAAACGATCGCCTTCCTGAAGTATTAATAAGAATTCATTTTATTATTGGCAAGTAAACATATCCAACAGTCAAGTTTCGACAGTCAAAAATTTCGAGAAAGGTTTCTTTATCACGGACACCAAGATTCAGATCAAATATTTTAATTTTAATTTTTTTTGTCTCGTTTGTCAACCTAGTCTTTCATTAACTGCGTCATAATGTGTGTATAATTATGTCTGATTTTTATTTTTTACCATCTCAATAATTAGTTCCAATAGTGGTTGTTCCAGCTTTGAAGCTGTCGAAATTTAATTTAAACATACATACATAAACTCACGCCTGTATTCCCCGAAGGGGTAGGCAGAGGTGCATTTCTGCACCCACATTTCGCCAGGTATGTATCAGTCCCACGTAATAGGGGGCGAGCCTATTGCCGTTTTTCGGGCACAATCCCAGACTCCGTGCTGTTACTGAGAATTTCCTAACGGAAAAACCCAATAACACTTTGCCCGACCCGGGAATCGAACCCAGGACCTCAAGATCGCACGGCACATACTTGTACCGCGAGACCACGAGGCAGTTTAATTTAAATAAAGCAGTAATACTTCAAAACATATCGGCATGAAACTCCATTCAGCTCATTACTTGAACAATCGATTCCAGAATCTAAAGAATAAACTATGGCTGAATGCCGTAAATAGATTAAACTTCGTAGGTGGTATTAATATTATGGATTATTACTTGGGTGGACCACGGTGTGAATCACGAGTGATTCTATTGTGGTAGCGGATAAATATAGTTTGCTAAATAAATATTTAACATTTTCCTGAATTACTCACCACTCAATAACCAGGTCTTCGGCGGATATCCGTAGCATTGTGGACAACCAGCGACAAATAAAAAATATAGCAAAACTGTGATGAATAAAAAATAATAAAGGAATTGGAAGTTGTGAGTAATAACAGTTTTGTTACCTACTAAAAAAAAATCAAACATGTAAAATTAATAAAACATACATTTAAACCTTTCGGAAAATATAAATTAATTATTTCAAAATTAATTATAAGTGAATGATTATATTTATGCATTAGTACCATTTAAACTCGCAACGAGACTATTATTTCTAACGAAAGTGGCCATATGTGTGGTTGAAAATAGTTTTTTTAAATTAAAAAAAAAATATTGAACCTCTTTTTGAGCATATTTTTTTAAATATTTGTTTAAATATGTGTGAAGAGACCAAAGAGGTTAACTATACAAAAAAAATTGCTTTTTAAAGCTGTCACATTCGACACAAGAAGCGTTATTCTTCTACAACATCTAAGGCTTAAGTGTTTTAGCTGTAATTTATGCTTATTCATTAATTAAAATCTCACATAACAATTGTAATTAGACTACATTTACCAAGTTAATATTTTCTAAATAAACACTTTCTCCTAAACATATTGTATGTTTGTATCATAGCATGATATCTCCGCAGATAAAAGACAGTAGAGCATAAAATGTATTTTTAATTTAGATATTTTCTTCACATTTGGATTAGAATGAATACTTTGGATAATTTAAAAAGAAATATACCAAGTCATAATCATTGACGTAATACGCTTCACTAAAGTCTAGACACGTGAGATACTATCAACAGACTTGCCGTTTAGGTTAAAGTAATGTATCTTGAATTTATTTTGTTCAAAGAATTTTACTTTTTTACTTTGTATGTAAAATATGAGTACTGTGCGTGCATTATACTATTTGGGTTTTGAAACATAGTGTGACAAAAGTTTAGATCTAGCAAAAGATCAAAGGAAATATAATGGTTGAAACTTACAATTTGAAAATTGACGATGCATTGTCCTGCTCGTGTATGAGAAAAAACATGTCTGATATTCCGCACATATTCACAAATAGACCTGTATTTGGTGATATACATAGATGGATAAAATTACTCCATAGCATTAGAAAAATATAGCCATAAAAACAAACAAACGCCAGCTTCGATTACTCACATGTTTACAATTCCAATCCATTCATAAACCTACTATCCATTGTTCAAGGAAATGTAAATGATCTCATTGCACAATTAAAAGCTATAAAAGCATCAGTTATGAGGATATGTTGAGAAAATAAATAAGGGCGTAATTAATGAGACGACTGACGCAGTTGTCACCTCGCGCGGGTTAATGAACCCTTATATTGCATTAATTGCGATAAATTAACAATACTCATTTATATTCAATTATGTCGTTTACAAGACATTTTATTGTGTTATTTAATTACCAAAATAGCTTTCCATGTCTGGCGTTTTGTAGGTGTTTCTTATGTATTAAATTTTTGGCGGATTTTGATAAGGCTATTACTAAACTTATTTTGTTGCCATTCTACTTTTAATGGGAAAGGTAACATCTTCGCCCAGTGGTTAGAATCCTGCTAATTTGTAGAATTTTGCATTTTTGGTTACAGAGTTATGTCTTACTAAAAACATTTTACAAGTCGTAATGGCCTCAAGGTTTAGGCACGCGGTCGAGAATCTCGGCGGTTGTGAGTTAAAACCCCAGGCAAACCTCTCTGACTTTTCGAAGTTATGTGTGTATTTACAAAGAATTATCACGTACTTTAACGGTGGAGGAAAGCATTTTGAGGAAACCTGCACACCTAAAAGTTCTTAGGAATTTCTTAGGTGTGTAGTCCGCCAACCCGCACTAGGCCAGCGAGGTGGACTAAGGCCTAAACCCTCTCAGTTGTAGAGGAGGCCCGTGCCCAGTAGGAGGTATATGGGCTGATGATGATGATGATGATGATGAAATACATTAAAGTAATTTGTTACCCTGCAGTCAGAGTCACTAACATTTCCTTTTTCGTCATCTCATAACACTGAAACGAGAGCTTAACAACTCTCCTCCAGTTGTAAAAAATGCATAAAAAAACTAAAGTCCATTGTTCCATCGTGGTATAGGTGCGCCAAGCCTCAAATTTGTAGCCTCTGCTTAGTGTGAGAGGCTTGTTCCGGGCCGTGCAATAGGACACACATAGACTGATGTAAATTGAATGAAATAAAAATAAGCACCAAAAACTTTACGATTTGGAATCCTGTAAAATTTTGTATACCTACATACATTGTTTATTACATTTCTGTCAAACATTAAAATTATTCTATTTTGATATTGACCTAAACCAGGGGTCGGCAACCTGCGGCTCGCGAGCCACATGCGGCTCTTTGGATGTGAAGCTGCGGCTCTTTAGTTCCATGCGCAAATATTATTTACTTTATATATATAAAAAAACTGTCTGTGACAGGAAAAAATAAAGGGACAACAACGAATATTCAGAACAAAATAAACATCGTAATACACGAAGAATCGTTTTGTGCCAGCATCTTGTCAAAAACATTCTACCATCGTCAGTTTAAAGAATTTTTAAACGAAATGGAGACTCAGTATTCTGACCTCCTTCTTCACTTCTTCTTCTCCTTCTTCTTCTAAAGTGCGATGGCTTTCCAAAGGTAAGGTGTTGAAACGTTTTGCTCTGTGTTTGAAGGAAATAAATATATTCCTCAATGAAAAAGGCATTAATCACGCTGTATTAGAGAACGGCAAATGGTTGCAAAATCTTTACTTTATGGTGGATATCACGGAGAAATTAAATGAGCTGATACTTCTAAAACTGCAAGGAAAGGGAAATCTAGCATATGTTTTGGTAGAAGAATTGGTTTGTTTCGAAGAAAAAAATATTATTTTTGAAGAAGATATTCAGAGCGGTAAATTACTTCATTTAAAATTTTTAAAGCTATATCGCAATAAAACCAGTGCAACTGTTAACACGAATTACTTCAGCAAAGTTATAAAAACAAAATAAAGATGAATTTGCTGACAGATTTCAGCAATTCAAAACCAACAAAACCACTCTAAAATTCTTAGTAAATTACAATTTAGAGTCGTGTTTGAAACTTAAAACAAAAAATTATGAGCCAAATTTATCTAAACTTTCTAAAACCATGCTAAGCCAAAGCTCCCATTGCATTTGTTTGCTGAAATGTATATTATTGTTTTTATTTTTAAATACAAATTACATTGTTTATTAAAGTTAAAACTTTTTACTTGAATAACCAACGCAAAAGCCATCGCTCCTATTGATTGTGTTTGCTCAATTATAGATTTTTTCTGAGTCAAAATTGTTCAATAACATTCATTCAATTTTATTTTTATTTTTGAACTCAGACAAATGACTAACGTATCACATTCATTCAAATTTCACATGGAGTGCGTTATAAACAAAAATACAAACGAGATATTTTATAGATAAATGTCAGTAGCTTCTATTAAAATAACAAAAGATGTCTCTAATTATAGTTTTATAGCTATAGGAAAGATTAAAGTCTAGAAATGGATGCCTTAAGTTTTTACTTAAATAAAAAGTGATTATCTAATTTGTTGTGGAAAAGCACTACTTATAATTATGAATCAATACATATTTTTCTTATGAAAAATATCATATATAAAGATTAGTTTTTTTTTTATTTATTAACGTACTATTTATTGTTAACAAGAAAAATTATTGCGGCTCATTAAAAACTTTGTAATTTTGTACATTGTAATTTTTGGCTCTTCTGACTCAAAAGGTTGCCGACCCCTGACCTAAACCATACAATATGCCTTACTGACCTATTTTATGAGGAAAACAGATCAACAAACCACGTTTATGAATGACGGCACTGTTCCCACAACAACAGTTAAAAGCAGACATAAATCCAACAACAAAAATGCTTCTGAGAAACCCTTTTATCTGTTTTTTTTTTTTTTTTTTTTTTTTTTTTTTCACGGGGAAATCCCTTTACGAATCGTCTCCAAGTATGGAGGTATGTCGGACTCACCGAACTATTTTTAATAATAGCTCGTCCTACCGACTAAAACCCCGTGATTTTCCACTATCTCCATAAAAATGCAGGGGCGCGGGATACGCGTTTGCATGCAGCCAGGAATCCGTCATGTCTTACAAAATCCAGATCTTTTTAACTCATCCGCTGCGAATAGTGATTGCACGGATTGTAAACACAACTCACTAATTGCATCCATGTTTATATCAGCGAATATAAACAAATCCCGCTATGATGGACAATGACGAATTGTGTAAACCTAGGCTTTGGTTCAGCAATAATAAACTTCTGCTAACTGCCGTGTTTGTATACTTGTATGCGAAGATCTGGGAAGTGTCATTGTTTTACATGATTACGCTGAGAGACAATACTTTGGTTGATGTTAACTAGTGGAATCCTTGAAACAACATCTAATCAATCCTATCACACATACATACATACATACATAAACTCACGCCTGTATTCCCCGAAGGGGTAGGCAGAGGTGCATTTCTGCACCCACATTTCGCCAAGTATGTATCAGTCCCACGTAATAGGCGGCGAGCCTATTGCCGTTTTTCGGGCACATTTCCAGACTCCGTGCTGCTACTGAGAATTTCCTAATGGAAAAACCCAATAACACTTTGCCCGACCCGGGAATCGAACCCAGGACCTCTAGATCTCTCGGCACATACTTGTATCGCGAGACCACGAGGCAGTCACATCCTATCACACATTCTGCTGCAATTTCTAAGCTAGGAACCACAGGAAACTAATTCTGGGGGCCACCGACTTAGAAAGTCCGTCAGTGAAAAAAATGATCGAAAATTGCAAAGTAAAAGTTCAGTTACTGTTTAGTTTTAACATAATGTAATTTAAAAAAGGAACAAAATTACATGATAATAGGTACTACCCTGTCGCGGTACTTCCATAGAAGCCCAAAAGCGTTACACGTTAATTTGTAATGTCAAGTTTATAATTGTTTATTGTGGGGTCAGTATATTCTCATTTATATGTCAACTTGCTTTTGTTAAATAATGATTTAATGCTTAAAAAATATTATTCGGAATTTTGTAAGGCAACCTGGGCTTTTGGGATTCTATGGAAGTACCGCCACTGGTAAATGAAATGAAATGAAATGAAATGAAATGAAATGAACTACTACCTAAAACGCATATTTGTTAGTGATCTGGAAAATTTATTCATCAATTTGCAATTTACTACGTAGGAACCAGTTTGTGTGCAGATAAAAGAATTAGCATTGTTAATTAGAGCGGAAGCAATAGTCGATGGTTTCCTTATAGGAAAAAGAGTAGCAGAGCAGAACCGACTTTAATTATAATGCCACTGCCAGATAATAACCATGATTGTAATATAAAAAAAAAAAAAACGATAATCATGTTGTTATAGCATCAATTATAATAGTTCGACAACTGACTACCGTTGGAAAAGCACTGATTTCCAGATAAACTTATGTCTTATAAATTATGTGTTATAAATAACACATAAAAATCGCCTGCTACTATGCGATTTTCAAGAATTATAGTGGTTTATGTTAATGTACGTCGCGTAACAAAAAAAACGGTGATTTTTGTGTCTCAGCAAGTTTTAATTATCTACCATAACTAAATTAGTGGAGCAAAAAAGTCTTCATATTTAATAGTGAAGTAGTCTTATTTCTGATATTACTCGTACTAGTATTTTGTTGTAATTATTAAATTAAATATCCAATATATTTACCAGTGGCGGGACTTCCATAGAAGCCCAAAATCGTTAAACGTTAATTGTGTAATATCTAGTTTATATTTTCTTACTATGGGGTATATATTTAATAAATTGCTTTTGTTAAATTAAGATTTCAAGCTTAAAAATTATTATTCGTAATTTTAAAAGGCAAACTGGGCTTTTGGGCTTCTATGAAAGTACCGCCACTGATATTTACGTGCTACAATACAGAAATTAACTTTAAAAACTTATCAAAACACAGGTTCGTTACGAAATCGTTACGATTCAAAAAATCAAGTAAATTTTTCAAGTAGTTAGCCCAATACGGGTGGTAAAGGTATGTATTATTTTATAGTGACAGTATCGTAGACTGTTTATAACAATGTAATTGGTATTACCTTCAATTTTAAAGCTTAAAAATAAAAGTAGAATTTCGAGATTTTTAAAGTATTTACCACTGACATCGAAAACATAATTGCTATAATGTGTTCACTGTGCGCGGTATTTTTCATATACCAGTCAACTTTGCAAGAAAATTAATGAATGAACTGGTTGTAAACGAGTATCCATTGATATTTTTCCATAAGAATTCGACTTGCGTAACCCTGGTATTCTGATGCTTCCTTGAACTTTCCAAAGATATTATCGCGAAATCAGATCATTTTTCATATCACAATCTTGATTATTTTTGTGCAACCTACATACTTACATGGTGAGAGGACTTTCAACTGTTGGGTCTGTAAGGTTATCACTTGATGCGTGTATGAGGACATACACGTCGTCAGGATGGTCGAGTGTAAGGTTTTACAAAAATATACATATTTCTTTGAATTAGAAATAAAAAGAAAACAATATTTTAGTTAGTTTTAAAATGTAATTATTATGGCAACACTGTCATCAGAATAGTGGGGTAGTTGAGAATCAATAAAAAGTCGAGAAAATAACAAGTGGGGTAATTGGCCATTGGGACGAGGAACAGTAAAGACGTTGGATAAGGACGAGGCAGAGTAAGTCAGATGGACACAGTGTAATTGTACATAAAATGTGTATAATAAAATTAACAAAGTTCAGACGGAGTTTCATTAAATACGACCAGTTATAATGGAGTCTTACAGGTCAAAGTCATCGACGTTTCTTTCAAATGAACGCACTAAAGTCAATAGAGCGCCTGCCCTCTTCTTAATATACTCGTATTGCGCTATTTCATCGACAGTTATTACGGGACTACTAACATTTTCAAAAATTACGCTTCTCAAATCTTCTCAAAATCTTTCTTGTGTTTACGACGTATAAAAAATATAATACATACATGCTATTTGAACAATTTCTGTCTAATTAAAGTACTGTATGAAAGCTGTTTTTTTAAACAAAACGTATAAATTAAAAAATGACTTCATTTACGAATGTACAATTTCCTGTCATCTTTTTTGTCTATCAACAATGTAATTAAATAGTCTAGATTGTAGCAGTCTCTCTTTTACAGCTATAACAAACGGTTTCCAACTCGTTTAAGGTGATTCGATAAGAAAAAGTGGAACCGAGTCGAAGGTCGTTTATAGAAGGTACACACGTCTCAGTCGTCTGGGAACGGGTAGGATTGAGAAGCCTTCGCACGTTTCAAATGTATTAACTTTACCTCATTACTCATCCTTAACCCTCTGTAGCATAGTGTAGACTGTAGGCCACATACCGTTCAAACGCCTCCAGATTTAATAAAATTGATTTTATAAAATATTCGTGCTTTGTCACCCGTGGTCTACATTCCGAACTTACTAAATTATACCAAGGAAAACAATAACGAGGTGCTGTACGCAGTAAATAGGAATTCGCCTATCGACTGTTGTCATTTTCTAATGGCGACGATTGACTACAATTAAAAAAAAATAATAAAAAAATGTTTTTATTATATTATGTTTATTATATGGATAAACAAGAGAGGTAAGTGTTTGAACTTTCTTGTGTAATATTAATTTTGAATACTTTTTACGTTTTATTATGTATTTTTTGCAAAAATGGGTTTGTAGACTGTGGGCTACATCAGGCGATAAGGGAAGAATTTGATACCTATTATATTGATGGTAGTTTTTAATATTGTAGAATGTTAGTAAGGGCTCTCTTGATGATAATGACATTATTATTGTGCTAAATGATAGTGCACAAAACAAAGATGGTTTGGACTACAATGACGACGACCTTGCCGATGTGATTGATGTGATGTGATATTGATGTGGTGTGATTGATGTGGTTTCTATAGTAGAAACTTTACAAAACAAGGAAATGCTTTGTCGAGCACGGAAACTACAGATGAGAGTACAGCTCTACAATTTCGAAGCCATGATCCCAAGAAAAATCGCTAAAGCGAAGCTAGCTAAACTGAATTTACGCTCAAAGAATAATAATTTGGAATGGAATGTAGGGCAACTTATTTTTATGGGATGCAGGTTCCAGAGTCTAGGGTGCTACGATCAGGTGATCGTCTTGAGCTAGATACTCCCGCGGAGTTTTTAATACCTTCATATTTACAAATGACCTACTCAAGAGAAAGACAAATTTATGCAAAACTTTTCTGATAGCACTTTTTGGGTGTCTGAAAAGACAATAAAAATCTCAACCTGGCTTCTATATTTGTTACCCACAAACCTGAAACTGATGTACGAAGATGGACAAACAGAATTAAACGTATATATGAGCATAAAGTGCTCCCATGTGGTCGAAGAGTACAGTCGCCACATAGGGGATGTTGAATTCTTAGATCATGGGCACACACAAAATACGTCTTGGATAAGAAAATTTGTTGTAAGCTCCCCAAATATGATGGATTTACAAATTATGGGTGCGAAAATTGCGAGGTTACCCTATGTTACACTAAAACTAAATATTGTTTCGGAAACCTCCATATCTCATAACACTACTATAAATTATAACCTTTTAACGCAATGTTGCCTAGAAGCAACACACCCTTTTTTTGGAATTTTCTTTTCTAATAATAAAAAAAAAATTAAATCCAGAAATACGGGTATTTTATTTTTATTGTTATTATTTCCATTCCAAAAATCAACTGAATCCAAGTTTATGAGTGATAGAGGGTTAAGCGAACAGTAAAATACCCTTATTAAATAATTGTGACGTGTTAAAAAAATAATAAGTAGGTATTAAGTCGTGATAGCCTCGAGGTTTAGTCACGCGGTCGAGAATCTCGATGGTCGCGGGTTCAAATCCCAGGCACACACCTCTTACTTTTCCAAGTTATGTAGGTATGTATTCATAAAAAAATATCACGTACTTTTACGGTGAAGGAAAACATCGTGATGAAACCTGCGCACCTAAAAGTTCTTAGAATGTGTGTAGTCCGCCAACCCGCACTAGGCCAGCGGGGTGGACTAAGGCCTAAACGCTCTCAGTTGTAGAGGAGGCCCGTGCCCAGCAGAGGGACGTATATGGGCTGATGATAATAATAATATAATAGACATTATGAGATATAAGGAGCATGATAAAATCACAATTTTATTTACAGTCATGGAAAACGTCTTTACGCAAAAAGACAAATATTTCTTTTTTGATTGTAATCGGTATTAAAAATGGCACAGCGGAAACAATGGAGTATCTGTTTCATTGCCCCAGGTCGTAATCATTGTTGTGATGCTGCTCCTGCACAGCTAGATGGCAGGACACGATAAAAAACCGCATAATCGCTTCCTCATAATCAAAAAGCTCGATTACACTGAATGATCGAGTCGTAATTTTAAAATCACGGCAGCGTAAAATTATCTCGAAGATAAAGCATCAGGACCGTTATTTCATGCTTGAATATTTTAATAAACTACATTCGTAATGAGGGAATGCTAAAGATCGCTCATCGTAGCCGGCGAACGTCTATCATTATGGACGTTGTAGTGCATTAACATACTGTATTATAAAATATAGTAAACTCGCAGCAAGCAAATACGATACTAAAATTTCAATATGCAAAGAACATGTACGTAACTGCAAATGCGCAAAAAGTTTGCAGCATTTTAATAAAATAAATTTAAATAAGTATAAATTTAAATAAGCAGTGATGGCCTCGAGGTTTAGGCGCGCGGTCGAGAATTTCGGCGGTCGCAGGTTCAAACCCCAGACACACACCTCTGACTTTTCGAAGTTATGTGTGTATTGACAATCAATTATCACTTGCTTTAACGGTGAAAGAAAACATCGTGATAAAACCTGCACACCTAAAAGTTCTTAGGAATTTCTTAGGTGTGTAGTCCGCCAACCCGCACTAGGCCAGCGTGGTAGACTAAGGCCTAAACCCTCTCAATTGTAGAGGAGGCCCGTGCCCAGCAGTGGGACGTATTTGGGCTGATGATGAAATAAGTATAAAAGAAAGAAAGTCATATTAAAATTATAATAGGCTAAAAAATTCTTGATGGTAACAAATATTGATATATTCATACAACTACTTATATAGAAAATATAATAATTGATCATATTAAACGATGACAATCTAATCAGAACTTGCAAATACGGTAATACGCACGGTGTAAGGTCCAAGGTCAACACAATTTAAGGGAATTTAGAACGCATAATGTTGCTAACACAAACAGTCATAAAACACGGGTACTAAAACCACGAGACATCGTAAAGTTTGTCCTAATTTAATGGTCCACTAAAATCGTCTGGATATACTCACTGTTGGCTACGTGGAAGGAGCAAAATGAATTTGTATAGTATACGTCAAGCTGTTATTTGATGAAAGTCACTAATTTACAATGGCAAAATCTTTATGAAATAACTATATAGACTATGCTTCATCTCTTTGTATATAAAGTACAGGGATTGTTAAAAGACATACTCGCAAGTACAGGAGCATTAAGAGCACGACTGCTGCCAGTGCGGTGAACCGAACCTACAGAAAACTTAAGTTTTTTTAAGTGTAATTCGTCTCCAAGAGCAAAATACGCCTGCTAGGGAATACAGTAATTGCATTATATTGTCTTTGTATATCCTCTGCGACTCTTTGGGGTAGACAGAGAACTGCTACGGGGTGAACCCTCGCCCACTTTTACAACTTTTTCTTCTTCTTTAATTTGCTCAATCTCCTTGTTTGGCTTCCACATAATTTCTTTACTTGGGAATTCTGTCGTAAGTCGTTCTACGTTCGTTGTATAATATCATTTGTAAGTTAATAATTACCAGATTATGTTTTTGTTGAAATTCCAGTGGCTGCATACTAATCTATTAGTCTTGCACAATCTGCAAACGCTTGAAGGTGAATACCACATTAATTTATACGAACTACGGGGTTCACGATTCACGAATAACTTCTCTTTCTTGAAACATATTGCAGTTTCTTTAAACAACGTACCTTTTGTCTTTATATTTCTACTTCCTTCAATATTTCCAAGGCGCCGGGCAACAAACTTAACTAACTTACCAACTTTGGCGAGTTCTTTTAGTAATATTATCTCGTTTAGTATTTCTAGCTCCAATAACCGAGTTATTAAAGCTTTACGAAGAATTCGGCTGAGGGTAATTGGGTTCCGTTGTGTTGCGCCTTCGGGAAGGTCACCGGGGCGCCAACGAGACGAGGTTAAGCTAACGTCAAACTCTAAATGTCAATTCGATTAGATTTGTTTTTATTACCCTATCTTCTTTTATAGAGATTAAATTTTATGTTACACAAATGTTTACTTACGAACCATATATTCCGTTGTTTTTTGGCTTAGACAGTAGAGATTATTGTTACTTAAATTTATAGTTATCTTCACACTTTATAAGCCTGAGTGGAACAAAATAATGAAAACTGTTTACATAAAAACAATAAACAACAAAACTTTATAAAACTAATTTGATCACTAGTATTTCAATTGCAGTCATGAATTTATGTAATAGAATTCGCACAACGTTTATTGTAGAAATGTCACACAAATTCCGAACATTAGCCTTGTTTAGCAACTAAAATTGGTTTACGGGGACCAAAGTGTGTTTTACTATTTCATATAGATTAGTACAGCAGTAGACTGGTTTTGGTTCTAAATATTGAGTGATAATATGGTATTATGATATATGACTAACTGTACGAGTATTATATTTGAGATATTAGATTTAGTTGTCACGTACATAAAGGAATTATTATAATCCCGAGATAAAAAAAAAACAAACAAATCAGAAGTTTTCTAATTTCAAATCCGATAAATAATAATTTACAAAGAAGTATGTAGTCAAAAGTCCTCAATTCGGGAAAAAGGTTAAAATAATAAAAAACATAGTACGTGTGAGAACCAGCAAAGTGTAAAAAGTCAATGTTTGTGGGAATATACGAGGAGCTTAAACATCCCGAGGGATTTTATCTGGTGCCACAATTTTATGTCTTACTTTCGCTAGTGGACAGCAAAATAAAGGCGTTAGTATTCTAGGGTTATTGCACTGTGTACGGTGGAATATACTTTTGCGTTATTTAAATGTATTGTTGTTATTGCCTCATTTTTAAAGATAATCAATTAGTTTATAATAAATATTATTATTAATGACTATATTGTGCTATCATAAGCTCTTATAAAACTAAAATATAAAATGCAATATATTATCCTGCGGATAACCTGTTGCAAAGGGCATAACGACTCATTTCTACTCTCCGTAGTTCAAATAGGCTGCAAATATTTTTTCAATCTTGTCATGAGCTTTCGGCCTGTGGATTAAGATCGATTATTGCTTGTCCTGAGTGAAACAATAAATTTGCTTGCCATAATACGCGGTCATTCGCTCCTACAACGCGTTGAGTTCACAGGGCTCTCAACGATAATTTTTTTCCTATTTTGTAGCGAATAAATGTATCGGCAATAATTTCTTTTTTTTATACATTTTTGTTGCCTTTCTCAAGAAAGGTAAGAAAACTAGTTTGAGCAAACTAGTTAATTTAGGTAGTAATAAAATGTAAACGCGAATATTACTCTGAAGTTGTTGTTATATTCATGGTTGTATGCGTTGTAAATTTTATTACATAAATTCGCTGACGAAAATATGGAGGTCATTTTAGTTTTGCCGCAGTCAAAGAAAAAAAGCCACTTCGGCTCTACACGCTCCTTCGTCGAATAATAAAAGGAAAAGTAAAAGTCTATGGTCTAGCGCGGAGTTTATGATCTCAACGCCTTTCTTACCTGCCAGCATCATTCGATGTTCTGAGATGTCAATTAGGAACGCGAAATATTACTACTTTTTTTACTTTATGCATAACTTTCAACAAGCGTTAAAGTGATATTATTATACGTGAAATATATTTTTAATTTATGAAAGTCGAATGTGATGTTGAAACATGTTGCGGTTTTGCCTTTTTTTTTAATACGACCTGGCAACGGTACCACAAATGTAAGTCCTTTAGCTGAATATGACCACTGAGTCACCGAGCAATGCGTTGGGAGCATTGGAACAAAGAATTTCAAAAATTTTATCGTATAGGTATAGGTAGTCCTATTAGACGCCTTTTCTGATTTTCTTACAAAGGCATTTTGCAAGGAATTTTAGATAATTTAAGTTATTTTTCATTTCGTTAAAAAATTAACAGAGGTATAACCGATGTTCCTGACCTACAACAATATGACGAAACATTTCTTTCTCAAGATGTTTACGTTCGATTATATCACAAAAACCCTCAAATTTTTGCAAATATTAGCACAGAGTGTTAGTTCAGCGCTGCACTCGCAGGCACTGCAGGTTTTTGAACAAAAGGCAGGATGTTCGCATGAGCCGCCGTGTTACGTGGTAACCGCGCGTATCCGGACCAAGGGAAAGGATTAAATATCTCGCACATAAACTTTGAAACCTCGTATACAGTTTAATGTAACATAACTGTTATTGCGATGAGTAATCGCCATTAAATAACGTATTTTTATTTTTTATTTTCGCGTTGTCAATGGCGCTTGGGCATGCGCGTTTATTTTTAGAACGTTTTAATTTGAATTATGGTTTAAAGATACGGAGACTGCACTTTTATTTGACAACCAGCCGGTTTACAATTAAGGTTATATAACTGATAAAATTATCATTATATTTAATTTGCTCTCAGCAAGAGATTTTATTGATGAAGCAGGGATGTAAAAGCGACTAGGTGCACTTAACATGGCCTTACGTTTTAATAATCAAAATTAGAATAGTAGTACCTTTTTATTAATTTGGCAATTTTTCAGCTGGTCAATGTCCTTATGCTTTATTTCGATAAGTTAAGGCTACTTATATGTGGAAAGCAAGATGACCGATATAAGTTGATACTGTCTCAAACACGCATAATATTTTTCATTGCGATGTATGTTGCCATTACCTTAATTTAATCAAGATAAAAGTAATACAAAGCACATAAACATGAATTATTTAGTCTTTATGTTTTTATAAAATGAATGGCTCAAGTTAACCAACCATCTTGCGGTTGAGTCTGGTGCCTCGGTTCATAAAATAAACTCTACTTTATTCCGCAACACATTTTTATGCAGCCTTTTGTGGTTTTATTACTAAATAGAATATAAATTGCTGTAATGGGCATTGTTTGTAACTCATTTTACTTCGACTGTAAATTGTTTTTCCATTTTTAATTACAAGTATTTTTTTCCAAGTAATATAATAAATACCTTCAAGTAAACACTCTCAAGTCTATTTTCATTCCAATATTAGTATATATTTTATAATATTATTTTGTTGTTTGAAGCTTTCATGTATTTCAATCCTTAAGTTAGATACAATTCATATTTACGAAGTCACCTGAATACACATATTTATATGAGTTCCATGTGCTTTATTTATAGTCGCAGAAGAAAATAAAAGAATCCCAATTTGACATTGATTTATGAGTTACAATTGCCGTTTTTATTAAATAAAATATTACAGTAAAGTCTCATCTAAGATTAGGTACACAGTTAACGTATATGTTGGTATTGTGTATTTTTTTTATGTTTTTGAAATGTTATTTAAGTCTCTTTTCCTTTGTTTACAGTTGTTGTTGACGTAGACGACAGACCGGTCTGCGTGGAAATCTGTGATACCGCTGGACAGGTAAACAAAAGTACATTTACCTAATAACCTTACGGAATGACATTCATTTCACATACATGTAAATGAAAAACTAAGCGTTATTTAACCTTGTCGCGTATTATAATAATCCTACTTTTCAGTAAAAGAACATTGCTTGAAATGGGTTGGGACTAGTGACGAACGATTTTTTAAATTTCAAAGTTATGGTACCTATTAAGCTCTCACTCAGGAACTTTGTGTAAGGTAGTAATATCGCCGACTTGATATCTCATCGATCTTCCTTCTAAATTTATAGAAAAACCTACCCAAAACTCGACTAATACTTTCAGGAATTATAATATTATACTTAAATGTAAAAAAATGAAATTACTACAAGAAACTGGTGGAACCACGCAAAATTATTAACCTTGCTATTATATTCCTAACCTTCCTTTTCTTAATATCTAATTTTTTGACTTGCCGCCATAGTGCCAAGTATGCCAAATTACATACAAAGATTTGGGAATCATATTACCATAGGCATTAGGCATATTGTTAGCATTAAGAAAATGAATATGTCCGGTAGTGTTAAATCTACGTGAATTGGAACGGAGAGTTTCATTTTGCTTTTTACTCTGACATGAATTCGGACACTAAAATCCAGTCATATCGAGATGTTTAAAAAAACATTTGACCGTGTGAACAAAAATTTACAAAACAAAATGTCTAAAAAGTATATCATGCGTGCTTTTCTCTCCATATGTCAAACATTTAACGTTCTCCCACGACCAATGACTGCATTATTAACGATCAATTGTGTAGTGACAAAAAATAGCACGTGCAGATCACATCGGAAGGTGCTGCCATCTTGTTTTTTTCTCATTTTTTTGACAATGCATGCAACGTGTGTGTTTCCCACAGTTTCTCTACCTGAATTCGTGTACTGCAGGCACGTTGATATTTTTTTGGGGGGCAAAAAGTTGAATTACAATGAAGTGTAGTAAGGCTTAAATGTACATTGTACGTGTATTGGGTAAGACTTTTTTGACATGTTATAGTTTATATACAGTTTGTTTGTGGATCAATAAGCAATTCCTATTCAATATTTTATTAAAAATATACTCGTACGCGAAATTAAATTAACACGAATGGTAACAGAATGCCAATTAATAACGAAATGGCCATTTTGTTGAGGCGTTTAACTAATTTAAGAAGAATGATATAAGCTACTTGTTCGATACCAGGTATTATTGGAATTGTCATTACAATTGTAAATCTAAAGTTTTCTCACGCGGGGAAGGTAAACTCTTCAAACGTGGCAGTTAGATTAACATTAATAAGGCCATATATTACTATACATTTTAATCATCTATCTTTTACTCTGACGTGAATATAGCAGTGTTATTTGTATCACAATAAATTCCGGACCACATCACTTAATATAACCTGGGGGTCAGTGCCATTCATACAGAACCTAATTACACACCTGCACAACTATTGTTCGGCGCCAGATATCAGTCATGTATTTCAATAGCTCAATAGTAGGTACATGTGATTATATCATTGTTTGCGATGCGCGTGACAGAATTTCGTACGACTGAATAGAAAAATTGCGGGTAACGCGCCGTGTCCAATCTGTAGGTTTACAATTTGCCACGGCAGGTACCTGAATAGCGATGGGAAATGACATATACTTTTGAACTTTTATGTTACTTTTGGATGGTTAAATAGTGGAAAACTATTCATGAATATTGACAGAAACAACCTTATTGAAATTAGTATGATAGACCAGTGACGGTACTGCCGTAGAAGCCCAAAAGCCCAGCTTGCCTTACAAAATTCCGAACAATAATCTTTAAGCTTTAAATCTTTATTTAACAAAAGCAATTTGACATATAAATGATAATATCCTGATCTCATATTAACAATTATAAACTAGACAAATTAACGGGTAACGCTTTTCGGCTTCTATGGAAGTACCGCCACTGTGATAGACCCTAGGCATAAAAGATATAGACTTAATTGTTTCAATAATGACTATGAATCAAAGTA
The DNA here is from genome assembly GCA_907164795.1 of Hemaris fuciformis. NCBI lineage: Eukaryota > Metazoa > Arthropoda > Insecta > Lepidoptera > Sphingidae > Hemaris > Hemaris fuciformis. The sequence continues at coordinate 19,951,972 of OU015432.1, read as the reverse complement.
CTAGTAATAAATAAATTTGAAACAATTTAATAATAAATCAAAACTAAACTATGTCAACTACAATACAAAACATTCAAACGATTTGAGTGCATGTTATCGCCTGACAACTGCTAGATTGGCGAATGCGGGAACTGTTATTTACGGATAGTGCAATTCCAATATTCTGTGCTCCCTTTATTCGCGGTTAATCGTGTAATGTTGCCAGTTTCTAAACAACATTCTATTTTACGTTTTTACACATTCAGACGGACAATGGTAATTAAAACTTTAAACTTTGAAGAAACCGACTCCAAAAACTGGGCAAAGGAAATTAAAGTGTATTATCGCGATCAAACGATAAAGGAACTAACAAACGCGTTTCAAGTTAGGATTATGCCCATGTCGCGGTGACGGACAGACTGACAGCCAACCAGCCCTAAATCTCGTCCCGGTACATTTCGAAACAAGTAGCTAATACTGGCAACCAGTGCCGATACAAACGCAAAATAACGTTAATAGTATGAGCACGTGCCCTACATGCACATGGATAGCACTACTTGTTTTTCACGTTTCAGAACTGTCAACTGATGTATTAGGTAACGTATGTTTTGAATAATCGAATTTACAATGCTTAGCATCTTTTTTTAAAGAATCCTTGTGTGTTGCCAGCATATTTTTTTTTCCTGGAACGCAAAAATCAAATAATTAATTTAAATTATTGTATGTTTTACAATAAGACAATACAACAAAAATAGACTAATAACCTGCTTAAAAGACAATATTAGTATTTTTTATAATTGTGAGAATTGTATACTTAACGACATTTTTAAGCTCCTAAATAGCACAGTTTTGGCAAACATTTAAAATACCTACCCAGTGACAGGTGAACACTTAAATGCCATTATTGTATTACAGCGCTTTACTATATCATGAGAAAAATAAAGATAATAGAGCAGAAAGCAATTTCATAAACCATAAAATATAATCTGATTTGCTTTGACACGAAGATTGGATCATATTATTTTTTTTAATTCCCTCAGCTCGCGACTTGGAAATGCACAGACTAATTTCCAGAGCATCATAAATGCACATTAATTTTCGCTGGTAACAAGTACTGCTCAACAACCGCCCGTTGGGACGCCATCGCTGGCGTTTCAACTACTTTGTATGAATAATGATTAATAGGAAAGTGAAAATGGCTGACATCCGTCATGTACATGATTACAGGCGGTAACTCTCTAATGCATTTTACTGATATTATTCTTTTCGCTTTTAGAACATTGTTCTAAAAAAAAATACTTTTCATACATTCGCTATTTATGTCTGTTGACATGTAAATATGAGTAATAAATGAATTAAAAATAATTAAAAATGTTTAAAATAATTCCAAATATCACGTGATTGCAAACGCCAATCGGAGCGCGTTACGTCACAATGTATGAAGAATCACAGACAAGTTGTCTAACCTATAGGTGTCCACTGTCCACTTTGAAAAAACATCGATGTTTTTTTTCGATTCGATAAATCGGAACTTTACACTTTTTACAAGCTATTATTTAACTTGCAATGTATGTATGTATGTATGTTTGTTTGGATGAAATCTTGCAACTTAATTTTGAAGCAGATATTTTTAACCGATTCGTGTCGTGGGTATAAGAAACTACGAGAGACTTTTCGGTTTCCCAAACACCCAGACCCGAATCAAATATTTGCGGATCACACAAACATTTGTCTCGGTGCGGGAATCGAACTCGCGGCCTCTCGTTTCGCAAGCTGGTGTCTAGCCAACTGCGCCACGGGGCTGAAAATCCTATAATTTTGTACTTATTGATAAAAAATACCAATTTATTTTAAGATTTTTATTCTAAATTTTCCAAAAACGATTCGATACGAGTAAGTAACTATACTTGCCGACTGATACCGAGTAAGTATCGATACTTGACGACCGATACGGTATTGAGTAGAAGTATCAATATCTTAATGGTATTGTTTCATCCCTAGTTTGACAGCAGTTTGTTGTATTTAATACACTGTTTCGTCATCAAGAGCAGGTGACAGCTTGGAGCGTTTAGGCGCGAAATTTAAACACTAAACAAATTAAAGTCGTTTTTTATTTAAAACTAGCTGACCCGGCAAACGTTGTTTTGCCATATATATAAAATTCTCGTGTCGCGGTGTTTTTTGACAAACTCCTCCGAAACGGCTCGACTGATTTTTATGAAATATTGTGTGTATATTGTAGGTAGGTCTGAGAATTGGTCAACATTTAAGGGTTTAACATTTAGGGGTATGTTTTTTTTCTATTGACTTTACATATTTTCTTTATTTTTTATGATTCAGCATTGATAAATTATTATAATCATAAATTTTCACCCTTCTACGATCAACCTCTATCTTATACTGACCATTTTAATTTGATTTTTTTTATTAAAATGTAAATAAATGATAATAGCACTGAAAAATTATAATGATACGTATAACAGTCATTGCTTTGATCGATATACAAATTAAACAAAAAAATATGGTCAAAATTGTATAGAGTGAGATATATGTATATACATACTGAGAATAGGTTATCTATTTTTTATACCCCTAGGGTGGTCCAACCCGAAAAGTTTTTATTTTTTATTTTGTGGACATTTTTTGTTTTTATTTTTTTATGATTCAGCATTGAAAAATACATATAACTCCAAATTTTTACCCTTCTACGAACAACACCTGTTTTGTAATCGCAATTTTTATATTTTTATCGCTTTTGCCCGCGACTCCATCCGCGTAGACTTCAGGGTTGGGCGCAGAAAGATAATAAGTGAATCTATAAATCGTCCCTCAAGTGCCCAAAATGGCACTTACTGAATTTAAAAAAAGGTCAAATCAATTCAAATGGTTGAGGCGTAAAAGTAAAACTCTGACAGTTATTTTCGTATTTTTAATAATATGTTTATCCCAATGGGAACATTACATTTTCCCGGGATAAAACATAGCCTATGTTACTTCACAGGGTCTCATTTATGGTCATACTAAATTTTTTGTTTTTGCGTGAAAGCGTAACAAACATCCCTACAATCACATTTATATAAAACTTCGGAAAACTTCGTATCCCCTAATAGTCATTGAATGTTACATATTTACATATTACCTGAATTTTATTTTTGATTGTATGGAAATAAATATTAAGTTCAGCACTTTATTGAGATAAAAATACAGAAATAAATAAGTACGAAAATTAAATGCATCAATCGTGTCTCCGCAAGTCATGATTTAATTAAACATGTATACATATGGGATGAGATGCAGTCGGTTTCAATTCTCTTCATTGAAGCATCAGTGTGGTGGACTGAAGCCTAAACCCTCTCAGTTGCAGAGAAGGTCTATGCCAAGCAGTGGGACGTACATATATGGGCTGATGATGATGATGCACCTTGTGATATACATTTTTATATATTTTTTAATTGTCTAAAAGATCACAAACATCTTTTGTTAATCGTCATTGCGAAGGCATGACGAATCGGGAACTGAATTCGTTTGAACTCAATGGTCATACCCGTTAGGATCAATGAAATCTTAGATCAATCTAATTGATGAATTCTCAAGCACCAATTCATCTCTAAGTTGTCTTTTCAGTATCGTCATGTGAATAACATTAGTCAACAATTTTCCTAACACCAAGCGCATTCCATTGCATAGTTGTGGGTGTTTTAGATTTCAAAGCGTGATGACTACCGAACCTGCCTTCGTTTGTAAATCAGGTACAACCAAGGAGTTTAAAAATACATTTCTGAACGCACGCATAAATATTTGACAACCAATAAATATGTCAATCCCTTTTTATTACTGACATTATTCTACATTTTTAAAATCTAAAATACGCAATTATTCGAATATTCTGGATATATGTTGTCGATTCAAAACCTTTATTTAAATACGTTCTTTAATTTGAGGGGACCATTAACCATATTGACGGGATAAACATAAAATGTTTGACAGAATATTAGGTAGAACAGTTTATATGAGAAAATTAAATTGTTGTTTTTACTATATTCCTCGCAATTTTCTTAACTTTTTCTTTCATAAGATCCTTCTCCTAACAATAGCAAACACAACAAAAAAAGAATTAGCGAAATCGGTCCAGGCGTTGTTGAGTTATGCGCTTACCAACACATTTTGCGATTCATTTTTATATATAAGATTTATGAATAAAAAATTTAAGTATATTTTTTCGTAATATTTACGTTCTTATCTATAAAATGAAAACAGTTCCAAATACTTATTTGTCAACATCCCTATTGATAGGCTCGTAGCGTTGGTAGATTTCATAACGCCATCGCAGGAATCCGGAAAATGAAATCCGAATGTACAGTATGTTCCACGCTCTCTTGATTCAATTACTCCTGTACGCGCATTGCTACCCAATGTAGAAACAGCGAGAGTGCATCACTCTAATTCGTCTATCAATTGTGGACCATTGCATCGTTCGATAACAGTTTCATCAATTACTTCTGAAGCATTGATCATTGCTTTTAGAATATGTTTCTTGGGCATCCTTTTTTTTTTAAATATGATGTTTTTTCTTTCGTATATTGATTAGTGTAAATTATTATCAAACGTTTAAATTTGTACTTCAAAATTAAGTAATGTGGAACTCTAAAATCCATGACGAAATAAAAAATAAGATTTGATCAAAAATATTTTCTAAATTTTAACAAAGTGTTTCTAGTCTAGTCAACAAGTTCAAAAACGTGTTAAATAGAAATAAAGCTCCTAAAAATATGTGCCATACCTCATTCGATTCGGAATGACGTCTAGAAAAATGTTTTTTTAAGGGCATATTAGCACATAAAAAACAAATAGACTCTCTGTTATTCCATTGAAAAGGGTCAATGATGATTATTAAGAATAAAATAATTTCTTAACTAATTATTTAAACAATTGAAATATAAAAAAACGATTATAAACAATAAAAAAAAAAATTTAAAATTTTTTTTTCTTTTTTAAATCATCATTTTACCTTTGCAATAAGATAGTAAATTATTTTTTTTTTAAATCGCAAAATAGTCTATTTGTTTATAAACAATTTCTTAACAAATGACGTAACATTTTTTTCCAATGTTAATTAATACCTATATTAGATGCAAAAACAGCAATAATAAGATATTACCAAAAAAAAAATTTTTTGATAACATTTTTTAGAAATTTCATTTTTAGTTAATTAAAAAAAATTATAATTAACAAAATAATAAACTTTAATAAATTTTTTTTGCATAACTTTATTAAGTACCTAAATAAGAAGAGCTCCACGAAGTGAAATATTTTTAGACTAATTTTTTAAACTTTTATGCCGTAATTTATAAAAACAGAGATTGGAAAAAAATTTGTTAATTAACAATGGTGTAACTTTTTGAAAAGTTGTCAAAAAAATAATTTTTCACCGAGGCAATTTTCGTTCAAGTGTTTTACTTACACCATAATTTATTCAAATTTTTAAATTGTTATTTAATATTAGAAAAAAAAATTTTTAGGTGATATACCGGCTTTTTAGACGACGCGCCTATGCCGTAACGCCCTCGCGGAGCCCTATTTCCAGCGTTAAATAAAAATTATAAATAATATAGATAGAGTTCGTGATGGCCTCGAGGTTTAGGCACGCGGTCGAGAATCTCGACGGTCGCGGGTTCAAACCCCAGGCACACACCTCTGACTTTTCGAAGTTATGTGTGTATTCACATTGAATTATCACGTACTTTAACGGTGAAGGAAAACATCGTGATAAAACCTGCACACCCAAAAGTTCTTAGGAATTTCTTGGGCGTGTAGTCCGCCAACCCGCACTAGGCCAGCGTGGTGGACTAAGGCCTAAACCCTCTCAGTTGTAGAGGAGGCCCGTGCCCAGCAGTGGGACGTATATGGGCTGATGATGATGATGATGATGATGATAGATAGAGTTCCGGGAGTAAGGACTTTTTTATTGGAAATTTCCTCCTCTTTCAGGATCTTTTTTCATAATTCCTTAAATATCATTATTTTAAAAGTTTTTTTTCTTATTTTGTTAATATCAATTGCAATTTTTTATGTGCTAATATGCCCTTAAAAAACATTTTTCTAGGCGTCATTCCGAATCGAATGAGGTATGGCACATATTTTTAGGAGCTTTATTTCTATTTAACACGTTTTTGAACTTGTTGACTAGACTATTCGTAAGAAATTGTTAAATCGCGTTTCCTGTCGGTGTTTTTCATCAATTTCACGCGCAAGAACACAAAGCTTTATGTTAATTTGGTTCCCACATTTTTAATTATCAGATGCGTCTTAATACAAGGAACTGTTACTATTGTAAAACCATGTATTTACGGCTACGGTTTCGCTTTTACACAAAGCAGGCTACCGGTTTCTCTCAGTTTAGCATCCGCAGAACATTGATGCTTTAAATTTCTCATGCTTCCTTGTTGGCGGTTTCGTCTTATTCACAGAGTAACCGCAATATTATATCAGAGAACTAATTTTACGTGTTTTGTTACAAAAACTTTCCATATAGTTACCATACTCAAAACTCTCTTTGGAGTCAACATGTTGACACCTACTATTCATCTCTTTATACATACAAGTTCTCTATTATATGTTATTTTAACACCCAAGTTATTCAATTACTGCCTCGTGGTGTCGCGGTACAAGTATGTGCCGTGCGATCTAGAGGTCCTGGGTTCGATTCCCGGGTCGGGCAAAGTTGTTATTGGGTTTTTCCATTAGGAAATTCTCAGTAACAGCACGGAGTCTGGAAATTTGCCCGAAAAACGGCAATAGGCTCGCCCCCTATTACGTGGGACTGAAACATACCTGGCGAAAGGTGGGTGCAGGAATGCACCTCTGCCTACCCCTTCGGTGAATACAGGCGTGAGTTTATGTATGTATGTTATTCAATTATTTTAAGATCACACTTAAAACATTTGGTCGTTAATTAGAGCTATGTAATAAAAAGAAAATTTGAATCTACAGTAAATAAAAGCATAAACCTAAACAGAGACTCGTAGTGATTTGTGTTCAAGGGAATCCTAAGAATCGATTCATGCGCGATTGTTCGCCAATATAAAGTGCATTGTGGTCGTCCGGCCGACAGAGCATGATCGAAACGATAGTGGCCACTTGCGGTGGACAATGCTCCTTGCACCCGCGTGTCCGCTCCACAGCTTATTATAATCAGTTTATATGACACCGACATTGCACCGCCGACTCAATTCTAATCTAATTTATTACATACCCAGTTTGCTTTCCTCTAAGAGTTGATTCGTAACCTTGAGACATACCATTTAGGTACAGTATTAATGTTCATTGTACTAGAATACTACAAATACAATTTGTGTAATGTAATCCTGGAGTAAGTAGTGATGGCCTCGAGGTTAGGCGCGCGGTCGAGAATTTCGGCGGTCGCAGGTTCAAACCCCAGGCACACACCTCTGACTTTTCGAAGTTATGTGTGTATTCACAATGAATTATCACTTGCTTTAACGGTGAAGGAAACCATCGTGCTAAAACCTGCACACCTAAAAAGTTCTTAGGAATTTCTTAGGTGTGTAGTCCACCAACCCGCACTAGGCCAGCGTGGTGGCCTAAGGCCTAAACCCTCTCAGTTGTAGAGTAGGCCCGTGCCCAGCAGTGGGACGTATTTGGGCTGATGATGATGATGAATCCTGGAGAAATAAAATAAAACCCTAAGGCAGTTGTGTAAATGTTTCTCTACACTATTATATTTAAAAAAGATAAATATCTTCTATATTGTTTCAAAAATAGATTCGAGTTTTAATTAAGCATAGGCTTATCTGCTATAAATTTTACGGTAGATTACAAAAGCTGTTGCATTATTGTAGAAAAAAAAAACACATATTTAATAGTTCGATCAAAATTCTCGTCAAGTTTAAATCCTTTGAAGTATTATCAGATGCATTAGTAAAAGCGGACACAGCTCTGCCTCTACAACGTCCAACGAGTATCGCAAGTAATAAAGTAATTCACAATACTATTGAAGCGAGGACGCGTTATCTGCGTCGCCGTCGGCAGGACGCGAGCATTGTGCATGTCAAAAGCGTTCTAATCTTTACATCATCCGAATCAACGAGATGCAATCACGGCTTTATACGGCAGAGAGCTTCGTTGCGCAAGTTTGATTATCACCCGGCCAGATATGGCTGACAGTAGTGCCGATAGCCACTTTCACCGGTGACCACCTATGCATCGTGTTAGCGGAGTTTGAACTCTTTTTTCAGAGTTCAAATGTTGAATTTCAAAATAATTCTCGTTTCCTTTGGTTTCTCTAGTCTAGAAATTTTTGATATTAGTAAAAATTACGGACGCATTGAAAGTCACATGGTCTATAACTTAGATAGAATAAAAACAAAAATTGCAAGATTAAAAACCACGACTTATCAATGTTATTCTTTAATAATACAAATCAACAAATTCTGTCACGTATGTTTCCCTTTCAAACAGTTAAGACGAAGAAAGCACCCCATGATCATGATTCATGAGTTATTGATACATATACTTGTTAACATTTGCAATTTTTGTAGGGGTTTTTATTGTTCTGTTTTTGTTCATTACATCTACTCGATGTATCAGGCTTTCCGGGTTCATAGACACTGGTTGGAAGCTAATTAAAATCCGTATTTTTTCGTCGCCATCAAGCCGTATTAATTTCAACAGACACGAGAAAAAAGCGTTACTAAACCTTCGAATAATATCTATCATCCGTTATAATTGCTTTCGATCGCTAGACGCGATTTTGTTCACAACTCCATTCCACTTTATGTTAATTTTCGCAGAAACTTGGTAGCAGACAGCGATAAATCTAAAATGTTAACTGAACATTTAAATAATTACCTACTTCACTTAAGCTTATTTAGAGGGAAATAACGATTCTTCTGTATCTCTACATCTGACCTATGATTCTTAAAGCTAATAACAGTTTTGTGGTTTATTTTTTATTTTTATATGCAAAGAAATATCGTGTTTGAGACATTACGAAGATACATAAATAATTTGAATTACTGCTAATGCAGGCGAGCGGTCATTATTTTAATACCAGCTAACCCGCATTGTACCATTGTGGTTGCCTGTGGCGCGATTCCTTTCATTCGTGGAAGAATCCGCGCCCCCCAATGGGATTCATTTCATATCGCATAGTAATGTTTTTAATTTATAGTCCCGCATAAACCAACTCTTCTTGGGATTAAGATCGGTTCAAGATGTGCAACCAAAATTTACATCCGTCAAAGTATTTTATTATGAAGATTGATTCCACAATGTACTAAAATATCCCAAATTTCACTGACGCCATTAAGTTGAGAATAATGAATCTTTATAATATTACACACAGGCCGGCATTATGAGATAGCCCCTGGCTATTAGATTGTTTAGTCTGTCATAACATTGCCTTATAAATGAATTTAAAGTACTTAAAAATATTTGTTATTTGTACTTGCTTTTTATAATGACCTAGCTGACCCGGCCAACTTCGTTCCGCCTAACAGCCGAATCTTTATTTTTTTTTGTAGCCTAAGTTACTCCTTGTTACATCAGCTACCTTCCAATAAAAGTCCCGTCAAAATCGGTCCAGCCATTTCAGATATTAGCAGGAACAAACAGACAGACAGACAGACATTTTGGTGTGTGAACCGTATATATATTCATGTATACATGTAGTAAAAAACGGTTATTTCAATATTACAAACAGGCACTCCAATTTTATTTATTTGTGTATAGATTACTAAGTCTTGCTGTATAATCTGTGTGATGATTTGTAATTTGTTTTTCGTTCCGTTCCAGGACTCAATGTCCGAACTGCGCGAACTGTGCTACCCTGGGACTGACGTGCTGATGCTGTGCTTCTCGCTGGTGAGGCCGGAGACATTCAGATCCGTGGCCGAGAGGTGGACCAAGGCTGTGGCCAACGTCAACGCACCACTCATCCTTGTGGGCACGCAAAGCGACTTACAACAGGACTCAAGAGTGCTACAGACTTTGAGGGTAGGTGCTCATTATTGGTCTTGTTAGAACCACTCAGAGACATTAGGCTTTTAAGTGTAATTTGTTTACTAAATATTGCTACATGCGTTGTGTCGTTTTGTTGTGTTTACGGGCTTGGTTTTATACTTAAAAAAAATAGTTTAGTAGAGCGAATCAGACAAAAATACAATTCATATCCTCTTATCTAACAGAAAATTCCTCGGATTGTAATTATGTGTCAAGAAGTCATACTTAATTGCAAATATTTTAAATACATATTTACAGAAGTATTTCCTTATCAGAGAAAAAAATCTTAGTACGTTTATTCTTACGACTATTATATTGTATCTGATTATACTTAGGTACTTTAGGATGTAGATTAAAACTTTTTTAAGATTTTTTTTTCATATCATAAACTTTGTCTCATTATCATGATAACTAACTAAACCGTTAACTTCGTAAATTCTGTTGTTTCTAGTTTTCGAACAGCACCTAATATCTAAGTACTAAAATCCGATCTAAAGTATCACATTCATGTTCCTATAATTCACAAACGCGCTACATAATTATTAGAGCGTCGCGTTGTTAGTGAAATAAAATGCACATTATAAAATTGCATTGTAATAAAATATTGGTGAGATTGTTGCTAGCATAGATCAGGTAATAAACATAATTCTTGGAATAACAAGCATAATACTTAGATTTAACGGCTATGATTCTTTTATTTGAGAACGAATGACACAGCAGTGACCGAATGACTTTAAATACACAACAGCGCTATTTCTTTGTGGTAAAGGCAGGTTGATTTTTCAATTAAATCATTTTTAAATTAAGTCAAAGTCAAATTATCTTTATTCAAATAGACTTTTACAAGTTCTTTTGAATCGTCAATTTTACACTTCTTAATATTTTTTTAAACTATTGTCTTTCTAAACCCTTACTTTGCTAGGCTATGGTCTAACCACCCTAAACGTTTGAAGAATTAAAGGTCTATGGTTGTATGCGCACATATTCAGATAACAACTGGTTTATTAAAAAGCGACAGTGAATATTTTAATTGTTACGCCATTAGAAAATTTCCACAAAGGTTCGCTAACACATAACAGCCACCTGTTGACATTTGAATAACAAAATTAACACATGTGAAACATTATTATAACTGTGTTATGAATGTGACATGAAACAATACGAGTATATATTTCTGACTTATTTATTCCTCGAACAAAAAGCAAATGTTTTTTTGTTATTAATACTTCCATCATCGTCATGTGATTTTTTTGCTCACAGTGTGCTCCAATTTATGTTGTTAAAATTCATTAAACTACATATTTTATTACCTTTCAAAATTTCTCCGCCTATTTCGTCCCAATGTTTAATTGAACAACATGGAATTGAGAGATCCATAGTCCTATTTCCGATTCAGGCAGAGGTGTGTGTTTTTAATGAGGAAATTTCAGTATCTATATGTAGTTTATATGTACAGAAAAACGGCAATAGCACTTAAAACATAGCTTGCAAAAATTGGGTGTAGAAACCAAGGGATAGGCCGTTTAGGTATTTAGGTGTGAGCGTATGATAGAGTATTATCAATAATCTATGAAAATGTATGACGTATCCTTGCAATGCTTGACGTGAGTACTGAGTAGGTATTTGACGTAGTATCGTCTTAACGCCTATACTCATGTGGAAAAAGCGATAATTACAATAATAGAGCACATTGTTAGTGCATTACCTCACTGTTTTCTTGTGACGGTAGGTATATTCGACGTTGGTGACACATAAACAATAGATTACAAATAATATAGGTATACATTTTACCTATTTGCCTTTAAGAACCATAACCAAAGATGAATCATGTTGCGTGCGATAGCTTAGTTATGGATGTTATCCAGAATAATTGACACCATTTTTCAAAGTTGGCCAAGTCCTTAGAATAATTTCTGGATCGTAATTGTTCGTTATTAATGGTTATAGAATCTAAATTTCTATAATTAATATTCGAATAGTTGTGTAATAATGCTTTCTTTCCATTTCCAGAGCCGAGGAGAGCAGGTCGTGACAGAAGTGGAAGCGAGGGCTTTGGCAACCAAAATAAACGCTGTGTACATCGAGACTTCGGCAAAAACGAGGAAACAGTTGAAAGACGCTTTTGATGCAGCCATTTTGGCGGGGTTGCCAGTAATACAAAGCAAAAGACCGTTTTGGAAGAAACTGTTTTGTATAAATTAATAGATTGTAGAACAATGTTACATGTGGCCTATTTTCTGAATGCGTATTTTAGCAAAATTGTTTTGTACAGTGTACTTATAAATAAAATTTATGACAGGAAATTCTAAGGTGTACTAAAATGACGTCTTGTAGAATAGTATGTAGAAGGAATTGTTACTCTATGTATATGAAGTTTATTGCTACTTTGCGATGTGGGCCGAATGTCTATAAAAGTATGATTGCATAGCCAAAAGTGCCTTATTTGTTTGAAGTAGGAGTATGGGATAAACAGTTGAAAAATATATCTGTTGGTATAAGATTTCTACTCGGCCTTATTTTACCGTAGTAGAGTAGCTGTATAATTTATTTTCTACATGCATGTTGCAGAATTAAAAGTGTGATTTGACGACAGAATTCAATAGATTTTCGGAGTTGGAAAGTCCAATGACTTATCATGTGCTACAGTTGATTCTAATATTTCCAAATTGTGTATAATACCTTTTGGAATCAACAACGTAAATATTTCAATACATCATTGAAATGATTTTTTATTCTACAATGTCTTGCTTCAAACAATTGAAATTGTTGCAAATCATTTAGGTAAATTGTAAGATAAGTATGGACATATGAAGTTAATGTGTATCCTATATTAAATTAAACGTTAGATGTATTCGATTGTTGTACAGTAGGATGTTAATCACTACGACCGTGGCTACGTTGTTACTGAAGGTGTATATAATGGATACTTATTTTAAATGTTGTTTTGATACTCAACACGAACTGATAATTATATTTTATTATGAATATATGTGTGCATTTTTATTTCGTCATCAATTTTACATACGTAGAACAAATTCGTGATGAGGTTTAAGCTCGCGGTCGAGAATATCACCTCTGACTTTTCGAAGTTAAGTATGTGTGTATTCACAAAGAATTATCACGTACTTTAACGGTGAAGGAAAACATCGTGATGAAACCGGCACACCTAAAAGTTCTTATGAATTTCTTAGTCCGCCAACCCGCACAAGGCCAGCGTGGTGGACTAAGGCCTAAACCCTCTCAGTTGAAGAGGAGGCCCGTGCCCAGCACTGGGACGTATATGGGCTGATAGTGATGATGACGTTGAGAACAATTAATTCAATGACGACATAAGTGCCTTTTAATTTAATACGATGGTTGATCGTTTGAATAGAATGGAAACAAAACGGCAAAATGTACCTAATAGTTATATGAAACTTTCACGTTGAAGATTTGTATATATTCACGGCAAGCACTGGAACGTGATGGCCAGTGGCAGTGTGGTCCTATCAACAATTTCGAAAGATGAAAAGCGATCACGGTCATCCCTCACTGGTCGCCACAATTATGCTGGAATGATTCTAACCAGATGTAAACAGGCTGACCCTGGAATATGTAAAATTTATGTAAAAGTATATGCCCCTTTATTAGCCTACCTTTTGGCCTTCTTTACGACTGAGATAGTCAATGCGCTATGATGGTAACCATAGACCAGGGTTTCTCAAAATGGGATACGCGAACTCCTATGGGTTCGCTATTCGACGGCAGGGGGTTCGTGACAAGATTTACGTAATGGTGACTTGATGCCTGGCAGGCAAATGCGGCACATAGAGGCGCGCGCGCGACTGAATTCGGCAGTCAGAATTAAGGTAGAAATTGTCCGAAACTACTTCTAAAACAGCAGCGTTCGGAAAACTACAAGACGTCTTCTAGTCCAAAATACCTCAGTGCCTTAAATCGAATGTCTTTATGACCTCTCACTATGGGCCTCATTAGGAGGCTCAAAATCACTTAAGGAGAGGGCTATGTTCGGGGTTTCCTTACGAGATCGAATCAGGATTGAGGAGATCCGTAGAAGAACTAAAGTAACCAACATAGCCCAGCGGATTAGTAGGTAAATTGAAGTGGCAATAGGCGGGGCACATAGCGCGGAGAACTGATGGTCGATGGGCTCAAAAAGTTCACGAATGGCGGCCACGTAGTGGAAAGCGCAGCGTAGGACGTCCACCCACAAGGTGGTTAGACGACCTGATAAAGGTCGTGGGACGTCGCTGGATGCAGGCTGCCTCCAACAGGTCACTGTTGAAATCATTGGGGGAGGTCTATGTTCAGCAGTGCACTTCCTTTGGCTCATGGATGGATGATTACTTTCCTTCGCCTAATTACTGTCAAAGCCGCTCTGATAATTTCTGCTAGGTTTTATAGCATAAATATTATTTCATTCTTGTCTATCTTGTGTAGTTTAAGCGAAGTGACAAGGACGCATTTAACGTTACATGATACTCAAGATAAAAATGTCGACATAGAAGTTTATTTCATGTCATCTGACAGGTGTTACTTGTCAATGTCAGTAGGAATTTGACATTTTAACTTTGAAGTTTGAGGCTTGAGCGTATTTTGCGCGGTTTTAAACATCCGAACGAAACTTAATATCTCTTGTATTTAAATATTTTTTTGTGTACACTAATAACTATGACTGAAGAACAAAGTTATGAAGACGTTGATATATCAGATATAATAGATGATACGGAACATTATCCAGATAGTGATCACCATACAGAATTTCAAAATTCCGAAATAACCGATACAGAAAACCAAAACACTATACCGACATCCGATATCATAAGTACTGAAGAGCAGTCGGGTGAAAAAAAAACTCAGAAAAGCGAAGTTATAAGATCTACCAGACTACCAATGGCAAGAATAAAAAATATAATGAAAATGGACCCTGATGTCAATGTTATTTCAAGTGATGCTGTCTTTTTAGTTACCAAAGCTACAGTACGTTTCTATCAAGTAGTTAAAATAAGTATAGTAACTAAACGTTTAGTTTTTCTATGAGAGTGTAGGTGGAAGCTTAAGAAAATAAGTGTAACCTCATTATTCAAATTTATTTGTACTAATATTTTTGTAGCACTAAATGGTTTCAAAAATCTTGTAAACACTTGGAGCATGTGCATTTGTCATTTATATAGATAAGATTGATTAAATAGGCAAACTACCTTTTCGATATTGTGGAAATGACAGCAACCAGAATGTTAAATAGGGTTTAGTATGAATCTAGATCAGTAGTAAAATGCTGATTGAGACAGTTATATTTTACAGCACATTTTTATTATACAATTGAAGCCACTATTATGCTATGGTAAATGATTTTATTAGCTAATCAAACTTTTTGTTTCAGGAACTATTCTTAGAAACAATAGCAAAAGAAACATATGCATACACCTCAACAAACAAAAGGAAAGTTATATCTAAGAAGGATTTAGACCTTGTTATAAATAAAGTTGATTGCCTATGCTTTTTGGAAGGTGCTATGGATTTTTAAAGTGTAATTCCTAACTATGATTGTAAATATTGTTTGTACATTATGTATGTCAATAAAAAAAAGAAAACATGAATGTTGATGATGACTTTGAATGTTCCTATTGGTGACATTGCTGGGGGCCTCTTTTTGAAAGAAACATTTTGTATTCAAATTATATGTGATTATTGAGAGTATAAATTTCAAACTAAACAAAATATTTTGCAGCAAATCAAGTTATTGTTTCCTTTTTTGCTGGACAATGGCCTTCTCGACAGTTGAGAGTCTCTATGTTGCCTTCTAATTTTTAATTCACTAAGAAAACATTCAAGTTTGAAAAGAAAGATAAGTGTGTCTGGAATTGAAGCTGCATCTGTTAACATGCTGTGACTGCAGACCATAGGCCTTGCTCTTGGGGCCTGTAGCACAATAGAATATAGTGAATTTGCTATTTTAAGCAAAAAAAAAAGAAATATAATTTTACCACAAATATATTTATAAAACATTAATTGATTAGAATTCTATGATGACAAAAATCACAAAAAATATTTCCCTGCACTTTGGATATTATTTCATTCTGAATTTTTATTACAATAATACATATTTTTTATCCTGCAATGTTGTATGATACATTAAATAAACAAATTACATTTATTCAGTAGTAACACTTTTAAACGCTGCTTAGTCAATAAGTTGCTTCTTAATGATAATAGTTCAACAGTATTATTGACCAATATAAATAAAATGGCACAGTGAATGAGAATGGTCTAAAACCTCCATTTACAACTGGAACTTCTGTTGGTGGTGGTGGTGGTGGTGTTGGTGATGGTGGTGTGGGTGGTGGTGGTGGAACTCCTTCAAAAACTATAGCGCAATGAGCTGAAACATTTACATTTTTTGACGATACTTCCACCCTGTAAAAAAAAATATAAATTAGAGCAAACCATAATAATTTTTCAGACCTACCAATTGGTATTGCCAGTGTGTAAAATAAAGTATGTAAATCTATGCCAATATTCAAATCAGTCAATGTATTTATGATTAAACTCAACAAATTTTAGACTGCTTTATCGCTATGGACATTGATGGAACCTTAGGAGCCATTCAAGTATTACGTAAGCACGAAAGGGGGGGAGGGGTGGTATTCCCTTTGCTTATTTTTGATGACATTGAGGAATGGGGGGTCTAGATGTTGATTAAGTAACCAATATTTATTTTTCTTCTTCAGATTTTTTACAAAATTTCCTCCCAATTTCTTGAATAAAAAAATGCTAGAACAGATAAAAAAATATGTATACTAATGCTTACGTAAGCATATGATGGGGAAGTAGGACACTCGCTTACTTTTGCTGACATGGGGGGGGGGGGGGGGGGGGGGGGGGGGGGGGGTTAATAATTAAAAAAAATTTGCATACGTAATACTTGAACGGCCCCTTAGGAAAAGATATCGGCTACTTTTTTATAATAATATGCCTGGTCGAAGTGAAGCTAGACCGCTAGTTGAGCGATTTTAGGGTCTGACACACCATTTCCATTTCCAAACTGCTGCTACTAAGAATTTTCATGTAATAAGTTCCAACAAAAACAATAATCAAACCCTAGAATGGAACTGAAGACCTCCTGATAGTTCGTAACTGTCGATACAGGGGAGTCGAAGAGTTTAAATAATATAATTAAGTGTGTACATTACATAACATTTCGTAAGTTGCGTCACGAGGCTGTTAATACGTACCCTTTGTTTAAGGAGCAGTGTACTC
Source organism: Hemaris fuciformis (assembly GCA_907164795.1). Classification (NCBI taxonomy): domain Eukaryota; kingdom Metazoa; phylum Arthropoda; class Insecta; order Lepidoptera; family Sphingidae; genus Hemaris; species Hemaris fuciformis. Next base: position 19,934,713 of record OU015432.1, on the reverse strand, counting down.
CCGAAGCGATCACTTTTAACTGGTCAGGTATTTGAGCCACTGAGGTCATGTTAACCGCCCTGGGTTGGTTTGATAAGTTAACAATGCTGGTAATGGTTGGATGACCGGATAACACCCTGTAAGAAATAAATTTGTAGATCTCTACATCCGGATCGATTTCGAAAATACATAGGTACATACATACATAACCTCACGCCTATATTCCTCGAAGAGGTAGGCAGAGGTGCATTTCTGCACCCACATTTCGCCAGTCCTATGTATCAGTCCCACGAAATAGGGGGCGAGCCTATTGTCGTTTTTCGGGTACAATTCCAGACTCCGTGCTTCTTCTGGGAATTTCCTAATGGCAAAACCCAATAACACTAACCGACCCGGGAATCGAACCCGGAACCTCTGTACCACATGACACATAGTTGTACCGTGAGACCACGAGGTATTTCAAAAATAAACCAATGAATATGATTTACATAATATATGAAAGTGTCTTAATTTCAGCCCGATTGGGACATTTTTGAGATCGATCTAGAAATACAGATTAGGATTGTTTATTGAATTCAGTCGATAGAATAAGACTAATACAATACGTTTCTTAGAGTTAAACTTAAACTGACCTCGTCACGACTAAAATATCTGTGGATAGTGCCTTGGTATCTAAGGAACCGCTGCGGACTGTTGGCCGTTTTTTGATACCAACAACATCTTTGTAGAACTGTGAACAAAAAAATGTAGTCTTTCTAAAATTTATTTCTATAATCTTATTTTGCCACGTAAGGGGTCGCAAGTGTATTTTTGACATAATTGACTTGAGTATTTATAGCGAGAAGTATAATCCTTTTAAACCATGCTTATTATATTATGCATGAATTATTTTACGCTTTTTTATCTACTAAAGCGAGGCTTAATTTTTCTTTCCTTTATTTATTCGGGGTTTCTATCAAACGAACATGTGCATACTTATGTACAGAAATAAGGCGCGTAAAACGATTTCTACTGATTAAATTTAATTAATCAATTGTCATAAGCTTATAGCAACAGTACGTTTCGGATTCGACAAAATGCTTCGAATCCAGCCTACATCTAGCAAATTTAACTTAAATCTGGAATCATTTTAACTTTTTACCTATTAGGTACATTTAATTTTATTTAATAGTTACCGTGTGTCTGAATGAAAACATTGTGAGGAAACCTACATACCTAAAAGTTCTTAAGGATTTTTTAGGTATGAACCCACACCAGGCCAACCCACACTAGGCCAGCGTGGCGGACTATGGTCTAAACCCTCTCAGTTGCAGAGGAGGCCCCTGCCCATCAGTGAGACGACGTATATGGGCTGCTGATGATGAAGTTACCGTGTAATGGCTCTTGGTGTTGATTTGTGCCGCCAAGTTAACTTCTTTGTAGTTGCTGGCGACAGGCAGCCACGTTTTGCCCGCGGTGTTGGAGAAGCCGGCGTGCGTGGAGTTGTCCCAGTGGAAGGGCGTGCGCGCGGGGTCCCGGGACTTCCGCCAGTAGTTCACGGGGTCGTCCGTGTTGCACGCTTGCGGGTCTTTTGTTTCCTCCCAGCTTATACTCCCGTCTGTCATGCCGATTTCTTCACCCTGAAAATATGAAGATACTCAAATTGTATTTTTTTTTGTTGTTGTTTATTGATCCACAATACCGATTTCAGACGATAACATACAAAAACACACATCATGGAATAAAACAACCGAAACAGTCTGCATCCTACTAGATGTAGATACATACATACATAACCTCACGCCTATATTCCCCGTTTTTCGGGCACATTTCCAGACTCCGTGGTGCTACTGAGAATTTCCTAATGGAAAAACCCAATAACACTTTGCCCGACCCGGGAATCGAACCCAAGACCTCTAGATCGCACGGCACATACTTGTACCGTGAGACCACGAGGCAGTCACCATAGGTTTGAATCTTGTTTTAACTTGTCGACGTTATCGAGCCGTGTATTTGACGCTACTTAACGATGAAGGTAAATTGCACCTAGCCAGACGAATGCTAAACCCAACATTAAGAAAGGTTTGGGTCCAGCAGCGGGATGTATTTGTCCCTATCCCACCACACACCCGCCACTGTAACTCCTGTGCTGCAGGATCAACAACGGCACGCACCTTATTGACGCCAAGCACTGAAGTTCAGCGAATCTAAGAAACCTAATTAGTAATTTGTCATGATCCCGCAACGAAGTTAATCAGAAAAATAATGTAAAGGGGGAGATGGAACCAAAGAGTTGTCCACTTCTCAACAGCAAAGCGGGACACAAAACATTGAACTATGAGGATATGAACTACGAAGACTTATAGCTTTTTTACCATCGAGAGTACATCAATGCACATAGATCATATCATGAGTTAGGAATATGAAAACGACATAAAGTAGTTGTCCAATAAAGAACCTTTTATAAAAGGAAGTTTTTGAGGGTAGCGGTGGGTAAAATATAGTAAATCAATAAAATAAAAGGTATTACCTGATACGTGAGCGCGATGCCTGGCAATATAAGTGCTAGCATGTTCATTGCGTCTATTCTATCAACGCCCTGCCTGGTCCCCACTCGACTTTGGTCATGGTTACCGTTCTATAAATTAAAATTGTTTTTAAATTTACCATTTATAATTTTACAGCACTATGTTATCAGTTGCAAAACAAGCAAGTCAATACTACCAGAAGTACCATAGACAAACGTGCTTTAACGCAGCGAGATTGGAAAAATAATTTATGTGAAGATTTTATATATCGCTCATATTCATACTAGGGGCATATTTGAAAAGGCAGTCTTAATTGCTAGAGGAAAAATTGTCTATAATTTCACTTACAACCCAGTTAGCTACTTTTCCTTTAGGCATAGATGTCATCCAGCTGTCTATGTTATTCTTGAAGTCCTGTGCATTAGATTTGTCGTTCAAATGATCCAAAAAGAAAAAGTTGAAAGGCACTGAGCCGTTTCTGACTCCGTTGCCGTAGTAGCGCATCACTAGATCCATCTCCGCGTAGCTTTCCGTCATCATCACCTTGGACTCGTTGTCCTTAGTTTCATACTGATCCAGCAACGCCCGCCAGTCATAGGCAACTTCGTACGTTTCGTCCTGATCTTTTGTGTATATGTGATTTAAATATTCGTAGTCGTCTGGACCGGTGCCAACATTTCCTGAAATTTTATCGACATGCTTAAAAATATGTTACAAAACACTTTGTCCAACCCGGCGTTAGAACCAGGTATCTCTAGAGAGCGCGCCGCAAATTTGTGATGTTACATCAAAGAGGCAGTCAAGGTACATTCTTATCCGAGAACACAATCATGTTTGTATAGAAATGGATAAAAAATTAATTAACTACTTCTTCGACAATCATAAAAAAAACGTAGTAAAGAACTAAAGTGAGTTTTATCTATTTATATAAAAATGAATGTTTGTCTGTATGTTATCGAACTCCTCTTAAACGGATGGACCGATAAGGATGAAAATTTTTGTGTGTGTAAGAGGGGATTCGCGAATGGTTTAGATTCAAAATTGGACCTAATAGATGGCGCCGTTGTCGGTATGTCAAACGGCGGGACCGATTAAGATGAAATTTTCTATGTACCTATATTCCAATAGATCTCTGGATGATTTCATAACACAATTGCACCCGGTACGTGACGCTGCTGTCGGCATATAGCTTAAAGCTATTCCGGGCAGGACGATGTCTGCCGGGACAGCTAGTAATATTAATATTAATGAGGTATTTTCATGTTAGCGTTGGAGGTGGAAAGTTCTCATTAAAAAGGTTTTTTAAGCCACCAAGCTCGTAGTGTACTGTGACAGCTGTTTTTTGCCAGTTTAACTCTATTTGAACCGCACAACAGTTATCATCAAAAGTCGTGTTGTGACTGTAGCAAGCCAATATAGAAAAAGCTCAATTTCAAGGTATCGACTCGTGAAAGAGTCCTAGTTGTATCTCGTCACTCGTCTATTTGGGGCTGAATTTTTCTAATCACAACAGAGAAACCAATATTAAGGTAAGCTTACCAGATAGGGGTTCGTCTGGATATTTTCCATTGTGCAGCTGGGGGTCAACTTCATACATCATGTTAATGGCGTCCACACGGAAACCAGACACGCCCTTGTTCAACCAAAAGCGAAGTACGTCCTGAAATTATTAAAACTTTGAATAATCAATATAGTATTTTTAAGTTACTAAATGTAAATGAGGGGGCTTAGGCCTTGTCCGCCAACCCGCACTAGGCCAGCGTGGTGGCCTAAACTCTCTCACAATCAGATGTAGAGGAGGCCCGTGCCTAGCAGTGGGACGTATATGAGCTGATGATGATGATGAAATGTAAATGTGTATCTCACATCTACGTATGTCTAAAGTGATAGGCTGAGACATACACCAGGGCGAGTTTATAACCGTTTATCAGTTATTAGGTACTTCGATGATGCTATTGAGAATTTTGTAACGGAAAGACTCCCATAACTTTTGTCTAGCCCAAAAATGTAATACCCAGAGGTCCTCTTGATGGCACGCTCCTATTTAAGAAATAGGACCCGCAAGTTATTTTTAGTTTTAGTTTCGAAAATATCTGTTATAAACACAACACAAATAAAAATCCTTTGAAAATATGTCTAATTTGGATGGAAAATATCTTACTTTTACGGTATATTGCAATATCTAAGGATAAGTAAACTACTTACCATCATTTCCCTTTGAACATTAGCGTCCCTGTAGTTGAGATCTGGCTGACCGATCACAAACTGGTGCAAATAGTACTGACCTCTTCCGGGATGGTACTCCCAGGCGCTTTTGCGGAATGTACTCACCTATATTAATGAACAAGTATGAGTAAAAAAATATGAATTTATTCAGCTCAAGGTATTTAAAAATACTTGTACACTGTACAACTATTTTTACAACTAAAAGTTATTAATGAAAATAGCATAAAGTCTGATTTAATCCATTAAACCAGATTTACATCTACACGATCTTTAAATTAATATAATACCGGAGGTATCATCGGTGTGTTGCCGGCCTTTGCGGAAAATATAGGCTCTTTTCTTGAAGGTCCCCAAGTCGGTTTTATGGTGTGGTTTAGGTATTTAAGTGCGGGGCTGTAATCTGCGGTCTTTTGTTTTAGGCAGATGTCCTAATTGGACCACAGGGGCCCATGAATGGTGCCACAAGCAAATGTATGGTTTATGTATGCTAAAATGTAAAATGTGTTGGTTCACAATCGACCAGGATAGCGAATCATACACAGAAAATACTCGATATAGGTACTCGTAGTCCATAGTTTCCCCAACTCTTTTGTTACATAGAAAACTCTCATCACCTCATAGAAAACTCTCATCATCTCATAGAAAACGCTCGCTTGTGGAACGATCTCCCTTTATCTATAAGACAAGCTCAGTCACTGACTACTTTTAAAAGTAGTCTCAAAGCACATTACACTAAATCTAATTCTAATTGATCCGATACCTTCAAATATATTTGTATATTTTGATACCATAATTTTATTTTTTTGTTTTTTCTTATTCTTGTTACTCCATGGCCACCCATTTATTTTTGTAAACTACTATTTCCTGGGTTGTCTGGAAGAGATCGCTAATAGCGATAAGACCGCCCTTTGTGGCACTTTTAGAATTTATTTTAGTTTTATTATATGTTATTCTTGTTTTTGTGGTGTCCAATAAAGAATATTAAATAAATAAATAAAAATAAAACTTTCAAAATTTTGCTGGATCCGGTGGACACCGTGCAGCTACATTACTAAGTAATAACTTTACTTTTACTTACTTATTTTCAATTGATTAAAATTAAAAGATTACTGTTTTGACAGCCCCGTGGCTAAGTTGGCTAGAGATCAGCTTGCGAAACGACAGGCCGTTTGAGACCCGCACCGAGGGAAACGGTCGTGTTATCCACAAATATTTGTTTTAGGTCTGCGTCTTGGTCAGATCGAAAGGTCTCTCGTAGTTTCCATACCCACGACACAACATTTTTATCTGAATGTGGGGTCAGACTATTGGGTGTATTTCTTTATCTATACATATATGCATCTATACAAATAAATAAAATTGGAGTGTCTGTTTGTAATATTGAAATAATCGCTTTTTAATAAATGCATATGGATGTATACACGGTACATATACCAAAATAACGTTTTTTACCATTTTTGTCTGTCTGTCTGTCTGTTCCGGCTAATCTCTGAAACGGGTGGACCAATTTTAACGGGACTTTCACTGGCAGATAGCTGATGTAATAAGGAGTAATTTAGGCAACAAAAAGGAAAAAATAATAATTGAATCGACTGTTAGGCGGAACGAAGTTCGCCGGGTCAGCTAGTTTTAAATAAACTTTACCCAATTGTTAGGAGGCAATGTTTGACTAGGATTGTTCGGATTGGGTTTTCCATCAGCCCAAATGTAATAATTCTCGTACGGTGACTCTCTACGAGCAGATTTCAGGAACCATACGCTCAAATCGCTCGTGTGGTTGGGCACATAGTCCAGCACTATGCGGATACCTGGAGAAAACACACAATTCTATAGTAATTGAAATTAATTAGTTTAAAATCATTGTTGGAGACCAAACCGTAGTTTTAGAGGTTTTGGATTAGTGTGTGATCCATGAAAAGTTTTTTGTTATGAGTATGATTCTGATAAGGCTTGATACTTTATATAAAACAAGAATTCTGTCTTTTTGGCCTTGCTTAGGCATGGCTAAAACATTAGGGTATCTCGTAATTAATTTAAATATTTCGACTGCCTCGTGGTCTCGCGGTACAAGTATGTGCCGTGCCCGCCCTGTGGTTAGGGGCGTAAGAATACCGCCACGGCATCCCCTGCCTGTCGTAAGAGGCGACTAATAGGGGTTATCGGGGTTGTTAGGCGTACTACGGGGGAGGTACGTCCTTACAAGAGTTGTACAACTCCGAGATGTGCGGCAGAGTGCATGGCCTCGTGAATGTCGCGGACGCTCACACTATGTGAACGTCCAAAATAGGGCCAAGTGGGGGATATCTGAAATCCCCCTATCGCAGAGGAGTCCACATTTGGACAGAGCGCTGGGCGGCAACGGGAAACAATTAAGGGCGTTCGCCCTGTATTTACCGTACCGCCCAAAATGCGCAAGACGGCCATCGAGAGGTTTTAGTCGGTATGCCGGCGTAGGATTTTGGTTAGGGACTCAACTCAACCAAGCGAACAATAGTTCCACGCGTTGGGTTGGAAGGCCGGTGACCCCGAAATACCTACCCTTTTTGGGCCTCCCCCGAGGTATCGAACAGGGAGCTTAAGGCGCTTTCCTCTCGTAAAAAAAAATATGTGCCGTGCGATCTAGAGGTCCTGGGTTCGATTCCCGGGTCGGGCAAAGTGTTATTGGGTTTTTCCATTAGGAAATTTTTGGTAACAGCACGTAGTCTGGAAATGTGCCAGAAAAACGGCAATAGGCTCACCCCTGTTACGTGGGACTGATACATACTTGGCGAAATGCATGGTTGCAGAAATGCACCTCTGCCTACCCCTTCGGGGAATACAGGCGTGAGGTTATGTATGTATGTAAGTTCAATATTTATATGATTATTTATGTGAGGTTAATAATTATAATATAACCACAGAACAGCTGAATAAGATTAGAAGGGAAATGGACAGTATTTTGTATAGGGATGAGTGTCGCCGCTTGTCTGTCACCTATTCATTGTACTACGATTACACTCGACCAATGATAAAAAATTCAAACAAGAATGACGGGCTGCTATTGGTTGTCACACATTTACAAAAGTCTTGATATTACACGCTACCCGCATTACTAAGAAGCGGCTGTGTCAAACATATGATAGTCTAATCGTAGGTTAAGCACGCTCTGGGCATGCTGACATTTCCTTTCAATTCTTATTCAACTGTTCTGTGACTGTAAAAATATTTACCCAAACGTTTAGCTGCGACCATGAGACTGTCGAAGTCATCCATCGTGCCAAATATGGGATCAATCGCTGTGTAGTTTGTAATGTCGTAGCCAAAATCCTTCATGGGCGATAAATAAATAGGCGAAAGCCATATCGCATCCACGCCAGTCTCTTTTAAGTAAGGTAGCTTCTGTTTTATACCTGTAAATAAATATACTTTCTTAACTTGTTCTGCTTACACGTCAAAATGCATAGATTTCAGAGTACAGAGAAATGAAAAGGTGTGAATATTACGATGGCCTATTCATCATCATCAGCCCATATAAGTCCCACTGCTGGGCACGGGCCTCCTCTACAATTGAGAAGGTTTAGGCATTAGTTCACCACGCTGGCCTAGTGCGGGGTTGCGATGGCCTATTAATTCGATAGTATTTTTTTTATTTCACATGACACGAACATTTGGAAGAAAAAAAATACTTTTTAATACACAAAAAAAACAAAAACAACTAATTCCGCCAATGAAACAAATATTCCGTTCAGTTAGTCATAGAAAATTATCGATTTGTATTGTTCTATCTCTATACGAGTAGATAGCGCACTTGGCGCTAAAGCCACTTTAGGTTGATGAATTTATTTTATGTATATGTGTGTTAGGTTTGTAATAACAGTATGTCAAGAGCCCAAAAAAACGAGGTAATTTTTTTTTTGCAAAAACACGAAAATACAAAATAATGCGAGTGTAACCGCCAGTAATTTTTTTTTTTTTTCTAAATCTGACAAACTAAACAAATCTGTCCGCCAACCCGCATTTGGCCAGCGTGGTGGACTTAACCCTCTCAGTTGTAGAGGACGCCCTTGTTTGTGAAGTAGGACGTACATATGTAGGTATACGTATATACGTATAGGCAGGGCTGGGCAAAATACATGCTTTGCTTTAAATGAAATACAAATTACAAAATACCGTATTGCAAGTAATTAAAATACGAAATACAAAATACATATAAGTAAGGTATTTGAAATTTGAATTTGAATTTGAGCAGTGATGGCCTCGCGGTTTAGGCGCGTGGTCGAGAATTTCGACGGTCGCAGGTTCAAACCCCAGGCACACACCTCTGACTTTTCGAGGTTATGTGTGTATTCACAAATAATTATCACTTGCTTTAACGGTGAAGGAAAACATCGTGATGAAACCTGCACACCTGAAGTTCGTAGGAATTTCTTAGGTGTGTAGTCCGCCAACCCGCACTAGGCCAGCGTGGTGGACTAAGGCCTAAACCCTCTCAGTTGTAGAGGAGGCCCGTGCCCAGCAGTGGGACGTATATGGGCTGATGATGATGATGATGAAGGTATTTGAAATACAAAATACAGTATTTTAGCTATTTTTAATTGAAATACAAAATAATGCATCCCTATTTATTTGTTTTGGAATAGTTTTTTTTTGAAGGCGGTTTTTGTTTTGTTATTGCAGGTCCTGATGAGCACAAACTTAATGGCCAATATTATAAAAAACTGTAAATTTCGAGGTCTTTTATTTGTTCTCGAGGGGAAAGCTGTTTATGGCTCTACTTCCCGCCATTTCAATTACAAGTAATTCAAATACTGTCCAACCCTGCGTATAGGTATAGCACATATACATAGGTAGGTATATGGGCTGATGATGTAAATCTACAGACCATTACAATACATACCATTTAGATCTCCAACGCCGTCGCCGTTACTGTCTTTAAAGGATCGCGGATATATCTGATAGATGACAGCCGATTCCCACCATACGTTGGCACCCCACGCAGATCCCATCATTATAATAAGCACCGCCACGGCAAACGCCGTTCGTATTGAAGCAGTTCCCATTTTTGATCTATAATTATAATTACGAAATATTATTTGTGTTTATAATATTTTTATAGTATCTTATTGGTTAAATAAGCATAATAAAAGAATGCATAAAAATAAATGATTGAATACGAATATCTACTGGTCCGTGAGAGAATCGACTCGCAACCCATTTCGCCAGGAAAGTTAATACTCTATCCTTAAAGTAATTTGGTTGTTAAACAATTTAGCGTAATATATTTGGAAGTAAATATTTGTGGTTTATACATTTTTTTATTTTTGTGTAAACAAGAGTGAAAAGTTTGAAAAAACAACGCACTATTGAAACCAGTTTTTGTATGTTAGTATCAAATATACGTATTGTAGCAAATTCCAATAAATAATAAGTAAAAAACTTAGATTAATAAATAAATGATGTAATTTATTTCATTAAATTTAATAAATGGGTACTTACATTTACATCCACGTGCGACAAGAGGACGCAATTTACTTTGAAGGATAATCGCTGCAGCGCATTTTATAAGCTGTAAGATTCAAAGCTACAGGTATGAATTAAGGTAAAATACAATAATTTAATTCATACACACATATACATGTATACATACCCCACGTCTTTATTTCCCGAAGGGGTAAGCAGAAGTGCATTTTTGCATCCACATTCCTTCAGGCTATTGCGGTTATTTGGGCACATTTCCAGACACTGTGCTGCTACTGAGAATTTCCTAATAAAAAACCCAACAACACTGCCCGACCCGAGACTTCCAATCGTACGGCACAAACTTTTGCCGCGAGATCACGAGGCAGTCAAACATGTAAATATTTTTTTATTAAATTTGATATTGGAACATAGTCGGCGTATTTAAAAAAAACTTCAAATCTATGTCTACTAACATATTCGGTGTTTTTTATTTATCCTCAGGTTCAGATCTTTTGAGATAAATGTACAATGCTGCGTTTTGATAATTAGTCTCTTTTTAAGCCCACAGTGTTATTAGTTATTACTAAAATCAATTCATCTAATATTGATGTATGATGTAGATTGTAGACCAATGTAAATGTTAGCATTTTTTTAAATATAAGTATGATTGCAATAAAATAAAGAATTGGAATACTGTATTAAATGAGATACATTAAAAAAGAAATAACTGATAGGACCTTAGTCGTTAACAATTACTTTCTTTGTTATGCCCAAAGTGTCAAAATTTTGGCGGGGAAAAACTATATTAAACTATTAGTCCGGTCAATTTAGACATTCGAAGTTACATAAAGTCCCAACAAGCTGAATTTCTGTGAAATTGTTCAAAACATAATTATAAACAATGTCTAGAAGTTCCCCATCATTCCCGTGTAAGGATTTTTTTTTATTCAAGGTCAAAGGTAAAAAAAATGAGCTTTTCGCGATTTTCAGCAAAACGGTAAGTTTTATCATAAAAGTACCTCAGACAAAAATTGTAGATCATAAAATTATCTATAAAAAATGTATCAATACTTTTTTTGTTACGAGCCACCGTTTCTGAGATATAACGATTCAAAAAGTTATAAAAGTTGTTATCGTCATAATTGCGTCAATAGCGATGTATCGCATGATACTTCGTCGGAGTCAAACGAATCCTCCATTGTTTGTGATTCAATATTAGAGCACGACCGGCCTTGACAATTTGTGCATGCCAAAAAACAAGACAGTCCGACTTTTTTGCAACCACATTTAGCACTGCATCCCTTTTTGCAGTTGCAAAAAATCGTGTTCAGCAGTTTTTCCGGCGCAAGTGGAAGTAAAGTTTGAACTGGCTCTAATATATTGTTGACCAACTTCCAACCCCAGTCTGTAGGGTCTAGCTGATAACCAAGCCACACTTGAACTTGTTAATATACTCAAAAAAGATGTTGGTGAGCAGCAACTGAGGTTAGAGAAAGACAAGCTAATTGAACTTGTTTTTTATTTTTAGTATTTTTAACGAAACATGCATATCGATGCTTATCTAAACAGGTAGTTTTTTTTAAGAGTTCCGTACATAGAAAGAAGAAAGCGGATGCCGTTGGTAATAACTTCTTGTTGAGTTGAATTACTCTTTTTAAAAACTTCAGCACATTGAATTAAATCTTGTTTTTCAAACATTTTGAAAACTGCTGTTTTACCCCTCCTGTAAAATGCAGATGTCGTATCACAGCCAGTTATGAGTGACGCTCAAGACTAACGGTATTTCATTTATTATAGCAGGTATAAGACCCTAGCCACGCACACAATAGAACAAGAGACAGATGTCTCGAAGTTACACTGGCTTAAAGATTAAGGGACTGGGTTTCATTTTACCTGATATTCCTATAGTTAAAACTTATGTATATGTTATATTGTAAGTATAAGTTACAATAACCGATAGAAAAATATTTAAACATTTAATATATACCTATATATATTATATAAAATATAACGACTCTAGTTGTATATACGTGGCGTACTCATGCATATTATGACGATAACAACTTTTATAACTTTTTGAATCGTTATATCTCAGAAACGGTGGCTCGTAAGAAAAAAGTATTGATACATTTTTTATAGATAATTTTATGATCTACAATTTTTGTCTGAGGTACTTCTATGATAAAACTTACCGTTTTGCTGAAAATCGCGAAAAACTCATTTTTTTGACCTTTGACCTTGAATAATTTTTTTTCCTTACACGGGAATGATGGGGAACTTCTAGACATTGTTTATAATTATTTTTTGAACAATTTTACAGAAATTCAGCTTGTTGGGACTTAATGTAACTTCACTCTCATTTTTTGGTCTAAATTGACCGGACTATATCTGTATGCGGAATTTCATTCGAAGCTCTTCATTAATTTTCTCGTGACTAATTATAAACATTAAAAACATACAAAAATGTTATAATGATATTTTTAGGAAAACCAAAACTAACTGAAACACAAAGTACGGTCCACATTCAAAATATATTTCTGAGTTTTACAATTTTTATTTACAAAGATTGTAGATTTCAACACGGCATTTGAATAAAGAAAAAATTTAAAGAACACTATTAAAAGACAATATTATGTTTATTTTTCCACATTTTGTACTTTAAAGAGTATATTGTAGAATCCTTTTTATTACATACGAATAGACATTAGATTTTATTTATATTTAAATAATCTACCTAATACATCTCTGGTACAGCACCTTTATTAAACAAGTACTCTAGAATAACAATCGACGGAACAAATATAAGTGTACTCGCTAGGAATCACTTGAATGAAGGATATTTTATCATATTATTCATAACATAGGTATTAAAGGAAGCTCTAACTACACGATCCATTGCTAGTTGAATAGACTATTTAGATAAGATTGTAATATATTCACAGTTATACAATATTAAACAGAGTTACTATTTATCTTCTCAATTTTTTTTACTTTTAGGAACGATTCATTGCACAACCAATCCTAAATTATATTCATTTTGATGGACAAGCTTAAATCCTTGTAGCATTTGTAGGAAATTGTATTCTTAAAGAAAAATATTTTTCGTAACAATTCAAAAACAGTAAACGCGGTAGAAAAATGAGGTTATAATTACGCCAAATACAATAAAAATAAATTAAGTGGACAATTATTTTCATAGTCTTGATTTCAAGGATGTAGTAGTACTTATTAATATACAAGTAGATGTAGAGACCACTGCCTCGACAGTAAGTTGTTTTAATTTTAAAATATATTTTTTTATAATGGCAACTTTTCCCTTATGAACTGAAGGGTAAATTAACAAAATACTTTGCAATCAATAGACATATTTCGATTTTTTTTTGCATAAATTAATAAATTTAATAAGTACACTAATTCTGTACCTGCAATTTTTCCTTAAATTACTTGATATCAGAAAATTAGTTTTGACTCTAATTTTATGAGCTTATTTCTATGAATAGTTTATTGGTAAGTTTCATTTCATAAATTAACAAAAAGGACTCTACTATTTATGGTGATTCATTTGAACTGATTGAGCAATATTTTTAACATAATGTTATAACGCCTTTGAAATTCATGTGTACTTATATAATATAAATGAAAAATAAGGGGGAAAAGAAATTGATGTCATTACATTCATACAAGTGTAGTAAAAAATAATAAAAAATACGAGGAACTTTACATTTATATTTATTAAAGACGTCTTGGTAAATTTTTGAGCACGCAGGAATACCTGTATGACAAAAATTTTACACTTGTAGGGAATATAAATGATGCACCATTACAAAAACGATTTTTTAAATTCAGAAATTCTATTTTTTTTTATATTCTTTGAAATTCTATAATATCAACGAGAAAATAGAGAAGATATATAATGTTTTGTGCACCATTTCGAACAGACTCTTCGTCACAGCATTTTTCTATCACACATAGTCACATCCACATCATATTTACAAAATGTACAATGTGTCAATTATTTTATTATTTTCAGTTAATTTCACATAATTCACTACTATTAACAAATGTCAATTTTAATTGTAATTGATTAACATACGGGACGTAATATCACAAAAATATTGAAGTATATAAAAAGCATAAGGTCAAAAAAAATCTCTTCTCAGATTTATTTTAACGTAGTCTTCTAACTAAAGTATAAAAGAAAAATGCAAATAAAGAATCGCTTCGAAAGATTTCCACGTCACAATGATCAATTTATTGAACAAAATTACGTCCAGTATATTTTTGTTTGGCGTCAGACAAAATTGATTAATTTTAAGTAAAATTATATTAAACAAACTTGCAACACTTGCTTTTCTGATTGACGAAATGTAAACACGATATTCTTGAGCTAAGAAAAATATTTTAAAATACTTTTTAATGGATAAAACAGTAAATATCGACTATTTGTCAATCAGAAAAGTCTATAGAATTCAATATAATTTCAACTTTAAACAGCCATAGTTGCTTTTGTGTGTTATTTTTATTTATTTTTCACTTTTCTAAGGTCGACAGTCTATCACACGCTTTAGTCTATTTGAAACGGTAGATTTGCTGCTATTCTTGGTTTCCGCTTCTTCACCGGCCGCGATGCCGCCTCCTGATTTTGATTCATCTGTGTACAAAATATTTTTAATTGTTACCAATACCAAATATACTCTTTACTGCTAAAAAAAACTGCCTAATGAATTTTGAGGATGATCTTAAATAAATCACTGAAATCCGCCAATGATACGTATGTTTTTTCATATTGCCACAGGAAAGAGACAATACGCCATAAATTATCATATTATATTTTTTCACAGGGTGCGTTGATACTACCATCATCATCAGCCCAAATACGTCCCACTGCTGGGCACGGGCCTCCTCTACAACTGAGATGGTTCAGGCCTTAGTCCACCACGCTGGCCTAGTGCGGGTTGGCGGACTACACACCTAACAAATTCCTAAGATTTTTTTAGGTGTGCAGTTTTCATTACGATGTTTTCCTTCACCGTTAAAGCAAGTGATAATTCATTGTGAATACACACATAACTTCGAAAAGTCAGAGGTGTGTGCCTGGGGTTTGAACCTGCGACCGCCGAAATTCTTGACCACGCGCCTAAACCTCGAGGCCATCACTGCTTTTTTTTTGTTGATACTACCATTAATAATTATTATAAAAAAGGGATTGTTATAATTAACTTGACAGCCCCGTGGCGCAGTTGGCTAGACACCAGCTTGCGAAACGAGAGGCTGCGGGTTCGATCCCCGCACCGAGACAAATGTTTGTGTGATCCACAAATATTTGTTTCGGGTCTGGGTGTTTGTGAGACCGAAAAGTCTCTCGTAGTTTCTGATACTCACGACACAGGACTTGTATCCTAGTGTGGGGTCAGAACTATGTATGTGACTGTTGGGTGTATTTATTTATTATTTATAACTCACGGTGACATTAACAGGTTGTGGTCTCTGCAGGATCGATGTGGGTACTGAATACTCCTCGCCGTCTTTTCTCGACGAACCACTCGTGTTATTAACTCTTCTGTAACAAAAAAACAATTTATTACATATTGTAGATAATTTATAACAAAAAAAAAACGTATTAAATAACTACTAATAACCATTTACCAGCTAGGAACCATTCGTTAAAGTAACAAGTACAGATTTTAATGATGTGATGTTTTAATTATTTTACAAAATATTGCTAAGAAAGATGAACGTGACGTAAACAGTAATTATACTAACCGAGGCGATTGTTGTATCATTGGTCAAGAATACGTCAACCAGAAACTATATGAGCGAAAAGTAAATATAAAATATTTTTTAGGTATTCCTAGAAAAAAATTATAAAAACAACTTCAATGTTCAATATCAGCCCATACTCATATTCTTTATGTATTCATTATGTAATGTAGATATATATGATAATATAAGTAGTAGTAGTGGTAGTCGTAATATATGCACCAAAAATTTATTATCCGCCTTTGTCCACCTATTGGTTGTCTGGAGGAGATCGCATAAAGCGATAAGATCGCCATTTGTACGTGCATTTTGTTTTCTTTTTTGTTACGTGTGTGCAATTAAGTTTCCTTGTATTGTAAGGTAGGTAGGTTCTATTTATTGTAAATTTGAACATGACCATTATCATCAGCCCATATACTGCTGGACACGGGCCTCCTCTACAACTGAGAGGGTTTAGGCCTTAGTCCACCACCCTGGCCTTTTTTTTTTGTTCTCGAGGGGAAAGCTGTTTATGGCTCTACTTCCCGCCAGCCCCGGGGGAGGGGGGGGCGGGAAGCGTATGTCGGGGTCACCGGTCTTCCAGCCTGGCGCGCGGCAACGTCATGTCCGCGCAGATGTTAGTCCCGGGCTGGGTCCCTAACAAAATTCCCTAAACCGGCATACCGACCAAAACCCCCCGGTGGCCATCTCCGCGCCGGGTGGGGCGACCACGGTACGTGGGCGAGAAGCGCCCACCGTAATGCCGCAGCCGCCCGGTGCGCCTCCGAGACGTATTTGTCTCGGCCGTCTCGGAGTGTGTTGGGGGCGCAGTTGCACCCCCACTAGCTTGGTTCGGGCGCCCGGGTTGTTGATGGGCGCCCGCGACGTACACAGTGCCGCCGCCCCTCACGGGGTCACTTTCAGTGAGGGCGGGCCCCTTTGAGTCGTCTTTTACGACAGGCAGGGGATACCGTGGTGGGATTCTAACGCCCCCTTACCACAGGGCAGCCACCACCCTGGCGTAGCGCCGGTTGGCGGACTACAGACTTAAGAAATTCCTAAGAACCTTTAGGTGGGCAGGTTTCCTCACAATGTTTTCCTTCACCGTTAAAGTACGTGATAGTTCAATGTGAATACACACATAACTTCGAAAAGTCAGAGGCGTGTGACTGTGGTTTGAACCCGCGACCGCCGAGATTCTCGACCGCGTGTCTAAACCTCGAGGCCATCACGACTTCAATGTAAACAAACTAATTGCATGTAATTTTATCTGCTTTAATGCCTGTATCATAAGCGCTTATTAATTGAAGTATTTATTCAAAACACTTCAACGTTGTACTCCAAACTAGTTGTTGGAAAATTTTATACCTACTTATCACTACTATTACCTTATTATCACAAGATAGTATAACTTAAACATATTTTATACTTTGGACGGATAATTAAGTTTTCCGTGTGTTTTTAATACTAATGATATCTAATGTTATATATGCCCCGTGGCGCAGTTGGCTAGACACCAACTTGCGAAACAAGAGGCCGCGGGTTCGATCCCCGCACCGAGTCAAAGGTTTGCGTGATCCACAAATATTTGATTCGGGTCTGGGTGTTTGTGAGACCGAAAAGTCTCGTAGTTTCTGATACCCACGACACAAGACTCGTATGTTAATGTGGGGTCAGAACTATGTATGTGACTGTTGGGTGTATTTATTATTCATCATCATCATCATCAGCCCATATACGTCCCACTGCTGGGCACGGGCCTCCTCTACCATTGAGAGGGTTTAGGCCTTAGTCCACCACGCTGGCCTAGTGCGGGTTGGCGGAATACACACCCAAGAAATTCCTAAGAAATTTTAGGTGTGCAGATTTAATCACGATGTTTTCCTTCACCGTTAAGGTACGTGATAATTCCTTGTGAATACACACATAACTTCGAAAAGTCAGAGGTGAGTGCCTGGGGATTCAACCCACGACCGTCGAGATTCTCGACCGCGTGCCCAAACCTCGAGGCCATCACGACAACATCATCATCATTTATTATTATTATATGTAGATCGTTCAAAATTCGATATATATTTACTAACACATATGAACCGAGGCATGGTGAACTAAGTAACGCCACACTGGCTGTAAATCCCGCCTGTGAATTCCCGCTCGATCTAGCGGTTTCAAAGTCGATTTCCGAGTCGGGTAGTGTTATCGGGTTCTTTCATTAGTAATCTCAGTAGCAATAAGGAATTTGTACATACGCCCAATAACCGGCAATGGCTTCACTCCTATCCTGTTACGCGGGATTTGAAATACAATGGGCGAAACTCAGGAACAAAAACGCATCGCTGCCTGCCTCTTTTGGGCTACAGGCGTGAGTAAGTGACTAAGTATATAAGTCTATATAACGACACTGAAGGGACTCTGCATTTTATGGCGTTGTAGAGTTGTCGTTAAATGGAGAGAAGAAAATCATTGTATGGCAGGCAAGATAAACCAATCAGTCATGTGATGTCGACGCTTTAGCGAGTTTGTCGTTAACTCGAGTGACTTCACATGGAGTTTAAGAGAAAGAAAGAAATAAAAAAGTTTATTTGTTCACAAACATACAAAAACAAAAATAAAATAAAATAGACATAAATCACTTAAAAACTATGTCTGTAACAAAAAGGCACCAACTCAGCAATATGCTGGCAATACAGCCAACGCTGGTCTTCCGTTGGGCCTTATATATTATGGTTGGGCCGTTGTTTTTGGAATAAAAAGGATGATGTCACGGAAGACATAAAAACTCCTTGTACAAATAAATAAAACAAAATAAAACATTCCATCACAAAATTTACACAAAAATCACATATACACAGGCAAGGGCAGTTGCATAGACATCTGTATCCACATTGTCCAGGGAGCATAAGTTGAGCGTAAGTAGGAGCAAGTGTGATAGTTATATTATATAGTAATGTAATATACATACACCAAACATTACTTCATATAGCACTAGTGTCATGCTTAAGAGGTCCCTGAGATATTTGATGGTTAATTATTAAGTATTTCAGCTTCAACTTAAAACCATTTATATTCTTACACTATATGTACTAAGCCACAGTAGAAGACATGATAGCCCCGAGGTGTAGGCGTGCGGTCGAGTCGAGGCTCGGCGGTCGCGGTTCAATCCCCAGGCTAACATTTGATTTGTCAAAGTTTGTATTTATAATGAATTATCACGTACGTAATTAACGGAGAAGGTGACTTAAAAAATCTTAGGAATTTCTTAGTATTGTAGACCGCCAACCCGCATTAGGCCAGCGTGGTGGACTAAGACCTGAAACTTTTCAGTTATAGAGGAAGCCCGTACTCAGCAGTGGTACGTATATGGGCTCATAATGATGAGGAATGTATCTTTACAAAAGGAAAGATCCTAGCGAAATGATTATACTGCGAATGAATGATAAGATGACTGCCTCGTGGTCTCGCGGTACAAGTATGTGCCGTGCGATCTAGAGGTCCTGGGTTCGATTCCCGGGTCGGGCAAAGTGTTATTGGGTTTTTCCATTAGGAAATTCTCGGTAACAGCACGGAGTCTGGAAATGTGCCCGAAAACGGCAATAGGCTCACCCCCTATTACGTGGGACTGAGACATACCTGGCGAAATGTGGGTGCGGAAATGTACCTCTGCCTACCCCATCGGGGAATACAGGCGTGAGTTTATGTATGTATGTATGTGAATGATAAGCGACTCACCTCTGACTAGTTTGTACTTGTAGCGGCACAAACGGGTTGTTGACCTTGTCTGGCGCGTTTTGTCCGGGCGCCGCGTAATTTGGCTGCATTTGGTGACTGTCGCCGCCCGGCGGGGGATCCTGAACATAAATTATTATCAAAATATAGTAGAACCTCGTTAAGTCGAACCTCGATAAGATGAAATCCTCCAAATCTTGGAAAAAAAAATTGTTCCATTACTCGAAATCGCAACCCTCTATTATCTATCTGCGGATCGAATCGGCAGCCTCTCGTTTCGCAAGCTGGTGTCCATCCAACTGTGCCACGGGGGTGTCTGGCTTGAACTAGTGGTTTACCTGCGGCTTGGCCCAGCTGGGTATGAGCGCGACGTTGGCGTTGTTGGCCACACTCGGCAAATGTTTGGGGAAGTTGTGATACTCCATGTGTCTGTTCTGGTTGTACATGTTCTGGTTGTATGGCGGCCGTAGGTTGGGCGCCATGTTGTAGCTCTGATTGTGCATCTGGAAGTTGGGGTTGTGGAACTGTGGGTACGGGACCTGGCTGGGCCCCGGTCCCGGGAACGGCTGCCCGAGGTTCGGGAACGGCGGCATCGCCTGCTGGCCCTAGAGATAGAGATTCGGTCATCAAAGGTTACTAGAAGTATGGCACTCAGTAACTGCAATACAGCGGTTATAGATATAAATAAATTAATAAATAATAAATAAATACACCCAACATTCACATACATAGATGGCCCTGACTGACACTAAGATACAAGTCTTGTGTCGTGGGTATCAGAAACTACGAGACTTTTCGCTCTTACAAATACCCAGACCCGAAACAAATACTTGTGGATCACACAAACATTTGTCTCGGTGCGGGGATCGATCCCGAGGCCTCTCGTTTCGCAAGCTGGTACCTAGCCAACTGCGCCACGGGGCTGACCAATAGATATAATACTTGTTATACATATTGTTGTGTATTTTGATTGGAGCTGTGTATTGCAGTTGCCAAGTTTTTGTTATGAAACGTAAAGTTGAAATGCGAATGACTTTACAATGCTAAAGTGGACTGAATATTTTGATGTTGATTATAATCGATTGCGATTTTTGGAACTTAGTCAAATATAAATATTTTTAACTAATGCTGTGCAACATGCATTCAATTTGTTTTCATGTTGAAATGGATCTAAACAATCGATTTAATAAACATGTAATTGTAACATCACTAGTGGTTGAATTAACCCATTCATCCCCACAGTCCTATTTTTAGGACACTATATTCAACATGTTTTTTAGTTAGGGCTCTGATTTTTATTTTTTCTGATGGAATTTTCGTAATTTTTCACTATAGTTCTAATAAAATAATTTTTTTTCGCTGTTAAATATGTTAAGGTGATTTTATTGTATTTTTTTCAAATAGATATTTTTTTCGACTAAGGAAGATCATTATGATCCGCCCTTATAAACCGCGAAAAAAATTACTAAAATATTCTTTTTTTTTCTCATATTATTTTTCCTTAAGGTACGTAAGAACTTAATTTATAAACTTCATAAAAAAAAAACAATGTTTTCGATGCTTGGGAAGTAATGGGTTAAATAATCAGTTTTGATATGAGTTATTTTTCATGTGCCGTTGAGATGATCGACACACCGAGAGTACCTTCTTAGCGTCACTTGTAAAAATATCGCAATACAAATCGACCGAGAAGTCGTAAATTGTGCAACACCTGCAAATTTATTATGAAAAATATATATTTAATGTTATCGCAGGCTGAGGGGCTTATTAAGTATTACTTGATAGGAAATCTCTTGTCACTGATTGTAACATGTGAAGTGGCTTCGATTAATATCTTGTAGTAAAAAATATACTGATATAACGTGACGTCACAGCTCTTAAGAATGGTGACATATTCGTACTACTTCCATCTAGTTTATTTAAAATATATAAAATTAATATTTTTTTAATCATTTTCGGTCCTAGATTTTTAGTACTTATTTATTTATTCAACATTACATAGATAAGAGACCATAGACAAGTATGTTATTACGCATGGCTGTATGTATTAAGTATTTCATTTACCTTGAAGTTACTGTTGACCCACTCATTGGGGAAGTTCTGTTGTGGCTGCATCGGCTTTGTGTTGTTGTACGGCGCGGGCTCGTTGCGCCAGTTCTGTTGTTGAATCCTGACAACACAATTGTTACAAATTCAATTATACGATTTACTAAAGGATTAATTAGAAACCGATATTCGTAGTACATGCATAAACAATAACTAAAACGTACAAAAGTCAGATGTCAACTTTTTAATATTTCTAAACCACGCTTGAAAGAAAGAAATTCGATGATTCTGATTTAGATACGTTTTCAACCATTTCTTGTCCCTATCCCACCCGCCACTGTAACTCCAGTGCTCCAGGATCAAAAGCGGCACGCATAGTATTGACGCCGAGCATTAAAGCTCGGGGAATCTAAGAGAACCTAATTTGTCATGATGCCGCAACGAAGTTAATCAGAAAAAATATACAAAGGAGGACTTGGAAAACAACCATTTAATTAATTTGATTGAATTTAGCATATATTCGGAACGGATGGAACGAGATCTAGAACGTAAGCTAGTTGTTAATAATATAAGATTTCTCAATATTGTGGAAGCAGCAGGCTCAGTAAGCCGGTAAAGTAGAAGAAAGAAATCAATGTTCCCTCGTAAAATCTATGTTATTTGAAAATTATAACTGATAGCCATTGACAAGGAAAATGAATAATTAATTATTATTACCATTATAATTGCTGATAGATTTATCAGTCTTACTTATAATCGTTAGTTAATTTAAATACTACTTAAGCATGCTTCGGCCTGCTCTAGTGATTGACCTGTGACGTTTGAGAAAACGAGACAAAGCATGTCTAAGTAAAGTTAAATAATATTTATCAATAAGGCTGTAAAGAGTATTATTTCTTTTCATAGGACCATTTTAATTGCAATTAAGCTCGATTAAATTACTATTCCAAAACGCACCATCTAAACTACTGGATAATTAATCCATGATGAATCAACACAGCTGATAAAGTCGATAAACTCTGGTATACTTAAATATGCCATACAACTGGTATACTAAAAACTGTGATGTGGTGTGTTTAGCTACAAAGCATTCGAGTATTTTTTCTTATGTTTGGTTAAAAAAAAAAAAAAAATTGGCATTCATCGAAAGCAGAGTTTAAAAACTTATAAACTTATAAATTTCTTTCTTTAACTTTTTTTGACACTACTTTTATTTCGAGCTAGCTAGAAATTTAATCGATGAGTATTTTTTTTTGGATTTAGGTATTATTAAAATTTACAAATGGGCCCCATCTGGCAACACCGGTTCGGTTAAATGTTTTCACTAACTAATCTATCAAAAAGCTTATATATATGAACGAAGCGGTATTGTGTCATGACTTATGTAATTGTCAAAGCATAAGTATGAGTAATATGTTATATTGAGTGCATCGTCTCACCCGTTGAATAACTGCCAAAACGGATGTAATTGTTGGCTTGTATAGAAAATGTTTTTTTTAGTTCAAAATTAACATACTGTTAGGTACAAAGATTTGATACATGTGAAGTGTAAAAATCAAATTTGTAAAGAAATAATAAATATCTCACTTTGGTTGTTGGGGCTGTGGTGGTGACTGGGCGTTGTCATTCTTTGACCTCCATGATTCTTGGGTATTCTGTAACCAAAATGTAATTACTAACATTTGTAAGAACTATTATACATGGTCCTAGAGATGGACTAAAAAACTAAAAAATGAGCTGTCATAGACAATGCAACTAGAAAAATTAAAAAAAAATTGAATTAAGAATTAAAATAACTTAAAAATTATTTTCTATTTTTTGTTGGTATTTCTAAGAAAGCATGTTTTTTAAAACAATTATATATTATTCAGATTTTAGTAAGATTTTAACACTGTTTAAAAAAAAATGTTTTTTTAATATTGAATTGTCATCAGTCTTTGATAAGTATGCCATATTTCAAGTCAATCTGATGTTTTAAAGGGGGCACAATCATGTTCAAAGTTGATTAAGGCGTGTTAAAAAAGGATTGTGAACGTTCAGTCAAAGCCAAGATTTTGTTTTAAAACTTTTATATATAGAAAAACATTTATATTTAGAAATAATTTGATTTCTAAGGGCTAGGTTAATAAATAAATGTTATAAAGAATTTGTGGGCAACCTAGGCAGTGTCAGGTAAGTATTGAAATAATTACCGTAATTTGTGCTCCACTGTCCACATCAGTTTTACTGATCTTCAACAGGCTTTTCAACAGATGTGTAGCCTTATCCTGAAAATAAAAAGATGATTACCTAGTAATGTAATGTATGAATTGTGTGTATGAATTAGCAAGTGTACAGAAACGCCTAATGTGGTTTATGTTTACACTGTATACCAATGTAAAAATTGTTACTGTCTCTTTATATAAATAAATAAAATTATCACTGTAATAAAAAAAATACCTGTGCTGGAGGTTCATCTGTAACTGCAGTTTTAGGAGGCTCCTTGTTATCTATCGGTGTCGAAGTCTTATCACCAGGAGGACTGTTAAAAAGAAAAATCAATGTGTAAGT
Organism: Hemaris fuciformis; assembly: GCA_907164795.1. Classification (NCBI taxonomy): domain Eukaryota; kingdom Metazoa; phylum Arthropoda; class Insecta; order Lepidoptera; family Sphingidae; genus Hemaris; species Hemaris fuciformis. The sequence continues at coordinate 19,910,501 of OU015432.1, read as the reverse complement.
GACTAAACTTAGCAACTTTAGCCTAGAGTTTATAATAGGAGATTTTGCATATTTTGAGAAAAAAAACTTAAAAATATTAAATACAATTGCTTCATTATTGAACCATTATATGCATTTACCATACTAGTTGTTGTATACGGGTGTATTCAGACCGTGATCGGAAACTAAGGCAGGTAATAGCTAAGGCCATAGGTATAAAATAGGAAAACGTAAATTTTTTTTTGTCGGGATTTTTTTAACGCCAGGGGGTTTGTAATCACCTTAGTTATTACCTGCCTTAGTTTCCGATCACGGTTTGAATACAGCCTGTATAAAATATTTAGAAAATAAATATAAGCACCATTTGTACTATCTAGTTTATTCCTCTCCTTGCAAGGTTGTCTGGAACACATCGCTCTTAGCTACAAGGCCGACAATAAAATGTGCTTAATTTTTAGATATGTTTTATTTGTGCTAATGTTGATTATGTGGTGTGAAAAATAAAGAGTTTTTTATTATAGGCTACAAGCTATCAACAACTTGGTTTGATAGTTGGGGCGACAAGATGTTGTTAATTTTTTTTGTGTTATTATTTTATTCAGTTGTAGAAGAGGCCCGTGCCAAGCAGTGGGACGTATATGGGCTGATGAATTGCCACATAATTATACCAGAACGAGAGGAAAGCAGTAAGTTGGTTTGATAGTTCAAAAAATACCTGTAGTTGGCAAACGCTGAGTTGTGTCCGTCTTCCCGTCGCAGCAGCGTGGGCGTGTTGCTGAACACGAAGCTGTCCTTCAGCGACGGGTACGCCGCCTGCCGCAGCTTGCGACCCATGGAGATGTTCAGCATGTTCGTTGCGTTCATCCTCAAATACAAACATTTCAATAGATTTTATACGCATGCCGACCGTGCGGTTTATGTTATAAAAACCTGTATGTTTGAATAAAGCATTTTTACAGGGTCTTTGAAAAAAAAAACCTAAGCTGCACTCCTTTTGCAAACTGTTCAATGTTAAAAACATGATTTGATTGATTTCTTTAATGTCTAAATTGTTTAATGGATGAAAACAAAAATAATACAAGGAATATGTAATCAACGTTTACATATAAGTTTTTGTAATATTTGTCTGAATAGGGACAGCTTAGTTGACAATTGTCTAAAACAGTAAAGTAACAAATTTATTATGATCAATTATACATAACGGCGTAAAAGAATATACTGAGAGCTATGTCATCGCTCTTGCATAAACAAGAATGACTCACGGGCGGTCGCCCCCCTCCGGTGTCGATCACCCCACTATTCTGTCTATAAAAGCCGCCCACTGCAGCGGAGCGTAGCATCCATCGGTCTACGCGCGGACAGCATTCATCCGATTTATTGGGAAATAAAAGGAACTTTGATTGAAGTTGGTCGTTCAAATTACTTCTCAAAATGTATCCTCCAGTAATAACGATGTCACTGCTATTCATAACGATACAGGGCTATCTGCCCCGTCAGTAATTGTGAAAGTTTAATAAAGAAAACTCAAAGTATGAGTTATCACCATAAACCAACAGTTGTGACGTCGGCAATGTGACACTTCGAAGCCTCTCCTGCTCCGACATATATATACTTTTATTTTTTTACTTCAACAGTTGCCAAGCAGAATTTTTATTACTTTAGTGATTTTCCATATTTTTTTAAGACCAACACTGAAGCATTAGTATACCTCTTGTATTTACTTGTTTTTTTTTAACAGCAACCCCAATACAGAATGACCTGTTCGATACCTGTAGAAGCGTGGCTCGTCGAAGAGCTCCTCGACGAGTCCGCCGGGGAAGGGCTGGTCGAAGAGCACGAGGTAGGAGGGCGCGGCGTTGAGCTTGTCGGCGAGGCGCACGGTGTTGTCGGCGCGCGCCGGCGCCACGCCCGCCACCGTGCCGCGCCACCCGCCCGGCACCGACATGCTGCCGCTCACGCACACCACGCGGTCCCACAGCTTGAACTCGCTCTTGCTCTCCGGCGACACGTTGCCGGACGACAGCTCCGGCTGACAAACAAACGTGCATACATACATACATGCATACATACATACCAGTGGCAGTACTTCCATAGAAGCCCAAAAGCCCACTTTGTCTTACAAAATTTTGAATAATTAATCTTTAAGGATTAAATCTTTATTTAACAAAAGCAATTTGAAATATAATTGAGTATATCCCCACAATAAACAATCAAAAACTAGACATTACACAATTAACGTGTAACGGCTTTGGGCTTCTATGGTAGTACCGCTAATGATACATACAAAATTGAAATATAGTAGAGCCCCGTTAACGTTTTGCAGGCCGGTGTTGGACTATTGAATTTGTCGGATTATAGTAGTAGGGGAGCCCACGATGCTAAATGGGGATTTACTCGAGCGTCGTAGAGACCTATTGGGTTGCAAAGCTTAGATGATAAAAAGAAAAAAATGTTATATGATATTGTTGGGGATAAAACTACCCTCCCCACTATGAAGCTACAAATAGTATAAAAGGCCGAGAAGATTGGACGTCAAGGCCACTTTTGCTCTCGGCTATCGTTGCGATAATATCGCTCTGACATTTTTAAAATTAAATTACGTCGTTACTCTGTCCGAATTTCCATTAAATTAATTAATTGAAGTTGATTGTTTGTAAATTAGTGTGAATGTTTGTTTTTGTGAAATAATTTTGTTTGAAGTTAAATAATTACATCAAAACATTAGTTTTTGTTCAATACAATTTTGTTTTTTTAATATAAACTTGGCCTTATCGCCAAGATCAGAAGTGGGATACACGCAGAGTTCCTATAGCTTTGTGTGTATCCTACGCCTACTCTGATGGATGGAATTTGCGTGTAAGAATTCTGTTTCTATAAAAGTTAATCGTTCTGACAGTATTAATTTGTGCGTAACGAGAATAGTGCGTTTTGTGTTGTTTTGTTTCGAGTGATTTTTAAATCACGTAAAATATCGAGCCGGTTGAACGGTAGAAGGTCTCGCGTTCTTAATATTTCCGGTGATAGTTCGGTTGAGCGCTAGCGTAGGCCGTCTAAACACAGTGATACCTCGCACGGGTCATGAAATGGTTCCCATAAGCATCGTTCCCGTGATTAAGCCACGTGTCAAGACGAATTGTTGAAACGGATTTGTGCTAGATTGGATGCGTTTTAAAATAGGTTAGAACCTGCGGTTACCGGTTGTTGTCGCGGTCACGTAGCGAAAGTAATATTCAACCGATGCCTTTAGTTGTGACAGCCAGTGGGCATAACGGGTGATCGCCACCTCTGTGCGATGATAGTGATACGGCGAGAAAAGACTCAACGTATAGAATTGTTAAGGCGTTATCCGCGTTGGCTCATGTGCTTTCTCAAGGTTTGTACATGTCGCCGTTTGATCCTAGTATCCAATACTTTGATGTGTGTTGCGTAGAATCGGACCGCGGTTACGAAATAAATAGGTCGGATGATCGCGAGTGTCTTGAGCGAATATAGTAGTTGTCTTCGCAGTGATGCAAAGTCGTGGCTCAACGAGTGTGTAACACATAATTGAGAGACGTGGAATAGTTTTAACTGAATTTCGCTCATTGTGTCCGCGATACATTGATACGGCTATCGAATTATATGAAGTGATGTGTACTAACTGTAATAAGTACATCACTTGTGCAGAATACCCTCGTAAGTCTCTTTTACGTTTGAATATTGTCAAGGGCTTGTCGGACGAATTAAAAGACAATAGACACGGATTGGTTTCTAAATTACATAGACAACGTTGTGTCTAAGTAGATGATGGCCTTGAAACTCTACGTGAAGTTTTACGTGGACTTACGGAATCAGGGTTTTCAATTAATTTAAAGTGCACGTTCTTAGATACTGAACTAGAATATTTAGGACGCTTAATTGGCCATGGTTAGGTTAGACCGAGCCCTAGAAAGATTTGTCAAGTCTCATAGACCCACAAATCTTAGAGATATGCTCCAATTTTTGAGGTTTGCGGGACATTTGCGGACTTGCGGGATACACTTAAAGTTCTTATAGCTTTGTGTGTGTCCTGAGTGTACTCTCATTTTGATATAAAGAATACTGCAAGTTGAAGTTGCATAATTTTATACGCTCTTGAATAATATGTCACGGTCAAGTAAGCAAGCTCGTAGTAATAAAAGACGCGAGCGTTCGCCGAGCCCTGGGCTACACCAGCAACTTCGGGCAATAATAACCTGTCTGAGTGTGTTGTAAGATTGTTCCAGGACAAGTGCAGTGAATGTTGTTGGCGGACGACCGCCGATGGTGGTGTTGTTGTGCAGTGTGTGTGGCCCCCACACGTGCATGGATCCTGACTGCGGATTATCCCCGTTAACACCTGCCCCGATGTCACAAGCTCCGAACGATTGCATCGCTACGGAGGTGGCGGATAAATTTAAGTGATAAGTAGTTTGAACTCGGTAAGGTCTAACATTTATACTTCAACTTTTGATCAGTCTTTAATTTGAGTGTCATAAACACATGTGTGGCTGCATGAGTGGGTCACAAAATAAATCACAGCTGGTACAATTTCAAATACGAGTTTAAACCTTTGTGTTCACGTAACTTTAATGTGCTTTGACTGCCTCGTGGTTTCGCGGCGCAAGTATGTGCCGTGCGATCTAGAGGTCCTGGGTTCGATTCCGGGATGGGGAAAGTGTTATTGGGTTTTTCCATTATGAAATTCTCAGTAGCAGCACGGAGTCTGGAATGTGCCCGAAAAACGGCAACAGGGTCGCCCCCTATTACGTGGGACTGAACATGCCTGCCGAAATGTGGGTGCAGAAATGCACCTCTGCCTACCCCTTCGGGAATACGGGCGTGAGGTTATGTATGTATGTAACTTGAATGTTGCAAATGTTATGAAAACGGATTTTACCAATTAGGTACCCCACATATGCAGCGTACGCAAGGCAATCATTGTTGCTCCTTTGTATTATAGTAAATGGTCTCAATGAACAATTAATTTCATGTATTGTCATTCGTGTTATAGTGTACCCGATACGTGTGACGCGGCTCTTGATGAGATTCTTGATGGACTGGAGGCGGTCGAAGCTAGTTTGCCCATATTGGTGGAAAGTGACAGTCCATCGCGATCTGCAAGCCAGAGCCGATCATTGGCCGCGCCTTTGACCGTGCCGCCTACTATTAGTGAGCTGCGCTCGGGCGAATAGAATTTCCCGAGAAAAGGATTAGAAATAGGGCGATTGATAGGTCATGGTCAGGTAGGCCGAGTCCGGGAAAAGTTGATGCACTTGTTAGATCTCCAAAACTTACAAATATCAAGAAGGTTCGCCAATTGTTGGGGTTAGCGGGATTTGTGGGCTACTGAGCAGGATATCGCTTGTGACAATGTGATTCACTGTTTGACAAATGAACCAATTATAGCGATCTTCTGTCCCCAGTTACTTGTGGAGCTTCACACTGATGCCGGTGCCATTGGGCTCTATGCCATTTTGTTACAAGAACGTGCCACTGGGAGAAAGAGGGTTGTTGGGTGCTTTGGTGGATCCACTCAGGGTGCTGAGTCGCGCTGCCACAGCTACTAGTTGGAGACGCTGGCTGTCGTGTGAGCGCTCTGGGAATTTCCGACACTATTTAGTTGGCATTAACTTTGAAATAATGACTGATTGCAATTCTCTAAGGTTAACGGAACGTGAAGGAAGTGAACGTGTCTCGGGTTGCGCACTGGTTGTAGCCCTCCTCCTCTTCCTACCATATTCGGGGTCCGAGCGGCTGGACTGAGATCGCTCAGGCCACTGATGCGGAGTTGCGGTGGCAAGCAACTGCGCAGACTTCATGTCTGAGTCAGCGCGACTGCTCTGGTCATCGGATCCTTAGTGCGTGATGTGGCACTTGATAACTCTTAACCTAATAGGTTCTTTTGACTGTCCGCAGGCGGCGAGTTTGTGTTTGTGAGCATGGCTGCACAGATGACTTGCGGGCTGTACTCCGGCATGCGTGGCCCCTACCGCGTGGTGAAAACATTGCCTCACGGGCGGTATGAATTACAACTCCTGACTGGCTCCTACGGGAAGTCGATACAAGCGGCGGTAGAGTACATCATCCCATGGCATGGAGAGTGGACACCCGATGTGTAAGCCGCTCACTTCAGTGGTGAGTTGTGAGGCTGCGCGACATCATGGCATCACCTGTCGGTGTGTCACGGTGGGGTTGAGAAGGTTTAATCCTCGCAACAATTGCAGTAATATTTCGACATCATAGTTCTGCCTAACGGGGAGCTATGGTGGGGCTGTATAGCGGTTCCTGTAGGGTTCCGTCAGCATTGTGTGTTCGACATCATAGTTCTGCCTAACGGGGAGCTATGGTGGGGCTGTATAGCGGTTCCTGTAGGGATCCGTCAGCATTGCGTGTTCGACATCATGACACGGTCATGGTGGGGCTGTATAGCGGTTCCCATAAGGATCCGTCAGCATCGCGAGTTCGACATCATGACACGGTCATGGTGGGGCTGTATAGCGGTTCCCATAAGGATCCGTCAGCATCGCGTTATATTTTTCTGTTTATTTTGAACATGTTTCGGCATGACTGCAGCATGTCTAAACATGAGCTTGTTAGTTTGTAACTTAGTCTAACAATATAGCACCGATAGATTGTTAAAAAACAATTCTCCTGATATGACAATTTTTATAGCGTCCGCCTATTGATGGACAGTAGTTACCTTGTGACAGTTGTATTTAAAGTGTGATCCAGCTACCTTGGATAGTCCCAGTCTCGGAGTTTGGTACTCGAAGTCAAAGTCAAAGTAAAAATATCTTTATTCAAATAGATTTTTACAAGTTCTTTTAAATCGTCAATTTTACACTTCTTAATTATTATTTTTAACTATTACCTTAGACAGCTTTGTGATCGCTCAGATACGTGGTCCGGGAGCTGTGGTATACGCAGGGTCAGGCCAAAGGTTTCTTCAGTGACGAGTCGTAGTTTGTGGTACTTATACATGACGAGTATTTTATATGTTCCATTTATGGTTTTGTTTGAGCATCCTTATGTATGGACTGACTCACACACGCAAAGTTATGTCTCACGTAAGCACGCGTAGATCTCTAACTAGTCGTGTAGGCGCTCCCCCGACGGGTGTTGCCACCTGTGATCGGTACATACATCAGTTTGTCTTAATATCCTATCTGTTACGACTGTGTCGAATTGCCGACTATTTTACCCGAGTACACTGAGAGTGCAGTAATTATTTACCTGTTTGCTAACATGATGTGTGTATCTACGATTCAGATAATAAAGGAGTCAAGGAGTCCACCTACGCCACCGCAGCGCCATTGTCACAAAATGATGAGCATCTGTCCGGAGCCTCGATCCTGTCTACTGACTGCCAACCAAGTACTTCCAATGAAGGACGAGCGACTGAAGTACAGGACACACCGCCTTCCATGCCTCTGCTGAGAGGCCGACATAGACACATAAGAGAGCCCGAGGACGGTCTCCGTCAGGAGAGGCCGTGTTGGGGATAAAACTACCCTCCCCACTATGAAGCTACAAATAGTATAAAAGGCCGAGAAGATTGGACGTCAAGGCCACTTTTGCTCTCGGCTATCGTTGCGATAATATCGCTCTGACATTTTTAAAATTAAATTACGTCGTTACTCTGTCCGAATTTCCATTAAATTAATTAATTGAAGTTGATTGTTTGTAAATTAGTGTGAATGTTTGTTTTTGTGAAATAATTTTGTTTGAAGTTAAATAATTACATCAAAACATTAGTTTTTGTTCAATACAATTTAGTTTTTTTTAATATAAACTTGGCCTTATCGCCAAGAATATATACTTTTTCATCGGTGGGGGAAACGGCTATAGATTTTTAAATATGTAAAAAAAAAAACTGTTGCTTGGACATCCTCGAGCGCGTCAGATATTGATAGCATCAATGCCCTACGTATTTTTAATAATGTACGTATATTAATCTGATCGTTTGCATGATACGGGTGGTTGTATGTAAGGGTTGAAAATGAAAAAAAATTAATCGAGCGCGTCAGATTTCCTAAGGGCGTGTTAAGTGAACCAAAAAAAAGTTCTCATTCACTAATCTGTCGATTTCGATGGAACGCAAACTCGTGGCCATTTTCATAATGTGCAAAAAAAATTCGCCATTTTGAAATACTCAAGCGCGTCAGATTAAGATATATATGGTTCATCTTTATGTTCTAAACGTACTGTCTCATAATCTGACGATTATATAGAGGGATTCGCTTGATCTGACAAAAAAAATTATAAAAACGGTTCACCCTAAAGGCCATCCCTGCAACTTCTTAGCGGGAAGTTAAAAATTTGTTTTTAATTTTTTTTTAAATTATTGAACTTAATTAATTGAAAAGCTCAATATCAAAATATCGATATTTTTTCAGAAAATAATCGATATATATCGTCGATATTTTTATTTTGATAATATCGTTATTCGATATTTAATTCTAAATATCAAATTCGATATTTTTTTGAGAGCTTTTTTTAAATTTTACTTTGCTCGAGTTAAAATATAGATTTAAATTCGCTAAAAAAAAAAACAAGAGCTACTCTCGCCTCGAGTTTACGACTATTTATGAAGCTAGGGAAACTAAAATTCTAAAAAAACCCAATAGGTAATCGCGTAGTCACTAAAAATATCGATATATCAAAATATCGATACGATATATATCGATATTTTTTTTTTCCATTTGCCCATCCCTAGAAACCAGAGTGGGGACGGAGTGAGAGAGTAATAGATAGAGAAAGAGTGAGAGAGGAATAGAAACGCGGAGCAGGAAATGTAGGCATCACGAAGCTGCACGCATTTAACTTTATCGACGAATTTTTATTATTTCGGCTTGCGGAAATCGTCAGATTATATATTTTTCATTATTCTTGAATTATTTCCTTCAAAATAAAAAAAAATAGCTACGCTCGAGAATGTCGAGATGACGTTTTTTTTTTACAACTTTGCTGCCCTCCCCTTTCTTTACGTCACTCTCAAATTGTCAGATTAGTGGAATATACACTTTTTAGGATGTAATTAACTCACCCTACCTTAATCTGACGCGCTCGAGAATTTCTGATGGTCAATTTTTTTTTACTAATCTGATCCTGTATCCTTCACGGGCGGCCTTATATATGGGCCTCATGTTTGGTGGAGGTACTTAACCGGGTACAAGGTATCCCCCTGTATATTAATCTGCCGCGCTTTAGTGAATCCCGAAATCCCCGCTTGGGCTCCCCTACTATAGAGTACTGCCTCAAACCCCCTATAGTCCCGATTTTTTAAAAAACAGTCCCTTTTAATCCGACAAATTACAGATCAAAATACAAAGGTTTGTTGGCGCATACAAGTTGCAACCTGTTTAAACATGCATTACAAATTATAGTACATGCACAAAATAATCTGATCGCAGTAAGGCTGGACTCTAATGATTAAAAACAAATTCTTCTCTTACCTTATAGAGCAAGTTCCACTTGACCTGCAATGTGACCTTCTTCTCTTGACCTTTGAGATTTTTGAGTTGCTGGTCGATGTCGTCTGCGAGCAACTTCAAATCCTCAGGCTCGAGCACATCCGAACCGCAGTCTCGCCGCGCCGCCGCGCTGTGGGGCTGACTCTTCAACCACTGCACCACTTCTTGGTGCTTCTTTTCTCTGCCAAGATCGAAGTCACATCCATTATTTAAAAATAAACATAAATCTGTGAATGTATGTGTCTGGGTGTACTTTATTTCATTTATTTAATAATTAATAAATAAGTTTTTTTTTTCAATAAATGAAATTAAAATGAGCACTCAAAAAGGGATAACCAATTTTTGTTTCATTGGTCACTATGAAAATTTTGATGGATCCGGTGGACCCCCTGCAGTTACTAATACTAAAAAAAACGTGACGCGTTGTAGTGATTATGGAAAATGCAAGTCTACAAGTAACAATCGTTGAGCTTCTTAAAATATTATCTGCCTATATTGATAGAAGTCAAGCCAACATTTTAGTTCGAAACCAAATTAATTTTCATGGACTCCCGCTTATGATTGTGGACCCCCATTTTTTGTCTCGCCCAAAGTAGACCCCCGTCGAGTGTCCCGTGGACCCCTGGGGGTCCACCTGGACCACTTTGGGAATTACTGGTTTAAATGATGCTCACCTGAACATCTATTTTTAAAGTCTATAAACGCCATTAAAAGTGTATTAAAAGGTAAAATATCTTCTAACAAGTTATTAAATAGTTCTTGCAACTCACCCAACTTGACCAGGCCAGAGATCGCCTTCGAAGAAGACGTCGTTGCCGAAGGAGTACGCGAGGTTGTCGAACAGTTCGGGGAACTGTTGCGCGTACCGCTTGACGAGTTCGATGCACCGCGTGGAGTACAGCCACGCGTTCGAGACCGTGCAACGCCGCGTGTACCCAGCCACCTCTTGGTTCTGCCATAATTACAATCATAATTACATTGGTTTAGTTGTTGTAGGTAAAGTCGAAACGTGTTTTTCGATTAATTCGATAAACATTCGCCTGTGATTGGGTTTGTCCTCATGTATATTAAGTTTTTTTTTAACTGAAAGAATATATTCTGAATCCTTTTTCAAATATTTGATGGCAGTCAGCATTTACCTTTTTATTAAACTTCAAATTGAGCCCCACATTGACTTTGCTCTGTGTCTCTGTGGGTAAATCATTCTTTTCTCCGTCCACAACGAGCACAGTACCAGTGATGCGAGAAAGCAATTGGGGTGATATACCTAAAAAGAGAATACATACACAATTTCAATCATTTAATTCAGTTTATTTTTTAGTCTGGCAAATACTCTGATAGTGATAGTGTTCCTTTCCAAAGAGGATTGGCGATCATGGTGAAGACATTTATACGAGCGAGGCAAACTATAAATGTCCACTATAAATAAGGAGAATGACAATAGTATATTTTTCATACATCTATTGAACAATGTATTTATTCCGCCTTATAAGGAATCGGTGCACCATTCCACGTGGTTCAATTATTGTCACATCAGGTACACATCCAATCTCAGGTGTTAAGTTTTCAAATAAATCGAAAAACTCGTGAGATATAGGATAAAATATTTTTTTTATCGTAGTTTAAATTGATCCTTTTAGAAGCTTCCTAGACGTGTACTTCGTTAATCCGCACTAGTCCAGCGTGGTGGACTAAGGCCTAAACCCTCTCAGTTGTAGAGGAGGACTGTGACCAGCAGTCGGATGTATATGGACGTATGATGATGATAAATTGATAAATTTGAAAAATTATTACTTACCACAAGCAGCTGCTGCGTGGTTTGCATTTCGGTACGAGCTTGTTGGCGCTCTAATGGTGGGCATCGGTTCAGGCCTTTCTAGTACTTGTACTTTGATTCGGCCACTGCGAATCGCCTCCGAATTGACTACCTGTTTTGTTTTATGAATGTTATTTTTAGATTCATAAGGTAATGTAAGGCTACGTCTTATAACTTGCAGTATCTGATTTAATTGGTTTATGAATAATAAATTTAAATTTTAAAAGGTAAATTAAGAGGGTGAATATTTATCCCTAAAAATAGGCCACATAATTACTGATGTGGATATTTTCAGTATTAATTGTTTTTCCCCTATTACGTGGGACTGATCCATACCTGGCGAAATGTGGGTGCAGAAATGCACCTCTGCCTACCCCTTCGGGGAATACAGGCGTGAGGTTATGTATGTATGTGTCAATTGATAAATATTAAGACATTAATAATTTTTGTAAACCAAAAATTACATGTCCACATTAAATAATATGAAAACATACATCAATTAATCAATTCATCAGTTCGATCTGAAATTGGACTTTAAATCAAGTAGTGTATGTAGAATAGGCGAGCGTGCTGGGCTAAGGCCTAAATCCTCTCAGTTGTAGAGGAGGCTCAGGCCCAGTAGTGGGACGTATATGGGCTGATGATGATGATGGTGAGGATGGTAGTGATGGTGATGATAATGGATCACCATTAGTGATGATGGTGGTGATGATGATGATGATGTGACAGTGATGATGATAATGATGTGTGTAGTAGTTGGTACTCGCCGTGGCCTGGCAGCCGTAGTACTGTCCGTGCGTGAGCAGGTAGACGGTGGAGCCGGGCGGGTAGGCGTCGCGGGGCGTGCGCGGGTAGTCGGGGGGCGGGAGGCGCGCGGGCGCGGCCTGCAGCACGGCCTGCAGCGCGTAGCCGCACGACACCGCGCACCACTCGGGAACCACGCTCATGCGCGAGCTGTCCGACACCACGCACTTGTACCCTGTACACAGATACATCTTCATTGCAGTCAGCCACTACCAGGCGCTGTCCACGTGATGTTTTTTTTTTAAAGTAAAACCTTCTTTAGATAAGATAAGATAAAAAACACTTTATTGTGCACCATTTAAACAGGAAATAACGATACAAAAAAAAAAAAAAACAACTAAAATACAGTGGACAATCGGCGGTCTTATCGCTTAGAGCGATCTCTTCCAGACAACCAGGCGTGATGGAATATTTAACGAGTGATTAGCGAAATGTGGGGGTGTTTAAATGGTTTAATGAATATAATTATACACACACATACATAAATACACACATAATAAATATAAAAATAATAATATAATATATATATATATATATACATATATATATATAATATATATATATATATATATAATATAATATATATACAATAACAAAGATTACTAGGAGTTAGAGAGGTAGTATGACTTTAATTTATTTTTAAAAATATTTAATGATGGCGCTTGTCGAATTGTCGACGGCAGTGCATTCCACAGGCGTATAGCCTGTACTGTAAAGGAGCCGTCAAAAAAAACAGTGCCATGCACAGGAGTTTTCAGTTTAAAGTTTTCTGACGACCGCAAAGAAAGGAAATGAGAAGAGTGAAGAAATTCAAAACGATTCTTAAGATAAGCAGGAGCAGAGGGATTAAATAGATGGGTAAAAAAGTTTTAAATCGCGTCAGATCACGTGACCCTGATCGAAAATGCATAAGACGCATTTCGTAATATAAATTGTCAAGTTTGTGTACTATAGAACAATAAATATTGTATTTTACCACGTAAATGATAGTATTTTATTCTAATAAAAAATGCAATTCGAAATTATTCCCCTAACAATTGCAAAATATTCAAAAATGCACAACGTTAATGTTGAAGTTTGCACTTCTGGCGGCACTCCCGGAGTGACAACCGTTTTTTTAACTTTTTTGAAATGGGGCGGTGATATGCTGATGGTAACGACGGTGGGGAAGCTCGGAAGGGCCCGCAGGCATTCTTGACGTGCTAAACATCGCTCATTCAATATTTCTATTTAATTTTTAAATGATTTGATCCGCATTAAATAGGGATTTATGAGTGTTAAGTTTATTTTGTCTTTAATTCCTAAAAATATCTTATAACTCACAAAAACACATATCTAATAGATTTAAGGATATAAGCAAGCGTAAAGTGTTATAAAGGTATTAAAAAAAGTGCAGGGTTTTAAAAGTGTAATTTATTTTTGCTTCTATAACAAAAACATCACTCCATACACAAACAAAAACAAAAAATGGATGAAGTGCGTGAAAGGAAGATATGAAAGAAAAAGGGGTGAATTAAGAGATGACAGCTGAAAGGGATGTTTGGGAGGAGAAGAAATCATACTGCACCGACCTCAAACAGAATTGGAAACAGGGCAAGAACGATGATAAACAAAAAATAAGTGCAAATGTAAATATTTGCTTAGTTATATGTGATTGAATTTAATGACATGATGTTGGGAACACTGTTAACCTTATACACATATAAGGTTTGTAACTGCTGGCTAGAAAACCTAAGTAATGTTAAAAAGCAGTATATTGAAATAATACTCGACAAAAATGAGAGTGAAATAAGGTCGAGTGTAATGGAACATAATGGTATGGACAAACAGAAATGGAGAAATTCCAAGATTATTGTGCTGTAATTATGTATTAGTATATAATAAGATATTATAACACCTTTAAAAAAAATGAGAATACTTAAATATGAATGGTTTAACTTATCTATTTCAATACCTACTGTTTAATTTAAAAAATATAATTACCTTTCAAATTAACAGCATGGATGATGACATTCACATCTCCTAATTCGATGCCGAGACGATTTTTGTTACTGAAAAAAATGAAAATAATATTTGTTTAAGAAGTTTTTGTATATAAATGTAACATTCAAAATATCAAACCAATTAGAGCTTTTCAATTATTTTATCATTATTTTGAATATGAAATACATTGAAAAAGTATATTTTTTCAAGCATTACTAAATGCTAAAAACAACAAATTCAAAAATGCTTGATTATTTACAAATTTCATAAATTAAATATTGGACAACATATTTTATTGTGATTTTAGAATTGTCAAATGAATTCTTCCTTATGTTAGCCAATAACTATTACTCACTGTTCAATAATTGTGCTTCTCTCGCTGAGCCATTGTTTATGCAAATTGCCTGTATTCTCTTCATTGCTGTAAAGTGGCAACCCACTCGCGTTGTTTTGGTTCTCAATATGATGGAGACGAACTTTCTCATTTGACACAGATATTACCCTGAAATATATATTTTTTTAAATTTTTATATATCTTGGTCTCGCAACATAAATTGGCATCGGCGTTCGAGAGGTATTATAGATAAGATAGCCATTTTGGTCATATTTCTACAGTACTGTATCTCCACAGGTTATGCAGAAGTGTATACCTATCGATTTATTAATTATAAAATACTAAAATAAAGAATTTAAAAAAGAACACAAAAAATATATATATAATTATAGGAGAATTAACAAAATAAACTATAAAATTCAATTAAAAAACTACAGCCACAGTCATACATCACACATTCAATTCACAAAAGTGCAAACATTCCGACAAAATCGCCTTCCATTCCTCCATGAATACATTATTATTATTTTTATTAATTCTCCTCATAGTTGTTTGTTATTTATGTTATATTAACTTAAGTATATAGTGTACAAAAACGTATATAAAATAAAAATAAATAAAATATTATTGCTAATGCTCATTTGACACCAATTATTATTGCCATATACTATGTGGCCGCGTAATTGGCTTTTCCGTAAAAACTCTGACTAATTTTCAAGGGCCCCATTAAGGGTTGGTACATAATATATCATTGTATTACTATGGTATAATATGAAAACTTACTTGGCTTGCGCTAGGTGAGGCCATCCCACCCATATAATTTTTCCCAAATAATCATGAGCTATTTTCTCTAGGGGTTCTTCCTCTTTTGTTTCTCTTATGATCTCCACTATCATGTTTTCATTTCGGGATGGTTGGTCAAACACTTTAACTTTGCATTTTTTCAAATATGTCTGCAAAAATAAATAAGTATTTAGTATGATATAATTTATTTTTAAATATTTTATTTTTGTCTATAGGAGGTGTGTCCAAGTAACACTCAATAGGGTATCAAAAAACGATAATGGCTGCCTAAATTAAATCGGAATGCGTTAATAATTTTTACGTAGGTTGCATAGGGGATTGAAGACCTCATGCACTAAGGTAGGTAAGGTACTATTTTTTATATGTATTTTATAATTATAATTCATTCATATATATTATATTCTTTATGTAATGTATTAGATTTATTATCCGCCTTTGTTCACCTTTTGGTTGTCTGAAAGAGATTGCTTAAAGCTATAAGAGTGCCATATGTACATGCATTTTTCTTTCTTCTTTTTTTATTTTTTTTGATTTTTTTTTTTTTTTTTTTTTTTTTTTTTTTTTTATGTGTGTGCAATTAAGTTTCTTTGCATAGTAAGGTGGGTTTTATTTATAGTAAATTTGAATATGATCATCGAATGAAGGTAATAAAGTAGGGTTGTCGATTTGACATGACGGCTGATAGAGAAGTTTGGAAGGATAAAACATATTGCGCCGACCCCAAAAAAAAATTGGGAACAGGGCAAGAGAATGATGATGATGTCGATACCTTGTATTTGAGGTGCTTCATGGTGGGGAACCCTGGGAAGAGCAGGTGCGTGTTGGCGTTGGGCAGCACCCCGCGGCGCAGCAGGTCGCCGCTCACGTCCAGCTCCTGGCGCCACACGCGCCGCTCGCGCGCGCGGCACTCCTTGATCGCGGGGAAGTACTCCGGCGCCTGCGCTACTCCTGACCACGCCGTCACAAAACGACAAAAATGTAACGTGGCTCGATCCTCAAATTACTTTTATAGATTTAAAACAGTTTGATTTTAATGAACACTTCTAGAAACTACCAAAATTGTAAAAATGTTTTATCATATAATGTATTAGATTTATCAGATTTTATTTTTCTAGTTGAGACATCAATTAAAAAAATTAAATTAATTTTAAACTTACAGATTGTAGAAATGTTGGTTTAGAAATCAAATAGTCTCCTATTTTAACAATTGTTGTATATTCTAAGTTTCAATACCTTGACTTTCTTCCACCCATGTATACTCTAGCATGGGTCCGTGCCTGTTGCGTTGCAGCTCATCCTCTGTGAGTCTTTGGTAGCAAGGTGCCATTGCAGATAACAAATTAGTCTGGGAAAAAATAGTTTGGCATAAATACAAGAAGTCTTCAAGAATCATGAAATTCGTACATAATAAACAGATTTCATTGGATTTTACATTAATAAGTATAAACTTTCATGCTATTCTTGACATTAAAAAAAATGAAGACCCTTTCAATTAATAGTATTTTCTCTTCTTTTTTTCCTCAAGCATGTGATACGGACCTCGTCAATGAAGGGTATGAGCACGACGGCCTCCCAGTCGTTGCGCTTGCCGTTGAGGTCTGTGTCGAAGTGCAGCGGGTAGTAGTGCACGATGGGCGAGTCCTCGTCCGTCATCAGGTCGTGGAACGGCGTCGGCAACAGCTGCTTGCTCGCGGCCGGCAGCACCGCCAGCAACTGGCCCACAAACAACCAACATATGCATACAAATATCAAATCTTAATATGAACCGTCCGCCAACCCGCACTAGGCCATTGTGATGGACTAAGGCCTAAACCTTCTCAGTTGAAGAGGAGGCCCGTGCGCAGCAGTGGGACGTATATGGGCTGATGATGATGGTGTTAGGTCAAAAGCAAATTATATACAATCACGCCTTATATTGAACTGTTAGATATTTACAGAGTGTAAAGAGACCGTGATTGACAAGTGAGACTTGTAACAGTTACGATGATTACGAATACATTGCCGCTAAAAAAATACCGAACAAAAAAACAAAAAAAAAATACGTTTTCCTAACCACTAAGTATATCTATTAAAAGTATCAGTTTTCGGATTTATAACGAATTCATCGTGGATTATTCGACTTTTGCGTGAGTCATAGAGTCGATTTACGCCGTCACTAAGGTGATCACGATACAAAGTAGCAAATGGACATTACCTGTTCAAAGGGTTTGAAGGGCTCGCCCAGCTCGAACTCGATGTTGAGGTCCTTGAAGCCCTTGATGTCGGAGATGTAGGGCGCGTAGTGGTGCGGGTAGTACCAGCACCACGACGGGCAGCCCTTGTAGTAGTACGACAGGTTCCACTGAATGGCGCGCACGTAGCCCTCCGCCTGGTCCGCCAGCACCTCACTGGAAAATAAATCATCATCATCATCTCTCGCTGGTCGACACTTTTTTTGGACTCCATTACGCTTACCATCAGGTGTAATGGGGTCACTTTGCCAAGCCAGAATTAAAAAAAAAAAAAATACACCCAACAGTCACATACATACTTCTGACCCCACATTAACATACGAGTCTTGTGTCGTGGGCATCAGAAACTACGAGAGACTTTTCGGTCTCACATACACCCAGACCCGAAGCAAATACTTGTGGATCACACAAACATTTTTCTCGGTGCGGGAATCGAACCCGCGGCCTCTCGTTTCGCAAGTTGGTATCTAGCCAACTGCGCCACGGGGCTGTCAACTAGCTCAAACATACACATTGGTTTTTAATACAGAACTAGTATATTAGGCTTTAGGCGTCTTTCTGTTGGGCATGTAGCTCTATACAGGGTGTAATAAGACCGTGATCGAATACTAAGACAGGTAATATTTACGGTGATTTTAAAAATAAAAAAAAACGACAAAAAAAATAAATAAAACAGATATTTCTAATAACCATAAGTATTAAATGTATGTGATGATTAAGAAAACGTCATTTTTTTTATTTTTTGTCTCGATTTTTTTTAACATCAACGTGCTTGTAATCACCGTAACTATTACCTGTCTTAGTTTTCGATCGCGGTCTTAATAATAATATGAAATGAAAATATTTTTTTACATGACAATATTAAACAAATACTTACTCAGTGACTTTGGAGTAATCCAATTTGTTCATATAATAATCTTTCTTGTGTAAAATAAACTCCATCTCTATATTGGCTTCCTCTGTAAAAAAAATTAAAAATGTATTCTACTGAAAAACTCCTCAATTTTTAAAAATTATATAATGCTCCTAAGATAATGATATTATTTTCTTGTTACTTTTCAATGCATATATTTATATTTACATCACTAATATAGGTATAATAGCTAATCATTTTATTATAGGCTAAAATTAGGAAATATAAAAATGTTGACTATATCTGTAATAACTCAGTAACATATTGTTATGCCTCCGCTTCTTTATGCAGAGCAAGTGTAAACTCTGTTTATGCAAAAATTAAGGTAAAATAAGGCTTAAATATGAAATCTCAGTTTATTACCGTCACTAGTCTCCTCATACTCTTCGTCAGCGTCCATATCGTCCATGAACTGTAAAATACAAGTTATTTTTATTTATTTATTACGCTGAGTACATTTAGTACATTCAGAAACAGTTGTAAATCATAAAAAAATCAGTACTAGAAAGATTACAAAGAGCGACCCTATCGCATATGGCGATTTTTTTTAAGGCAACCAAAGGACATTCTAAAAGGATTTGTTGGGAGGACAGTGTGTACAAAAATATATAATTTAGATGCAAATTTAATCATACATACTCGTATACACACATAAGTACACATACATATATGTACATACATACAATATAATATATTAATAAAAAAAGGATATTGGAAAGGAAAGTTGCTACTATTACGTATAATTATGAAAATAGTGATCTCATGACTAGTATTTTGAATGGTGAGTGATTTAGCCCAGTGATTCAGTTAATGAGGCAATTTGTTATACACAATACATCAGTACAAAAGTGTCTACATACCACATCTTGTGTGGAACGCTACAATAGTATCAACATTGAACATACCATATCTTGTGTGGCGTTGATGAGAGCCTGCAGTTCGTCGTCCGGTTTGTTCGCCTTTATGTCATCTATATTAACGTTGAACGTTTCGTCGTTGTCTGGCTTGTACTGAAATGTAAGATTGGAATTAATTAAATAAATAAATACATCCAGCAGTCACATACATAGTCCTGATCCCACGTTAAGATACAAGTATCAGAAACATCAAGACACTTTTTTGGTCTCACAAAAACCCAGACCCGAAACAAATATTTGTGGATCACACTAACATTTGAATTAACTAACGGTGTGGTGCAAAGCTGATATAGAAATACACCACTGCCTACATATTGAGAGCTTTTGAGGATACGAATGTGAGATTGTAGAATTATTTTAGCATAGGGAGATAGCAGACCAGGTATGAAATGGGTGGTTCAGGTCTGGCCCCAGAATGGAGGTATTTATTTTGGTGCTTAATAATAATATTTTTTATCATGTATTTAAAAAAAAATATGATAATATCCATCACATTGACTGCCTCGTGGTCTCGCGGTACAAGTATGTGTCGTGAGATCTAGAGGTCCTGGGTTCGCTTCCCGGGTCGGACGAAGTGTTATTGGGTTTTTCCATTAGGAAATTCTCAGTAACAGCACGGAGTCTGGAAATGTGCCCGAAAAACGGCAGTAGGCTTGCCCCCTATTACGTGGGACTGATACATACTTGGCGAAATGTGGGTGCAGAAATGCACTTCTGCCTACCTCTTCGGGGAATACAGGCGTGAGTTTATGTATGTATGCCATTACATAAGTTACACAGTTGAATCTAGGACGGTATTGATATCAAAGAAAAAAATTACAATTCGTTTTGCTGAGGGTATTTCTTGCCGTTTCTTCTCCATAAGGATAACACGTTCGAATCAGCGATAACTTTAAGCTGAAGTTTTAAAAGTAGTTGTAAAAGTCTAATTGAATAAAGATTTTTTTGACTTTGACACTGTTCTAGAAGTTTTTGGGAGAGGTCCAGAAGTGGAAGTGTTTCGGCTGACGATAATAATTATATTTACATACATATACATAAACTCACGCCTATATTCCCCCGAAGGGGTAGGCAGAGGTGCATTTCTGCACCCACGTTTCGCCAGGTATGTATCAGTCCCACGTAATAGGGGGCGAGCCTATTGCCGTTTTTCGGGCACAATTCCAGACTCCGTGCTGCTACTGAGAATTTCCTAATGGAAAAACCCAATAACACTTTGCACGACCCGGGAATCGAACCCAGGACCTCTAGATCGCACGGCACATACTTATGCCGCGAAACCACGAGGCAGTCATAATTATATTTACACATCGTAAAAATAAATATTATTATAAAACATAATATAGTCCATTAAGATAGACATGTACAATTATTACATACCTCTTTTCTCTCCATAGCATTAGGCCGTCGACCTGTTTTCCCTTCAAAATATTTCAGGTCAGCATATGTGTCTTGAAACTTCTCCTTATCAATCTTAGCCAACTCTTGCATGAATATTTCGAACCTTGCCAAATTCAAATCACCTGCTTCGTTTATATAGCCTGTAACAAGCGAGAAACATGACATTCCCTTTGACACTTTCTGGTAGTGCTGTATTGAAGACTCTTATACGATAAAGCTGTTTAGATTATCTTTAAAAAAAAAAACAACCCAAAAAGAGACATCATGAAAGCCGTGATAGGAAACAATCACAGACACATAACTCTAACTTTACTTCGTTATGCGCGAATTCATAATGCGTCGCTAAGGACTTTAACATCAAAGAAAACAAAGAATTCTCAACAAAAATTCCTCAGAAATGCCCAACAACACATACTATTTGAGATGATTTAGATAATTATAATTGCTACAGTGAAAAATTTCATACTAACCATCTAAAGTTGGCAACACCGTCATATAAGTCTTATACAATAATGGCAAGGCGTCATTACTTATATGCATATTGGGTAAATTGGGAATAAAATCATTCCCCACAAGAAAACCCATTAGCACCCAGTCGTCCACAATCTTCTCTAAGTCATAGGGGAACGGTAGTTGGTCTTTTATCGCTATGAATTCCTGCTCTAAATATTCCCTTAGCAACGACAAGTGGAGCAGGAAGAAATTGGTTTCTTCAGGGCTTGTAGTGCGTTGTGTCGACTTGCCGAATTTTACCTGAGAATGAAATTTTTAGTTGTTAGTATAAGATAATAAGTGACCTAAAACGTGGCATTTGTGAATTTAAATTAATTACTTTTATAAGTTACGAGTTGAATAGTACATAGCCGCTTATTTTTAACTTCTTTACTTGATGGTTTGATTCTAAACTTCACTAAAACTCCGCTTAAAATTATTTTTGGCAGATGAAAACTAATTTATTATATTATGATATATTTATACTTTGCCTTCTTACATTCCATCCAAAATTTGTCTGGAAGAGATCGCTCTCAGCCTTAAGACTGCCTATTTACTACCTTTTTTATTTATAATCCCATTTATGCACATTTTTGAGGTAGGTAGCAATAAAGAGTTATCTGTCTATCTACCTATTTATTCATTGGGACGAAATGTGAACATTACATTCCTTCATTGATGATGTTGTATCATGTTGCCTTTGAGGTTTAGGCGAGCGGTCGAGACAACATCTCGTCGGTCGTGAGTACAAACCTCAGGTACAATCTCTGACGTTCCCAAGTTATGTGTGCATTCACAATGAATTATCTCGTACTCTAAAGGTAAAGTAAATCATATAACACACCTAAGTTCTAAGATTTTTTTCACATTTGTAGTCCCCCAATTCGCACTAGGCCAGCGTGTCCAGCAGTGGCACAACAGTAAATATTTATACGGTGATATAAATACAGATTGTTTTAAAATTTAACCACTGCGTGTGGTGTGTATCGCTAGTGAGGCTTAAGGGGATGGGAAGAGGGGGGGGGGGGGGGGGTTAATTTAGTTGTTGGCGGTGTAAGGGCCAGTAGTGTTTACCTCCTCCCTGAGCAGCGCGAAGTGCGGCTCGTGCGTGCACATGCCCAGCATGATGAGGTCGGCGTCGAGTCCGTACAGGCAGTGGCGCGTGTCGGGGTCGTACTCGGGCTGCGAGCGCGCCCACCGGATGTAGTCCATGATCTTGTGCTCGCCCTCCCCCGGCGTCTGCGTCATCACATACAGGTTATACCTAACGGCCATCCTGAGTCGGGAATACCCCCACATCATGCCATTCAATTAAACCACGTACATAATTAAGCATACGATAATATACTGTTAGAAAGAAAATGAAGTCGCGGGTAGCAGTGGTCGCTGAATATAGAATAGGCATGCAAGTTTTTACAAGTAACAGTCGCTGAGCTTCTTAAAATATTATCTGCCTATATTGATAGGAGAAGTCAAGCCAAGATTTTAGTTCGAAACCAAATAAATTTTCATGGACCCCCACTTACAATTGTGGACCCCCATTTTTCGTCACACACAACGTAGACCCCGTCGAGTCTCCCGTAGACCCCTGGGGGTTCACCTGGACTACTTTGGGAATTACTGCTCTAGGATATTAGTTATATCCATAATAAACATCATCAAAATTGGTCTAGCCCATTGAGCGAGAAGTAGTAAAAAACTCACAAACTATTACTTATATATTAGTGTGGTACTGTGATGTTCGACTCACCTCATGTCCGGACAGAATGACTTTGACCTTGGACCACTGCGGGTCGGTGGATATCTTGTGCTTGACGAAGTACTTGAGCTGCTCGTGTAGGCGCGCCATGAACACTGTACCAGGAGTGATGCAGTTGCTGTCGAACCGCTTCTCTGACGGCAACTTTTCGCCTGGATAAAACATACGAATGATAATCATCATCAGCCCATATACATAAGTCCAACTGCTGGACTCGAGCCTCCTCTACAACTAAGAGGGTTTAGGCCTCAGTCCACCAAGCTGATTTAGTGCATGTTGGCGGACTACACACCTAATAAATTCATAAGAATTTTTAGATATGAAGGTTTCATCACGATGTTTTCCGTCACCGTTAAAGTAAGTGATAATCCATTGTGAATATACACATAACTTTAAAAAGTCAGAGGTGTACGCCTGGGGTTTGAACCTGCGACCGTCGAGATTCTAGACCGCACGCCTAAACCCCGAGGCCATCACGTTGAATTTCCTTATGGAGTAATCCAACCAGTAAATGGCAATAACTTGCCTGGGATAGGCAAATAATAGGCGAATGGTGGTTGTAAGAATACAACCATATTCTAAACCTTCTCGGATGCAGATGTGAATGGTTTATTTATTTAATTTAATGTTTTGTATCTATGCTTATATAATTGAACTACAGTTAGTAAATTTTAGTTATAAAGCTGTCTCTATGACCTTTTGAAGAAGTTTCTCAAGATATGTATAATTTTGTAAATAAATATTTATGTTTGAGTGAATGAGAACATATTTAGAATGCAAAATACATTGAATAGGAGAGCACAATATTGTACCTTTTTTTCTAGCATCATCTTCTAGTTTTTCAGCCTCTCTTGCAGATCTGAACCTGTTGACATATTTATTTGTTAAATTCTTTGTATGGTAGTTGATTGAGTGCACATTTCAAAGAGAAATGACATATACAATGGCATTGTGAATTCTTTGGAGAGCTTGAATTTTTCAGTGATTGGTTCTTTATATCAACCCAAATTTTTGCTATAATATGTAATGTGTAAAACCTACCACATTAAATAGAAAGTATTTGAACTGAAATCAGAAAGATCATTAAAAAAATCTCAGGTTTCATACCCTGGTTTGGACTTATACTATGTAAAGTAACATTGGTACAGGCTGATAACAAAAAAGTGCAGTTTTTGCAACATGATTTCCATTGCTAAGCATTGGCTTTAAAAAAGAAGTGTTTCTAAGAAACTTGATTTTATCTATTCCCCATAATACAGTATTTACAATTCATTAATCATTACAAATTACAACATTATTACACTGCAAAACAAATAAGATTGCTTTCTTTAGTCATATCAAGAACAAGTACACTGTCTTAGGTCAATGACTTACATAGTCAATAATACTTCATAAGCAGTTGAGTGTCTTATATTTATGTTGTGTATTGCACAATACTTAAAATACATAGCTGTCTATACTGTTGTTCATAGTATGCAATATTTTCTTCTTTTACTAAATCTATCTTTCATAGATAAAAAGCTCTAATTGTACTTTTTAAATGTATCTCATCACTGACTATATCCTAGTTTACAATAAAGAGATGAATAAACAATTAGATAAAGACTTGAAACAAGTATATCTTATAAACATATAAGATATACGTTTTTTTTTTTTTTTTTTTTTTTATTCTGGCACGGCAAAGTGACCCCATTGCACCTGATGGTAAGCGCAATGGAGTCCAGAAAAAGTGCCGACCAGCGAGAGATGATGGTCTCCCGTTGGTCGACACAATCATGCCGGCCGAATACCTCTTCACCTTATTGTGAAGAAGTTTGGGGGACTATCAATCATGGCGATCAAAGGACCGACCGCGACAAACCGGCCAAAAAATGCCGGCACGGTCATCCTTTCACCATGATTGAAGCCCCCCCGAAAACCGGATATACACTGGCTGATCCCGGAACGCGGCACACTTGCATGTGCCACTATGGCGGGTTTTACGCCCTGTGTACGGTGGTCGCCATCCGGGCGGATACGAATATCCTACCACCACCAGCAAAGTGTTTAAGTGATATCAGTGGCAGTACTTCTATGGAAGCTCAAAAATGTTACAAGTTAATTGTGTAATGACTAGTTTATAATTGTTTATTGTGGGGTCTGGATATTCTCATTAATATGTCAAATTTCATATGTTAAATAAAGATTTACAGCTAAAAGATTTTTATTCGGAATTTTGTAAGGCAAACTGGGATTTTAGTCTTCTATGAAAGTGCCGCCTCTGAGTGATAAGTCTTATTTTGTTGCCTAATAATATCACTCAAACTTGAATTAATCCCTTGCACAGTATGTTTTAACTCCTGCATTTTAATTTGCAATTTTGAAGAGTTTTCAAGGGCTCTCTTTGAATTAAAATATGGTTCATAATACAAACTTCCAATATTAACAATTACTGCCTCATGTTCTTATGGTATGAGTATGTGCCATGACATCATGAGGTCCTGTGTTCGATTCTCAGGTTGAGTCTGGAATTGTGCCCAAAAAACGACAATAGGTTTACTCACCCTAATGTGTAAAACAGGTGCAGAAATGCAACTAGTTTGTGTAAGTGTAATATCAACAATTGTAATGAGCCCTATTTAACTTATATATTACCTTCTTCCTCTCTGTTGGTTCATTTTTGCCCTAGGTGCAACTCCATCAATAGCCATGAAGAACAATTTCTTAGGCTTTATTATTTGGAACAGTATGCTGATATAATGAAATATATCCTGGAATATTTTTTCCTCTGTGATTCGGAAATGAGGATTTGAGTCGTCAGGATGTGAGCAGTTGTGGATGATACCATTCATGTCTAAATACATGTTGTCGAATTCTGGTATCTAAAAGAACAAATTTATTACACTATGTTACATACTGAAAATTATCTATAAATTAACATTCAGATTCTTTAAGCTGAATAAACTGTGACAATATTTTGATTGGTTCTCAGATTGTGATAAATTATGTTTAAATGTAAGATTGTGATGTATATAATTTTTTTTTAATTCTGATTCTTCTTATACTTCAATTTGAAAAAAAAACAGTATTAATGTACAAGGATATTTTAATCTTAAGGAGTGCAGAACACTAATATTCGATATGAGTTTATGGCTTTTATTTATCAACATATGCAACATATTGGAGACTAGATAATCTACAATTCCTACGAGTTGATCTGACAACGATATGAATAATTTTTTCCCAAAACATACCTGATATTGTTTAACTAGCTCATTTAGGCAAGGGTATCTCTCACTTGTGTACCTAAAAAACTTCGGCACTCCCATTTTGATTGATTATTTTGCAATTTATTCGTAAAATAGCTGAATTTGCGTAGTGATGAGTGTCCCCAAACGGAGGTAACCTTTATGTGCCACTGTGTACAAACTTTGGGGTACAATAGTGGCACCGATAGCCTGTCTAAAGGTTACTGTATATTTTTATTCTTCAAAATGTATTGTTTTAACGGCATAAATATTGGAAAGAGGAAATTATTTTACTGCAACCTACATCGCGTAACGGAGAATTTATAGGGATTGACAATTTAGAAAATAGTATGACAGTGTTGATTTCTCGACTAAAAAAATATATAGTGATATGTTTAAGGGAATATAATTAATTGAACATTTATTTCTTTAGTTATACACATTTATAGTTTAAAAAAATTATATGTCATAAGTAATAGGTACATGCATATTTAACGCTCCTTTTTTTCTTTTATTAGAATGCAGATAGTCGATTATTGCATGCAGACTTTTTGTAGTCTCTAGTTGTTGTTTTTTTAAAATTTATTGAATATAATCTGTGGCCTGTACTGTAAATATCTGATGTGATGATTGAATCGTAAACAATTGCCTTGTGATTAGAGGTGGGCGATTATGAATGATTTTGATAATCGAATGATACTACTAATACTAATTTTGATAATCGATTATGAAATTAGTAACTAATTTGTTTTCATAATCGAATGACGTTACTAATTTGAACTACTAATCTCGTCGGGACTGAAGTGGGTCTTGTTTTTTTTTTTTTTAGAAATTTAATTACCCTTATTACTTAAATAATAGTTCAAAACTGGGGGTTCGATAGAGGTTCTTGTTTTTTTTTTTTTTTAGGGATTTTATACCTCGCGAATGCAAATTAGTAATTGGAAATATCTCGAGACATGTTCATAATAGATATGAGCGCCGTGGGCCAATTCCACGGCGGGGATGTCGGCTAAAAAATGTTACGGCGGCGACGGCGTCGCGGCGGCGTGGCTTTAGAATTAGATGTTGTAATTAATAGAGATCAGTGTTTTATAGTAAAAAATAATGAAACACACCATCATTGGTTTCAAACATAGCTTTATAAGAACACATAAGCAAAGTATAATTGTTTTTTTTATTTACAGAAACTAATCACGTTTTGATGAATAATAATCTTATTATCAGTAAAACAAGTAAGCAAACATTAAAGAAATCACAAAAGAAGGAAGGAATCAATAAGGGCGGCTTAATTTTTCCTTGATCTAAATTTCTCACATAAACTTAAATACAAATTAAGCATAACGCTTAAGTTAGTAAATGTAAATATTTTAATTAAATTATTGTGAACAATAAATCTCTTCTATAATAATATAAGTAAGTTAAAAACACTATGAAAATATTAAATCTCAGCATAACTAAACAAAGTGAGCAAGCGCGAACACATGAATGGTGCGCGTGCGAGTGGGATAGCAAGTAGCGACAAGACACGGCGGCGCGCCGGACACGAACCACGGCGACGGCGGCGCGCCGGCGCGGCGCTCATATCTAGTTCATAATCGAATGATTTCATTAGTAATTACTAATTAGTAATATTTATAATCCAGATACGATACGATTACTAAAATTAGTAATTACTAATTTGAATTCAAATTAGTAATTACTAATTAGTAATTACTAATTCTCATAATCGAGATATCTCGAGATATCTTCATAATCGAATGATTCCATTAGTATATCTCATAATCGCCCACCGCTACTTGTGATTAATTTAGATATTTGAGGAGATTGTTCTATTACGTTATTACGTTCAATTAGTGTAAAACATAACGCTAATAAATCCACGTAAACGGCACACATTTTTTGGAAAATATAACCTAACCTAGCGATTGTAATTTGATGTTGAACCATGGAAGGCGATGATCTTGGAAATGATTTGGTGAGATTGGGCAATGGGTTTCTAGTAGACGAAGAAACTTATGTTGTAAATTCTGACGATGTTTTAGGTAATTATAACGATCATGTACGAAGAATGTTTGTTGAATGTTGACGTTGTTACTTCGCCTATTTACATTTTTACAGAGGATGAAAACAATTCAGACTCGGGAAGTAAAAATGCACCACTTAGAGAGCAAGACAGATTTTTACCCATCGCTAATATTGCTAAAATTATGAAGCGGGCTATACCAGACAATGCCAAGGTAATGTTTTACTATAACATTCATCAAATTAGTACATAGTTCCTCGGTTAAAAGTGTAGGTTGCCTTTACCTTGTTTGCTGCATAAAAATACTCTCAACCATAGTAATTACTTAGTACATTTTGTATTATTATTTATTCTAATAGTTCCACATTCCAATTGGTCCTTTTATGCATTTTCAATTAATTCTTTGCTTGCAATTAATTTCAATTAATGCTTTATTTAAAAAAAAGTATTGTGATTTTTAGATAGCTAAAGATGCAAGAGAATGTATGCAAGAATGCATATCGGAGTTCATATCTTTTGTAACAAGTGAAGCAAGTGATCGGTGTCAAACTGAGAAAAGAAAAACCATTAATGGAGAAGATGTGCTGTTTGCAATGAATACACTTGGTTTTGACAATTATGTTGAACCATTAAGGCTATACTTGAAAAAATATAGAGAAATTGTTCTGTCTCCAGTAAGTATAAATAATTATGAAATTAGCATATAATGGAAGAATTACTTTACTTCCATATTTTACTTTCATAAAAGCCTAAAATATATTTTACTTCCATAAAAGCCTAAACACACACATTAATTTGTAACATCTAGTTTATAACTGTTTATTATGAGGTTAGGATATTCTCATTTATATGCCAAATTGCTTTTGTTAAATTAATATTTAAAGCTTAAAAAAATATTATTATTCAGAATGTTGTAAGGCAAGCTGGGCTTTTTGGCTTCTATGGAAGTACCGCTACTGCATCAGGATAGATATCATACTGTGGCAGAGTCTCTTGCTATATATCTCTGTTCTTATACAGCAGTACAATCCTAGTTATGTTTTTGACTGCAGCATATTTTGTTCCAAAAAAACAATATATGGCGAAATAACATGATTGTGTTTAAAACACAGTTAAACTGCTAACACAATTATCTATTCAAGTTTTATTTTCCACAAAAGCATTTTAAATGTTAAAAGATTAGTTTTTGAAATAAATGAATGTAAAATACATGTCACTTCCTATCTTTAAAATATGTTTTTTTTGTCATTATCAATTACTTAATGGCATCATAGAAATGTATCAAAAAAACAGCAATTACAATTACATCACTGCCTGCCTTACCTCTTTTGTACTGTATATAGCTTTGAGTGTAACTATGTTTATTATAGAGTAATTTAATGAATGACTGCCTCGTGGTCTCACGGCACAAGTATGTGCCATGCGATTTAGAGGTCCTGGGTCTGATTCCTGGGTTGGGCAAAGTGTTATTGGGTTTTTCCATTAGGAAATTCTCAGTAGCAGCACAGAGTCTGAAATTGTGCCCAAAAAACATAAATACCTGGCGAAATGTGGGTGCAGAAATGCACCTCTGCCTACCCCTTCGTAGAATACAGATGTTAGGTTATGTATGTATGTAATTTAATGAATCTCTGATGATGCAACTTGCAATGTAACTCTATTACCAATGTTTATGATGTGTGAGCTAAAAAAAGAATATCTATAATGTAGCCAAGTGTATTTTGCCTTCCAGGTCACAATCAACAAACTGAACAAGACTATTGTATTATATGGAGGTAAGAAAAAACTGTGCTATTATAGTAAATTAAAAAAGAAAATTGAGAAATAATTTATTTTCCATTTTTGTGTTGACTTAGACTTAGCAAACAAACATCTACCAAAATTAGTTGTTGTATATACCTTATAAATTATAACAGAGAGACTGACAACATGAAATGAGTGAAAACCTTTGTCATGGTTAGTGTTTGGGAAACAGTCTTTACAATCAAGTCAGGTTGAGGCCTCACCATTATGGGAGGCCAGATCCTGATATACCCCTTTTTGACTCTTCTGAGGTATTACCTTTAATGGAAAGAGGTGAAAATCAAAGGATTCTGTAGTGATCACATACATTTTATACCTATGGTTGTTAGGAAAACTTCATTTTTTTATTTTTTGTCGGGATTTTCTTTAATGCCAGGGGGTTTGTAATGACCTTAGCTATTACCTGCCTTAGTTTCCGATCACGGTCTGAATACACCCTGTATAAAAAATAGTAGCTTCAAATCAATGATAACACTTTGTCACTATAGTTGATTTTTTTTTAACTATAGTGGCCTAGAAAGTTTTTGAAAATTTATGATTATGGTGAAAATCATTATTTTTGTTTTTTAGAAAATACTCAGTACCAGAATGGAGTCTGGGAATATGCTTGGTAAATGGCAGAGTCACCTGTATTATGTTGGATATCATTGTTTTCAACAAACCTGGTTATACAAAATACATCCGGGCTTTTGCGAATACAGGTGTAAAAGTTTATGTATGTATGTATCTTTATAAGGAACTGTATATATTTAAATTTCAGAAGACGGGACAGCGTGTGTGCCGACGGAAAACGACAATGAACAACAAGCGGACTCTCCGGTGCTCTACGCTTATCCCAAAGTCATTGAGGATTTTACAATTTCGTGAATATTTCTAAAGACAAGGATGTGCTTGTGTTTATTATTAAGTATTTTTTGGAAATGGTGAACATTATGATAAGGGTTTAAAATAAAATAAGTGTCGTTATAATTAAATTTATTTTCATAATTTAAGCTTATTTTATTTCGTACAAACTACACATAAATGCTTCAGGTAGTGATGAACCAAATATAACTGCTACCCTAAGTTTGATATTATACAAAAAAAACTTTATAGATTCCAAGGAACATATAAAATTACAAACAATTTTTATATTTTTGCTTATATTTACATAAAAAGTACTTCTCACACTGAAGTGCATGTGC
The DNA here is from genome assembly GCA_907164795.1 of Hemaris fuciformis. Taxonomy (NCBI): domain Eukaryota; kingdom Metazoa; phylum Arthropoda; class Insecta; order Lepidoptera; family Sphingidae; genus Hemaris; species Hemaris fuciformis. The sequence continues at coordinate 19,879,355 of OU015432.1, read as the reverse complement.
TAGATGTATATGAAAAAAATAAGTTCTTTATATAATAATCACTATCGAATTTATCATAAGAACACTTGATATAAAAATAAAACCTACTCCCTAAACTTATCTGTTATGTAACTGGGCAGAGGCATCAAGTATAAGAACTTGTTAAATACCATTATTCCTAGGGAGAAGGCGAACGATAACCCCAAATTGAAGTTTAAGTTGAAATCACCCGCTTGGTATATGTCCCCACTGAAGTGTTTATAAGCAAAACGCTCTGATAGGAATGCTTTTCCGCTGGCGTATCGGCAGTTAGCATTGGAATTCACGTTTAAGTTGGAAGGTGTTTGTATAAGGTTGGTAATTGATGTGCAGTTCTCGAATTCGTTGTAGGGGAGAATGTTGAACGTCGGTTGTTTCAAGACATTTCTATGCAGGAAAATGGACGCGTAACGCGTGTGCGTGATGTATGTTACGTAGTACAGCCAGTCTTCAAATCCTTTGTATGATCTGGAACATAAAAATGTTTATTTATTCAAAACTTTTTTGTACACATAAGATTAAAAGTAAGGAATACAGTAAACTAAATAAGTACAAAAGGCGGCCTTATTGCACAAGGCGATCTCCCACAGACAACCAAGGATGGAGATGTTTACTTAGAGGTATTCTTATAAATGTATTTAGGAAAACAGCTGTCTTGAATCGTCTCCTGAAAGGCCTCGCTGATTTTCATGGGACTTATATTGATCATAGCTGATATAAGGAGTAATTTAAGCACCTTTCATCAATAAATAATAATGTAGAAGTACCAAGTGGGACTAAAGTCACATTGAAGATAGCTGACCCGGCGAACCTTGTTCCGCCTAACAGTCGATTCTTTTTTTTAGCCTGAGTTACTCCTTATTACATCAGCTACCTGCCAATAAAAGTCCCGTCAAAATCGGTCCACCCGTTTCAGAGATTAGCCGGAACAAACAGCCAGACAAAAATTGTAAAAAACGTTTTGGTATCTAAGTATATGTACCGTGTATACATTCATATGCATTTATTAAAAAGCGGTTATTTCAATATTACAAACAGACACTCCAATTTTATTCAATTCAATCTATACAAGATTGATAACATAAGACAAAAGCCGTACCTTAGGAATCCACTAGCCAGCATGACGTAGATGCAAGTGATGTAGATATTGACCATGGCTGCAATTAGACCGTTCTTTACGAACATCATGACCGCCATGGCTTGCTGCTCAGCGTAGATGTAACAAGACCACAGCACCAGCGAGAAATACACGTAGTCCAGACCATCAGTTATATCCGCGAGTATCCTGATGTAACAAAAGTTATTATGATTAATCCTTAGCAGTGGCGGCCTTAGGGGGTTCCGAACGGGGCAATCGCTCGGGGCCTCTCTCTTGCAAGGGCCTCGCGCAACCCAAACAATTTTTTTTTTTTTATTTTTTTTTGTTAAAACTGTTCATTTTGATCCTTTATTATTTATTTAGGTTATAACTTAGCGGTAAATTAAAATAAAGTTAGTTAAGTAATTCAGTCCTTCAAATCATAATTAAAAATTCATTATGTAGTACTTGAATAATGCGCCTCGAATACTTTTCACAAAGGACAAAGGGCCTCGCAAAGACCTGCCGCCCCGAGCCTCGCAATGGGTAAGGCCGTCACTGCTCCTTAGAGCAGTTGGTAGGATGTAAATATTTTTGTGTATTATTTACAAAAATTCTATCATAGTTTGTGACACCCTGTACCCAAAATCAGAAGTGTGATTGGTATACAATTATTCTCAGCAAGTAGACTTATGTATTAAACCAATATTTTGCCTATATAAAATTTATTTATGTGCCGAGCGATCTAGAGGTCCTGGGTTCGATTCCCGGGTCGGGCAAAGTGTTATTGGGTTTTCCATTAGGAAATTCTCAGTAGCAGCATGGAGTCTGGAATTGTGCCCGAAAAACGGCAATAGGTTCGCCCCCTATTACGTGGGACTGATACATACCTGGCGAAATGTGGGTGTAGAAATGCAACTCTGCCTACCCCTTCGGGGAATACAGGCGTGAGTTTATGTACGTATGTATGTATAAAATTTATTTAAATTTTCTATTGATTGCTAATTATTAGTTTTTTTTTCGAGGTCACCTTTTGCTGGGAACAGAATATGTATGGTGGGACATAGGAATATAAACATTATCGACCATCGTATCATTAAGCAAATAATAATGGAGAAATTATAAACTTACGGGTAAATTATGGCTGAAGAAGCGAACGCAGTTATGAAGGAGAACGGTAATGAGACTAAGTTCCAAGAAAGTAGTAAACTTGCACCACTATAAAGTCCCTCTTGTGATTCTTCATAGTAGCGTGTTCTATACGGGCCATCTGTAAGTAGATTTATATGTATGTATAAGAAATTAACAAGTATACACAAGTCCTGGGTTCGATTCCCGAGTCGGGCTGTGCTATTGGGTTTTTCCATTAGGAAATTCGCAGTAGTAGCACGGAGTCTGGAAATGTGCCCGAAAAATGGCAATAGACTCGCCCCCTATTACGTGGGACTGATACATACCTGGCGAAATGTGGGTGCAGAAATGCACCTCTGCCTACCCCTTCAGGGAATATAGGCGTGAGGTTATATATGTACATTAAATATACCACTTAGTCCAACTACATTGCAGAAGGGCTGACTACGATTGGAACTGATTCAGCTTTAGGCCATAAAACTAGCTTAGTTTATTATTGGCCGAATACTGAAACGCTACTTAATCTGAGGGCGACTTATATTTAAGTGGCTGTTATAATTTAAGCGGTATACTGAAACATCATTTATCGGTTTTAAGACTGTGATTAACTAATGCCCACTTAAATTTCCATAAATGGCAACATTACCAAAAAGTTCTTTTACATGACATTTTTTAAGTATATTATAACAGCCTCATAAATATAAGTCGCCCTCAGATTAAGTAGCGTTTCAGTATTCGGCCATAAGCTTTATAAAGTTAGCGTTTCCGAAGAAATCTTGTAATTACGTAAGTATTAAGTATTGTAGGTGTCGAAGTTGGCTACTTAAAATATAATGTATTGTACTTACAAAGACATATTGTGTTCATAATGCTGATAAAGTAGGTTCCTACTATAGCGTTGAATATTAAACCACTCTTCGTTATGAAAGCACGTTGGAAGTCCTGCAGCAATAGGATCAAGATTAGCCAAATCTGATGAAAGTAAATTAGAACTTAGAAAACCTAATGTCCTTTTTACCTTAGCCTCGTTGTAAAACGCCCAGAGAATGAAGAAGTATATCGGAAGACAAAATAATCTCATAAACATTTGTTTTGCACCATTCTTTTTCAAGTTGAATATCGAAGCCAAAGTTCGTCTGAAAAGAAGATGGCAGATTATGAAGATTGTTCAAAAAAATTTTTTACTTAGTTAAGTTAAATTTATCTGTCTGTTAATTTTTTTTTATACTGGCACGGCAAAGTGACTCCACTGTACCTGATGGTAAGCACAGTGGAGTCCAAGAAAATAATACCGACCAGCGAGAAACGATATGGTCACCCGCTGGTCGACACAATCACTTAAAGGATCCAGGATAATGGAGTCATCACAGGATTTCATGACTTTAGTATTTAATCTTCATTTAAGATTAAAACTTACATGTACAACATCCAAATTACTTTTATTCCGTTGGGTTTTCCGTAATTCATTTGTATTTTGTTTGGGTTAATAATTCGGCTGTTCTCATGAAGGTTCCCTTGCATGATGCCTTGACCTTCATGCTTGAACTTTTCTACCAAAGCTGCTATCTGATGGTTAGATTCAATGAACCGTTCTCTAGACCTTCTGTCTACTGTTGATAAGCACACTGTAAAATAATAACTAAAAATTACCATGTTTTTTTTTTTTTTTTATCTATTTCACGTTTTACTTTTGTTCTATTCCAAGATTTTGAAAACAATAATTAATATATTTAGTTTTACTTTCTTTTTTAATAATTGTTATCGTTCTAGGCAATATCTTCGAGACAATCTTTGGATAGATTATAAATAATAATTAAAAATAGTCAAAAGGTCTTCATTTAAGATCTAAAAATAAAAATTTAGATATTAAAAGATATTTCGCTGAAATATGAACTTCCAATTCAATTATTCTTAATATAAAAATAATAATACTTTACTTACAATAATACATCAATGGGTTCTCTAACTGGGGACAGGGGAAGCCGATGCTCCCGAAGTAGTCCAATAAATTCCTTGTGGGTCCACCGTAGACAACATCGCCCAAGCATAAATACACTACCCGGTCCAGGAACGGAAAAACATCTGTAATTCCAAAAAAACTCAGTCAAAGTAGAATACGTATAAATGATTGTTCAAATGGTATCAATGCCTGTGTAGCCTTGGAGAAGTATGTGGTGAAACAAATAGACGTCTACAGCGACGTTGCTTTATACTTAGAGATTATGTCTCATCATCAGCCCATATACGTCCCACTGCTGGGCACGGGCCTCTTCTACAACTGAGAGTGTTTAGGCCTTAGCCAACCCCGCTGGCCTAGTGCGGGTTGGTGGACTACACACCTAAGAAAGTCTAAGAACGTTTAGGTGTGCAGGTTTCATCACGATGTTTTCCTTCACCGTTAAAGTACGTGATAATTCATTGTGAATACACACATAACTTCGAAAAGTCAGAGGTGTTTGCCTGGGGTTTAAACCCGCGGCCGTTGAGATTCTCGACCGCGTATCTAAATCTCGAGGCCATTACGACTTTAGATAATTACACGACAGAGATTATTACATATGACCACATATTTATATGACCAAATAAGGAGTCATAAATTTTGTTAGGATCTTTATGAGAGGACAACTTGGGTAGATTTTGTTCCACATTTGTTTTAAAATAATTTAAGCGGCTAGCAGTAATAGGAACAAATGTAATACGTTTGCTTGATACTTTACATATATGCAAAGGTAAAGACACCAACTGGCCACAGTGATCAGAATCAAAATTATTAATAATAACGCTTTCAATGATTTTAACATTGGTAAAAATATTATCAAGGCATGTTGCACTTGTGGCAGTGATTCTTGTTGGCTCAAAGAAGACATTATTCATGTTATATGATTTTAAAAGATTTAATAAGTTAATCGTTGCCTGAGAGTTTTCAAGAATTGTTATATAGAAACATGGTCAAAGTGATACTGCTTATTTAAATGATATTCATGTTAAGGTTATTCAAAATACAGCTTTCACACGAATCACAGGATAACAATTGCAATATTTACCTGATCTCGGTTTCTCCATGGTAAGTACTATGGCAGTTCCGTATTTTTTCGCAGCGTTCGACAGAATCGATATTACAAGGTATGTGTTAAGTGGATCTAAGTCCCAGGTCGGCTCGTCTAGCAATAGTATGACTGCAAAATAATATCACACAAATATTTTTAACGAGAAAGTAGATTTATAAAATTTTATTTGGATTTAGTTAAATTGAAGGTTTTTTTGTCTACAATAGCCCTGGTGATAACGCTATTTACAATGTTATTGTCATTTACTTTTATCGGGTGAAGTTACAAGTATAAGATAAAAATTGTTGTCCATAGCTGGACATATGTAGGTATGTCTCCCCCTGTGGCGGGACTTCCATAGAAGCCCAAAAGCGTTAAACGGTTATTGTGTAATGTCTAGTTTATATTTGCTTATGATGGGGTCTTTATTTAACAAATTGCTTTAGTTAAATAAAGAATTCAAGCCAAAAAAATATTATTTGGAATTTTAAAAGGCAAACTGGGCTTTTGGGCTTCTATGGAAGTATCCCCTAATGACTTTCAAAACGAATGCGATCTTGAAGTATACAGTCTTCCATCCCTCGTGCATTGCATTTATTATTAATTTATTACATACATACATATGTACATAATCTCACGCCTGTATCCCCCGAATAGGTAGGCAGAGGTGCATTTCTGCACCCTCATTTCGCCAGGTATGTATCAGTCCTACGTAATAGGGGGCGGGCCTTTTGACGTTTTTCGGGCACAATTCCAGATTCCGTGCCGCTGCTGAGAATTTCCTAATGGAAAAACTCAATAACATTGCCTGACCCGGGAATCGAACCCAGGACCTCTAGATCGCACGGCATACTTGTGCCGCGAGACCACGAGGCAGTATTATTATTTATTTATTAATAATAAAGTAATATTTCGAGATGTACGTACTTGGATCCCTTATAAGTTGAACGCCGATTACCAATCTTCTATATTCACTCTTCGTCAAATTGGTGACACATTTGTGTGCAACCTATACAAAGAATAACAGTCAAGTGGCCTTTCTATGCATCGCTATTAGATTTGAATTTAGACATTATTGAGTAATTCTAATTTAAAATTACCTGCGAAAGCGCTAAGTCTGCCATCACCTGCTTCACTTTCGAGGATTTTAGGTAGCCTGAAATCTGGAAAAGTAGGATAAATAAATTGAACATAGGTGAACTGCAATACTTCCTGGGCTGTTTTTTTTTTAACGAGATTAATATCGCTCCTACTCGCATTTTATGCAAACAATCTAATACGAAGACATGAATTTGTTGTTAAAGTTATAATTTTTAATACACACATAACTTCGAAAAGTCAGAGGTGTGTGCTTAGGGTTTGAACCCGCGACCGTCGCGATTCACGACTGCGTGCCTAAACCTCGAGGCCATCACAATTTCACGCGATATATAATAGATAATTTTCTGAATATTAATGAAAACCGATTTATAGGTATAAATTCTTAAAATTACTACCCACTACTTACCTTAGTCAAAGACAGGCTCAATGTCTGTTGCACACTAAGCCCGGGTAAAAGGCGAGTAGAGTGTCGGACGAGGGCGCATGTGTTGTTGAACTGTTCTTCTTCTAGAGGCACACCTTCCAGCAGAATGTGGCCTTTGGAGGGAACGCGCCGGGCGATCACATCGAGCAGGGCACGCTTACCGCTACCTGGAGTAATATAATGTATAAATTAAGGTATATCTAATCTAATCTAATCATCAGCCCATATACGTCCCACTGCAGGGCACGGGCCTCCTGCACAATTGAGGGTTTAGGCCTTAGTCCACCACGCTGGCCTAGTGCGGGTTGGCGGACTACACACCTAAGAAATTCCTAAGAACATTTAGGCGTGCAGGTTTCATCACGATGTTTTACTTCACTGTTAAAGTGCGTGATAATTCTTTGTGAATACACACATAACTTCGAAAAGTCAGAGGTGTGTGCCTGGGGTTTGAACCCGCGATCGTCGAAATTCTCGACCGCGTGCCTAAACCTGGAGGCCATCATCATATGTAGGTAATATAGTTTTGTAATGCTTTACAGTAACTACCTATTTCCACTTGCTATTTCATCCCCTACTTCAAGATTTTATTTATGTGCATATTATTTATACACATAAGATAACTGCATCTAAAGTAGTTAAAGATACTAAACATTAGTGTTCTTCTATGGGATACATTATACTTGTATGTATACCTTACTCATATAACACAACCGATAATGTTAGGAACAATAACTTAAAAATTTTAGACAATTCAATCTCTTTAATATAGGTAGTTTGAATAGAAAGAGGATCACCCAACTGTCAATCCCTCTGCGTGTAAGCTAGCGTGATGGACTAAGCGTAACCCTCTCAGTTGTAGAGGAGCCACATGCCCAGCAGTGGCCTTATGTTGATGATTTCAAATCAAATTATCTTTATTCAAATAGACTTTTACAAGTTCTTTTGATTCGTCAATTTTACACTTCTTAACTTTTTAAACTATTGTAAGAGAAAACGTACAACTTTAGGGAAAATTTCTTTATTTATATTATTACTGCCTCGTGGTCTCGCGGCACAAGTATGGCATATACGATCTAGAGGTTCTGGGTTCGATTACCGGGTCGGGCAAAGTGTTATTTGGTTTTTCCATTTGGAAATTCTCAGTAGCAGCACGGAGTCCGAAATTGTGCCCGTAAAACGGCAATAGGCTCGCCTCCTATTACGTGGGACTAATACATACTTTTTTTTTTTTTTTTTTTTTTTCACGCGTTGAAAATCCATTTACGGACCATCCCGCCCCGGAGGGGCGAGGGTGTGTCGGACTCACCGGCGCCTTCCGACCCAGCATGGATGTCACCGCCCGTGAATGTGCTCGGGCGGCCGCTGGGCCGGGTCCCTACCAAAATCAATGCGCCGTCATACCGACTAAAAACCCCGCGACGGCCACCATCAGCGCATTCAACGAGGCGGCCCCGGAATATCCTGAAGCCAGAGCTATGGATTGCACCGGGACCGCCTCTGCGCGGTGCCAAGAGACACACCAAAAATACATTATTTACGCCTGGGGGGCCGCCAAGGTAGGGACGGCGGCCCCGTGTGACCTCTGGGCGCCGGGCTACGTGTTGACCCGGCGCCTCCTACGTCTAATACATACCTGGCGAAATGTGGGTGCAGAAATGCACCTCTGCCTACCCCTAAATGTATGTTATATTAACACACGTCCCTTTTACGATTCTCACATCTGTATTCTTCAGGTGTTTCATTTACTAACTTTTATCTTATAACTAAATATTTTGAGTTTAACCTTTACGAGTACATTAAGGGAGCGATTTTAATTTAGCCCGGCTCCGCTTATTCCCATGCAGTTTTTTTTTTACTGGCATTTGTCCCATACCATACATTTATTCCAAAATTGGTTCAACTGTTTATATCATATTATCGATAAACACAAGAATCGGATACAAAAATGAAGATGATTCAAAAATGAAAATAAATTAGTGAAATACAAAACATCAGTTTTTCTTGTGCAATAATGTATTTCTAATTGTTTTATTTCGCAACCAAAAAGTACCTACCCCAAAATTGACATCGCAAGTATATGTGAATTCAATATAAAAGCATAAAGGCTTGAGTTGTACCTTTTGAGCCTAAAATCGCGGTGACCTCCCCGCTGTGTGTCATGAAGGAGACATCTTTGAGGATCACCCCAGTCTTCACTCCTCCCGTAAGGCGCTGAAAGAAGCTTCCTGGTTCCACCTGGTATCGGAGTTTATGAAATTCCAGTAAAGTTAAAAATAAATGAAAGTTATATTATAGTGTCATGCGTCTTCGATGTAGCGTTTTGACTACGACTTTTTAAACTACTTAGTATGACTTAACGAAATTTGAAAAATAAAAAAAAACTTTTTTTTTATTAATTACTACATGATTGATGGACTTAAAAACTACACCAATAGGAGTTTTTACGTTTTTTTGTGAATATTGGGTGTTTTCTTAAGTGTTTTTTTGGTGATACGTGATGTCTTATAGTTCCTAGAGTAAAAGACTTCAACGAGTCGTCTCAAGTACGATTCCTTGTTATCTTAGAATTTGGGAAAACATTTAATTTTTTTTATTTATTAATTTACAAAACTAACATATTTCGTTATTCTGAATTAATAACGAGAGCTAATTATGAAATTTTCACTGAAATTAAATTGATACATCATTAGAAAATATTTATTAGATGCCTTTGTTTTGGCATAAGCACCTAATTCAGCGGGTAATAGAAACATCAAAAGATTTTGCGGACGCAAAAAACTTGCAAAACGCCATTTTTATAATTTTTTACTCACAAATGAAGTATAATTAAAAACTTAAACGAAGTTATTTTTAGTCATTTTCAAAAACATTGTATCGAGTGCATAAAACATTATTAAAATTTCGGGAATTAAAAGTTATTATATGAAACTTATAAATTACAATATTAAAAATGTTGTAATTATAAAAAAAAAATTGTCAACACTTGTAGATAATATGTTTAGTAAATTATAATACCTCTTATATTTTCAAAGCGCAATCAAATGACATATGTTTTGTACTGACTACTGCCATTCTAGTGAAACATGCGACACAATTCGACACTTACCTGTCCAGAATGGAAAACATTACACAACTCCAATGTATAGTCACTACCGATCATGATTATAACAGTTTATTTTAACAAATAAACTGATTTATTGTTATTCAATTAAATATAAATAACAACAAACAGATATTAATGTAACACAGCCTCCCCGTCGACAAAATAACACAAACTAATGCATTTGTAGACAACTTCGTTCCGAATAGTTGCGTATGCGACGTTGCCAGTTCTACTTGAAACTACCTTCAGGCTTATGGTTGCACTACATTCGACAAACAATTCTTAGCTATGGGATTTTATACTTAAATTAACAATGCATAAAGCGTATATCTCTATGTTTGTAAATGGAAGCATTATTTAAGGGAATGGTTGAACGAAGTTAGATTTGCTATTATTCCAAGACCAAAAGTGAACTTAGCGAGTATATGTACTTACTCGTATTTCCTTAGTTTGAAAATTTTAATATTTAAATCAATCACATCAAGTTATTTAATTTAGGTACTTGTTATCTAGACAAGTGAATCTCGCGACAAGCTTTTATATTATAAAAATGATGTAATGCCTTTATAAGTAGATAATAAGTTTTAAAGTAAAAAAGTATATTTTTCATTTTAGCGCATTCAAATAAGTTTGTTTTTTTAAAAAGGTTTTTTAATTTTAATATTTTTTAGAGTTATTCTTAGCACGCCCTTTCATTTGATATCCATATTGTAGAAGTGCACTAAAATAACTAGTCCGCCATGTTGGATTAAAGGTCACAAAGTTAACTATGCATTGTCATCCAAACTAAACCTGTATACAAAATTTCAACTTAATTGGATGAAGATATCTGCTTCAAAATTGAGTTGCAAGATTTCACCCGACCAAACATATTGTATACATACATTGCAAGTTAAATAAAAGCTTGTAAAAATAAAGGCCGTAGGATTGGTGACGCAAACCCTTTGTGTTATTTTACGAAAAATGCAATGATGGGCACGACATGTGTGGTAATTAGTTATTGATATTTTTCATGTGTAGAAGAACAATGTTTTATATCATGAATAAAAGGAAATAATATACAGGAAGATGTGAGACCTGGGCGTTGTTTACATCAAACACATTATTATGATTCAGGACTAACGTTATAAAAAAATAGTTTCTTTCCTAAACTTACAAGAATGCATTACAGATTTGGTTACGTTTGGTATCAATAATTTTTTATTTTAATATAATTCGTCCCGGATATATGTACATATATTTTAATCGTTTAATAAAAATAATGAAAAGTTAGGGCGCCTATATCTCATTTCTTCAGAAATAATCTCAATTATTAAAAACTAAATGGGGCTACATCTGCAATTCATATACATATTTCTTTGACAGTTACGCGTGCTATGAAATCTTTCTGAATCTTATTATCTCTCACGAAGTTCATTTCATTTTGTGAGTCTAGGTCGTAGCTTCTTATTAGTCGATAGCAAATGTATTTCTGGAAATTTCCATCATGCAGCGTTTCTGATTGGTGAAAAGTGTGTTGACGTCAATGAAGCCCATTGGCAGACAGTTTGAGTTTCTAGGACACTGCGCGCAGTTATTGATTAGTGCTTCACGGGAGCGTATAAAAGGCTGGGCGGCGAGCACTGAGCTATAGTTCTGATCTAACTGCGACGATGTGGCGACCTAGCAGCTACCGGTGACCGCGGCGCCAAGGCGTTCTGCTGTTGAAACATTCACCTCAGCGATGGGTGTTTCTGTAGCAGGAAGCCTTGGCGGAGCGATGGAAGAAGAAAGAAACGGCGTCAAAATTCGACTCGCTTGGTGCCGACGCCGCCGTGTGCTCTATCGGAGCCCGCTCTGATGTGCGCACGGTACAACATCTACGACGCTGCCCATTACCAACCATCGGGCGTGCTCGGAACCACGGACAACACTTCCGCGGCTGCCCACGTCACCACCACTCGACGCTGAGCGCTGGCCTCAAGTCGGAGCCAGGCTCGCGGCGCCGCGGCCACGAGTCCTCGCCAGGCGACGAGGATTGCATCCTCATTTAGCAACACAAGCGCGGGATCAGTGCAGAGCGGCGACCACGAAGCTCGGCCGCGGCTCCTCGCCCCGCGCCGCTGTGTCTACGCTAAGCCACCAGAGCTTCGTTATTTATTTTCCATAATAAAAATGACAACACTAAGAAACTTAATATTATCTTTAGGTTAAGGCAAATTTAACCTTCCTAAAGATGTGAATTAGAAGAAGTGTGTATTGCAACATCGAGAAATTTAATTTAATCCTTAGGTTAAGGAACATATAACTTTCCTAAAGATGAATATGTGTAATAAAATTAGTATATTGTAAGAATATACTACCTATTAGAATTAATGAACAATAGTATAGTTGAGAAGATGCATAATAAATAATTAAAATATATATTTATCGTTTTACTTCTAATCATGACTCACTAGCTCAGACATAATAAATATCTGCTATTACAACTGTACCACACACATGCTTTGTACAATAATGAATAATGCCTGAATATGAGCTGCATGGTCAGCACAGGACAAGTACCTACTGGTCAACGAGTCAACTTAGTCAACGAGTAACTTAGGTACCTACTTTTTTTTTTTCCGCTGGGAAAATCCTATTTACAGACCATCCCACCCCCGAGGGGCGAGGGTGTGTCGGACTCACCGGCGCCTTCCGACCCAGCATGGATGTTACCGCCCGTTTTCGGGCGGCCGCTGGGTCGGGTCCCTACCAAAAATCAATGCGCTGTAATACCGACTAAAAACCCCGCGACGGCCACCATCGGCGCTAGCGAGACGGCCCCGATATACCCTTAAGCAAAAGCTATGGATTGGACCGGGACCGCCTCAGGGCAGTGCCAAAAGGCACACCGACCTGACGCGTGTGGCGTCTTCATCTCGGGGGCCGCCAAGGTAGGGACGGCGGCCCCATGTGACCTCTGGGCGCCGGGCTAGGTGAAACTTAGGTACCTACCTAAGTTATTCGTTGACTCCTCGTCCGGTAATATGTTTATACAACGTGTTACAAAATACCCCGTAAAAATATAATTAATTATATCTAAGCCAAAAATATTGTCAACACTACTAAGCTGTCATGCCAGGGAACCAGATTATTTAACAGAAAGGACTACTTTAATAGTTTTTCTATTTTTAATTATAAATGTTTGCTATCTTAATACAAGGACTCAAGTACTGGCTTCAAAAAAAGTTGTTGAAAAAAAAATGTTGTCAATTTCAAATTTTCTAATCGATATCCTACAACTGTTTCGAGATTTTTTTTCCAACATTTTTTGCAAAATAACGATGCTTTCTATCTCGGAATATTACGATATGATGTTATGCGTAGGCCATGAAGATAGTAATTTAAATCGTGCTCGCGAACGATTTATCGATGGTAGACCCCACAATAAACAGCTACGGCTGCCTTCGTACCAGTGTTTTATGAACATGTCAAGACGACTACAATCCACCGGCTCTTTTCATCGGTCTACTGGAAGTGGACGTCCAAGCACAGTCGACGCCAGGTAGGTGGAATTAGTGTTAGAGCATTTTGAAGAAGAGCCAACCACATGTACGAGGCGAGCCGGAACAAGATTCGGTATAAACCATGTCACAGTTTGGCGAATTCGCTTCGAATCGCTGTACACGGGATACCCTCCGATTTTGCACCCAGGAGGAACTTCTGCGTGTGGTATCTCAGGCAGTTAGAGGAAAACCTTAGGGTTTTAGGGTTTCTTTTACTTTACGTAAACTATGTTCTTTGAACGGACGAGGCAACATTCACGAGGTCAGGACTTTCAAATACGATTATACATAACGATCACGTTTGGGCTCGCGTGAATCCACATGCTTCACGGCAGGGCAGATTCCAACACCAGTGGCGGCTGAATATGTGTGTGTGTGTTCTTAAATATTGGGAATGGACTCGTTATAAGGCCCCATTTAACCTCCTTTCCGCTTTACGGGTAGTTTTGTAACATTCTGTACTCGTATATATAAATTATATAGGAGAAGGTGGTAATGTGACCCCCGCAGGTATATTGGCCCCCTTGAATAATAGTTAGTTCGCATAACGCCGTCTTATATTATTTTGGTGCAACGGGACCATTTCAGTATACTATTGATTTATTACCCTACAAATCTGCTTGGGGCGGTTACGTACGTTCGTCATTTCAACAAGTCGAAACTCGTACCCGACAAACTTATTTTTCGACTGTGAGTTTTATTCCATAATTTATAAAAAAATATATAGTTTTTGCTGTTTTTTTTAATATTGTGTTCGTGACACTGTCTTCTACGGGATATATAAGGTAAATATACATTTTTTACATTTTTTCAATTGTTTTAGGTTGTTTATCAAAATATTTTCAATAATTTTAATTTGGCCCCCTGACACTGGTTGTATCATGGCCCCGGGGGCACATAACAAGTATGACTTGCTTATCATTCACATATTTTTATTTTGCGGTTTCAGATGCCTAGACAAACTGTTTTGCCTCTATCTTCGATGAAGAAACCAGAGACGTGCATGCAAGAGTGCATCAGGTATATTTGAGCCGCCTACGATGGTTTTTCCAAGCAAAAACTTTACGGATATTTTGTTAAAAAGTGGACCTCCTGGAACGATTGGCAAAGTTCATCCATTTGGTTGGATTCGATCCAATTCGTTCACTGAATGGTTCAGGCATTTTATTGATATTTTTTTAGGCATTTTATTGATAAAATTACCCCGGGGGCCACATTACCATCAGTTGATCTCGAGATGCCAAATTTGATTACTTAAGAATAAATGATAATTTTGATTTTATTTAGCGAGTTTCTTTTGTTTCATAGGTAGATATGTACACACAAATAAATACGAAACCCAATAAAACATTTATAAAATAACATTCCTTCTCTCCTATCTATCAATATAAATACAACACAAATGCCAGGTGAGATGAGATTTTTAGCACTCATTTAATAGTTTATTTTATTTATTTATTTAATAGTTGTGCCTTTGTCCCTAGTTAAATGGTATTTTGACACATTATACGCAATCTAATCACAGGCACTGCTTGAAAAAGGAGCTTTGCATTGTAAAATTAAAAAAACAAGTCATTGGAGAACTGGTCGATGTTAAGAAATATCGAAACTGTTTTCTTTATTAAACTGTTAAAAATATTCAAAACCATACAAATACTTATTTTGAATTTTGAAGTGAAAAGCACTCCAAAGATGTATGTATATTGAGATATAAGGTGGGCTAATTGGACAACAAAGTTCGAAAATATTGTCAAAGTGCCTATAATTTCTCACTTATTATTCCAATAAAGAAATTTGCATCTACAAAATACGAGAAGATACTCGTATTCTACCGTAGAACAGATGTTCTACCGTACATACATACATACATAAACTCACGCCAGTATTCCCCGAAGGGGTAGGCAGAGGTGCATTTCTGCACCCACATTTCGCCAGTAATGTATCAGTCCAACGTAATAGGGGGCGAGCCTATTGCCGCTTTCCGGGCACATTTCCAGACTCCGGGCTGTTACTGAGAATTTTCTAATGGAAAAACCTAATAACACTATGCCCGACCCGGGAATCGAACCCGGGACCTTTAGATCGCACGGCACATACTTGTGCCGCGAGACCACGAGGCAGTCTGTTCTACCGTCTGTCTCACCAATGCATTTGGTTACTTTACTTCACCCGCACGTTCAGTTACTCCTTGTGTTTATGTGGCGATTAGCTCTGTGTGGCAACTATTAGGTACACTTCCAAATGAATTGCGAAATGAGAAATAAAGTCTGAGCTAGTGAGTCGTGATTAGAAATGAAACGATAAATATATATTTTTAATTATTTATTATGCATCTTCTCAACTATACTATTGTTCATTAATTCTAATAGGTAGTATATTCTTACAATATACTAATTTTATTACACATATTCATCTTTAGGAAAGTTATACGTTAACTTAACCTAAGGATTAAATTAAATTTCTCGATGTTGCAATACACACTTCTTCTAATTCACATCTTTAGGAAGGTTAAATTTGCCTTAACCTAAAGATAATATTAAGTTTCTTAGTGTTGTCATTTTTATTATGTAAAATAAATAACGAAGCTCTGGTGGCTTAGCGTAGACACAGCGGCGTGGGGCGAGGAGCCGCGGCCGAGCTTCGTGGTCGCCGCTCTGCACTGATCCCGCGCTTGTGTTGCTACATGAGGATGCAATCCTCGTCGCTTGGCGTGGACTCGTGGTCGCGGCGCCGCGAGCCTGGCTCCGACTTGAGGCCAGCGCTCAGCGTCGAGTGGTGGTGACGTGGGCAGCCGCGGAAGTGTTGTCCGTGGTTCCGTGCGCGCCCGATGGTTGGTAATGGGCAGCGTCGTAGATGTTGTACCGTGCGCACATCAGAGCGGGCTCCGATGGAGCACACGGCGGCGTCGGCACCAAGCGAGTAGAATTTTGACGCCGTTTCTTTCTTCTTCCATCGCTCCGCCAAGGCTTCCTGCTACAGAAACACCCATCGCTGAGGTGAATGTTTCAACAGCAGAACGCCTTGGCGCCGCGGTCACCGGTAGCTGCTAGGTCGCCACATCATCGCAGTTAGATCAGAACTTTAGCTCAGTGCTCGCCGCCCAGCCTTTTATACGCTCCCGTAAAGCACTAATCAATAACTGCGCGCAGTGTCCTAGAAACTCAAACTGTCTGCCAATGGGCTTCATTGACGTCAACACAATTTTACACCAATCAGAAACGCTACATGATGGAAATTTCCAGAAACAGATTTACTTTTGACCAATAGGACGCAAAGACCTAGTTTTACAAAATGAAATGAACTACGTGCGAGAATGTGAGATGTAGATAGATTGCAACGTACTCGTATATATGTACATACACTCACGCCTGTATCCCCTGAGGGGTAAGCAGACGCGTATTTCCACAACCTGGTTTCGCTAGTTGTTAAGTAGGTACTAGGTAGGTAATAAGCAGCGAGTCTATTGCTTCATTTAGGGCTCGTTTCGGGTGTCCGTGCTGTTACTAAATAAATACACCCAACAGTCACATACATAGTTCTGACCCCACACTAGGATACAAGTCCTGTGTCGTGGCTATCAGAAACTACGAGACTTTTCGGTCTCACAAACACCCAGACCCGAAACAAATATTTGTGGATCACACAAATTTGACAGCCCCGTGGCGCAGTTGGCTAGACACCAGCTTGCGAAACGAGAGGCCGCGGGTTCGATCCTCGCACCGAGACAAATGTTTGTGTGATCCACAAATATTTGTTTCGGGTCTGGGTGTATGTGAGACCGAAAAGTCTCTCGTAGTTTCTGATACTCACGACACAAGACTTGTATCTTAGTGTGGGATCAGAACTATGTATGTGTCTGTTGGGTGTATTTATTTATTTATTTGTCTCAGTGCGGGGATCGAACCCGCGGCCTCTCGTTTCGCACTGGTGTCTAGCCAACTGCGCCACGGGGCTGTCTACTGCGTATTTACTGATGGAAAATTCAATAGAGAGTAACACCACATTACCCGACCTGGAAACCAAAACCGGGACATAGGTATCTGTTACACGCCATGCACTCGGGCCGCGGGAACAATGAGGCATTTTTACTTACAATAGTCAATTCGATGCACGGCAAAATAATAAGATTAAATTAATTAAGCACATCCTCATGACCTAAAATAAGGTAAACGTGGTCTGGATGAATTTGAAGTTTATCAGCCTTTGTGTAAAAACCGATAATTAATCTAAATATTATATAACTAAATAGGTACACCCACAAATATATATTTCTGATCCCACTCTAAAATGACAAGTCTTACCGACGTGTGCTACATAAACTAACAAAGAGACTTAACGCTCTTACTAACATAAGACCATTATCATCATCATCATCATCATAATCAGCCTATATAAGTACCACTGCTGGGCATGGACCTCCTCTACAACTGAGAGGGTTTGGGCCTTATTCCATCACGCTGGCTTAGTGCGGTATGGCGGACTACACACCTAAGAAATTCCTAAGAACACAAGATTCAAAACAAATATTTGTAGATTGGATAAAAAATTAACGCAGTGTCGGGATCGAACCCGCGACCTCTCATTTTACAAGCTGGTGTTTTACAAATTGCGCTACGGCCCTCCAGTCGCCCTATCTTTTTAATTGTAACAGTTTAAACCCTTCTAAAATCTGTCGAAAACGGTAATATCATCATAATCATCATCAGCAGCAGCAGCCTTTCTCACGTCCACTGCTGGACATAGGCCTCTCCTATGGCACGCCACTGGGCTCGCTCTGCGGCCTTCTTCGTCCAACCGCTGCCAGCCACCGTGCAAATATCGTCACCTCACCTAGCCAGAGGGCGCCCTACACTACGTTTGCCGAGTCATGGTCTTCACTCCAGAACCCGTGTCCCCCAGCGGTTGTCGGTTCTGCAACAGATGTGACCTGCTCACTGCCACTTCAGCTCGCTAATCCTTTGGGCTGTGTCGACAACTTTGGTTTCTCTGACGGATGGCATCATTTCTGATCTTATCTTTCAGAGAGCCCTCTCCATAGCTCGCTGAGCGATTTAAACGGTACTTATATAAAAATAAATTCGCACTTTTAATTAATTTTAAAAGAAACTGTAAATTATTTTTTGTATTATAATAATTATATTAACAATGAATTATCACTTGCTTTAACAGTGAAGGAAACCATCGTGATGAAACCTGCACACCTAAAAGTTCTTAGCAATTTTTTAGGTGTGTAGTCCACCAACCCGCACTAGGCCAGCGTGGTGGACTAAGGCCTAAACCCTCTCAGTTGTAGAGGAGGCCCAGCAGTGGGACGTATTTGGGCTGATGATGAATAATTATAAGCTTTTTAGCAAATATCATAAATACATACGCACTCACGCCTGTATTCCCCAAAGGGCAGAGGTGCATTTTACTGTTAAACTACATGATAATTATGTAAAACAAGATATCGAAAATAATATAAATGAAAATTGTGAATACACACATAACTTCCAAATGTCAGAGGTGCGTACCTGGGGTTAGTACCCGAACCGCCGCATTGTGACTCGACCTATTACTCCAATTAGATTTAACTTATGGTGCTAAATTTATTCTATGAAACATAATGTAATATTACAAGTTTAATTATTAGTGTCGAATTCCAGCAAAAATCCAGAAAAATATATTTAGCGTCCCGCTTCTCATGCAGTTTTCTCATTTCTATTTTCAATTACGATATGTACAAATGAATATTTAATTTACGCATATTCATTTTTACTTATATTAGGTATAAATATAAAAATACGTTTGTTTTATTTTCATAATTTATTATAGATATATAACTTTAATACAAGTACCTTACTAACGAAGTCCGATGACTGCGCAATTTGAGTAAAGAGTAGCCGTCCAATCTTTGTTCATTTCAAAAAACATCCAAATCAGTCCAGTAGTTCTGTTATATTATTGGTATAAATATAAATTAATACAACACTTCGCCTTAACAATGAAAGCCTAAATTTCCCACATATTTCCAACGCATCGCCGTCGTCGCACATATTCGCCGTGAACCTCAAAAGGCTAAACATTATCTCTTTCTCTGTCACTCTCGACGGCAAACCTGATATGCTGATGAGACGCCCACACATCACTATTCATCATGCATTCCAGCATCGCTTTACTCTTTCTAACAAGCAGACGTAACTTGAGACGGAAAGAGTGAGCAATACATGCGCAGTGTCACTGACTCAGGCTTCGCGCAGTCGCACAGCCGCTGTACATAAATCGTCTCGTCGCAACATTCAAATCTATCGAATAATATCGAACGAAAATAATCGAAATTTGAATTAAAATATAACATGTTACAGTAGTTTTGGTGTTTTTCGTGCGAGACGGGTTGTAATTGAAGTGTTGAGTGGTTTGTGTTGATCCGTTTGTGTTGCACATGCGGAGTCCCGTTGGTTGGTTCAGCAGGTATGTTGACACTGTTATATTGGATCATATATTTGTAGCATGTTAGACATGTGGGTTTGAAATAAAACGGATGTGAGTAGTCATAGGAGACTCGTCTTTTACAAAAACTTCCATAGATAAAACAATTTCGTTTCTTATCGATACAGCAGATGAAGATAAATTAAATCTTAAACAAAATTCTAATTGTACGTGTTCTAACGTTCAATCTGAGATAGGACACGTACATAATAATCCAAAGCGTAAGGAGAAAAATATCTTAATTTTCCACTACCCACTAAACGAAATAAGAACAGTTTACTGTTAGATTTGAATTAAATTTGAATCCACCGAATCTTATTTGGGAATGCTCGTTTTAAACACAGTTATGCATACTTTAAATCTTCCAAATACTGTGGGTTAATACCGTGGGCAAATAATCGATTATCCAAGTATTTTTGTGTGTGACGAACACTGTTCGCTAAAACTTTGAACTGACAACTTTCCCCGAATTGTGTTAGAAAGCACAACTAACATATGACCAGTTATTTTGTCATGCCTGTTATGAAAAAAAAGTTACGAGTAATATTGTCATGTTATTGCCAGAGTTTGGTGAGACATCATAATTTGATTTTAAGTTCGTTAGTCGAGTTTATACAAATTTTATGAACTTCTGAAACTAGTTCATAATGTGCAAACCTATCTGGTTAATCTATACTATAAACGAGTACACTTGCGGATTAACATTGATCTGTGACGTTTGAGATAATAAGGCAAAACATGTTTAAGTACTCGTTAAATTACCTAACTTTCATAAGTAAGGCCGTAGATTTCACGAATGACATTTACTTGTAAGACTCAAAAAACATATCAAGCAGTCTTGAATAACCGTGTATTATACCGGAGAGCAGTGATGGCCTCGAGGTTTAGGCGCGTGGTCGAGAATTTCGGCGGTCGCAGGTTCAAACCCCAGGCACACACCTCTGACTTTTCGAAGTTATGTGTGTATTCACAATGAATTATCACTTGCTTTAACGGTGAAGGAAAACATCGTGATAAAACCTGCACACCTAAAAGTTCTTAGGAATTTCTTAGGTGTGTGGTCCGCCAACCCGCACTAGGCCAGCGTGGTGGACTAAGGCCTAAACCCTCTCAGTTGTGGAGGAGGCCCGTGCCCAGCAGTGGGACGTATTGGGCTGATGATGTATACCGGAGAGTGTGTTCTCTTGCTTATCGGTGCTTTATCTGGAGAAAATGCGTCCCCCTAAAATGCTGCACCAGCTTAATGCTGCCAGATTTGCTGGTAATATTCTGCTGATCTTGGACATAAATATAGATAAAAAGTTAATGTGGACAAATTGGAAGTCTACGAGTGTCGTCAGACGCTATATTGTTCTGTCGTTGGTAGTCTTATGAAAAAATCATACTTCATCAATAAGTATCGGCCTGTTGTTGAAGGTAAGTCTTCTGTAAGTAGTCTAGCGTGGACACTCTGTGATCGGAAATCCAAATGAGGATGCAGATTGGCGCACGGTATTACTCGTATTAAGAGAACTCATGAAACATTCCAACATACCCATCGTAGAACACTTAAAATATAAAATACAGTTAAAATGCGTGCCATATAGAGCCAATGAATAGTAGAATTATAACATAAAAAATACGAGTGACCCTGCGGACTATTTACAACAATAGTAAGCGAATGAAACGCTTGACTTCTTGATTTCTGCACAAGAAACCAAGCTTGTACACAATTATTTATTTATAGAGAAGTAAAAAATCGCTTGTCAGTTTACATTTTCTTTTTTGAAGAAATTAAGATACAGGTTTTTAATGTTATTAAGGATAATTATTTCCAAATTTTTTGGTACATTGTACAGAGATTACACACGAGCGAAACAGGCACGAGCTTCTCATATATTGTATGTAATTAAAACTATTAAATTATTATTAACTACAAATAGTGCCGATGACTGCAAACTGGTATTTCTTGTGTATATGTAGATGACACTTATGACGCGGCAAGTAAAAGTAGTAATTTCACATAAGATAAGCTTATGACTTGCAAATCCTCGGTATATTGAACCTGTCTGGGTTTTTGTGTTGTGTGACGTCATGCTCGAAAGTTTTTCAGATGAATAAACTTGATGCCTTACTGAGATACTAAAAAAAAACTTTTTATGAGTGAAGTCAAAGTATGATCGCCAAGATAAATACTGGATATTTAGAGATCTTGAGAGAGCAATTTGCGTTAGCTAAACTATGGAACAAATCGTACCCCAGAATAATGGAGTACCTACTTGTTGATTTGTTTCGTTTATTTTAAACCAACATGTTATGATTCTCTGAAGGATTTGACTTCGGGCCCCATAATGGGCTATTTTAAGTTTAATCACAGTCTACAGTAAAATCGTATTCTGTTTTGCTCAGCCAATTTCAAATTCAAGTTCATTTATTTCTTTTATACAGCGTTGAATGGTTTTATGCCCTCAAACCGTAGCTGGCGCCTTTGGGTCGGTCATCTGACCGCATTCCAGACCCATGGCTTAGGTAGTTTTTAAGATTTAGCATTTCTCAGAATGTTTCCTTTCTATCACGATCGTTGCTTATCTTTATAAGCATTATCTTAAGTTTTATCATAATTTCTAGATGAATCTGTTGATAAGGTTTATTTTTGTAGTTAAAATTCACGATAATTTTATGTTTCACTTTCATCTATTGTTACTTCCTTTTTCGTGTTTTCAAATTGTAACGATCTAAGATAATTTTACTGATATTTAAAAATAATATACTGTAGTAGTTTGTACGAAAATTTGCGTAATTTAGTTTACAGTAAACTAATTATATTTACCTACAATTAAAATAGGTTTCCTGGCAATACTTACGTCTCGATGTCTGACGTCATACCAAAACACGCTCTATCAAAAAGATTCTACATATTCAATATAGCAACGTTCATTGACCTGTCTTTGCTTTTTTAAGAGCTTAAATAGATTAGAAGCCTTTTTTATAAACGTTGATTATGTCTGCATAAGAATAACGGTGTTGTGTCTCGCTCTTCATAGTTCTTAGTTTAGAACGTATTCGAAGTTTATAACTAAGATTCAGAAGGTTCTATCAGTCTTGACATGCAAATTTGTGTTGATATAAAAAGAGATCCGTTTGCGATAAATGAATTTTATTACAAATATTTCTTGATCCCTAAAATATGCCAATGATGAGACTTGGAAAGCTTTTACCAATTGATGCCAATGTTGAATAGCGCTGTTCATAAGATATATTTAAGTGTTGCGCCTTTGCCTTTATAATCTAAAACAAAAAAGACAAAAAGGGCAACAAAGTTTATGTAAAATCACTACTTGCAACAACAGTACACTTACCATCATATACTTACTAGGTGCCAGTGCGGGCACTCTGCCGCGACAATATTGAAATTAAAAACAGTACTTTAAATAAAATTATAAATATAAATATTTATACACCGAGTCCTAGACTTTTATTTGTTTTATTATTTTAATACTTTTTTAAATATTTTTTTAGCGTTCAATGATATTTCAGTATTCTATGTCTGACACCTCATTACTTTATATTCCATTAAAAGATCGTCTGGCTATGATTATTCTCCGTGATAACAACCGCCTATCTACATAAAAGGCGGGTCGTTCCTCTTTTGTTTATTCATGTATAAGGATTGCAATAAAAAATTGTCTAAGTTAGTGTAAAAGGCATGATTCATTCAATTTTATATCATACGGATGTCTTTAGGCATTTGCGAATTATAAGACGAAATCGTATGCCGAGTTTTATGGTATTTCGGAGAAGTTAAAACAATAGAGGTAACGAACTTGGGTCTGGTGGACGTACATGTGTGGTCCACAGTATAATTATTGACCTTAGATCATAGATGATATGATGAAGTGATGATTAAAGTCATAGAGTCTATAAAATTCATAAAGACTACAGACACCCGTTCCATGGAAGATGGAGCATAAGTTTCTTTTAAGCCAAGCCTGCAAGTTTTATAAACACAGCAAGTTGCTAAGTAAAACTCCCGTAAATGCATTTCCTTACATCTTTTAACCTGCAGATCTTTTTACGCGATAAGTATTCTGTGCCTAGATAAAAACCCGTGTATTAAAAAAAAAAACAAAAAAAGATCATAATTAAGCACTACAAGTTTTTTATTCCGTTTTCAACTGCGCTCTTTCTGCATTTTTCCATGGTCCATTTGAATACTATTTATTGCGCCATCGAGTTAATGGCTTACAAGGTACTGGACTACTAATATTTTACATTACAACCGGTATTAACTTGGCTGATACTTCAACTGCGGTAGAAAGGATGATAAATTGACAATTTTATTATTGAGTATAATTTATGTTAAGGCCTAAACCCTCTCAGTTGTAGAGGAGGCCCGTGCTCAGCAGTGGGACGTATTTGGGCTGGTGATGATGATGATGATGATAATTTATGTTGTTTTTGTGGTATCACTGGCATGAAGTTCAGCAACCAGCTCTGAAAATATTTATTTGGAACAAATATCTGCTTGATTTCTGTAGACGCTTTTCCAGCATTATAGCGCATAGTGACTGATATAGATATATACCTACAATGTATGTCATACATATTATGTCAGTTATATTATATACTCAATTAACCTTTACTGATTTATTGATTTTTACTGATTGTGTAAAATTTCTTATCTAACCTTCAAAATGATAATTTGGTTCAACTTACTTTCAGACCAAAAAATCACTCTACGGTCTGTTTATATCTATGCACATTTATTCTAAAATCCAATTAAATCTTGTTGGCCCGGCAACAGAGCATGACAGCTCGCTCACTTATGATTTTAGTAATGCGAAGTTCTGTTACAAAAAGTACGACTGAATTATTCCGATAAGGATCGAATGGGGAACATCCTCTGAGAGCAAAAAAAGATACTCGCTTTTAATTACTTGGAAAGAATGTCTTTGGAATCCCCGCTTATTTTATTTCCTACAATTTTTAACTAAGAAGTAAAACTAGTAGTTAAACTACATTAATTGCTAGAGTCTATGAGTGCATAATTACTTATGTTATAATATTGATGATTTTCACATACCGGAATCTGAAGTCCTTCTTGGAATTCATACTTCCTCGTGCCATCAGATGCCCCGTTGGTATTACAAAGAAAACAATGTTCGAATATACGACTTGTTAAAGGGCAGTAGATATCAGATTTAATGAGTCCAGTTATTATTTTGATGGTCATATGCCATATTAAAATTGTAACCATACTGGAGATGGTTGGTTGAAGGAGAAATACTGTAGAATCTCAAGGTCTCCGCATCGATACAATTTTTTGTCAGATCCATAACTATTAGTTCCAGCGTATGTATTAGTGAGGCAGAACAGTTTCAAAGCTCGTAATACCTACGACATTGGCTGTAGATGATGTATTTAACGGTGGCGGTACTTGCATATAAGCCCAAAAGCCGAGCTTGCCTTATAAAATTCCAAATAAAAACCTAAACTTTAAATTTTTATTTAACAAAATCAATTTGACATATAAATGAGGATATCCTGACCCCCAATAAACAATTATAAACTAGACATTACATAACGTGTAACGCTTTTGGGCTTCTATGGAAGCACCGCCACTGGTATTTAAGATCATATACATACATAAACTCACGCCTGTATTTCCCGAAGGGGTAGGCAGAGGTGCATTTCTGCACCCACATTTCGGCAAGTATGTATCAGTCCCACGTAATAGGGGGCGAGCCTATTGCCGTTTTTCGGGCACATTTCCAAACTCCGTGCTGTTACCGAGAATTTCCTAATGGAAAACCCAATAACACTTTGCCCGACCCGGGAATCGAACCCAGGACCTCTAGATCGCACGGCACATACTTGTACCGCGTGACCACGAGGTAGTCAAGATCAAGATTATTTAAGATCAAGGTTGCATAAAAGGTGACGGGGTTAAGCCATGACGGGGATACGATGCACGGTCTCCATGGTAAAGGCACTGTATTCAACCGGTTTTTTCCGGATATGTTGCAATCACAGTGGCAGTCTCGTAAGATGTAGGCATCTGTCATTACCGGCATTGGCTTATTAGATTACGCAAAACTTCAATACACTATACTTTACAATTTGCAAAGCTTCCTCGCATTAGTCATGCTTCATACTGCACGGACGAAAGGAATGTACAACAAATATGTAATTGGGTGTACTAACGTAAAAGTAAAACGTATCAAGAGTTCTCTGCAAGGTATTTTTCATGTATGTGAAGTCTGCAAGCCCGCATACCACTATGGTATATCATCATCATCATCATCATCATCATCAGCCCTTATACGTCCCACTGCTGGGCACGGACCTCCTTTACAGCTGGGACGGTTTAGGCCGTAGTCCACCACGCTGGCCTAGTGCGGGTTGGCGGATTACACACCTAAGAAATTTACTTTTAGGTGTGCAGGATTCCTTACGATATTTGCCTTCAACGTTAAAGCAAGTGATAATTTATAGTAAATACACACATAGCAGTCATAGATGTGTGCCTGGAGTTTCAACCCGCGCCCGCCGAGGACATCACTCATCGACTCACGCGCAGACCACTATGGTACACAAAAACCTAACTTAAGACAATAATATGTATTTGTGACATTTAAGTGACTTCGAGCGAGTCAATAGTCGAAAATACTAATTAAAGTTAAACATTTTCTGAATAATAGCCTTAATGCCCAAACTTTTACGGTACCTCTTTTAAATGATAAAATGAAGTTATCTAAAGGGGAAGGGTATATTAGATCCTAGATCTCTCGGTCTTTATATTTATGTTGGCTATTTTGCATATTTTCTATGAATACGTAATGTTGATGTAATTAGACAGTTGTGTATTAAAAAAAATGAAATTTAATTGTTACGGTAAAATTAATTCGAACATTATTTCAACCTAATCATGATTCATTCACTGTTTTTACTTACGACCCGTAGTTTGGTTTAACATTAATTAGGCTTCTGACTTTAATGTTCTTTTATTGCTATAATAAAGATAATTTACGTGAGAATTAGAATTGTGATCTAGATTTTTTCAATTCGTAGAATTTTTTTCACGTTCCTCAATTTTAAATGACTAAAAAAGACAATACGGTTGTATAGTTTATGATTTACGTCATCACATCCTCGAATTCTTCATAAATACATATACATAAAACATATTAGGGACTCATTTTCTAAACTCGAAAACACAGTCGTGGTCTTAGTCATTTCAAAATCATCATCATCATCATCATCATCATCAGCCCATATACGTCCCACTGCTGGGCATGAGCCTCCTCTATAACTGAGAGGGTTAAGATCTTTAGTCCACCACACTGGCCTAGTGCGGGTTGGCGGACTACACACCTAAGAAATTTCTAAGAACTCTTAGGTGTGCAGGTTTCATCACGATATTTTCCTTCACCGTTAAAGTACGTGATAATTCATTATGAATACACACTTAACTTCGAAAAGTCAGAGGTGTGTGCTTGGGGTTTGAACCCGCGGCTGTCGAGATTCTCGACCGCGCGCCTACACCTCGACACCATCACGACTTCTAAATAAACTTAAAGATTTAAAAAGAAGACTACAATACATTAAATTTTATTCAAAACATATGTGTTCTACTTTACTGTTAAATTTACTATTGCAAAACACATCCACTTTCTAAATATATTCACACTTATTACGTTTAAGTTATATTTACTTTTTCAAGCAGGGTTTCGAGAAACCATTAAATGTTCTAAAAGTAAGAAGTAATAAAAAGTAATTGGAGCCTTTTATAGCGAACTTGATTTATTTCACAAATAAGTACATTTATTGTTGGTTTTACTGTTTTACTAATTGGCAACAAACATGAAGAAACTTTTTGGTACTGTAATTTTGTACTTTTGTTTCTGTTTTCTTCTTATTTCTAGCTTTATTTAGAATGGCCTGTAGGTAGTTTTTAGGATATACCCTCGGAAGATGGCCACTTGTTTATGGATATAAGTGAGCTGGATATATAATAGTGATGGTCTTGAGGTTAAGGCGCGCGGTCGAGTGTCTCGGCGTTCGCGGGTTCAAACCCCAGGCACACCTCTGACTTTTAGAAGTTAAGTATGCATTCAAAATGAATTATCACTTACTTCAACGGTGAAGGAAAACATCGTGAGGAAACCTGCACACCTTAAATTTCTTAGGAGTTTCTTAGGTGTGTAGTTTGCCAACCCGCACTAGGCCAGTGTGGTGGACTAAGGCCTAAACCCTCTCAGTTGTAGATGAAGCCCGTGCCATGCCGCGGGACGTATATGGACTGATGATGACGATGAATTCATCATCACGGTTTTTCCGCTGCTTGTCTATTTGACTACAAAATCTGACAGAGTTTCTTTGTTTTTTTTTGTTCTATGCCTCTATTTTACTAATACTATTTGCTCTGTCATAAGCTTACATCGTGGGTTATTAAAGTAACTTCATACCAATACTATGGATGTTACAGCTGCATCCATGCCAGTTGAACCAGCTCATCCAGTTATTTGCTCAAGTCAATTGCTTGACTACTTGTATTCTTATGTTGTAGTCGAAGTGGTTCTAACACAAGCTATCATGTTTCTTAATGCCACTTCTTTGCATACTTGTTTTGCTATATTCATAAAAAGTATCTTTTTCCGTTTTGTAGAATCCACAATTAGGCGTAGATTTCCATAATGAACCGATCAAACTTAAGTGGGCTTATGTTTTGGGTTTGAATGTGAATAAATATTTTGAATGAGGAAGTGAGTTTTTGGTTGGTAATGCTTTGACGCTTAAACCACTAAATTATTGTAAAATATTGGTAAAAATGTTATCCTGGAGAAATTTATAGGCTACTTTTACCTCGAAAAATGTAAGTGTCATGATGAACAAAAGTGTTTTTCTCCTTTATATCTCCTACTGCACCCACTTCAGCAGTTTACGCTTTAAAATCATGGGCAAAATCTTGTTATTTACAAAAACCCTTTCTTTACAATTAGAGTAGTGTCTTTTGTAAATGCTAATGAAAAGTGTGTATATGTTTTTTTTTTCAACAGTCACATTGTTACATAGTTCTGACCCCACATTAAGATACGAGTCTTGTTTCATGGGTATCAGAAACTACGCTAGACTTTTCGGTCTCATAAACACCCATATCCGAAACAAATATTTGTGGATCACACAAACATTTGTGTCAGTGCGGGGATCGAACCCGCGGCTTCTCGTTTTGCAAGCTGGTGTCTGGTTAACTGTGCCACGGGCTGTGATGATTAGTAGAAACTCGTGGGAGTAAGGGCTGAAATCAAATTGGGTGTCGTTAAAAATGATACGATTCTCGTGACAGGCCGAGTCGTGCGCGAGGACTTACGGCCGACTATTCTTCATAGAAATATGATAAAGCCGAGTCATTGACCCGCTTAGTTGAGCTCGCAGTGTTTTGACAGTTTCTTCGAACATATTATACAGACGAGTGCTCTTAGTACATGGGCCATGTTAGCGCCGTGTCGTTGTTGCACTCTAGCTTGATACTACGAGCTTTAATATGAAATAAGATGAGAATTCACAATTAAATGGGTCAAATATTTGTGTATTTCAGTTTTATTACACTCATTAGAATTCCGACGTATTTGTTTTAGCATATTAAAAAATATAGGTATGTATGATATGTGAGGAAGCATACTGTGTGGTAAGGGAAGTATGGGTATTCTACGCAATCTCTTAAGTTATGGGTGCCGACACTGACAAGTATACTTTACATTTAAAACCTTTTATATCCAATTTTCTAAACATTCAAGAGGCTTGCATACCGTTACTTCAAGAGCTGTCTATTATTACGTAACTACAATTAGCATGTTAATACGTAATTATTTGTCACACTTCACGGTTAGCTGCGTAATAGACATGCTTTGATGGGCTAGCGGCTAGCCTATAGGCGATGTGAAGGCAGGCGGCCATAGGCGTTCGTGCACTGTCGTCACCCAACCTATTGTTCTCGGAGAATTTATTATTTTATCATCAGAAGTTGTTTTGGCTGTACATCATTAGTTTACGTATTTCACGGCTGTTTGTTTTGCTTATGTGAGTATTACTTTTGGTATTTTTATTACGTCTACTATTGGTATGTTGTCGTCGAAATAGAATGTCGAATAATGATGTACGATACCCTAAAACGGAAAAAGGGGAGAACCCAACATTCACATATCCGTTCATTACAATAATTTGGTGATCGTAATTGTTTAGGTGCAATGAATTCGGTCATGCTTGATCAATTTATCACAAATGTACGTAAAACTGACATTGGAATATGAAAAAAAAACACAATACACTTATATAACTTAATTAATTATGCAAATAAGTTTTATGAAAAATAAATGACGATGACATAAACACAGTAATAATAAAATAAATAAATTATGAAATTATTCAAGACATGAAATGGAAAGCGTCTGCGTCAAATACGTTTATTTTAATAGCATTTTCTCTAAAATGTTTACGTAATTTCAAAAGCGTAATTTAATTAAATTGACGAATAAACAAAATAAAAGAAACTTGTTAAAAAAATCTCTTTATTATTTCGTGGAAGTACTCATCAAATAGAGACAAAGAGCATATGCTTTAGTACGGTACTCGTATTCTGTGAAAGATAGGCGTGCTTGATGACATCAATTCGAAGGTAAACCAACGGGACTTTTAGCGGGAGAACACCAAAAATAATAAGTCCGAGTTCTCACAATACACAAGGTCCATCGCTCGCGTCGCGTCCATTTGTTGTTAAGAACTTTTCACACGATTTGCAACTCAGTTTGGCGAACAATAGCCCATAAGGCTGGTTAAGTAATTCGATATCATTTATTAATGTTTTTGTACTGTTATAGCCCAGTTTGTGTAACGACATTGTGCTGCATTCGATATTTCATTCATTAATAAATGTTCTTGAATGCGCCAAGGTTGCTAGTTGCTTCATTCTTAATCGAGAGATGATTTTATGTTTTGATGTCTAAAGTACCTATAAAGTCTCCTTTCTAATCTAGTAATCTAGTCTTAGTAATCTTCATTGCGAGTATTGTTATCAGTTTGAAGTAGCTCCAGGATGTATCGTTTGGCAAATGAATATAATCGAAACATTTTTTAACACAACGTAACTAAATACTAAATACCTAGTACCAAACATTGCCCGACCATGCGGGTCTCACCACGCCCGAATACAACATATTTTAACTGTAAAATGTTTAATCCAAAACTTCTAGCTTGAAATATCTGTAAAGGCGGAATTTTCCATAATTCGTTTCTCAGAAATCATTGAAAATTGTTTTAAAATATCATGATAGCGAGCATTTTTTTTTTCGATAAACCATATACTGACTGCTTCGTGGTCTCGCGGTACAAGTATGTGCCGTGCGATCTAGAGGTCCTGGGTTCGATTCCCGGGTCGGGCAAAGTGTTATTGGGTTTTTCCATTAGGAAATTCTCGGTAACAGCACGGAGTATGGAAATGTGCCCGAAAAACGGCAATAGGTTCGCCCCCTATTACGTGGGACTGATACATACTTGGCGAAATGTGGGTGCAGAAATGCACCTCTGCCTACCTCTTCGGGGAATACAGGCGTGAGTTTATTTATGTATGCATGTATAAACCATATAGTTCGTAAACTCGATCAAACAACTTGCTCTTTAAGCACATACCATTAATTCATATGTGTTATTGTGCAACGCGGGGTAGTTTCCTAGGCGCGTGTGTAACATGCGCAAGAGTCGCTCACCGAAACGAAACTCCATTGTTTTACATTTTTATCTATGTGCCGATCCACTGTGGATTAGTGTCCATGGTGAATTGGGATTGGCTTTCGCTTTTATGATATTTACTGCTAATATTGCTTATAATTACAAATTATGTGCGATGAAAATGAAATTCAAGCAATCTTTGCATCAGTTTTCGATTTCTATTTTATGTTTATTTTATTTTATCACCTACGATCTTTATTGCAATAAATTTCGTTTAAATTTCATTTGAGTTATTTTATACGGTATTTTTGCTATAGCAAAATTCAGCTTTGCTTTTTATCGCCTTTTCATATCAATTATTCGATCAAGGTTTTACATTAACGTGACTATTTTTTTATGAATTGACTATTTTATCAAATGGTACTGGTAAGAGACCTGAATCTGCATTAAGTGAGAAACTTAATACAAAAAGGTCTGCACCATGGGTTTTATAGCCCAATGGTTACATATAAAGATACAACTTGATCATTTTTAAGTACAAAACAAAATAAAACATATCTACTGAGTAATCTTTACATTAGAAACAAGAGACAAGCGTATAATTTATTTTCCGAGCGCAATTATTTTTGAGCGACAAAAAGCGGACTAACAGTAAACATAACGGCGCTTCGCTAACCGATGAGACATCCACAATTAACCGTGTTGATAATTCGATTTTGAAATTTTGTGTTTAACATAATTCGATATGGCCCGCACAGCGCCACTGCAGAACTGTTCATATTTCGTGCTTATTATCCGTTTGGACCGTAGTTCTATTGGATTTGTTGCAAGTAAAAATTGAACCGAATCATGTCTATGAGTTGTTTATTTCTCACGATCTTTAGTTAGTTCGTTGCCGTTTGTATAAGAACGTTGTAATTGAATTAGGACACAAGACTCGGAATGCTGTTTAGTTTTTAAGAATTTGTTTGTTTTTGCAGTCAACATTTTACGTGATTATTTTTATCTTTAAAATAAATAAAGCGCTAAGCCACGAAGTATTTTTAAAGTCAAGCTGTAAATATTTATGCAATTTTTATGCTACGTCGACAGATCACAATTCAGTATCAACGGGCAGTTTATCTCCATCCATAGTTATGAGTTCTTAGATTCTATTCCATGACCTAAAAATCATTCCATGGACAGTTGACAATCGTGAATTTAGGTTTATCAAACGTTTACAATAACTTTAATACACGATTAAAATAACGTCAATCCTTGATCCTATATATCTAAGATCTAAGTTATATCTTCTAGTTCTGGCAAATAAACGTGATTGCAAGTATTGACGTATAAAAATGTGAGCCGGATCATAATGGTAGGCTGTTGATCCAGAGTATGAGTCACATTTATACCTATTTGCTTTCTGTGTCTCTTTGAACTTCGTCACTCATTTGGTATTCAGAGTGCGCATTCTGTGAAGTTTTGTCGCCAAGAAGAACGGAAGTAGTGGACTAAAACACTTTTTGTTCATAATGGATCTGGGTCGTGGGCCGCGACACAATTTTTTGGACATGTCATTGTGGTTGATAATTATAATAATAACGCAGAAAACTTTAACGACTTTGGAGCGTCGTTGTGCTAATGACCGAGGTTTAAAAGCATCAATGAAATGACAATTTAATAAGTATCATACAAAACACATCAGTACATTTTATAATTATCAAATAAAATGATTAATGTTTATACTTATAATAGCTACCGGCTAGCTATTATCAGTATAAAACAATTCGTAATAATTGCATCGATATTGCGAATCTGATACATCACTATATTTAAAAAAAAAACTTGTTATTTAGGTATGTATTGGTTTGTGTCTTGGAAACTATATTTTACTTAAATTTCGAAAACAATACACGTTAGATTTGAATTATGCAACAGCTCCTTCCATGTCACGTTGCGTATTACTATGGAGTATTCTAAACCAATACGTGAAAACATTCCACGAAGGCCATAATGACAATGCTTGGTGTATTATAACTTATATTTTATGAATTAAATGATCGACTGTATGAATGTGCAACATCATCAGAGTTTGCACGCCCGTTACAAAAATGCATTGTCGACCGTTACACTTCGATCTACTTCATAAATCTATTTATGAGGTTACTTGGATAACTGAAGGCTGCTCGTTCGGGGCCAGAGGAAAATAATTCGTACAAATTTATTGACGTGTAATTTTGTTTTCCTGTAGGTGAAGGCGAAAGGACTGGTGGCCAGTACCCTTCACTGGTCTAGTTTTACGCTATGGTTTATTCGTTTAAATTTCGAATTAAATTCGTTTATGCATAACGATAATAAAAATAAGTAAGCAGTGATGGCCTCGAGGTTTAGGCGCGCGGTCGAGAATTTCGGCGGTCGCAGGTTCAAACCCCAGGCACACACCGCTGACTTTTCGAAGTTATGTGTGTATTCACAATGAATTATCATCTGCTTTAACGGTGAAGGAAAACATCGTGATAAAACCTGCACACCTAAAAGTTTTTAGAAATTTCTTAGGTGTGTAGTCCGCCAACCCGCACTAGGCCAGCGTGGTGGACTAAGGCTTAAACCCTCTCAGTTGTAGAGGAGGCCCGTGCCCAGCAGTGGGACGTATTTGGGCTGATGATGATGATGATGCATAACAGTTTCTATGTGGTAAGACAGCGTTTGAATAGAGTATTAACAAATGACTATCGCTCTCTTGTCTATATAGTTATGCAGACCTATATCGAACTGGTTTTAACCCGGCTATTTCTAGTACTCACGAATATTGCATTGCTCGTTAAGGCGAGTTATAAAAAGTTGCCTTTTTAAATTCATGTCAACACATGTCGATGTATTTTGAATTTTATTAATGTACATAAGGTTTTTGTTTATTTTTATTATCTTGTGCCATTGCGTGATGTTACGACCTCGCAGTACAAATATGTTGATCGGTTCGTCCGCTTTTAGAATACTAAATGTGTTATGTCTAAGCCATTATTTAAGCATTGACATTGGGTTAGGTCATGTAACACCATCAATACCATGACGTACATATTATGTGTACATATTATATTACATTGACAGCCCCGTGGCGTAGTTGGCTAGACACAACTTGTGAGGCCGCGGGTTCGATCCTCGCACCGAGACTAATGTTTGTGTGATCCACAATTTTTTTTTTCGGATCTGGGTGTTTGTGAGACCGAAAAATCTCCCGTAGTTTATGATACCCACGACACAAGACTTTTATCTTAATGTGGGATCAGAACTAGGTATGTGTTTGTTGGGTGTATTTATTTATTTTTAATTAGAAACTAAATTAAAGGAACTCTTATAATAGATATTGGTTTTTGGTAAATAATAGTTAGATAGAAACCTATCAGAGTCAATGCCCAACGAAAGGGCATTATTATTTATTGATAATATTGTAAAAATACCGGGATTGTTTTCCAAATGTTCTATGGTGTTTGTATTTATTTAGAAAACAAAAATAATCGTTAATAACTCGATAATGACCTTTATTTGGGTATTGATATTAAATTTTAAAATAAGACCGTATTTGTTTTTTAAAATTAATAAAAAGACGGATCATTTAGGTCGGCGTACAAAGGAGGTTGTAACAATGATTTCACATTTACCTTTATCGGCATGTCGTTTAATTGGCATCTCGCCGATCGTTCCGGGCGCTTTCTTCGGTCGCATCAAGGTTATTTGCTCTCACCCGTGCTAAGCTCAGCTGTTCTTGCGACTGATGATGCGCGTCACTAGCTAGTTCCACTTCCAACTTTCGAACGCAATTTAATAATAAAAGGCAGTATGTGGTTATTTCCTTCGCATCACACATCAAATTATAAGATGTTATTGGATGAATAATGTTATGACGGTTATGATGGTGTCCATAAAAATGGGATAAACAATAATCTGGCAGCTTAACATAATATTTTTAATAACGTAATTTTTGTAATGTGACTGATTGAAAATAAAAAAAGGATGATTTGCAAAAATTAAGCAGAAATATAAAATTGTTTTAAATTAATATATATTTTTTTTGCATTGATTATTTTAGTAGTATGCTGAAACAATTAAATTATAATAATAGCGTAGAATATGGTTATTATTAATGAATATTTGAACCTCGCAAACAAGACGAATAGCTTTAATGTTCTTTCCATAAGTAAATTTACATTGATAACAGGATATCTGTTTTCAGCTACGTAACTTTTATCAATGCTAAACTTTAGAGATATTCATTCTAAAAAGAAACATAGTGGATGCCTCTGTTAGTGGTTAACCAATTATCGTGTCGAATTTAAGAAGCCGCACGAACTTAATTTGTGGTCTTTAAATCTGACGTGTTTAACGCAATGTTAGTGTCGACCACTTAATTTCCATCTATTTTATTTGCAGTCCAAGCGAATTGCAAGCTCTAAGTTATAGCAAATCGGCATAATTGAGTAATAGGTAGGTAATTGTTTTCCGTCAACCAACACTTTTTAGATACACTTACCATCGACCAGTACTCGACAGAGTCCGTAGACTATTTGAGACGCTGAACGATACGCTTGTTCAAATTTATCCATTCACCCTGAAAAGGGAAAAGGTAAATAAACACACCCAACAGTCATGTATGTACACTAAGATAAAAATCTCGTAAAACAAACATCTGTGGATCACAAAAACACTTGTCTGTGCGGGGATCGAACCTACGGCTAGTCTAGACAACTGCGCGACGGGGCTGTCAAAGGAATTAAATGAATTAATTCATAAACAAGCGTCAAGAAAGCATCGAAAGGCACGGTTTTAAGAGAGCCCACATTTAACCCTGTCTGCCGTTTTTTAAACGTTTTATAATTTCACCATATAAGTCCATATTTTCATAGTGGCCTATAAGCCACGCTTATGGGCATCTAAATGTAAGTAGCGAACGAAATAGCGGCTCAATTATGACAATCGTTCTAATCAATTGAATCCCACAAACCCACCCAGATTAAAGACTTCGACTGGTGGTCTGGTACCCTGATTACGTCGCTC
Organism: Hemaris fuciformis; assembly: GCA_907164795.1. NCBI lineage: Eukaryota > Metazoa > Arthropoda > Insecta > Lepidoptera > Sphingidae > Hemaris > Hemaris fuciformis. The sequence goes on along the minus strand of OU015432.1, from coordinate 19,842,718 downwards.
CTGATGCCGCTACACCAGCCACCAGTTACGCAAGAACAGTTCTACAAGCGGGGACATTCTGAAACTGTTATACGTTACTGTTATCAACGGTGTTGCAGTCCATATGACAAGCAAATTGTGGTAGTGAACTTGTACCGATCCAGGCTTGCGTAAACGACCGGCTATTGGATAGGCGTCGCTCCGTTTCTATTCAGTTGGCATTGAGTTTCTAGATGCTTGGTTGTGTAGGTAGTGTTTTTCAACTAGGTAATCAATGATTTAGAGAATCAATAGAAAATGGAAAAGTAGGCATGGCAAAGAAAAATAAATAATGTCTCAAAAATGTTCATTTTATAGCGTCTAATATCTGATATGGTTGGCGCTTACTTGGGGAAGTCACGTTTAGCAGTGGATGGCGATAAGCCGAATATATTATGCTGATGATAGTTTTTCTTGCTGCAATTTTCGTATTGTGTTCATCTATCTAAGTTTAAACTAACTGAATAGATAGGGCTTAGCTGACTGATAGATGACTGAAATCGCCCGTATAAGATAAGCTTATAAATGTCATTAAAAAAAAAAAAAAATTTAGATTCCCCGTAAATATACAGCAGGTATTGCATCTTTAGGATCGAAACCACAAAACACCTTTTAGAATAGTATACTCTTATAACTTTTAGAACCGAAATAAGTAATTGTGGATCACTCAAACCTTAGTCGCGAACCAAACGGTCTCTTCTTTTAAAGCAGGTTTCATACCAACCATGTGGCGAATGTTGACATAACTACATGGGTACTTGAAGTTGAAAAAAAAAGTCGTGATGGCCTCGAGGTTTAGGCACGCGGTCGAGAATCTCGACGATCGCGGGTTCAAACCCCAGGTACACACCTCTGACTTTTCGAAGTTATGTGTGTATTCACAATGAATTATCACGTACTTTAACGGTGAAGGAAAACATCGTGATGAAACCTGCACACCTAAAAGTTCTTACGAATTTCTTAGGTGCGTAGTCCGCCAACCCGCATTAGGCCAGCGTGGTGGACTAAGGCCTAAACCCTCTGAGTTGTAGAGGAGGCCCGTGCCCAGCAGTGGGACGTATATGGGCTGATGATGATGACTTGAAGTTACTCATGGAAACAGAGCGGCTAAAAGAAATTACTCCGGTAATGTGCAGGTTTCCTTACTAGTACGTCGTTTACCTTCACCTTACCATCGTATGTTACTGGGTAATTAAGTTTCCAACCGATGCGTTCTAGTTTCAGCTCCATCAGCATTAGCTTTTTATTGAAGTGCGTCGACTCATTAATAGAAAGTGATATTGAATATTGATATATATTCTTCTGCCACTTCACTTTCATTATCTTACTCGCTATTTATGTAATGTAATATATTTTTAGGTGAAACTCAAAATAATTATATTTTGAATTTTAAGTTTTGAAAACTGGTTAGTTTCATTGATTTAATTTTGGATTTGTGTATATTTCTTTTACATCGAATATTTTTTTTGATCGAATATTTATTATGACCTCGTCTTTTACATACCTACCTACTACTTTGAGTGCCTACAAGAGATCGGATCTTAGTCAACACGAATATCTCGGGATCAAGTAAAATGCTTCCAGCGCAATAATTTTGTAATTCTTAAAGAAAATGTCTCTCTCGATAATTATTAGGGAGATAACTCTTAGGGATAATACCATTCATATATGGACGTATGTCTATGACAGCTCTCGGCATGCATTATAAATTGAATTGGTCAGGAAGTTCAATGAAGATTAATGTAAAGAAGAATGCCATTATGCGAATAATAAAAAAACAGCCTACAACAATAAAATCATCATCATCATCATCATAATCAGCCCATATACGTGCCACTGCTGGGCACAGGCCTCCTACACAACTGAGAGGGTCTAGGCCTTAGTCCACCACGCTGGCCTGGTGCGGGTTGGCGGACTACCCACCTAAGAAATTCATACGTGTGCAGGTTTCATCACGATGTTTTCCTTCACCATTAAAGTACGTGATTTTTTGTGTGTGCCTGGGGTTTGAGCCTGCGACCGTTGAGATTCTCGACCGCATGCCTGCCTCGAGGCCATCACGACTTTAAATACTTTTAATACTTTAACAATAAAATAAGAACACCTTACTCTAAAAGTCCACATAGCCATTAGTACTAGTACATTTAACAATGCCCGCATTTACAACGAATAGTCTAACCTTAATTAACAATGGGAGCACTTACCAGTCGAGCGGCGTCCAAGAACCGTAAAGGTTATTTACACGAACGATTAGACACAGTCGCACAGAGGTTTGGAAGTGGTCGCGACCAATCATCGCGCCAAATACTGTGACCGAAGTAATGCGTTACTTATTGGTGTCGTGTTGAAACATTTGCAATCCTCTTTGACCGAGTACCTTTGTGTATTTCTAGAGCGAGAAGATTCTTATCATTCATGTTTTGGTTTCGTGTATTTGTTTAAAAAGTTAGTTGTTATGGGAAACAGGATGGGTCGTTTATTTGCCTATTTTTTTTTGTTTTACTTTGTATTTGGAATGGTAAAAATAGTTGGAATTGTAATACCTTTGTTAATTGGGACAGTCAAATGCTCCATCTTTCAGTCACTAACTATGGGCCAAAATTAAAAAGACATAAATAAAATATATTATCACATACTTTAACGGCGAATGAAAACATCGTGAGGAAATTCTTAGGTATTGTGGACTAAGGCCTAAGCCCTTTTAGCTGTAGTGGAGGCCCGTGTCCTGCAGTGGGACGTATATGGGCTGATGATAATAAATAAAGAGCTGATATAGATCACAGCTAAATTACGAAATCTAAGTTATAAATGTATCAGTATCTGCCTTTGCTAATTTTCTACTACCTATATAAAATCTTGAGCAGATTTTTTTCAAGATTCAGGCTGGTCAAGTCTGGTCAAGAAAAAAATGGTTGGCGCCTACTTGGGGAGGCCATCATTCAATAATGAACGGCGATAGAATGAGAATAAATATAAAATCTATAAGGGTTATCCGATTATGTTTGAGTAGGAAAAAGAATGTGAACATACAATTAAAGTACATTAAAACGCAACAGTAATAAACTAATATATCTGCTCCACACCGTTATATAGCGGGTAAATTCTCAAACTTTTCATATTTCCAACTGAGCGAGACGAATTTATGGTTTGTTGTGAGAGGGTTCTAAGAACCGCCTATTGATGTTTCGATTCCTTGGGTTTCGTTGTAAATAGAGTATATGACGGTGAAACATGCAATTATACCACTTTACACTACTTTGTATGGGTTGCAGAAGCATGCGTCGATATTAAATTTAAATTGCTTAAAATCGTAGCATTTTGTTTCTTATTTTATGCATTGTTATAAATATAAATTCCATTTCATCTAATAAATTGTTATCATCTCCGTGGGATCAACAATCTCATTTTCATAAATGAATAATAAATACAAATGAGTCCGTTACAAACGTTTTATTGTACCCAATTAATCTTTATTCAGTAACTTGTATTCATTTTTTTGTTAATTTTCGTAACGTTTTCGATTTTCGAAAAGATCTTTATTGAAAAAAGCATCACCAAATTGTTGCCAGATTGCCGTTTTAATTTAGTTTCGTAACACTTACATGCATGCTCTGACACTAGTATTACTGAAGGGGTAGGCAGAGGTATATTACTACACGCACCATCATCATCGTCATCATCATCATCATCAGCCCATATACGTCCCACTGCTGGGCACGGGCATATTCCTTACCTCTACACACACCATCGATCCTAAATTTCTGGTCTCCATGCTGATAAAGATAATGTCCTCACAGAAAAACCTAATAACTAATTGCCTAACCCAGGAAACCAACCCATAAATTTATTACACGCTGCACTAAAATACCGCGGGATTTATGCGTCAAATAATACTAAAATCGTATTATGCAAAAATCAAATAGCATCAAATTGAATCTTAATCAAATGAACATCAATTTAAACGATTTCATTAACCATTACTATTCGTCTATTCTTTTATCTCGATTTCCAAACAATTGTAGTTGAATTAAGAAACAAAACGGATTAGTAGAAATATGTCATACCAGCTAATTCTACATCATTTGTTTTACAAGGCCCACAATTAAAATGGTATCACAGATTTATGCAACAATCCCACGAGGCCGTGCTGCGAACAGTGTCATTTTTTGCTCTGGCAGCACACAGCGCTGCAAATTACCTTATCCCATTCATTTCTTACTATTCATAACCGGATGTGAAGCTAATAAAGCGTTCGCGACGATTAGGTTTCTTAAAACATTCATTATACAGTCCGTAAATGCAACACTTTATGGTATGGTTATCCGGCATAAACGCCAATTTGAAACACGATTTAGAATTATAAAAAATGTGTATTGGTTTAAATTAGATAAAATAGCTTTAACCTTTAAATTTGTTTTTAATACAAGTATGTTCATACATACTTTGTATTGATTGTAGTCCACAAGTCGGGTCTGAGTGAATTCATAAAATCTTGTTTAAGACTTTTATTGCCGTTCATACCAGCCCATATATATAAGTACATAACATATAGTGCGCCAGTTGCTAACACTTCTAAGCAATCTACTAATGGAACACGTGTTTTAAGTTCAATCTCTGTTTCAAAACTGGGAACAATCAAATAATAATAGTGTAAACACCCACCAGTCTCAGAATTTCAACTTTTATGGACGTGACACGCACATAAATGTCACGATGTTCATAATTCAAACAATAATTTCCTTCCATTAATAGAGCCAAATTAGAAAATAAGACTTTGAAAATAAGACCGTCTTTTTTTCTTTTTTTAACGAGAGGAAAGCGCTTTAAGCCCTCCTTTCGGTACCTCGGGGGAGGCCGAAAGGGGTATGTCGGGGTCTCTGGCCTTCCAATCGGCGCGCGGAACAATTGATCCGTTTACCTGAGTTGGGTCCCTAACCAAAATCCTACGCCAGCATACCGACTAAAACCTCTCGGTGGCCGTCACGCGCATTTGGGGCGGTACTACAGTATAGCAGGGTGAGAAGCCTTGCATTAATTTCCGCTGCCGCCCGGCGCTTTATCCAATCATGGACTCCTCAAAATTGGGAGGGCTTGAGATGCCCTCTACTCACCCTATTTTGGACGCTTACTTATTGTGAGCGTCCGCGACAGTCAGAAGGCCACGCTCTCTGCCGCACATCTCGGGGTTGCTTTTCGTCATGGCGCGCCGCCCCCGCAGTACGCCCAGCTACCCCTGGGCCCCTGTTAGTCCCCTCTTACGACAGGCTTGGTGGTATTCTTACGCCCCACATCCACAGGGCGGAAATAAGACCGTCTAAAGATAGCTACAAAATAATTTTTATCTGGTAGTCCTTTGTGAAGCGAGAGGCTGATCTGGCGTGGTTTATTTGTTTCTGGAAGAACCTCATCAATGCAAGACTTGAGATATTGCTTGTGTTTGACTGCTGATTCTGTTATTCGGTTGTTCATAATTTATTACAATAAGATAAACTTTATGATTGGCCGTTGATCACATTAAGCATGTGAATCAACAGCTCAATTATCATCATCATCAGCCTATATACGTCCCACTGCTGGGCACGGGCCTCCTCTCTCTGAGAGGGGTTAGGCCTTAGTCCACCACGCTGGCCTAATGCGGGTTGGCGGACTACACACCTAAGAAACTCTTAAGAACTTTTAGGTGTGCAGGTTTCATCACGATGTTTTCCTTCACCGTTAAAGTATGCGATAATTCATTACGAATAGACACATAACTTCGAAAAGTCAGAGGTGTGTGCCTCGGGTTTGAACCTGCGACCGCCGAGATTCTCGATCGCGCGCCTAAACCTCGAGACCATCACTACTTCAACAGGTTAATAAAAAATATAATCACGATAATAACGTGTTATCTTGATAAACGCTTCGTTCGGCAAAAAATATGTGAAGAGGTAACCCGACGTGTTGAACGTAAGAATTCATAATGCGTCAGCTAAGTCTTGAAAAATCCCATTTGGCACATAATTAGAACGTTACATCGGAGACAGAACGTGTGAACTGTGATGCGTATCGTTTCTTTGCATATTGTTATGTTAATTAACCTCTCACGAGTTTACGCGGGGTCAAGGTATTCGTGTCATCTGCTCGATTAATTTGGATATAGTTGTTTGCATCTGTCATCATTTTTAAATGATTTCTTATTATCAAGATGTTGTGTATCATTTGCATCCACAAGTATTTTGCATTCAATGTCTTGAGATTACACAGATTTAATAAAACGTTTCTTTATACTTACTGCATATAGCTTTTAATGTGATTATTATTAAGATTTATATTTTATATCCGCAATGTCAAACATCATGCAATAATTTTGTGTTTTGTGTTTTTTCCGTTTGGTATTTACATAACTAAATAGTATTAAATGACTTGGAAAATGCAACTCGTAAATGTTCGTTCTAATAGATTTTTTTATATAAGGAAGCGCAAAAACATGAACAGTGCTTGGAACACTCAGCCGTCACGATTTTTATTTCCCGGACATGATGTACAGCGGAAATTCTTTCTCGATCAGCGTTGAAAACTCTTATATAAAGTAAAAATGTAATGTAAGGAGCCTCGCGTATGTTCGGAATGCAGTTTCTAATACATTTACCATTTGTATCCGTCATGACTGTAATGCGTCCATCTGAGCCGGGACGAATCAATCAAACGCGAATCTCGATGGGTGCATTTAATAACATTATAAATACCATTTATTTAGAACAGTGTCGTAGCAAAAAAGGTTTTGAAATATGAGCTACTATACCTCGTGCCTCGTGGTCTCGCGGTACAAGTATGTGCCGTGCGATCTAGAGGTCCTGGGTTCGATTTCCGGGTCGGGCAAAGTGTTATTGGGTTTTTCCATTAGGAAATTCTCAGTAACAGTACGGAGTCTGGAAATGTGCCCGAAAAACGGCAATAGGCTTGCCGCCTATTACGTGGGACTGATACATACCTGGCGAAATGTGGATGCAGAAATGCACCTCTGCCTATCCCTTCGGGGAATACAGGCGTGAGTTTATGTATGTATGTATGTTATTTGGAACAGTGTCATAGCAAAAACGGTTTTGAAACTGAACCTGAACTGAACCTGCATAAATACTGACCCAATTCGTATGCAGTTATCAATGCATTGAAATGTATAACCGTTAAGTGTATGAGTTGGAGTCCCGTTTCATGTTTTGTTGTATAAACTTTTTTGTTGCAGTGTTTCTTTCATGTCTATTTTTTGTATTTTCAAAAACGTTTTTGACTATGAGGCTTTTATATTTCAATTCCGTTAAGAAATGAATTAAGGTTTAAATGTAAATGCTATAACCTTTTTTGGGTATTCTCACATAATGAAGTGAGACTTAAATATAAATAATTGAGGAACTGGAATTTCCGTCACAATAAATGAGTCATGCGTTCTTGTTGGTCTGTTTTTAAACAATATGAGCCTGGCGAAGATCCGGTTTATGCTATCATGCATAAGATATTATTACGTGATAAATAAAGATTAATAAATAAAAATACTAAGGCATTTGCGTTTTGACTTGACAAGGATAAATTCCAAAATTTATTTACTTTTATACTAATTTCGGTTTTTGTGAGTTTTGCTAGCTGAGATTAGCAGCTTACACAAAGTTTCTCAAAAACTAGCTTGGCTTATTTTTTTTAAAGACTTTGTGGTGTTTATATTGAAATTCTATTTCCTCAAATCCGGAGAAAACAAGGTCAAGTGTGAATGTGTCTAGAATTTTATATACGCCATTATAGATCACTCACTCAGAGTATTCTTTGAGAATACCTAATTGATCTGACTCAATAGGCTTGAGGTATGTGTAGTTAACTGGAACAAGAATATCCTTATCGGGGGAGCTTAAAATAATTTATTATGTTCATAATATCGAGAATATCGTCCATTATTATTATTCTGAGTAAAGATTGGCGAAACGTGAATGCAAAATGCACCTCTGCCTACCCCTTCGGGGAATAAAGGCGTGTGTGGATAGTTGGACAGGCTAATTGTGTATAATTACGATATAGTTTTTATTTCAAATAACGTCATTGGGTTTTACCAGTTTTTTTGTGAACAGCTTAGTTGATTGACTATATAAACTTTGCAGAAATAAGTTCTGTTTTTCCATATAAGGAAAAATATTTAAAAGACTTCTCAACACTAAAGTTATTTTTTTAAAAGTCAATACATACCACAGAATTAATTTGAATATATTTTGAGATTTTATTTTATTGAATCCGTTCAGCCTAGTGGCTTTGCAAGTGTCGTAAGTTGTAGCAACTGGATTGCAATTATGTAGCATAAATGCATTTAATTATATTTGACGCCTTTCATATTTTAGAAAGCTTGAATTAAATCCAGGTAATATCAGTTTTATTAGAAGGTATTTTGAATAGTAAATGCCAACGTTGAAAATTATTTAGTAATATTTTATCGCATAAGAAAGAGACGCGGAAGTTATTTACTGTTAACGCTTGCTAATGGAAAATCGTTCATTAAGTAAACAAGTAAAATAACCGCCAAGACTGGAGTTGGATAGCCGCAGCGCTGCAACCATATTATGATAAGTATCCATAAAAAGTAAGGAAAGTCTCTACCTTCAACTGTAAAAGGTGCCAGGAAAAATAAACAAAAACTTCAACCCTTTAATTGTTATAACTATTTTATGTAATCAATGGACCTAAATTTTATGTTGAATCAGGCAAAGAACACAAAAAAAAAATACGTGAAGAGTTAAGTAATGACATTTTCTTGTAAAAAACTAAATCGTTTAAAAAAGAAAGCTTTGGTATGATTATATTTTATATTTTTATAAAAATGCATGCTTACCCATCTATGTCGTAGTCTCTGTGATAAAAGAAGCTTGAAGATGCGAACTATATGGTGCATGTATTGGCTGCGTGCTGTGGAAGTATTAGTGAAAAACTTGATCGTGACAAAAATTTAAACAGGACACACAACGGATAGTAGTAACGGACGGTAGTAGATTGATAAAAATGCGCATGAATAAGACTTGAGTAGTGCTGATCATATCGCACTATTGACAGCCTCGTGGTCTTGCGGCACAAGTATGTCCTGTGCGATCTAGAGGTCCTGGGTTCGATTCCCGGGTCCGGCAAAGAGTTATTGGGTTTTTCCATTTGGAAATTCTCAGTAGCAGCACGGAGTCTGGAAATGCGCTCGAAAACGGCAATAGGCTCGCCCCCTATTACGTGGGACTGATCGATACCTGGCGTGTGGTTGCAAAAATGCACCTCTGCCTACCCCTTCGGGGAATACAGGCGTGAGGTTATGTATGTATGTATGATCATATCGAAAATAGTAGCATCAATGTCGCTCACCGACTATACAATAGTACTAATGCGACATCAGTGATGGCCGGAAAGTATAGATCTGCATCTTGAATATAAGCGGCTTTAAAAGATTAATAAAAAATTTGAGAAGACTGAAGAAAAAAGGTGACGACCGAGAGAAAGAGATGCAGAAAGAAGAGTTATCTATTATCAGCTGTTTCCTCGATGAAAAATATCTACCTAAAAGTATAACTATGATGTGAAGTAGTGATGGCCTCGAGGTTTAGGCTCGCGGTCGAGAATTTTAGCGGTTGCGTGTTCAAACCCCAGGCACACACCTCTGACTTTTCGAAGTTATGTGTATACTCACAATAAATACTTTCTTTAACGCTGAAGGAAAACATCACGAAGAAACCTGCACGCCTAAAAAGTTCTTATGATTGTTTTGTGTAGTCCGCCAACACTAGACCACCGTGGCGGACTAAGACAGTTGTAGAGGAGGCCCGTGCCCAGCAGTAGGATGATGAAAAGTATCGCCGCAATAATTTTTCACCGTATAAACTATAATAAATTCAACAACGCAAATTCTAAAGATGAGTACATTGCTCCTCGCTCGCCCGCGCCAGTTGCACAAACTCAGCTTGTATGTATAATCTTGACCTACATAAACAAATGTATTATTTTAATTATTAACTATGTGCAAATTTAGTGAACGAACCCGTGCTACGGTGTACTGCGCATTTCTTGTATTATATATTAATTTTTATTCACTTGCCAAGGTTTTGTAGTTTAGTGAGCGTCACATAGATTCTAAAATCATTGATTGAGCAAGATAAGTTTGAATTTTTATGACTTTCAGGTACATAGAATATTTAGAGAAACAGTTTCTCAGTACTTATGATTTTGATTATTGTGGAAAAACTGCTACAGTGTATTTGTTAAATTCGCGATATTTATTATCAGACGTTAACTAAACAATTTCTGATCTCGTATAAATCTTCAAATAAAGACTATTGAGTTGGCATATTATTAATTCAAATTCAAAGTGTCTTCTATATTTTTTTTCTACTTTAATGACAGCATTAGAAACATAAATAAATAATAATTATTATGATTCTTTCTATTTTTTTATTCATTACATTGTAGTGAGAGAGAAATCTGTACGGTTGATGGTTACCTATAGACGAATTCCATAAAATATTTATTAGCCACAGAAGATTTATCCAATAGAAATCAAAAAAGTTATAGGGAGATCAGAATTGTAACCCTAGTCTATGCGATCTTAGTAAACCATATTGAGAATAACTAGGAAATTGTCATCATCATTGCCTTGCCCTGCTCCCAATTTCATTTGGGGTCGGCGCAGTATGTTTTATCCTTCCAAACATCCCTATCAGCCGTCATGTCTTCATTCACCCCTTTTTCTTTCATATCTTCAGTCACGCACTCCATCCATCTTTTCTTTGGCCTTCCTCTGCTCGCCCATCCATCAACTTTCATATCCATCACCTTTTTTCCTACGTATGATTCATCCCTCCTCATAACATGCCCATACCACGACAGACGGTTTCCTTTCAGCTTTTCTATCAGAGGAGCTACTTTCAGGCTTCCTCTAACATATTCATTCCTCACTCTGTCAAACCGTGTTACACCACACATCCATCGCAACATTCGCATTTCCGCTGCATGCAGTCGTCTTTCGTCCGTCTTCTTCGTAGCCCAACACTGCGAACTAGGAAATTGTATTTACCGCTATTATTTGTACTGTTATAGAAAAAGTGAGTATTTACTTGCACACTGAATGTACGATCAGATTCTCGTTTGCATAATTAAAAATGCATAAACTTTTCTACCTTACCAAGTCTCGATTTCACTTTCGATAACTCTCTATTACGTTTCTAACTTAGTCAGTAATGTGTTGGCAGGTGTAAATAATTCTTCTACTTGTCTTATTTGTAATTCTTATGTACATAGTGAAGCGTAAAATTAATTATGCAAGGTATATGTAATAAAAACCATGCTGACTCATTTTATATGTCACATTTTTATTATGTAATGTTTACGTCGCCAGGCGAACACGAACACTTAAAATAAATATTTGTGAATGTTTTTTTTTATTTTTATTTTATTTGTTATTTTAAGCTTATATTTATTATATAATATGCTCCATAGGCCTAGCGTAGATTGCTATTCTACTTTTTTGTTCTACTTGTACCACCATCCTCTGGGCATTGTATTTTTAAATTTTGTATTTTTTTTTTGTTGGTGAATACTTAATTTCTGTCGAAGTCTATGCATGAACTGCAATGTAAAATTCTAATATTTTTTCTATATAATATAGATGCAAGATGCTTTACTTTTCACTGTTTTAAATTGCTATACCTTGTCCTGTAGTTAAAATATGGTACTTTTTATATAAGAAGCATGTTATCAATTTGTGTCCCCATATGTAGTGAATAAATAAGTAATTGGACTCGTGCCTAGCTGTAGAATAGAATCACCAACATGAAGAATTTAGATACAGACGTATTAACACGTGGCAATAATTGAAACCGATGATACACATTCAATACAAAACGCGATCATATTTTTTCAGAATTAATAAAGCATTTCGTTTGTCGCATTCACGCCACAGTCGTCCCCACGTGCGATTTAACGCTCCAAATAAGGTAATTAATATCGTAATTGTTCTGAAAAACTTGCTAATTGGTACATTGTCTGCACCTAATCGATCATGTTTGGAATTGTTTCATTATGAGAATCGCGCAGTTTGTTTTGTTTTTTTAATTAGAAATGAGATTTATGGAAGTATAGAACCGAATTTTACATTTTTTTATATCGTATAGAATGTCACTTCTTATATTGTATTGATTATAATTTTGTTACAATTATTCGCTCTCACGTGTGTCAAGGTGGTAAGCAGTGGTTACATATTACAACACTCTCCTACAATTTATTTAGGCATATGACGTCCACTCAAGGTATTAAGCGAGGAAACCTGCATACCTAAAAGTTTTTAGGAATTTCTTAGGTGTGTAGTCCATCATCACGCACTAGGCCACCGTGGTGGTCTAAGTGGTAGTGGTCCTAAACCCTCTCAGTTGTAGAGGAGGCCCGTGCCCAACAGTGGGACGTATATAGGCTTATTATCCACCACCTATCACCACTTATTGTTAGTCATAGTGTAGGAAGATGAATAGAATAGAAAAGTATTTTTTTAGAACTTTTTGTTCAAATACAATTCATTTGATTCTAAGTGCATTAAACTGAGTCAATAGTAGGTACCTATATTTAAACTGCAGCGTGTGTAAACAATCATTAGTTAGACGTCGCCGTGGCATACTTGTTAGTTTGATTGACGGCTATCCTCGCCTCTTGGCTACCACTTGAATCACAATGGTGTTGATCTCAACACGGTTGCCAAAGCAAAACATTTCATCTCTTGTCCCACTTTTGTGATCTTCAAAATTTTCGATTCACGACAGGCAGTTTTTGTAAATAAACATCGCATTTTTTACTGCAATGCGAATAAATTTACAGCTATGGCTAAAAATTACTTGTTATTTAAGAATATGGTTAAGTCTTGGAATTGATAGGGACACATAAATCCTGTAACTAACAAAAAGTATGAAATTGGTCGTTCCCAATCAATCGTTCTCAATCTCTTCTTTCAATCAAAAGAAATGAAAAACAAAGAACCAAACCTGATATAGAAAGGTACTCACTACATCTAGCTATAGGTATTGTGTAACAATCGACTGAGCGTAGGTAGCCATTCCACTACGCTTGACTATGCTAATCGATTACAGATCGTGCGCGATTGTCGCCATCTCGTGAAACTCGGGATCATTAGCCACCAGAGTTGATAGCTAGCGAGATTTCACTTGGACTACTATATTCACGGGCACAATTAACCGCCACCCTGTTTTCTTCCTGTTTGCAAAAATCGTCATTTTTAACTGCCTCGTGGTCTCGCGGTACAAGTATGTGCCGTGCGATCTAGCGGTCCTGGGTTCGATTCCCGGGTCGGGCAAAGTGTTATTGAGTTTTTTCCATTAGGAAATCCTCGGTAACAGCACGGAGTCTGGAAATGTGCCCGAAAAACGGCAATAGGCTCGCCCTCTATTACGTGGGACTGATACACACTTGGCGAAATGTGGGTACAGAAATGCACCTCTGCCTACCCCTTCGGGGAATACAGGCGTGAGTTTATGTATGTATGTATGTATGTGTCAATTTTAAATGAAATTTGATCGAAGGTACGTTGAAATTTATCAGTAAGTAATAAAAACAAATAAAAGTAAAAAAAAATAAACGGTTTATTTAACTAGCTTTTGCCCGCGACTCCGTCCGCGTAGACTACAGGGTTGGGTTCAGAATGAAAATAAGTTGTAGTCTATTTTACTCCACAGAGTCCCATTTATGTCCATATTAAAAATCGTTTACATCGGTCAAATGATTTAATCGTGAAAGCGTAACAGAAATACTCGTATAGTTACAGTCGTCTACACGTCGTTTCATCATTCTAGCTTCAAAAATGACAATACTTCCATACAACTTTTCATCCCCCCTTAAAACCCCTTTTCCTTGATAAAAAAGTAGCCTATGTCCTTTCTCAGAGTCTAAACTATCTGTGTACCAAATTTCATTTAAATCGGTTCAGAAATTTTAGCAGGAAAGCGAGACAGACAGACAGAGTTGCTTTCGCATTTATAATATTAAGTAAGGATAAGGATTTAAAAAAATAGCCTATGTCCTTTTTTAAGGTCTCATTTTTGTCCATACCAAAAATCATCCAAATCAGTCAAAATGGTTTAGGTGTGAAAGCATAACACAGGCAGTGTTACTTTCGTATTACAATATATGCTCATCCCACGGGAAATATAAATCGGGCGAATAGTATAGACGTGAAAGCCCATTCCCACGGGAATACTACATTTTCCGGGATAAAAAGTATCCTATGTTGCTTCAGTGGGTCCTATCTACCCTCATACTAAAACTCATCTAAATCGTCAAATGGTTTAGGCGAGAAAGCATAACACAGGCAGCGTTACTTTTGCATTACATTATATGCTCATCCCACGGGAACCCTACATATTCCCGGGATAGAATATAGTCTATGTTACTTCATAGGGTTCAATTTAAGTCCATAGCAAAATTCATATAAATCAGGCGAATATTTTAGGCGCGAAAGCCCATTCCAACGGGAATACTACATTTTCCGGGATATAAAGTATCCTATGTTTCTTGGGTGGGTCCCATCTACCCCCATACTAAAAATCATCTAAATCGGTCAAATGGTTTAGGCGTGAAAGCATAGCATAGGCAGTGTTACTTTTGCATTACATTATATGCTTATCCCACGGGAACCCTACATATTCTTGGGATAAAATATAGTCTATGTTACTTCATAGGATCACATTTATGTCTGTAAAAGACTTCATTCATATCGGTCAAACGGTTTAGGCGTAAAAGCAGAATATTGACAGAGCTACTTATACCCATTCCCACGGGAATACTACATTTTCCGGGATAAAAAGTATGTTCTTTCCCAGGCTCCAACCTATCTGTGTACCAAATTTCATTTAAATCGGTTCAGTAGTTTTAGCAGGAAAGCGAGACAGACAGACAGACAGACAGACAGAGTTACAATCGCATTTATAATATTAGTAAGGATAATCCCACAAATATGATTTTGTTTAAAAAATCGACGAAATATTAATTTTTTTAATTGTACTAAAAGATGTCAATATTTCCTTAGAGTTAATTTTTAATAATGGATGTTACCACCATACACCACACGGTTACAAGTCATACTACATTTAAACAAACAGGATGACGAAATATATAGGGTGGGCGGTTAATTGAGCCGGTGAATGTAGCTTATACCTTTCTTATAAAACAAAAACTAATTTTGAACTCCTAGCCAAGGGTTTTTATGAGTTTTCTTTTTATTCTTTGAAGTTATAGGATATTTATCGTTTCTGATAGCTACAGTTAATGGTGACGGCACGGCAAGCCGATGACTATAGCTGTTGTTGTGACATCTCACTTGCATTGTCGCAATATTGGAGTTTGATTTATTATATGGTTCTAAGTGGAAGCTTGTTATTTTATTTCGAAACTTGTAGAAAGATTGTTTTATGTTGGAATTATTCGATATTTAAAAAAAACATAGGAAACACATTATAGGTGAATATGTGTTTGTATGGGTTCAAATAAAAATTTACTTCTGGAACACTTTAGACTTTATTTACTTTCCATAATGTAAACTAGCTTATGTTTTTTTTATATATGACAAACGCGTTGTTATTAATTAGATTTTTTAACGCAAGAAAAGTTTGCGCATGGTCTAAAACATCTTCTCAATCGCTTTGAGCGAATAATAAAAAATGGAATTATAGAGCGCATAGTCCATTATACTTAATCTGCACATCAGTGTAATGACCATAATTGATCTGAGTATCACAGCTACCAGTAGTTATAATTGTGGGTTGTTACTTTATTCATAGCAAGGAATGATGTCGACGATATTGACTGTTCGCTGGACCTTTACTAGGTCGTCCGACCATCTTGTCGGAGGACGTCCCACGATTATTATTTTTTACGAGAGGAAAGCGCCTTAAGCTCCCTGTTCGGTACCACGGGGGAGACCGAAAAGGGTATGTCGGTGTCACCGGCCTTCCAACTCAACGCGTGGAACTATTGTTCGCTTGGCTGAGTTGGGTCCCTAACCAAAATCCTATGCCGGCATACCGACTAAAACCTCTCGATGGCCGTCTTACGCAGTTTGAGCGGCACGGTAAATCCAGGGCGAGCGCCCTTAATTGTTCCCCGTTGCCGTCCAGCGCTCTGTCCAAATGTGAACTCACCTGTGATAGAGGAATGTGTCCCCCACGTGGCTCTATTTTGGACACTTTGATGTGAGCGTCCGCGGCATTCAATTGGCCACCTCCCCCGTAGTACGCCTAACAATCCCTATTAGTCGCCTCTTACGACAGGCAGGGGATGCCGTGGCGGTATTCTTACGCCCCCAAACCACAGGGCGGAGGACGTCCCACGCTGCGCTTTCCGGTCCGGTACTTTTCGCTGGATAAATATGATATTTTTCACACAAGGCTTACATACTCGTACAATATTCCAGTTTGCATAAATGTATTGAATCTGCCGAACGGTCATTCCAATCCACATTTTATTTGAACGGCAACGAACATGCAGTATTGTGTTAATGCAGTCACTTGGCCAAGCCTATTAAATGCAGCTTATAAATTACTTTAAGAGAGTATGCGTATTGTAAATATTACAAATGAAAAACTCAATTACTCTGTAGGTAACCCTTGACGCCTATGACGTTGAACCTTATTATGGAGAATTTTGATGAACAGAATGTTAGTTCCCTAGAGATTTTATTTTGACACGAAAGCTGAAGAAGTCTTTAATAATTGCTGAAATAATAAATTAATATCTTATTTTAACAGCTTATTGTAAAAGAAATTATCGCATGATTGCGTTAAGAACAAACGCAGAGATTTTTATCTACCAAACAACACGTTAGTAATCTTACTGGCATATATTTTAATAGTAGTAAAGTTTTTACGATCATTCTGCAGTACGTGACGTCCGCTTCTCGTATGTAAGACATGCAAATTACGATTTTTGAATAGAAAAGTTGAAAACGCGTCTGGGATTTCACCTATACAACCTCTGTCGTATTGCTTGTATCACTGTCACAAATGAAAGTATTCTCTACGGGAAATAGTAAAGATTACGATGGCATCCTCAGAACACAGTATTCTGAACTCTACTGCATTGCAATAAGAGTCATGTAAAACTCATAAATTAGCTTAGTTGGTGGCACATGCGTAGAATTGTCACGTTGAAAGAATAGCACGCACAAGTTCACGACGGTTACGAATGTATAACAGCTCACTTTCACAAAAAAAGAAATAATGAAACGAATTAACCGAATCCGCTTTTTGTTACAGATTTCATCCGGATTAAATGAAACAGTGCCAACTTCTTATGAGACATTTATGCATCTGAAAATAACTAAATATAAGACTGAAGGGTAAGTTGTTTCAACTTGACTTTTAATAGTATTGATACTTAAATTGACAAGTCGTTCATATAATAATCTCGGTTTATAAGACCTCTGGCACCTATGAATTTTAAGGCTTATATTGCAAAACTTAAGCCTCTAGAGGAAGTGAAACGAAACACGTAGTTATCATGCATCTATAAATCACTGATCAAAAGTTCGTAAGTCACAAAATGGATAAGGAAATTAAAGTTGAGTGCTACACTAGTACACGTATTGTCTGTACCATTTTAAAATATTGAATTTTACTGTAAATATGTTCCAGAAATATCACTTGTTTTAAAATATTCTACTAGAAGTGCAACATAGTAATTAAATACTTTAATTTCGACCAGTCGTTCCAAATAAGGTATCGATAATCGGCAGCAATTGCGTCAAAATTGAGGACATATACACTACAAGGCGAATAAATGGACTCACAATCAATTCATTTGGTTTACTGTAAATAAGCGCAATCGCCAACCCGTTTCTATTTCCATATCGCAAAACGATCTTACAGTTAAGTGTGCCACTCAAGCAGATCTTATGAAAAGTGCTATAATTAATCGATTAATTACTTATTCGATGCATTAGTCGATTGGAATACACGTCGCTTCAGCCATGCGCGTAACGTCACTATGTTTAGGAGCTAATTCGATTGCTTTACACCGACGGTAATATGTGGCCAGTTGCAAGCAATAAATTTATTGAGTGATTTATTTAACTAAAACGCATATTATAGCAATAAGATTGCGATTATGATTAATATCCCTTTCTAATGCGTTTCTACAGATCAAATTTCATCACAATCGAGTTTTTATGATGTTATTTATGTCGAAAATTAAGACATGTCTTCAAATTTCTTCCGAAGAAATTATACTACACAAAAAATGCGCGATGAATAAATTAGGTTTATTTTGCAGTGTAATAAAACTAGAACAGGTAAATTACTTGCGTTTTAAGATGATTTTTATTTATTGTTGGCTTTAGGTTTGCTGCTAAGCACCGTATTTATGAAAAAAATACTCCGCAATTATCAACACAGATCTAAAATGTGATTTTGGATAGCCATTTAAAATTTTAATTATTCTAATTCGTGGAAACCAAATAATAATCAATTGTATTGATAGTCGGATTAGATGTGAAAGTAAAGTGCTAACAATATCAATCAGTCGACTCTTCATAACAATAATAAAAATGTCTAGTCTTTAATCTTTCGTAAACTTTTTACAATTAGGTTCCATCTTACGAGGCGATAAACTTGCATCGTCAATAAAGCGAAAGTTGAATCATTGATCTTGAGAATTGAAACTCGTATGTTGCCATTTGGTCGTTTACAAAAACTCGCTGACCCACTGTTGTCTCCACGACTTAACGTGGACCGAGGAGTAAAAACACGGAATGAATGGACCGCTACTGAACGTAACCGAAGGAAAACGAATCAATGAGATTTAAAGAAATTGTTAGGATAGTATTACAAACTCATGCACGTATCCTCCAATGGTAGACAGAGGTGCATTTCAGCACCCACCTTTCGACACTTTTGTTTGAAGTCTGCTGCTAAGAAGTGCTGCTACTAAGAATTTCCTAATGGAAAACCTAATAACACCGTGCGACATACCCAGGAACTCTAGTTCACAGTGGACCCATTTGTGCCAGAAGAACAGGAGGCAGTTAGTAGTATAGTAGTGTAGTATTTTTAAAGTTCCCAAAGAACGTCAATAGGCTCGCCCCCTATTACGTGGGACTGATACAATACTGGCGAAATGTAGGTGCAGAAATGCACCTCTGCCTACCCCTTCGGGAAATAAAGGCGTGAGGTTACTTATGTTGTTTTGTTAGGTATTTTTAAAGTTATTTTTTACGATAGCAATACACATTTGTATTTGTTTAATAAATTTGTATAATAAAACAATTATTATTCCATTGGACAACAGTTTTGTAGAAAAACCTGAGTGTCGTGTGCTTTCATCTCGAGATTATAATTGCCGTAATGGTGTGATAAATAAAGGTTTATCGGTACTTAATACTGAATACCATTTCTTACAGAGTCTATTACTGCAATAAATTGTATTAAAATTATTATACTAATTTTTTATTTTTTTCCGCTAAAAAAGTATGTAAACCGACCCTTGTAATCATCATCATCATCATCAGCCCAAATACGACCCACTGCTGGGCACGGGCCTCCTCTACAACTGAGAGGGTTTAGGCCTTAGTTCACCACGCTGGCCTAGTGCGGGTTGGCGGACTACAGACCTATGAAATTCCTAAGAACTTTTTAGGTGTGCAGGTTTTATCACGATGTTTTCCTTCACCCTTGTAATGGGCCATAAGAATTCTATAATAGGGTTTGTGTGCCAGCATAAAAAGTTATTGCTCTTTAAAATATTGTTAAAAAAATGCCCTTTTAAATTTACCACAAAACGAAAATAATTAAATACGCCAAATGCCGACACACATAGTTCTGAAACCACACTCGGATACAAGTCTTGTGTCGTGAGTATTAGTAACTACAAGAGAATTTTTGGTGTCAAAAACACCCAAACCTGGAACAAATATTTGTGGATCACACAAACATTTGCTGTCCTATTGCACCACTACTGGCCGAATACTGAAACGCTACTTAATCTGAGGGCGACTTATATTTATGTGGCTGTTATAATTTAAGCGGTATATACTTAAAAAATGTCATGTAAAAGAACTTTTAGTGTTAATGTTGTCATTTATGGAATTTTAAGTGGGCCTTGGTTAATCACAGTCTAAAAACCGATAAATGATGTTTCAGTATACCGCTTAAATTATAACAGCCACTTAAAGATAAGTCGCCCTCAGATTAAGTAGCGTTTCAGTATTTGGCCATACAACTGTCTATAGCCATCTTTTAAGATTACAAGGATGTGGTGACGTTTTTTTTCCAAAGTTAATGTTGATGTTAATGTTCGAGTTCGTATATCAGTGTTTCACAAAATGTTTTAAATTGCGGGTGATGCCATTTTAACTCACTTGTATTGAGCAAATAAATTCCTCGGATTATAAACGGTGGAACACGATTAAGTAATGTTTAATTTGATAATATGCAGTAATTAATCGCGGTCGCGCCCCGAGGTTTTTGGTGAATGTGAGGGGCATAAAACATTACTTAACTCTTGCTTAATTAAGTCGTGAGATGGATGGCCTTTTACGTGATTATAAGTGTGATTTTGTGTGATATCATAACTGTGATGTGGTATATCGACTTATATTTATTTATTAAAGTCTTATATTTAAGTAACTTATCATCATCATCATCATCAGCCTAATACGTCCCACTGCTGGGCACGGGCCTCCTCTACAACTGAGAGGGTAGTAGTAACTTATAACTAACATAAAATAAGTTAAATAAAACTAACACATATGTACATAGATTTTAAAAATTGTAAAATAACTGGAAATAAAATGGCTTTTTATTTATTTATTTTATTATTTAAGTAACTATATTTTTGACTGACATGCGATCTAGAGTTTCCGGGTTCGATTTCCGGGTCTGGAAAAGTGTTATAAGCTTCTCCAATAGAAAATTCTTAGTAGTAGCATGGAGTCTGGAAATTTGCCTTAAAACGGCGATAGGCGCGCCCCTGTTACGTGGAACTGATACATAACTGGTGAAATGTAGGTGCAGAAATGCACCTCTGCCTACCTATGTATGTATCAATTTGTTATGTGAGGTGCTTGTAAGTAGAATGTTTTAAGCAGAACAATTGCCATTTTGCTTAATCGGTTGATACATCTTTACGCCCAAAAACGTGTGTAAAACATGGTGCGCTATTCAAATAAACCAAGCTTATAAAACTATGACATAAATTTGTTTTAAATATAAATATAGTTTGGGATAGTGTTGTTAAAACTATGTTTCGGAAAAAATACTTTTTCCAAGTAATAATTTTTATACATTCTTTGGTAGTACTGCATTTTTTCTAAAAATCACATCTTAAGCATATTCTTTGGGCCAAGTAACTTGGATTTGCTTGTGTGCTGTACGCAAAATCACAATTTTGTTAAAAGCTTTATTTGTGACACATATCCTTTCGGCTCGCGTCGGCTCGCGTCCGGTTGCAACGGCTGCATTCATTCGTCGTGAATAATATTTCCACTAATGCAACCCCGGTGACTAAGGTGTCCGTTTTAGAAGTGCTGGTGGGAACGGCTGAGGTAATTACACATTCCATTTCGATATCTTTGTCCCATCAATAAATCATCATCATCATCAGCACATATACGTCCCACTGCTGGGCACGGGCCTCCTCTACAACTGAGAGGGTTTGGGCCTTAGTCCATCAATAAATATTTACACCCAGCAGTATTTAACATAGTTTTGCTTTACAATTAAAACGTAACATGTAATGTATTTGTCGTGGTTATAAAAGCAGATCTTTCGGCGTTTGATGAAGTCTGACTATGAATACATTTGTAAAAAAAAGAAGAATGAAAGAGATTTTATTGTTGGTTATTTTCCAAAAAAAAATACACATAAATAATATGTAGGTGATATAAATTACATAACCAACAATACCTTATTACGTTACAAGCAGAATCGCATCGCTTGCACAGTAATCATTTTGGATCGATTTGTGTATAGCAACTTAAAACTGTAGTTGATGCCAGTATAAAGTGAATAGTATAGTATAGTATTTCATGGTTATTGTAGTTCTTTTAATTAATAAAGTGTAATGACAAAAATTCTTGGATGTGCGAAATTTACCAATTAAATTGGACTACCATGGTGTACCTTTATAGTTTATAAATGAATAAAATAAATAAATACACCCAACAGTCACATACATAGTTCTGACCCCACACTAGGATACAAGTCCTGTGTCGTGGATATCAGAAACTACGAGAGACTTTTCGGTCTCACAAACACCTAGACCCGAAACAAATATTTGTCGATCACACAAACATTTGTCTCGGTGCGGAGATCGAACCCGCGGCCTCTCGTTTCGCAAGCTGGTGTCTAGCCAACTGCGCCACGGGGCTGTCAACTACTTTTCGCAAACGTAGTAATACATGATCTAATATTAGTATAGCTTGCGTGCTATCAACGCTGGGAGCCACAAGTCGAGCTGTCATACTTATGTCTTAATGCGCAGAATGTGAAGGCTGTCGGTGTAGTTAACAATTAGCGATAGTTAAGCGTGCTCGGCCTCGTCGTCTCGCGATGACACCGTGGCCTTTAAATCTGTTATTTGTACATGTCTAATATTTAGTCTGATGTCTGCAATTTTCTTAGTACTGAAGAATTGAAAGACACTTTTAGTGGTAGTATATTGGTATTTTCCTGTGTTTTTTTTGAGTTCTTTTTAACTCACGCAAGTTTGTGCGAAAGCAACCTGTACATACATAACATAACATATGAAAAGGTGGACTTAATGCCTGAGGCATTCTCTCCCAGTTAAACCTTAGATGGTGCAGAGATGAAGAGCGTAGGTGCGTAAATTGATTTATGATATACTACACATGATATTAAACAAAATATTGTACATACATACATACGATATATAAAACATAAATATCTTAAGTAAATACATAAATATTAATAAATAGGTACTAATATAATACAGATATATACATACATACATACATAAACTCACGCCTGTATTTCCCCGAAGGGGTAGGCAGAGGTGCATTTCTGCACCTACATTTCGCCAAGTATGTATCAGTCCCACATAATAGGGGGCGAGCCTATTGCCGCTTTTTGGGCACAGTTCCAGACTCCGTGCTGCTACTGAGAATTTCCTAATGGAAAAACCCAATAACACTTTGCCCGACCCGGGAATCGAACCCACGACCTCTAGATCCCTCGGCACATACTTGTACCGCGAGACCACGAGGCAGTACAGATATATATATACACATATATCCTGTACACGTTTTGTTACCAATAGAATTGAATGGGCAAGTCTAAACAATTTTTCCCATGGTTTGTAAGACTTTTGCTCATTTTCATGTTTCATTTGGTACTTCGATGTTGGTAATAGTGTAAATAAATAAATTATCTTGATACGACATATAACTTTCATTTAAATTTATATCATATACTTCAAAGTAGTGATCAATATTTCCACTCGAAGCACGTTCATCTTTTCATGCACTGCCGCCGTCTTAAATTGCGTTTGATTTACCATTACACTTAGCTTTACTTACTGAATTTATGATGCGTTGGTACAGCAAAAAATAATCATGTAGTGCAATTATTAACAGTCGAGATTGAAAAACAGAATGCGCAAATTCAATTGACGTGTGAGACATGTAGTAGATACAGTTGGTTACACATCAAGAAGTATAGTCTGTTATAAATAAAATACAAATAAATACACCCAACAGTCACATACATAGTTCTGACCCCACATTAACATACGAGTCTTGTGTCGTGGGTATCAGAAACTACGAGAGACTTTTCGGTCTCACAAACACCCAGACCCGAAACAAATATTTGTGGATCACACAAATATTGTCTCGGTGCGTGAATCGAACCCGCGGCCCCTCATTTCGCAAGCTGGTGTTTAGCCAACTGTGCCACGGGGCTGTCATACAACACATGTCTTGTATTGGATAAGATCTTTCTTTATTGAAATAAAATTGACAATTCTTATTTTTTAATCTACAACTTCACAGTAAAAATCATTTAGTATCTGCTTTAATACTTCTCAGTTGTCACTGCAAAAATCACAAAGTGTATTTTAGTAGGAAGTGACAAATACATTTAATTCCATCGCTTAAATGCTGAGATTTATTAGAGCTGTTAATATTTGTCAGCAGTTGCATCATGTTACATGTAAATAGAGCCCGGAAACGTGACATTGGTCTAACTTGACGTAAATTATTTGTTTATATTCATATTATGGGATAAGCGATTACGTAGGAGACTTTTATATTAATTTTCAGCAATCCAATTTTCTCACTTCTTTTTTATATTTTAATGAACTTCCATATCAAGCCTAGTATACAAGAAATAAAATAAATAAATACACCCAACAGTCACATTCATAGTTCTGACCCCACACTAGGACACAAGTCCTGTATCGTGGGTATCAGAAACTACGAGAGACTTTTCGGTCTCACAAACACCCAGACCCGAAACACATATTTGTGGACTACACAAACATTTGTCTCGGTGCGGGGATCGAACCCGCGGCCTCTTGTTTCGCAAGCTGGTATCTAGCCAACTGCGCCACGAGGCTGTCAAATATATAAATAAAGAAGACTTTTTCTTTACTGGTCACGAAAATTTATCTTTCAGATCAAACAAAACTCACATTTTTAAATTATAGTAGATCTGGATTAATTCTTTTTGTGTCCATTAATCGCATCCATCAGTATATGTTAGATGGTCCATTAAATAATTTCCGAACTGGGTTCTAAAGCAAAGCTTCTCTTAGTTTTTAACAATTATCCAAGTGTTACATAAGACTTGTATCTAGAGACCAGTTGTTTGTGTGAGCGCTTAGTTAGCAGTGCATTTCAAAAGTACGACACATCCGCAAAGAAACTTGAAAGACAGCTTGCAACGACATTGTGACACGCAGTCTCATTCTTATATATTTTCCGGAACTAAAATTTTATGTGGGAATTTATTTTAATATTTATCTACCACATGTGCAATAGCAGTCGACATGGCTCGACACCTGCGGTCTAATGTTGTGAATGCCCCATAAAAAGAATAACAAGCGTAATTGCACCAATGATTGTTCGCCGTTGAATGGCCCAGTTTTGAACCACTCTCAAACAGCGAATTAATGCGAATGTGAGAACATAAACGTCGCACAACATTTACCGGAACTTGACGCGGTAATTTCTTTACTAATGGAGTGTGGCCGTGTGTATGAGCTCGGAATCGTTGACTAATGGTTTATAGAAATACATACATACATAAACTCACGCCTGGATTCCCCGATGGGGTAGGCAGAGGTGCATTTCTGCACCCACATTTCGCCAGGTATGTATCAGTCCTACGTAATAGGGGGCGAGCCTATTGCCGTTTTTCGGGCACATTTCCAGACTCCGTGCAGTTACTGAGAATTTCCTAATGGAAAAACCCAATAACACTTTGCCCGACCCGGGAATCGAACCCAGGACCTCTAGATCCCACGGCACATACTTGTACCGCGAGACCACGAGGCAGTCAGAAATATTCATTCATTTTTCTAATATTGCAGTACTGTTAAGCTATTGAGATCGTATAGTGCATTGAATAATATCTTTATATAAATTCAGTACTGACCATACTGTGTCTGCCTGTACTTACTTGTTCCATGTTTAATACTAAATCACGACATTAAAACATAATTCACCTTACACATTTTTTTAATAACCAAACTTGATGTTTTTTTCCTTGAAATACCAATTTTGTCATAAAGTCAAAGTCAAAGTCAAAATATCTTTATTCAAATAGACTTTTACAAGTTCTTTTGAATCGTCAATTTTACACATATATATATATATATATAAACTATTGCCGCTTATAATATGCATAATAACTGGATAGATGATAAATGCGCAGTGTCTCAGTTGATACTAGTCTGTCTAGATAAACCAGTCTAGGTTATCACGTACTTTAACGGTAAAGGAAAACATCGGGAGGAAACCTGTACACCTAAAAACTCTTAGGGATTTCTTAAGTGTGCAGTCCGCCAACCCACACTAGTGGTGGGCTAAATCCGAACCTCTCTCTGCTGTAGAGGACGCCCATGCCCAGCATTGTGAAGTATATGGGTTGATGATGATTGACAATACATTGTCCAAATTAATAGCATTATGCAAAATAAAAGCTAAATTTCGTTCCTTTCGGAATTTAAAAATAAATAGTATGGCTTTTGTTTTTGTGAGAATGCTTCTTAATTCTCCAATCGTTATGTAATTCATAATGATTATGTTTGTATAATCGATTTGTACAATACAGATTAAAGTTGAATAATATTAGGAAGCGTTAAGCGGCTCTAATAGGCATTGAGATTTATGATAAGAGCCGATTGTCCGCGGTTGTGGAAAGGAAACGATTACAGAGTAATAAAATTTACTAACAAGAGCTCATAATCTTGCTGTGTTATTATTTACCTATTAACGTGAGGTATGTTTACAATTCGCTGGCCGTGAGAACGATTGACAATAATTCCATGAATTTCTACTTTGTGACTAAGGTTGTTCTGTTGGTTGCGAACGAATGTCGATTCATGACTATAATTTAATATTTTTCTAATGTCGTCATCTTTTTCTCATTTCCTATGTTGCACATTTTTTATATTGTTCTCTTTGCAATTTTTAAGATTGACGGAAGGCACTCAATATGCTGGACTAAAATAAAAAAATATAGAAATATTTTTATTTGATTATATTATCTGTCATTAGATGACTGATGCAATTTTATGATGTAAACAGATTTGTGTACCCATCCAGACTGTTCTTCGTAGTGCTAAAACGTATATAATTAAATTTTGTCTTGGTGTCAATACTAAGAAAATAATTTCTCGGGCCTGAAAAATTTCCCGTTTGATGAAATTTTAGTTCTTAAAAACACTTATATTACAAAAATATCCTAGTCTTGGGCAATGGCTTGTAAATGGAAAATGTATGTCAAACAATAAAACAAATGAAAACGTTATGGATGGACTCGACGCCGAAAGAGCGGTTATATAACAGTACAGCCTTATTATAATAACAGACCGGGTAACAGACGAAAAGCTTCTAATTTTAATGAAATTTATGAATTAACATCGCGCACCGAGCAGAACATTCCGGCAAACTGCGTAACGGTATCTTACTCGTACAACCTTTACCTTATATTACGTGAGTCAGAAGTTCAGACACGGTCCGAGGAATGCGTGGACACTCGACACTCGGATCTGTTCACATTGGCAATGCTCCTTTATGGGCGTAATCTGTAGAGCTACGCACGTGTCTGTAGTTTTTATATTCTCCATCAATGTTTGCAAGACTTTCTTATGTAACCTTTGTAGTCGGTGCAGAATGCAGCTGGATGTATCTTCTAATAGGACACTTTGTGACATTTAGCATTTAGAAATGCTAAAAAATCTACTGCTTGTAGACGTCTTAAAACTGATGGTGTTGACGATCACCTTTGTAGGCAGACGAGCTCCCGGCTTACTTAATAGCAACTTATACCGCTTATAAACTTGAACAATACAAACGGCATATCCAAGTTTTGTAAAAATGTAGTCATCAAATCCGCAGTAAGATAACTTTTTGTCTCCTACAACTGCACAACTTTTCGTCCTGACTCGATCGTCGCGGAACGTTTTGCGAACCCATATCTTCGTTCATACTTATAATAATAATAATTATCATCATCATCAGCCCATGTACGTCCCACTGCTGGGCACGGGGCTCCTCCACAACTGAGAGGGTTTAGGCCGTAGTCCACCACGCTGGGCTAGTGCGGGTTGGCGGTCTACATACTTAAGAAATTCCTAAAAACTTTTAGGTGTGTAATGGAACAGCAAATACTTCTAGCCTATTAGATCTTTACTGACAATGACTAGACGGCATCCAACAAATAGTTTCATAGGTTTCTTACTACACTTGAAGAAATAATTAGGAAAGCTTCTGAATGTCATTTGCCTACTTTTCTTAATAAAAATTTCAACACATGGAACGTTACAATAAATATATTTTTTATATTTTATACCAATTTGTATAAAATAACTAGCAGCACTGTAAAACCAATTAATCGATGAATGAACATTGTATAATATATTTTATAAGTACCGGTGTAGATAAATAACTATGAACAATAAGAATTTCCTAAGCATTAGTCACTGAATGAATAAGTTTCGTACCGAAACAGGTTCGTCAGATGTTCGGTGGGTGGTTGGCCTTTCAACTGTACTCGCAAAAACTTATGACTTAACATATATTTTAAGAGCTTGCTTGATGCCTTGTAATAAAGTCTTGAGTAGCTTTTAGTGCATACGTCATTTTTAAAAATTATTTTCTATGAAGGACTCATTAATGTTTAGAATTTTTTATTCGGTACTGCTTTCTCGCAGTATTGAAATTTAATATGGCAAGGAATATCTTAATGGTAATGGTATTGTATAAAAAAAAAAACTTTTAGAGTGATCACGCTTGAATGTGTTTTGGCTACGAAATTCTCTATTACAGATAGTATGAAACCATAATATATTAATGTTTCAATATATCGAGATCATACTTTAAGGTATATTAAATTTTAGCAGTGATAGCCTCGAGGTTTAGGCGCGTGGTCGAGAATCTCGGCGGTCGCGGGTTCAAACCCCAGGCTGACTCTGACACCTCTGACTTTCGAAGTTATGTGTGTATTCACAATGAATTATCACGTACTTTAACGGCGAAGAGTGTGTAGTCCGCCAACTCGTATTGGGCCAGTGTGGTGGACTAGGGCCAAAACACTCTCAGTTGTAGAGGAGGCCCGTGCCAGTGGAACGTATATGGGCTGATGATGAAATTTTCAAAATAAAGACCCTCAGAATGCAAATCTTATTGCAGAACTTGTACACAAGGCTGTTTTTGTTTGTTATCCATTCATCAATGCTGTCAACACTAGTCCTGACAATGAAACGAATCTTGTAAAAGCAACAATGAGTGATGGCACCTCGGCGCATCAAATTCACGTTTAGTCACAGTTGCGTTGGCTGCAGGGACCTTCGTCACTCTCAAATGGAAATCAACGCTCATTGTCTCTTCACGACATTGTCTTCTACAAGAACATTATGACACAATTTCCCTTTAATATAATCCATGATTGGTCGCGATCGCGTGAGATTTTTCTTAAACGGGGAATGCGGAGGCTTATATCGAGTTTATTCAATAAATTAAATGATTGTGATGTATTTATTTGCATTTAGATTACAATTGTGAATAAATACACCCAACAGTCACATAGGTACATAATTCTGACATAATTCTCATAATTCATAATATTTGTGGATCACACAAACATTTGTCTCGGTGCGGGCATCGTACCCGCGGCCTCTCGTTTCGCAAGCTGGTGTCTAGCCAACTGCGCCACGGGGCTGTTGTTTCGTACTACTTTGTTCTTGTTATGGTAACGAGTACGATAACTCAGTTATGGATTGGACTGCATTATGGTTTCCGATTCAAAATTCTAGCTTTAACTCTAACTACTTTTAGAAGTGACTTAATAATTAATTGCTGTTCACTTAAATCTCATCTATATAAAACGCCATAAATACGTGAAGCCCTTCTTTTAAACACTAAGGTATTCGTACACATCAACTAAAAGGTCTTAGACCTTATCGCTACAAAGCTGAAGAACAGCAATCCGAATTGTGAAGAATGTGGTAGTATAGAAGATGTGCATCACATATTACTTGAATGTGTTCGGTATAGGACAGAAAGAGAAATATTATTAAGAGAATTAAATATAAATATTATAGAATTAGGATCGTTTCAAAGCATATTATCAAAGCCTTATAGTGAAGATGCTATTAAAATATACAAATTTATCAATAGTTTAAAAATGTAATATCTCTTTTTCTGTCGTAATTATATAAGGGTACTATGGGGCTAGCATAATCAATTGATTGTAAGTCCCTAAAATAATAATAAAGAGAAAAAAAAAAGCTGAAGAAGCTAATATAATCCTGTATTATTATAAACAAGATCAGATTAGCCTTCCGTTGCACGCAGACCTTCCCCAAGGTGCTACATTGATCTTGATTCGCCGCCGTCTCCTGTTACTACCGGTTGTGTACTCCAGCGATGAATTGTCTTTGTCAAGAACACGACACGATATCATTTGTCGGATAACTGTTATTTATTCGCTGTTGTATTTATCTTAAAAATACCCCAGAATAATATTTTATAATTCTAGTAAAACTATTTGAATTTGTAAAATAGTACCTAAGTAAGATTCGAACGTTATAATTTGAAAATTAGAAAAATCTAGCTCTATCCGAAGCCTTCGTTTGTGTATACCGTAACATCGGGGTACATTGTCCCAAAATTATGATGTTTTTTAACTTCTCGTTTGAGTACTTCCCTTCAAATGGCACAGTTATGGATATAATCAACCCACGCAGATACGAAAAAATAGAAAAGACAACCCCTAAGTATTTTTATTTTTATAAATAAATACACCCAACAATCACATACATAGTTCTGACCCTTAAGATACGAGTCTTGTCTCGTGGGTATCAGAAACTAAGAGAGACTTTTCGGTCTCACAAACACCCAGACGCGAAACAAATATGTGTGGGTCACACAAATATTTGTCTCGGTGCGGGGATCGAACCCGCGGCCTCTCGTTTTGCAAGCTGGTGTCTAGCCAACTGCGCCACGGGGCTGTCAAAGGCTGTTTTGTCCAAAGAGACATAAAATAAATTGTGAATAATAGGAAAACAGAGTATAATAAGCCTATCTTGTCATTATACTTAATGCTAAGTCATGTTACGGAATATAAAGTATCCAATGTGCTAACTTAAGCTTTAAACTTTGTGAGCCAAAAGGGGCTCATAACATTCGTTAAATTAATTGTGTGAGAATAAGTATCAAACAGTAAACACACATAACTAAGTACTTTACATTATGAAAGAAGTAAGTAATGAAATAACGAATTTTGAAACAATATTTAAGTAACATAAGAAGGATACTGTTAAAGTTGGATTAACATATGTGTCAGAAATCTGTTGACTATAAATCAACTATTACAATCTACAAAGTCTAAGTTCTCTATCCCTAGCGACAACATTTTAAAAAAAGATTGTCAACTGATATGTAATAGTGTCAGTTGACTCATACCTAAAGCTCAATTTTTTGTTGGCTATAAACAAGCCCCTTATACGGGGTGCATTCAGACCGTGATCGGAAACTAAGGCAGATAATAGTTGCGGTGATTACAAACACCGTGGCATTTAACAAAATCCCGACAAAAAATAAACAAATACTTTTTCGTCAAATATTTTATTTTTTGGCGGATTTTATTTAACGCCAATGGGCTTGTAACCCTCGCTATTACCTGCCTTAGTTTCCGATCATGGTCTGAATATGCCCCGTATATTGCATTGTATTTTTATAAGTGTTAAAACTGGAGACAGATTAAGTTAATACGCATTACATTAGTCACAACTTTGTCATATGTGGTGTATGCGGATATATTAAATGACAAACGGCATTACGAGATTTATTGTCGAAATATGACGCTCATATAAAATACTCAAGTTTTTGTCTATGACGAAGTTTCTTCTAACATTAAATACGACTAGTAACTTGAACTATTTGATTTCACAAATTGTATTTCTATGTTGCAGTTGCCTTTAAATATATCAGAAACAACTATTACTGCCATGAACATGTATTTTAAAAGATGTTTTAAGTCACGCGCGTGTTGTAGGCACTTCAAACACGGCCCTTTATTCTAACACACATCTGTGCGAGCCTCCAAGCGAGTACAATGATCGTAATGGCAGGGTCAGCGAACCAGAGGCGCCGGAGCCGCATACCGTCTTGGGTAAAAATAACTCTGGACCTCGACTGACTATTCCATATAGCTTTTGCTTAGGGCTGTTCGTAGACCTATCAAAAAAATATTAATAGTATATCAAGAATTATAGTGAACGTAAATATTTTTCGGAGAGTAAAATTTGACTTAGTATAAACAGTCATCATCATCATCAGCCCAAATACGTCCCACTGCTGGGCACGGACCTCCTCTACAATTGAGAGGGTTTAGGCCTTAATCCACCACGCTGGCCTAGTGCGGGTTGGCGGACTATACACCTAAGAAATTCCTAAGAACTTTTTTTTAGGTGTGCAGGTTTCATCACGATGTTTTCCTTCACCGTTAAAGCAAGTGATAATTCATTGTGAATACACACATAACTTCGAAAAGTCAGAGGTGTGTGCCTGGGGTTTGAACCTACGACCGTCGAGATTCTCGACCGCGCGGCTAAACCTCGAGGCCATCACTGCTTTTTTTTTTTTAGTATAAACAGTAGCTAAGTAGTATAGTAATGTGTGTATTCATAATGAATCACCACGTACTTTAATGGTGAAGGAAAACATTGCGAGGAAACCTGCACACCTAAAAAGTTCTTAGGAATAGGTGTGCTCGCCAAACCACACTTGGCCAGCGTGGTGGAATAAGATCTAACCCCTCTCAGCTGTAGAGGAAGCCCGCGGCCAGCAGTACGACGTATATTAGCTGATGATGATGATGAAAAGTAACATGTGTTTGCTATATTTTGTAAAATAAAAGGAGACAAGGAAACGTCGATAAATGCAGGCTGCTCCACATACATCGCTTTGGGCATTTTAAATCCACTCTATGGTTAACAGCATTCCTTTGGACGATGAATTGACAAATGAGAGGTAAAAAACTTGTACAGCCATATTTATCAAGCGTGTGTTTCATCAACCAAGTTGTTAAATAATAAAGGTGATTCCACTTCTAGACGTTCTAAAATCATCTTCCTTATTCGAACTGGTAGCCCTGAAGCACATAGTCCATTTGTAGCAAATACAGAAATCTGCGCAACATTGAACGTAATGGAAAATGCGTGCGCCCCGACTGCGCTGCCTCACGCACTCCCTCATGTTATTGCCACTTTAATTGCGTACAGATATTGTTTGTGTATGTGAGGTAACTTGCAATGTGTCAATGCTTCCCTTATTTATTATTTATTAACACTACAATACACACGGAGAAAATTAACAAACCAAAAACACAGAAGGAAGATAATACAATTGGCGGTCTTATCGCTCAAGGCGATCTTTTAGAGACAACCATAGGATGGCAACAAAGAAAGGATAGATGAGAGGGTAGTCAGTGTGTACAACATACATACATATATACAAAAATACATACAAAATTCTAAAAAAATATTTAAATATATAATATAATAAAAAGTATGTAAAAAAAAATATTTTTCTTCCCTTCTCATCATATAAGTAAAAGTGACTAGCAGGCTTATTCATATCGCTCCATATATAGCATTTTTCTGAAAGTTGGTGGAATAGGTTCGAGATATCTTTATTAACTGTCATTTGTTTTATTGATGCATATCTCAGTGGCAGCACTTCCACAGAAGCCCAAAAGCATTACACGTTAATTGTTTAATGCCTAGTTTATAATTATTTATTGTGGGGTCAGGATATTTCCAATTATATGTCAAATTGCTTTTGTCATATAAAGTTTTAAAGATTAAACATTATTAATCGGAATTTAGAAAAACAAACTGGACCTTTGGGCTTCTGTATAGGCCTCTACACATCCCATTGCTAGTCTCTGACTATTGAGAAGGTTGAGATTTTTACGGAGTTTTATTGGTCCCGCGAAAATGATGTGTCAGACTTGATTTTTATATTCTTTGTTTGTCAATTTCCAGTAGCAAACTAGAAGCTACAAAAGTGCCCGATAATAAACCCGGCAATAAACCCGGTTCCTATTACGTGGGACTTAAAACAGGTTAAGTGTGGGTGTAGAGATACATCGCTGCGTATGCTTTAAGGATACAGACATAAGTGTACCAGCGGCGATACTTCCATAGAAGCCCAAAAGCCCAATTTACCTTACAAAATTCGGAAAAATAAACTTTAAGCTTTAAATCTTTATTTAACAAAATCAATTCGACATATAAATAACAAAATCCTGACCTCATAATAAACTATTATAAACTAGACATTACAAATTAACGTGTAACGCCTTTGGCCTTCTTTGGAAGCACCGCCAATGATGTGTACATACACCAAGACAACATTTCAGTAGTATTCTGTACTCTGATCGCTGATATTTAGAAATTAGGTGTTTGATAAAATATCACGATTCAGAGCTCTCCACAAAGAGTGTCTTGAGTATGCGAAGTCTACTAATCAATAAATGTCACTTTCAATAGTACTGGACCAGTAATCATTAGAGGTATAGGCTACTAGATGGGATAGATATGTGGATGGATGATAAACTTATTGTACAATAGGCTATATTTGTAGAATCAATTAAATCCACGTATATTTTAGAAAAATACCATGAAAATAAAATCTGGTAAACTATTTCAAAGAATTAATAAGGTATTTCGTAATGAATTTTTAGGAATAAGAAAATATCCTATCTAGAGGGAGATCCTACCTAAGAGATTCTACTATAATAGCTGCATTATATCCCTGTAAAGACATACCTACTAATATTGGACTAATCTTGTTGTGTTTATTAGGATATATTTTTGAGCTTAACTGAAGTTTCGTCGTTTATTTTTTTAAAGGATAAGAATTTTTAAACAACTGCACCAAAAGACAAGTCGTGAAATATCGATCATTCTGTTCTGTTGACAACAGCTCAACTGTTTGATATTTTGCAATATTTATTTGGCACCGAGATAGGCTCTAATTCGTTCCACAAACGTTGTAAGTGGTAAACTCGAATATGGTTTTTGGAGGACACACGTTATGTAATGTAGGCGCGCCCGCGCATACCTTCATATCAAATTATTAGCTTCGCTATGTATGGATTAAGCACATGACTGACAATAATTTTGCACACTCGAAAGGTAACCTCAGATGATAAGCGAAACGACTATCCAGGTCGTGTAACTAGTAAAGCTAGATTTTACTGGATTTAAACTGTACCAGTATTTACTTATATACATACATACATAGCCTCACGCCTGTATTCCCCGAAGGGGTAGGCATAGGTGCATTTCTGCACCCACATTTTGCCAGATATGTATCAGTCCCACGTAATAGGGGGCGAGCCTATTGCCGTTTTCGGGCACATTTCCAAACTCCTTACTGCCATTGAGAATTTCGTAGTGAAAAAACCCAATAACACTTTGCCCAACTCGGGAATCAAACCCGGGATCTCTAGATCGCACGGCACATACTTGTGCCGCGAGACCACGAGGCAGTCAAACCAGATCAGTATTTATATCAAAAGGTTAATCCATATGAAAATGAGATACATTAAGGGGCCTTTATGTATAATGTGTATTAAAGTTGGTAACATTTGTCTTAATATAGTGACTAAATTTTTTCAATGAATCAAGATAATGCGATGAAGTAATAAATGTTTTATGTAAAGCATCAATATCATACAAATCAGTCTTAGATGCAATGAGAGCATTTAAATATGTGCATAAGTTATTTCTTTTGTATTTACGCAATGCTCTTGGAATGCAACAATAACTTTGTGATGGACAATAATTGCAAGTTATAAACGTAATAACGTATCATTATAGAAAGGTTACATACTTGTTTAAAAGTCAAGTCGTAGGCATTACTCCTTATTAATTTAATATCCATCGCTCATTGTGGTTTCATTTATTTTAATAAGATACTTGCATTTATATCAAAAATATCAACCAATTATCACATCGCCAGGGTATACTAAGAAGAAGTTCCTCTCAGAAACGTATCTATGGCCCGTAATAATAATAAACCTCCAACCGATTTTCGGCCATGGCGACCACTTCTGCTCCTTTAAACATGGCTCCCTCGTCTAGCATGGCTCACGTAGCCGATTTTGTTGGCAAAGGTGCGCGCACACTGCGGACATGTTAGAGCACCATTTCTATAATAGTAGGTGATAGCCACTGGTGGTCGGGCTTTCAGGAGATCACGCTTGGCATCCTGCTCAGTACGCCGATGCAATTCAAAGCTATGAACTTTGTTTTTTACGCGTGATCTCCACTCATCACGAATAAACTATGGCCCGTACTAACTACTTATGTCCTCGAAGGGTAGGAGAGGCGCGTTTATACCTATATAAGCATGTTTCGTTAATTTTGTTTTAATACTAACGTAACAATAGCATATCACAAAAGTTTGTAGACCACACAAATATTTGTCTCGGTGCGGAGATCCAGTCCGACATCTCTCTTTTCACAAGCAGGTGTTTAGCCAACTACACTGAGGCATTAAATAATGTATTGAATTAAAACGTAATTTCCTATTAAAGAAAGTGTGCTATTGCGCACATAGAACAATCACGATTGAGAGCCTTGCTTATACAAAAGACATTACTGTCATGTCGCCTATAACAAATGGTGGTCGGCAAATAACATTCTTCAGAGCTTCCTCGTAGCGGCGGCCCGGAGCGACGCGTGGGTCATATCAATTTAATAATTAGCATACAAAGACACACGACGCCCACGAATTTAATACTGCAATCGATGCAATATTTCAAATGTTTTGTAATAACGTATAATTAGATAGTGAACGTAAGGCTAAATTTATGTTATCTCTCCTTAGAAGGGATGCATTCATTATATCTGAGAAATATTGCGATATCGTATGTTCATAATTAAAATGTTTTGCAACTGTGGTAGTCCATAACGATAGTGAGCCGGATGAACGTAAACTAAACTTAGAGAAAATATTAAATTTAAACATAGTACGAGTAAATCTAGTTTGTTGTATGTTATCACTTGCTCGCTGCAAACATGTCTGCTAGGCCTTATATACAGCAATTTATAAGTAAATAAATACACCCAACAGTCACATACATAGTTCTGATCCCACACTAAGATACAAGTCTTGTGTCATGTGTATCAGAAACTACGGGAGACTTTTCGCTCTCACAAACACCCAGACCCGAAACAAATACTTGTGGATGACGCAAACATTTGTCAACATTTGTCTCGGTGCGGGGATCGAACCCGCGGCCTCTTGTTTCGCGAGCTAACTGCGCCACAGGGTTGTCATTTATTGAAGAGAACTTCCTGTCTTTCAATACTACCTGCACCGGGCTTCGTTTTGACAAGCCGAATTAATTGTATTTCAGATTATTTTACTGCATTTTTATACTATAAACACCACTCTAGCACTTGATGCAGAGTACCAGTGGCGGTACTTCCATAGAAGCCCAAAAAGCTCAGCTTGCCTTACCAATTTCCCAATAATTATCTTTAACCCTTAATTCGACGGAGTTTTTTGTAGCAAAGAAAACGGTTTTTTTTAGTAAAGTCATATTTTTGGATATGAAATAAGTACAGGAAAAATGCTAAATTTTTTTAGTGCTGTACAGTTTTTAATAAAACACATGTCCGTCACAGCGAACATTGTCAAGTATGTAACGAATTACTTGCGAAACAACATGTCCGCTGGGGCGGACTCTACCAAATGAGTAACAGTAACTAAAACTGCTACTGATGGAGGAGTTGGTAAAGATGGTAGAGATGATATTGACGGGAGATTTCTGTAGACTGATTCTTGCGATGGACTAGGGATAACTTCTTGCAATATTGGAGTAAAACCGGCAGTTAAGGGCTCAAAATCTCTTTCACGTTCAAATTCATCACTGTCTCATAAATTAAGCCGTTCCAAACAAGAAGCTATTGAAGGTGCAGGAGATGAAAAATATGAATATGGTGAAGGTAGGACATGCAGTTCTTCATCAGAATCTGATTTATTACTAGCTTCAGATGGGGCACGATGTTTGGGTACTAGAGCTAATATCTTGTAAGTGCGTCCATGCAAATGCTTCTGTAAAAACGCTAAACAAAAAAAGTAAGCATACACACACCCACACCAAGCATTTATAGAAGAATGC
This sequence comes from Hemaris fuciformis, assembly GCA_907164795.1. Classification (NCBI taxonomy): domain Eukaryota; kingdom Metazoa; phylum Arthropoda; class Insecta; order Lepidoptera; family Sphingidae; genus Hemaris; species Hemaris fuciformis. The sequence continues at coordinate 19,804,781 of OU015432.1, read as the reverse complement.
ATTCAACCACATGCGATATTATGCAAAAAAACAATAATTGTAACAAAAAAGTGTCATCTTGCGTATTTGGCAATGTTCGTCACACCGGACAACTTGATAAATATATACTTCACGTAGTAATCGACAGTGTCCGATGCGGCGGACAAGAGATTTAAAGTGAGATAAAATAGTGAAAATGAGAGTAGAAGCTCGTGATTATCTTATTTTCCAGATGTATATAATATCATAAATATAAATTAATACAGAAATCGTCTAAAAGTTAGTAATAACCAATAGAAATGAAATAAAATACTTTGAGCAAAACATATGACTTGGGCGTCGACGCTATTTTTGACGAAAACTGACATTTTGAGTGCTGTCATTATTCAAATAATATTTTTACTATATCTTTTATATGTTACCAACACACTAAAATCAAAATCTCACGTATTTTTCTCTAAACTAGATCAGTAGATTTTTTTAAATCAGTTGTTCGTCACACTGGACACTATCGAATTAAGGGTTAAGCTTTAAATATTTATTTAACAAAAACAATTTGACGTATTAATGACATCACCCTTATATTACCCCACAATAAACAATTCCAAAGTAGACATTACAAGTTAACGTAAAACGTTTCTATGGTAGTACCGCCACTGCGGAGTACGACTATCTCAGATCTAAAAATTAGTCACTTACCGTCTTACTTATAAATATTACTTAATTTAGCTACAACTATGTTAAAGTCGCTCTGTCTTGTTCTCTGTAACGTCACAGGTCAATCAATAGAGCAGGCCAAATCATGATTAAATAATAGTTAAGTTAAATATTTTTTAAGTAAGCAATTGCTATTAAATTGCTGGGTTTTTAATTGAGTCCTCCATCTTTGACAGCCCCGTGGCGCAGCTGGCTAGGTATAGATAGAAACGAGAGGCCGCGGGTTCGATCCCCGCACCGAGATATATGTCTGTGTAATCCACAAATATTTGTTTCGGGTCTGGGTGTTTGTGAGACCAAAAAGGTCCCCCGTAGTTTCTGATACGCACGACACAGGACTTGTATCCTTGTGTAAGGGCCAGAACTATGTATGTATGTAATGTATGTGACTGTTGGGTGTATTTATTATTTTATGTAGTCCGCTACGCTGGCATAGTGCGGGTTGGCGGACTACACACCTAAGAAATTCCTAAGAACTTTTATATGTGCAGGTTTCATCACGATGTTTTCCTCCACCGTTAAAGTGCGTGATAATTCTTTGTGAATTGATACTTGATTGACCAAAAATACACAACACTCACCGCATTATTCAACCGAAGGTCTCAATAAAAACAATATGTTCACGCTTAATTATGATAATGTGTACACGCGAGCCTGAGGAACCGGTAGCGCAAGTCCAACACGCTATCTATCGAGGTGAGGGTCTGCAGCCACTTCCGAAACGGTGTTAGACAATCAACTAATTGAGGACGGGAGCTCGTGTGACATGTGGCCTATTGGCAAAGACTTTGGCTGGCAACATCGTGGGATACGTTATGGTGCTTCAAGCATTACTCAATAGTCTTTCAACTTTCGAATCGAAAGGTTATTTTAGACCAGTGGCGGTACTTCCATAGAAATCCAAAAGCCCAGATGCCTCACAAAATTCCGAATTATCATCTTTAGCTTTAAATTTTTTCTTAACAAAAGCAATTTGACATATAAATAAGAATTTACTGACCCAAAAACAATTATAAACTAGACATTAAACAATTAACTTGTTACGCTTTTGGGCTTCTATGGAAGTACCGCCACTGTTTTAGACGATGAGAACACTTCTTGCTACCTATAATAGCTTAAATACTCCAACGAATTCTGGTAAAAACGAGACCAATCATAAAATTGTGGATAAAATTTTCCGCCGCCGTATTACCTTGGCGTATACTATTGGGTCTTTTAATGCTAGTATGAAGGAATAGCGTGTTTGTATCAATTTACCGATTTACGAGATATAAGTATCTATACCGCTGCTTTCGATTGTTTTAACTTTTAACCTTAATGACAGGAAAGTGGCTAGGCAGCAAAATATAATTAGTCGTGTTTATATCGTGGGAGAAGTTTTTATTTAATTATGAGTACAATAACGTCACTGCACTGCCTAAGTACAGTGGTATCGAAATAAATTATCCTCCTGCTAGAAATGGTTTCGCACAACTCGACATAATTATCATAGCCTATTAAAATAATACATTTACAAGAATCTGATAATCGGTTGTGATCCATGTGGAATCTTAGAGTACTAGACGCGATTTTGCTCTGCAATAATAAAATAAAATACCGTAGAAATATATAGGAACAAGATTAGAAATATATAAACGATAAAAATAAGTAAGTCACATAAATCCAGAGTTGCCAATAGCTCAGCGTCGAAGTAAAAAGTGTATTACTTCGAAAACTAAAAATAATGTATATGTCGGGGCAGGGGGGCTTTGAAGTATTTTTAAAATGTGTGACGGCAGCATTGCTGACCGCTGCAGCGGGCGGCTTTTTATAGACACTGTAGTGGGGCGATCGAGCGAGTGAGTCATCCTTGTTTATGCACAAGAACACATGGAATAAATAAATAAATAAATAAATAAATAAATAAATACACCCAACAGTCACATACATAGTTCTGATCCCACACTAAGATACAAGTCTTGTGTCGTGGGTATCAGAAACTACGAGAGACTTTTCGGTCTCACGAACACCCAGACCCGAGACAAATATTTATGAATCACACAAACATTTGTCTCGGTGCGGGGATCGAACCCGCGGCCTCTCGTTTCGCAAGCTGGTGTCTAGTCAACTGCGCCACGGGGCTGTGGAGCGATGACATAGCTCTTAGTATATGGTTTTGCCCCGTTATATATTATACTAAGTCTAAACTGGATGATCGTAAAATATATTATATAAAATATATTTCTTCGTAAAATTTCACAAGCGTGTGCTCAGATTGATTAATCGCTGCCCAATTAATTTTTCAAACGCTGTTTTAAAATATCCTGTTTCCATTCATATTCAATATCTTACTTCTAATAATTTATGACCTGTAAGACCTACCCTGTTTTCTGGTATTCATTTACTTATTTAAATTGAACGGCTTAATTAATCGAAAACAAAATAATGTCGGTAACATTTACAGTTTAAATGAACGCTGTTATTATTGAGCATTGCGTATCAACAGTTGTAAAATATTTCTTTAATTAACTTGAAATGCAAGAAATTACACTGACATTTTGAACGTCGCACATGCATCTTCATTAGTGGATCATAAAAGAAATGTCATTTCCTTGACGCTCCGAAGAACAATACGTAGAAGATCCCACGGATTGTTATAGGCGCGTTTTTGTAGATCGGGGTCTAGTTCAAGGTGTGATGGGGAAGGTAGAAATTTGACGTTTAATATTGTGCATAGCCAGTAATTAAAGAGAACGTAAGTATTATATATATATAAAACTCTGCAATTGAATTGAACTCACAACCTAACTCGAAAATTAACTTGGATGGTTTGACTTTTAAGTGACGTTTATCGCTTAGTTTTCTAAAGACTGACCAATAAAAAGATTAACTAATATTCTGCCAAATTTTTTAAGGGTCAGTTCACTGGGTCAATCATTTTGTCAGCTAAGAGTGTTGTCAAGAGGGCATTGGCCCTCAAAAGGCAGTGCTCACTCCTTGCAAGAAAAATTAGCTTATTTTTTATGTCGCACTGGCTTTGGCCGTCAAAAGGCAGTGCTGACTCCTTGCAAGAAAAACTAGCTTAATTTTTATGTCAATTGTAGTTTTACGCAACATTGGACCGCGTTTCAACATGAGCGCCATAAAATTGTCATCAAACATACAAGTCATACAACAATGAAACTTGTAAATGCACGTTGGAAAATATGAAACGCGGCAATTTAAAGACATAACATGGACATTGGACATGTCGCGTGGTTTCACAGCGCTCACAAACTTGAATGCGATGATATCTATGCATGGAGCTCATAACTCAGCCGAACAAGCGTGTTGATACGCACTTTTGACATTTGCGTAACAGTAACAATGAGATAGTGAGATTGGGAGTGCCGTCACTGTCCCAACAGCGTCCGGTGCTGTTGACGCAACTACGACCTTTATAATTCGACGTGCAGTCTGTCAGGATATGGCCAATGTCGACGATCGACGATAGCTATCGACTGATCTTTCGTGATGTTAACAATTTACGTAATTTGTTATAATTCGAAAGTTGAATGCATTTGGCATTTGTTAAGACATTGTTCGAAGTTAGTTTGTTAAATTAAACAAAATGTTTAATTTAATGGTTTTATAGAATCAATAATTTGAAGAAGATTTCAAATATTAATATTACATAAAAAAATAACAATCTTAATTATTGTGCTCAGCAATCAAAATTTTTATTTGTATTTGTTACAGATGAATATAAAGCAACATTGAGTGACAATGTGCAGACAAAAGGAAACGAGACATCAAATAGGATGACACTGGTAAATGCAGATGAAACATTGTTGATTTTTAAACTTTCACTTAAATTACTACCTTTGTGAGCATTGATACCTTAACGGCTTTATTTATAAATCCGGTATTAATAAACGTAGGGGTAAATACGATAAAATACTCATTCCATTAGGTTGTGGAGAAGAAGGCGTGAAAGCAGACCATGTCACAATCAGCCCTTGGTCTGGGCGGGGAGCGGCGGTACTCGGTTCCCTCTAACCCGTTGATGCAAGACCCCAGAGGGATGCATTCCGAGGATCTGCACGCTTGGTCTATTTACAGGTATAGTTCTACGTCTAAGAAACTTGCAACCAATGACTAATATTATTGATCAGCCTCAGATGTTAAGGTTACGTACGATATCATATCCTTAAAGGGTTAAATTTAAAAAATATATTGTAAAATGAAATGTTGAAATGTAAACTACGAAGCAAAGGTCAATAACTAATGTTTGAGATTATATTGCGATACTAACACTCATACAAAACAATTAAGGAAACAGAGGAAGAAAGGCATTGAAATAAGATGACCTTAACACTTTTGTTACTGACCAATTATTTTGTTGCTAAATCAATTAAGCATGCTATTTTATGTTCTTTTGAAGGCAAAATCTGAACTCCGACTTCACGGATAGCGCTCTGGGGAGCACGGACAAGAGCCCACTGCCTTATGGCAACTTCCAGCTGAGAGACACCACCGTTCAGTCCATATTGTCACATCCTCGATATGGCCCTAAGTAATACATATTATTTTTAAATTATTTGGCATCTGTTTAAAATAAAATATTGTTTGGTGTAACAACTAGATTAAAATTAATCTAGAGCTTAAGAAATAGTAACCCTCTCAATGGTAGAGGAGACCCGTGCCCAGCAGTGGGACGTATATGGGCTGATGATGATGAAGAAATAGAACCTACCAAAAAAACAAAGCAATGATTACATATAATATTACTATTTAAAGTTTAAGAAAATTTAGATTATATTATTATTAAGTTTTGTTACGTTTCTAATTGCAGGTCAGCTCTTGGTTCCAACATGTACACTTATCTTAAATTTGGTCTACCTCGAGTATTTCCACCGAACCACAATGGATCGCAGAGATCAGGCACGCCTAAACCTAAGACTTCCATTGGAAGTGGGATGAAGCCTGCACCCAGGTAATTTGTTACCTGCAACCACAGCATTATTATTTTTATTATTTAAAACCATACTAGGAATACAGAAGTTATCACAATTAAAGAGCAACAAAATCAATCATAGCAGCTGATACAATAAAGATCCAAGGCTAAGCTAACTACTATTATGATTTAGACTGTGATTTAATTTGAGATATTTTTTCCAAAGGATACACAGGCACAGTCGAGGCGTTCGTGAAACGTCTTCAGGCTACGATAGTTCCGACAACGAAACAACGACCAACTACAATAAGTACAGCAGAAAGTATCGATCTGATCCTGACTTCAGGATGCAGAATTTACACCCTTCATATCAAGTAAGTGAAAACAAGCTATAAAAATTGTATTTTTATAGCTTCTAATATTTGGATAAAAGTGCTTGATAATGATTTTTCGATATTCAAAATAAAAAGTTTAATAAAATCTTTTTGGGAAATTAATAAAAAATAAAGTATACTCCATGTAATTACACAAAACATAGGATTTGATTGGGCACGGCTTTGATCATTCCAAACTCGTGAGTTACTAATTATGATTGCATTTTTTTGTTTTAAAAATTCGGTGTCTACACTTTTAATAACATAAATCAAACCTATATAAGTATTTCAAACTATTGGTGTTTGTTATAAATTGCATTATACACATACGAAAGAGATACGTAAGGATAACAAACGCTTTATTTTCATACATAGCCTGGTACGGGAGTGCCGTTGGTAGCGATGCAGCAGGCGGGCATACGAGGAGAACCACAGTGGGTCAACTCCAGGCACAAGTCTATTAGTGAAGCTAATCTTCTTGGAATAGAGGCGAGACCCCACCGCTCACAATACTCCAATAGACGGAACAGTGTCGCCGATTTTGTACCTGATGATCATCACAGGTAAAAATACCTGCAATTTATTATAGTATGCAGTACATAAAGTGTTAAAAGTATGTAAGTCGAAGGTTACTGACAGAAGGTGGTAAAGAGCGCCACGTTTCCACGTTAGGAACGTAATATACGACTAGCTTGTTGCCGCTTTTCGGGTCCGTTGTCAGACTCTGCAACACTTTTCCCAACCTGGAGCATCTATCAGCCAACAGAAGTCCACTGCTGAACATAGGCCTCCCTCAATGATCGCCACAGTGACCTGTTGGAGGCAGCCTGCATCCAGCGACGTCCCGCGACCTTTACCAGGTCATCGGACCATCTTGCTGGTGGATGTCCTACGCTGCTATGGAGCGGGCTATGCTCGGGGTTTCCCTACGAGATGGAATCAGAAATGAGGAGATCCGTAGGAGAATTAAGGTAACCGACATAACCCAGCGGATTAGCAAGTTGAAGTGGCAATGGGCTAGGCACATAGCGCGGAGAACTGATGGCCGATGGGGCCAAAAAGTTCTCGAATGGAGGCCACGTAGCGGGAAGCGCAGCAACCTGGAACGCGAATCCGAAAAATTTACCGCGGTACCAATGAGACAGTAACAAAATCATTGCAATTTTTCATTCGTCCAAGGTAACACGACAATATAATTACAAGCCCACTAATCCAGATGAATATATACATATGTAAAACTTTTCGCACCACAGTTACATTGTTCGAATTTGTCGTGCTAAACGGAAGGCCGCACATTCAGTTTGTTTTACAATGGATGGTGTTATATTTGGAGTAAAATTTAAAATGGTTTATATTTGAAATTGGATTTATCCTGGTAATTCTCTGGTAAGTCATAGTCTACGCTTTGTATGACGTCATTTCTAAGTTGTGTCAATTTGACTATAGGTCAAGGAGAGGAAATGGATATTACAAGTGTACATTGAGCTAATGTTTACCGCCATTAAATAACTAATAACAAGTGTTTACTAAATGTAATAGCTACGGATGTAATTTAATACCAAGTTAATACTAAGCAGTTGTAAATCTATACTATTATAATAAAGAGGAAAGGTTTGTATTTTTGGATTTTTGGATTTTTGGATTTTTGGATGTTTGTTACTCTTAAACTCAAAAACTACTGAACCGATTTCGATGATTTTTGGTATGGAGATAGATGCAACCCACAGAAGTAACATAGGATACTTTTCATCCCGGAAAACGTAGTATTCCCGTGGGAATGGGTATAAGTAGCTATGTTAATATTCTGCTTTTACGCCTAAACCGTTTGACCGATATAAATGAATTTTTGTACAGAGATAAATGAAATCCTATGAAGTAACATAGATTAAATTTTATCCCGGGAATTTGTAAGATTCCCGTGGGATGAGCATATAATGTAATGCGAAAGTAACACTGCCTGTATTATGCTTTCACGCCTAAACCATTTGACCGATTTAAATGATTTTTAGTATGGGGGTAGATGGAACCCACCGAAGCAACATAAGATACTTTTTATCCCGGAAAATGTAGTATTCCCGTGGGAATGGATATAAGTAGCTCTGTCAATATTCTGCTTTTACGCCTAAACCATTTGACCTACGTGAATGAATTTTGCTATGGACATAAATGGAACCCTATGAAGTAATATAGACTATATTTTATCCCGGAAATATGTAGAGTTCCCGTGGGATGAGCATATATTGTAATGCAAATGTAACGCTGCCTGTGTTATACTTTCTGGACTAAACCATTTGACTGATTTAGATGATTTTTAGTATGGGGCTAGATAGGACTCACCGACGTAACATAGGATATTTTTCATCCCGGAAAATGTAGTATTCCCGTGGGAATGGGCTTTCAAGCCTATACTATTCGCCCAATTTATATGATTTTTGTTGGAATACAAATGGGTCACTATGTAGTAACATAAGCTACATTTTATCCCGGGAATATGTAGGGTTCCCGTGGGATAAGCATATATTTTAATGCGAATGTAACGCTACCAGTGTTATACTTTCTGGCCTAAACCATTTGACTGATTTAGATGATTTTTAGTATGGGACTAGATAGGACCCACCGACGCAACAAAGAATATTTTTTATCCCGGAAAATGTAGTATTCCGGTAAGAATGGGCTATCACGGCTATACTATTCGCCCGATTTATATGATTTTTGGTTGGAATACAAATGGGACACTATGAAGTAACATAAGCTACATTTTATCCCAGAAATATGTAGGTTCCCGTGGGATGAGCATATATTGTAATGCGAAAGTAACACTGCCTGTGTGATGCTTTCACGTCTAAACCATTTGACCGATTTGAATGAATTTTGGTATGGACATAAATGAGACCTTAAAAAGGGACATAGGCTACTTTTTTAAATAATTTAATAAGTGCCATTTCGGGCACTTAGAAAACGATATGTGGCATTAAGGAATATTAGTTACGACTGTTACCGTTATAACATATGTGACATAAGGTTCCATTATTTGGCGTAGAGTGCCGTTTTTGGAACTTATGAGACATAAGAGTGATTTTATTTTAGTGATTTTAAGTGCCATTATGATGTTAAGTCATATTTAGTACAGTAAAATATTATCATGTGCATTTACATGGCGCTCGGTGTCACTATGCGATGTTAAGTGCCATTAGGCGCACTTAGATTATAGACATAGAACATAGACATTAGATACATTTTCGCGATAAATATATGAGACGATCCGAGTTAGTGAAAAGTTTCATAATGTCACTTAAGACGATTTTCAAAGACAGAAATGACCTCCGGTGGTGACCTACTGCAACGATTAGCGTAATTTTGATTTATAGATTCACTTAGTTGGTTTCTGCACCCAACCCTGAAGTCTACGCAGACGGAGTCGCGGGCAAAAGCTAGTATGTTTATAAATTACTCGTGATTTAGACATTATATTACGATATAAAATATTGGTTCGTGATTTAAAACAATGGCAGTAAATTGTGTAAAAACTTTTTTTGGGATTGTTTAAATTCAGAATGTGACTTAGCTGTTGATCACCATTAAGGTTTTGTGCGATTTGTATAAATTATTCTTAGGGACCATTATCATTAGGTATTTTCTTGTAAGAAGTTTATAATAATTTTTTATTTGAAAATTTTTGCTTGTTATACCGTACCTAATATCACGCTCTGAACTTTAGGAGGGAAGTAGTTAACATAAAACAAATAGAAATTTTAAGTAATTGACTTATAAATCATGCTTAACAATGTATACAGTACACTAAAAATATTGTGTTAAGGTGGTACTAAATAACTTTTTTTTTTTTTAGGTCTTTAATTATTATAGAGGGTTTAATCAAAATGATAATGTCACCCTCGAAATGTCACTTAACTAAGCACTAACTATACTTAACAACTAACACACTTAACAGTAACAAAACTTAACTTAATTTTAACACACTTACGATCTACGTTTAATACATATATTTGCAATTTGACTAACATTTTTGCCTCATCTGATAGTGGAAAAGCCAGGATGTGATTGCATATTCCAACCGTAAATAAATTGCCGCCAAATTTCATTAGATATTCCGTTCTTTCCACTTCGTTTCTTACATATTCCACTAAAATATGATAAACGTCTTCCACTACTTGACATTCGGCACAGTTCGGAGAAAATAACTTATTTATTAATAAATGTGATGGACTCGAGGCATTACAGGTGCACAGACGAGTCATAATCTCGTCGGTTAGGGGTTCAAACCCCAAGCCTACACCTCTGGCTTTTCGATTTTATGTGTGTGTCGGACGCAAAAACTCAGTTGTAGTGGGCCCAGCAGTAAAAGTATACGGGCTGATGATGATGATGTTAATAAATGAAGTTGTTAATTTGTTTTGGCAGCTACCTAATGCCGTCGTCGCACCTGGGCGGTCGCATGTCGAAAGCGGGCAGCCACATGTCCATAGCGCAGTCGAGAAAACACTCCACCCTGAGGCCCGGAGACCATCTTGACGGATACACGCATTCCGCTTACATTTATCCTAATTATTATGTGAGTATTGCTGCTGAGGAAACGACTGATACTTACGCATAATATCATTCTGAGAATCAAAAAATATAATTACACATATTACAACCCTCTCAGTTGTAGAGAAGGCCCGTGCCCAGCAGTGGGACGTATTTGGGCTGATGATGATGACACATATTAAGCAAATAGGATTTACTTTACTCTAAAATACATCTTAGGAAATGATTATATTTTTTTTTGGAGCGCGGATCGAATCTTCTATTGTAAAAGTTTGGTTCTAACAACATTCAGCTTGCCTGCTATGCTGATAGAGATGTTAAATCCATGAATAGCTGAGAAATATTTTCAAAATACTGCTGAGTTATGACATATTTATGACAGCCTCGTTGCGCGGTTGGCGGTGGGCTCGACCCCCACACTGAGACAAATGTTTGGAAGATCCACAAATACTTGTTTCGGATCTGGGTGTTTGCAAGACCGAAAAGTCTCTCGTAGTTACTGATACCCCCGATACAAGATTTGTGTATATTAATGTGGAGTTAGAACTATGTAGGTGACTTTTCATGTAGTTATTAGTAGTTAGTTATTTGAGAATTTTTCGCTTTCATATTCTGGTACACCAAAGTCACATCACCGCATTATTTTTTCGTATTTTCTAAGACAGAAAATAAAAGTAATTTAGTAGAATTTTTTCTGTTTTTAATTTATTTAGAAATTATTTTTCAGGTAAACAGCTTAGAAATCACCTCACCAGAGAACAAGTCTACGCTTTTAGTGTCAGGGCTTAGTTTCGAAGTGAAATCTGGAGAGATTCTGGCGGTATTGGCGACCTCCCAGCAGGAAGCCACGGGACTCCTCGATGTTTTAGCCGGAGTTAGGAAAGTAAGTAATATTTGAAACACTCGTAGAAACAATTTGACATATTTTCTTTGGGTTGTGTTCAACAGAAAACATAAGTGAAGAAGTGCTGTTTACTCTGGGGATACCAACTTTCATTTGACAAAGTCTCAGTAGATTTGTTAGAAATATTAATTAGGTTTCATATACTCTCCATAGCCGGAGTCAATTTCATGGTGGTTTCAGGTGAAAAAAAGAGTTTTATATGTTATTTTACTTTAAACTCTCATATTTAGAAGGCATCAGACTTTGAAACTCGCTTAAAACAAACCTTAAACAAACTCATTATATACACACTCACGATTGTATTCACGAAGAATAGACAGACCTAAAGTACTCCAACATTTCACCAATTGTATTTTAAATCTACATGGGACTTAATATAGGGGGCGAGATGAATGCCGTTTTTCGGAAACAATACCAGACTTCGTGCTACTAACGAGAATAACACCATTAACCCAATAACACTTTTACCGAGCCGGAAATCGAACACGGGACCACTTAATTGCACGATACACATGTGTGCCGTGGGTTTTACGAGACAGCTACCCAAACAAGCAGTGATAAATATATGTAATAAAGCTAATCTAACATGGTCCAGAGCACGGGGATTGGTAAATTATGGGCTCTGTCTATGTCGAAAAGTCTAAAGCCGAGCATGAAATTTACGAAATAGCAGGAATCAGCAGATATTATTAAAATTTTGCTACCAGTAGTTCTATATCCATCCAACGTGACATTCGTTCAACCTCGCGGCAATAAAACAATAGTTGCACGCATGCACTTTAGCGGTACAGCTTCTCGTTTGCTTTGTCGGACTGCAATATTGTTAGTTCGTATCGACTTTATGCTTTCTTTTACTACGAAATTGTTAATTTTGAAGTTGGCGAAATATGTATATGCTTTCACTCTTATAATGTATGATTATAATTAGTTCATAATTTATTTATATTATTTATAATTAACCTTCAGGCTTCATTACATAAAGTATGTTATTTTTGTTGTTCGACTATGTAAGTTAGACGGCCCCGTGGCGCAGTTAGCTAGCCACCATCTTGTGAAACGAGAGGCCCTGGGTTCGATCCCCACACCCAGGCATGCTTGTGTGATTCACAAGTATTTGTTTCGGGTCTGAGTGTTAGTGAGACCGAAAATTTTCTCGTAGTTTCTGATACCCACGACACTAGACTTGACCTTAGTGTGGGGTTAGAACTTTGTATGTGACTGTTGGGTGTATTTATTTATTTATTTAAGTAAACCAAATAGACTATGTTTTGACTTATGACTAATCTCTCTTAACGTAATTTTCTATCATTTACTGTGTTTACGATTTTTCAATCAATCGATACAATAAAGTCATCCATTGTTCTAGAAACTCTCAGGAGACATAGTATTGAATGGGCAGCCTGTAGCGTCGTCAACTCTTCGCAAGGTTGCGGCATATGTACGGAACGACACGTCCTTGTGTCCAGCGATGACGGTGGAGCACACGTTGCGCTTCCACGCCGCGCTCCGACGGCCCAGGAACAACCACGGACAAGTCAAAATGGACGACAGGGATCGGGTAATTTACTACTTAAGAGTTCACAAAAGTGGCTTGGTGGACGAAAATTTGGCGTAAGAAATTTCTCATGGAGAGCTCTTAGGCCTCCTCCCGATATTTTTCTTCACCGTTTAAATTAGTGTTAGGGGTACAGCAGATAATTTGATCTGGTGAAACCATCTTGTCAACTTTCAGTACAATAGAGGGGGTCAGAATGATTGATAAGGGATTCCATTTAAACACAAATGAAGACAAAAGACGGCCTGCTTATCGTTTAGGTCCTAATGCGCACTCCACAATGCATATAATTTTTTGTGTGATGCGGAACTTTTATGAATGTCTGTTTCACCACTTCAAGATAAGATATTTCTGATACATTTTTATTAGCCTCTAGACCAAATTCAAACTCTAATTTTATTAGTGTAAGTGACCAAAAAACTCTATATTTTTAAAGTAATTTGCCGTCAATTTTGCGAGACAATTCGACAAAATAATCCTAGGAAACTATGTATTTTGGTAAGCTACTTGTTACGTTTAGTGAAATTATTCAAGTCTTTGTCTTATTGATACAGATAAACCTATTAATAGAAGAGCTCGGTCTGGAGCAAGTGAGGGACACGAACGTAGGTCGTCTCACGCGATCTGAGATCAGGCGGCTGAACGTGGCGTGTCAGCTTCTCCTGGACATGGCGGTGCTGATCCTCGACCAGCCCACTAAGGAGATGGACATCTTCGACACGTTCTTCCTCGTGGAGTATCTCAGGAATTGGGCGAGTTCGGGACGTGTCGTCATCATGTCCCTTCATCCACCCACGTATGAGATCTTTGCTATGCTCACCAAAGTAAGTAGAACTTAGATGATTGGACTCTTATTTAGACAAAGTATTTTTGTGTATGTGAAAATTTTACTGCTTCGTGGTCTCGCGGCATAATTATGTGCCGTGCGGTCTAGAGGTCCTGGGTTCGATTCCCGGGTTGGGCAAAGTGTTATTGAGTTTTTCCATTAGGAAATTCTCAGTAGCAGCACGGAGTCTGGAATTGTGCGCGAAAAACGGCAATAGACTCGCCCCCTATTACGTGGGACTGATACATACGTGGCGAAATGCGCGTGCAGAAATGCACCTCTGCCTACCCTTTCGGGGAATACAGGCGTGAGGTTATATATGTATGTGAAAATTTGATTGTAATAATGCTTATACGTTTAGGTTGTGTTAATATCTGCGGGGAGGACAATGTTCAGCGGATACAGAAGAGACATGTTGCCATATTTCTCGTCAATAGACTATCCCTGTCCAGCTTTCAAGAACCCGTCCGACTATTATTGTAAGTGATATGTTTTACATTTTTGTTACTCAGTATGTGTGTTGGTATTGCTTCTAACATATTTTTATCAGACAAGAAGAATTGTTATTATTATTATTATGTACGTCCCACTGCTGGGCACGGGCCTCGTCTACAACTGAGAGGGTTTAAGCCTTAGTCCATCATGATAGTCTAGTTAAGGTGGGCGGACTACAAATCTAAGAAATTCATACAAATTTAGAAATACACACATAATTATTAAAAGAGGTGTGTGCCTGGGGTTTGACCCCACGGCCACCGAGATTCTCGACCGCGCGCCTAAACCTCGAGTCCATTACCATTTTTAACCATTAAGTTTAAAAGGACTATAAAATCGTAGTGTTTGGATTGCAATCTACTAGCAATTCTCTTTCGGAAATTGGTTCCAACCAGAGTATTTTAGAGTTTTGTTATGTTCAGTGGACCTGGTGACCCTGGACGATCTCTCAGCGGCGGCGCTGCTGGAGTCTTCAGGTCGCGTGGAGGCGCTGGCGGGCGTGTTCGTGTCTGCGCGCGCGACCCTGGACCCCCCGCCCCCCGTGCCGCTGCCCGCGCCCGCCCGCGCACCTCACGCGCCGCTTCAGGCCTTCGCGCTGCTGGAGTGAGTACCAACTGCTTTCATACTTTGATACCCTTCATGAGCTAGTAACTTATGTTTTCTTTGACTCATGTTTCCCCCTACATGAGTCAGTTGGTTACCTATTATAGTCGACATCGTCGACTGAGTCTACCAGTATTTATATCCCCGGAATCAGCACAAATTTTTCCCTCCTCCAACTTCAAAAAGTCGTAAGTGGAGTTGTGGACTTAATCGGTTTGTCAAGTGCCAGAAATAATACTGAGGAATTTCAATAGTAAAAAACTAAAGTCACTAACACGAGCATCGAGGAAATCTCGATCGTATGCCCTAATTTACGTAATTACAGGGATCAACCAAGCAATCTTATAAAAGTAGTAAATAATACTACATCTTAGTAGTTGACGACGCTACGGGCTGCCCGTCCAATACTATGTCTTCTGAGAATTTCTAGAACAATGGATATCATTACTGTATTGATTGGTTGAAAAATGGTTAACACCGTAAATGATAGAAATTTTCCAAAAGAGAGATTAGTCATGCCACACCATTGTCTATTTATTTGGTTTACTTAAATAAATAATAAATAAATTTACCAAACAGTCACATATATTCTAACCCTACACTAAGATCAAGTCTTGTGTCATGGGCACCAGAAACTACGAGAGAATTTTCTGTCTCACAAACACCCAGACCCAACACAAATATTTGTGAATCACAAAACCTTTTGTCCCGGTGTTGACCTTTGTCCCACAGAGGATATCTTACTAACTTATATAACTAGCTAAATACATACATGGTTTTGTCGACAGGAAGAGCCTGGTGTACACGCAAATGACGACTCTGTCGAATGTGATCACGAGGGTGCTGATAGCGGCTATCATGTCTATCATCACCGGCACCATTTTCTGGGACCTGCCCTCCACAGACCCCAAGGTACGAATGCTTTGTAATTTATATTTCGTTTTTCTTCCAAACGGTTAGGGCTGGAGAGATGAAACTTTGCATGGACATGTGTATTTACTAATTCAACAAAGTGCTAATATAAAATCACGAATTGTTTTTTCGGGGTATCTTCCAAAGTAAAGTGTATTAGTAGTAAGTAATTTTTTTCTCGCGTTTACCCCATAATGTAGGGTATCATTAGAGAGGTTTTTGAAGGTTGCTACGTTTCAGCCAGGGTTGGTACGAGTGCAGTTACTCATGATTACATTGAATTCCAATGTATCCAACTTAGTTGGTCATAAAATTTCTAGTTTTCTAAGTTTTTGAATAATCGACAAATGATTGCTACGGGTTCAAGTATTTGAGAGACTTTATAGTATATCGTAGTTTTGATCCGTGACAAAATATGAAAATTCTATCATAACGTTAATTGAAAACTTGTGACATATATGTAGATAATATAATATTTAAAAACTTTTTTACATATTTATGTCATATACATACATATATTCAGTATATTGACTATAAGAAAATATTGTTAGTTAAGTTACTTTTACTTCATTCTCATTACGAATATGAAAACTTTTTTTTTATTGCTAGATCTCGATTTACGATGTGTTATATTACAAACAACAAAGTAGTTTTAGTAAGAATTTTACAAATTTATGTGTTTTATACTTAATGATTTAAAAAAAAGAGATAACAAAAAGTGCAGGGCTTGCGGCCACCTTATTGCGTCTTATTTCATCTCGTGTAGTCTACCCATTCCACGAACCTAGGTGTCAGCCTCCTATTGGACTGAAATGTCTGGAAATTTCCGCGGTGCAACGCTTCTGATAGGCTGGAGCTGTTTGTGAATGTGTTGGAAGCATGCCATTGGCCGAGAACGAGCGTTTCCAGAAGGTTGCGCGCAGTTATTGATTAGTGCTTTTGGGAACCTATAAAAGCCTGAGCGGAGAGCGTTCAGCCACAGTTGTTCTCCATCTGCGACGACGTGGGTAACTAACACCCGACGGTGACCCACAGAGCCAAGACGTTTTGCTGTCGAAATGATTATCTCGATAGTTATTTCGATAGCGAAACGTCTTGGCGCAAATCAAGAAATTTCGAGAAAAAAGTGGTGGCATCTGAGTACTACCAGTCTGATGCCCTCGACCATTTGATTTGGCAACTCTGTCGCGGCCGCCGGCGCCAGCAGCACTCGGCGCTGGCACTGGCCTCGCAGCCCGGCCCAGGCCCGCGGCGCCGCGGCACGAGTCCACGCCACGCGACCAGGGCTGCGCCGGTCCTCGTGCCAACAAGGACGGCGCCACAACACCACTCTCATGTAGCGACACACGCGCGGACTGCGAGGACTATGCAGAGCTGCGACCAAGAAGCTCGGCCGCGGCTCGCCGCCCCGCGCGCTACGATAAACGACTAGAGCTTCACAAATTACATTGAGCAATACGATCTAAAAACATATGTAGAAAGCTGACTTAAAATGGATATTCTACTTGCATACCCTTGTTTTATGATAGAAATAAGTACATTACCATAATAAAATAATATGGTACATGCAAAGGAGTGTTTTATTTATTCACATGATAAATTATTCCCCTACACAGAATAAATTGAAAATAAGTTACAAAAACACTACATAGATCATTCATAATAAACATTTATTCTAATCAATAGACTGATACGGAAGTATAACAAAGGCTTAGGACTTTGTTAGCTCCACGTTATAAGTGTGTTATCGTGGGATCCCAGGTTGGAAGCCTGGGCCGGGCAAACTTTTATTGAGTCTATATTAGGAAATACTAAGTAGCAACGCGGAGACTAGATATGTGTCTATAAAATGGTCATAGCTTAACAGCTCGATACAGGGGACTTCTACACATTTTTCGAATCAAACCCACGTCCTTTTTTTCTAGCTGGTTACTGTTTCACTACATAAAGTTTACCTACCCCAATTCCTTTCCTGATTTACAGAAGGACTAGATTTCTGTAAACAAGAGGAAAATAATGGTCTTTATATTTATTGTGTACCCAATTTATAATTCTCCAAACCTTTGCAATTTAATGTAGTGATAATAATATCAGCATTTGTCAAGGGCCGTTGTCAAAGTCAAAGTCAAAGTCAAATTATCTTTATTCAAATATACTTCTACAAGTTCTTTTGAATCGTCAATTTTACACTTTTTAATATTTTTTAAACTATTGCCGCTTCGAAACGTGTTATCGCTGTGGAGAAGAAACGGCAAGAAACTCCCTCAGCAACACGACATGCCATTTTTTTTTAAATAGCAATAAATGTCTTTTTTTTTATGATGTATAGTGTTACGATATGCGAAGAGGCGGTAGAGGTATGTGATGATGAAACATAATGACAACAAGAATGATGTATAAATTATTACAAAAGAGTTGAAATAACTTATTACGATTAAATACTTATTAAGATTAGTCGTTCATGAAAGTCTAGACGTCTAGAGGGTAACGTTAAGGACACATCGACACGGCTTGTTGATGTACAATTTGGGCAATTTTACTTTAAAGTATTGTGGTGATCTGAAGCCTTACCTTCCCGAAAGTGACGTCGATGCTAGCGATAGGACGTATGTATATGGGTTGACTAGAATTTAAGAAGTAGTGATGGCCTCGAGATTTAGGCGCGCGGTCTAGGGTTCGAAGTGATGTGTGTATTCACAATGAATCATCACGTACTTTATTGCTGAAGGAAAACATCTTGAGGAAACCGGCAATTCTAGATCTTATGCATTTCTAATGTATGTAGTCCGCCGATTCGCACTAGGCCAGCGTGATGGACTAAGGCCTAAACCTCGTGCCCAGCAGTGGGACATATATGGGCTGATGATGATGACTTACATACACACTCCTGTATTCCCGAAAGACAAACAAAAGACAAAGGTGCATTTCTGCACATCATCATCGTCATGTATGTAAGTAGCAAGTGAATTAATTTTTATTTTTTATTGTTGCAGTTGACACAGAACGACAGGATCGGCTTCCACTACTCGGTGATGTGTCTGACAGTTTGGCCCATCCTGGTGTGGGTGGGAGCTCGGGAGGCCAGCTCCATGAGGCACCACGTCGAGAGAGACATCGCCGTGGGACTGTACTCGAGGACTGTGTTTATTCTATTTGATGTGAGTACAATAGTAACACAATTGCAGCAATGGCAGTACTTCCATAGAAGCCCAAAAGCGTTACACGCTAATTGTGTAATGTCTAGTTTATAATTGCGTATTGTGGGGTCAAGATATTCTCATTTATATGTCAAATTGCTTTTGTTAATTAAAAATTTAAAGCTTAAAGATTCGGAATTTTGTAAGGCAAAATGGGCTTTTGGGCTTCTATGGAAGTACCGCCACTGAATTGCAAGTACATTAATGAGTAAAATTATAGTGTTTAGACTATGAAGCGTTGGTTGGATTGTTGTAGCTTGTGAAATCATATGGCCGGGGTTTGAATGCCGATTTTTTTTTTAAGCATTTGTTTGTTCCGCGTCTCGAATTTATCTTTAAAGCTCAGTCGTAATGATATAGAGAACATATTATGAAATATGAGTTGATAAGAGTGTAATAATCTCTTATTAGGGCACTTTTGTAAGGTATAAGATGTCACCTCGGTTCTGCTGTTTACTTTTAATAATATGGATGAAAAAGTTGTACTGATAACCAAGTTTAAATATATACAGATATATCTTTTTATATAAATTCCACCTTTGTAACCCCTTGGTTTTTTTTTTATACTGGCACGGCAAAGTGACTCCACTGTACCTGATGGTAAGCACAGTGGAGTCCAAAAAAATAATACCGACCAGCGAGAAACGATATTGTCACCCGCTGGTCGACACAATCATGCCGGCCCGCACAAATGCTTCTTCACGCTTCGCTTAAAGGATCCTTTACTGGGTTTTCCCCTTTTATCGAATTAATTTTACATGGATTGAATTTAATGATTACTTTCCAGCAATTTCTCGAGTTGTGGTCTGCAGTGCTAACTTGGCTGGCGTACCTCGTGCCGAGCTACGCGATGTCTGGCTTGTACGCCCAGTCGCCGGGCTCCTTCGATGGATTCTATATTTATTTAGGTGAGTTGGTAATACTCGGCAAACGTAGTGTAGGGCGCCCTCTGGCTAGGTGGGGTGACGATATTCGCAGGGTGGCTGGCAGCGGTTGGATGAGAAGGGCCGAAGATCGAACCCAATGGCCTGCCATAAGAGAGGCCTATGTCCGGCAGTGGACGTAAGAAAGGCTGCTGATGAGTCAATTTTGACAGGCCCGTTGCGCTGTTGGCTTGCGAAATCAGAGGCCGTGGGTTTGATGAGACAAATGTTTGTGTGATCTACAAATATTTGTAACTGGTCTGGGTGTTTCTGACACCCATGACACAAGTCTACTTCAAGAGCTTAATGTGAGGTCAGAACTATGTATGTGACTGTTGGGTGTATTTATTTGTTTGTATAAAAAATATTACATCATTTATTTAGGTCTGTTTGTTTGCTTCCAAAACGTAAATAAATATGTTAGAAATATTATTAAAATTAACCCGTTACCTTTACGAAAAAATAATAGAAAAAAAATCATTTTGCTTAGATGGACAAAATTGTAATAAGTATTAATTAAAGCTATGATATATTTTTTCCAATCATTAATTAATTTGGTAGAACCACGCCATAGCCACCTGCTTGCCGCAGCTCAATTGGGTAGGGTTGGCTGGGCATTTACAATATGTTTTGCAGAAAAAAAAGCGTTTTATAAAGTACTGTAACGCATTAATTTTCTTAACGCATACTCCTTAAAACAACAACCTACCTCTTTATCCACAGGCTATATGGTGGTATACCTAATCAGCATACAGATGGTATGCCGGGCGTTGATATTCCTTGTGCCGATGGAGAAGACGGCGGCCGTATTGTCGGGACTATGCCTCCTACTCAGCACGTTGGTGAACGGCGTGACTCTTCAACTGGGAGACCTGCCGGAGTACGCGCGCTGGCTGCGGAATGTCTCACCTTCCACATGGACCCTGCCGCCGCTGCTGAGACACGAACTCACCGAGATTGCGCTGCGGACCAGCATCAGTAAGGACATCCGCTGCACCAACAAACAGGTACCTACTTATACATAGTTGCATAATCAGAAAAAAAGGGGTAATTTTTTTTTTCTGTAGTAGAATAGTAGTGGTGGCCTCGAGGAATATGCGCGCGTTCAAGAATCTCGGCGGTCGCGGGTTCAAACTCCAGGCGCACAATCCCGACTTTTCAAAGTCGTTTGTGTATTCACAATGAACTATTACTTTAACGGTGAAGGAAAACATGGTAAGGAAACCTACACACCTAAATGTTCTTAGGCATTTCTTAGGTGTGTAGACCGCCGACCCTCAGTAGGCCAGTGTCGTGGTGGACTAAGGTCTAAATTTTCTAAGTGATGATGTTGGTGTATGCAGCTGTTTGGACCTATATTTATCATCAGATGCCAGGTGTAATTTAGACCTATTCAAAATCTCTTACCGTCATTAAAAAGGAATAAGGCGACGATTAACAGTTCTCTTTTGCACTGTGCTACGTACTTGTCTGAAGCCAGCCAACTGACGTTGTTTGTAAAAACTATTGAAAAATGTTAAATCAATTTAAAAATATAGATCGAAGATATTTTCTCGTTTTTGAATATACTAGGAGATAGATATTAGGAAGTGTTCCTCGATAGATAACGTTAACATTTGAAACATGTTTTAAATCAGACGATGATGCAACAAAAACAAAGGCTACCCCTATTCCAAAAAACTTGATAGCTTGAAGTGGACGACTCTTTGTTTTCCAACTCCTCCTGGATATTATTTCTGATTAATTCGTTGCGGGATCATGACAAATTAGGTTCCCTTGGATCCGCTGAGCTTCAGTGCTCAGCGTCAATACTGTGCGTGCCGCTGTTGATTCTGGAGCACAGGAGTTACAGTGGCGGGTGTGTGGATAGGGAAAAAAAGCTTGATTGCGCAATATTAACGAACGTTCCAGACGGCACAACAGGTGACCTGTCCACGGCTAAAATCAATACTTGCATTGACGCAATTGCAATAGCAGCCAATGAAGCTGCGCCGATTTATAGCCCTCCAATCATAGCCTTTGACAAGGATAGAATATACGAGAGGAAAGGAAATGCAACATGCAATGGAGGAGCGAGCCTGCATTGCGTAATATTAAGAACTTACACACGTCGAGTAGCTTTGAAATTAGATTTATGTTTATTGATATTAAAATTAACGAGGCCTTAGGTGTGTAGTCCGCCAACCCGCACTAGGCCAGCGTGGTGGACTAAGGCCTAAACCCTCTCAATTGTAGAGGAGGCCCGTGCCCAGCACTGGGACGTATTAGGGCCGATGATGTTTTCTTGCTCAAATGAAAGTATGTTGTGTAAAAGAAAGCTGTAGATGTGACTAAGACCCCAAATGCTAGCAAAGTGTTGCCAATACTAATTGCTATTGTTTTATCATCTTCGTCAGCTCCTCTATACGTGCAAGTGTGGAGGATTAGGCCTTAGTCCACCAGCTGGCCAAGTACGGATTGGCGGACTACACAACTACGAAATTTCTAAGATTTTTTAGGTTTACAGGTTTCCTCAATATGTTTTCCTTCACCGTTAATTTGTGAATACACAAACAATTTGAAAAAGTCAGATACTTTTGTATGTATACTAGTTATATATGGCACACAGGTGTGCTGCTCCAAGCATAATAATAATAAATAATACACCCAACAGTCACATACATAGTTCTGACCCCACACTAGAATACAAGTCCTGTGTCGTGGGTATCAGAAACTACGAGAGACTTTTCGGTCTCACAAACACCCAGACCCGAAACAAATATTTATGGACCACACAAACATTTGTCTCGGTGCGGGGATCGAACCCGCGGCCTCTCGTTTCGCAAGCTGGTATCTAGCCAACTGCACCACGGGGCTTATTACGGTCTGATGATTTGTGAATATTTGGTTTGATCCTTGGTGATAGACCACGAAGCTGTATGATGTTCCGTATGAAGGCGATGTCGATTCTTTAGACCCTATACCAATATGATTATTTCTAACAATTACAGAGACCATACCAGGACATAATAGTGCAGTCTCCGTGCCCACCGCCGAACGGGACCCAGGTCCTCTCAAACTACGATTACCTCCGCTCGGACAACTTCTGGGAGCACAACGACGAAACGTTCCTCATTTGTTTGGCAGTTTTCTACGCCGTATTCGCTTTGATCGCGATGGTTGCTTTCGTCGTAGACTGCAGTAAATACGCCAAGAGGAAGGCACGGACCAGCATGAAGGGGCATAAGGTCACTGCTAACACGCCTTGAAGAAGACGTTTTAAGAGTTGGATATCATTTTGAAGTAAATCCTTAAGTAGCATTTCATCGCTATTGGGGCATTAAGACTGTGCATCAATAATATGGTATTGCATCTGATTGACAGCCGATTTCAATAAAATACTCTAATCTTAAATTAGAATTATGTATTGAAACCGACTGGTTAATGTGAACGATGTAGTTTGAATTTAAAACCCGATTAATAAATACTTAGGCTATTGGAATCTAGTTGGACAGAAATTTTCAATTACGCGCGACTGAACGATTCGAGGCTTCCCCCCTTCAATCCGATCGATAACAGCTCGGAGTTATTAGGGGAGCCAACAGCCACCCTACTTGTATAGAAAAATACGAGCGCCCAGACAACAAAGGACGTCGGGCAGAATCTATACTCCCTAGATAGGGTGTTTAGTGTGGGGTGGTAGGTGGCCACCCCCGAATCGATAAAGTCTGGAGCATTCGTTGCTTTAAATAAATTATGAGAAATAAAATGTCGAGTATCGTAATAGCGTGAAAGTAGTTGAAAATAAATTATTGGGGTTGTCATTTGTAAAAAATAAATGTACTTAAATTTATTTTAAGCTAAATAAAAAAGTAATAAAAGATGGCAATCACAATGATATAGATACACATTTGATTGTAACATATAATTACCGAAATTTTATTTATTAGTTTGCTTGGGAAATACCTAGAAGTCCCAAGGTAACCATGATAAGAACCTAGAATAATTAGTTAATTAAGCTCTTCCGTCCAATGAAGATTTGGAAAAACTAATGCCTTTATAGTTTAATAGATTTTAAAATTATTATAGAGAATCATAATGAAATTCAATGTACAAAATTAATAAAGGTCATAATAAATTCTTGTAGTTTAAGACGATAAAGGCTGGCAATGTCTTCCGATCTTTATATTTGCTAATTTTGTATTGAATGTTATGTAAATTAAAAAATATAACATCGTTTCAAATTAGAATAACTTCGAATTCAAATTTCGTATTTCGAATTCTACGGATTATTTTTTAAGCTGTTTTTACACCTTAAGCCTTACTTAAAAACGTTGGTGACGTCTTATTTAGTTTAAAAATATTTTGTCTTACTTAATAATTCCACACGTCATCAAAAATGTTTATAAGAAAGGCTTATATAATAGATACACTACCATGTATATCTATATTATGTAAATATTATCGTAAATATAAGAATGTAATTTAAAACAATTGTTTTTAAAGTCTTTGTTTAAATTTTTTAAATTATCACTGCCTACGAATGCTCATTACATTTTCGAAAGGCATTTTTTAAAGGAATGAATGCAATTGGTACTAAATTGATTTTATTTAAAAATCGAGTTTTCGTATTAAATTTGTTTTTATTTGTACCTCCATATCTCAAGTATAGTTAAAACTAGTTTTTAATTCCAATCGATTTTAATTCGTATTAATAGTTAAAAATAAAGTTGATGTAGTTATTAAAAGTGGAGCCATATCACATAATTATAGGGAATATAATATAAGTTACCCGTATCTTTTGATTGATATGATAAAAAATAAAATTAATTTGGAATCTAATAACTTTGTTCTTATTTCTTCGAACCTGTTGTGCATGTTTAATGTAATTTAATTAAGAAAGTATTCAAATGAATAGTTTATAATGGTATTATTCTGCATGATCTGAGAAAAACTAGTTAATGTAGTAGCAAATTTAATATTTCAATAATTTAAAAGTCATTTAAGTGAAACTTCTTTCTCGATTTTCGTAAAACGTTTATTAATGTATGGTAAAGTTAGCACCTGTGGAGAAACGAAACTGTTCATCTTTAGTAAAATTTAATTATTCATAATGAATTCATTATCATGATTTATAACCGTGCTCATTCAAACAGGCTTATGCTACCTTTGTCTGAGTCCTTGACAATAATACGCGCATTTTCCTTATTATGTACAGATAAAAATAATATGTATTTTTACATGTCTTTTTGTGATATTTCCTGCACATGGGATCATATGTGCGCATCAGGCATAGATTAGACGAGAAATCACGTCGAAAATTCAGAGCGAAGTCTTGAATATTACCGCACCCCCCGCTTCACCATTAAATATATAGGTTTTTGAAGTACACAAAGCGCATGCGCAAACTCAAATACTACTCCACACCTCGCTTCAGCACTATAAATACATCGCACAGAATGCTATTACTCCTATTAGTGACCGCGCACGCCCTGCGTCCAGTACGCGGCGAGCGCGGTCCTTCCCGCTTCCTTCTGTCCACTAACGTGGGCAATCCCAACGAACGACACCGTTTTCACGTGTCGCTTACATCCCCACATAAGAAGGGCTTCGTCCCTGGTCATGTTTCTACCACAGACCCTCTTCTAGCAGAGGTCGTCTGTGAGTGATGTTCACACTCGTGAGAATTTTGCACATTTTTTAATAGTATTAGTCTTAGTAGTGTAGATTTATACATTTAGTATTTTACATGTTTCAGCCCATCCATCCATGAGATAAATCACTCGTTAAGGCATGGTCTTTCGTAGTGGATACAGAAACTACACTAGAGATTTGGTTACTAGAGAACCTAAAGAAGGTCAATTTTATGATAATAAAAAAATAAATAAATAAATACTCTTCTTACTTCATTATACATACATAGGGGATATAAAAATTTAATATTTATCCAGCAATAAATAAATTTAATTTTTCTTTCCTTATTATAGTTTTGCATTTCACTAGCCAAGTGATGGCCTCGAGGTTTAGGCACGCGGTCGAGAATTTCGGCGGTCGCAGGTTCAAACCTCAGGCACACACCTCTGCCTTTTCGAAGTTATGTGTGTATTCACAATTAATTATCACTTGCTTTAACGGTGAAGGAAAACATCGTGATAAAACCTGCACACCTAAAAGTTTTTAGGAATTTCTTAGGTGTGTAGTCCGCCAACCCGCACTAGGCCAGCGTGGTGGACTAAGGCCTAAACCCTCTCAGTTGTAGAGGAGGCCCGTGCTCAGCGTATTTGGGCTGATGATGATAATATGATGATTTCGCTAGCTCGTTTATACTTTCTATCAAAGCCGAATACCCAGTTTTTAATCCTATGCCTAAGTATCTTTTATTTAGAGCGCATGCGCAAAAAAATTACAACTTCACACCCGATAAAAAGCTCTACCACAACATGCGATCGTTTGAACATGCGAACATGTAACTTTTCTACTTCCATTTTTCCTCTATTAGCAAATCTACAACACTGAATTAATATAATAATAAATACACACAACAGTCACAAATATAGTTCTGAGCCCTCGCTAAGACTAAGTCTTGTGTCGTGGGTATTACGAACTACGAAAAACTTTTCGGTCTCAATAAATATCCAAACCGGCGTGGTGGACTAAGGCCTAAACTCTCTCAACTGTAGAGGAGGCCCGTACCCAGCAGTGGGACGTATTTGGGCCGATGATGATGATGATGATGATGATGTTTTCTTGTTTAAATGAAAGTATGTTGTGTAAAAGAAAGCTGTAGATGTGACTAA
Source organism: Hemaris fuciformis (assembly GCA_907164795.1). Taxonomy (NCBI): domain Eukaryota; kingdom Metazoa; phylum Arthropoda; class Insecta; order Lepidoptera; family Sphingidae; genus Hemaris; species Hemaris fuciformis. The sequence continues at coordinate 19,778,060 of OU015432.1, read as the reverse complement.
GACTCCAAAGTCTAGCAAAGTGTTGCCAATACTAATTGCTATTGTTTTATCATATTCATCAGCTCCTCTATACGTGCAACTGTGGAGGGGCTGAAGATGATGAAGATGAAATACCCAGACCCGAAACATATATTTGTGGATCACACAACCATTTGTCTCGTTGCGGGGATCGCACCCTCGGCTTCTCGTTTTGCAACTTGGTGGCTAACCAACTGCGCCACGGGGCTATTAAATGAATTAATTTAAAACTAAAAGCACACAAATGTTCTCTTAATCAGAAACCTCTATAAATTCCCTTGCCTTGTCCAGTGGCTAGTTTATTAATTTAATAACAATATGAGATATTTCTACGTGTTTATGTTATTTCATGCATAAATCTTAATCATACGTCCACATCTGGCATCGTTTGGCTGGGAAGTAACGTTCCAAATCCAGGCCGAAGTCTTAAATACTACCGCAGCCCCCGCTTCCCCTCTAATATTTATAGCCTTTGAAGTACTGTTAGCGCATGCGCAAACATAAGTACTTATAAAAACGTTCCGCTTGGGGAGTAATAATAAACCTAATAGAATGCGACGGTGTCAACACTTCTTCGTTATTGACTAATTATTATTGGTAATATTCTTTCTTGTATATTTATGCGATTAAATAAAGGCATTTAACTTTTAAGTGTGAGCATCGTGAGAAAACCGCCAACTCCGCCAACTCGCCTAGTGCTAACGTGGTGAACTAAGGCGTAACCCCTCTTAGTAGTAGAGGGGGCGCGTGCCCAGCAATGGGACGTATAATGCGCTGATGATGATGAAGTGTGAAATTGATGCCACATCTAAATACCAAATTGTGTAGTCGGTACCAATATTAACGATTAGATAAAATTTGGTTCCACCAACACCCAAACCCGATTTTTTTTTACCTCACACAGATTTATCTCCGAAAAGTATCCAAATAGTCTAAAAACGCTTACAAGCTTACAAATAAAATAATATTCACGTAATGTAGTTCCTCATTTTTATATTTAATACATACATACATACATAAACTCACGCCTGTATTCCCCGAAGGGGTAAGCAGAGGTGCACCCACATTTAACCAGATATGTATCAGTCCCACGTAATAGGGGGCGAGCCTATTGCCGTTTTTCGGCCACATTTCCAGACTCCGTGCTGTTACTGAGAATTTCCTAATGGAAAAACCCAATAACACTTTGCCCGACCCGGGAATCGAACCCAGGACCTCTAGATCGCACGGCACATACTTGTACCGCGAGACCACGAGGCAGTTTTATATTTAATTATAGGATAATCTTTTTAATTCTATATCAGCTTAAAAATCATCATTTATTCTCAGTTTGTCCTCAGAGCGCATGCGTGAAACTGTTACAGCTCCACTCCCCGCTTCACCACTATAAATATTTCGCGATCATTGCTTTACCGTAACATTCGGCTGTTGGTACATGCGCGCAGCACACCATATTCCCCTAACCTTGTTCATTCATGTATGGCTTTTGTGCGACTCTTTTTTCCCTAATACCCAGGCTCCTAAAAAACAATGGCATGCATACCCCAGTGTATGTAGTGTATATGCTTCAACAAAAAAATTATGAGGGATTTGATGAAGCGTTGTTAGGTTGGAGTTTAAAACCGCTAATTGTGGAAACTAGGTTACCCCCGCTTCGTCCTTGTAATATATCGGCTTTGATTCCCGTTTAGGGCATGTTTAATTTCCATTACTTCTTCAATACCCAATTTTGCACCATTTGCATATTTTATAAAATACCTACAAGCCACATGACAATTTTTTTACATGACATCATCATCATCATCATCATCAGCCCAAATACGTCCCACAGTCTACAACTGAGAGGGTTTAGGCCTTAGTCCACCACGCTAGCCTAGTGCGGGTTGGCGGACTACACACCTAAGAAATTCCTAAAAACTTTTTAGGTGTGCAGGTTTTATCACGATGTTTTCCTTCACCGTTAAAGCAAGTGATGATAATTCATTGTGAATACACACATAACTTCGAAAAGTCAGAGGTGTGTGCCTGGGGTTTGAACCTGCGACCATTTTTACATGACAAATTTATTTAATTATAGCAAACATTAATATGACACAAAAATAGTGTAATGTTGTTTGCTACTTTGCTAAGAGTATAACACACTACCAATGAGTTTTTGGTAAAAAAAAACATGCCAATACGATCGTTGGGCGCCGCTTGGTTAGCGAATGTTATCGAAAATTCGAGGTGAAGTCTTAAATACTACAGCGCCCCCATTTGACTCCCGGAATATATCGCTTCCGTGTTTCATAAAGCGCAAAAATTGTGACTCCACTCCCCACTTCAGCACTATAAATATTTCGCAAGGAACGTAACGACGTCACATGATGACGTAATTACGAGTCGCATGGACCCTAAATGTCCTTGGACAGGTGACTGGCACCCTTTAGAAGTGGCAGTGCATTCTCACACACTTTCCATGCATCCACACAGCTTCTAAAGCATAGAAAAAAACAAATGAGACTTGTCTGGTTCGTGACTTGTAGAACTCAACAATCTCTGCCTAGGCCCATGGAGTACAAGCGTGATCATGTATTTACTAACGAGACAGTTCTTAAGTGAAAAACTATACATACCTACATAATAATACATATAATACGCATTACGCACTCATGTCTATAAGAAGAGATAAATTTCTGCACCCATATTTCGCCAATTCTTTTTCTTACAATTAGTAGCACAGTTGCTTAGGCGACTCTATTGCAATTTCTCGGGAACATTTCTGGAATGTAAGAATTTAACTACGTAAGAATTATATGGAAAAACACAATAAAAAAAACATTGCCCAACCCGAAAGTAGAAGGCGAAACTTCTAGATCGCACTGCACACTTATGCACCGCGAGTCCACGAGTCTGTCGAGCTATAGTGCGTAAACAACTTTTATAGTGTGGTGTTGATAACAAAGTGTACCTATATTATTGATATGTTTCGTTACTTCACTTTATTATATTATATTACCTATGCATTTTATTTTAAAACTTTATGATCAATCAACTTTGAGGATGTAGGGGAAAATAATAAAACCATTTTTAATACTATTATTTAATCAATAATCATGTTTCAATATACATTAACTCTGGATGTAATGCGGTTATTACAAACTATTTCTTATAAGTAAAATATTTTAACACAGACTTATGTACTAAGTAGAAAGCTTCTTAATAGGTACGGTCTCTCTGTTGTCTTTACTTGCAAAACTTAGCGTGTGAAGCTCTGGTTACAAAGGTCGTTTAGCGCAGACACAGCAGCGCGGGGCGGCGAGCCGCGGCCGAGCTTCTTGGTCGCAGCTCTGCATAGTCCCCGCAGTCCGCACGTGTGTCGCTACATGAGAGTGGTGTTGTGGCGCCGTCCTTGTTGGCACGAGGACCGGCGCAGCCCTGGTCGCGTGGCGTGGACTCGTGCCGCGGCGCCGCGGGCCTGGGCCGGGCTGCGAGGCCAGTGCCAGCGCCGAGTGCTGCTGGCGCCGGCGGCCGCGACACTGCTGCCAAATCAGATGATCGTGTGTAGCGCGCCAGTGCGAGCGCTAGTTGTTAGGCTCTGGAGGAGTCGCAGGTGTTGAAGGTACCCGCGGAGCCGCTTGATCTGCAACGTCGGATTTTCACGTTGATTATATTGTTCCAGTACTCGACCAAGACGTTCCACTGTCGCAGTGACCACCATGGTGATTACTCCGACAGCAGAACGTCTTGGCTATTAACGTCACCGTGTATAGTCGAGCACTGTTAGCGAACCTGCCACCGCGGGGCCTTTTATATGCCGCAGCAGCGCATCAATCAATACCTGCGAGTTCAACACGTGTCAAATGAAACGGACGATACGAGAGAAAACGAGACGCAGCTGCTCCCGGGATGACCGATTTAAAATGGCGTTGCAATAGACAAAACGTAATCTGCTTTTTATAGCCTTTAAACTAATTGCAGTAAAACCGAGCATTTCAGCGTTATGGTTCTTCTAACCTCAGATAAAATTTCTCTTTCGACATTAATTATTCATTTCCTATTGTATGAAATTAATTTATCTGAGGACATGGGTACATACATACATTTCGTCACATGTCGCCCAATAAAGGGCGTGCCGTTTTTCGGGCACAAATCCAGCCTTCTCGTTGCTACTGAGAATTTCCTAATGGAAAACCCCAATAACAGTTCGCCCGGTCCGGGAATCGGACCCAAAACATCTAGACCAGTTTATCTGCAGTTTATCTGAGTAACGGTGAGAAGTGTAAACTTATATGAATCCTCTCGCTTATATCGCAGAAGAAGTCTCAAAAAGTGTGTTTCTACACCCGTATATGTATCTCTTGGCTCTTGCTATCTGTGATTTAGGCCTACATTATAAGCTGAGCGGTTTGCCGTACATTAGACAGTTTTCATGCTGAGAATTTCCTAAAGGAAAACTTGATAACATTTTCTCCAACCGTACCGACAAGCGCAGCGTTAGACGTCCACCCACAAGGTGGACAATTTAACAAAAATCGCGGTAAGCCCCTGGATGCAAGCCGCTTCCGGCAAAGCCCTTTGGAAGTCTTTGGGGGAGGCCAACTGCTGGACTTCTTTCGGCTGATGATGATTTTCTCCAGACAAGGATTCGAACTAAAGACTTCTTTGTCGCAGGCGGCAAATTTACTCGTATGTCATCGGACCAACAAGGCAGTATTAAAAATCAACCAAGTCGGTCCGCTAAATCCTTACATAAGTATTATTTTTATGTAGTTTTTTTACATTTCTTATGTACTCGATTACTATATTATGCATGTCCACGTTACTATTGGCTTCATTATAGTCCAACATAATATTTGTCAGGAATGTGAAATCATCTTAAAAATCATTTACTAAAGTTTGCTTTGGGGCTGGCGACAATGCTATTCCGGATTTACTTAATCAGCTATTTCACTAAGATGAGATTGAACCTAAGACTTCAACATTTAATTATAATTACCTAACAGTGGCGGTTCATCTATTATACGTTTTATTGGTGGCCTCGCGGTACAAGTATTTGCCGAGCGATCTAGAGGTCCTGGGTTCGATTCCCGGGCCGGGCAAAGTGTTATTGGGTTTTTCCATTAGGAAATTCTCGGTAACAGCACGGAGTCTGGAAATGTGCCCGAAAAACGACAATAGGCTCGCCCCCTATTACGTGGGACTGATACATACTTGGCGAAATGTGGGTGCAGAAATGCGCCTCTGCCTACCCCTTCGGGGAATACAGGCGAGAGTTTATGTATGTATGTATGTATTATTGCTATGAATTTTCGACAGTAGTTCGTGGGTGAAAAGGTCGTTAATACTTTCCTCATACTTCTTTGTAAGTGTTGTTATCTTCACGGGTAGGCTTTTAAATTAGGTTAATCGTTATGAACCTGGAACAAAAACCCAGGTTCCACCAATCAGAATTGTATACGTGTATTTATTCTAGGAATTCAGTGAGGTAGGTTTGTGGGTTAAGGTCATCTGCAGATAGAGGCGGAATATATAAGAGGGAATGAAATGCAACGTCGTTAGTGATGCCAGCGTTTAAATTTGAGTATTTTAGTTGACGGTTTGGAAAAGTTGTGTTGCCATACTTTTTATATTTCTCTATCTTAAAACAGTAATTTTCCTTATAACTACATACTGTGTTAGTGACATAGCGTCTTAAACAATATTGGTTTCTCTTATTATTTATTGCAATGTCGAATTTACCTACAATATTGATCATTAACTTGTTAACGCTGGCATCCCTAGGTCTGCCTATTTCTCAACTGAAATAATACAGTAAAAAATGTAGGCTATTGGTTGATTATAAATTAACAAAATTATTTCCGCCGTGGTATAAACAGGAAAATCCCTAAAAATTACAGAGAACATTTATGTAAGCACAATCAAATTTGTAATTCTGTACTTGTAACACTAGATGTTGCATTTCTTTCCTTCTTGTATGTTTTGTCTCATTCAGGTTATGACGTACGCAGTTATTCGCCAGATTTCATCAAATTCTAGAACATTCGATTTTACAAATAATTTGATTGGTGGGCTCTACGAAGGGTAGTGTTGTCACAATTTTATTGGCCGTGTTTTCAAAACAGTGCTCTCTAAACTGTATAAAAGAGCTGACCGTGAAGGGAACTGTCAGATAGGAAAGCGACAGGACGACGGAAAGAATAGGCTCCTCTTGTAGGTGACGTCATCAACCAAAGCGTAAAGCCGTAGAAAAAATCACCATTGTGATTATACTCATCACAATGACGATTTTTCTTATGGCAATACGCTTTGGTTAAACAGAAGTAGAGTTCTAAAGAAGACACTTTCATGGACCAAGACACATCACACGGCTTCTTATCATCGGTATCACGAAGCGTTCCAGCCAGAACATCACGGCTGCGTCGGAGTCATCAGTTAGCAGACTCGGTGATGATGGTCGTGTGGAATGATAAAGACCATTTGACTTGGCAACACGTGCCGAGGAAGTTGCATGGAGCGGTGATCTCGCAGCCCGGACCACGCTCGCGCCACCGCAGGCATCGTGTCTCCGCCAAACGACCAGGGCTGGTACTGTCATTTATTTGACACATTCGCAGCGGATGAACCTACTAAGTGAGGCGTTCTAGTGACCAAAACTGTGAGCATATATGTTGTGCAACCCGGAGGAACCTTTAGACAATGTGTGGTCTCCTTTTGAACTTGTGACTAAAAGGTATACGCATACATATGTGCAGTGGTTAATGGATGGACCTTTGACCCTTAGTGAGGCATCCCAGTGACATAAAACTTTCTGTTAGATAGGTTATCAAATTACCAAGAGCTGAGGTACTGGTGGGATTTGATTTTTTGGTTTCAACGTTTTTTCTTTGGCTTATCTTTTTATTTTGGGTCTTTAGGACCCCATCAATGTTCGATGGGGCCTTATTGACAATCATAGAAAAAATTATGTTCAACATTACTACTGTTGTAGTTTTAAATAAATATAAAAACAATTGTTGTTTTATTTAAATATTCCAACCTAACACTACAGGATAAAGGTTACCCTACCCTTCCTCCATTCATCTTTGTTTGATATTCACGGGGATCAATCTCTCTACGGCTAATCTTGTTTGTCAAATTCTATCTACGGGTTTTATGTTTCAACACACCAGAAGACGAAGTTAAGATATCTCAAACATTTTTGAATACATAGGTATACACACTCACTCTGAAGAGAGAGGTACATTTCTATTTGCCCTGTGGCAAGGGGTTGTTAGAATCCCACCACGGTATCCCCTGCCTGTGGTAAGAGGCGACTCATGGGGGCCCTTGGAATCGCTGGACGCGATGTGGGGGCCGTGCGTCCTCACCTGAAGTGACCTCATAAGCGCTATATGAGCAGCGGCTCTGTAGCTTGTGTCCGTGGCGGGTGCCTTTCCACAGTCGGGGCGCCCGAACAAAGCTAGGGGAGTGCAATTGCGCCCCCCATAACTCCGAAACAGCCGAGCTGTTTTTCGTCTCGGAGGGTTTCCGAGCGGCTGCGGAATTATTGTGGGCGCTTCTCGCCCACACAACGTGGTCGCCTCCCTTGGCGCGATGATAGCCGCCGTGGGGTTTAGGTAGGTATGCAGCCGTAGAGGATTTGTTTGTTAGAGCCCGGCATTAACATCTGCTCAGACATGAAGCCGCTGCGCCGGGCTGGAAGGCCGGTGACCCAGAGATATGCTTTTCGCCCCCATCCCCGGGGCTTAATCCAGCCACAATCAGCTTTCCCCTTGATAAAAAAGGTACATTTTATTTTGAGGTCACATTTCCAGACTCCGTGCAGCTACACTCAATAACACCAGGAAACCGGGAATAGAACGCAGGAGCTCTAAGAAGATCGACGTGAGATTACCGGATGCCCTATTTTCTGCGAACAGCATCCACCCGAATAGCGATCACCACACCGAAGGTGTAAAACCTGCTATAGCGACGCACGCAAATGTATTGCTTTCCTATTTAGCCCTATGCAGTTTATATCAGGCTGGCGTTATTGTACCTATCAACTGATGAGGGATGATTGTAGTTCGTACTTGCCAGTATATATTTGGACCGTACAACACTATCAGGATTGGTGGTTTCATTTTGCCGTGGCAACATACAATAACAAATAGTTCCGTGTTTGTCTTATTCATTGATCATCAGCCCAAATACGTCCCACTGCTGGGCACGGGCCTCCTCTACAACTGAGAGGTTTCAGGCCTTAGTCCACCACGCTGGTCTAGTGCGGGTTGGCGGACTATACACCTAAGAAATTCCTAAGAACTTTTTTAGGTGTGCAGGTTTAATCACGATGTTTTCCTTCACCGTTAAAGCAAGTGATAATTCATTATGAATACACACATAACTTCGAAAAGTCAGAGGTGTGTGCCTGGGGTTTGAACCTGCGATCGCCGAAATTCTCGACTGGGCGCCTAAACCTCGAGACCATCACTGCTTATTGTTTGTCTTAAGTTCCTAGAAAAAAGTGGGTGATACTATACATTTGCTATTCTCGGGCATATTTTCAGACTTTGTGTTGCCTTAAGGAAAAATTGAATAACACTGGCCGATCTGGAAATCGAACTTATCGAATAACAATATTATAATCATTGTATTCACAATGAATTATCACTTGCTTTAACGGTGAAGGAAAACATCGTGATAAAACCTGCACACCTAAAAGTTCTTAGGAATTTCTTAGGTGTGTAGTCCGCCAACCTACACTAGGCCAGCTTGGTGGACTAAGGCCTAAACCCTCTCAGTTGTAGAGGAGGCCGGTGCCCAGCAGTAGGACGTATTTGGGCTGATGATGATGAGTATTTTCAAATTGAATTGAATGTAAAACATTGCAATGAGTACCAAACTATGACTGTTTCGCATTTCTCTTCAACCATTGCCTTGGGCCGTAAACAAATGTACGGACTTGTAGGAAAAAATAAAAACATATTTACCTTTTGTACTTCCTCTAATTTGTCTAAAATAATTACAACAATGATTTCATGGTATAAATAGAAAATAAAATTAATTAACATAACACGATAGATTCAACATCTTAAAAAACATCATACTTGTAAAATTCCTCTTTTAAAATCAATATTTTATTAAATATTTAACAATACGAAAATAAGTTTGTGAATTATTGTTAATTTAATATAAAAAATAAATAAAATTATATATTTATATTTTTTTCTAATTAGTCGATTATTTTTGTTTCGATTGTGATCTTTTAATTAATTCAATATGGAGAATATGTTCATTAACTATTTAAATTTAGATTTGAATGGAATAATTCATGATATCTCCTACATATTTCGCAGACGCACGGTGTTGTTTTGCGTTTGGTGGTTTTGCTAATTCTCTCTCTTGACCTGTGGCCATGTCCCTCACTGTCTATATATCTGCTTTCAAGTATGACTTTCTGCATTCGATCCGGAAATGGACTTACGTCGATATCGTCACTCTCGTGGTTAATTCTGAAAAAGAAGAGAATATGATTAAAAAATGCAATGAGCGCCATTCCTCTTACCCGTATCATCTGGTGCTGTGACATCATTTTTCTGTGAAAATACAAATTGTATAACTACGGATTTCTGGAAATCGCTTTATAATTACGAATTTCTGTATATCGCCACTTGCTGCTTATTTGAGCAGGCTTCATTCAGCACTAGACGGCGATAGGCTGAGTATACTACAACCAGCAACTACTATAATCTATGAACGAGTGAATGAATGAATCCAGACATGATGTTTAAAAATCTATAGGTCCAATCCACCAAATAATTTCTTACCCTATAAATTTAGTTCAAGCTGGGTATTTTACATCGATATACTTACTTATTTTTCACATAAAAATTACAATATTAACAATTCTAAATTAATAGGAATACATACATTGACAGCATACAAGCTACATAGTTACCTATTTACAATACAATAATTCATGATTAGTATGACCCCAAAAATATTTAAATAAGTGACTAAGACATAGTTTCGAAATAATTCAACTACCCGCACACTTTAACAACGACAACAGACGTGAGATAACCTCCTGGGCACGTGGTGGCTGTCGCTAGTGCGGTGCGAGTCGCGCGCCATGTTGTTCGGCTGCGCGCGCGCGCCGTGCACGCTGTACACGCAGTAGGTGGGGGGTGGGCGACTCGGCCGCGCGCGCCGCGGGGCACGCGACAGTGACGTGCGAGACTTCATCGGACTAGTATTTCACAAATGTATGTTCTTTGCGTTCAAGTAACAAATTAAATTTGTGCTATATCATCATCAGCCTATATACGAGCACGGGCACGGGCCTCCTCTACAGCTGAGAGGGTTTAGGCCTTAGTCCACCACGCTGGCCTAGTGCGGGTTGGCGGACTACACATATATAAGAAATTCCTAAAAAAAAAATTGTGTTGCATAGCGTGACTCATTTTGTAAAATAAATTATTTCATACTTTTTCGCCCAAGCTCAGAGTTATACATATAGGACTATGTGCCAATATTTACGTCCAGAAAGGCGTAAGTGGTAGGCAGAGGTGTTTTTCGACATGCTGCCATCTAAGTTTTAGTAATAAGGTGCAAGCTTATTGCCGTTTACTGTAGACATTTGGCATTTACTCTTTCATTCACTGTATAATAAGGTTATTGCACGCAATTTTGTGTTGTATTAGTAAAATTTGAGACTCACTTGGGGCATTTGCAATTGACCACTTCTGGTTCCACCACAGTTAGACTGCAACAAGATCTCGACTCGCCTGATCTCGAACGGGAGCCTGAACGGGACTGCGACCTCTTAGACGAGTTACATTTGTTCCTGAAATTAATGGTTATATTTATTTAAAGTAATACTTTTCAAGTATACTTCATTATAACATTAAGGAGGAGTATTTAAAAGTGTAAGCATTGATGGCCTCGAGGTTTAGGCGCGCGGTCGAGAATTTCGGCGGTCGCAGGTTCAAACCCCAGGCAAACACCTCTGACTTTTCGAAGTTATGTGTGTATTCACAATGAATTATCACTTGCTATAGCGGTGAAGGAAAACATCGTGATAAAACCTGCACACCTAAAAGTTCTTAGGAATTTCTAAGGTGTGTAGTCCGCCAACCCGCAATAGGCCAGCGTGGTGGACTAAGGCCTAAACCCTCTCAGTAGTCGAGGAGGCCCGTGCCCAGCAGTGGGACGTATTTGAGCTGATGATGGTCACGATTTAAATGTGCAGAAATAAGAGTGATTCACAAGAAATTCTATAGAAGCATAAAAAGCGTTACACGTTAATTGTGTAATGTCTAGTTTACAGTTGTTTACTGTGGGGTCAGTATATTCTCATTTATATGTCAAATAATGGTTTAAAGCTTAAAGAGTATTATTCGGAATTTTGTAAGGCAAGCTGGGCTTTTGAGTTATTATCGAAGTACTGTCACTACTGGTACTTTAACATTGGATGGTAACCTGTGATATTTGGCAGTGTGGCACACTTGTTTCTGTCGGCTGGCGTCGTTTTCGTGGGTCCCGCAGCGACACGTCACGGGCTTGGGGACTGCGCTGCTCGGCTGGTTCCACACCTCGTCGATGCGGACTTTTGTTGCTATCTCGATTTTGGGGGACAGGATGCCCTGGAGTTTTGTACATATTTATATAGAACTTTTTTAAATGTATAAATTGTTTAATACTTTAAAGTTGCTGTCGGAAATTGTAATTAGTACCTACATGAAATACATATATACGATACTACATACAAAGTACTGAGTACATACGTGATTGTATTCTCGAATGCTCACTTGTAACTTTATAATGACCCGCGTAATATTTGGAAGCCAGTCTATTGCCGTTTGCGAGACTTCGTATTGCTATTGAGAATTTAATAATTATAAAGCTTATAACTCTCTGCCCGGGAATTGAACCGGGGCCCTTTCTTTTTTTATTTTTTTTTATTTTTATACTGGCACGGCAAAGTGACCCCATTGCACCTGATGGTAAGTGTAATGGAGTCCAGAAAAAGTGCCCACCAGCGAGATGATGATCTCCCGTTGGTCGACACAATCATGCCGGCCGAAAACCTCTTCACCTTACTTGTGAAGAAGTTATGTACTTATGCCACGCAACAAATGAGAGAGGCAAAATAATTTAAAAAAATACTTACAGGAAACTCTTTGGACCTCCTCATTAGCAGGTCGACACCATCACTTGAACACATGTTTGGTGGAAACAGAACATCATTGAGGGCACCAAGATATTGTGCCAAAATGGTGCATTCCCCTGTCGTACAGTCTTCACTCCATTGGACTAGCTCACAGTATATTGTCTCGTCCTCTAGAAGAAAATTAGAGTTAAATAAAAAGATACATACACATAAACTCACGCCTGTATTCCCCGAAGGGGTAGGCAGAGGTGCATTTCTGCACCCACATTTCGCCAGGTATGTATCAGTCCCACGTAATAGGGGGTGAGTCTATTGCCGTTTTTCGGGCACATTTCCAGACTCCGTGCTGTTACCGAGAATTTCCTAATGGAAAAACCCAATAACACTGCCCGACCCGGGAATCGAACCCAGGACCTCTAGATCCCACGGCACATACTTGTACCGCGAGACCACGAGGCAGTTGATACAAATAAAAAGATAAATGATGTAATTTTAAAAATTGCTTACAATATGTAGGTATTAAGGTTAATTTATGATAAAATCTTGTTTCACAAAAGAATGATGTGAATATCTGGTGATGCTTGTATAAGTAACAGAATGTTTTATGTTCTTTCTTTATTTGTTGAATATAATAGCCTTAATTTGAGTTTCCTATGATAGCCTATAGATTAAAAAAATCTATTCTTCTTATAAAAAAATTAGATTACCGAAAATTGAAATAAAAACCTTAAAAAATATACATTAAGCTTAAATGCTACAAGACTGAATTCACGGCTAAAATATATATTTTTGAGGTGAGTAATTGATATTTATATTTTCACTTAACTTAAAACCTCCATACTGCAAGTAGAGCATTTTGTTCTTAGGGACCGTCAATATTTGGGAGGCCAAATGAAAACAAAAAGAACTCAGAACTCAACTGGCTTAATTTTAAAATTGACTATTATTACAGAGCTATGACATATTTGTAACTTTCATAAAAAGAGAATAATTTGTAGCTTACTCAGCAAGCAGCATATGTTATTGAGTGCACAAGTCTCTTGGAACCTTTTGCGAAAGTAAAATACATCCTTAAACATGAGTGGAAACAATGGTGGCAGCAAGCATGTTTGGTAGCTGGTGCCAAGTGCAAATACTGTGAGTGACACTCGTCCATCTTGGCATAACCATACACCTGGACATGACACCTGGAATAAGAGAAAAAAAATATTTTTTATATACAGTAGATACATTTATATTCTTATATAGTTAGCAATATAAGTGGTTCAACAAGTTTAATGTAAATAAATAAAACACAATAACCCTTCCCTTATATTGAAATCATGTACATTATATATGTATCTTATTACCTTCTCGATGTTGAGTCGTGATGGCCTCGTGCTTTAGGCACGCGGTCGAGAATCTCGACGGTCACGGGTTCAAACCCCAGGCACACACCTCTGACTTTTCGAAGTTATGTGTGTATTCACAATGAATTATCACGTATCACACCAGCGTGGTGGACTAAGGTTGTAGAGGAGGCTGGTGCCCAGCAGTGGGACGTATATGGGCTGATGATGATGATGATTACCTTCTCAGAACTCTTATCAGAAATATGTATATATTTCTGTAATATTCAATTATTTTATTACTATAAATTGTTGTTCCAACTTCCATGTTCTGTTGTAATATGTTATTGCTAAAACCTGGTACAGGCACCCAGATGTATAGCTTAATTTAATTTACAAACGTAAATGAAAAAAAAAATGCATGTAAGATCAAAATATGGGCAAGATTGAGGCAAAACCACAGGGATGACATGATGGTAGGAAACCACTACTAAATGTAAAGAGGACCCATGACTGGCTATGAAATTAAGAACGTATATGTGCTAATAGTATTCGACACGACAACACGACTCACCTTTTGCACTTCTATTTCAACTGTGAGTTCGATAATTTTCGGCATTATGCAGCATTGTAATGTTGCTGCTTTCTTCCTCTTTATCACTTGTTCATTTCTTGTAGAGAATTTGGTAAATTTTAACAATTATTGAGTATACAAAATCATTTTTAAATAATAGGTAAATAAAGTATCTCCAATGTTTACTTTTGACTAACAATGCAGTGTAACCAAGCGCGATTTATTTGGTATCTGATTGACGTGAAATATGTCAACCAATAGAATTTGCATATTGCAGCTACCCATTTCTATGATTGGTTCAAAAATGCAAGCGTCTTCGTTGCTATAGCAACAACCGATGCAGATAGTACAATAATGTCATTGATATTTTTGAAAAAAAAAAAAACATTATCTTGACTAATTGTGTTTAAGCAAATACGGTAATGAAATCATATTAGGTAATAATAATTAAATTAGGATAAGTAGTCTACTGTAAATAATATTTTATGTTGTAGAAGTTGGGTCTCTTTTCCGAAGCTTTTCATAGGCTTTCGTTAATCGTTATTTCTGAACTTAAAAGCTAATGTCAAGATTGTGTCAAAATTGGCGCGTATGTTATACCTACCTAGACCTACCTACTTAGTTTTTATTCTAGTAAATAGTGTGTAAATAAAGTAATAATATGGCGAAAATTCCATCTGTTATTCACTGGTTCCGATTGGATTTGCGCATTCATGACAATCTTGCACTGCGAAACGCCATAAATGAAGTAAGTTTTTTTTTATGAATGAATAGACAAATTGACTATTTGTGAGATTTTATAAAGTAATAACGTTTAAACTGTTTGTTGTATTTAAATATTAATATTTGTTACAAATTGTATGTTTTTAAGTAATATTAAATGTCGTTTTTGGTATATATCTTTCATTCGTATGTATTGCTTTATTTTCAGGCGGAAAATCGAAAACACTACCTCAGGCCCATCTATGTAATGGATCCAAACATCAAAAACAAAATGGGAATAAACAGACTAAGGTTTTTGCTGCAAAGCCTAGAAAATTTGGATACAAATTTGAGAAATCTGAATACTCGCCTGTATATTATAAGAGGTAATGCCATGGAACAACTTCCAAAGCTGTTAGATAAGTGGCATGTTAAATATATTACTTGCCAAGTTGATATAGATCCGGAAGTGGTACAAATGGATGAGTGCATTGAGAAAATTGCTGAGAAGAATGATATATTCATAAACAAAAGAGTCCAACACACAGTCTATGATGTACATAGTGTTTTGAAGAATAACAATGGAGCAGTCCCTTTGACTTATCAAAAGTTTTTATCTTTAGTACATGATCTACAGGTAAAGGCATGCTTTGAAATAACAAAGAAGGTTAGTGATGACTGTAAACCACCAGATTTTGATTCAAATACATATAATGTGCCAAATCTCAATGAATTAGATATAGATGATACAAATCTAGAACCTTCTAAATATCCTGGAGGTGAAACTGAAGCTATTAAAAGACTAAATATCTATATGGCGAAGAAGCAATGGGTGTGTCAATTTGAAAAACCAAATTCTTCACCAAATAGTTTAGAACAAAGCACAACAGTTCTCAGTCCTTATTTGAGCCATGGTTGTTTGTCAGCAAAACTTTTTTATCATAAATTAAAGGAAGTGGAAAGAGGTTCTAAACATACAATGCCACCAGTTTCTCTCTTAGGACAGTTGATGTGGAGAGAATTCTACTATACAGCAGGTGCAGGAACTAATAACTTTGATAAAATGGTTGGAAATCCTATATGCACCCAAATACCATGGGGCAAGAATGATGACCATTTAAAAGCTTGGGCAGAAGGAAGAACAGGGTATCCATTTGTTGATGCCATAATGAGACAGTTGAAACAGGAAGGTTGGATACACCATTTGGCCAGGCATATGGTAGCCTGCTTTCTTACTAGAGGAGATTTATGGATTTCATGGGAAGAAGGAGCCAAAGTATTTGAAGATTATCTCCTTGATTATGACTGGTCTCTGAATGCTGGTAATTGGATGTGGCTTTCGGCTTCAGCATTTTTTTATAAATATTTCAGAGTATACAGTCCAGTTGCATTTGGTAAAAAAAGTGACAAAGATGGTCAATACATCAGAAAATATGTGCCTGAGTTGAAAAAGTTTCCAAGTAGTTTTATTTATGAGCCTTGGAAGGCACCAAAATCAGTTCAAACAAATGCTGGATGTATTATAGGTGTAAACTACCCTAAAAGAATTGTAGATCATGATACAATTCATAAAGAAAACATGCAAAAAATGAATTCAGCTTATAAATCCAATAAGGAGAAGAAAGCAGTGAAAAGGCCTAGACCAACATAAGTACAATATATAAGTGCAATAACAATGAAGATTATTAATTACTGTTGAATTTTAAACGGATTAAATATAATTTAAAAAATAAAATCTTGGTGTTTCGAATTCAATAATTTTATTTTTAATAAATATGTTAAGCACTATCAAAACGTTTTTTTTCTGTCATCGAACAGCTGACAGTTTAGTGTCAAGTGTACGTCAGTCGTCAAATGTCAACCCGGTCGAGATTGTGGAGATTTATATATTGTATGTTTACTCAAATAATACAATTATGTGAGGAATATAACTAAATAGCCTGTGCTAAAATGATGATATTTACCGTTTAATGTGTCTGGAATTCACTCGGCAATGGTAAGTTATTTGCACATTTAAATTTCTGTAATTTCAGCACTTATGTTAATTGCAAGTTAATTTAGTTTTTAATGTACAACTCACTTATTTTGCATATTGTATGTAGAATAACGTCTCAAAATTTCGTCTCATAGTATAAGGATGATTACACATACCATATTTTTTTTTAATTGTATATCGAAACGCCCCCTTGACTATACTTTGTTTGCATTCGCATTGCTGTTGTTTGATGATGATGATTGTTTGTGTGTTATTGATTATATTGAGAATTAAAAGTAATATACATTTTACCATGATTGAAGCCCCCCCCCGAAAACCGGATATACACTGGCTGATCCAATTATTATATTTCATTACATATTAATGTGTGTATGTCAACTTGGGTCATGAGGTATCTACACTGTGTAAATAATGTCTCTTCTGCTCCTTTTGTGCTTAGAGTCAGTATCTAATCGGAAAATAATTAACCCCTAATTAAATTAACTACAAAATATATATTTTTCACTACACTTTCCATTCTTTTTGTTTATTGTGAAGAATGGATTATGTCTTGATCAGCTTGAGCTACTTAACTTTATTTATCATTGTTCAGACCAAATCTCAAGAAAAAAAAAGATAAAGATGAGGGCTTGTGTCTAACATTCTGCAGCACCAGGAAGAAATAATTGTATAGCTCTGATAACCCTAGTGTTTTTTTGTTGTATGTGTTGGTACTTGCTGGTCAATAAAATAATATTGGCCACCCAGGATTAGTCATAATCAAGTCTAGCTACTAGGTAACACTATTTTAACTAAACTGCACTTGCCATGATATGCCTGTTCATTAAATTACTTTTGCCTTAATCTAAAAAAAAAACATTTACAAATAGACTGACACCTGTATTTCCAAAGGGATTTGGAATGAAGGTCTATACAATTCAAGTTACACCAGCTATGTCTTCAGTCCCAAATAATAAAGGGGCACGCCTAGTCCTATCTTTTTGGCTCATTTTCAGACCACATGCTGTGGGAGATAAGATGAAAGGAAACCGTCTGTCGTGGTATGGTCATATTATGAGAAGGGATGAAACATATGTTGGTAAGAAAGTAATGAGTATGAAAGCTGAATGATGGACAAACTGAGGAAAGTCAAAGAATATAATATATGGATGGAGTGTGTGAGAGAAGATATAAAAGAAAAAGGGGTGACTGAAGACATGATGGCTGATAGGGATGTTCGGAATGATAAAACATACTGCGCCAACCCCAAATACAATTGGGAATAGGCAAGAGAATGATGATTGCAGACCACATGCTGCTATTCAGAATTTTGTAATGGTTAACACATCAATGTCGCTGGTCTTGGAAATCAACTGTATATAGCTAAAGTGCGTATCGAAATATATTATCAGTAGCAAATTCATTTAGTTAGCAACATCAACGGCCAACTATATTAATACATTGAATTCATGAACTTAGTCAATGGTTTATTTCAATGCATTTATCAGGTCAGTCACAGACTTGTATCATTACTCATTATAAATACACCAGATGAATTATACTCGTATTTTCAAGAATGGCTATATTTGTAATTGTCGATTACAAATTACTGAAGGTTTAAGCCTTACTCTTGTCATTGTATCATCATCATCAGCCCATATACGTCCCACTCCTGGGCACAGGCCTTCTCTACCATTGAGAGGGTTTAGGCCTTAGTCCACCACGCTGGCCTAGTGCGTGTTGTCATTGTATAATAATTGTAATTTAGTATACATACACCTAGGTAACTGGACCTGAAATATTATAGAAAGGAGTTACGGAAAGCCACATGGGATATATATTTCCTGCAAATTATTTTTTTCTATATGAGATGATAAACTAAGATTATTTTTACCTTACCTCGGCTGTTTACGCCAAAAAAAAAGTTGATCTGATTGTTATAAAACTTCAGGGGATCGTCCGGTAAGCTCAAAGTTTGCCCGAAAGTTGTATTTAAATCGGATTTGAAGTCGACGGTAAATATATTAAACATCGATGTACACATACAATATAGACCAACCTTATATTTATAATTTGTGTATATAAAAGGCAATCGCTACTGAATCTAAAAAGTCTAAGAAATCTGACCGATCTATCAACTCACAGCTTAAACAACTGAACGGATTGCAGTGAAAATTCGAAAGCAGATAGTTATTATGACGTAGGTATCGCTTAAGAAAGATGTTCCAATAATCACCCTATAAGGAAAGGAAGGAAGGAGGAAGGTCGACTAAGTCTACGCGTGTGAAGCTACGTGCAAAAGCTGACACAATATAAATAGTCGTACGAGAAACTGACTTTAAAGCGCATGACGATACGGCGAGTCAATGAAATAATTTGCGATATAAATTAAATAACATGTAAATGTAAAGAAAACACAACATGTATAATAGCATCCTGGATCCTTTAAGCGAAGCGTGAAGAAGCATTTGTGCAGGCCGGCATGATTGTGTCGACCAGCGGGTGACCTTCGTTTCTCGCTGGTCGGTATTAATTTTTTGGACTCCACTGTGTTTACCATCAGGTACAGTGGAGACACTTTGCCGTGCCAGTTAAAAAAAAAAAAAAAAAAAAATACAATTTACAATGAAATATCTCCCCTCGGTATTGAACGTTAATTGATCGACACAGATTTGTCGAATGACCAAGAATTCTTAGGTACCTAATGGTCTCAGATGCGACCGGATGTGAAAAAAGAATTGTTATGACATTAGATATTACCTTGCAGAATTAAGTGGTAGTCACGACTGCTTATTGGACTTGGACTGAGGCCTAAAACCCTCTCAGTTGTAGAGGAGGCTCGTGCTCAGCAGTGGAACGTAGGTATATGAATGATGACGATAAACGACTGCTTGTTAAATATCTAACTTGAAGACATTGAAGACCGAGAATTATTTTGATTTAAAGATAGGTATTGTGTGGAAGTCCAAAGCTGAAATGTGTTGGCTTTATTCCTTTACCTTTTTTCTTCAATGACCGTTCGATATGCCCCTTGCTACTGTAATCTTATGCTAGTTTTATCTTTAGGTCTGGGGAAGACGAAGTTATGCGAGGGTGCCGTGTTTTTTTTTTAAAGTAGATTTCCAACGTCTAGTACCTACTTTACCAATGTCCGTTGCCCTGCATTCAGTACCTACGTTTACAACGCGATTGTAAGGCGATCTCTCTTTTTAAAAAAATATTCCAAAGATTTCACTCAAGGGAACAATCAAAATGCACAGACTACGGTTTACAGTTTTAGTATAAACATTTAGGCGACTGGGCCGTGATAATGACCGTTACTGTGACCTGCGGACGATGGTCATTGCATTCCTTTATCAGCGGAAAGTGATAATACCTCGCGTGTATTTACTAACAAATTCGAAAGGGGTTACAATAACAGAGTCACGTGTATGTAAACGATGCTTTGCTAATACTAAGTTATCGTTGGCGGCAATATTATGGGGATAGTGCAGAAGAATACTTTATCATCAACATCAGCTTCTAAAGCTTAATTGCGGTGTCTTTCTAAATCCATAGCACAAAAGCAATATTGCATTGAGATTCATTTATCCAGTTCTGTTTAACTTGTCCACCTATATTTATTGAATAAATCTAAGTAGAGCTATGACAGCGACTTAAGAAAAAGTACTCAGTGGTATTTTGACAAATGTAGTATTATCAATATGAACAAAACGTAGGCAAAGAAAAAAAATACAGTTTATTTTCATTAAGTTTTTTTTTTTTTAATATATCTTAGTTGCATAAATTTGGAATGAATGGATTTCAATTCAGTGTATACCGCGTCTTCAAGTTACATTATTTATACTAGTATGTATTAAAAATAAATCAGAAAATACAATGACGCGCAAACCTAATACATTAATATTCTAAATAGAAGTGGACTACATTTCAATGGGCACCGAATTCGTTAAACAATCGATGTAACCACTTAATGCAACGAATAAATTACCAAAATTGGCGCCCCATAGGTCAATCTCCTTCTAAATCACTTATGAAATATCACGTGTAATACGCAGTTAACTTTAAAACGTTTCATTTCACAGTAAAGATTATTGTAAATTGAATGAATTTCAAAAACCATGGGTGATGGAAAACATGAATAAGTTCCATTATATTGTGAAAGGTTCGGTCCAAAATTTCCTTGTCTATGGTATCAATGTGATGTCTTTGAATAAATATCTACATTTCAAGTTACGTAAACTTGAACAAGAAACACGAATTTTCTTGTTATTTATGCTGCCGTGGAGTTCTCAACGCTTTGAATGTCACATTTCAGTGACTGACCCGGCTAGTGGTGTCAAATTACTAAACAGTACTTCTTCAACTATCGCACAATTGTCCAATTGTCATACACAGGTTTGTAATCAGGCAAAATTATCGGGACAAGTGCCCTTCTGCCAATTATATTGTAAATATATAAAATCACCTGTAAAGTAAATTAACTACGGTGACTAATGACTATAGTAGCAATTTTGTGTCACTTTATGTAATATACTTTACAAATGCCATCTAGTAACATTTAACATGCGACATTTAACGCCAGATGTATACCCGTGATTCAATTTTGGTTGCCAAATTATTTTGTAAAATATCGTGATTGTTGTAAGACATACCCTTACAATCTTGAGAATTGTTACGAAACATTATTTCTCAAGTTAAATTGGTTTATACCAATCTTATCAGTTTGGCATGAAATTTATTATATTTGTCTTTTGCGACAATCATTAGGGCTGTTCCTTCTTTGTGTCTTTTGCATCTCTTCTTGGCATTTCATCCGATCATATGCTAATTGAGGATTATGTCCCGAAAACTGTATCTTAAAAACAAATTAATAGTGTTGTAGATCACATCTATAGAGGTAGAAGTGAGACCATTATTTGCACAGGTGGTATAAATTACATCGAAACACTTTATAATTGGTTTGTTTAGTAATTAGTGGTCCATTCGTGTGTGCATATTGTTATTAATGTTAAAGTATCTTATTGTGCTTTAAATATTAAGGAATTTATAACACTGTCTATTTAACTGAATTCATCCCTGTTAAGACTTAGGAGTCGAATTCATTTATCTATAAGATGATAGGATAAGAGGCGTTCGCAAATTACTTCCCTTTTGACAGTGGTCAGTTATGCTGGATCTTGATTGACTGCTTTCTATCTACTTGAATGTGAGTCAGATCGTCTAGAACAATCTGTGTGTCGTGAAAGTCAACAACAGTTGATTTTTTGGATATTTTTATAAGGATAAAAAATACTATGCAATAAATAATGGAATATAATTTGAAACCACATAACACATGTATCAAAAATATGTATGTTTTCGTACCATCGACTACATTTTTATTATAGACCCGACAGTTAGTATTACAGAGTATCGATATCACAGAATAGTTGAATTCAGCTGTCCTGTGATTGATATTATTATAATACATGCGTTGTGCCGTATTCATCTGAAACTAGGTCAGACAGTTCACATGAAGGTTTGTTTTGATGATAGGAAGGAACTCGTAGTGATTGACCACCTAGCCTAGCGGTTCGGCTATAGTGTGTTAGGCCCTTATACATATGATCTTGCGTTATGATGTATAGGGAAAACTGTCGTGCCTTTTTTTAACTTGAGCTTTATGCCAGCTTACTCTTGGCCACATGTCCTTAAGTCAATCTCGGGGTCTCCATCGGTAAGACGGCACCACCCAGGTAGTACGTACAACGACTTCAACGACTCCTTCAAGTTGCCTTTTACGGCAGGAATGGATACACTGGTGGATTTTTGTGTGCTTAGGGCTAAAAATTACCAGTCAGTCATCTGTTTTTTGTTTCTTAAAAAAACATTTTAGATTAGTTATCGTCGAATTTAAAGCTTGTAAATTTTGTTATCTCTCACTATTTCGGTCACAATAAAACTTACGCAATCATCAACTTATGAAATTTTTTATTATTCCATTCATTAAATCTTTTTATCATGACTAAGTAATTTAATGTGTAGATAAATTGTCTCGCAAGTGATCATGAAGCAAGACTATGAAAATTTATTACTTTTATTACTTACTTTATTATTTAAAATTAAAATATAATGCAATTCTGTGGACATGCCAGTTTCTTTAATTAATTAGTTTTAGAGAAAGACAATTAGATATATGATTTATATATTTTAGAGTACAAGATATTTGAGTGTCTTGACCACTATCTATACCAATTAATATAGTAAATGCAACAGTAATTTTGTCCCTATACCTGTTACACTTTAACCAGTAAACTAACAGACCAATTTGGATGGTTTTTGGTATCGACATTAGCAGGACCTAGGGGAAGGACACAGGCTAATATTTTATAAAATTAGCAAAAGTCGGTATGTATGTTAATAATTCTGCTGTCTTGCGTCACATCTACCATTGCGAAGCACAAAGTTCTCACTCAAGCTTGCGGTCTAAAAGGGAATTTCACTTTTTTTTAATTCTCTGCTACGATCTCTCGGTCCTCGGATATTATTGCTGAAATGACAGAATATAATGTCAATTAAGTCGCTTTTTTAAACCTATCTAGCTCAATTAAATATTTAAAACATTCCGTTATGGAATTGCTTGGAAGGCACTAGAGCTAGGCCATGAAAGGAGAAGCTGTGGATTCGGTTTCCGCAAAATGTCTCCTTGTTATTGCTATTAGCTAAATTTATATACATTAATTTTTGTTTACAGACATGCTGGTATACGTGACTCAGAAGAGAAGTGGATTCCTTCCAATGGAATGACTCGGAATATCAACATGATAGACGGGAAGTGGTAAGTTTATACTGTTTTTTTACACTTATTTCTTTCAAATTACTATATTATTTTCTTTCTGACGAATTTTATTAAGGTTGAAAAGAAAATAAGTTGTTCACTGTGTCCTTTCTTTATATGAAATTCTGATATATTGCCGTGGCGAGTTAAGGTTGAAATACAGACTGATTTACATTTGATTGAGCACCGTATATCTCATAATGATTAATCTCGCAAAATATTTGCTAATAGCGTGGTTTATTTTTGATATTATTATCTACTTTAAGACCTTAATATCAGCAAATGCAATCGTGTTGACCCACATTGCGGTTTTACTGAGATATCATATCTTTTTGATTTTTGTTTATACATGGTAACAATAAAAGCTTTTTATGATGGCTTATTTAAGAATGTACACTGAAAAATGTTTAGAACTGCGTCTTAATTGTCCAAAAATAAACCAAAATGTGTAAGATAGTATACAATCTCTAAATATTCAAAATATTAATAATTGTTAAGTCAATTATTGTGAAGTCACTTTATAATCAGTTTCGACAGCACCATTCTTACCGCCAAGTGCATTTTGCGTGGTATTTTTAGACACTTCAATTGTTAAAGATATACGGACGAAACTATTGTAGTTTGGTTGGGAAGTGATGTCACATCCCCTAAACAGCCTCGACATTGCACCATGAGATTATCATTTATTTTGAAGTTTACAAAGCTTTTTAATGTCTATAAAAATTTTAACTATAAAAAATTAGACAAACTTTGATATAATACTTGTGGAATTATTTCATAAAATCTCGTTCAGATAAATTATATCATTTCGGAACAAGATCACGGTCTTGAACTTGTCATTAGGTTCTTGACCTCACGTTCGAATCTCGGTGATTCGGAAAACAAAGCGATATCTAATGGTGAAGCACCACTTTAAACGATAGAGATATGGACTTTGCAATCGTATCGACGGCACTCTATTCCTATTCGGGTGTTATTACCCATTCAGCGGAGGTAGTGAGCCAGGGGCGTAGCTACCGACGCGCCGTATTGTGATACGGGGCCCCCGAGCTATAGAGGCCCCTTGTGTAATATTAATTATCAATTAATATTTATACTATTTTAATGCAAGCATTTTGTTTCTTTTGTGAAATCTTTACCTTTCATTTGGGCCACAAGCTAATTTTGATACACTGTAGTGACCACACCATGCATGATAACGATACTAAATGCAATGGTACATTGAGTACATACTTGAGATAACATTAATTTAGTAAATTCACTAATGTAATTTTCTTTGACTGGATTTTGCATCTTTTGGTTTTGGTTCTCAAAATTTTCCGGTAAGGTAATTTGGAAGGGATATATTTTCAGTTGAGGCTGTTAAATGTTCTTTTAAATATTATTTTCGTTCCATGAGCAAAATAAATCATAACATAGTTTTAATATAACGTATATAGTAGGTAACCTCATTTATTAAATAACAAGTGGACAAAATTGTGAGAAACAGTAAGTGTTAAATATATGTTATGTCATATTGCATTTTTTATTAATTCTCCGTTTGATATTTACAATCAATATATTTTTTCGCTATCAGTACAACCTTGCCTTTTGAACTAAGATATGTCGTATCAGATAAGTTTTCTAAAAAAAGTCACATATTAGGGTTGCACGATAAAATTTAATGAGTAAAAATATGATTATATTAGACTAAATTAAAAATGAATTAAAAACATAAATGTGATACTATGATGTTCTCGCGATACAGATACTATTGAAAGCCAATGTGGTGTATTTGACTAGAAAAAACGATTAAATTTATTATTAGACACTA
This sequence comes from Hemaris fuciformis, assembly GCA_907164795.1. Taxonomy (NCBI): domain Eukaryota; kingdom Metazoa; phylum Arthropoda; class Insecta; order Lepidoptera; family Sphingidae; genus Hemaris; species Hemaris fuciformis. The sequence continues at coordinate 19,752,694 of OU015432.1, read as the reverse complement.
ATTTAATCCCAGTATTTTCTATGTATTTTGGCATGAAATTTTGGATATGTATGTACTATATATGACAGTTGCGTGTATACATAGAAGAATCTATGAATTATTTCATCATTATCCAAAGCCAAAAGATGCCTACTAATAGATATAGCCTTTCTCCAATAATATTAGTATGTGGTGACGCACCCATACAGAATATAAATTTTGTCAACCGATAATAGTAGATTGACTAAAGCGACGCCGTGTCCAAATGGTAAAATATAAAAAATCATGAGCAAGATATTTTTAGCGCCACTAATTATAGTAGACGTTATGTCTACTATGATGTGTATGATGTAATTAAGAAAATTTTTGCGTTAGCCGCGGCGCGTGCGCAGGTGACGTCACCGAGCATGGCCAACCCACCACGGCTTGTTTTATAATGCATCGATATGGACGTTTCACTTTTCTCAAACACGCGTCGCGCGTGCATGGAGAAAGCGATTGTGAATTTCCCAATATATGTTGATTTTTATAATACTAATAAAAAATGTCGATCAGGTGGAAGCGGAACGGACGGAGGGAATATAAGGGCATAAATAAAAGTCATAAGTAGAAACGGTAAACGTATTTTACTATTAATTGAGAGGTCCCCACTTGATTTAATTGGCGGGCATAGAATACCAAATAATATGGGCTAGGGTAGGGCACTAAGGTGCAACTCTTGTGTATCATAAAATAAGGCCGTGCCTAAGGTAGGTTCTAGGTGAAAATTAAGCAAACGTGAATAATCCCCATCCTAAACGATATTTATTTCAAATCTACAATCTTCCGACGGTTCTTCCAATTATAATAAAAAAAAACTACTACCAAAATCGTGGGCATTGAATAATCTCAAAACACAACACAATGGTGTTACAGGAAACAAGATGTTATCCAATCACAGTTTACTGTGCAATTGAGTGATTAAAGCATTGCTGTAATTGTCGACAATGTGTACTCGGAATCGGCTGGAGCGCGTAAGAATTGCTGATACGATTCACATGGCGATAGAAACATTAAGAATTTATTTTAATGTTTTGTAGCAACGTTTTCTTCTTCTCCCAAAAGAGGTAATTAGGGTTGAATTCCCCACAGATGTGAGTTTGATTTATGAAATGACAGCTAATTGTGAATATTCACGCCCGCTGTAATTCTTTATCTAGGTTGGCAGATATGTATTTCTGCATTCAAACTTCCTCAGCTATGTTTTATGTCCCTCGTAAAATAGTGCGCGGCTATGCCCGTTTCGACACATTTATAGAGTCCTGAGCTGCTACTAAGCATTTCCCAAAGAAAAAATCCTATTACACCCTGCACGATGAATGATCGAATTCGACACCTCCTGATCGCTCACCGCACATCTATGCCACAGTTGGTTATATAAATATATCTATCGAAGTAATCAAAAGTTTAAGCATTGCCTTACTCTAAATGAACTATGTGAAGTGAATGCAATAGTTTCTTGCGCCGTTTCTCCACCGCAGCCGCAAATGGTGTAGAGGTGGTAGCAAAGTTTAGTGATACAAATAATTATTCAGAAAATATTGCAAAATTTGTCTCTTAACAGACATTTTGATTCGAATTGGGTCACCCAAACATTTACCTCTGTGCGGAAATAGAAATGGTCTCTTGCTTAAAACTAACTGCGCCATCTTCTGCAATATTATTTTTAAGAAGAATATAGTCTGTCACTGCTCCAGACTTATTATACTTCTAGACAGGGATTCACTTACCACTGCGATTTGTATACGTCGTTATTAATTAAGTAGGTCGTGACATATTTCTCCAAAATTTTACCGTGGTTTATCTTGATGTGACGATTTCAATCATATTACACTCTTTTTTTAAAATAATATGTATCTTCTGAAAACAAGAATTACTCAACTCCGGGTATTTTATAACGGGCATAGTTTAGTCATATATTCATTGTTGTTAAAACCAGGAACAGGATAATAAACACACGTTTTCATTATCTCTGACTATATTTAATTTAATAACCGTAGCCATATTTTCCTATTGAAAAAATTATGTTTGATTTCAAAAATTTCTCTTACCTTTTATAATTTAATTTTCCTCACATATTTTACCTACATCTTCAATTGCAACACCGACGACTGATGCAAGTTCTTTAAGGTTTTCACGAGCCAATAGTCCTACATAGAGGTTTTTAATACCTTTAATTACTTCACAAAACGTGCTCTATAGGTACATGGTGTGCTTACGTCATGTAATTGTTGCACAAGCTGTATGAAACCAATGTAAAACTGTAATATCATCGTTGACTGAGAATTGTTTTGAGTCATGACGTCATCATGGTGTTTCAATTAAGAACCATCCACACGTAACATGACTTTGCACATTTTATTATTAATAATGTTTCTAAGGATTCTGATGAAGAAATTACTAGAACATTCGTTCTTATAATTGATTATAGAGTAAATTTTACATTATAAGTTCAAGTTATTTTTTTAAATTAATTATCTCGAAATACTCTTTAAATTTCTAATGCAGTTTTAGCGTTGTTGATTCGATTTAATACTGAAGTATCACAATGTTTTTTAAACAGTAGCGGTACTTCCATAGAGGCCCAAAAGCGTTACACGTGATTTGTGTAATGTCTAGTTTATAATTGTTTATTGTGGGGTCAGGATAATGGGACCGTTCAAGTATTACGTAAGCAAAATATTCACAATAATTATTAACCCCCCCGTCCACCATGTCAGCAACAGTAAGCAAATATCGTACTCCCCTCTCCTGTCCTTACGTAAGCATAAGTATGTATACATTTTTTTATCTTTCATTCAAGAAATTGGGTCAAAATTTTATAACAAAATCTGGAAAAGAAAAGAAAAATTGCTTACGTAATCACCTTCCAGACACCCCCACCCCCTTATTAGTGCTTACGTAATACTTGAATGGCCCCATTCTCATTAATATATCAAAATGATTTTTGTAAATAAAGATTTAAATCTTAGATTATTATTATTCGAAATTTTGTAAGGCAAGCTGGGCTTTAGGGCTTGTATGGAAGTTCCGCCACTGTCTTTAAAGTACCATAGATCGTATGTGGTGATGACGTAATAGCGTGCTTAGTGGACAGTGCTTAATAATAATGGTTCAGCTTGATTATAACGTCATCTTGATGAAGGTTATCATTGTTATTCGTGTTGCCTAACATTCGTTGCTTACCATTTCTTCATATTCGTTTTCGTCACTAATACTTTTTTTGGACATAAACGTCACTAATGCTTTTTTTTTTGGACATTTGACACGTAGAACTACGCGGTCCCACGGCAGTCGTCCCAAGTGTCTGCCTTGCGGTCGAGAGATTTTTCAGGTTCGATTCCCGGGTCGGGCAAAATGTTACTGGGTTTTCCATTACGATATTCTCCGTAGCAGCATGGAATCTGGAATTGTGCTCGAAAAACGGCGATTGGCTCGCCCCTTTTTTTTTTTTTTTTTTTGTTCTCGAGGGGAAAGCTGTTTATGGCTCTACTTCCCGCCAGCCCCGGGGGAGGGGGGGCGGGAAGCGTATGTCGGGGTCACCGGTCTTCCAGCCCGGATTGGCTCGCCCCTATCACGTGGGACCGATACATACCTACCTGGCGGAATCTGGGTGCAAAAATGCAAGTGCGTGAGTGTGTGTCTTTCTAAATCTATTGGATTTTTAATATAATAAAAAAATATATGCGTCACATTAAATAACGTGTATAAAAGTATTTGATCAAGATTATAGCCACCAACGAATTGATTAATCCGGAATCTTTGATACCCTAGGCCAACATGGCATTCTACATTACATGACAATTTGTTTCATAGTAAATAGCTGCAACTAACATGAGACAGCATTACTCCTACACCTGTTAAAAATGTACTTGACTCGACCATTTGATATAATTACGTTCCAACCAACGCGGCGTGTTATCATTCCGCGACTTGCCACCGGTACGGACGCACGCGTCGCAAAATTCATACAGTAACAGTTCGATATTTAAATATTCACCGTTCGGGCCGAAATTGTATATTCGAAAAAAAAAACAAAAAAGGATAAAACCTATTTACAGTGTTAGTGCCAGTGTCTTCAATTCATTTTCATTATTAAACTGTAAGTATTTTTTTTATATGCAGGTATTATAGTTTAGTTCGATGTCTTTGGCTTGTGTTTTTAAAAAAAAAATTGTATGTGTAAGATTTTTGTTTGAGTTATACTTTAAATCTTCCACTTCTAGTTATAGTCCTCCCCCAAAATATATTACAGTTTCTTTTTTTCTTTTTTAAAGAACTAAGGAAATCACAATCACTGTTTTTTACACACCAGGTAAATAAATATTGACGGAATCTCTAGAATGCATTGACAAAAGATTATCTTATAAAATGCTTTATCTTTGTGCAAATATAATATTATCTGGTGTTCAAACTGTCGCAAACGCAATCCGTACCTTCAGACAGTTGTAATTGTTTTAAAACCTTGGCATTTATCTTAATATTAACGTACGCGTGCGGTAATTAAATTCATAAAGAAGTAACTATACTTTAGTGATTACCATGAATTGAAAATAACAAGAGCACTTTGAGAAGAGTTCGTTTACATTTACTTACGAGATGTTCGCAAATTAACATGCTTGAGTTGGTTTAAAATATAATTTAAAGTATTATCTGTATCTGTTTATCTGTACTAATTATTCTTTATTTAAAATTATAAGCGGCGGTGTTTTGATTTAATTTGCTTAATGCTAACATGTTTCACGGATATTTTTTTTAATTGCAAGTCACGCGTCGTACTTTTTTCGTATGTTCGTTAATGCTGTAATCATCCAGCCATGGCGTGCCGGCTACTTGCGGTCTATTATTAGTTTATGGACCATAGAGCACAGATTTGCCCGATTTGCTACCTGTTTAGACTTCGTTGGCAATTTTATTTAAGCAGTGAGAGGTTGTGGAGGTGATTTTATCTAAAGAGGATCTTTCGAACTTTTTATATAAGAGCTACTTGCACATTTATGTAAATACTGTCAGTATATCAGTTTTTCAAATCGCTAAGCTTATTTCGATTATTTGTTAAAACGTTAATGGGACTTCGAAGCGGAATGTAGGCTTGAGGTAAAGTATACGCTATACTCGTACGCACAGTATACGCTAATTCAGTGGTAATGAGTGCAATTGAGAAAAAATGGCTCTTGTTTCTAGGCGTTGTGCTTCGGAGGTTTGAAGATATATTATTAATTTTATAAACTGTTCATACATTGTTAGTGCAAAGGTATGTAAGGTGTGTAATTATATGCGGTCGGAGTGATTAAACCTCATTGGCCCTTGATGGTATCACACATCTAAGTAGCAGGTAGTGTATCTGCACTACCATCCAAATAAACCGCGGACGAACTGGCATAATTTATTTATTTCCAAGTTTTTACAAAAATATATTACAATGTTAGGGCCTTCTTTATGGTATTTATATAAATAAATAAATGAATACACCTACAAGTCCTGTGTAGTGACTATCGGAAACTACTAGAGACTTTTCGGTCTCACTCAGACCCGAAACAAATATTTGTAGATACACAAAAATTTGCCTCGGTGCGGGATTGAACCCGCAGGCTCTCGGTTTGCAGGCTGGTGTCTAGCCAACTGCGCCACGTGGTTGTCTATATCATCATCATCATCATCAGCCCATATACGTCCCACTGCTGGGCACGGGCCTCCTCTGCAACTGAGAGGGTTTAGGCCTTGGTCCACCACATTATAGAGGGATGGGAGATGGGAGTTTTTATATACTCGTGCCAAAAGACCCACATATTTATAATTATGGCGACTGGTAACAAGAATAAGTTATGCTAAGGCTTATCCCGGATCACACTTACATTAAATTTCACTTTGTGGTTTATGGAAGAATTATTAGTAATTTTACGCGATTAGTTGCCATTAATATTCTCGATGCCTGAAGACAATGACTGGCACGCGATTGTTAATTGCATATAAATTGGAGAGTATACGGATAATTATGAAATATTTATAAGTATTTGCAAATAAATGTATTTATTTTCCATAATGATGTCATAGTACAATCGGTTTATGGCAAACTATAAACATTAGTTTGATTCAGTAGTCAATTGAGATTGTATTTTTTTTTTTTTTTTTTTTTTATTATTCTGGCGCGGCAAAGTGACTCCACTGTACCTGATGGTAAGCACAGTGGAGTCCAAAAAATTATATCGACCAGCGAGAAACGATATGGTCACCCGCTGGTCGACACAATCATCACATCATGTATTTATTTAACCTGGATTGTTTACTATTTCTAATATCCGTTCCACGCAGAGTTGATATATTCTTTCGTTCTAGGATCAGGATATTTTTTAATCCTCTATACTATTGCAGACGTACTTCGCATTTTTATATATTTTTTAATCCTTCAATGTTTTTATAAACAATGATTGACATACATACATACATACACTCACGCCTATATTCCCCGAAGGTATAGACAGAGGTGCATTTCTTCACCCACTTTTCGCCAGTATGTACCTATCAGTCACCACGTAATAGAAGGCGAGCCTATTACCGTTTTTCTGAGAATTTCGTAATGGAAAAACCTAATAACACATTGTCCGACCCGGGATTCGAACGGCACACACTTGTACCACGATACCACGAGGCATTCAGCAATGATTGACTTCATAAATAACAATTTTGAACCATCGTCCATCGCTGTAGTGATCCGCTCAATATTATAATCGGAAACATTGTATGTACGACTACGAGCACTAAGCGTATAATCGCCTTGACGAATTTCTATAAACAAACTCACTTCAAACATTGCTGTAAATTCATTACTTTTCTAACGCAGTGTACGATTTCATAGAAGCATATGTGTTGTGGCGTTGCAAAAGAAAACAGTGCGTTAGGTAATTAATACCAGTGCTATGTTATATCGATTTCACGTGCTAGTGTTATGCTGCGTTTGCGCAAGGTTAAAATAAAAAAAAATGTAACAACAGTCACACAAAGTTGAGATGCTGTAATTATATTCGAGTATTGTCTCAACAATTGGAGACTGACCCTAAAAGCTCCCAGACACAAAACAATGAGAATAAAACTTACAACTGTTTTCGGTGTAAGCAACGCATTGGTCGTTAATGATAAATCAACTTTGAAGCGCTGTCTGTTGTACTGATATTTATAAAAATATTTGCCTATTACAATATTTTTTCATATTCACAAGCGTTGGCTTCAAAGCCGATTCTTCGATTACGGGGTTTTCTTATCTTTCTTTTTAAAGAAGCACGGCATAGAGATAGTCATTTAAGAGTAGCATTTAGACAAGGAAGGATACTTCTAAAAACTCCCTTCGCTAGAAACTGAATGTACATTGGCTGATCGTGGAAAAGTTACACTTTACACATTATGGATAATGATTGTTTGTTTCTTTTTGACTCACTTATTGTTTCACTTATTCATTAAGGAAACCATATTTTATTCAATTAAAGGGTACGAAAATAAAAATATCCCAGTCTCTTTCCATTCATCATTCGATATTTCATTATTTATCCTCATGAAGGGGTAATGCAACATGAATCATTCATTCATTAGCGGGAAAACCTCGAAGAAGCGCTCGACGGCTGCCCAAGAGAGAAAACGCTCGCGAGACTCGTTCATACTCTAATTACTGACGAGTATCTTATTACGGTTTCATGTTTAATGCATATTATATTTCATACTCAGCTATACTATAGCTATATAGTTTTCATTGATGACAATTGTATTGGTTTTACTGTAGTGTAACATATGTTATCTGTGTATATTAGTCCGTATATGTTGATAGCCAAGGCCATATTATACGGTTAATATGGGTTAGTTCTTTATGTTTGGTTGAAGTAAACGGCAATTCCTAATATAAACCTAGAAAATAATCTAGATAAATTGACAAGAACCAGTTTCATTTTACCGGTGTGTCCTATTTTCACCAAATGTATCAAGCCAGTTTTTGCGAGATTTCGTAACATGTATCCAAACACAAAACTATCATACTTATTAATTTATATTGTTATTAACAGTATTCGGAAAAAAAACTTTGAATCTTCTTGTTTATAAACGTCTATTTGTACGACAGTTTACTACGGCTTTTTCTGTATTTGTGAACACAGATTTCACATGCACTTTAATACTCGTACAATAGTTGATGTACCCAGCATTCTTGTTGGCATTGAAAGTTGATACGCAGACTGCGTCAATTAAACATCAATTAAAGATTGTCCTGTATACGAAGTGTATCGCAGACTCATTAATATCCTTTTCTATACGAACAGCTTGTTCCAATTTAAGAAACGGCTCTAATCGAATCGGCCTTCGTGATTAAGAGTTCTGCTATGCTCGGTGAAAAGGTCGTTGGCTTCAAAGGGTCTATTTGCGGTCGGTAATTGAATTGATTAGATTTTCGATACAACTTGCCGATGTATTGCCTCATCAAATGTAACGTGAGATGGTTATTACAATTCCATTCATTAATGTTCATTTTTGTCAATGAATTTTGATGCGCTGTTACGCAGTTTTGATGTGGGTGGTCTTGCCGTATTTTATTGTACCGGTCCGTATAAGTAAGTACCTATCTACATACGTACGTGAGTAAAAACTTCAAGCATTAGGAGGCACAGTATGCAAGTATTTAATGGTGAAATAAAATGTGAAGAAATACTCGTATGTGTACCTGACGATTGTAGAAGAAAACAAGGAAATTCTTAAACTAAAATAACTTAAGCTAAATTCCCATTCAGCCGTATAGCCGGCCCGTAGTAAATGACAATGTGGGTTTCCGTTTAGTATGATGAGGTCTTCAATCCATGGTACAGCTCAGGAGACGTTTTTCCTTATAAGTTAATAAGATATTTTGAGCGAAATTTTGAAGCACACATTGTCTTTACCGTTTATGTTTTTACTGTTCTTGTGTGGGGTAATTAGATAGACAAGTTAGATACCCATAGCTTGAAAATGTCAGATGTACCTAGGTAGATCTAACATTCCTCAAACCTCAACCTATCTAGCTAAATATCTATCTAGGTAGGTACCTAGAATAACGAGTGTTACCACCGCAGTTACGAGTGTTACGAGCCCTGTTTGCATTCAGGTTCTCTTTCTTTTAATATTATAATATATTCTTATTTCTTTACTAGTTTACAGACTTATGTTGCGTAATAAAAGGTATTAGCAACCATTGAATGCATATAAGAAATGCAATATTTTTTATACTATTCACGAGTTTGGTATAATTGATTATTATGGGTTATAAAATCCAAAAATAATCCAGATTAGATTCTATAGCAATTAATACATGCGAGTGATACAAAACTAATTCATATTTATTAAGGAGTTTTATAGCAATAAGGTTTTAGTATATTTGCCACTGAGTCACCCTTTTAATACACAGACAACTTCAGTTTTTATAACTGCGAGCTGTTAGCGTTTGCAGTTAATGGTTTTTCATTTATTCCTTATTAGATTGAAAGGCGCAAAAATTATAAAAAGTTATATTAATACCAAAAATATTTTATATTTGATTGCGTTACGTTTCATTTCTATGATTTAAGTCGTGCTGAATTGACCGTGTAATAATAATAATAATGAGAATTTCAAAATAAAATTTATTGAGAGATTTATTGGTTCCACACGTACCTACGCATTTTAAGATACGCATTTGTATCTGCAGGGGTAGAAAGATGAGTATAGAAAATCTTCCATACAGTCAACTATTTGTAACATGAAGGAACCTATGGTCATTTACCGTCAGAATTCCTCAAGCAAAAACTTAGTATCGCTTTACCAGAATCAGGATATTTTAACTTAATAAAACAAAATCTCAAAAACTGTTATGTTTGTTATGTTTATAGGCAATAAATAAAAATTATTGACATCAGGTATTTGGCACTGATTGCAGCACTGACCACGTCTAACATTGTTCTTCGTAATGGAATCATGGCGGCAACTAAGTTGCAGATGTATTTGGCATTGTGATTTTGTCTCGTACCATTGGGGATTTATTGAAAGGAAAACAGAAAATCTATGACCGTGACGATGACGCACCACATATGTTTTATTAATATATAATTTGCATATAATCACTGCATTATATGATATATACTTGATTACATATATACTGGATTATTAAATAAGATACTGATCTTATTTTATACCTATTGCTTGCATTTCCGATTCACGACAGTTGGACGTTAAAATTGAATTGAAAAATTGAGGGCACTTATTGCTCAGTCACATTAAAATTTTGCAGTTCGCTATCCCAGAATGTAGTATGAAAAGAAAATGCAATATATACCTCTGTATGTTAATAAGCACTGTATTCTGCAGATTGAAGCCATTTGGCAATAGTTCCAGTCGTTAAGTTGTATTAGAGAAAGTTTGGATCTAGAAAATTCGCTCCAAATTGGGATGTTTCTATTGCATTGTGTACAATCCACATCCTCTAATAGAATTGATAATGTTGTTTATTTCAGTATTGTTTTGCTATAAAATACCTTTCTCTTTCATATTTTGGTCTGATTTAATCATTACTCTGGTAACAAAAAGGTTATCCGTATCACCGATATTTATAGTACGGTGACTTCAGAAAAAAATATGAGGTAAAAAAACAATGGAACACTCAGTCTAATATACGAGTACACCTAAACCCATTACAAATATTTGTGGATCACACAAACATTTGTCTTCGATGTGTGTATTGAATCCGTGGTCTCTTGTTTCGGAGGCTGATTTCTCAATAATCTTTATTTCAATTATTTCAACTGAGGGGTTGGTTGTTGAGGGCCTCCTCTACAACCCTCTCAGTTGTAGAGGAGGCCCGTGCCCAGCAGTGGGAAGTATATGGGCTGATGATGATGATGATGATGATTGATCAATCATTTCAAGCCTTATTTGGCTAGTAAATTATTTCATGCAGTAGGATAAATATCCACACCATATTAAGTTGGACCCAGCAACCGATATGTTTAAGCTGATTATAAATAGACGAGTAGATTACATTATTTTATATCGTTCATGTCAAGTCAGTGAATTCTATCATAGTAAGGCCGTGTGTCATAATATTTTGTTTATGTAGTCGAAGGCAATAGATAACCTATCGTTTTCTTATGAAATTCTCTAGTGCTGGTCTCTGCAATACAAATGACGTGGGTGAGATACACGAGCATATTTATAAACTCTTCTTCTGTGGCACAAATGGTAATAATAAACATGAATATACATATTACGAGAAGATGATTCGGACAACCCAATCGGTGGGGCTCAGACAGTACGGGCAATTGCAAAGTGCTCGACATCCATTTGTCATATCATAGGTTAGCCACCTCTTCAATTGGCTTGACATAATTATCATTGTCGTAAATTTAGAAGTTAAAAGTGTAATGAGTAGACCGGTTTTACCTAGAAGAACCTTTTGCACTGCATGCCTATGAGCAGATATCGTCGATTTGAAAATATATTCGATTTTTATAAAATAATTTATTAGGTTTTTTCCACGTTATTTTTAAAACATCTGAATACGTAATTTCCATCACCTATGTCCCGATTTCATATTGTCCTTGGGCCAGAATTAGTCGATGAACTCTTTAATATAAATTAAACTATGTGTGTTTTAATAAGTATGCTATGGATCCTCGATATTTCTTCACTATTTAATGAGATAAGAAAAACTGTTTGATTGACAGCGGATTTAATATTAAACAAACATAAACACGTGCATGTAGCTAGATATATCTCAAGGTTGTCCGACATGTCATGCAGTTGCCTAATATTTAAGTGGGCGTTTATCGAGCACGAAGTTTCCACTGACCCATCTCTGAATTGAAAGACTTGTTACGTAGTAATAGATTAGGTTTTGTGTGGCCTCAATTGACCTTTTGTGGGATTGGCAGGAGCGTCCCGAGAAGGCAATGTAAATATAACTGTTTTCTCTACCAGGAAGAGTCTGGTCTTAATCAAGTTTTAATATTCAAAGTATTACAGGTCATGGTAGAGTAAACGTCTATTGATTCAAATACGAAGAAATATAAAAATATTACTTTCGAGCAATAATGACGCGCAATCTCCTGGAAAATAATGTTAGCATGCGTTTCATCATCATCATCAGCCCATATACGTCCCACTGCTGAGCACGGGCCTCCTCTACCATTGAGAGATTGGGTTTAGGCCTTAGTCCACTACTGTGGCCTAGTGCGGGTTGGCGGACTACACACCTAAGAAATTCCTAAGAGCTTTTATGGTAGGTGTGCAGGTTTCATCACGATGTTATCCTTCACCGGTAAAGTAAGTGATAATTCATTATGAATACACACATAACTTCGAAAAGTCAGAGGTGTGTGCCTGGGGTTCACGACCGCGTGCCTAAACCTCGAGGCCATCACTCGTATCGAGCATGCTTTTCGCGATTCTCATAACAAAACTACTCATCAGCGGATGTGTCGTTAACTTTTAACTTAGGATTATTAATTCATAACAAACTTTGCTGAGGAAATGTAAACCGCCGACAACGTCCACAAACATTTTCATTTGCACAACGAATGTTACGACATCCTTCAAATCAGCTGTCAGCAGTAGTATGAGCGTCGCGTGTACATCGCCTTACTAAAGTTTCTACATAGGTTCTGTAATTAATAATATTGCATATCTTTGTGGTCTTGCATCAGAAAATGATATGCGTATGTGTGTGATCGAAATAGTTTTAACAGAAAATATTTACTTTTGTTTTTATTAGGCACATATTAATGTCGTTTAGCTTACGTTTATAAGAATAGTTGAAACACTTGAGATAGATTTACGCTGCTGCATCTAAATGCCGACCCAAGTCTTACGGTTATGTTAATATATTTTTTTATATTTATTGAATGCTGGATATTTTATTGGATATTTTCTTTCAAATATCGAAGGACTACTATGCTTTTGTAATTACTTGAAAATATATCTTGTTTATACTTGTGTAGCGGTAAATAAGCGGTGCATTTCATTTGAAATATAGGGGACTCCTCGAAATGGTCAGTTTTGTTTGTTTTTGCATAGAAGTTCTCATGGACCGTCAATTTTGTTTTGTTATTAGTGGTAAGAAATTTACAACAAATGTCAAACTAGAAAGTTTTGTTTGTTGTCTGGTCGCTGAGTAGGTGATAATTTACAATACGTTAACACGACACCTTTATGTCTCTATCCTCATTCTACTTTGTGTAGATCTGCTGCTTTCTACGGTTTGGTGGGGAAATGTGAATAAAGTACTCAAATTCTAGTGTTCGATTAAGCTATACGCGAATTTTTTATGGCTCCTATTTCTTCATTCCATTTTGCTTTGTCATTTTTATTGTTATGAGCTAAATGACATTTATATTATTGGTCAATTAAAAATATTTCTGCAAATTATAGTGTTATTTTAAACATATTGGAAGACTATAAAAACCTTTATAAGTGAAACTGTAAAGCAAATGTAAAATAAAAGGAGCCTTTGGCAACAAAATATGTTATGAATGGGGCCAGATGTGTAAGGATATTCTCCGAGTACAATGTGGGTTATTTAGTAATATCCAGTTTCGGTTCAAGCTCTAGTATCTCAGGCATCTTTTGTTTTCTGAGTCGACTGGATTATGTGTGGGGTCGGCGGATGCAGTATTTAATTTTAATCTTAGGCTTGTTACTATTAGAGAAACTTCACGCAGTGTATAAATTACGACAATTTGAGTGGCTAATCGCCATTTCCACTTCAAAACTCCCTAGTAACTATGTCAAGGATCACTTCGGGCTTGTGTCAAGACATGAGTAAATATATTAATTTTATTATTGGGTCCAGTTCGAGATTTAGTAAGTAACCTGGCGTTAAGGGATCATTGCTGCTCACTACTTGGAGGTTGTCGGTAAATCAACAGTCTTCTAAAATGTTTTGGGGGGACTGATATCGGAAGGGATGAGAAAGGGATTGCGATAATAGACAATGTGAAAGCATAGCTTCCGATGTTCCGATGTCGAATCGGCTCATTCCTACTTTTGTAGATTATGGCGTGACTACATTTTACAATGGTAAAATGTTCCTTACGTTTGCACTTTGTCATTGTCATCAAATGTATTTGCCTTCTATGATGTATTGCATTACATTTAAGTTTAGTAAATAAAAAACATTCAGTATATATCCGGGGCAAAGAAGCATGGAATTTTTGGCATATCATCGACACTACTCGGCAAAGTAGTAACGCTTCAATACATTGTTCACACTTCGTTTGTAGATACGAAATATGCAAATATTTTCAGTAATTTCGAAAACAAACAAAATCGTATATTATATTGAATGGTGCAGCTGCAACATATTAATTTGGTTAATCGTTTAGAGTTTGAAAATACACCGGGAAGTCCATTGATAAACACGTAAATAATATTTTGTTGCAGTTGCCTTGTCCAATGTCACAATTTCTGCCAAATACCTTCCAAATTGCAAATGCTGCTACTTTGTTGACGCTGTTAGAGTTTTCTTTAGCACCCAAAATAAACTTGTCAATGGAAATTACCACATATCTTTATGTGAACTAATTCTATATCTCCGTATCTAGAATGTAAATTTATTTCAGTACATCTATGTTCCGTAGTTGGGTGCAGGTCTCGTCAATTGTAAATAGAAGGATCTCAGTCAACTAAGCTTGTCTATGTGAAGTGGAATATCGTGATTGAGACAATCTTGTACGGATTATAATGCCCCTTAGAGTTGTTATGATGCTCCTTTTACAGTTAGTCTGAGCAATTTATTATCTTGCATTTCCGAAGAGAAAGAAGATATGTAAGATGCAGTTTCGACATGTTCAACCTCGTGATATATGCATATAAAAACAACATGACCTAGTGGTCTAGAGAATGCAGAAAACAGAAATGGCGACAGATGGAAAACTGGAGTAATTAAAGACAATCTGACCAGTCCGATACTTATCTAAATAAGAAAATATAAACCCAAGAAAATATTCACACAGAGTATTAGCGTATTGTTGTTAATTGTTCGTTAAGTAGAGTCCTTATAGACATTGAGTAGCCATTCTGTATACCCAATAATGCATCATTCTCAGTATAAAAAAGATATATAATAAAGTAAATTACTATAATTTGCCATTAAATGATATTGAAATGTGGAATATTCCTCTTTTATGACTGACGGTAGGCAAAAATATTTGATACGAAATAATCGTATATCTTAATTACAATGTGTAATTTCCAAAGCCTAGAATGCCAAGATTGATTACTTGGAAAATTAAGAGAAGAACGTATCAATAAACGTTTAAAAACATTATAAACATACATATAATTGCGATAATTTTTATCAGCAAGTGCATATTATTGGTTCAATGTTAAATTTGTCTGATAAATACAAGTTGCATTTGTAGTGTGGCCAGACGTGAGATGATGATGGCCAATGAACGA
This sequence comes from Hemaris fuciformis, assembly GCA_907164795.1. Lineage (NCBI taxonomy): Eukaryota > Metazoa > Arthropoda > Insecta > Lepidoptera > Sphingidae > Hemaris > Hemaris fuciformis. The sequence continues at coordinate 19,737,241 of OU015432.1, read as the reverse complement.
GGCGTTTGCCCGACCGGGGAATCGAGTCCGGGACCTCTAGATCGCACGGCACATCCTTGTGCTACGAGACACGAGGCAGTCTTGAGTATTTGTCTAATAAAATAATCATAAATACACCCTATTGATTCTTGTTTCACAAGCTAGTGTCAGCCAACTGCGCTACAGGGGCTTTTGATCTATCTCTTTCTTATCTATGCATCCTGTATGTTATTTTGGAATAGAGTATTACCCAATATGTTGAATATTCTTTTAAGATTTAGTTCTAATTTTATCAAATTCAATATAAGTGTGTCAGTCGCTTATTTTCATCATAAATTCTTAGTGTTGAGCTTGGCTCACTTTGTAAGATTTGAGAGATAAGATCTCATATTTGAATTGTTTGTTTATATACCGTAGATTATATACGCCATATATTAGATATGGCGTCTGTTACACGTTTTAATAATACCTGTATTTATAAATTAATTCAATACAATGCGCATAATAAATTGTATTAATCGTGCAGTAACGCATGTGCCGCAAGTAATAGGTAACTAACTCTTGCGGAAATTCATTATCTTGTAGACTTCTCGACCACACTTGTTCGCTTCCTCCTATGTCATTGTATCTTAACACAGCGTTAATATAACAATTAGTCTGTTTAATATATCAGTTTTCGTTTATTTTGTACTCAACTGAGGACATGTTAGTTTGTATTAAAAACATCTTCATTTAGAGACTGCCTCGTGGTCTCGCGGTACAAGTATGTGCCGTGCGATCTAGAGGTCCTGGGTTCGATTCCCGGGTCGGGCAAAGTGTTATTGGGTTTTTCCATTAGGTAATTCTCGGTAACAGCACGGAGTCTGGAAATATGCCCGAAAAACGGCAATAGGCTCGCCCCCTATTAAGTGGGACTGATACATACTTGGCGAAATGTGTGTGCAGAAATGCACCTCTGCCTACCTCTTCGGGGAATACAGGCGTGAGTTTATGTATGTATGTGTCATTTAGTTAACGTCCGAAATGCGCAAAGTAAGGGTTCCTGTTTCATGGACGTCGTTTTTTTTGAGATTATATTATAAAGAAATACTATACCATTCTTCTTATAAATAGAATACCATCGACCATCTACTACTTAACGTAGTTATTATACGACTAACTGACCCGGCGAACTTCGTTCCGCCTAACAGCCGATTTTTATTTATTTTTTTAGCCTAAGTTACTCCTTATTACATCAGCTATCTGCCAGTGAAAGTCCCGTTAAAATTAGTCCACCCGTTTCAGAGATTAGCCGGAACAAGCAGACAGACAGACAGACAAAAATTGTAAAAAACGTTATTTTGGTATATGTACCGTGTATACATCCATATGCATTTATTAAAAAGCGGTTATTTCAATATTACAAACAGACACTCCAATTTTATTTATTTGTATAGATTAGAATTATACAGGCTTGCCTTTGATTACCCTTACGTAATTCGTTCGAGTTATTAACACCGAAATAGTGTGTGCTTAATTACTCACCATTAGTTATTCAATATGAAGTAGAAACGCAATTCGTATCTACGCCATTATGTGCATATCTTTGAATCGATAAACAACAAATCGAGAAACTTTGAACTAAGGTCTAAAACCCTCTCAGTTGTAGAGGAGGCCCGTGCCCAGCAGTGGGACGTATTTGGGCTGATGATTTTTGATTTAAATCGAGAAAGGTGGGGTACCTCGTCTCTCTCGTTTTTGAGTTTACTTTAATAATGGGTTCGTCCTTGACCAAACTTTTTATTATCTTATCTTGACTTGTCTACACTACCAACAATAATGTACTTACATATACTATTGGAACGGTAATGGAGTGAGCGATGGTTGGGCTCGATTGGCTCCGCCAATTTACTCGCAAAACGCTCGAAAGTTGTCCTTGCCCAGTAGGTACATTTGAATCCATAAATCTTTAGTGTTCTGTTTTATACTATACTGGTGTATTGCTTGGTGATTGCCTTACTGGCCTATTGTAAGCGTTCGTAGTTGTAAGTGTTATTATATGTACAAATAAGTATAAATATTAAAATTGATTTTAACCTGGATGGTCTTTTGCATTTACTGCTGAGCTATGCACCTGATTCGATAATAGTTTATGGTTGCAATTGTCCTCCGCTGCCCACACCTAATATTGTCCAAATTAACATGACCACTCAGTGTGTGCCTCTAGTTTGTTGTTCGTAGTGCGTTCTGCTTCTTTTCTAATTTTGTTTCGCTTGCCTAGTGCAACTGGTTGGAAACCGGCAGTCAAATGCGATCGATCCTCGTATTTCATCATCGTCATCATCATTGTCATCGTCGTCATCATCATCATCGTCGCCGTCATCATCATCATCATCATCATCAACCTATATACGTCCCATTGCTGGACACAGGAAACCTTTAAAATTGAGAGGATTCCTCATATCTAGAGAATCTATATAATGCACAATATACGTTTCGGGGCTTGCAGTTTTGAAACCAAGAAGTCTTTTCTAGTTTCTAAAGCGACACATTATTTGTACACGGACATAGAGTGTGACTATTTCATGGGTTTATTATTATTATTGATTACTTTGACATTGAGTTTCGTGTCAACACACCGTTATTGTTTCAATGGACGCTCTCATGTAAATTTAGTTCGGCATGTCTTTAGTTGGTGGCCAACTTGTAACTGAGAATAGATGATCGAGTTCAATGACCTATAGGCATACGTCAGATATCGGAGTAATATACGATAGGTTAACACTGATTTACATTATAAATACTATCTGTGAATATTTAACGACCCATTTTAATTTAAAATTTTCAAGGTTAATAGGAGCGGAAAACTAAAATAACTTAAAATATTCTAAATAATTGCAAAATTGGAATAATACATATAATAATAGTTTACTTATATTTAGTTTAGATACAAAAAATACTACGTTTTAATCCAACTTGTACAATATTCGTGTGCTAAATTTCGGTCAAATTCGTTTAGTCATTTTCGAGTGTAATAACAACACAAGATATAGCCATCCTCACAAACAGATCACATCTAAAATTCATGATAATGATTTTACAATACGACTCATATATTAAGAAATGTTACAGTTAAGAGTTTCACCAAAAATAATTTTTGAAGCGTAGTATGTCTAATGAAACAACTTTGACACACCATTTTTCATAGTAACGATTATCTGCAGTTAATAATAACACGAGGCAATGACAAGGTCTGACTTAATACATTTTAATGACTATTATAATCTTTCGTGTTTGTATTGTATTGTTTTTATCGATAGGATAGATAGCACTGTTTTAATTATCATGTCAATAAGGCACCGTAAGATATTTAATTAAGGTCAAATTTGCGGTGAAACTCGTTTCTTCATTTTTGTTCCTTTATGACGTGCAGCTTGGCATAAGATTCATACACATTCTTCTACTGCTCTGTATCTAAAACAACTGCCAACTATAATTTGACAGTAATATTGAATAATACACATTTTCAAAGTCAATTACATAATTCTACAAAAATATATCATCATCATTTTGTTGCCCTGTTCCCAATTCTATTTAAGGTCGACGCAGTATGTTTTATCCTTCCAAACATCACTATCAGCCGCCAAGTTTCCATTCAGCCCTTTTTCGTTCATATCTTCTCTCAAGCACTCCATCCATATTATCTTTTTGGCCTTCCTCTGCTTGTCCATCATATTTTACAAAAATATATGTTAAAAGGATGCGTGAAAAATATTTTTGAGATTACACATTAGTACACGAGTGTACGTACCCATATGAAAAAAGAAATTTTACAAGAAAGACCTCATAATGAGGCTTGCGGTGCCAATTTTGTTCCGTACATGGCGCTGGCTGTTTCATCACGGCTATTAAACCTTAACTGTACATTATGAAATTGCGTTATTAACATCATTCTTTAATGGGAAGATGATAGCGAAAACAATCACACTAATTAGGACCGAAAAAACAAATATATTTAAGACGCAATAAGTATTTAATAATGTTTGTTTATATGTTGACTGAGCCTTGTAGGATTTTTTGATTGTGGGATACCTATTCATATCGGCATGTATACGGACTACCATACGTAACATGAATCCGCCATAGTTCTGAGATCTGTCCGTTTACTTCCCATGACAAATAGGCTGACATGACTGTGTCGACTGCTGGAGGATGATCAGAATTGCTTTCCGCAGATCGACAATCTCAAGTTGCCCATTTGAGCCACTCTGTCGAGACAGTATTGAGCGCCTACCAGGGTACAAGAAGTCAAGGATAGCATAATGCAATTGTATACATATGTCTGTAGAAAGCGCATTGATTTTCACGGCGTATTCTTTATCTAAAACTGGTATTGTTTTTATGACAACGTAAGTTCCGGATCGCGTTTTTTGTATATATACGTATTTGGAGATTTATGCAATACTTGAATGGAACCGGTCTATGCAAATTTGTTTTCCGATGTTTGTAAATATGCAGCTTTATGATTTTCTTCCGAATGTAATAATTTCAATACTTTTACTTTTATTGTTGTATGTCTGTAGTAATGTACAATACTAAATTTTCGATTGATGATAATTGTAATTATCTTTTGCGTAAGAGCTTTTATTTATTTATCTCTAATGTAGAATTATTCGTAAATATAATAGACAAATACTCACAGAGCTAGTATTTTTTTTTGGTTATGGATACCTTATTTCCAAATCTGGATTTATCTGGCCTACTTTTATCATTGGACTCATTACAAGTAGGTACTACGCAGTGCCCAATCTTGTGACCTTTACAATCTGATTTATAAAATATAGTATTAAAAAAATCTTCGTACACGCTTCAAACATAATTTGACGTGATAAGACTGAACGGCTTATCGCTCAACATAAATATTTCGCATGCAATTCGCGTGGTTTGTTCGACTTCCTCGTATGTGTCTTATTTTGACATCTAAGGATCGTAGTAAGGTTCTTTATATGTCAGTTTAGCATTCAAATTATGTTTTATATTTTACTAACGACCTTGACGAAATTTACCTAGTTTAAAAAATTCTAATTTCGATGAGTACATTTTAGAACATATTTAGGGATCTATCCTTGTCTCCGACAAAATTCATCAAAATTGTAACGATTGTCTTTTTTATGGAATAAATCATAAGATTCTAATAACTCTTTAATTTAAGGGCAATCCATATTGGAGATATAATAATTAATAGGAGATGCAAAAAAATGCATTCAACATAAATGAGAATAGGTAGTATCATTCACAACTTCCAATTTAAGATTTCACATTCCCTTATTAAATCAAGGATATCTGCTCTAAACCGGTTTTGTACCAGTTTAAAGCTAGCCGTATTGAGTGTACTAGCCGTTTATCTATAGCTTGGCGAATTCCTTTGTAGGGCCCTTAACCTTGCTCCTTGCGATGTCCAATAAAAGCATGCTACTTCATAATATCGTTCTTTAGTTTTTAAATATATTTAATTGATCTACGATATCACTTGAAATTAATTTCTCGCAATCAGTTGCTAATGCAGGCACATTAACATGATGCAAAAAAAAAAAATGTTGATGATTTTTATTATATAAATAGAATTTTTATTATCTCCAACGAAGACGCCGATAAAAACTAGTAACTATAATACCTAATACATTAAACTTAAGTTAAAGTGAAATATCCCTCAATAATAAATAAATAAATAAAATAAACATTAAATTTATTGTTCTATAGGTAATTTAATGTCGGCCCCTGAATTAGATAATTTTGTAGCAATAGATACGAGTATTCGTTTCATCGAAAGTGTTTTATTAACATACATTAACATGTAATTTTAATATTTGAATATTTTTATTTACATCTATTACGACGCAGTAGGATACGGATGAAATGGAATTAGTTTTACTTTTACGTTTTGGTTTTGAATGTGGGACAGTCAAATTGTGAGTCCTAGATAATTTAACAAAATATGCAATAACAAATGCAGTAAAGGGTGGTTTGCATGTAAAATCCAGCGGCCCTGCTCAACTCGCCGATGGTATTAAAAAGCCTTTGTCCTTTAGGTCTCATTTGTAAAGACGAACTGTCATCAAAATTGGTTATTTTTATTTAATAGGGCATACCTAAGTGAGCATTTAGCATCAAGAGCAGTATAGATTGGCGATAAATTGCTATGGTCACTAATCAGTTTTCATTAATATGCTAAAATGATAAATCCGATGTAAAATGGCTGATGTTGCAACGCGACTCAACGCTCAAGTAACCATTAATAAATAAATGAGAAAAAAAAAACAATAAGCAATATTTTTTCTATCACATTTAAACAACCAAGAAATCAGTTCATGACGCAGCGTTCATTCCAAAGCTAATAATTCACAATTATAGCTGCATTTCAAACAATTGCAACTTTCATTGTTACATTAAACTGTAACGACACTCGTAATAATTGATTGTCCAAGTAAAGACATAAACAAGTTACAATAACACAAGTCATCTAATTTGACGCGACATGTGTCATCAGATGTGTTGTAGACTGTTGTAAAAAGTTATAAAATAAAAGAAAATAAAACAATGGTGTACAAGATGGTGCTGTCATTGTTATTGAAAGACGACAAACACGGCACGCGCGTCACGGAATAAGCAAGTTTATTGATCGACTTCGTGTTGTCATACTGTTGTGTTTTAACTGTGATACGATTTGCTCATTGTTTTAATGTGTACAGCAGGAAAAAAGTGAAAACCTTTTTTTTATATATAATATTTTCGAGATATTATGCATACTGCCTCGTGGTCTCGCGGTACAAGTATGTGTCGTGTGATCTAGAGGTCCTGGGTTCGATTCCCGGGTCGGGCGAAGTGTTATTGGGTTTTTCCATTAGGAAATTCTCAGTAACAGCACGGAGTCTGGAAATGTGCCCGAAAAACGGCAATAGGCTCGCCCCCTATTACGTGGGACTGATACATACTTGGCGAAATGTGGATGCAGAAATGCACCTCTGCCTACCCCTACGGGGAATACAGGCGTGAGTTTATGTATGTATTATGCATAGGTAAATTATTATCAGATGTTTTTTTTAAGCAAAGAGACATCCGATGGTTCTATTTCTTATGGGTTTAATAAAAAAGACATTTTAATTATATCAAAGAATGACCAAGAAATTTATTACGATATTCTTATCCATTCGAAAAATGTCATCGCATTTAAAACCTGTCACAATCACCTAAATATTTTTAAATAATAGGATAATATCCAAATATGTAGTATTATTTATTTATTTATATACACTTTATTGTACACCATGGACATATTACACAAAACAAAAAAATAATACTTAGGACTAAGTGGCAATAGGCGCTCTTATCACTGACTGCGAACTCTTCCAGACAACCTATTATAGTTTTGTTCCAATGTAAACATTCGCGTAAATTTAAAAAACTGAAGTTTCTATATTAAGAAATTTAAGTAAATAAAACAAAGGTTTTATTTTAATCCCCGGTTTTGTTGTTCTGAATATGTGCATTGCAACACGCGCAGACGTCGTACTCCTTCTTGTGGGTAACTTAATCCGAGAACAGTATAGCAAAACTGGAACGCACGGAATGGTTACAGCTCGTTAAATAATTTTAGCATACGACGAGTTCGAATTCGACTTAGTAAGATGGCCGCTTATTTGTTTTACGAAAATGGTCTAAACCGATTTCGCGAATAAGTTTATATTATATCAATAAGTACGCATGCAAATAGAGGATAAAATCTAAATTGTAATCAAACAATTAAGTTGAATTAATAAATATATTATCATAAAAGGGCATAAGTGGACATTATATATAACTAGATAGGATATTTATGCATTTTTTACGATAAGAAACCAATCGCCAAATTAGATTCTCACAGATTGGCGAAGTTTAACGAGCACGCATAGGAACTTCCTGAAATTATAATGGAAATGAAATAATAACCTTTCCCTAATGAGTATTAAAAATATATCAATAAATCTTGTACCAAAAGGCGGTATTACTAAAGTGCCTTAGAGTTGAAATAAGGCTTATAATCATTTTAGCATTCGTTGATCCGTAGGTCGATGCTCCGAAGAGGATATCGTATACAAACCGGCGCGTCTCGGGGAAAGCCTTGAGATCTCTTTAATACATCCACGTACCTCGCGTGTAGTGTTAATGTGTCGCGAGAGCTACACCGCCCGCTTTCTTCAAACCAGATGACCGTGTCATTCACTTCCTTCGATACAGTTAGCATCGAAAGTATATCAATGATACACAGGGTTTCAATTTCGTATTGACACTTGTACTACTGCAATTGATGTTATCTGTGACATGCGAATTAAATTATGGATGTGTTGTTTTTTGTTTGATCATATTTTTGGTAATATTAAGTTGTTCGAATATTTCGTGTCTCTGTGATGGCTTTTTTAACTTGAAATTGTTAAAATTTTGCGTAGCTTTACATTATAGCACTTGATCGTACTCTTAATATCGCTTTTTGTAAATCAGAATAGAAGGCATTTGGAAACCGAAATATAAGTACTGTAAAATAATTTTTCATATTTAGTGCCTTATACAAATATTATAAAGGTGCCTTAGGTGTTATTTTGTTTCTAATAATGGTCTTTATCTTAACTTAAAGTCTTTGGTTTTCTCTCTGTAATGTTTTTTTTTCGAAATTTACGACGTAAACGTGTGTTATGTAGTATCTTGAATAAAATGTACTGATTTTAATCATATTTCATTTTTATTGTTTGCAAATAACATTTTATTTATAAATTAAGAGACTTCTCAAGATAATTTTTGCATGAATGACGTCAGCATACTTTCGAATCTCCGATAAGGGTCAATGTTTTAAAATGATCAAATATATCCGGTATATTTTCGTTATATCTTGCAAAATGTCTATTATAGTATAACAAATGATATAGTAATGCAATTTTATTGTGTTACGTCTCTGCAATTCGTGCAATTAACAAGTTATTACTGGGAGCGCGGCGTAGTGACGGTACGTTTTCGGACATTACAATATATTTCTGTCTAGTGCGTTTGCGAGAAGATTTGTTTGCTCGTTTATTTAAAATTGTTGTTTCAATTTTAGCAATTTATGTTCAAATAAACAAGAGGCAATTTATAAATTTATGTTTTCGGTGATTTATGTATTAATAGCTAAGGATTTCAAAGGTGGCCGTTGAAGGAAAAATGTATATTCATCGTAAGTGTTACTAATACGCATTTTATTACATTTAATCTGACTTAACGTGAGGTATTCTGATGGACTTCTTGATCTCAGTGCCAATATTGTGTGTATAGCAAATGAATGGATTAGTCTAGTAATTGTGTAGGATCTTCTTTCGTAGGTGTCAATGATAACAAAAGGCTGAACGTTATCACGTTAGATTTTTTCCACTATTATGTTGTAATAAATATTTTTTTCAAACTATACAAAGTGTAAAAGGACCATGATCAAAAACTAAGACAGGCAAAAGTAACGATGATCACAAAAACATTGACGTTAAAAAAAATCCCGGCAAAAATAAACATTTTGAAGTTTTCCTAACAACCATGAGTATTATACTAACAAATATGTGTGTGGTGATTAGGAAAAAGTCAAAAATTAATTTTTTGTCGGGATTTTTTTTACGTCAATGTGTTTGTAGTAAGCAGTGATGGCCTCGAGGTTTAGGCGCGCGGTTGAGAATTTCGACGGTCGCAGGTTCAAACCCCAGGCACACACCTCGGACTTTTCGAAGTTATGTGTGTATTCACAATGAATTATCACTTGCTTAAACGTTGAAGGAAAACATCGTGATAAAACTTGCACACCTAAAAGTTCTTTGGCATTTCTTAGGTGTGTAGTCCGCCAACCCGCACTAGGCCAGCGTGACGGACTAAGGCCTAAACCCTCTCAGTTGTAGAGGAGGCCCGTGCCCAGCAGTGGGACGTATATGGGCTCATGATGATGATGTGTTTGTACTCCAATAATAATTGCCTGTCTTAGATTTCGTTCACGGTCTTTTTACGCCCTGTATAGAATACTTATTTTTACGTACAAAAATCTTTTCATTTTTATTTTTTATTACGCGACTTAATAAAATAATTATGAGTGTCGTATGCAGGTAATAAGTCTAAGCACGGAAGTGACTCGTATTATAAATAAATAATATGCGCATACTATAATGGTGAATTAAGCAAGCGTGGACACGCGGACTGTCAATGACACCCAATTATTATCTGTATGAAAGTAAATTTGTATCGCTTTTGCATAAAACCTAGTTTATTTATTTACATTGTTTACCTCACTCTAGGCCTGAGAGTATGAATGAGAATGACAAAAAGCATTGGTTATTAAAAATGAAATTCGATTAAAAAAATTAAAGATACGAACATCATGAACCTTTAGAGCCAAGGTACGTTGTATGCAGGAATTAAAAAAAATCAACAAAGAGATACAGGGTTTTCTAGTAGTTCGAGAGCAGATGAGGCAAAGTTGCAATATTATCTATGTGAATAAAATCGTCGAACGAAGCGGGGTGACTCGGTAGGAGCTTTGCGTCGTCAGGTACTCGCTGACCTTAAACTAGAATTCCTTGTAGTGTACTTGCCATGTTTTTTGTTGATCGTATTTGGTATTGATTCAAATGTATCTACTCAAGTCGTTTTTCTTCATGTCTGACCGAACAGCCGATACTGCACAAACTCAATAACTTTTATGTATCTTTCTATCTTTTAGGAATTTACTATAAAATATGCAATTATTTACTACATCTAGTACAACATAAAGGCCGTACATAAAAATAATTCAAATACATATGTATATAACCTCACGCCTGTATTCCCCGATGGTGTAGGCAGATGTGCATTTCTGCACCCACATTTCGTCAGGTGTGTTCCAGTCCCACGTGATAGGAGGCGAGCCTATTGCCGTTTTTTGGGCACAAATCCAGACTTCGTGCTGCGAAGACTGAGAATTTCCTAATGGAAAAACCCAATAACACTTCGTCCGACCCGGGAATCGAACCAAGGACCTCTAGATCGCACGGCACATACTTGTGCCGCGAGACCACGAGGCATAATTCAAATATATTTCTTTTATGTGGAAAAGTTTCGTAATTAATTATGAATCGGGTTTGCGTCAGTTTCAATTAATGCATACGGCGTAATTTTACGTCGCCACTAGAAATATTGATATATTTTAAAGTAACATTACATTTCGTGTATTGCAATTTTAATTATCAATATTTTTAATCAAGTTTATTCTTTAATGCATTTCCTTGAAATACATTACTGATAAAAATCGATATAGGTAAGCCTTGAGCGGTTTCAGCAAATATCTGTAACCAAATACATACATATGACGAAATAACTATGTTGTGACTTCAAATGCTCTTTGATACATCTAATATGCTACAGCTTGTAATAACAAGCAAGCAGATAAATAACATCGAGATGTGGCTTACGAGAACATAACACGGGACTTGCTCCTATGATTTACGTACTTATTATTTATTTGATATAAATAACACCGAATAATCTCTATCAGCTCATATCCATGCTATTGCGGAGATTCTCTTTCAAGATTATTAAGTATAAGAATCACTAAAAGACTCAGCTGTGGAGCCTTTTTAAAGATATTTTGCTTCGTACACGCATAACATTCAAATAATCTGTCTTGCATACACTTCGTCGGCTAAGATTTCGGCAGCTTTTCCTAATTTGTCACGCGCAGATCATTTAGTATTGGCTAAATATAAAATTGCACGCCAGAAGTATGGATATAAACCGACTTATCATGTAAACATTGATTAATTCTGTATCGATATCAATAGGTTTAATTAATCAATTTCCTTCATTTTTTACAATCGATCACGCTATCTCCAGATAACAGCTGATAAGCGTGATGCATACGTAAATGCATATCGCTAACAAATCACGGACTAAATGTTATTATTTTAATCTCCATTTGAGTACGTTATCGATACGTAATGACGACTTTTTTATAAGTACGATCACGGTTGTACGCGACCGTTCAGTGTGAAATGGATCCGATTATATTCAACATTACACTGTATATCCGTGGATATTTTGTGGAGTTGTTGTTTTTTATAGTTTGGTATGTTTTTTTTTTTTACGTATTTTTTTTTATAATCAGCACGTAGTAATAACTGTTAAGTATCTTATCTGGGACAAGATTTCTGATAAAATTTTAAAATTTTAATAGTTAGCGGTCCGTTGATTATAATTGACATACTAAAACAAGTGTGTATTGTTATTAATTTTTTAAGAAAACCCCGCGTGCTTATCACAAAAAAACTTCTATTTTATTTTTTATTTTTTTTGGATTAATGATAAAAGAGTTTCTCAATTTTATAAAGCTATATTTCCAGCTATATGATACGATGTTCATTTTATTTGTAATCGAGATCTAGCTGGGTTGAAAGTTCTCGTGTGCCAACAAATATTTGAAAGTTTCAATTTTATGAACCTTGACTGTTATTATTATGTATTTTGCATCATGATTCGTCGCAACATCATATGCATACTGTTGGTACATAACCTTTTATCTTATAAACTCATTGGATTATATAAAAAAAAAAAACTAAAATCGAACGAGTAACTTATACGAGAATCAAACCGATTGTCTCATGGTTCACAGCTTGTGTACCTGTAATTAGTTTAATGAGGCGATGCGAAATAATTGAATTACTGCACCAGTACGTTTTTTTCTGTCCAGCCAGTTTTATCGATTTACCGATTTTTTTTCTATAGGTACCTACTGGTCTAATTAAAAAGTATACACAAAGAGAGTTAACCAAACAGATCGAATCGCTAACAAAAGTAGGCACCATTAATTATGCTCTCAATAATAGCTTTTAATTTATTTCATCATTCTTTGAATGCATTTGACATCTGTGTCCATAAATAAATATTGTTTCACCCCAATTAATGCAGCTGTTGGAAAACATTTTCTTTATTTTGACCTTCAGGCTTTCATTAATATGCATTTTCTTGTGTTTTCTTTCAATCATATTATTTTCTATTAATTATATTATAATGGATTGATTATTTAAAATATTTAATGTGTGGAAATAAATATATTTTATTTTGTTCTGTTCAATATTTATATACCTAGTTAGTGTCTCAACTGAATGCTTTTGTATTAACTGGCTTAGTTAATCCAAGGTATTACAAGGTTAGTGGCACTTGACACATTGACATGCTCCGCTCTTATAGGGATTGTTGGTATGTGAATTCCAATAACCCGCAACAGGCTAACCTAGTAGACTAAATCCTGATCCCGCTTAAGGTCGTAGAGGCCTGTTCCATGCCATGGTATGAATGTGTGCTTATATTGTTAAGATAAAAAAGGAGAAAAGGGAAAAGGAATAACATTAATTTTAATTTTTGAATAAACAATTTAGTTCGAATTTTGCAAAATTAAATAGAACTTCAGTTTCTATTTTTTTTTTGTTGTACATTAGATAATTTAATTGTTCATTAGCATGATAAATACCTCTCGGAAAACAACAAAACATACGACATTGCACATGCAAACGGCATAGTGGTGATTGTCCTCGTGAGAAACATTGGGGCCGCATTGAGATTCCGTCGACTGGTTTTGTATGCCTTTGACATGATTACTGACGGCGCGTAATGTACTCGTAAATGACAATGTGGGTGAAAAAGTGTCTTTTCTCTTTACTGTCCTTATACGGCATTATAATCAGTACTTTATTATATTAATGTGTATAAAAAGCGGGCCATGGCAATCTGAAGATGTTATTAAATTCTGGTAAGGTATCTGGCGTGACTTTGTATCCGACACCAAACTATGACCTATTAGCAGTGATAAGAAATATTACAAAACTGTTATTACGTCAGCTTAAACACTAGATGATATTTTGAAAAACGCTATAGTTACGAGATAAACCATCGGAGTACAAAATTCAATACGTTTTCATTGAAATTGCAAATGAGTGTCTTAACCTTGCCACCATCATCCAGATAATCTTGCCCGCATGAGAAGTGCCTCACTCATATGTTAATGCTTCGCCTGGCCGCAAATATTCTTCTGTACCCTATGCCATTATACATATGTATATCTTAGCATTCTCCATCTCCTACATTTCATTCTATTTAGTTTATGCTAATTTAAGCCGTTTATCGTGTTCAATTAAATGTAAAGTGTCCTTAATTCGGTACCATTGATAGAATGCTCTCGTAATATATGGTTTTGAATAGATTACGTTTTAACTACAGTAGCTGTGCTAATATACCACAATCGGCTCAGCAGTGAAAAGTAAAATAGATTTTCTAAACTCGGCACGTCATGTGAATATAGCCAAGTGCGCGTCTGTCAACGGCCTCGCGGTTCAAAATTCATCGTCGGCTGTTGCGACTGTTAATGACGGATGGCCACTTTTTGTGCCCATGTATCACGAGCCGCGGCCCGTTCACGACCAGTTTCTAAACTGGTTTGAATTGATTACCCATCATGAAACTGCAACGTTTCGCGTGCAACGTGCATTGTTTCAAGGTCTACTTCACGGGTGATCTGTGCTGATTGTTGAATTGTGATTGGCATTTGTTTTTCGTACGGATTGGATTAAACCCGTTATCCGCTTCCGATTGGCTGTTTTTTACTGTGTGATTATTCGTGTAATGTTTGATCAAATTGTTAGTAAAGTTAAACGTTGGTTCATTTTCTACTTGTGTTTATTGTGCAATGTAAGATCCGGAAAGAATTCACTGAGGGATTAATTAATTTCCTTTTTTTTATTTGATTCTCCAATTATTTGGACTCCAGTTTTTAACTTGGAGTCTATGCATAGACTGTTGATGGTATATAAGTCTAGTGAAACCAAGTATGATCAAGTAACATCAAGATTTGTCATGTTTACTTTACATTTAATGTTAGCAAAATATATTTTATGTTTGCCGGTTGTTAATGTTTAACATCTTAAAGACATAGTAGACTATTTTGCTTAAGGTAAACAGTATTTTCCTTAAGTTAACTTTTGTGCCTCATTCGCTTAATACTCAGAATTACTTGAGTAGGGAATTGTAACAGTATTTCCTATGAGGTAAAAAGCAATGTTTTGATGTTGTCATACGACAGACTTTTACTGTAGTGTTTTAAGACTACATAATATATGAACCAGCTCGACCAGGGTTGTGTCATAGTCTATTAGAAAACAGATTGAAGCCAATTTGTTTTATTTCTTCAAAAATATATATAGTAGTTAACTTTGTTACCAATTGACAACATACATATGTTCTGGCAGCTTCAGTTCCCGCTATAATACTCAAATGATAGTTATACTATCAGTATCACATAATAAGTACGGGACGTACTAAATCAATACTTACTACATAATCTACAAATTATAATGCCAGGTCCTAATTATCGAAGACCTACAAAAACAAAAAGAGTTCCTGATACTACGTCACTATTTTAAAGAGTATAAGGTCACTCTTACCAAGTTACTTACATATGTTTATTGGATGAGTAAATCACTTTAATCAGGTTATCGAAATGTTCATATTCTGTAACTATAACTTTTTTTTTACTACAGGTTGTAAGAATGTAATTATAGTGCCTGATTAGATGCGATCAGGTTTAGAGAGCTACATACATGTATAAAGTTGTTGTTTTTTTTTCTGTCTGTAAAAAAAGTGAAAACATTGATTGCAAACTCATTTAGCTGTTATTATATTCACACATGCATTGCTTAGATTATAATTTCGAATCACATAATCGTTTGCGTCTGCGTTCACGGACAGCCCCGTGGCGCAGTTGGCTAGACACCAGCTTGCGAAACGAGAGGCCGCGGGTTCGATCCCCGCACCGAGACAAATGTTTGTTTCGGGTCTGGGTGTATGTGAGACCGAAAAGTCTCTCGTAGTTTCTGATACCCACGACGCAAGACTTGTATCTTAGTGTGGGATCAGAACTATGTATGTGACTGTTGGGTGTATTTATTACAAAAAAAAAAAAAAATATATATATATATATATTATAGATCTATTATACTTTCATTGAACATAAAAAGGCGATTTGCGACTATGACTATTGTGGTTCAATTTAAAGCAACAGAAATCCAACTTGATGAGTCGAATGTTATTTCTACCAATAGATAAATGACAACGAATGGATACTGCTCCTTTAACTGTTGAATTTTTGCACTTTATACCGAATACTGAAACGCTACTTAATCTGAGGGCGACTTATATTTAAGTGGCTGTTATAATTTAAGCGGTATACTGAAACATCATTTATCGGTTTTAAGACTGTGATTAACTAATGCACACTTATATTTCCATAAATGGCAACATCACAAAAAGTTCTTTTACATGACATTTTTTAAGCATATAAGTACCGCTTAAATTATAACAGCCACTTAAATATAAGTCGCCCTCAGATTAAGTAGCGTTTCAGTATTCGGTCATAGGTGATACAAAGCAGTATGATCGGAAATACACAAGGTCCATCTCGTTATTTACTTTAAAATAATAATAATAAGATATTATGTATTTCCTGATGAAAACTAAAAATAAATTATAAAAAAGAACCGTAAATATTTTTGTACAAATTATATAAAATGAACCATAGTTGAATTATAATGTAATCATAAAAGATTTTTCTTTTCTGTATTGACTTGTCATAAGTGCTATTTGATTGCCTACGTGACCAAATAAAGCAATTTCATTTCATTTCATTAAAGCAATTTCATTTCAGTATGATTTAAATAAAATATATTTCTAAGCTACCCATAATTTCGCGATCGTATGGAGTGAATTGCGTTAGGCGTGAATTTTATTACACATCACATTACGGGTAACTTAACATACCCTATTTCTTTTACTTCTAGGCAAGGGTTTAGAGGTTTAGGCATTAGTCTATCTGCTATCATATTAATTCATATTGATCAGTTATTACATTCTTGTAAAGGTAAAAACCTAAATATTTTGCGCAAGAATTTAAAATACCATTCCAGTACCTGCTTATAAGATGTGTTCAAAGACGGCTTAGTTAAGTATGTATTAATTAAAAATCCGATTATGTTCTCGATAACGCTTATCGTTCATTAATCGATTATTATCTATTGTATTTACAGGAGTTGGTAACGTCAACGTTTTACTGACGACTTTTCACCTTATCTGAAATGTCGATAATCGGGAGATTTCCATTCGTATTTGTGCCGTAACAATGCGTGAAATGTGACGTCATTTAAGGATTATTTTGTCATAGTTTGTGATGGTTAATCGATAACGTGGAAGGAAACGTAATTGAATAGACACAAAAGTTAAGCAGAGAGATTTTTTATTTGAATGATAAATATTGCGCTTTTATTGATACACATACAATTTAACATACACACCAACACGCATTGGTAATGTTGTTATAATCCAAACAGTGAAAAAAAAATTAACTACTAAACTTGAATAAAAAATGATTGTGTATAGGATATTAAATTATATTTTTGGTTTCTTTAAAATACAGTTTGAAAGCCATTGTTATTATTTAAGTAATGAATACATGCTTAATTGAAAATAGAGATTTTGTTGAATTTTGAAACGAATATAACCAAAAAAAGGTTTATGTAACTAAATGTTTTTACAACTGGTTAGAATCCTTGGCATCAAAATCTTATATAGAAATTACTTTAAATCTAATAACAAAAACACATTTTAATCTACCTATGCAGTACTTGAACACCTGTTGGTTCGTCGCGCTCGTCTAATATTGTTACGACATTGAAATTTTGAAGGACAATAATGGAACGATAACACGTGTATTCAATTTTGTATTTTTCAATAATTATTCTTATCGAAAAACATTTTGATCGATTGTCAGTGATAAAAAACATGATCTACAGATAAATAAATTGATTAAAAACTGCTGTCTTAAATTCATACAACTTATAATAATTTTTTGATATATTTTTAGCTTTTAATTAGCCATATATACGTACGTACGGGCTATTTTATGAGAATCATGTTGCATGCATGCATCGAGCTCCTTTAAATCCTATAGCAGCTACGTAAAATATTTCTACAAAGTGAATATTGTTATTATTTGCAATAATATTTGATTATTAATATTTAAACAGTTTGTACGTTCGCAAGTGTGTGGTGTTTGTATGGACGAATAATTTTGCACGCTGACTCATTTGCCGTCTCAAAATATCTTTGGAATCTAGTAAACTATTTCGCACTAATCTAGTTCTATTCAGAACATACACGGGGCGTTTCCAATTGCATACGGTTTGTAAGATCAGCTTTAAAAGATTCTCTTTCAATGTATTCATAACGCTACACTGTTTATGGGAACGGCGCGATCAAATATAAATAAATTTATACATAAAATTTGCCGAATACATTTAGGTGCCTACATAATCTAGTATTTTAAAGCCTTTATTAAGAAAACCGTTTTTTACTATTTCAATATTTTTTCAATGGTTAACTTCACCGTCGCTCCGATATAGAAAAAATAATACTTATTATATTTGGACTAACATCTCCGTTTCCGATAAGTTATTTTATATGTATGACAAATACAGTGACCATCAAGCAGCTAGTGAACGGTAATTACAAAAACGTCCAGATAAAATATTAAGAAGCGGGAGATGGCTATCTTTCTTCATTCAGAACTGTTTTGTTTTTTATGCCTAACGATCTAAAATTTAATGGAATCCACATTACGGCTAAAGTACAAATACATACATATTTTGCTATGGTGATCAGCTTGTGTGTTTCAATAACTACTCATAAGTTTTGTTGAGTTATAAAATATGTTATTTGCGACCACTTACTGACGTATTTTAGTGTGCCATTGTGTGTCGTCCGTGTTGATATTTATCTCCTTGTGGCGGGTAACAACTGTATTGTGCTAGTTTTGCAAACAAACTACAGGCTAGCCTGTAATGTGTGTTGACGTGGAAACGATTTTCCGGTTTCAGAGCACTGAAACATTAGTTGTGTTGATGTTATCACAATTTATATACCTAGTGTTTATTGAACAGCTCTCGAAAGGCAAGGCAGATGGTAGTGATGGCTACCAAAATACAAATAAAAAATTGAACGACAGTGACAAAGAACGGGAAGTGACGAATTCAATTTGAGATGGTATAAATCATTATTTTTCGCGTGTTTTGTCCATAATATAGTTTATTTTGCTCAGTCAAGCTCATTGGCTACATATGCTTGAGTATGTTAAAAGACTTCTTTTACCTTTTCTCTCCAATTAGTATCTTAAGGGCTTGCAGTTTAGGTAATATTTTCAATGTTACTGGTATTAATAAGAGGAAATGATTTCATATCATCGGAAGACCAGCTTTCTTGATGCATAAGTAAAATAAAGGAATTTTTAACCCAAAACTAATCGTTACCTCGTGAAGCGAATCCTACATGAAGCGGCTGTATTCCGATAAACTTTGAATTCTTAATCGAACTACAACGTGCCATTCTTTTGCGCAAGGTCGGTGCAGTAATTTTTTCTTGTGGCCTTGGTAGGTCACCGCGTTAAAAACAACTATACTAATGGTTTTTCAATACTTTGTTGCATTTAGTATGACAATCTATTTTTAGAATAATTTTTGAAAAAATACTCTTTAAATGACTATTCCGTCGTTTGTTGTAATTTTCTGGGTTGAGACTATCAAAATGTTCAATTGTAGTACCAACTTGAACTCTGGACTTTTGGGACATCACCGCTGAGATTATTCTATCTGATTTTGCAGCTTTATATTTCAATATGCATACTATTAATGTTTCATTTTCCTAGCAACTTTGTTATGATTAACAAAAACTAACTCTTGTTTAGGTCTGGTTGCCTGGTTACAAACGTAATCACAAAAAGTCAAATGAAAATAATATACTCGTATAATATGTTCTGTTACAATGCATTTTATTTGTAAAAGGTACGGGTATTCGGTCATCATAGATAGAAGTGCTTTATTCGCGTTTCATTAAAGGAAAAAGTTAAGAATCGCTTCACTTTTATTGCTAGAAGTATTTTAAAATGCCCTCCAATTACCGATTATAACTTGAAGGTTGCGCGTGATTTGGCTTCCTAATATAAATAACTAGCTTTTGCTCGCGACTCCGTCCGCGTTGACTACAGGGTTGGGTTCAGAAAGAAAATAAGTTGTAGCCTTTGATTGAAGAAATTTGTATATTTTAAACTGAAAAGTTACTAATCTTATATAGCCTGCATCTCAAAATCCTTTCTTAGGGGACGCCTACGTCATAGTAGCTTTATGCATGCAAAGTCTCGCCCGATCGGTTTAAAATTGACAAAGTTTCATACAAACTTTCATCCCCTATTTTATCCCTTTGGGGGTAGAATTAATCAAAATCCTTTCTTAGCGGATGCCTACGTCATAACTTCTACCCGAATGCCAAATTTCAGCCCGATCCGTCCAGTGGTTTAAGCTGTGCGTTGATAGATCACTATGTCAGTCAGTCACCTTTGAGTTATACACAGTCAGGTCATAAGTATTGTCACACAGTAAAAACTTTTCTTTTAGAATGCTGGCCACAAAAAAGTTTATTGAATTCGAATTTCGAATTGTTCATGAAAATAAAAATGTATACTTTTTAGAATTTTACTCATTTTTAAATATGGAGTGGACGCTTAAAGAAGACCGTGTTGCAGTTATTGCGTTGCATGGTTGCGGTTACGCGCTAATTCAAATTTTTGACATACTGAAAAATTTGAATATAACCAAAAGATTCGTTTATCGTACCATCAAACGATACAATTAAGACTCTAGTGTAGATGACAGGTCAAGAAGTGGTCGCCCTCGGTCTGTTAGGACTCCAGCAGTGATAAAAGCTGTGAAAGCGCGAATTCAAAGAAATCCCAAACGTAAGCAGAAACTGTTGGCCCTTCAGATGGGGTTAAGCAGAACCACGGTGAAAAGGGTGTTAAATGAAGACTTAGGGTTTCGGGCATATCGAAGAAAAACAGGACATCGTTTGAATGCTCGTCTAATGGACCTGAGACTGAAGAGATGCCGCGCTTCGTTGAAGCGGCACGCGGGAAAAAAATATCGGGACATTCTTTTTTCCGATGAATTTTTTTTTACCGTAGAAGAGAGCTACAACAAACAAAATGATAAGGTGTACGCACACTGTAGTGAAGAAGCGAGCAACCGTATTCCGCGTGTCCAACGAGGTCATTTTCCATCCTCGCTCATGGTATGGTTGGGAGTTTCTTATTGGGGCTTAACAGAGGTAAATTTTTGTGAGAAAGGTGTAAAAACGAATGCAGTTGTGTATCAAAATACAGTCCTGACGAACCTTGTGGAACCTGTTTCTCATACCATGTTCAATAACAGGCACTGGGTATTCCAACAAGATTCGGCGCCAGCTCATAGAGCGAAGAGCACACAAGACTGGCTGGCGGCGCGTGAAATCGACTTCATCCGGCACGAAGTCTGGCTCTCCTCCAGTCCAGATTTGAATCCGTTAGATTACAAGATATGGCAACACTTGGAGGAAAAGGCGTGCTCAAAGCCTCATCCCAATTTGGAGTCACTCAAGACATCCTTGATTAAGGCAGCCGCCGATATTGACATGGACCTCGTTCGTGCTGCGGTAGACGACTGGCCGCGAGATTGAAGGCCTGTATTCAAAATCACGGAGGTCATTTTGAATAAACTTTAATGTCATAAGAATCTATGTTTTGTTAAGTTCATTTTGGTATATAAATGGTTACATAATGAATAAACTTGTTTCAATTATTTTATATTAAACATGTGACAGAATTTATATATAAGATACCAGTAAAATGAATAATTCAAGAACGAGATACAACTTAAAATTCTTCAAAAATTTATATTCAGGACAACTGAAACTCATTTCATTAGATATCACTATGTTTTTCTCGCATCTGTTGGAATTTAACGAAATGAGTACGAATTAATTAACAATTAAATAATACATGTAACATTTGTTTTTGAATGTTTTCCAACTATAATACATTCTGGCCGACTTGGCGTTATCATCAGTACCTACACTAGTTAACCAGCTGCTTTTTGTATGTCTACTTTGCATACTGATTATTTAAGTTTTGCCTTAATTATGTGGTAATTTAATTAAGTTTTTCTACGCCAATTTATTTTGAATGTAAGATTTCTGTTGAAGCTAAGTAATAAGCTAAGCAGTGATGGCCTGAATTTCGTCGGTCGCAGGTTCAAACCCCAGGCACACACCTCTGACTTTTCGAAGTTATGTGTGTATTCACAATGAATGATCACTTGCTTTAACGGTGAAGGAAAACATCGTGATGAAACCTGCACACCTAAAAGTTCTTAGGAATTTCTTAGGTGTGTAGTCCGCCAACCCGCACGAGGCCAGCGTGGTGGACTAAGGCCTAAACCCTCTCAGTTGTAGAGGAGGCCCGTACCCAGCAGTGGGACGTACCTATTTGGGCTGATGATGATAAGTACTAAAGCCATCCAAATCATAAATCGTAGAAAAAACAAGTCTCGCAACTCAGTTCTTCTACTGTAAAAAGTTGTGAGATCCATGTGATAGCAAGTCGATGAATTTATTCAGTCCCTATTTAAGTTCTGTCGTAAGTTATTGTGCACTTTGCTTACCTGACAACATTTTATAGTGACCATATCAATATTAAAAATCTCGCATGAAAACACAATTTAGTGCGATTGCCAAGTCAAACTTTATTACTTAAAACATAAATTATAATTATTTAATATTGAAATGGTAAGTACCTAATATATTTTTTGTCTCATCATCTACCGCGATTGCAAAAATTAATACTATTATTGATCTCTTAATTCGTCACTGTAGTAATCATATTTTAATACTTAATCATACCCACTAAGTAGCCTTGGTTATAAACTTCTCTCTTAAGTTAAACTATGTTCTGTCTCTAGTCGGATTTTAAGAAAAAAGGTTATATAACAGACAAAAATATCAGAGAAACGTAAGTTCATAAATAAGACATCAGTTAATTAAATAAATACAATTGTTTTCGCATTGTTCTCCCCAGTGTTGCCTATGAGTACCTAAAGCTATTACTATGCGGTCCCAAAGCCTACTATTTTCTTTTTGATTAATTTTGCTGCGGGTTAAAGATTTTTGTACATATGCATTGATTCTGATTGAACAAGAGTTGCATTGGCTCTTGTGGGATGGAATAGTCTTAATAGATTAAGCAAATTTTATTATTTTAGTATATTTTACTCAGCCAACAGTTGGTTCGTTGCATAAATCTCAGCGTCGTTAAAATTGTTCAAATGTTTCATGTATTTTCATTTCATATGTTCACGGAACATTAAATTGTCGCAGTAAAAAACTTAATCGATTCATTCAATTTATTTCGCGAGTGAGTACCGTTATTACACGCGAGCAACACTTGCATGTTATTACATACAGTTAAAATAACATCTGGCACGCAAAAAGTAAGCATTTTGCTTTTCAATATTTTCTTTTCAATGTTTAACGGTTTATTCATATTGTATTTAATAGTTTGACAATTTTTTGTTTATTTGCTTATATCAAATTGATATTTTTATCGAGTATTGTGTGCTGTTTTCATTCCTATTTTATCATGTACTATATATTATATTTAATAAAGAATTATCGAAATTATTGTGTATTAATGTTAATATTTATTAACGATAGAAGTTTTTATGTAAGCAGCGCATAGTCTGTAAAAGACTTCTGCATATTGAAGCATGTTATCGCATATTATGTAATATGTATCAATCGGATATCCTTTGTTGTATGGACAATTACTTCAGGTCTAAGGTTGAATTGATTTAAATGGAACGTATTAATACCGAATAGATTCAATATATTTAATAGTAATTAGTTAGACTGCCTCGTGGTCTTGCGGTACAAGTATGTGCCGTGCGATCTAGAGGTCCTGGGCTCGATTTCCGGGTCGGGCAAGTGTTATTGGGACTTTCCATTAGGAAATTCTCAGTAACAGCACGGAGTCTGGAAATATGCCCGAAAACGGCAATAGACTCGCCCCCTATTACGTGGGACTGATCCATACCTGGAGAAATGTGGGTGCAGAAATGCACCTCTGCCTACTCCTTCAGGGAATACAGGCGTGAGTTTATGTATGTATGTATGTAATTAGTTAGCATGATAATATTTTCAAGGATACGTTATTATGACAGCCCCGTAGCGCAGTAGGCTTGACACCAGCTTGCGAAACGAGAGGCCGCGGGTTCGATCCCCGCACCGAGACATATGTTTGTGTGATCTACAAATATTTGTTTCGGGTCCGGGTATTTGTGAGACCGAAAAGTCTCTCGTAGTTTCTGATATCCACGACACAGGACTTGTTCCCAGTGTGGGGTCAGAACTATGTATGTGACTGTTGGGTGTATTTATTTATTATGTGCAACAAATTGGAATCATTTTTTTACTCCTGGAACTTTAGCATATATATTTTTTGAGCTATTACATTTTTTTTCTGACAGCCCCGGATAATATATATAACATAATATTTTCAAGGATACGTTGTTATGACAGCCCCGTGGCGTAGTTGGCTAGACACCAGCTTGTGAAACAAAAGGCGCGGGTTCGATCCTCAAACCGATACAAATGTTTGTGTGATCCAAAACAATTGTTTCAGGACTGGGTGTTAGTGAGAGCGAAAAGACTCTCGTAGTTTCTAATACCCAAGGCACAAGACTCTATGTATGTGGCTGTTGTATTCATTCATGTTTTATTCATTTATCTCACACGTGGTAGGAGACGCACCGTGACAAGATCTCGCTAACCTTCGCATTGCGTGTGTTGGTGCATATGCTTTGCATATTTTTTTAAAGAAACGCGTAAATGAACATGTTGTAAGTTTAAATTATTAGTGATGTCAATTCTAGAATATTTACTAAACAAACGCCGCTGAAAAGTTACGGTATGTTTTGGCAATAATATACTAATAGCTACATTTTCTGACCCCTCACTAAAATATAAGTCTTGTGTCGTGGGTATCAGAAACTAGAAGAGGCTTTTAGGTATATTATTGGATCACAAAAACATTTGTCTCGGTGCGGGGATTGAACCCGCAGCCTCTCGTTTCGCAAGCTGGTGTCTAGCCAACTGCGCTATGGGGCTGTCAAACATAACATATTGTAGCATAGTTTAAGCTGGAAAACTATTTTAAGATTCCAACTATTATTGTTAATGTATATTTTCGTAGGCATATGAAATTAAGTTCGTTGAACCGGAAAAGTAAGTAATAACTCGAGACAAGTCAATTTTTATACGAAACAAGTTATGCTAATGATACATACGTCTCGGAAAAGGGTCATTTATACCAGTTTTTCTTGTGTTAATATTTTGTAAAATGGGATAATATTTAATTTGTTTTTTTTTATTGTCCACAGATAAAAAAGCAAGATGGCGGGTATTAGAACAGTATTGACGCCGCGCGGAGTCGCGGGTGCCGAGTCTAGTCATAGGATAAGCATGTGTTTAGTTTTTATGTTATTATTAGGTGAGTAAATTCTAAAAGGTGACAACCTAATTACAATAAATTAAAGAGGCATAGAGACTATAGCGATTTTCTTTTAGGTAAAAAATTAAGGGACTTAATATTTCCTTTATAATGTAGTGATGTCCTAATGAATTAGGTACATGTTTTATATTTCATTTTATTGAATTTATTTTATTTTTAATTTTTAAAGACAAAATGATTCAAAATGTATTAAATTTAGGCGTAAACGATATTATTGATTTAAGTTAATATGTAATCAAATACATATCTATGACTTGAGGATAATAAATAGCATGCAATTAATTAATTTTACGCAATAAAAATATATTTTAATTAAAACTCATACGTTGTATTAAAATGATGTGAAAATAAATTAATTCTTAATTTTGTTTTATCGCAGGTATTCCAAGTGCACATTCCCAGTTAGATAAAATGTATATCGACGCAAATGATCTGAATATTTTAGTGGACGAAACACATCTGCTCAAACTCGTGCAAGTGTGAGTATTTTTTGCTAGTAATAGTAATTACTTAATTTATTGATGCAAGGTTTGCATCGATTGAGAAAAATCCCATGAACTCAAAAATTTCAAGTCTAAGATCGTTTTTTCCCTACAAGGCTCAATTTGTTACGGTTCCTCTTACGTCATAGCTCATACAACAGCGCAAGAACAAACACAGTTGAGAATAATGAAATTGTAATCATTATTGCTGAAGACGTCTCTGGCACTTTTTTGCCCTCAACCATAATAAATGTGATTTACAATAATCATAACTTATTTTTATTTATAAGTTCTAACGAAATATCGCATGAATATAGTTATTTTATTCTAAATTGAATCTAAAGCAAGTAGAGGACCAAAAGTATCAATATACACCATCCATCATAGATGCAGTTATTTTTCAAGTCACACCATTATTTGCTTCCTAATTTCAGCGGGCAATACAATGAAACGTTGGTGGTGATGTCTCACGTCCAACATCCGGATATAGTACAACTAGTGCCGACGCAGGTCGAGATACCGGGGTCCAAAGAGCCCAACGCGACGGTGGAGAACACCTACGACATCTGCGCGTACGGCAAGAGCCCAGGACATTCGGAAATCACCTTCAACGTGACACCGGCTGGATTTGTCAAGTAATTTATATTCATTACTCGTGTTTAATACATTAATGTCAAAAAATGTGTACATAATGCGTGAGCAATAATGACTTAGGCAAATCAAAGTCACTTGGATTCTGGTTCGACCTTCAAATTTGAAATGTCTCTTTATAAAAACGTGGTATCCAATGTAGCCTATTGAAGTGTTAAAAAGCTGAAATTGAAAGCTACAAAAAGGATTGAGAGTATGCCATGGATATTTTTATGACAACAAGTAAAAATATCGTCATAATATGTACTCATTGCTTCAGTTAACATAGAATTAAATAATCATTATAATCACGATCTGTTGCAAGCAGTTTACTTCATGTGATCTTTATAAAATTCAATTAATACTTATATTCTCTCGTTTCCAGCCTCGATTCCATCTACCTGCGTATCACAGTGATGCATTCCAACGCTATCAACGTCATCTCGTACATAATGGGCTGGATTTACTTCGCCGCGTGGTCCGTCTCATTCTACCCGCAGATCTACATCAACTTCAAGAGGAAAAGCGTCGTGGGACTTAACTTCGACTTTCTCGCGCTTAACATCATGGGCTTCACTATGTACTCGCTGTTCAACTGCGCTCTGTACTTCTCTAAAGAAATTCAGGTAATCATTTAGGATATGTTTGTTCCCTTTGTTGCAACAGTAGCTTAGTACCGTTTTATTTTTTCCTCTGGTAAGTAAAAGTTCTTTTCATCAACTATGGAGTTCAGAGACAGCTCCTTCATCAACATAAAAACAATTGTTGTTCCGATTGAAAGTATGATGAGATGATAAAGTCTGTGATATGAATATGTTGAATTATGCAACTTATCGTATATTTTGCTAAATTTTTTATTTTTTATTATTTCCAGTCGGAATACTTCAACCGTCACCCTCGTGGTCTGAATCCAGTGCAGTTGAATGACGTGTTCTTCTCGCTGCACGCCGCATTCGCGACCCTCATCACGATCGGCCAATGCTTCGTATACGAGGTATGTATTAGGATATATTATATCTACAACCTAGAGACAATTGCTACGAATAAATAATCTATTGAGATGAATTCTACGAAATTCCTTCCGTAAAATATTATGGAGACAGCACTGAAAATTGTATCAATATCGTAAAAAAAAAATCGAATCATTGAGGCGTTAATATATCTGTTGGCCAAAAACTACTCCGGGATTAATGTACCCTGGTTCCACAACTAGAGTTGGAAATTATAAAATCCTTTTTTCAGTCGTCATCTTATTACTAAGGTGTTTTTTGTTTATATGGCTGTGAAGCCCTATTTTTCAAACACAAATACTGTTACCTACGACAGTAATCTCTGAAGTCACGATTGAGCTATTGAACAATTTTTGTATAATCATGTACAATAGAAAGAAGAGCAGCGCGTGTCGACAGTGGGTCGCGGGATCCTGGGCGTGTTCACGGCGGTGGTGATCGTGACGGCGAGCGTGGCGGCGGCCGGGCACATGGCGTGGCTCGACATGCTGTACGCCTGCAGCTACATCAAGCTCTGCATCACGCTCATCAAATACGTGCCGCAGGTGGGTGGACAGACATTATTTACATACTATATTTAAATAAATGTCCGCCAACCCATACTAGGCCAGCGTGGTGGACTAAGGCTTAAACCCTCTCAGTTGTAGAGGAGGCTTGTGCCCACCAGTGGGACGTATGTATATGGGCTGATGATGATGATGATGATGATTTACATAATCTCACGCCTGTATTCCTTGATGAGGTAGGTAGAAGTGCAATTCTGCACCCACATTTCGCCGAGTATGTATCAGTCCCACGTAATAGGGGCGAGCCTATTGCTATTATGGGCACATTTCCAGACTCCGAGCTGTTACTGAGAATTTCCCTATGGAAAAACCCAATAACACTGCCTGATCCCGGTAATCGAACCCAGAACCTCTAGATCGTATGGGACATACATTTAGTTACACAGCACATACTGTTACTTTTTACCAGGCAGTCCAGGTTATTTACATTTCTTTTTTTCTTTATAAGTGACGGATGATTTTTTTTGCCGTTGGATAGTAAGTGGAGTCCAGGTTCAATTTGAATGTCCACTTCTGAGAAACGATTTTTTTTATGTCCCAATTGACACAGTTATGCCAGCCTCTCAGATGGATCCTATAACGGGCCAAGGTAAATGGGGGTTTTAAATTACATTTACGATGGCGGCTATTCCGACAAAGATCAGTATCATCTCAAAGAGAACCACAATAAGGTTGTTTCACGGTCAGATAGTGAAGGCATTCCAATTACGCCATCTCATTCCTTATGCCATACATGTATTGCTGTACGGTTGTCCGGCAGTCCGGCAGTCTTCGTCGCCATTTGTATGCTTTAAGTATGTATTTCCTTTTTCCAGGCATACATGAACTACAAGCGCAAGTCCACGGTCGGCTGGAGCATCGGCAATATCTTCCTTGACTTCGTGGGTGGTTTCCTCTCCGTCTTCCAGATGGCGCTAAACGCTTACAACTACAACGACTGGATCTCGTTCTTCGGCGACGCTACCAAATTCGGCCTCGGCTTGTTCAGCCTCGTGTTTGACATATTCTTCATGCTGCAGCACTATGTGTTCTATAGGTATGTATGTAGCTATCTATGGATATACGGGATTTTAGATGTTGTCATGTCATTTTATAAGGAAATAATTTGGAATCTCATATATTTCTAAATATATTCACTTCAAGCGACATGATGGCACAGCTTAGCTTAAATTTCGCCCAAAAATACATTTTTGGATCATGCATTTAAATTCTTTCAATTATCGTAAATTTAGGAAGTTGATTAATCATAATAATCGTGTCGATCGATCGATATTTCTATCAATAAAATAGTTGGCGCCTTATTGGAAATTTTATTTAATGGCAGATTAGATTTTGGAAGATATGTTCAATGAAATCATTTTATCAATATGATGCATCTACATCATTCATTTCGGCTTCATCATCTCAGCCTATCGCCGTCCACTGCTGAACGAAGGCCTCCCCAAGTAGGCGCCAACCATCCCGGTCTTGAGCAGCCCTTATCCATCCGCTACCCGCCACCTTTCTCAAGTCGTCAGACCATCGTGCTGCAGGACGTCCTACACTACGTCTACCTAAGCGCGGTCTCCACTCCAACACTTGTCTGCTCCAACGGCCGTCTGTCCGTCGGCAGACATGGCCGGCCCACTTCCACTTCAGCGTGCTAATCCTGCGGGCAATGTCAGTGACTCCGGTTCTCTGGCGGATGACTTCATTACGAATTCTATCCACCAGAGAAACTCCAAGCATTGCCCGCTCCATGGCACGCTGAGTGACTTTAAATTTGTGGACCAGACCTTTAGTGAGTGTCCACGTTTCGGCTCCGTATGTCATTACGGGTAGGACGCACTGATTAAAGACTTTCGTCTTGAGGCACTGAGGGATCGACGACTTGAGAATATGACTTAGCTTCCCGAATGCCGCCCAGCCCAACCGTATTCTTCTGTCTGCCTCAATCTCGAAGTTGTGCCGGCCTAGTTGAATGGTTTGGCCAAGATAGGTGTATTCTTGGACAACTTCGAGAGTGGCATTCCCTACGACTACAGGCCTCGGGAGAACATGACTGTTAAACATTACCTTTGTTTTGTCTATGTTCATCCCGAGTCCTATTTGTCTTGAAGATCGGTCAAGGCTGTTGAGCATTTCCTCCAGATCCTGCAGAGATTCCGCCATCACGACGATGTCATCCGCGAATCGCAGATGAGAGATGTACTGGCCGTTAATGTTGATGCCCCGTCCTTTCCAGTCGAGCGTCTTAAAAGCGTCCTCCAATGCGTTGGTAAACAGTTTCGGAGAAATTACGTCTCCCTGTCTTACCCCTCGCTGCAGTTGGATTGGCTTCGTGCTGTGTTCTTGTACTTGGACGGTCATCGATGCGGCTTCGTACAGACTTCTCATCACCTGGATGTAGCGGTAGTCGATCAGGCATCTCTGCATGGACTCCAGAACAGCCCAGGTCTCGACGGTATCAAAAGCTTTCTCGTAGTCCACATACGCGAGGCAGAGGGGTTGGTTGTATTCCTCAGTTTTTTGGATTATTTGCCTAAGTGTATGTATGTGGTCTACGGTGCTAAAGCCCCTCCGAAACCCGGCCTGCTCCGGTGGTTGGAATTCATCGAATTTTCGGGCGAGACGATTCGTAATGACCCTCGAGAACAACTTATAGACATGGCTCAAGAGTGAGATGGGGCGGTAGTTCTTCAGTAAGGTGTTATTCGTATATGTGCGGCTTCATATATGTGAATAACTTCTCCACATAAAAATATAAAATGAACAAAACAATACAAAATAAAAACCAAAAATATCTTTTAAATAAGTATATTTTTTGACATGACAACATCTATATAAACGGTGCTTTTACATCGATGAAATGCGAACAAGTTTTTGTTATACTTGTTTCGTGTTTTGTCGAATCGGTGTTGGTGCTACTAACATAGCTGTAAGCAGGGTTCCATTAACATACCTACACTTACTGTCTATACCTAACAAATATATACGAAATTACATCAAGAGAGAAGATAATGAAGACTTCGAAGCGGTTAAATTGATTTGATTGCTCTACCTCTGTAGAGCAGTAAGGCTTATAGAACTAAAAAAAATCTGAAGCCCGGATATAAATGACAATAAATTGAAAGTATGTGTTAAGAATGGCACTAAATAATGATAAAACGATTTATTAGCAAGAAGAAAGAAAAGAATGCTTGTCGAAATAGCGAATATTTCAAACAAAGTACATTATATCACATTATTTCGCTGAGCAGCTGGAAGTTTGAGGAATTTATGAGCAAGTGAATTCCCGACATGTCAAATCTGATTTATATAGCCTGATGAAGAATGGATATCAACACTGAAAGCAGATATTGGTAACTTTACCGAATACAAACAGACCGATGCTGATAGGAATCCAAGAAGAATTAAAACTGAAGCAACTA
Organism: Hemaris fuciformis; assembly: GCA_907164795.1. Lineage (NCBI taxonomy): Eukaryota > Metazoa > Arthropoda > Insecta > Lepidoptera > Sphingidae > Hemaris > Hemaris fuciformis. The sequence goes on along the minus strand of OU015432.1, from coordinate 19,705,645 downwards.
CTGGACCCTGAAAAAACAATTCTAATATCCTAGGAAGCAATTTTACATGGATATATAATGGAAACGACACGGCAGATCATCACACGAATCTCAATAACACACGTCACAAATTCAAACGACACACACAGAATGAAATATTTTTTGTAATTTTTCACGAATTTATTTAATAATTACAAAAAATATTTTTGGGTATCATCGACCATTTTTGGGAGCACGACGCTTTAGCTTATGGCACGCAACGTCATCGGACATCGGATTCGAAGTTTGAAAATCGAAGCCGAGAGCTTTTTAACATTTTCCAACACAAAAACAAATATGTCCATATCTAAGGAATGCTGTGATTAATCATTTCAGAGAGGACAAAGATTTTGTGATGGTAAACAGTAGTGATGAAGGTTCAGATATGACGAGCAGTGGGGAAGGGCGAGAATACTTTTTATTAATGGACAGTTGGTATGTATATGGCTACTATTAACACGGCTGAGTAATACTATAGTCGCTAGTTGGTAGTGTATAGCTGTAATTTACTTATCGAAATTTACGTGAATGAGGTGTGGCGAAACTAAAATCGAAAGATTTAGCTCCATTTATTACATTATTTAAATAACGTTTAAATATATTAATTATTCATAAACCATAGCGTATTTGTAAAATTTGTATATTCTACTTCTTTATTTTGTGTGTAATAACAGCATATTGTTTTATCGATAAAAATAGGTTACATTAATCGTGATGTAAATATGGGTTCGCCACATCTAATAAATAATTTGTGAGGGATTTTAAATATAATATTGTGTTTATGTTTTAGGAATGCCGATGAAAAGAAATATAATTTGGACGTGAAGGCGTGATGCACAGCTTTGACGTAACACTATGCAGTATCAAAATTACTATCCTGCCTGGGGAAGTTGGAAACTTGGAAAATAGTTCTTGGTTAGGGACTTTATGATTGAAGCAATATTATAACTTGATTTGATATTATATTGATATGCAGAAAAATCGTAAAAAATATCGATAAAGAATTATTTAATTTTGGTTTGGTTAAACATCGACAAAGAATTCTTTAATTTTGATTTGGTTACTATTTTAAATTGCTAGTGTTTCCACAAAGGCTTGGTCCGAATGCATAAATAGTGTTTATTTTTCTTTATCTCAATGCCATATAGTTCATATTTGTATGGAAAAAATCTTATGTTGATTCCGAATATCTATTTTTTGCATAAGTTCCTTTGTTTTTTTTATTATCTTAGTATTAATTAGCTTTTATTTCGATGAATGCATAGGTCAATTACTATATTCTTAAATTATTATTGATGCGTTAATTACATAGCAGACTGAGTTTAAAAACTACGCCGACTTTAAATATTTGCTTTTTTTATCATTTCACTTTTATGCTGGAAAGAAATGACAAGATATTTATTGCAACATCCTTTAAATGAGAGTAAAAAAGACAAAACACTGTGTCATTTTTGTGAACCTTACATTAATTGATTGACAAAGAGGTTGCTCATGATTATTTTGTGCGAGAGAGACAAATATATGTCGCACTGTTTTGTTTTTGTTTCTATTGTCAGTATTGTTACATCGTCTTTTGAGCATTTAAAATTACAGGAACAGCAATGTATTAGCGAAGGAATTGTTAATATTTAAACGGAAAAAGAAAAAAATATATAAAAAAATTGTTATTGTTGTTGAATGACGTAGTCATTGTTTCAAATAATCTGTGATGAAATGACACATTTTATATTAAAATGTGCGTGAATATATCGCTGCAGTTTTGATTTTTACATCCTAAAAATTTTTGGAATGCATTTACTTTGTGTCGACAACCCTTCCCGTCTCCTCATGATAAAAGTTTAATATATTGTAATTTATTTTTATTAATAATAATGCAATGAATATAATTAATTTTGTAAAATCTCTGTTAGTATATTTTTAATATCGCAATTTGTTAAAAATTTAGATAAGGTTTTGTGCGTGGTATTTCTATAATAAATTGATTGTGATTTTGCTGTGTTTCCTTTCGATCTCCTATGGTAAACTTTATAAGCAATAATATTTTATTGATTATATTTATAGAAACTATGAATGCGATTTCTAATCTGTAATAGTCACCTTATTAATATTTTAAATGTCTCTAAAAAAAAGTGATCAAAATAAGAAAGGCGTAAAAATGTCATTTGTTGAAATTGTAAAATTTATCTACCCATAATCCTCAGACAATACATTACATTACAGATGTAAAATATTAGAGATTATTCACAAAAACTGCCAAAAATGAAATGGTATACTACTCAAAAACTTGATGAATATTTGTGTAGAAATTTTCTTATTATAGCAGTACAGCAGTTAAGTAGCTTACAACAGATTGCTCGAGAAGTATTTGGAGGACTATGTCCAGCGTGTTGTGGCTGATGATGATGATGATGAAAGTAGCCAAATCGTTTACGCACGAAATAAAAGTTTTAGTTCAATCTTTTTTGGTCAAAAGTCAGCTGCATATTATGAGTTACTAATATGCTAGCATTGTCGATCGCTATCGTATCAGAAATTAAACAGACATTTTGTAGACATTTGAAGTCAATGTTAAAAAGTGATGGCCGCGAATTTAGGCGCGCAGTCGAGGTAAAATCTCGAAGAACGCAGGCTTAAAGCAATTATAGCGTTCTTTGTGGCATAAAATAATCTTAGGAAACCTGCTTGCTTAATAGTTCTACACAGTATGATAGTGAAAACAAAGAAAATTTAATAGGAAGCTATGCCACTGTTGTAGACTTAGACCGAACCCTCTCAGCAGTACAAGAATTCCATGCCCAACGGTACGTATTTGGGTCGATATAGAGAGATAGTTTCTCACACCAAATTACCGAATATTGCAAATGATTCTAATTGGGAAAATAATGTACTTCTAAAAAACAAAAATACTGAAGATTTACTCCATCGAATATGGAGCAGCCTCGTCGGTCCCGTGAAATAAACTGGTGCGGTCAAGAACACCTAAGTCGCAAAAAGTGCTATTGGCATTTTCCATTAGTAAATTCTCGAATGAAATCTGGAACTACTTTGATACATGACAAAAGGCTCATTTACGATTACGTGGGGTTAAAAACAACTGATGAAACATTTCTTTCTTTAAATTTGGATGCACGGTTATGGCTTCGTTATGACTTTATTGATCACATCTGGTATACTCATTAGAGTCATACTCATTAGAGTTATTATGAAAAGTTTATGTCTCATTTTATGTCCATTCCACTGATGGATCGATGTTGGTTAAGTCCTTCTAAGAATTAAACGCTAACTCTAGTGAAAAAAAACATTGCTTTGATAAATAATATGTATTTATAAGAAACGTCTCTATGTTTCTCGTCTGACTGCCTCGTGGTCTCGCGGCACAAGTATGTGCCGTGCGATCAAGAGGTCCCGGGTTCGATTCCCGGGTCGGGCAAAGTGTTATTGGTTGTTATTTTTCATTAGGAAATTCTCAGTAGCAGCTCGAAGTCTGAAAATGTGCCCGGAATACGGCAATAGGCTCGCTCCCTATTACGTGGGGCTGATACATACCTGGCGAAATGTGGGTGCAGAAATGCATCTCTGCCTATCCCTTCGGAGAATACAGGCGTGAGGTTATGTATGTCTTTTTGTCTACAAAATATCATTCCGTAAGAAGCAATTTAACATTATAGAATTCGTTGTTACTTTAATGTAGCCAGTACATTTAAATAGGAAACTATTAATACATGTAAATCACGTTATTAGACAAATATAGATAAATTTTATAAAGAAAAAACAACAACTTTTATTATCAAAGTACAAATTTTCATTTCAATCGTCAGAGCCATTTAAAAGATAGTAATGTGTTTATTTATTTGTATAAGAATTATAGTATATAAATTTTTTTAGATAACATTATTTAACAACGAAGAATAAACTAAAAAGTGCATAGCAATAACAAACGGTATGTCAATTTTACATGATTTTACAATGAAGTAATAAAGAACGATTGATTTTAATTCTTGACATTAATAAAATCTAAAACTTTGCCGTAGATAAATTTTATATCATCATCATCAGCCCGTATACATACGCCCCACTGCTGGGCACAGGCCTCAACTACAACTGAGAGGGTTTATGCCTTAGTCCACCACGCTGGCCTAGTGCGGGTTGGCGGACTATACATATAAAATTTAATTATTTCTTCTTTATTCTTAATTCGTTCTCTAACCAATCTATAGACTAACAATGAATAGTATTATTTTGAAGAAGCCTACAATTTGAATCTCACCAAAAATAAAGGTACAAAAATATTATATAGTTTAAAATAAAACTTATAAAAAAAGTCACAAACATAGTCCTCATCCCAGACGAGACACATATATGTACTTATCTCTCTAGATCTCTAGAACACGTTTGTGGGACATTTTATTACAGTCTGTCAGTTTACCTGAAGCTATGAGCCGTGCGGATCATAAAGAGTTTCTTTGGGCAAGAAACCACTAGGATCATCTAAAGGATGAGTCCTAACAATTTTGCTGGCCTAACATTAACCAGACATACACAGGCTGATCCCCGGCATTATATCCTTGCGTCAGTTGTGGTACTTCCATAGAAGCCCAAAAGCCCATCAGGCCTTACCAAATTCCGAATAATTTATCTTTGACATATAAATGAGAATATTCTGACCCCACAATAAATAATTAAAACTTGACGTTACACAATTAACGTGTAACGCTTTTGGGCTTCTATGGAAGTACCGCCACTGCGTTTTATATCTTCTATAAGATGGTCGCTAACCGGGCCGAAACGAATATCCTACAACCAACAAATTGGGCTCCGGCAATCTCAATCATCGATCAGAACGTGTATTTATTGCTTTGTTTTTCTGATTATGCAATTATTGCCTTCACTTTCTGCTTGTCTCATTGTGGGTTTGAAGTTGCGTGCTACATTACACGAGGTACTATCTCAGCAACAGTTGTAGACCCTGTTTGTAAACCACTAGCATTAATATATTTCGTTACATTCCACAGGGAAGCCAGATACATCCTTCTGCCTGGAACAAGCGCATCCGTTAATGACAATGATGGGAATGAAGATCCCGAAACTGAGCAACAATCAGAGACTCCTTATCAAGGTGCTCCTGTATAGAAGTACGAAATATTAGAGTGTTAACCTGAAATGGAAGTAATTTATAATTTGGGTGTTAAAGAAGAAATTATTAAACTAGGAGAAAATATTATAGAGAAAAAGATCAATCAAAAAGAATTTAATGATCAGATTGAAGACACAACGAATCAAAAGAAGGGATTAGACAACGATTTGTCTTGAAGACTATAATGACATTACGTATGAGAAAATTTAATACATGAAAGTAAGGATATTTGTTTGCTGAGTTACAAAAAAACAGAACTATATGAGAATATAGTAGACAACATTTTACATTTATTCACTTAAAAAGCAGTAACTTACCACGAGAAAATGAAGCGATGCTCTTGGTTCCCTAAAAGATAATGTGTTCTACCATTCCCTCCCTACATTCCAAGAATCAGGGAAGCTATCATGCATACGCATACCAAAAAGCAAAAGAATAAACATTCCATAAAATACTGTGATACTACAAAGTGATAATTGTTTATCTCATTATTAATACTTATAAATCTGGCTAGTTCCTTGTTTTTTAGCCTGCCGCATAGTTACATTAAGGTAAAATCAGAAGTTTTGGAGTTTGAGGGTAATTTGATAAGACTGTCAAAAATTTAGCTTTAAATCAGACGTAAAGTTACTATAACAGACTCAAATTTTGAAGTCATCATAGATGCTCTCTAGCCAATATTTGCTCTCGATACTTAATTATACACATATGAAGGCTTTGAAAATATAATTGAACGCAAAAATTATTTACGTAGCATGAAAAGTAAGCTATGAGAAGCTGTTTTCTGTTACGGTTTTATATCAGAGAGCAAGTGTATTAGCAATGAGCTAACTGGACTTAAAGAAAGATAAAGCAGATGAGGAATAAAACGAGCTAAAATTAGATTTTCGGCGTAATAAAATCTGATAGATGCAGGCTTTAAATACCAGTGAAAAAATAATTGATCTGCTAATCTTTGCGCTCATTATAACGCGGACAGCAATGAACTAATTAAAATTATTGTTATTGTTATACGTATTCTGAAAGACTGGGAAAGGCCTAAGTTTTTATTTAGGAATTTGTTCTAAAGTTCCTAATGTCCTAAATATGTTGGTTTTGGAAGACTCATCTCTTGATACATTTAAAGACATTTTTCTACGAAGTAATAGAACAGGAAGAGAACTGAGATTAACAATTAGTTAAATAAAACATAAGCTGAGTGTGCTAAGACTATACAGTTCCTTATGAAACAGGAAGAACAAACATCCAAGTGCTTTGCTATCACGTGTTAACGAAAATAGTGCGATAAGAAGAACAATACAAACAAAAACACGTCGAGACAATATGACTGATGTTGTGAACATTGTGATTTGAATGTGCATCATAAAACACTTTAATGATTGTGTGTGCTGAGACAATTATTGTGTAGTTTATGTCTTACTTGTATTATTTGTATATTGTTTAATTTACACGGTAACCGATCGTCTATTAATCACGTGAAGATCCGAAGTGGGGCGGAGGGTACGAAAAGCTCACTAAATATTAAAATGAGCAAGAATCTTAATGTCAGCTCCCTCGTTGGTCTTGTGGCACAGGTTAGAGGACTTATGGCCGAATACTGAAACGCTACTTAATCTGAGGGCAACTATTTATGTTTATTAAAATGTCATCTAAAAGAACTTTTTGTGGTAATGTTGCCATTTATGGAATATTAAGTGGGCATTAGTTAATAACAGTCTTAAAACCGATAAATGATGTTTCAGTTTACCGCTTAAATTATAACAGCCACTTAAATATAAGTCGCCCTCAGATTAAGTAGCGTTTCAGTATTCGGCCATTAGAGTCTTAGGTTCGATTCCTGGATCGAGAAATTATCAGGTATTGGGAAAATTATTAGTACCTGCACGGAGACTGGAAATCTCCATTATGGGTTAAACATACGAATTGTTTCGTACTGCATGCTTTTTAGATAGTAAGCAACGGTGTGTTACTTTTAATCAAATTGTAAAGTATTATTAAGCAATTTTAGTGGTATTACTCAAGTATTGTAACTGCATGCGATTTATTTTGTGTGCAATATTATTGTTTTGGTTTATGGACTGGAATGTACACAGGTTCCACATCAGTATTTCAATGTTTTACAGCCCAATAAATCTTCTTTACTGATGTTGTTTAAATATATTTTTCGAGATGCTTTATTATATATTGTATTTAGAATGATTTGGAGTAAACATAAAGATATAGTCGCACCTTATTGAAAGACGGTACAACAACCCTCTGTATCCAAATGTCAAGTAGATAAAACGTGTAAAGTATGAGAGAGACAAAATGATAGTACGATCAGCGTTTGTCTTTGTTCCTTAGACCGGGACAATTTTACGTGGTCTGAAACTATTAGTACCTCCGTTTGTCTATTCAGGACTATTAATTATGATTAAATCATGTTTTGTGATCTAATATTTGTTAAATGGTGCTCGTGAACGCTTGTACCAATACTCCGGGGTTAAATCTCTTTACTTGTTATTTTTCATGTTCAAATTATTTAAATTTAATGATCTTAGAGTAAACTTGGTGGATGTATGAAGATCATAATTTAGTTTAATTGGCTTAGTACGAGGAATATCTGTTACTCCTGAGTGTGTCATTATTTCTCAGTCAATTCTAATTTATACAATAAAAATAATACATTAATCAATAACATTGTACTTATCGGGGCTAATGTATTTTATATGTGCTTAAGTCTTAGCAATAAGTTCCTTTAATTATAATTATACTTATAATAAATGTAATGAATAATGCAATATAAACACTGGGTTTTGTATCTATACAAATAAATAAAATTGTAGTGTCTGTTTGTAATATTGAAATAAACGCTTTTTAATAAATGTCTATGGATGTATACACGGTACATATACCAAAATAACGATTTTTAAATTTTTTGTCTGTCTGTTTGTTCCCGCTAATCTCTGAAACGGGTGGACCGATTTTAAGGGGACTTTCACTGGCAGATAGCTGATGTAATAAGACGTAACTTAGGCTACTTTTAGTTTATAAATTTTCTTATTAAAAATTAATTTTCCGCGCGGACGAAGTCGCGGGCACAGCTAGTAGTCTAGTCAACAAGTTCAAAAACGTGTTAAATAGAAATAAAGCTCCTAAAAATATGTGCCATACCTCATTCGATTCGGAATGACGTCTAGAAAAATGTTTTTTAAGGGCATATTAGCACATAAAAAATTGCAATAGTTATTAACAAAATAAGAAAAAAAAAGAAGGTATTTAGTTTTTCATTAATAACTTTTAAAATAATGATATTTAAGGAATTATGAAAAAAGATCCTGAAAGAGGAGGAAATTTCCAATAAAAAAGTCCTTACTCCCGGGACTCTATCTATATTATTTATAATTTTTATTTAACGCTGGAAATAGCGCTCCGCGAGGGCGTTACGGCATAGGCGCGTCGTCTAAAAAGCCGGTATATCACCTAAAATAATTTATTTCTAATATTAAATAACAATTTAAAATTTTGAATAAATTATGGTGTAATCTAGACACTTGAACGAAAATAACCACGGCGAAAAATATTTTTTTTGACAACTTTTCAAAAAGTTACACCATTGTTAATTAACTAATGTTTTTCCAATCTCTGTTTTTATAAATTACAATTATAATAATTAATTTCTAATATTAAATAACAATTTAAAATTAATTATAATTATAATTGTAATTTATAAAAACAGAGATTGGAAAAACATTAGTTAATTAACAATGGTGTAACTTTTTGAAAAGTTGTCAAAAAAAATATTTTTCGCCGTGGTTATTTTCGTTCAAGTGTCTAGATTACACCATAATTTATTCAAAATTTTAAATTGTTATTTAATATTAGAAATAAATTATTTTAGGTGATATACCGGCTTTTTAGACGACGCGCCTATGCCGTAACGCCCTCGCGGAGCGCTATTTCCAGCGTTAAATAAAAATTATAAATAATATAGATAGAGTCCCGGGAGTAAGGACTTTTTTATTGGAAATTTCCTCCTCTTTCAGGATCTTTTTTCATAATTCCTTAAATATCATTATTTTAAAAGTTATTAATGAAAAACTAAATACCTTCTTTTTTTTTCTTATTTTGTTAATAACTATTGCAATTTTTTATGTGCTAATATGCCCTTAAAAAACATTTTTCTAGACGTCATTCCGAATCGAATGATGTATGGCACATATTTTTAGGAGCTTTATTTCTATTTAACACGTTTTTGAACTTGTTGACTAGACTATAGTATTTAATAAACGTCATATTATAAAGTATTTGCTTGTCGGGTTTTTTAATCCCTGTGGATACCCGCATTGCGTACAGATCAAGAGCTCCTTTCATCATCATCAGCCCATATACGTCCCACTGCTGGGCACGGGCCTCCTCTACAACTGGGAGGGTTTAGGCGGACTACACACCTAAGAAATTCCTAAGAACTTTTAGGTGTGCAGGTTTTATCACGATGTTTTCCTTCACCGTTAAAGCAAGTGATAATTCATTGTGAATACACACATAACTTCGAAAAGTCAGAGGTGTGTGCCTGGGGTTTGAACCTGCCACCGCCGAAATTCTCGACCGCGCGCCTAAACCTCGAGGCCATCATTGCTTCTTATAGCTCCTTTCACATGATAAATATACGAAAGTCTCGTGGCTTTATATCAAAGTATACGTCACCTTGTTCTCTATTTTGGTGGCTAGTTGAATTAACTTTTAAGTTTGCTTCAAATTAATAATAAAGATCAACAGTGAATTACATAAATTTTAATTACGAGAGAAGGCAAAACTTTTTTTAAATTCCTGTTTACAGGGTATTGGAGTTTTGTATGTTTAAGATCAAAATAAGTACTGCAAGGTCATAAATTTACCCCTGTGTCTATAATACTTTATACCTATGTACAAGGCGTCTCAAAAGAAAGTTTATATTTATTTAGTTTACTGCGTGAACGCAACGAATCCGAGGGGCGCGGGGGTTATGTGAATCGGTAGCCTGGCTCTTGGGAATTCATTCAGTCGCTATGGAGCGTTTCTCGGGAGCAGACCGCGCGTTGTTCGTGCGAGAATTTTACAAAAATTAATACCCATTTTTTCGATACACGGCTTACTAATTTTTTTATCGACCACTAAATATAAACTTTGTTTTGATACATCTTGTATAAGACTAAAAATATTATGATAATATTGTCGTATTTGTTAACATTAATATTGCACGTAAATAATCACGAGGGAAACGTGATGCAGTTATCAGCGGTTGGACAAATATTTGGGTCTGACGTCACGCGAAGGGATCGAAAACACGCCATGAAATACAAAACATGGTTAAAAATAACCCTTCGCAATGTATTTATTTGTTTAAAGATTTACTAAATAAATATTGACAAGAACCAGCAATACTCATCATCATCATCTCTCGCTGGTCGGCACTTTTTATGGACTCCATTACGCTTACCATCAGGTGCAATGGGGTCACTTTGCCGTGAGGGTATATATAAAAAAAAAAACTCAACTGTCTCGTGGTCTCGCGGCTCAAGTTATGTGCCGTGCGATCTAGAGGTTCCGGGTTCAATTCCCGGGTCCAGTGGTGTTATTGAGTTTTTCCATTAGGAAATGTCTAGTAGCAGTAAATGTGCCTGAAAAAACGGCAATCGGCCCCTATTACGTAGTACTGATACATACCTGGCGAAATGTCGAGAAATGCGCCTCTGAATACCCCTTATAACCAGCAATAATAAGATGAAATAGTGGTTGGACGATGTGACTAATCCACCACCAATTTAAGGTCGCTCAGCGAGTTATGGAGAGGGCAATGTGAGGAGTTTCATGACGTGACGTTTCGGAAATACACAAGGTCCATCTCGTTATTTACTTTAAAATAATAATAATAAGATATTATGTATTTCCTGATGAAAACTAAAAATAAATTATAAAAAAACCGTTTTTTTCTTCATATTTTATAAAATGAACCATAGTTGAATTATAATGTAATAATAAAATATTTTTGTTTTTTGTATTGACTTGTCATAAGTGCTATTTGATTGCCTACGTGACCAAATAAAGCAATTTCATTTCATTTCATTTCTCTGAAGGATAGGATCACAAATTATGCCGCCCGACAGAGAACCAAAGTTATCGATATAACCCAAAGGATTAGCGAGCTGAAGTGGCAGTGGGCAGGTCACATCTGTTGCAAAGAACTGATGACCGTTGGGGATACGTGTTCACCAAAAACAACCTCTATTAGGTTGGTAAATGATAATAAGAATATCACAATTGGTAGTGAAGTGGTCATATGCCGGCATCTAGTTCTATGTCTAGGACAAAGCCTACGCAGGTAAGGCAAAAATATCAATAAAAAGGTTGAAAGAAAACTTTTTCCGGAATTCTAGAATGACAACATGATCCGCTAAGAATACAATGCCATCTTGTAATTGTTTCACAAAATGACATAGTCTCACGATAAAAATAAAAATAAAAGTGCCTAATGAAGCCAATGCGATGTATAATTTCTAGGCCGCGTATCGTAAATTAAAACCATTACAATATTGACATAATCATCATGAAAGTAACATCTGTTCGTGTTCAAATAATGATAATGACACAATACCACGGCGGTCATGTGACTGTTGACATTTTAACTTGTAATGAGTGCAGAAATATTCTTTCTCTAACAATAACGTGACTGCATGAAAATAGATCACCGCTGATAAGAACATGTAATATGCTAAATCAACTCGAGAAAGATGGTTGCAAGGTAAGGAAAATTATTGTTAATTTTTTAATATTTATTTCTGTTTGATTTGCTCAATGAATTCTGAAGTACAAATAATTTTGTGAATCGATTAAAAAAAAATTTTTTTCGATAGCGTCCTTAGCGCAGTTGGCTAGACACCAGCTTGCGAAACGAGAGGCCGTGGTTTCCATCTCAACACGGAGACAAATGTTTGTGTGAATCACAAATATTTGTACGATGCGATGTGATGATGATATACTTGACACTTTCAATGATGCATAAATTTAAATTCATATATTCATGAGTTAATTTGAAAGACTTATGACCTTAGTGAGCCAAATAAGTAAAAAATAGATTAACCATTACGGAATTCATATCGTGTGATTCATTCTATTTCCCTCCCATGAATTACTATCTGAGATTAGCTATTTATAGTTCTGGCAAACGTGACTTCATGTTATAATTACACATGTTAAATACGAATTACAAGCCCCATCTCCACCTGTTTGACTTATTGATAATATTATTTGACAATTCACATAATTTCGTTTCAACAATTATTTAATTCAAAAAGGTTATAACATATGTACATAGCGGTGATGCAATTTCAAGTATGACAAATATAAGCCAACCCGCACTAGGCCAGCGTGGTGGACTAAGGCCTAAACCCTCACAGTTGTAGAGGAGGCCCGTGCCCAGCAGTGGGACGTATATGGGCTGATGATGATGAATGACAAATATACATTTGTTTATATACCTACTCATATGGGCTTAAACCAGAAAGGTTAGATGTGATATGCTCGCTGTCAAAATAAAAGGTAACCAATACTTAGGTGCTTAGCCCGTCAAACAACGTTCTAATATTGATTTTAATTTAAACAAGAAAAAATAAAAGAATAGCTTATACATGATTGAACTGTTATTAAAGAATGTCGTTGATGCTAATTTACTAGAAACAAGAAAAATATGTTTACTGATCTAGCAACTATTTACTGCATAACATTAATTTAATTCCCAGATAGTGTAAACAACTTGATACATGCTGTAAACTGGATGCTTTATTGGTCATCCCACAAGGTATTAGACGATAATTGAAATAAATAAACGTATTTTACGTTCTCTCATTTGTATCAAATTAGAAAGAACAATAAACGGTACCTATACGTATCCGTTTATTCCGTAGTTAAAAATATTTTGTACAAAATAAAATAAAATATCCAAGGAAAAATTATCGTGCCACATTCAAATCTTAAACTGAAAGGACGCCGATTCTTTTCATGCAGTTCGAATTTTGCTGTTTCCAATTTAGAATGGCCGGGCTTGACCGAAATGGTTACACTTTCTTAAAGAATTTTCCCGCCTTGTATTGTGCGGCCAGTAGAGTTAATTAAATAAATTTATAACAATTAAATAATTTTTTGCTGCCTTGCTTTCATTTGTCCACAGTCATAAATCGCTAAGACATCTGTAATCGGTGTAATGTTGTAAATGTTTATGGCTGGTGGTTACCACCTCTCATCAGGTGTGATGAAACTAGACGAATAAATGGTTAAAAAAACTCTTGATTTACACAGACGCATAAGTACTTTAGATACAAAAACCTAATCCTCGGTCATTAAATAAAAAAAAAAACTTTAAAAGTGCTTTACATTATTATTATTATTTTTTTCATTTTCATTTAATTTCAATCAATGCTATCATCATGCATTTATGATTACATTATTATATCTCAGGTGTGCTCATGTCGGAATGTTCAAAGTTGCGTGTGGAAGCTTACAAGTTTTTTTAAGCACTTACACATCGAATGAAACCTCTTGAATAATTATGCTTACCAAATATTTCTTAGGAAGGTTAAACAATCAACCAACTCGCATGAAGCCTCCGTGGTGGCCTTTTTAATTCCAGGTCTGGGTGTTTGTGAGACCGAAAAGTCTCTCGTAGTTTCTGATAGCCACGACACAGGACTTGTACCCTAGTGTGGGGTCAAAACTATACATGTGACTGTTGGATGTAAAAAAATCGTCTTTTTTTGCCCAGCAGAAAAAAAGAGTCATACACTATGAATATCAATGGAATGAAACAAAGCGAGGTTACCTATTCTCGTAAAGAATACGCTAGATAATATTAATCTAACTATTTTGTTTTGTAAACATACATAACTGGGGCGACGAACTCTTTCAACACAATGTTGTCTAGCTATTTCAGACGACTTTTATCTGTATGATGAGCCGCGGTGTGACCCAGATTTATTTATTTTCATCAAATACTTTTATATAAACCTATTCCAAATATTTTTAACAATTAATGTCAACGAACAACTACAATCGGAGCTTTCTTCTAAACAACAGTCTTTTTACGATTCCTTCAGTGTGATATTTTTTTTTATCAAAAGACTTTTAGGTAGATCCAGGGATCATGCTAAATATTGGAATGACGATAGTTTTCTGTCATGTACCTATCTTATATCTTTAAATGATCAATTCTTGTATATATATTATTAGCATCGAATTAGTCAGAGGGGGCGTGGCTTCGTGGTCTAGCGACAGTGGCATGATCGATGACGTCACAGAACTGGCGCAGGAGGGGCGCCGTTATAAGTGGTGACTACGCGCAGACTATGGCCACTTTTGCGGGGACACTCACAGCGTTCACATCTTTAGGGAAACTCTTGTCGGTTCATGATAGAATAATTTAAATTATATTTGATTTACTGTTTGATAATACTTACCATAGAATTATAAATTATAAGAAATAATAACTAGAAATATATTATTTTGTTGTTGTGATTATTTTTTTAATTAATAGTAGAAGTTATTTCTAAAATCAGAAGTGGGATAGGACTCGACAGTCCTACTCGCTTCTGCCACTACCTGACAAGTAATCTTATTAACATTTAATGTGTTTTTGATTTTCTTTTGTACTTTATTTCGTTGTTAAAATTAATACCCGATTATTAATAAGTTTGTATTTCTTGATTTTTTATTGTTCATTAAGTATGGCCGATAGACGCGTAACTAGAAACAGAGGTACAAGAAATACCGTTGTAAATAATATTGAGAATCAACTCGGAATTATTTTGGCTCGTTTAACTGCTTTGGAGAATACGAATTGTGTGAACGCTGTACGTGGTCCGCAATCCCAACAACTATCTCTGGCTGGTGGCGAGGCGAGTCCGGACGCCGTGGTGACTAGGGAAACCGTCCTGTCACCGACACCTCCTCCGCCGCCGGAGTCTCGTGCAAGCACAAGTTGCACTGGGGCAACCGGGGCCTCGGGCTTCGACACTGCAGACAGGATCATCGGAGCATTGAGCGCATTGTCTAAAGTAAGATCAAACCATTTTTATATATCCAACTTTGATCCAAGTGTTAATGATATCGATTCTTGGTGTAATGAAGTCGACAGGGCTCGCGATATAAACGGGTGGGACGATAACGAGTGTTTATCTAGAATCGCTGGTTGTCTAAAAGGCGACGCCAGGTCCTGGCTTCAGGAATGGATAACGAGCGATCGCATTTTGACGAATTTTAAAGTTGAATTTAAACCGCTGTGTTCTCGAAGAATCGATATCGCTGGCATTCTCTTTGATGTGATGTCCACGAACTCTGATCGTTACACCACGTATGCTGATTATGCGAGGCGGTCATTATTACGATTAAACATTGTGAAAGGTTTGAGTGATGAATTAATAGTTGCCATTATTATACGTGGTATAACGGACCCACAGATTCGTGCAGCCGCTACAAATTCCAAACTGTTACCTAAAGATTTAGTGGAATTCTTATCAATTTATGTAAAGCCTTCGACTTCCCATGATTCTGTGCGCAATGTACGAAATAACATTGATCGTAACGATCTAAAACGTTCATTTTTTAATAACGGCTCTAAAGTAAAATGTTTTAATTGTAATGAGGTAGGACATACACAAAGAGCATGTTCTAAGCGTTCTAGAGATAGTTCATTAAATAACAGTGATTCGAATACTGATACCAGTGTACAAAAAACACGGCAAACATGTTCTTTCTGTAAGAAACCGGGACACGACGTAAGTGTTTGTTTTACAAAACAACGGTTAGAAACGCGGAAATAGAAAGTAAACTTTTGTCATGAATTAGAGGGTAATATAGAATGTACCTACTGATGTGCTGATAAATAGTGGATCTCGCGTTTCTTTGATATCGTCAGCGTTACTTAAATATTTTAATTGTCATCAGATACCGACCTACCAACTTTTACGTGGCATTGGTAGTCAAAATGTAGAATCTACTAGTTATGTTACCCTTGTGATTGAATTTAACGATATCTCTTTAGAAGTTGATTTTCTTGTTGTATTAGATACATGTATGAATGTACCCGTAATTATAGGAACCGATGTTTTGAATCGCGAAGGTGTTGCGTATATACGAGTTAATAAGCAACAACGTTTAACTCGTGTTGATAGATTAGCAAGTACGAACAAAGTATTTCATGTCCAGCTGTGTAATTACCCGCCTATTAGTACACCGCTTGAAGGCACTCAGCGCGAAAAACTGTTATCCGTTATTGCGGAGTTTAGGGACAATTTGATAGTAGGAACTGCAGTATCGACCGTTAACACGGGTAGTATGCACATTAAATTGACTAGCGAGGTACCGATTCACTATAGACCATATAAGCTGTCCCTGGACGAAAAGATTAGAGTGCGTAAACATAAATACTACTCCTGTATTAATATGGCAACTGGATTTTATCAAATTCGCCTCGATAGCGATTCCATACCTAAAACCGGATTTGTAACGCCAGAAGGACATTTTGAATTTCTCAAAATGCCTTACGGATTAACTAATGCTCCAATAGTATACAAAAAAAAAAAAAAAAATCAAGAACATTACGGACATTTATCGATTCTGGCAAGGTATTAGTTTATGTTGATGACGTATGCATGATGTCAAACTCGGTAGATGAAGCTATATCGGATTTGCAAAATGTCATGAAAATTTTGACAGTAGCAGGATTTTCAATTAATTTCAAGAAAAGCACATTTGTAGCAACTGAGATTGAGTATTTAGGCCGTAAAATTACGCGTGGTCAGGTTAGGCCGAGTGATAGAAAGGTACAGGCACTTGTACACGCACCAGTTCCTACGAATGTCAAGCAAGTGAGACAGTTGCTTGGTTTGGCTGGTTATTTTCGGCAATACATTGCAGGTTATGATAAAACTTTAGATCTTATATTACGTCACTTTTGGTTCCCCGGATTAAGATGTTTTGTAAAAAAATACATAGGACATTGTTCGATTTGTATATCTTCAAAGCGAGTACCTAGAGCTTCTCACCAACCAATATCATCTTGGGTTAAGCCCGATTCTCCATTTTGTACTATTCATGTAGATGTATTAGGTATTATCCCCGAGTCAAATTGTTATAAATTCATTTTTATTGTTGTTGACGCCTTTTCAAAGTTTTGTCTTTTGTACGCAATTAAACGTCAAGATACAAATGAACTGACTCGAGTTATGACTGACACTATATCGCTGTTTGGATCACCTAAATTAATTGTATGTGACCGAGGTCGCATGTTCGCCAGTATTCATTTTCGTAAGTGGGCATCTAATGTGGGTAGTCAAATTCATTATATTACTCCCGAGATGCACGTTGAAAACGCCCAAGTGGAGAGTTATTGTCGAACGGTCCTAAATATGATCAGAGTTGAGGCTGATAATAAGGGCAGTCAATGGTCTGACTCCCTTTGGAAGATTCAACTTGTCCTTAACTGTACTAAACATAAGACCACTCAAGCTTCGCCCATGCAATTACTCATTGGTATCGATGGCACCACACCTGTAATAAGGTCTCTCATACGAGATGTTGCTCTTGACAACCATAGTCCAAATCATGGAGCTATGCGAGAAATACGCCGTCAACTGGCTGTCGAAAGGCTTCAGCAAAATAAGGAGAAACAGGATGCCTATGTAAACAAACGTCGAAAGGCTTGTCGCAGTTTTAAAGTAAATGACTTATTGTTTGTCGCAAAAGCAGCACAGATGAGTGGCAAGTTGGACTCTGAAATGAGCGGTACATACCGCGTAGTAAGAGTACTGCCCCATGATCGCTACGAACTGCGGCTCCTTGGAGGTGCCTGTGGCAAGATCACCCGAGCCGCTGCTGAACATATGGTATCGTGGTGAGGAGAATGGTCTCCTGAGTCATGTGCAGCCTTCTTTAATAGTTAGTTGTGCTCTTGACTTATTGCTTTTGTGACAGTGGTGGCATGTTAACTTGAGTCATGCTACATGTGAAAAAGGATATGTTAACTGTGTCATATCTTTATGTGGATATGTTAACTGAGTCATATCTCACTTATGTGGTGGCATGTTAACTTGAGTCATGCTACATGTGAAAAAGGATATGTTAACTGTGTCATATCTTTATGTGGATATGTTAACTGAGTCATATCTCACTTATGTGGACATGTTAACTGAGTCATGTCGTATAAGTTGATGTGATAACTTTGCCATATCAACTTTACTATACTCTGTCACTACACACCGACATGATAACTTGGACATGTCATTCTACACATATAACCTAGCTCAACAGCCAACACGTTGCAAATACACATTGGAATGCTATTCACCTGTATGTGTTCACATGTATATTAACTGGTGGTTGCTTATGTATTTGGTTGTTTTATGGCTATAAACTTATGCTTGTTCTTATATACTTATGTTGTGTTATAGCTAGAAATTTAACGTAAGTTTTTATATTCGTGCAGCTCTATTAATCACACTGTTTAAATCTCCAGCTGATGATGATGCCTGTTCTGACGGTCCGACCGAAGTGCCAGATCAGGACAACTCCAGCGTTTGTGTGGAGGACGGATCGACCACAGCGGGAGATGCGGCACATGGATCCAACTCCGAAATGAACGAGGACGTTCATGCGTCAGGAGAGGCCGTATTAGCATCGAATTAGTCAGAGGGGGCGTGGCTTCGTGGTCTAGCGACAGTGGCATGATCGATGACGTCACAGAACTGGCGCAGGAGGGGCGCCGTTATAAGTGGTGACTACGCGCAGACTATGGCCACTTTTGCGGGGACACTCACAGCGTTCACATCTTTAGGGAAACTCTTGTCGGTTCATGATAGAATAATTTAAATTATATTTGATTTACTGTTTGATAATACTTACCATAGAATTATAAATTATAAGAAATAATAACTAGAAATATATTATTTTGTTGTTGTGATTATTTTTTTAATTAATAGTAGAAGTTATTTCTAAAAATATATATAATTGGAATCTCGGAATCGGCTCCAACGATTTTCATAAAATTTAGTATGTAGGGGATTTCGGGGGCGATAAATCGATCTAGCTAGGAATCATTTTTAGAAAATGTCATTTGGAAGAAAAATAACAAAAAGGAGGCGTTTGAGTAGACTCTTCCTGACATCTATTGGCGAATAATAATACTATTTTTTGTGAGCAACTAATAGCTTTAACGACACAACAGCAGATGGCGTTGTTAAGTAACATTATTCATATTTCATCATTTTATTAGTAATTCCTACTTAAATATAATTTCCAAAAAACACAATTAAAAAAAATTAAAATTTCCGAGCAAAGCTCGGTCATCCAGGTACTAATCATAATATAGCATCTACGGCAAGGATTGCACTAGTCTGATTTAGAAATATGGCCACATATATACGTTTTAATATTAAAATTGCTTTGTATTTTTGTTGTGCCTAAAAGCATTGCTACATTATAGGCAATTTAAAACAGATTAAAATATTTTTATCGATTTGTTTTACTGATACGCCTATACAGCTTAAGGTCGCCCGTAATAGGCACATTAATTATATTAGTATTTATTACTCAAAACAATTAGTATGCAGGGGATTTAAATAAGTAATTGCATTATCATCACTAGCTACAAGAAGACTGCTGTTAGTCATAAGGCCTCTCAATACAAGACAGTTTTAATTTATACATTTTATTTTGTCATTTCCGACAAAGTGGTCAGACAATAAACAGGTCCCAAGTCTTTTTATGGAGATCTGTAGGGAAACGCTGGATCCAGTAACGGTAGATGATTGTACTAACCACCAAAACCACAGAATGATAAACAGACACAACTCTACTTCTATTTGGCATGTCTGGTTTATAATATAACGACTAGACATGTTTACCACATGTCTGGCATGATTCCAGCTAATAGTGTCAAATATATGGTTGGATTTTGGTAAGCATAGATTTATACGAAAATGTAATCTTCCTTAAACCTGATAAACGAAGATTTGTAAATTATGAAGAATTTAACTGCTTGTTGTACTTATTAATCCATTACTTCCCAAGCATCGAAAACATTGGAATTTTTTGATGAAATGTTAAAATTAAGCTCTTAGTACATTAAGAAAAAATAAGTTTTTTTCGCGATATATGAAGTCAGATCATAATGCTCTTCCTTAGTAGACAAAAATTATCAATTTAATCATCTTAGCATTTTTTACAGCGGAAAAAAAAACATTAGAAAAATAGTGTGAAATTACGAATTTCATCAGAAACAATAAAAATAAGAGCCCAAACAACTAAAAAAAATTTTTTTAATATAGTGTCCTAAAATAGGACAGTGGGGAGGAATGGATTAAGTGTTCTATCGTCTGAATCTTGCGTCTTATAGCTTAACTACGCTAGTAGGCTTGGGAGCCACCGCGTCGTGGTAGCTGCCACCCCTGCTGAAAAAAAAATAATTCTAGATCTTCGTTGTACCATCAAGCTATGAAATACTCTGCTGCCTTCTGTTCCTCTATTTCGTATTTCGAGTTTCTTTAGGCATAGCGTAAAGAATTAACTCAGCAGGCTGATATGAGTGACGAATGAACTATGAAGAACTTTTATTGCCACTTGAAACCATCGTACTTACAATCAAGTGCCATGCTGTCACTTCGCCATGCTGAAAAAAAGGAAGAGTCATGATTTGATACTAGGTACTTATAAAGAAGTTTTGTTTTTTGACACACTTATAAGAGGTCGAACGTATTACTCAAGTGTTCGTGTCAGACATCGTAATTTCCAAAGAACACAATAACAATGACGGGAAATCATTTCCAAGGATTGGGGAAATATGTGGTTTGTCTTTACTTTCGTTTAATATTAATTGCATGCTATATGAATGGAAAGGCCTTGGTCTAAGAAATCTTCCTTATTTGTAACTTTTAGGAGATTAGTAACAGCGTCCATGGGGTTATAAATTAGCTATAGACCGTCATTAGGTTATAAAAGGTACACAGTCTTGGTAAGCATCTCAAGTGTTAAGAAATGATTACTATTTTTTTTATTATCAATCGGAAAACCCGGCTGGTTATCCTGAAAAGAGCACTGAAAAGGGTTAAACCTTATGTAATGTGATCGCCATTGGGATTTATGCGAATAGATACGAGTGATAGAAATCACAATCAATTTTGTATTCTTAGCAAATAAATTCCCTAATCTGGTTTTAATTAATCCACATTGATTCCGACGCAGTAATTCTAAAAATATGTAATATCGAATAAGGCCCCTTCAGTACATCTGGCTGGATTGTCACGTGGTATGTCATACATACAACTTGTTTACTTAGTTATGTAAATAAATTAGGCATTGTACAAAACAAGTGGAATATTCATAAAAGTTCATATTCGGCGCTTATGGCGTCTGTGTAAATATTTGAAGATTGTGTGTGTTGTATGTGATGCGATCGCTGCCAAATTTACCCTTAATTAAAAACCTTTCATCGATCATATATTAGTTATTTTTCGTTACTCTTTTGTTTACTACTCAATGTATGCCCCTTTTATTCTTTCTAGTCACTATCTAATTGTGGAAGTGGTGATAGATTCACGTCGTAGTTTTAATTATTGTAATAAGTACTGGCGTAACCAGGATAGTATCAACTGGGACTGTCTCAAGGAAAATTTTGTATGAAGCAATATTTTTGCGTTTCGTTCGACTATTGCCGGAGACCCAATTTGCTGGTAGTGGAATTTTATTATCCGCTTGGATAGTGAAAACCGAAATGGCGTATATAAATGTAACCTTAGTCTAATTAACCTATACGCTCTATTTACACCAGGCTGGAATTATTACTGCAACTGTGGTGATAGTACGAGTAATCGTTGTTCGCCGGTCCATATTCTGTTTTGGACTGCGTTGCACTTAATATCAGGTGCGGTATTGTCACTTTGCCAGAATAGAAAGCTCGGGAGGAAAAAGCTAATCACCTCCGTAATGACGGATACCATGAATTCACACACACTTATACAGTACTTAATCTGCGTGGAAGATGAAAAGATGAAACGCCATCAATATCTATTGATTATCAATCTAATAGGACATAATCGTTGTTGGCAATGCTTATTGCAAATGCTGACAGGACAGTCGAATTAAAAAGCTTCAGTTGAATCTGTAAAGGTTAATAAAATTCAGCAGATCGTTAATATTAAGTGCTCGATCTGAGCACTTCGAGAAGAAAACGCCGATCTGATGGTGGAAATCGTCTCAAGGTATAGGGCTCTAGCTAGGTCTAGTTTTGCTCAGGGTGTGATTCCGGTCTCTGCAAATGCGCCAGACGGCCATCGAGAGGTTTTAGTCGGTATGCTGGCGAAGGATTTTGGTTAGGGACCCAACTCAACCAAGCGAACAATAGTTCCACGGGTTGAGTTGGAAGGCCGGTGACCCCGACATACCCTTTTCGGCCTCCCCCGAGGTACCGAACAGGGAGCTTAAGGCGCTTTCCTCTCGTAAAAAATAATAATATATTAAGTGAGTGCTGTACAGGCACTGCACTGGAGTTACTTCAGCGTGTTCTTGAAGATACGGAGCATCTCTATGGTGTTGGTAAAGACGTAAGAAACTTCTTTTCAAGTAAGAGATCGGAATTCGACCTCTTTACGTGAGGTTCCCAGATTTTTTCGAATAATGGGGATCGTGGAATTACGTGCTTCCACGAAAACTGTTTTTTTATTTCTAAAGTTTCTGTCTAGATTGGCGAAGCGTCCATATTATGTGACATCTTTTTTTATATTTTTTGTGTTCACGTTAGATCAATATTTGTTGTTTCTCTCCTATTGTATTGAGCATTATACGCTCATGCTTACATATATTTATGTTACTTATGTTTCGGAAGTACGTTCTTTTCTAGACGATTAGGCAATTGAGGCAATAAGGGGGAACTTATGGTAATATTAGGGTTAATAATATCATCATCAGCCCAAATACGTCCCACTGATCGGCACGGGCCTCCTCTAGAACTGAGAGGGTTTAGGCCTTAGTCCAACACGCTGGCCTAGTGCGGGTTGGCGGACTACACATCTAAGAAATTCCTAAGAACTTTTTAGGTGTGCAGGTTTTATCACGATGTTGTCCTTCACCGTTAAAGCAAGTGATAATTCATTGTGAATACACAATTAACTTCGAAAAGCCAGAGGCGTGTGCCTAGGGTTTGAACCTGCGACCGCCGAAATTCTCGACCGCGCGCCTAAACCTCGAGGCCATCGCTGCTTACTTAGGGTTAATAATAGTGATGCAACAACAAGTCATAATTGTTTCTCTTGATGAAAGACATTCTAATGATGTGTCGCTATTTAGCATCATTTGGACTCTTATCAACGGTGGCAATCGAACCACTATGCGGTGCCAATTTAAAAAAGCAACGTACCGACAATTGATTTCTAGTGTTAATTCGAATATCAATAATAATAACTATTTATTTTTCATACCACATGATAATCACTAGCACAAAAAACATATCTAAAAATAAGGCGCATCAAATTGGCGGTCTTATCGCTAAGAGCGATCTCTTCCACACAACCTTGCAAGGAGAGGAATATTCTAGTAAGTGGGGACGGTGCTAATATTTTGTTTTTATGAAAAAAAGTTCGCCAACTCCTACTTTTGCCGCACCATCAAGCTGTGGAATAGTTTGCCCGCTCACGTGTTCCCTCCTTCCTATGATCCTGGATCCTTTAAGCGAAGCGTGAAGAAGCATTTGTGCGGGCCGGCATGATTGTGTCGACCAGCGGGTGACCATCGTTTCTCGCTGGTTGGTATTATTTTTCTGGACTCCACTGTGCTTACCATCAGGTACAGTGGAGTCACTTTGCCGTGCCAGAATAAAAAAAAAAAAAAATGTAAAACGAGTTTATGCGAATGTTACACATTAAATAAAACTATTTTATTTTACGCGTTTTCTTTGATAGGATAATTTAAATAGAAACTTGTTTTTTTGTTAACCAACAACAAGACTACAAAGTAAATAAATAAATACACCCAACAGTCACCAACATAGTTCTGACCCCACACTAGGATACAAGTTCTCTGTCGTGGGTATCAGAAACTACAAGAGACTTTTCGATCTCATAAACACCCAGACCTGAAACAAATATTTGTTGATCACACAAACATTTGTCTCGGTGCGGGGATCGAATTCGCGGCCTCTCGTTTCGCAAGCTGGTATCTGCGCCACGGGGTTGTCGTAATGTATTGATAAAATCAATTATAACAAGAAATACTTGTAGTCTCCAGCTGGTAAGACGCATGTTGTGTTTTTCAGCTGGAACTAACAATAACTGGGACACTGAGGATTTCAAGAGGTTAATGACATCTCAATCTTTGCAGTAAATATTGTCTCAGATATTAAAACTGTCTCTTTAAATATTGTAAAATGAGTACCTCCTTTGAAAGTCGTGAGGTGTACTTTATTTATACAGAAACTTTAATAAAAATTACACAAACATAACTATTACTCGTAGAAATCCAGTGTTTGGACTTGGTACAACATGTTTATTAACGGATTGAAGGTTCAATGAACTGTTAGCAGGCGAGATTTACATAGAGATAAAAATAAAAATAAAAATAAAAATTTGAAAGGGGATATGAAATAAACCTCAACAAATTCTCTTACTTTCAGAACGCTTTCAGTAAGTACTAAGTAGTACAGGAAACCTCCGTGGATAGCGGTAGATGCCCTATGATGATTACAATGGGGGATGTTATAAACTGCTGTCATCGTCATCATCAGACCATATGCGACCCACTGCTGGACATGGTGCTGCACTGGTGGGACTTCTATGGTTTAGACTTTTAGAGGTATTCAACCATAGTCTTTACCCCTGTCCTAATTCTGCTTTGTGGACTTCACATTTCTGAGAACTTCTAGTGTCGAAATTTCAAACTTTACGCAAAAATATTATATTTGTTGTTTTGTTTGTTTGTATGTTTAAAATGACACTTATTTATTTCGACATCAAGAGATTTACACGAGTCATATTTTAAAAGCAATTCTATATATTGGTGTGCAAAGCATACATAATTACGGCTAAATGTTTTCTCAAACGATTGTAGTGTTATCGATAATAATCGACGTATTGTAAACAACTCTTTCGTCACGATGACAACTCACGCACACCCCCGGCCCGTGGTACAAATCACGACTTGTCAATCCCGCCTTAATATTTAATACTGGCCCTTCAGACAACTTTGCCTGATTAAATAAAAAAAACCCTGAAGTTTTCCAGAAAAATCTGCAGGTTCTACGGCGTAGTAGCATACGTATTAAATAAAAATATTAACAAGCCTTTCTGAATATTTTCGGAAAATATTTATAAATAAAAACATAGTAAATATCACGACAAATGGCATCAAAAGCCTCCTTTTTATTTATTTTTAACCGGAGGAAATCGCTTCAAACTCCTCTTTCATTTACTCGGGGTAGGGTCAAAAGTAAATGTCAGGGTCTCCGGCCGTCCAACTCAGCGCATGGATAAATTGTTCGGTGGCCTAAGATGTTCTCTAATTAAAATCTTACGCCTAAATACCGAAAAACACTCGATGGCGATGGGCGACAAGCGCCTTTAATTTTTTCACCCTACCGCCCGACCAAAAGCTTCTGACGAATAAAATTAAAATGGATATTACGAGTATGCATAATTGCGAAAAATGTAGGAAATTCGTTTCACTGCAACCCCAATAATGTGAGGGCAGAGCCTAACATTTTAGCCTGTTATCTCAACATCTTTATATTCATACAAATACACAACACGTACATAACTATTACAAGTAACACAATATAATATACACGATAACACTATGGTACATAATCTAGGTCTGTTCAACCGAATACGTGATACGACAATTCCCTCCTGCTAGCACTATAACATTCAACATTATCACCTCAAACTACCGACATACATTTTATCAATTACTATTTATCTACCCTTTTACAATTTATTTATATTCATATTTCTACAAACTAGTTTAAGCGACAACAAGCCTAACACCGAAAGACCCATAATATACTTTGAATATTATTAAATAGGTATAATGAATCAAAAATGCGTCCTTTACGATTTTCCCTTCCGCTTCCTTCAGCTGTTTCGTTTTCTGCAATTTACCGAAAACTTCTGTTTAAGTCGTGACTTTACATTATTTGGGTGCGGTATCTAGTTTATTGTT
Organism: Hemaris fuciformis; assembly: GCA_907164795.1. NCBI lineage: Eukaryota > Metazoa > Arthropoda > Insecta > Lepidoptera > Sphingidae > Hemaris > Hemaris fuciformis. The sequence continues at coordinate 19,679,283 of OU015432.1, read as the reverse complement.
TCGCTTTTTATATAGAGAATGCTAAATAAATCGCTAGTTAAATCAATGTTCACGCATATCTGCTTATTTGCTTACGTACGTGTGTCGTAGATTTGTTTTGTTAAGCATCGCATCACGGAATGAATTTCAGATATAGAACCATTTCAGAGAGGAATATAAAGGGCTGTGAATACTGCTGTGGGATCTATTTTAGCTATTAGGTAGTTTCGATTTTTGCTTGCGAATATTATGACACTTGAATCGAAAATCATAGAATTGTCTTGAAAACATCTACATGTATTTTGACCTTTTGGGACTTCTCGACACCGGCTTGGTCAATGAGAGAACCATAAATAACGTTATCATGTTTAAATACATATTAAATAATTAAACAAATTGCAGCACATTAATTATTACCTTGTTTGTGACTTTTTATGTGAATACTAATTTGACAATAAGAAGGTAAACTGAAAATAAGAGGATGCAGGTTTGATTTTATAGACGTTCAATTCTTTTTTTAGATCGTGGTAGTTATGAAACTTAAATTTATCCCGTCAAGTCCAATAATTTTAACGAGCAGACTTTTATTTTTCAATATTTTTTTGCCGATTTTTGTACAATTTATGATTTCATGCTGCTAAGTTAATTGAAGCTAGTTATTGCCGCTAAGTGTTTCCTTATTAAAAAAATTCAATAACACACTCTCTGACTTTAGAATCGCACCTAGGACCTCTCAATGGCACTCTTATGGCGCGAGACCAACGTGACAATCAGTGTAAATATTCATTTGATTAAACCCTTAATCCTAAGCAATAAACGTTTCAATACGTTTTATAAGCTTTAGCGAAACATTTGCAATTAAAATCAATTGTGCTGCTGCAAACAGTTTATTGAATAAATTGTTATACTTTTCCATCAACAACATGTTTCTAGTTTTATGACATTCTCGACATATCACGTGCATTTTGCATAAAATTAAATAATATTGTCAATGATATGTAACATTAGCACTCGGCGCAGAGTGCTGTTTTCCAAACAAGATAAAGAGTTTTTTTTTTGTATACTGACGTTTTTGCTTCAAATATATTACAGTATGTAGGTTTTAAATTGTATTCGTAAAGTATGTGACTTATGGTTCTTTTTAATTGTATCTAAGTGACCTCATTGGGCGGTGAGCTGTGATGGTAAGAACAGTGTAGGCTGAAACAAATACAATTTTTTTTCAATCATCGAAATATGAAGGTCTGATGGTAAACGCAACACACATTTGCCCAAACTGTTACTATTAAAAGATTTTATACATCCTAAGCATTTATTAAAAAGGAAACTGAACATTTTCTAATTGAATAAAAAAAAAACAATTCTTAAACGTTTATACCATATTAATTAATAAGATAAATACTATGACAAAATGCAGCGTACTCTTCGCATATACACAGGTGACGCGAAAATCCGAGCTTTAGGACTCGCGAGGAAAATATATTGCGCGGTAATGTGTAGTTTCGCCAGTCGTAAGTCGGCAGTCGCGGGACTCGTGCGTACGCGATGACCACGGAATGCGCACACTTTATCGATGTTTCATATGTGAATTGGTGAACTTCCTGTGATACTGTGTACGGTCATTTATTTTAATTAGTGTTGTGATAAATATGGCTGACGAGAAGTAAGTTTATTGAGCATTTTAAATGAATATTAAGAGTTAATGATGCTATTTATTATATTTTATTTTAGTGTTTAAAATGTTAATTTATTTTTGTGCTTAGAGTAAGGAATTCTGTAAATAAACCTGTTTATATCAGTGGCGGTACTTTTATAGAAGCCCAAAAGCGTTACACGTTGATTTTGTAATATCTACTTTATTAGTGTTTATTGTTGAGTCAGAATATTCTCATTTACATGTAAAATTGCGTTGGTGAAATAAATATTTAAAATATTAAGATTATTATTCGTAATTTTGTAAGGCAAAATGGGCTTTTGGGCTTCTATGGATGTACCGCCACTAGTTTATATATGTATGTGTAATCAATTTACTAATCGTAGTTCATTTGAATTGAATTTCTCATTAAAATGCAAATATGCACCAAAATTTACATAAATATTTCAGTTGGTAATATTATGCGATCGTTTGTTTATTTTTCCGAAATATAAAATATGAGTATCCTGTGGAATTCGGAATTTTGGAATAGTTTTATTTTTGACGTCTCCGATATTTTATTTGTGATTTTGAGATCAGCTGCTTACTTGATATCAATCTTTTTGGTTAATGAATATTTTAAATAATAAAAAGTAATATTATGTAAATATAATATTTTGAATAACAAAATAGTTATTAATTTTAGGTATTACAGTTCATAGTGAAAATCCAACAATGCTGAATTTAATAAAACAACTGAACAATTAAACAAATTTTATTGGCCAAAAATTTACAATTTTATTTCCAATATTCATATCTCATGTAATTGTTCAGGAATTTTAAAACATGGTATAAATTCTTGATCGATCATTCGTGAGCGTAGAGGACTTTTGAGAAGTCGGTCCCGGCTTCGCATCTATGAAACGTATATATCTATATATGTACTTTTGACCTAAAAAGAAATCATTTGTTCAAGATTTTTTTTTATGTTTTTTTCTGTTTATATCTCTACAAGGCATACAAGACCCACATCTCTGGATTTTTGAAGTTATGAATATCTTCAAAATGAATTTTTTAACTAGCTTTGGAGCTTGGCTCCACCTGGTAGCCCTCCGTGATTATTTCACAGGAACAATGCATTTTTCGGGATAAAAGTGCTCTATGTCCTTTTCTAAAATCCGATCTCTCTCCATACTTAAAAAGAGCCCTACTTTTTTATTGTAGTTTTTACAACAGTTGTTTACTTATAGATTGCATCGTGGTCTTCTTTGATTCCCGGGTAGGGCAGTGTTACTGGATTTTTTCATCAGGAAATTCTCAGTAGCAACACGAAGTCTGGAAAAGTGTCCTAAAACGGCAATAGACCCCTATTACGTGGGATTTAAAATACAATTGGGGAAACGTGGGTTCAAAACAAAATGAACTTCTGCCTATCTCTTCGCGAATATAAGCGTAAGTGTTTATATATTTATGCATGTAATAGTTATTTGTTTTTTATGTTATCCCGATTCCCGCACAACTTTGAAAAACTGAATTTTAAATTTATATCACTGTTTAAATACTTTACATCAGCAATTACTTAAGAACGATCGAATTCTAATATATTTTGAGGCGTGTATAGAATTTATTTTGTATATATAGTAGTTTTAAATAGCATGTCGACGTGAGTTATTGCAGTACGGGTGAGCGTCATAATGTGTTCTATATTATTTATGTAGAATGTAGATGTATGACCAACCATCTGTGTGAGTATTTGTAGCTTTTGCAATTTCAAAAGGATTACATTGAATATATGGTTTTGACATACAAACATACATACATCAACTCACGCCAGTGTTCCCCGAAAGGGTAGGCAGAGGTGAATTACTGCGCCCACATTTCGCCACGACATATGTATGTACATACAAACATAATTATGATATTTTTATGTTAAGGTTGTTAGGGTTCGGTATGTCCGAATAAAAAAAGCGGCACCCTTATACGATCACTCGATCGTCTGTCCGTCGTTCACAGTCAATAATCTCCGAATCTACTAGACTGATTAAGTTGAAATTTAGTACACATATCAATTTCTGTGACCCAAACGCAGAGGTGTGACGTGAATAAATGAAATCTGTATAATATGTATTCTTGGAGCACGATTAATAATTATTTAAAAAATTATTAAAAGTGACAATTTAGAGCAAAACGAATTAAAATTTAAAAGCGTTTTTTTAATAGACGCGTGTTGAAATGAATAACTACTACTTAGTCTATCAAAACTTCTTTGTAAATTTTTGTTTTAATATAGATCCATTAGATTACGCCTATTGACAGTTCATTCATCCCATAATGTGATTTATAGATCTATTGTTAAAATCAATATCATACTAGAATGCGGTACAATAACTTGGGCTTTCTAGAATGAGAAAATACCGCTTTCTCACTTATAAATTCCTTTTTTTAGCAGAATTATTATCAATTTTCCGTTAATTACTATACCTGTACCTATGTACATCCCGTATGTAAATTTATTATGCATTGTTTCCTATAGGATAGTAAAAGTTCGATAGACACTATGAAATAGAAGTTTTTGAAAGGTAAATTTAACATTCACGAATACGGCTTTGGAAAAATATTTATTGGTCACAAAATATTGGCTTTATCTAGATTGATTAAGGCTTGAACGATTTCTTGAAAAAAATGAAATTTCATTATATTTAGTAGGTACGTACTTCAATATTTTAAAACAGCTTGGTAATGAATAAAATTTTCATTTTCAGTTACTATTTACCTACGTTTTCGAGAAAATTATTTAAAATTAATGTCTAGCAATATTTCAAAGTTTTTTGGAGGCACCCACTTTTGTCTTTGATGTCATTTGGCCAGGTTGCCGACCGCTCTTGACGAAGATTGCCTTTTGAAATTTCTTGCATTGTGTAGGGTTGCCAATGCTACCCATAATTCTTTACTTTAATTTTAATAAGACATGCATAATTTAACAGCATTTTTTAAAATATAAATATTTTTTTTTACAAAAACAATTAATTACCCGACTACGGCAAACCCAAAGGAAGGTTATTCCCTCATATCTATCTGTGTCATATGTGTCTTTGTTCTTTATTTTTCCCTTATAGTTTCTCAACTACTTATTTGAACTGGACAAATGAGGTATCATTAGGAGCGTCTTGGTCCGCTGGTTATAGGCTATATGACGTGTCACTGAATCTAATGTGGCGCCCTCTAGCGTTCATAAAGTATTGTGTTAAAAATAAATTTGAGATACATATGCCGTCGTGGTGTCATTGGAAGGAGTGTCACTTGTACATAAAAAAAAACATTTTAAATATAAAACACTAAAACCCAACTACGAGAAAAAACGAGATTAGAAAATTATATACCTATACAATAAGATTTTCAGGACACAGGATTAAACAACGTCACTGAAGAAGCAAAATAATCGGCACATAGACTCTACCAAGATACCTTCGTTGCAATTTGACAATAATATTATACGATACGATACTATAGAACCTACACAATTATCAGTGAGAGAGATACACATATTCAAGTTTGAAAGGCCGTAGTTATGCATTGTTAAAGTTTTGTGTCGATTATCTTGCTTCTTCAGTAACGTTGTTGAATCTTGTGTCCTGAAAATCATGTTGCATTCTTTAGCCTCGATTTTTGTCGTAGTTGGGTTTTAGTTTTAACGTTTTTTTTAGATCAAGGTTGATTTAGGCTAATTAGACTACCTTATTACATTTAATGTAACGTAATTCTTACGTAGTTATTTTCGGGAAATACAGGCGTGAGTTTATGTATGTAATGTTTTATTCCCTGTTTCGTATAGGCAACCCTGTGATCATAGTTGGGAGATCTGGCTGCATTCCCAAGACCTTCACCTTGCCATTGTCAGCTGCGCCATCCGCTTGGCAAAGTTCTTGTGATTTTTTCAATCACTTTTTCTACCATTACGTGTTTCACGTTTTGAGAAATTGGCAGGGTCACCCGTAAAATATTATTCGATCTGCTGCAACTGTCACAGAATGTTTTGACGGCGCTTTGAAATATGTCCTTGTCCCATAATACCCCAAAATTTATAAAAATACTGAGCAAGAACAGAACTTTTTGTTCGTCGTGATGTGTCATTAGGATATTTGTGTATGTCCGGATAGCCCCACCATGAATAAGGTTTAGGAACAGCTGTAGCGATACTCACACGTGTTTTGTATTCTCCAATCAGCACGTGTTGATTTAGTAAGGAGCAGACCGGAATTATTTTATCGACAGGCGCCTGATAATTGCACTCATTTCTCGCTTGTAAGTACATTGATTGCCATTTGGCCGTGCCAACATAAAAATAAAGTTTTGCAGTGATACTTGAGATAAAAGCAAATATTTGTCACCATCAGGTTATCAGGACTGCCCCGAGGCGCAGTTGGCTAGATACCAGCTTGCGAAACGAGAGGCCGCGGGTTCGATCCCAGCACCGGGACAAATGTTTGAGTGATCCACAAAAAAAAAATCGGGTCTGGGAGTTTGTGAGACCGAAAAGATTCTCGTAGTTTCTGATACCCACGACACGAGACTCGTATCTTAATGTGGGGTCAGAACTATGTGACTGTTGGGTGTATTTATTTATTATTATTACAAATGCAAATCTATGTCACCATCTTTGTCCCTTTGTGTCTAGATTTACATTTTCGACATATAAAATTTCCACTTAAAAATATTTGCAGTATGTTTAACATTTTATACGCCAACATGGCTGTCAGAAAGTTCTTATCAGGTGTTAAAAGAACGACATTCATATTTGACCTTTTGGTGATATGACGCATACCAATTTATTTATTTATTAAACAATAATAAATAATATGCGTATAATAAATAGTATGCGTTAATATGTTCAATTGTTTACTTTTAAAGAACTCTAAACTCTATCTCCTTGGACTTATCGCAAAATTATATTTTGACACAGCGGACTTTTGTTTTTTATTTTATTTTAGCTGTGCTCCGCGATTTTACGTTGCCTTTAATTTAATGATAAAAATGAGAGTCTGTGTGTTCTATGTAAGTTGAAGGTTCAGATACCTCCATATCAAATTTAATTAATACAGACAAACATATAAGAAACATAAAAACATACTCACAAACTTTTGTATCAATGAATCTCTAAGGGTTCCAAGCTTATTTTTAATGCATTACGGAATTAATCATTAAAATAATAGGAAGGAATTGGATTCCCGCCATAACAAAGCGGGAGCCAAAACTATTAGACTATAAGATGCTATCGCCACTTGCAATACATATACATATACTACTAGAAAAGCCAAGCTACACGAGTAAATATTTGTATGGCTCCTGAGATGCGAGGTACTTAGTTTCGTTCCTATAAAAGTTACGGTAAAAATGTTGAAAGGCAAGTTTCTCCTAGAATTAACAATGGCGGTGGTCAGTTTCAGAGGCATTTGATTACAATGTAACTCCCATTATTTAATTAAAAATAACTAATACAATACTATAACGAGTACAATTAAAAATAATGGTTCTACGTAAAAGAGTCAAGATTTTTCGGTGAGTATAATATTCCGAGGCATGTTTAATTCTTTGTAGACATTTTTCATTTGTTAACATTTACTTGAAAATTAGACCCAAACAAAAGCGAGCGTGTTATCACCCAGCCAAAACAAGATCTCCAGTCTAAAGTGCAAAACAGTTCCTGTGCGCATTGCCAAATTCCTAAAAGAGCAATATAATATTATGTATTTTGGTTTTTACACGCGATTGTCACGTGCCGGCTAATTTTAGCTCTCTTTACGTGTTCCGGAGAAAATACTTGTAATTACGGTACTTAGAACCAAGACAACGTGTATTAATTAATTCATTTATTACTTGAAGTGATACGCATGATATCGCGATATTATTAATTGCCATTATTTTCTATTATTTCCATCGACGAGTGTAGTGCGCAGTGCCGTAAATAGCCTCTTCTACGCCCTGTGCGAGCTTCTATAAGTGCGCCCTTGTTGTTATTTTTTTTAAAGATATTCGTTGGGGTAACGGGCTCTGGAGTGGAGACCGCGACTCGGCAAACGTAGTGTAGGGCGCCCTCTGGCTAGATGGAGTGACGATATTCGCAACGTGGCTGGCAGCGGTTGGATGAGGAGGGCCGAAGATCGAGCCCAGTGGCGTGCCATAGGAAAGGCCTATGTCCAGCAGTGGATGTAAGAAAGGCTGCTGATGATGATGATGATTCGTAGGTATTCTACAGCGCCTGCTCTAAACTAGATAGGCGAAGAAGGAAAAAATAACAGTCCTAGTCTGACCATTCTTGTGCCCCCCTAGAGTCTACGCCCTGTGCCTGGGCACCGGTGGCACCGCCCTATTTACGATCCAAATAGGGGTCTCTTCTCTCTCACTGTCGGGATAGGAGGTATTTCATAACAAGAATACACAATTAGTCTAGCGTATTCGAACCCATAACCGACTTTTCGGACACGTTCCACAATAGCGTGGATCAGAATCATTTTACACCGTATAACACTGGAAAAATTGGACCACCTGTGATCTGACGCTACGAACGAAACGCAAAACATTGCTACATGTCGGTTTCTATAGCACAGTGTTTTATTTCTATTTGTATAAACTCAAAGTGTTCAAGTGATTACTGAGAATTAGAGATATAAAATGATGAGTTGGTGTCGTGGGACACTAGGTAGGAACGAAGTTCCTTCGGCTAATGTAGAATCGACACAAATTGCAAATAACCAATGTAAAATATTTTATATTTATAAATATATATTTATTAATAAAGAATAAAGTAATACTTACGTATTTAATTCTTTTGCACTGAATAATTTCCAATTATTATCACTGTCAATTGCATTCAAGTCACTTGCTGGTTCACTTGCTATGCGCACGCCTGCGCACGTCTCATTTAACGGTTTTATTCCACGCATTTTTTCTTACGGTTTTACTATCACATTTTTTTCAGTTCGGTCGCGCAGCAAAATCCCTATCCCCTCCAAGCCTGCCGTAAGGAACTTCGTCCCAAAATCTATTTTTTTAGTATTGTAAATACTGCGAATTTTATATTTTTAACTGGGTCTCCATGGAGGTTTTAACACAATATGTGCGTTGTAGGCGGATTCGTAAATTATTCCACTGGATTCAAAATATAAATGAATAATTTATAATATCATAATAATATCAATAATATGTAAGTATAAAAATACTTCTCTCATGGCGATAGCAGGGAAAGCGATCTTCCCTCAAATACGTGGCAGGTGGTAATAATAATTTGGTTTATTTTACCCATATATGTTCATTAAGGCAGTTTATATTAATGACAACGTTAATTAATGATTTACAATGATAGCATGTAGTGGTTTTTATTTTGTGTTTTTTATTGCTTTCGAAACCAACTGACACTCCACTTACAGTTTAGGGGCTATAGTCCATTTTTGGGCACATTTTCAGGTTCTATACTGAATTTCCTGAAAGACGCAATAACATTTTTACCTACCTAAGAATCAAATTCGAGACCTCTAATAACAAGCCCAAGTTTGCTGATATGCACATTCATGACTTGGTCCTTGTGCTTTATTGTTTTTTAATATTCAGGCGAAAAATCATATTTTAAAATATATTCAAGATAATAGACAAACTTCGAATGGGCGGAGACTGTCGGAGTTTTTCCTTCTTTTTTAATGTTCTATACTGTTATGCCAAAAAGCATAAAACCGTTAAGCTATGATCTTTTAGAACAGGTAATTAAGACAAAATAGCTATTACTGCCTGTCTAATGACGTCATTCAGTCGTTACTTGCTACCAAGCCGTGTTTGCCTAAAACACATTGTCTGACAAACTAAATACACAAACACTAGACAATAGTGCTGTTGTTAGAATAGTATACTTACAGAGCTTTTTGGGCTTTTTCCAAAATCCAAAGAAACATTAAGTTATTAAGTGCCGCGCGATCTAGAGGTCCTGGGTTCGATTCCCGGGTCGGGCCAAGTGTTATTGGAATTTTCCATTAGGAAATTCTCAGTAGCAGCACGGAGTCTGGAATTGTGCCCGAAAAACGGCAATAGGCTCGCCCCCTATTACGTGGGACTGATACATACCTGGCGAAATGTGGGTGCAGAAATGCACCTCTGCCTACCCCTTCGGGAAATACAGGCGTGAGGTTATGTATGTATGTATGTACATTAATTAATTAATATTTAAGTTTGTATTTTAGATCGACCTGTCTCTCTTAGACATAAAAGACAAATATTAAATAGCCACCTGATACGTTCGTTATAAATTTGGTGATAGCCTCAACTTTTCTGGGTTGGTACATACATTTAATACGTTGTAAGGAAAACTTCAAACATTTTATTTTTTGTCGGGTTTTTTTTTAAAGCCAGGGGGTTTGTAATCACCTTAGCTATTACCTGCCTTAGTTTCCGATCACGGTCTGAATACATTGTATATATTGCCCGGTGCTTATTTACGTAAATAGCTTGAAACTCAAAAAAGCATTGCATCCGTGACCACGAATGATAAGTTTTCAGTGGGCGGATGAACTTTGTTCCCTGACGTCCGTTTTTTCCGGTAATACGATATGCTTTCAGCCAGTGCAAGGAAAGGTGGGCGTGGCTCTTATATTTTTATTTAGCATAAATATTTAAATGATGAATGACGTGCGAATGGCGGTAATGAGAAATCTTATTCATTGCCAAACATCAAAAATAATTAACGCTGCAAAACAGTTTTGTGTTTATATAATGTTCTTTTTTAAAATATGAAGTCAAACGATTATGAAAAGTTCATCCACAAATTAAATAACGTAGCAAAAAAAAAAAAACACATAGGTAACTGGCATTAAACGTAGAATCGTAACCGTCTATTAGCCAACCTCTTTGTGATAATTTTATTTTTTAAATTACCAAGTTTTTTTCAATAACAGTGCAGTTTCACGTTATCATCATCATTATTAGCCAAAAGACGTCCACTGCTTGACATAGGCCTCCCCCAAAGACTTCCAAAGCGCTCTGTCGGAAGCGGCCTGCATCCAGCGGCTTCCCGCGATCTTCTTATGTCAGTCCACCTTTCACGTCAGCCAGTATTAAAATAAATGGGATGACTTTCGAATTTAAAAATATTTACGGTTAAAAAAAAAGAGAGAATTACTTCATAGATAAAATAACAGTAAGGAGGGCAACACGTGGCCTGCGTCTGACCAGCCTATTATTCTGTTATCTAAACTTTAGTGTATAAACAATCGCCGATAGCTGCGATAATATGCACAAGTAGCAGTTTATTAGTACGTCAGCTCGGCGGGGCAACATTGTTAGAAATATTCTAGCGAAAAGTAACTGAAAATGGACTAGAAATTAAATAAGGTATGCTATTTTTATCACTTTCTTATGAACATTTACAAAAAAGGAATTGATTAAACTATTTTTTATATATAGGTTATAAAACACCAACTCAGTTTTATTTTATTTCCAGAAAATTAGTAAAATTTTCTCGAATGTGTTCCTTTCTTTGATAGTAACGAGAAGTCATGACTGTGTTTATTATTTATATTGTATATTTACTTTATTTTGTTGGCTTATTGGTCCCGCGGCTTAGCGTGCGGTGTGCGATGTCCTGGGTTCGATTGGTAGTCTGGAAATGTGACCGTATTGCGGCAATAATCCTATTACGTGGGAATAGAATAATTCTATTACAATTCATTGTAATTATTACACCTCTGTTTACTTATTCGGCGATTTAGACATACAAACGTGTGTACTGTATTTTAGTCTTAAATATTTTAGTGTTAAACGTCATATTCTGCTTACAGCAGTACTGATGAAATTTTCTGACTTAGTGTTGCTAAGAAGCTAAATCGAAGTCCCATTTTTTAACAGGAATTTTAAGGATTTCTGAGATAAGAAACGTATACGTTTAAAATTTCTATATACTTATTTATTTATTGATACTTTCTGCAGATTTGTCATCAAAACATTATAAACAGAACAAAATACATACATAATTCATTTAACTATTCGGATTTTAACTATGACATTAAAAGAAAGCAATTTGATGGTCGTCATTAGCATAATATATAAAAATAGAAATTATTAATACACCCAACAGCAGTTATGAAAAACAATATAATCATTGTTATTTTATAACAAACTCTCGTATTTGTTCCGTTAAAGAGCCAAATATACAATAATTAAATGATGTCAAGTTCAACGATTAAAACGTGAAATTCTTGAAATCGGATCTGAAGTGTTCACTACAAATAAAGAAGTAAAATAAAAAAAAACATCCAGCGACGCTCTACATGTAGGTAAATAGAAATTTCTTCTTCTTTATAAAATATTTCCACTAACCTTGAATATATATTGGTTTGCTATGACTCAAACAGGTGGCCAGAGGATACGTGCCCTTCAATGGGCAAATATAGATATCAATGCACTAATTAGAATAAAATCATTAATTAATCGCATAGATACGTTATCTGTGCTGCTGATAATTTCAAGACAATTGAATTGAGAATGCCTTGCACCGTCTGTGGTACGTAGATTTGCACGTTCGAGGCATGAGGGCTGTAAAAAGTTTCCAAAGGACTAATAATTATCATAATAGGCCCGTATCTATGGTTACCAATATCATGGAAATAAATGTATTCTAATTTTGAAATATAGACTAATAGTTTTTTTTTTATCACCAGTGCAGTGATTTTTTTATGAGAGAACCATAATGTAAAAATTGATTTTTTAAATTTAGATTGCCATTGACGCCGAGATATGAAGTAGTCATTCAAAATTAGGTACATATAAATATATGACCATAATGTAAAAAAAATAATAGGTCTATAATTTCTTTACGCCTACAGATAATCTTTATTTACTATTTTTTCTTGTTTCTTTAGCCACTTTAAGACACGATTAAAATTGTTGAAGAATATTCCTAGGTTTTTCGTATATCATCCTAAACCCCGTTTATAAACTATGGGAAGGAATAAATACTGAAAAACTTAAAGTCTTCGATGGTATTTGAACTCTAGGTCTGCAACTAATAGGCGTTTAAATTGATCGTTTACTTCAAAAACAAGTATACATTTATACCACCTTACTTATTCGCGCTAAAGTCAAATTAATAAACACGCATCAATATTTAAACACACCAATCAAAACTTAAACACAAAATACAACTAGTCCTTTCAGAATATCCATCTTAGGGTTGTCGTGAAACGATCGCCATGTGCGTTAAGGCCGCCATTTATACTCTTCTCTATAAAAAATATATATTTTATGATTTAAAACTTACTTAGTGCTCAATAAAGATTTAAATAAATAAATAAATACTCAATTTTTTTTATCCCATTTTCCTTGACGTAATAGTTATCAAAACCATTTGTCGTCAAAACAACAAACGTTTTATTTTTAGCAAAAACAATTGGAGGTGAAATCATTGTCGCCATTATCGTGTTTCTTTTGTTTTATCTGTGTGCCGTCCGTTGTCACGAGAAAGTGGATGCGTACGTGTATAGCTATACGAAAGTTCACGGTCAATACGGATTCGCTTTGATCTACTCGCACTGTTTCAATACCACAGTGGCTGGAGCGGTCACGGCCATCGGAAAATTGGCAAGTGCGAGTCGGTAGCTAATTATGTAATGATCGATCTTTGCAGCCCTACAATTGCGATTTTAAGACGTTGCTCTATACTTAGATTTCCCTAATAACTAATTTCCTGACCAAGACAGATTCTAGATGAAGTTACAAATATTGGTGTCGGAGTTACACGCGTTATTTTTTTAAAGCTCAATGACTAATCTATAAGTCTAGATTTAGAAGAAACTACTTATTTTATTAAATAATTTGTTTATACCATGCCACATAACATATGGAAAAACAAAGTTTTTTGGCCGGTTTGTCGCGGTCGGTCCTTTGATCGCCATGATTGATAGTCCTCCAAACTTCTTCACAATAAGGTGAAGAGGTATTCGGCCGGCATGATTGTGTCGACCAACGGGAGACCATCATCTCTCACTGGTCGGCACTTTTTCTGGACTCCATTGCGCTTACCATCAGGTGCAATGGGGTCACTTTGCCGTGCCAGAATAAAAAAAAAAAAAAAAAAAAAAAAAAAAAAAAAAGTTATACCCAAAAAAAGTCATCTGAAGTTGTCTTTACCAGGGATGTTATGGAGCTCCGTAACCGTAACCGAAACTATCGGATATCCGAAATAAAAATATATCCGTAACCGTATCCGTATCCGTTTCAGAAGTTTCGAATAGTTTAAGAAAGTATTTTTTTAAGTACTAAATTTATTTTTATATGAGTAGACAAAAAACGACTTTAATTTGGTTATTTTTTTATCAAGGTAATGTAGATTGTGCAAAATGTAAACATTGTGATAAAAACTTTTGTTACGAGAGTGTCGAAAACAGTTATATTTTACTTCAATCTGATATCCGTAACCGAAACTATCCGAAACTTACGGATAATCCGAAATAATTACATATCCGTAACCGTATCCGAAACCGATATAACTTAATTCCTTTATCCATATCCGTATCCAGATCCGAAATATAATATCCATAACATCCCTAGTCTTTACGTTGTTAAAGCATAAAGTTAACGCAACAAAAGTCAGTCAGTACCATACCAATTTCTTATCTTTGTCAGTCGAATACGTTTAATTTATCAACTTTTGCAATTAACTAAGCATCATCGATATTATTTTATTAAGAAAGTAATGTTTATTAAATACCTCATTATAGTGTTATCCATACCGTGATAACGTAAGCTCGTTAACTAAACCGTAAAGATAATTTATTTCTTTATATTATATGTGTATATTATTTATAGCGCATAGTAGTCATCATCAGCCCATATACGTCCCACTGCAGGGCACGGGCCTCCTCTACAACTGAAAGGGTTTAGGCCATAGTCCACCACGCTGACCTAGTGCGGGTTGGTGGACTACACACCTAAGAAATTCCTAAGAACTTTTAGGTGTTCAGGTTTTATCACGATGTTTTCCTTCACCGTTAAAGCAAGTGATAAATTGTATTAATTGAAGTGATGAATACACACATAACTTCGAAAAGTCAGAGGTGTGAGCCTGGGGTTTGAACCTGCGACCACCGAAATAGTATAATAATCGTCACATAATGTCATAAAAATATTTATGTCCCCTTAGGAAATTCTATAAGTATAACCAGCCTTCATGCTGTCTCATTAACAAAATTCAGAACAATCAGTTCAGTTGTCGGCGTGATGGGGTAAAATCCAAACATACACACCCACACACATACACACATTTACATCTGTATTCCCGAAACGCTAAGCCCCGTGGCGCAGTTGGCTAGACACCAGCTTGCGAAATGAGAGGCCGCGGGTTCGATCCCCGCACCGAGACAAATGTTTGTGTGATCCACAAAAATTTGTTTCGGGTCTGGGTGTATGTGAGACCGAAAAGTCTCTTGTAGTTTCTGATACCGACGACACAAGACTTGTATCTTAGAGTGGGATCAGAACTATGTATGTGAGTGTTGAGTGTAAAAAAAAAGGTTAATTTCAACACTCATACTTCACAACCGACGACTTATACCTCCATAATGGGGAGACTATTGCCGTTTTTAGATCACATTGCTAAACGAGCGTTCAGATAATGTATTCCTGAAAAAGTCCAACAACACTTTGTTCGACCCGAGAATCGAACCCTTAGTTTACGGCAAACAGTTATGCAGCGAGATTGGACAGTAGAAATTTAAATTGCAGATGGAAACCTTTTTTCACATAATTTTATGTAATTAAACATGCATAAATTTGATATACATATATACAGGGTGTATTCTGCGGTGATTACAAACACAGTGACATTAAAAAAAACTGTCAAAAATAAAAATAAAAAACGTTTTCCTTACAACCACATCCATGTATGATACGGTCTGTACACACCCTGTATGTGTATAATTTTACTCAGGATACAGCAAATACAATCACGCATGCAAAACGCGGATAGCAATTGTGTCGTTAATAATAATAACGTGGGTTGTGCATGACCGACATATTATCTGCTTGTCATATGACTGTTATCATTAGTATTTGTTTAGATAAAAATGGGTAAACTTTAATGAGAATAATATATGTTCCAACACTTGACATAGACGGTAAATGCGCTTGCAAGGTTGGTGCGGGTTTGTGAAATTGCCTTAGACATTTAAAAAATATCACATATTAATAGTATTTTGCTTGGTCTGTGTTTACAGAAATAGTTATAACGAGAAAAGAAAAATGATTAATTAAAATATAGTGGGCGAGTAGAATTTATTGCGACATAAATAATTTTTTTTGTAGAAATTTTTATTATTTACCAAATTTTTTTACACTCAAGACAAATTCCAACAAAAAAGAAAAAAATGAAAGAAAAAAATTAACTAAATGCACCGCACCGCATGTAACATTAGATCAGTTAGAACATTAAAAGAGAAAAAAAAGTAGAACGTAGTTCAGTTTCATAATTAAAATTTAATTTAGTTTCATAAAAATATTTTAGAAAGAAAAAAAAAGAAAAAAAATTTAAAGGGAGTAAGATATACAATAAAAATATTAAAATTTAATAGTACGTCTGCGTCATTGCGTTAGTATGTATAATTTTTAAAATAACTGTTCCGAGAATAGAATGTGGCATTCATTAATATATTCTGTCTTTATTTATCTTGAACTGGTTTCTAACACATTCTCTTCTGTCTGCTAAATTTATGTCAAACAACATTATGAGTAAATTTCCTGACACAGACTTACTTTACGATACTTATTTTAATATTTTTTGTCCTCTTACGTCGATTATATAGTTTTTTTTTTATAGTTGGAGTTGAGTTATGTTTACTTACAATTTTCATATCCCTCAATCTTACTAATATTATAAACGCGAAAGTTTGTATGTATGGATGTCTGGATGTCTGGATGTTTGTTGCTCTTTCACGCAAAAACTACCGAATGGATTTCAATGAAAGTTTACAATAATATAGCTTATACATCAGAATAACACATAGGCTATATATTTTTAAGATAGTGTGTGAATTGTCCAAAATATAACGATAATTGTCAAGTAAGTCGGCAAAAACTGCATCTGCGAGCTATTCTTGCGTACGCTGCAAAAACTGTAGAGTTTACACGTATATAATGTATAAGAGAAATGTTTATCTTAATAAGTCCTACAAAAAAGTCCGCGACAGCATATAACTATCTTTAAAATTACGAGGAATATGGTAAAAACAACAATTTCATTTTCTCATATAAACTGTTCTACCTAATTTCCTGTCAAACATTTTATGTTTATCCCGTCAATACGGTTAATGGTCCCCTCAAATTAAAGAACGTATTTAAAAAAAGGTTTTGAATCGACAACATATATCCACAATATTCGAACAATTGAGTATTTTTCATTTTAAAAATGCAGAATAATCAGTAATGAAAAATGAGTGACATTTTTATTAGTTGTCAAAAATGTATGCGAGCGTTCAGAAATTTATTTTTAAACTCCTTGGTTGTATCTGGTTTAAAATTTACAAACGAATGCAGGCTCGGTAGTCATCACGCTTCGTAATCTCAATAATGATTTCACTGATCCCAACGGATATACCCTTTGATTTTAGCATATATTGTCAATGCGAAAGTAACACTACTGTGTTATACTTCCACGCCTAAAATATTTGAGTTATTTGGATGATTTTTGTTATGGATAAAAACGGAAACATAAAAAGGGACATAGGTGACTTTTTTTTTAATTCATTAAGTGTAATTTGGGCACTTGGGAGACGTTTAATAGATTTACTTATTATCTTTCTGCACCCAACCCTGAAGTCTATGCGGACGGAGTCGCGGGCAAAAGCTAGTATTTAATATATTGTGATCCTTGGACCTAATGTGTCCTTCGTAAAAATCTAAACGATATTGGAGATAGAGCACTGCAAAATCAACCTTATTTAGATGTGAATGTAAATTATTTCAAAAATAATAATGTCGTTTTTCGCTTATCATCAGAAAACGGATGCGATGTGATAATATGAGGAAAAGTAAATAGTCTTTGCAAAAAATGCTGGACATCAATGTAAATGTATCGAATCATGAGTCTATCCTTATTTTGGACCACATATTCCATGAAATTCACTCTGTAAATGAAGGCAGTCAGTCTTCGAGT
Organism: Hemaris fuciformis; assembly: GCA_907164795.1. NCBI lineage: Eukaryota > Metazoa > Arthropoda > Insecta > Lepidoptera > Sphingidae > Hemaris > Hemaris fuciformis. The sequence goes on along the minus strand of OU015432.1, from coordinate 19,661,488 downwards.
AGGTACTTTATAACCTAAAAGGTTGCATTTTAGCCACTCTAATACTCCTTAGATTCGGTACCATATTTTTCTTCACTTATCAGGCTTTAATCTTTTTTCATACGACACATTTGATATGATCTTTTCTTCTTGAGATGTAGAGGAATAAACAAATTTCCTATTTAAAAAAAAACTGTAAATAAAAAAAAATGCCTGTTATTATTTTTGTTGAACAATGCGCCCCAGTTTAAGAAATCAATACGAGAGAAGTCAAATAGTTGCGATTTTTTAAACATACACTACATGAACAGTCGGATGACGTGTTGAGAAGTTGGAAGTTTAGGTAGTAGGGGATTCATAGTGTTATTTACATAGCTACCTTATCTGCACATCCAATGCACCGTTGACGATTGCTTATCAACTATAAATTCAAACCAGTTACTGTTAATTTCGTCACGAGAGCATATTTGGCTGGTTTGAAGTTGTTTGAATTTCAATAAAAATCTATTTAATAATTTCCAATTCCTATTTTAAGCATTTGCAAGTGTTTGTTTTATTTTAAGGTATGATATTATCCTTTTTTAATTTTACTGTCTTAAACCAACTTTTGTTAAGTATTTTTTTTTGTACTGGTTTTCTTTATTAAGATTAAAGAAAATCAATCGATTTATTTTAATATATCTTAAAGAGCAATAAAGGCACCTACTTTACTGAACTTTAATAGAACAAAAAAAAATGTTAAAGTTAAGTGCCTAAGCAACATGATATCGAAAGTGCTGGTGGTAGGATATTCGTATCCGTCCGGATGGCGACCACCGTACACAGGGCGTAAAACCCGCCATAGTGGCACATGCAAGTGTGCCGCGTTCCGGGATCAGCCAGTGTATATCCGGTTTTCGGGGGGGCTTCAATCATGGTGAAAGGATGACCGTGCCGGCAATTTTTTTGGCCGGTTTGTCGCGGTCGGCCCTTTGATCGCCATGATTGATAGTCCCCCAAACTTCTTCACAATAAGGTGAAGAGGTATTCGGCCGGCATGATTGTGTCGACCAACGGGAGACCATCATCTCTCGCTGGTCGGCACTTTTTCTGGACTCCATTGCGCTTACCATCAGGTGCAATGGGGTCACTTTGCCGTGCCAGAATAAAAAAAAAAAAAAAAAAAAAAAAAAAAAAGTAGACACCAGTGAACGTTTTAAACTTTAAAACTGTTATAGTATTACTGTATATGTATAGCAAACATATTTTTTTTACATACAATTAAATATAGATACTTTATTTCATATTATATTTATTTCATAATTAATTATAATGAAAGTTATTTATAAGTTCTAGATTATACATAATTTAAAAGTCATTTTTGTCTTTTTTTGACTAATCAGGAGGACTTCTAGATCCGTGTTGACAACTTCTCGCTTCACGAAAAATGCCTGTTAAGTATGGTTCTATGTAAGTCGTAATTCTCATAATTGGTGGTTGAGGCATATTATAGCATAGTATATTTATTTATAAAAATATTCTATGTCTTTCCTTATCTGTGGTGCGTTATTTTGTTTTGTGTGAAGTTTGTATTTTACGCAACTGGGACATGTAAATATATATTTGGGTAAAGGTTTTTTTATTCTAGTTTATGGTTTGATTACGTTTTTAATATTTTTTTCGGATATAGATATGCTTCAAGACACACGCTAAAATTATTATTATTTTTAAAATACAATTCTAAATTGTCGATGTAAATGAACATAACATAGAACTATTGAAACCTTCATGTTGTTTATCACTGTTTACTATTTTTTTTACATTTGTAACATACATTTTGATAGGAGAATAAACATCTGTACTGATCGATAACTCAGGTTGAACAAGAAGTAAGCTGAATTCGATGGCACCGTTCAGATTAATTGGGACAATTGGAAGTAGTTTTGGGCTTTTCCGCCGAACGCTCACTGAGAAACTCAATAATTGACATTACAAGTTCCTCATTATCTGTTCTTTAACTTTGAACACATAGTTATCAAAGTGTATCGTTGCCATATTACTGGTAATAATAGTTTTAGAAAAGTTCTCTCAAGAATATATTCCAATTCAAAAAATATCTTATTCATAAGCTAATTCTTATCATCAGCGAAAAGGCTTTTATATAATACTGTAATTTAGTTCCTTTCTGCTTTACACAAGTCTTTTTTTGCGGTAAGGTTTCACTTAACTATATCGAGAACTAGTCTTTTTGTATTTGTGATAAAACTGTTGCAAACCTTGAGAGGTAATCTCACCAATTATTTTTTGGACTATGATGCGTATTTTTGAATTCGTATAAAACAGTAGACATATATAAGAGAAATTTAAGATAAAGTTTAAAATCATTTATTGATATTTACCTTCATACCTAAAGTGTGATTATCGATTACTTTAACGGTGAAGTGAAACGTCATGAGAAAATCTGCACGCCTAAAAGTTCTTAGGAATTTCTTAGGTATGTAGTCCACCAACCCTCACTAGCCAGCGTGGTGGACTAAGGCCTAAACCCTCTCAGTTGGAGAGGAAACCTGTGTTCCAGCAGTGGGACGCATAGGGGCTGATGACGACCTAAAGTGTGTGTTTATTAAAATAAATACAATCAATCAATCACACTAACCTTATAACCACTAAACTTTTCCGTCTTACATATACCTAGATCGAAAGGTAAATTTTAAAAGTAACATTCAATACAGGCGACCCGGAATAAACATGTAAAAATATATTTAAAGATAGATATTTTCTCAATACACTCTCATTCACCAATAGACTTCTCATTAGCGTATCAGGCACGTGCAGTATAATAATTGTGAATAAGCTCGGTTCTTAAGATAATCATAGAATAATGTGTATTGAATACTTAACTAAACAAGATAAATAAACACAGATACACGTGATAATTCTATAATTGTTTATGTATTCTTGTCTATGCTTGTTTGTATATAGGTTTGACGTAAGCGATAGATTAGGTCCCGGATTTAAAGCCAGAACACACACCTTTAACTAACTAAACTTGCAGATTAGTATTTAACTATCGCTCTATTTGGTAGTAAAGGAAACATAGTGAGAAAACAGAGGTTTCTTCGTAAATTTTTGAGGCTACCTGAAGCCTAAAACTGCTTAAGCCAGCCTGGTAGATTCAGGGGTAATATCTTCGCAACAGAATGAAAGTCTCAGGTGACTACAGCGTAGCTCTATATTTTTCATCAAAGGCAAAATTAAAATATTTTGTATTCAAATATATTTCAAGTTCTTTTGAATCGTCAATATCGAAAAATATACTACCGTTCCAGAAATTTTTATCGCTGTGGAGATGAAGCGGCACAAAAATCTCCTTCAGCCACACGATACATCATATTTCAATTTTCAAGTCATCATTATAAAATTACATCTATCCACGGTATATTTTTAGTCTAACTGTTGTAAGTTAAGGTCATAACACAAATTATTTATGACTTATTACGCTTTGTCCTTTTCAAAGGTAACGCAGACAAATTGACAGACAAAAATACTTTTATTAAGGGCGTTTTTGTCATTAGTTACACTTTCACCCCCAATCATTAAAAAGTTATTATTTTAACATTACGGACATTTTAATTATATGTGTTTTGACGGCCCCGTGGCGCAGTTGGCTAGAAACCAGCTTGCGAAACGAGAGGACGCGGGGTCGAACCCCGCACCTAAACAAATGTTTGTGTGATCAACAAATATTTGTTTCGGGTCTACGTATTTGTGAAACTGAAAAAGTCTTTCGATTTTTCTGAAACCCACGACACAAGTATAGGGTCAGAACTATGTGAGAACATGTATGTGACTGTTGGGTGTATCAGAACGTTAAAGGTAAAATTTCGTGTATAAATGTTTGTACAAATCTATGTTTTGTATAAGAAATAATGTAAATATGTTGCTATTAACGGCATGTTTTGTGTCACTACGGAAACAGCTTGTGAGGAAATTTAATTATTTATACTGACGTTTATTTTTACAACAATTGTTTAGCCGCCGTAATGACTACGACAGCAATTAGCGTTAGGCCAACAAGTGACATTCAGATAAACCTTCGTTTTTATAGTGCAAATAGATTTCTAGGTAAATGTAGTTGAGGCCATCGCAACAACACGGCCGGGATGGTAATGCATCTCATCTAATTTGTTTATGGTATTGATAGTTTCCGAATGTGTGCTTCAAGACACACGCTAAAATTATTATTATTTTTAAAATACAATTCTAAATTGTCGATGTAAATGAACATAACATAGAACTATTGAAACCTTCATGTTGTTTATCACTGTTTACTATTTTTTTTACATTTGTAACTTACATTTTGATAGGAGAATAAACATCTGTACTGATCGATAACTCAGGTTGAACAAGAAGTAAGCTGAATTCGATGGCACCGTTCAGATTAATTGGGACAATTGGAAGTAGTTTTGGGCTTTTCCGCCGAACGCTCACTGAGAAACTCAATAATTGACATTACAAGTTCCTCATTATCTGTTCTTTAACTTTGAACACATAGTTATCAAAGTGTATCGTTGCCATATTACTGGTAATAATAGTTTTAGAAAAGTTCTCTCAAGAATATATTCCAATTCAAAAAATATCTTATTCATAAGCTAATTCTTATCATCAGCGAAAAGGCTTTTATATAATACTGTAATTTAGTTCCTTTCTGCTTTACACAAGTCTTTTTTTGCGGTAAGGTTTCACTTAACTATATCGAGAACTAGTCTTTTTGTATTTGTGATAAAACTGTTGCAAACCTTGAGAGGTAATCTCACCAATTATTTTTTGGACTATGATGCGTATTTTTGAATTCGTATAAAACAGTAGACATATATAAGAGAAATTTAAGATAAAGTTTAAAATCATTTATTGATATTTACCTTCATACCTAAAGTGTGATTATCGATTACTTTAACGGTGAAGTGAAACGTCATGAGAAAATCTGCACGCCTAAAAGTTCTTAGGAATTTCTTAGGTATGTAGTCCACCAACCCTCACTAGCCAGCGTGGTGGACTAAGGCCTAAACCCTCTCAGTTGGAGAGGAAACCTGTGTTCCAGCAGTGGGACGCATAGGGGCTGATGACGACCTAAAGTGTGTGTTTATTAAAATAAATACAATCAATCAATCACACTAACCTTATAACCACTAAACTTTTCCGTCTTACATATACCTAGATCGAAAGGTAAATTTTAAAAGTAACATTCAATACAGGCGACCCGGAATAAACATGTAAAAATATATTTAAAGATAGATATTTTCTCAATACACTCTCATTCACCAATAGACTTCTCATTAGCGTATCAGGCACGTGCAGTATAATAATTGTGAATAAGCTCGGTTCTTAAGATAATCATAGAATAATGTGTATTGAATACTTAACTAAACAAGATAAATAAACACAGATACACGTGATAATTCTATAATTGTTTATGTATTCTTGTCTATGCTTGTTTGTATATAGGTTTGACGTAAGCGATAGATTAGGTCCCGGATTTAAAGCCAGAACACACACCTTTAACTAACTAAACTTGCAGATTAGTATTTAACTATCGCTCTATTTGGTAGTAAAGGAAACATAGTGAGAAAACAGAGGTTTCTTCGTAAATTTTTGAGGCTACCTGAAGCCTAAAACTGCTTAAGCCAGCCTGGTAGATTCAGGGGTAATATCTTCGCAACAGAATGAAAGTCTCAGGTGACTACAGCGTAGCTCTATATTTTTCATCAAAGGCAAAATTAAAATATTTTATATTCAAATATATTTCAAGTTCTTTTGAATCGTCAATATCGAAAAATATACTACCGTTCCAGAAATTTTTATCGCTGTGGAGATGAAGCGGCACAAAAATCTCCTTCAGCCACACGATACATCATATTTCAATTTTCAAGTCATCATTATAAAATTACATCTATCCACGGTATATTTTTAGTCTAACTGTTGTAAGTTAAGGTCATAACACAAATTATTTATGACTTATTACGCTTTGTCCTTTTCAAAGGTAACGCAGACAAATTGACAGACAAAAATACTTTTATTAAGGGCGTTTTTGTCATTAGTTACACTTTCACCCCCAATCATTAAAAAGTTATTATTTTAACATTACGGACATTTTAATTATATGTGTTTTGACGGCCCCGTGGCGCAGTTGGCTAGAAACCAGCTTGCGAAACGAGAGGACGCGGGGTCGAACCCCGCACCTAAACAAATGTTTGTGTGATCAACAAATATTTGTTTCGGGTCTACGTATTTGTGAAACTGAAAAAGTCTTTCGATTTTTCTGAAACCCACGACACAAGTATAGGGTCAGAACTATGTGAGAACATGTATGTGACTGTTGGGTGTATCAGAACGTTAAAGGTAAAATTTCGTGTATAAATGTTTGTACAAATCTATGTTTTGTATAAGAAATAATGTAAATATGTTGCTATTAACGGCATGTTTTGTGTCACTACGGAAACAGCTTGTGAGGAAATTTAATTATTTATACTGACGTTTATTTTTACAACAATTGTTTAGCCGCCGTAATGACTACGACAGCAATTAGCGTTAGGCCAACAAGTGACATTCAGATAAACCTTCGTTTTTATAGTGCAAATAGATTTCTAGGTAAATGTAGTTGAGGCCATCGCAACAACACGGCCGGGATGGTAATGCATCTCATCTAATTTGTTTATGGTATTGATAGTTTCCGAATGCCAATATTATTATTATGAAAGTGAGTTTGTTATGTTGCACTCTTTAACTGCTGGATCAATTTTTTATAAGTTTTGGGACAGATTAATGAAATACTGGAAACGTTGCCTTTAGGATGCTTCATATAACACTAATAAACAAAATCTTAATTGATATGTGTGACTAAAGATGCGGACTAAAGATAAATTAACAATTATATTTCAATTTTGAACTGATTTTACTATATTTTATTTAGTTAGAAATATATCCTGTAAGAAATTATAGACCCGTCTATGATTTTATAATCATCATAATACTTACACAAACAAATCAAAAAGTCTCGTGGTCTTGCAGCACAAGTACTTATATGCTGTGCGATCTAGAGGTCCCAGGTTCGATTCTCGGTTGGGGCAAAGTTTTATTGGGTTTTTCCATTAGGAAATCAGTAGCAGCAGGGATTTTGGAATTGTGCCGATTTTGCAATCGGCTCGCCCCCAATTCCGTAGGGCCCAAACATACCTGGCGAACTTTGTGTGTAGATCACCTCTGCCTATCTGTTCAGGAAATATAGGTGTGAGGTTGTGTGAATGAACAAATCAAAAAATGAACAAAAGTTTTGACCTTTTTCTTGTACGACTAATGTACCTTGTTTGTTATTGTTTATATACATACATAAACTCACGCCTGTATTCCCCGAAGGGGTAGGCAGAGGTGCATTTCTGCACCCACATTTCGCCAAGTATGTATCAGTCCCACGTAATAGGAGGCGAGTCTATTGCCGTTTTTCGGGCACATTTCCAGACTCCGTGCTGTTACTAAGAATTTCCTAATGGAAAAACCCAACAACACTTTGCCCGACCCGGGAATCGAACCCAGGACCTCTAGATCGCACGACACATACTTGTACCGCGAGACCACGAGGCAGTCTATTGTTTATATATTATTATTGTTTATATATTTATCAAATTTATCAAGATCTGAAAATTACGCAAGGATTACATTACTATATTATCTGAATAATTTCGCTCGCGATTTTAAAGTGTGCGTAAAGGTTAATGTATGTACATGTATGCATACTAACATAGCACCGCATTATACCTATATACCAGATATTTTTGGAAGTGAAAAAATGTTATTTATAACGTTGCCATGGCGGAACTTATGTATTACACTACGAAAATTAACTATGAGAATGCGTAACGAATTTGTTTTACATTGATTTATATTTAGCATTGTTTTGGCTACAAGTAGTAAAATTTATGAGTATATTTATAACACCGTTTCAATATACATATAAACAAAGAGTATATATTGTTTTTATTTATTTTTATGACTTTTCTTGTGTTTGTTTTTCTTTGGCGAATCTTTGGTGTGTTTGTGCGGCGCACCGGGCGGCTGCGGCATTACGGTTGGCGCTTCTCGCTCACGTACCGTGGTCGCCCCACTCGGCGCGGAGATGGCCACCGGGGGGTTTTGGTCGGTATGCCGGTATAGGGATATTGTTAGGGACCCAACCCGGCACTAACATCTGCGCGGACATGACGTTGGCGCGCGTCGGGCTGGAAGACCGGTGACCCCGACATACGCATCCCACCCCCCCCCTTCCCCCGGGGCTGGCGGGAAGTAGAGCAATAAACAGCTTTCCCCTCGAGAACAAAAAAAAATATAATAATGGTGTGTGTGTGCGTTTGTTGGATTAGATAGAAAAATATAATTGATATCTAGTAGCTACTCCTGTCGTCAACCATTTCACATAATGTTACGAATCTTGGTTGCTGTTTAAACATTGCACTGTTATCTAAGACCATCTTCTTCGGTCATGATTTCGAAACTAATATAACGCTGGCCTTGAGAAGGTTGTTAGATTTCACTAAGCCTAAATACAAGTACTATATTTAATGGTATAAAACCCGTCAGAGTGACTTACGTGTTCCGGATTAAGTCTGTGTATATAATTAATGAATAATCCGACGGAATTGCGCTAACTTGTGAGAGATACTCGTGTATTTTCTGTTAATATAACCTTTATTGTTAGTAGCCATTGGGGTGATTTTTCCACGAAAATATATGTAAAAAGACTCACTAGTGTCTAGACCTCAGTATGGTTTTGTGTACTTTGAAATTGATGTAACTTTGGAAAGTCACAGATCGATTCAGGAACACAGGACCATAATGGAAATGTCTGTTCTGTTCTTCTTGACAACTAATTCATATAGTTACTTCACTGTTAATAAATGTCAATAAAATAAATATATAAGTTCACGCCTGTATATATCGACAGGTATGTATCAGTCCCGCGTAATAGGGGACTAGCCTATTGCCGTATTTCGGGCACATTTCCACACTCCGAACTGCTACTAAGAATTTACTCATGGAAAAATTTAATAAAATAAATAAATAATAAATAAATACACCCAACAGTCACATACATAGTTCTGACCCCACATTAAGATACGAGTCTTGTGTCATGGGTATCAGAAACTACGAGAGACTTTTCGGTCTCACATACACCCAGACCCGAAACAAATATTTGTGGATCACACAAACATTTGCCTCGGTGCGGGGATCGAACCCGCGGCCTCTCGTTTCGCAAGCTGGTGTCTAGCCAACTGCGCCACGGGGCTGTCGAATAATAACACTGCCCGACCCGACATTTGAACCCAGGACCTCTAGATCTTACGGTACATGCCTGAGCCGCGAGACCACGAGGCAACAACGACAGCGAATTATTCTTACCTATACAATCAATTATTGTTATGCATCATTTACTAATGATTACTGGTTAGTATAAAATGCTTGCTTTATGTATTAGAGGATAAGAGCGTAATAAAATAATGTTTTATACCCAGGAAGTTTTGCATGTCGTTCGTTGAGACCAAGATTCAAGTATTGTGTGGGTATTAATTGTGATCGTGCAAAACTGCAAGACTTTTCGTTGGAACACAGAAACACTTGTCTCGGTGCGGGGATCGAACCAGCGGCCCCTCTGTTCAGAATTAGGTACCCAATTAACTCTGATAGACTGTCACTGTAAGTACATAGTACAAGGTGCAAACAGTTGATCGAAAACTAAGACAGACGCCGTAACTATTATAATCTGTCAGTTTTCTAGTTTGGCCTGTTTACACCTTGTATATGTACTATATACTAGTATATAATATGAATGATATTTTTTTATGAGAACAATAAGAAATAAACATGACATAAAAACGTGCCTTTTCTCTGCGGGAGGTAATTAATATCAGAGACGCTCCTTGTTTTTGTCACTCCTCTTTTTTGGCGATAACCTATGTATTGATAATAAAGTTATCTAATACCGACCTATTAACCTTATTTAATGCAAAATATTATATCATAATCACAAACTCGGGGATTACAATACGCCACAACAATTCCATATAGGTACTATTATCTATTTAAAAACAGAATTGTGGAAAAATAATATTATAATATAAAAAGCACTGTCTGCAGATTTATTGCTGCAGTACAGCAATTTGATTCCTACAAATTAAAATAATAGGTACTTGACCCTCCACCCTTTTCATTGATATAGGTCTGAAATCCCTAGCAAAATCTGGGCCTTATATTAATTATAAATTATACTTAATATTTTTAATAATATAAATTAGTATCACTATTAGAAATATTACAAATTATTTGGTTTTTATAATTTTAAAATATTAAAAGTCTTCAATGAAAAGAAAACATCGAATTTTCCCATGAGCTCTTTCGTTCGAGTATTTGCTGCGTCACCAAAGTCGTACACCGTGTAGATAATCCGATAATATTTTTTATTATCCAATTAAGATGTGTTAATAATATTTCAAAGTCTTTGACACTATAATTGCATAATGAACCGCGCTATCAGCTGGGTCATGTTTATCGTCTTATCGCTAGCTTAAGCACGTGCGCGAGTTTCAAATTTGGTGGTGATTTTGTATGGCCCATAAATTATATTGAGAATTTATACACACCCATATACCAAATCCTTGAAGCGATAGGCTAAGGTGAATTTCTTTTTCTGCACCCACGTTGTCCCAACTTCCAGTGTTTAAACGAGATGAGACTTTACCCGTTTTTCGGTCATGTCTCTCGCGTTTAATGAGAATTTTTAAACGGAAAAATACAAAATAATTCAATCAAACATCCGAGAACAAAACCCAGGATGTTTTTAATCTTACATCACATGTTTATGCCGCGGGATAATACAAGACAGGTTAATTCTAAAGTATGTTTTTAAAGTCAAAGAGAAAGTTAAAATATTGTTCTTCAAAAGATGTGACTGTTGGTTGAATATTATCAATTATTAATCCTTCTGATAGACTCCGAGATAAATCTAGTTAGACAGCTCAATATTTTTTTAACTACCTTCGTATAAAACTGCTAACATCGAGACAATTTTTTAAAAATTTAATAATAGCTTGAAGTTTCTGACAAAGCTCCAAAAATATATTAAAAGTATAAAGTCTAATATTTATTATAAAATAATTCTAGAATCTAACACCGTTTACACTAAGCAAACGAAAGGTGAATGTCCGAATATCGCAATCGATTTTCACTTATTCGATTATCGATTCGTCTCAGGCACAATCCTTGTTGTAAGCACTAACTGCCGATAAAATCGAAACGTGATGATGTTAAAATATTCACGAAGACACTCCTTTTAGTGGCCTTATTTATGTAATGGAAAACTTGAATTTCCTGCGAGGAACCTTCGTTCTCGAATTAGCAACATATTGCAATGACCTCTACGTTCAAATATGTCGACATCGAGACTTAGGTTTTTGTTTCATCAAGGATTTATGTCCAGAATTTACCTTCAGATATCCCGCAAGTAGCACATCAATGTAGGGACTGACCTTTAATTCAAATAGAAGTAGAAAGATTTGTATTTTTATTTACCAATCTTTTTTTAATATACTTGTCATTAATAAAAATTAAATATTTTGTTACCAGTTCATTTTATAAAATATTTAGAAGTTGTTCGTTTAAAAACATCTGAAATTAGCTTAATTAATGTCTTTAGATGACATCATAATATATTTTTAAAATAAAAATTACCTACTCATGTCTAACCGTCTTGCTAGCGCAGTTGGTAACGGTGTATATGTAAAACTAAAGGGGCAGAATTATTCTGTGCACTATATCTAATGATTGGTGATCCAATGAATCAAATTCCAACCAACTTCCTAAGATTGGAAAAGTCGTTCTTAATTATTGATATCAAAACACACTTCTTGTATTATGGTGTCATATCTATTTGAATTTCCGGTGTGTTTATTTACTTAATTAATTTATTAAGCACGGAATGTGTACTCCGTACAGATAATAGTCAATAAACTTCGCATAATATGTCAAGTGAATGCTGTTCACATGTTATAATTGTCTTCAAGAAGGGTTAAGAGGGGTCGAAGTGACCGATAACACCCAGCGATCGTAGTTATGGAAACAATGAACCTTCTTTTGTTTATGCAATGTCATAGTCGCTCATTCAGCTGTTAATTACTTTACTTACTGTTTAGACTTTAGACCAAAAGCGATTAATTAATTATTAATTTTTGAATGTATTTTTGTATAATTTATATTTAAAAAGTGTGTGTGTACTTATGTGCACGCATTAGAAGTTATACCACACGACTGAAGTAAAACTTATAAATACGCCCAACAGTCACATACATACTTCTTAGTTTACACAACATATTACATTTCTGAACGCACTCATAAATATTTGACAATTAATAGGTAAATATGGCAATCCTTTTTTATTACTGTCACAATTCTACATTTTTAAAATCTAAAACATATAAACTTTTTTTGATAAATATTCAATCCGAAACATATTAAAACCTTTCTGATCAATTTGAGAATTACATTTAACATAGGCAGCTTCAATCTGTCAATTATATTGGAGCACATAGGCAGCTTTAACGTCTTACTTTTGTGTTACAGTGATGCGCGCGCATCTTAAAATTTCACTCTCCTCATTTTTTTCATAACGCGCCTAAAAAAGTATAACTTCTAAAGTGGGTAAGAATATATTTCAAAATAAAGTAAACATTAAGAATGAATTCCGAGGAATTCGACTTGTGTTAACATATATTTTTTTGTTGTTAAAATAACCAGAATTTAATGAGCCATATTATGTATATAATTGTGTTAATTAGTGAGACACAATAGAAATCGAATTGTTTTTTGACTCAATTTGAACCGTGTTTTGTGCCCCAATATGTATTTTATTGAAGCAAGGGACATGGAATACACGCGGCTATGTTACAATTACACAGAGACGTACTATATATTTGATATTTGAAATCAATTTCTTAACTACAATTTCATTTATGTAAAGTTTCATTTATGTTTATTTTTAATTTTGTTGTGTTTAATTATCTTTGTCTTAATGTATAATAATTTATAAAGATACTTTAATTATTGCCTAGCTAAATGGCTAGTTATTGTTTTCTTGCAATTTTATTATCCATTTATCCTTCTATCGAAACGAGTTCTTTTACTGTAGTACTTTAAAATGCCAAGCCTATGTTTGTTATTTCGACATCATCCATGGCTTTGTTGATTTATCACCAGCCTTTAAAAGACAATTGTTCGTGAATCCCACAAAAAGTTTATTCAAAAAAATTAGATTTCGATATCCGGATTATAGGTATGTCTGACTGTTTGATGTATTTGAATTGTATGGGGCTTAATATCACAAATAACTTATTAAATATATTTTTTCTTGTTCCCAGGAATGACTCGGTGCCGTTTATCAAAAATGGCACCCCTGTTACTGTTACGAAGATGGCAGTGCCGCAGAAACAGAACTATAGTAAAGCAGCCAGGGGCAAAGCTCTGCGTCAGATTATGGCCTCCTTCGTGGCCAATCTAGGAACGATCAATACTGGCATGGCATTCGGCTTTTCCGCCTTTGCCTTGCCTCAACTGCAGAAATCAAGTCTCCAGATTACTGAAAGCCAGTCTAGTTGGATTGGTAAGTCAACTATAGAACTTGTATTACATAGTTATACATAGCAAGGAAGTCTCTCTAAAAGGTTTTCAGTGAAGCTTGCTTTGTTGTTCGTGTGAATGATCGATTGATAGGCATATTTAGATAATTATTACTTTCACGAAAACTTTGTTTCTTTACATCATATATACTGCAACAGAGCGAAAGAGGGTAGGAAGCATTGACAAAGTAATATTCTACTGGCGTAGTCTTAATAGAAACTGAAAAAAAATATTTTTGTAATTCATGTAAGAAGTCGCAAAATCTTTTGGCCATTTTTTTTTATTAATTTGCGATTTCGCTCGTAGTATGTTACTGTGATTACGCCCTCAGTTTATTGGGTTTTTTCATTAGAAAATTCTTAGTAGCAGCACGGAGTATGGAAATGTGCTTGAAAATAACATACTAACATACTAACATACGTATGAAGCTAATATAAAGCGTATAAAAAAAGGCAATAGGCTCACCCCCATTACGTGGGACTGGTACATATCTGGCCAAATGTAGGTGCAGAATTGCGCCTCTGTCTACCCCTTCAGGGACTATAGGCGTCAGGTTATGTATCTACATATGTATGTTAGTTAATACATCTATTCGTTCAAATTATTTATTGAACGAAACAAATGACAGCAATGCAATTTAAATTGATATTCATTAGATGGTAATACCAAGTCATATTTAATATTATCCGGTTCGAAAATATTACTAAATAGTAATATTTTTATATACTAAATAGTTATCATAAATATTAGCACGGCATATATGATTAAGCTAGGCCGATCAATTAATAAGGACAATTTGACGTTTGATCGTATTCTATAATCTAGATGTACTTGGCATATTAAATTACCAATATTTATTTTAAATGCTATTAATGTGAAGGAAATTCTCAAGTTAGCCTGTTTCCAGTACGCAGTTTCTCTTATCAAAGACTATACATCACTGATAACAGTTGCAAATAGTGTGGATACCCAACGTATTCCGCGTTAAGATTAATTACGTACCTCACTTATGTCATTAATTAATCATGGATGGCTAATTTCATAATGGGTAACATCATTGTAACCTTGGTAAACGTTTCCTTTTATCGAATTAATTCAAATTTTATGAAACAGAAGCAAAAAAAACAAAGTCACGTTCTAAAATCATATTCGTAATAGAATAAGAACATCAAAATTTTGAAAATGTATGCAACTTGCTACTTGTATGCAGCCAATAGGGTAGATTACTGTAGAACTTTACATACTGACACATCCTCCGTACAAAAATCATACAAAATCTTTTTTTTTATTTGCCATAACGTATAAGAAAGCCATGTGATTATTTATATCAAGTTCATACGTTTTTATCTTTAGTAGTGATAATTATTGTCAAATGTAAGTATTTCTCTGTGGCAGAAGTCATATAGCGACTAAGAGATTCGGCCGAGAATTAGAAAAAAAGGAAACGCTCATTGATGTGAGCGTCCGCGGCATTCACGTGGCCATGTGTTCTGCCGCACATCTCGGGATCGTACATCTGTAAGGGCGCACCTCCCCCGTAGTACGCCTAACAAGACGTTTATAGGCTGATAAGTATAACGCTTATTTACATAAAAAAACAGTGATGGCCTCGAGGTGTAGGCGCGCGGTCGAGAATTTCGGCGGTCGCAGGTTCAAACCCCGGGCACACACCTCTGACTTTTCGAAGTTATGTGTGTATTCACAATGAATTATCACTTGCTTTAACGGTGAAGGAAAACATCGTGATAAAACTTGCACACCTAAAAGTTATTAGGAATTTCTTAGGTGTGTAGTCCGCCAACCCGCACTAGGCCAGCGTGGTGGACTAAGGCCTAAACCCTCTCAGTTGTACAGTAGGCCCGTGCCCAGCAATGGGACGTTTATGGGCTGATGATGTTGATGATGATGATGATGACATGAAAATAATTCATTTCTGCTACGACTATTGTTTGCTTCTTGGCTGTTAACACTTTGTTTTTTTTTTCACAGCTAGTCTCAGCGCTGCTGGCACACCAAT
Source organism: Hemaris fuciformis (assembly GCA_907164795.1). Classification (NCBI taxonomy): domain Eukaryota; kingdom Metazoa; phylum Arthropoda; class Insecta; order Lepidoptera; family Sphingidae; genus Hemaris; species Hemaris fuciformis. The sequence continues at coordinate 19,645,797 of OU015432.1, read as the reverse complement.
TGGATGCATCCTCAGCGGTTACCTCATGGACTCCATAGGCCGTCGTCTCACCCTCATTATAACTGAAATTCCACTTATCCTTGGCTGGTTAATGATCGCGGCCGCGCAGAATGTTCCCATGATTTACGTAGGTATGTTGACGACAGCGTTAGTTTGTAAAAATGTGTTCAGCAACTGTCAATAGAGAGATATGAAATGAAATCAATTTACTAAGTGACCGGTGATCTAGTGGTCAGTCTACGTTCTTCCCAACAAAGCGACTCTTTTCCTTTTTTTTTCTAGATACCCTCTATTATCAAAATCTGATTATCATCATTATTAGTACATCTTCTATTTTCCACTGCGTTTCGGTACATAAATCTGTAATTAATCACATTAGACTTTTTTTAGTTTTTATTTGAATATCTACAATAAAATTCAATTGGTTTTGGAAAAATTACTAATCGTCAAATAGTTTCACTCCGATTTTAATTCTATCCTAGTTCTAAACAGAATTCTTTCAGAATTGCCCATTCATTACGGCGGCAGTTAATGTTCGTAAAAACAATTAAACTAGGTCACTGGATTTTATTGATATATTTGAACAATTCCAGGCAGGTTGATGGTTGGTTTTGGATCTGGAATGGTTGGAGCGCCGGCCAGGGTGTATACGTGCGAAGTCTCGCAGCCCCACCTGCGAGGAATGTTGGGCGCTTTGGCATCCGTTGGTGTGTCCACAGGAGTTCTGATACAGGTCAGTTTATCAACAATCTTCTGCCCTGTGGCAAGGGGGCGTTAGAATACCACCACGGTATCCCTTTGGGGCCCTTGCGGTTGCTGGACAGGGTTTTGGTCGGTATGCCGGCGTAGGGTTTTCGATAGGGACCCAGCCCGGCACTAGCACCTGCGCGGACATGGCGTTGCCGTGCGCTGGGCTAAAAGGCCGGTGACCCTGACATACACTTCCCGACTCCCTCCCTCCTGGGCTGGCAGGAAGTAGGGCTATAAACAGCTTTCATCATGGTAGGCACGCTCTATTCACCCCCAAACTACAGTCCTGACATATTTGTTTTCCATTTTCCTCGTTCATTCTGCCACACATTTCCGTCAACTAAAATTCTTCTGACAATGATCGAACGATACAAAATATACAATGCATGCATTCTTATGTGCTCATTGACATTAGAAACTCGTGATTAGAAATTTATTTTAAGTTAACGAAGTGAAAAGCAAAAGGAGCTATCGTGTCTGTTGTTTTAAATATCAAAAGACGGACGTCTTCGGCACGTCGATTATAAATATCTAACACATACAGACTACTTAATGGTCTCGCGGCGTAAGGATGTGCCGTGCCATCTAGAGGTCCCTGGTTCGATTCCCGAGTCGGGCAAATTGTTATTTTGTTTTTCCAATAGGAAACTCTCAGTAGCATCACGGAGTGTGGAAATGTGTCCGAAAAACGGCAATAGACTCGCCCTCTATTTCGTGGGACCAATACACACCTGGCGAAATGTGGATGCAGAAATGTACCTCTGTCTCCCCTTCGGGGAATATACATAGTTTTGCTTGGGATAGAGCGCCGGATAGTTATTTTTCCAGAAAAAACTATTTGACTATGGTGTGTATGTGTATAAATACTATCGAATTGTCTGGAAATATTGTGAGCAGCACTTACAATGATATACTGTCCCATGAATGCTAATGAAAGAAGCCTTTAAGGAAACAGTTTCCTTGAATCGAAAGACAACGCCATTGTGGCGCTTAGTAATAACGTTCTCTTGTTCAGTTTATCTTCGCCACTTAGTTTTAATAGAACAATATATTTTTTTATTTATAAATTAATAAGAAGAGTGTGTGTTACTACGTTTTCACATGAGTCAATCGCGGTAATATAAACTTTTCGACTAGGGTTATAACTCATTTGTTAGTGATTAAAAAGTGTTCAGGGCCTTATAAAGATAAGGCCCATTTCGAATGAAAAAAACTAATATATTAACTTAAAGATGCATTCCTCACCGAGTTATTATTAGAGAATTGCTAATTCAAAAAAGCGAGCACGTGAGCCGACTAAATGTGTTAAAGAGAAAAATTATTATATTTTCGCTACAATTTCTTTGTGCAGTATTTTTTGACAGCACGATGCAAATTAATTTTAATTCACATGAAAATGTCCTAATTCATGCTAAATAGTATCCTAACTAGGTATGTGCAAAATAAGATGTGATCGACAAATCATATGCCACGATTGATATTGATATTAATATCCGCGACATAGCGCTTAAAAAAAGGAACTAGATTTAACAGGATTATTTACGTATTAGAATATACCTTATACTTTTTCGAATCGTTATTCCACAGGGTTAGGTAGATATTATGGACAGGGCTGCCAGCAAATAAATCGCAGCTATACGGTTTAGTATCTGCAATTATACGAAATTTGATTGCATTATACATTATACCATTCTGTAATTTACCTCGTTTTTTTTTTAGAAATTTTTGTTAGCTACATATGTAAATGGTCGAAAAGTCGAGACTCGAGAGTAGTTCTTGTTTTTTTTTTAGAATTTTACTTAGCTAGATAAATGGTCGAAAAGTCGAGATTCGACAGTTTTTTTTTAGTATTTCAGTTACCCTACCCATATAAATGCTCGAAAACTCGAGACTGGACGATAGCTCTTGTATTTTTTTTTAGTTACACTAGCTTTTAGACAGTATGATTTCATCCCGTATGTTTTTGTATCGTATTATACGAAATGCTCATGGATACAATACACCATCCGATTATACATATTTGTATCCAATTATACAATCTGGCAGCCCTGATTATGGATCTTCTTGACATACCAAATTTGTTAATGTTAATTACTTTATTTTAATAAATTAGTTAATTCTTTATTATTTTTTAATAAGGCTTTTGACAATACGTTTTAAACTTAAACCAGGAGGCGAAACGTGGGTGCAGAATAACACCTCTGCCTGTCATTTTGGAAACAACAGCAAAATATTTAAAAATATCTGTTTATTAGTTTCTTGAAAAATAAACGATTGGTACATTTTTTCCCTCAATCCACAATTTTTTGATTTTGCTATGGACACATTTTTCCGAGATTTGTATTACTCTAGGCTTATTTACCAAATCAAATAGCACGTGACCACAATATAAGCAGTTTCTTCACGCGGTTAAAAATCTCTATGCTCTAATGCGTAAATAATTGAAAACCGTTTTCCCGATTAATTTTATTTTAAATGTATTAATATATTTCACGTGATTTAAATAATTCATTCATCATCATCATGCGCCCATATACGTCCCACTGCTGACCTTAGTCCACCACGTTGGCCTAGTTATTTAGTATTTAAATAATACCTACCCATACTTTAATTTAATTACAAAAACAACTCCACATGACATGCCATTAGCAATAATGTTTGGGACATAATTGAAAATCGAAAATTCTTTCTTAAATAATAGTACATAAAATACATAATATCTTCTTGATAACATTTAAATAAATTATCGTCATTATTCAAAGTTTAAATGATTGAATGCTATCTGTATACAACTATTAGAATAGGAAGCTTCGTCTAAAACTTTAGTATGAGATTCTAGATGTCTTTTACTCGTATAGAGACACAATAGTGTGTGTCATATGTAATTATTACTTAATTTTTTTGTTGAATACGTCCAGTTGTAAGATTTTAGGAGTTCATTTGTTTTTTCGTTGTCTTCTAACAACCCTTAACATTACCAATGAAAATATTTATTTGGATAAGAATATTCATACAGACGTTTTATATGTTACTGTGTTGACTGAAAAAGTACATCTACATATATGTCGAAGCGTCGACGCATCCCCACTGTGCATCCAACGTAGGGTATAAATATAGCCGCTCGATCGAGAATGATTCATTCTCGCTCGGAACGCCGGACCGAACGGAGCTCTGCACTAAGTTTTTGAAATTACCTCCAGAAGTTTTACTGTCACTATTTAAAAAAAAACAATAACGCCCAAGACTCCGACATATATATTTTTGTTACTCAGTCCTGCAACACACGACTGAATGGATTTTCTGAAATGTAATTTACAGTGCGTTTGTTACTAAGAGTCACTTTAAGAAGCTTTTATCTCTGAAAAGTATGCTATATCAGTTATTTACCCGTGGTACCTTAACTGCGTCTTATTTCACCAATTATCATCATCATCATCAGCCCAAATACGTCCCACTGCTGGGTACCGGCCTCCTCTACAACTGAGAGGGTTTTAGGCCGTAGTCCACCACTATGGCCTAGTGCGGGTTGGCGGACTACATACCTAAGAAATTCGTTAGGTGTGCAGGTTCTATCACGATGTTTTTCTTCACCGTTAAAGCAAGTGATAATTCATTGTGAACACACATAACTTCGAAAAGTCAGAGGTGTGTGCCTGGGGTTTGAACCTGCGACTGCCGAAATTTTCGACCGCGCGCCTAATCCTCGAGGCCATCACTGCTTGAATTTCACCAATTATAATTGTCTTTTTTACGTGATATAGTTCAAAATTTTGTCTGCCGCTTTGCTGTGAAAGAAAGTGGACAACTCTTTGTTTTCCAACTCCTCCTGTATATTATTTCTGATTTATTCCGTTGCCGGATCATGACAAATTAGGCTCCCTTAAATTCGTTGAGCTTCAGTGCTCGACGTCAATACTGTTCGTGTCGCTGTTGATCCTGGAGCACAGGAGTGAGTGAGCAAATTATAACATATTTTAATGTTTGTGGTTTACATCAACAAAGTCAACACGCCTAGTATCAAATCTAGATTCAAATCGGGATTTTCCTTTACAGCCTTGGATATTCTCTACAAACGGTAACCAGTTAAACGATGTTTAATATACAACATAACCGTCAAACATACAGGTAGTTGAGACAAGTTGAAAACTAGAAACATTTAGCTATAAAACAACTTGTAGAGGTTTCTATAGTAGATAGATATGCAAATTTTACGGTCACGGCGTAATCAGGGCTGCCAGCAAATAAATCGCAGCTATACGGATTAGTATCTGCAATTATACGAAATTTGATCGCATTATACATAACCATTCTGTAATTGAGCTCTTTTTTAATATATTTTTTTAGAATTTTCGTCAGCTACATAAACGGTCGAAAAGTTGAGACTCGAGAGTAGCTCTTGTATTTTTTTTTAGAATTTTACTTAGCTAGATATATGGTCGACGTCGAGATTCGAGTTTTTTTTAGAATTTCTGTTACCGTACCTAGATAAATGCTCGAAAACTCGAGATTGGACGGTACCTCTTGCTTTTTTATTTTAGTTATCCTAGCTTAAAGACAGTTTGATTTAATCCCGTACGTTTTTGTATCGTATTATACGAAATGGTCATGGATACAATACACCATCCGATTATACATATTTTGTATCCAATTATACAATCTGGCAGCCCTGGGCGTAATTGTCGCACGAGGCATGTTTGTCCAAGTAAAATTAGTATGTGGGTGCAAACAAACACGTATAATATGTTCAGTCACGCCTGACGTTCTGCATGATTGATTTTGATGAAAAATGTGGGCGTGGGCTTCGCGAATTCATCAAGATCAAGGGTAATTGATTGAACTTGTCTACACCGTGTAAGAATTGGCTAAAAATACGATCAAAGTTTGTTTACTATTACTAGGAAGTGTAAAAAAAATTGCCATAGTAAACTTTAGCCACGAGATAAGATTAAATAAAGTCAACGTCGAAATCAAACAATATCGAGTTTAATACATCCTGCAGTTCTGATAATTACTTAAAGTTTACTTTTAACATCGCATACGTGGGTCTAAGCGTTTTCAAATTCAGTAGGTACATTATTGTGTATTGCCGTATATAACATTAAGCAAAGCGCCTACTTTAAATTGCTGTATTATCTCATTAAAATACATACATACATAAACTCACGCCTGTATTTCCCGAAGGGGTAGGCAGAGGTGCATTTCTGCACCCACATTTCGCCAGGTATGTATCAATCCCACGTAATAGGGGGCGAGCCTAGTGCCGTTTTTGGTTTTCCGGTATAATTTTTTTTTTTTTTTTCTTTTAACGACAGGAAAGCGACTTAAGCTCCCCTTTCGGTACCTCGTGGGAGGCCGAAAGGGGTATGTCGGGGACTCCATGCTGCTACTGAGCATTTCCTAATTTCTGAATTTTCCGAAAAATTATTAACACTATATTGATCTAGATCGCATGGCACTTTAAATTACTAGTATCTTAATATTTACAAATAAATTTAATTAAGTATTTATTTTCTTCCAGTACGTGATAGGCAGTTCAACAGCATGGAATGTGTGTGCGGGTATAAGTGCGATAATACCGATCGTGTCACTACTCGGCATGATACTTATCCCGGAGACTCCCAACTTCCTGCTCACACAAGACAAGAAGGACTGCGCTCAAAGCTCCCTGGCTAGACTTAGAGGATCTACGTGCAACCTCGACGAGGAAATTCAAAAGATGATCGAGTTTAAAGAGAAAAATCATGTTGAACCGTGAGTTTCATTAATTTAATAATAATAAGTCTCATATCTTAACGCAGCCAAGTAGCATCAGCATAATGAATGGTTTATCAGTTTTTTGCATATAAAAGGAATTGAAAAAGCCTTCGATCTCTTAAAGAACTCATGAAGAGAATGTGGGGGTCGCCGGTCTTCTAGCTTGGTACACGGAGAAGTCCACCCACAAAGTTACAGGCATACTGGTTTACTTACCCTGATATCCTTATAGAATCTATGTTGAGATATGTGACGCATTTAGTTCGATGTGAGAAATCACAAGGCGCCTCCACTATTGGGACTCCGATATTTGGACCGTTCAACTATTACGAGTGTCCACTAAATTTATAAAACCTGTCACCCATCTTGAGAGTCCCCGAAAAACTATCGCGCACTATCTCTTTGACTTTGGAGAATGATTAAAATTCAATGCGAATTTTCATTTTTCACAGATTGAAAGGTCCTAGAGAGGTAGTCAAGGCACTCCTGTCTCCGTCTGCTATGAAGCCGTTCTGCATCCTTGCTATATATTTCTTTGTCTACCAGTGGTGCGGTGTGAACACCATCACTTTCTACGCAGTTGAGGTCTTCCAGGTAAGAAAATTACTTTCAAAACTAATGGGCAAATTTCTTCCGTAGAATAAATGTAAGCCACATTTCCGAGCTTTTAATATCTATTTTCTATTTGTTTTACCATTATTCTCATAATAACTGGTTATAGAAACGCTCGTGCCAATATGCAACATAATTCCGTATGCCAGCAAATTTAATGTGTTATGTGATCTGATTGTCTTTTTGACCTTTTGTGAGATTATTCTACTACCAGCAAATTTGGCTTCCGACATTCTCAGTCTCTATTTGAATCACAACAGTCGATTTCATGTCGATTTTCCGTAAAACGTTCGTAGGGTCGAGCTGGTTTGTTCGTACCACAGTCCTAGCTATCTCTGGCTATACCGTTTAGATTCTACGTTTTATTTACATTTTTGTCCGCCAACTCGCAATAAACCAGCGTGGTAGACTTAAGCTAAAACCCCCTCAGTTCTAGGGGAGGCTCTCGTGCCCAGCAGTGAGACATATATGGGCTGATGATTATGATGATGATGGTGATAACGATGATGACGATGATGATGATGATGTACGTTTTACCTTGAATTCCAGGCATCGGGTTCTACTTTCGACAAGCGCACGCTGACAATATCTTTGGGTGTACTTCGAGTGATCTTCACTGTGGTTGGCTGCGTGTTGTGTAGGCGCTGTGGAAGGCGGCCACTAACATTTGTCTCTGGTAATATATGTTTTATACTATTTCTTCATTGCTAAGAAGTTAGAGAAGCTGCGGATTCGATTTTACTATGAGAGGGCAGTGTGTCCTAGAATTTTTTAGGATTTGCGTCTGATAAAATAATTTAATTTACATGTAAGTAGCATCTGCCCAAACTTCAGACGTTCAGATGTAAAATATTTAATCACACTCGTCTATATTTATTGTTCCTTTTTTGGTAAAACTTAAAAAAAAATCGGGGTTAAAAACTTTTGCGTTTGTACTTCTCCATATACATACATAGGTACATATTCTGTCTACAAACAAAACAAACTGATGTTACACATGTGAAAGCGTAAAAGAACAAAAACTATGAAAGCGTCTGGTTAATTCAAAATACTTTAAACATTGTTGGTAAAAAAATTAAACAAAGCTACTAAAATTATTGCAATTCGCATATGACTAATAATTATTAACCCACAAACACACCATTATTTATTAGATACGTTCATCTTCATTCACGTGATTAATAAAGAGTTTTATCATATGCAGTTTTACAGTGTAATCGACACCGAGACGAATTTAATGCTGAGTTAAGGTCATTGACAAGATGGAACGCTAGGATTAATTTGTGTCCTCACACCACAAAATATTCAATTTAAAATAGTACTTCACTCACTCATTTTTCGTTAAGTATTAAGAAAGTTACTGAAAGTTGACTGCCTCGTGGTCTCGCGGTACAAGTATGTGCCGTGCGATCTAGAGGTCCTGGGTCCGATTCCCAGGTCGGGCAAGGTGTTATTGGGTTTTTCCATTAGGAAATTCTCAGTAGCAGCCCGGAGTCTGGAAATGTGTCCGAAAAACGGCAATAGGCTCGCCCCCTATTACGTGGGACTGATACATACCTGGCGAAATGTGGGTGCAGAAATGCACCTCTGCCTACCCCTTCAGGGAATATAGGCGTGAGTTTATGTATGTATGTATTAAGAAAGTTTTAAATTGATTTTAATTTCGAAATAATTTAAATTATTAATAATACAGACATACACACCCACGTCTGTGTCAAGTACGTACATATGCAGAGGTGCATTTCAGCAACTCCGTAGTCCGTGCCGCTAATAAGAATTGACCAATTTACATGACTTTTGCTAGGGAGACATACATATGGAATCTTGAGAATAAATAATAATAAATACACTCAACAGTCACATGCATAGTTTTGACCTCACACTAGGATACATATCCTGTGTCGTGGGTATAAGAAACTACGAGAGACGTTTCGGTATCACAAACACCTTCTCCTTCAGACCCGAAACAAATATTTGTAGATCACACAAACATTTGTCTCGGTCGCGGTGCGGAGGTCGAACCCGTGACCTCTCGTTTCGCAATCTGGTATTTAGCCAACTGCGCCACAGGGCTGGCAGAGAAAGGACATAGTTTTTTTTATAAAATTCCAACCCAACCGCTAATTGATAAAATATTATTCTTGGTCCACAGCTATCGGGTGCGGCACGACCATGGTGATCCTGGCGGTGTACATGTACTTCGTTGACTACTGGCGCGACAATAAGCTGGAACCACAGCACTCGTGGGTGCCGGTCGCCTGCATCTTCATCTTCATCATATCCTGCACGCTCGGCTACCTCATCGTGCCCTGGGTCATGATAGGAGAAGTCTATCCTACGCAGGTTAATATTTCATCATCATCATCAGCCCATATACGTCCCACTGCTGAGCACGGGCCTCCTCTACAACTGAGAGGGTTTAGGCCTTAGTCCACCACGCTGGCCTAGTGCGGGTTGGCGGACTACACACCTAAGAAATTCCTAAGAACTCTTAGGTGTGCAGGTTTCATCACGATGTTTTCCTTCACCGTTAAAGTACGTGATAATTCATTGTGAATACACACATAACTTCGAAAAGTCAGAGGTGTGTGCCTGGGGTTTGAACCCGCGACCGTCGAGATTCTCGACCGCATGCCCAAACCTCAAGGCCATCACGACTTCATTTTCACGGTTAATATTTACTATATACTTTTTCGTAAGTCGTGATAGCCTTGAGGTTTAGGCACGCGGTCGAGAATCTCGATGGTCGCGGGTTCAAACCCCAGGCACACACCTCTGACTTTTCGAAGTTATGTGTGTATTCACAATGAATTATCACGTACTTTAACGGTGAAGGAAAACATCGTGGTGAAACCTAAAAGCTCTTAGGAATTTTTCAGTTCAGAAGGTAGTGTTATTTGACACAGCATGTATCGGAAGGCGGTTTCTCACTCTGGGCTCCTAACCATCTCTGGCTTGGGTCTTGGGACTCGCTATTGGAGGGTGTATATTTTTTACACTTTAAAAACATCAGACCCATACCCATTATGTGGTTAGACCTTAGTTGCGAGGGTCTTATGGATGTTAAAGAAAATGGAAATAAAATATTCACAATTCAAAATATTTTTTGACAGTACAAAATATTTTTATCGGGTAGGTATTTTGGATCGTTTATAATACATTGCAATGAACTCTTTGTTTTCCTACTCCTCCTTTATATCTTTGTTTTGATTAACTTCATTGTGGGATCATGACATTAGGTTCCCTTAGATTCGCTGAGCTTCATTGCTCGGAGTTAATACTGTGCGTGCCGCTGTTGATGCTGGAGCACAAGAGTTGCAGTAGCGGGTGTGTGGTGGGATAGATCCATAAAGATTGCTATCAATTTTCTTATAGCCCCTGTTCATCACTGGACATTCTATATGATGATGATGATTTGTCTGTATCAGATCCGTGGCATCGTAGGCGGCATGACGACGTGTGCGGCTCACATGTCCGTGTTTTCGGTGGTGAAGACATATCCGTTGCTCGCGCACCAGCTCAACCGATACGGAGTCTTCGGACTGTATGGCGTCATGTCCATCGCTAGTAAGTACATTTTATTATGGCATTGCATAATTATAACAGCTGGGCGACGATATTCACTAGCGTGGGCCGTATGCTCGCCTGCCTTCGACAGTAATGTAAAGAAAGCATTATTTATTAAGTCCATACTAGGGTTTTGACTGGCATCAATACTAAAACCTTAGTCATTTGGCAATGATACATAGACTGCTTTATTGATACTCCGGCATAAGCGTGCAGTTTGTCATAGAAAGCTCCCTGGATCCGATTATAGGGTTGGACAAAATTTAATGATTGTAAATTTCACAATATTGGACCAACATGCTCATTGCACTAAAACACAGCTGACGAAACGAGGATGTTGAAATATAACGCCACCTAAACTTTTGTATAAACAAGCGTGAATGTATGTGTGTCAAAGCATCTAATAAAAAAAAATATAATACACTTTCAGGCATCTTATTTTTCTACTTCTTCCTGCCCGAGACGAAAGGCAAATCACTTCAAGAAATCGAGGACTATTTTTCCGGCAGAACAAAGTCACTGAACAAGAAAAACAGCATCCAAAGCGTACCAGCATGAAACAACGTTTTAAATATGAACGTGTATTAGAAAAGTGAATTAGCAAGATTGTAAATAACATAAGCCAACAACGATATATTGAATGATGTGATCAAAGACAGGTTTAATGAAAATGTAGTAAATAAAGCCAACTATGCCACAAATACTACGATGCAGATTGTGTCGTAGTAATCAGAAACTACGGGACTTTTCAGTCTTGCAAACACCTAGACTTGAAACAATTATCTCTGGAGTAATAGAAGATTAATAGAAAAAAAAATAAAAAAATATCCTGCCATTTGAAATCAATGATTGGCTGAACTTAAATGTTCCCAGGAAGTCGCATTTGAAAATAAAAATATAGGTAGGTACACAAAAATGAACGAAAATAAGTGGTTGCTCAACTTGTAAATAAATAATAAAGTATACCTACTTGATACACTGGCTGGGCAAAGTGACTGTATTAAGGCCTGATGTTAAGTGCAGTGCGGTCCAAAGTACGTTAGGAAACTAATTCCACTCAAAACAATTCTGCCGCTCTATACATAATTTATTATGAAAATTCAAACTGTCTGCCTTTCTATTGCCTTGTATTTTCATAGCCATGTATTTTGAGATTTTTCCTACTTTAAAATATATTTTTTTATATCATATGACTGTTGTATTTGAATGTGAAATATGTAATTTCATATGAAATAATATCATATTTAATTAATACAAGATTTTCGACTCTATGTTTAATAACATTATTGTGATGTTGTATATTTTGTGAAAAGTATTAATATGTTATATTTTATTAGGATTATATTTTACAAAATGTGCCATTTTAATGCTGTAGTAGATATTGTGATTAATAATCTAATTCAATTTGTATAAAAATCGTCATTATCCAAAGACGCTTGAAAAGCAAGTTTATTGGTCTTCAATTAGAACCAATGTAAAATGAAAAATCAAAGAAATAACAATGTTACCTTAGCATGCAATGCATTTTAAGTTTTAATTTATTTATAAAATTAAGCATTTGTGATAGTGTTGTATATAGTGAAAATGTTGGATATATCCAATAAAAAATGTATATAAAAATTGTCGTTTTTATTCAAGCACCCGCATTTTCGTACTCTCTACAGTAACCGTACCGGTTAGTATCATGTTGATTGAGGGAATCGACTGGCGAGAAAATAATTGGACTACTTTTCCTCGATTGAGGTTCGTTTAAAATGAGACGTCTCGAAAGACTGATGTCGAAACGAAATCAATATAAAGTTATTGGAGGATTAGACGACTTACATGAGGCAGTCACCATCCAGGTGGATGCAAATATGATAAATGTATTAATTTAGTATATTTTTCTCTGGTTTATGGCAACTACGTAGTCGGCTTATTCGTGACGCAATCAAATTTGTCTACGTCGTGGCTTTACCACAAGACAAAGTAGCATGATAAATTCCATTTTTTAGCTTATGAAGTTGGAAAGATTGGGGAATTCTTCAAATTGAAAACTCGTTGGTCTCAAGGCAAAATTTTGCGGCATGCGAAAGAGGGGTTTAAAACTTATTCTCGGGTTATAAAATATTGATTATTAGACTTATACTATGCTATTGATTTTGTTTTGAAGCAGTATGTGAGTAAAATACCTCTGAGGTACAGGCGTAAGTGGATGTATATATTTTATCTAAAAAAAAGCAAAATAAAAAAAATGCATAAGTAACTTTAAAAAAAATTGTGACACTTGTTACATATTTTTTTACTTATAGACTTATATAATCAATACACGAGGCAAAATGGGAAAAAATCAGTGATAGGTTTTTCACTTGTTTGTTTTCTAACCGAGCCATGCAAAGCCATTGAACGATATGAAACGTAGTTTTATATCAATCATGCGATCGAGTTTACACGTTCTCTTCGCATTGTTCGTTCTAACAAACGCTATTTTAAAAGTCGTTGATAAGAAAAATACCGGTAAGTCAGCAAATTTACTCTAGAATCTACATCAATGACATATTTTCCGAAACAATATGGGAAAGATTTTCTAGATTATCTTAAAGGGATATCCTAGTCTTTTTTCCTGGTACCACAAAATGACTACACTGGTTAATAATGGTAAGTGCAAATGGTGTCTCGGATTCAAATGTAGCGTCGTATAAAAATAAAAATCTACGATAAATGTCACTCACCAACTGCTAAAATATTGACTGCCTTTTGGTAGCCAGACAACTTTGGCTCACTTTCGTCTCTCACATTGGTTGGTTTTAATCACCCTCTGGTGGCTATCTATACATATATACTACCAAGATCACATTGGGAAGTTGTTTTGAGAATAAATTATCAAACACTTAAACACTGGAGCGAAGGATAAAACAAAAGATCCTGTAATACCATTTACGAAATGATCTAAACATTGAACGACAAAGCAACAAATACTTCATGATAAGTTTTAAGATGATGAAGCTAGAAATGGGTTAATGATTAATGAATAAGTAATAAGCGGGCGATATTTTTTTATTTTAGCAGTGAAATTTACAAACGGCTTGGAGTTTAAGAACATACCTCGCGGGACGTTGCTAAAGATCTTGTCAGCGTTTGAAGAAAATATTAACGCGAGGCTGGAGGGGAAGAAACTGAAGCCAATATTCACGGCACAGTTCGCAAATAACAAACACACACGACCATTTATATTCCCGAATGTGTATAGGAAGAGAAATAATTAGTTATCTAAAGTTAGTAGAGAGCTATTATCTACCTTTCATTTTGTCTATAATTATTGCATGTTTTTTTTTACATATAGACTGAAAAGCAAATTTCGTTTAAGCAATAGCACCCTAAACACGTCACGTGTAATGTTTTTTATAAGACATTTACCAAACTCTTTGCTCTGTTTTGACGTTTTACTTGATAGAAAACTGAAGAAAAAAGAATAAAGAAATAGACGTACGCTTGATGGAGAATAATCATTTGAACGTGTGTTTTATAATATCTGTTTTACTTTTAGGAGAAATTTGGAATTTGCATATACAAAGAACCAAACATGAGTGATAAAAAGGAGCCGGCATCATACAAAAACCCTGGTTTTTGGTGTAAAACTACCTTCATACAAATAGGTTACTGTATGTGGGTGAACTTTTCTGCCTTGGGGATTGGTCTGGCTTTCGCTTTTCCCGGTGTAATGGTGCCCCAGCTATTCGATCCTCAATCAGAAATACATCCTTCACTGATAGAAGAATCGTGGATTGGTTTGTATTATAGATTTACTGATTGCTTTAAAGTCATGCAGTTCCTTGAACTCATTTCCGATGATGCCATTCAATTTTGCAGCCAGTGTACTATCTCTATCAGCACCATTCGGTTGCCTCATTAGTGGACTGTTATCAGATAGATATGGTAGAAGCAGGATCTTGTTCCTGAGCGAAGGTCCTATGAGCCTCGGCTGGTTGTATACAGGTTTTGCGAAAACTCCAGTAGATATCGTAATTGGTATGTATTTCTTTTAATATTTGCCTCGTTAATCTCGCATCACATCGCGCTAAAATAGACAAATAAGATGTTTTTTTAGTAGAAAGAATTGGTGAATGGATTGATTTCCGATTGTTGCTATAAGCCTTAATCAGCAACCTACTAGTATCGCTCAATTTAAAGTTATTTAATTCTTTGAATGATTATTTAATTAATAAAGTACCTGGATGACCGAGCATGGCTCGGATTTTTTTTTTTAAATTGTGTTTTTTGGAAATTATATTTAAGTACGAATTACTAATAAAATGATGAAATATGAATAATGTTACTTAACAGCGCCATCTGCTGTTGTGTCGTTAAAGCAATTGGTTGCTCACAAAAAATAGTATTATTATTCGCCAATTCGCCAATACATGTCAGGAAGAGTCTACTCAAACGCCTCCTTTTTGTTATTTTTCTTCCAAATGACATTTTCTAAAAATGATTCCTAGCTAGATCGATTTATCGCCCCCGAAACCCCCTATATACTAAATTTTATGAAAATCGTTGGAGCCGATTCCGAGATTCCAATTATATATATACAAGAATTGCTCATTTAAAGATATAAGATTAATTATGTTTTACACTAAAAAAATTGTCTTCAGGCAGAATGATAACAGGTATAGGTTGTGGAATGGCTATGAGTGGACCTAGAATCTATTGTACTGAGATTTCACTCCCGAATATACGGGGCGTTACTGGAGCATTTCCTAGTTTAGGAATAGCAGTTGGCATCACTTTGCAGGTAATTAGTTAAGTTTTTTTTTTGTGTTTTTATAATTGCTTCCATACACTTATAACAGAGATTATTAATCGTTTTTGTGTTAAGACTATGACTGCGTATTATGTAAATATAATCATCAGCCCAAATACGTCCCACTGCTGGGCACGGGCCTCCCCTACAACTGAGGGGGTTTAGGCCTTAGTCCACCACGCTGACCTAGTGCGGGATGGCGGACTACGCACCTAAGAAATTCCTAAGAACTTTTAGGTGTGCGAGTTTCATCACGATGTTTTCCTTCACCGTTAAAGCAAGTGATAATTCATTGTGAATACACACATACCTATAAACATACATAATACACATAACCTATAGAATACATATAAACCTCGAGGCCATCACTGCTTCAAGTAAATATGACGGGTATTAATTAATTAAACTCCCTATGAATTATGACAAATGGAGGTAATAAAAACCTGATGTTTTGGGTATTTACCAATTTAATTCCCTTAACGAAACGTTAGTAAACATAACGTCAGAATGTTGAACTAAATCTTAAATTTTATTGGGCTGAACCAATGTTCAGCCGATCTGTTCGTATTGTTCTGTACCACCAAGTAATGTATTTAACTTTACAGGCCGGATTAGGAGCGTTGCTTCGTTGGCAGGTGTTGTGCTACATTTGTGGGGCGTACTCGATTCTTCTTCTGCTTACTAATTATTTTCTGCCGGAGACTCCTTATTTCACATTATTAAAAGATACCGAAGAGAATGCAAGGAAGGCACTAAAGAGATTCAGATCTAAAAAGCACGATCTTGAAGCCGAAATGGCTGATTTGTTAAAGTTCAAGAGAGAACATAAGATTCATAAGTAAAATATTTACTTTCATTTATTGATAGGTTAAAGGCAAAAACCGTGAACGGTAGATCACTCTGCTTCCAAAAGGGCTTTTTGGTCCTTTTATTGTGGTCGATATAAAGGCAGACCAGTGAGAAAGAATCTGGAGTTCAAGATAATATTTGAAGTATATACTAATCGCTCCCTAATGGACCAAGGCTCGATACATTTTATTTAGAGAAATTTAGTACAAATCTTAATAAATTCTGTTATCAACTTTCAGATTAAAATTTAAACAAATGGTAAGGACACTTTTCAAACCCTTCGCATGCAGGCCTTTCGGTATTGTGATATCGTACTTCGCGTTTACCCTGTTCAGCGGAACTTACGTGATTGTCATGTGGGCGGTCATTATATTGGAGGTATTATAATCTTATTCTAATATTTTTTCTTCCTCTTTGCTGTAGAGGAGAGTGGATATTTAGGTTTCCAACTACTCCTATTTGTTTTTGTTTTTTTCTGAATAATTTTGTTGCGGGGTAAAAATAAGGCTAGATCGCAAAGAAATTCACTGAGTTTCACCGCTTGGTGTAATTTCTGTAAACGCTGCTGTTGAATCTAATGTACAGGAGTAGCGGGTATGTGGTTGGGTAGTATCTATTCTATTTCTGATTCGAATATCTTGCTACCGGCGCATTTAAATCACTGCTTTATTATTTACAATGTCACCATCTCGGTGGAGCCAACCACCTACCACTTTTAAGATTTTACTACATTAATATTGCTAATAAACCTAATTCTTTGAATGCACGTCACAAAAACCCCAAATAGAAAGAAGCTGATTAAATATTCTGTGAAACACCCAGTGAAATAGGGTTCCTTTAAGTTTTAAATATTGAAGTCTTGAAGCTTTGGCTTTATCGTGTTTCGGTACCTTTTAAATATTTTATTCCTTTCCCTAGATTTTTCGCTTTCCAATTAAATGTATGTTTATAAAAACTTAATTAAATTGACACTTGCGTTTAATTAACAGCATTCCAAGTCATCTGTGAATCCAAGGTTCGGAAATTTTATTCTTGGAATAACAAGAATTTTTTCTGGTATTGGTGTTTCCTTGGTCATGTTCAGAATCAGAAGAAGGGTTATGGCTCTAACATCAGGTAATGATCCCATAAAACTTAATAGTCTTACACAATGTTTTTGGTATATATATGGACATAAAATAAGTGGGCCGGCCTCTGTCGACGGACGGACGGCCGGTGGAGCAGACAAGTGTTAGAATCGAGACCGCGTTTAGCTAGACGTAGGACGTTCTGCAGCACAATGGTCCGACGACATGAAAAAGGTGGCCAATAGCGAATGGATGAGGGCTGCTCAAGACTGGGACGGTTGGCGCTTAATTGGGGAGCCCTACGTTCAGCCGTGGACGGCGATAGGCTGAGTAGCTGAGTTTCATACATAAATAGATTTGTATTGAAATCAGCAGCTATAAGTTCATCTGCTGGACCCGGATCTCCTCTACAACTTAAATGAGTTAGGCCTAAATCTACCACGCTGGTCTTATGCTACACATATCTAAAAAATCTTCGTGGAGAAGCTTTAGATCTGTAGCTCCCCACTCGTATGTTGAGAAGTGCGTTAAATATCGCTGCATTTTCATCATGACAGTAATCCATCTGATGTAATTGCAGTAATTTGCTAGCTTGCGGTATTTGTCTGTTCAATAATACGTATTACCTTCTACAGAGTTTTATCCGTATGTATTATTCTTTTAAAGAATTTATTCTCAGTTGTACAAACTTTGGAGGAGGGAGGCCTTTACCTGAGGGGGGTGTTAGTAGATTGATAAAATAAACTACTATTACATAGCTACTAAAAATACGTTGTTAAAAAATTAGGATTAAGAGCGTTTATGCAATTTTACCGTAATTTGAGCAAAAACAGTACTTTTACCGTCGATTTTTAGTTATTCGATGTTTTCGCGGTTATCTGACTGCATTCCGAACAATGATGATGATCAGTGATGATATAAGTGATGTATTTTACATTTTATAGACTCAATAAACATTTTTTCATTAATTTACATTGCATATCGTTGACTATCGACGCTCATATTTACGTGAGTCATATTTACCGAAATTCGACCAGCCGCGTGGCGCGTAAACGCTCTAAAGTATAATTTTAATAATTTACATTACATAGAAACAAAGGTCATTGCTTTTTTAATTTAATTTTTTTCTCATATTGTTAACTAGATATTAAGATAAATATAACACTCTAGATATATTGTACTTATAGTTTACTGGAAATAAAAGGTTTTTTTATTTTTAATTATTTATCTTTTACAGCCATGGGAGTGAGTATATTATGTATCTCCATTGGTCTATACGTCCATTTGACCAAGGAGCCAACCATCTTCCCGCAAATATGTTTCATGTTGTTCATCATCGTGTCTACTATGGGCTATGCCACACTGCCGTTCTTGTTTTTATGCGAATTGTATCCCCTACAGGTAAGTATTATATTAATTTAAACCTTTTTTTTCGAAGAGATAAAAGGTCTTCGCCTATAACTTTATCATTCTAGCTTAACTCGTCGGCATTATGAGCTATCACACTAATTTTATGATGGCGAAAGTTAATGAATAGATGTGTGTTTGTTTTTTACTTCCTCACGCTCAAACGGCTGACCCATTTTTCATGTAATATGATTAAGAGTCAGCTGACGCCTTGGCTTAACACTTTGGCTACTGTTTGTCCCGGAAAAATGAATTGACGCGGTTGGAACCGCGGGGTCCTGTTAATAATACATTGCTTCAAAAACACCATTCATTTACGAAGCTGATTATGGCGTGAACCCGACGTCTTGTCATAAAATTAAACAACATGCGTAACTACACCCAAATACACCCAAAAATATACATATGTATATATACATAACTATGCAAAAGATAATATTCGGCAGCCACCTGGCGCAGTTGACAAGATAATAACTTGTGAAACGAGAAGGGGTGTGAAACGTGAGAGTGGGTTCGATACCAGCACCAAGATAAATGTTTGTGTGAGTGATCCATAAATATTTATTTCGGTTCTGGATGGAGACCGAAAAGTATTGCATAAATTCTGATACCCACGACACAAGACTTGTATCTTAGTGTGAGTCAGAACTAAGTATGTGATTGTTGGGTGTATTTATCTATTTATAGTATAAAAATGAATGTTTATCTGTGTGTCATCGAACTCGTCTTAAACGGCTGGACCGATTCGGATGAAATATTTTGTGTGTTCGAGGAGATTCGTGAATGGTTTAGATTTACGATTGGACCTGATAGATGGCGCCGTTGTCGATATGTCAAACGGCTGGACCGATTGGGATGAAATTTTCTATGTATATTCCAATGGGTCCCTGGATGATTTCAAAACACAATTAGACCCGGTAGGTCGTGCTGCTGTCGGCATATCGCATTAAGCTTTTCCGGGCCGGACCACGTCTGCCGGGACAGCTAGTTATTTATAAAATATGCACTCACTTTTTAGTATAGAAGCAAAAACAAAAAAAATAATTTTCAGATTAAATTGGAGTCAATAGAATTACGTATTTTTTTAACATGTCATATATTCATTATATTTCAGAGTGGCAAAGTCACATTATACACACGGCTACATTTAATATTATCACTGTTTAATATGTTATTTTGCCCACAGGTTCGCGGCGTGTTGGTCGGTATTTCTGTGTCTATATACAATATATTTATGTTCACGGCGAACTTCATTTTTCCATATCAAAAAAAGTATTTCGGATTCGCTAACACGATGATTATGTTTGGTTGCATTTCATTAGTTGGTAAATATAATCTATTTTATTACGCTTTGGGAATAACGGGGTATAAATAAAAGCGAAGGAAATATAGAAACTTCTAGTTTAAGTGGGAAGTGGTGTAAGATAATAACTGGGGAAGGGCGCAATTCAAGAGTATCAACAAAATTCAAGAATAGGTACATAGCCTCCACCTGTATTCCCCAAAGGGTTAGGCATTTCTGCATTTTTGGATCCACATTATCAGTCCCACGTAATATGTGGCGAGCCTATTGCAGTTTTTCGGGCACATTTTCAGACTCCGTGTTGATACTGAGAAATTTCTAGTGGAAAAACCTTATAACACTTTATCCGAGCCGGGAAATCAACTCGAGACCTCTAGATATGGCACATACTTGAGCTCCGACACCACGAGGCTGTATATAAATAAATGGAGCATAAAAATATTGATCATAATTTCATGTAAATTATAGTCCACCGACCCGCATTAGGACAGCGTGGTGGACTAAAACCTAAACCCTCTTAGCTGTAGAGGAGGCCCGTGCCCAGCAGTGGGACGTATATGGGCTGATGATGAATGTAAAGAAATAAAGCATGACTACCTATAGCAAGCATGAGACCAATAAATATGTTTTTATTTTATTTCATTATATTAGTATTGATGTTTTCAGGGTTTGTGGTCTTGTACCTATTCCTGCTAGAAACAAAGGAATTTACGTTGCAACAAATTGAGGAATATTTCAAGCAAGCCAATCCTGTATTACCGTTCCGAATGAAGCCCGGGGCAGGTGCGGAAATGTTTAAAAACGTCGTTATTGATGATGAGCGTCAGCAGAAGGATTTAGTGGTCAAAGACAATGCTGCGAGCACATCAGCAGCAAAGGAAGTTAAAAAGAGTTCTTAGAAACATGAGAAGAAAAATGTGAGGATGTCTAGAAATAATTGTGCCAATTCCTTTTCTTCTAATATTGTTTATATTTTATAAAAATTGTAAAATTATTGCAGAGCCACAACGTTATTTTATTGGATGTTTTAGTTTTGTGTGTAAAGTTGATGATGTAGGTACTGCCTCGTGGTCTCGCGACAAAAGTATGTGCCATGCGATCCCGGGTAGTGACCCTTATGTATAGCGTTTGATTTAAATAAAAGTTTAATTCTTTCCGAGTGCGTTTATTTACAAAATAATGATTTACTCATACTCATACCGCTCAGACCGATCTAACTTAATAATGCCATTGAATGAATTGAATGCCACGTTAAATTTCTTTTCTTTATTCTTTTAATTCTGCAGAAAATAAATCATTTTGTCAATTAAAATTAAGTACGACGATAAAAATTGGAATAAATTTGGCTGGCCTGTCATCTTGTAGTAGGTACATGTACAAGGGTTCTTAGGTTTGGAGTTTTTTCACAACGATTGTGTATACCTACAAACATTTTTTTCATGTCTAGTTGTTAGTATAGTCTCGTAGTTTGCGATACCCACGACATAGGTATGGGATCTTGATGTGGAATCGGAACTGTTTTTGTTGGGCGTATTAAAAATTAAAATATTTTTTGCGTCATTTAAAATATTTTTTTAAACATATGAATAAACTTAACAAAAAACTATTCACACTATGTTATAATTTGTTCACACTAATACAATAATATCCACACTTTCTTAATTATACTTATGCCCGATATAAGTACCATTTAAAATTCAACCGAAAACACCGCCACCACAAAAGGTTTTTTTTATGAAACATTAGCGATCGCTTCAACAAATTTCTCCATTCGTTTAATCCCGTCCTTATATTCTTTTACGTGAAGTCTTTCGTCATGACAATGCAGCATAAGTTTCGAGTTAGTGATTGGAGTTATATTGATGGACGGTATGCCTTGTAGTCGAACGAAACGCGCGTCCGTTGATCCTGGACAAATGACACTTTTGATGGTTATACCCCTGGAAAAAAAATAGCAATTTGTATTGGACTCCAATTTGCCGTAGATAAATTCTAAGGTATATTTCAAAATCTTTTATTTCCTAATTAATTTGCTGTTTACGACTGGCATAGATTCCAAGCTTGTCTGTATTTTATTTGCATGTCCGTTCCAGTTTAACCCACACAAGTGCCTAAATTCAATGCGAAGTAAAAAAAAATTGATGATTGAAAAATGCTAACTTTGGTATTCCATTGAGATATTAAGTGAGCCAGAGAATACAAGAATTGCAACACGGGATATGAATACAAATAATTTTCTCAATGAGTACTGAATGGTCAACTGTAGTCTTATTAATCTATAAGGGAAATTGCTCGTCATTTGGACAAAGGCAGTTTGGATTATTAATGTCAATACCACCAATCACAGAGAGCTATTTCAAATTAACTTCCGTTGTTGCATACAAATTTATTCCTGGATGCCAAATTTAGGACAAGATTCATGCACGCCGTTACACCTTTTATGGGTAAAAGACTCACCCAATATAAATAAATACACCCAACAGTCACATACATAGTTCTGACCCCACATTAAGATACGAGTCTTGTGTCGTGGGTATCAGGAACTACGAGAGACTTTTCGGTCTCACAAACACCCAGACCCGAAACAAATATTTGTGGATCACACAAACATTTGTCTCGGTGTGGGGATCGAACCCCCGCCCTCTCGTTTCGCAAGCTGGTGTCTAGCCAACTGCGCCACGGGGCTGTCGAATATATGATTGCAGTAAGTAAATGCATATTATGAATGAGGTCTAGATTAAGATTTTCTATTTCACAACTGTAACCGTACTTTGATCTAGACGTCCAGTTTTGTATATTATTTTTATACAAGACTTACATTTCTTTAGCAGCTTCATTAAGCGCTGTCCAGAACGGATTGGTGTCGTCTATCTTCGTATTATTAACTTGAGGATTTATTTGTAAGTGTTCAAAGGTTACATTTTGGCCCGCCTCCTTGCACCATCTTCCTACCTGAAAATTGACTTTTTTTACAAATCTACGCGATTTTGAAGTAAGTACCTGTCGGCGATACGCCAGAATTATCGTGTCCAGACTCCATAGTAACAGAAACACACACACAATATAGCTTGGTTTATTTTCAGACAATTTCTAGTATAGAACTGAATTCAATGTGAGCTGCAATGGCCGTTTTATATAAAACCAACTGTCACTTAACATTTAACAATTGCAACTTCCTTTACATCATGTAATTGAAATTACTGTACAATTAATTATGAAATATAGTTCAAAAATCAACATTAATATTATAATGAATTTTACATAAATCCAAATAATTTATTTTACACATATTACAAATTTATTTTAATAATCAAACACTACTTTACAAATGGCGCTATTAACAATATGTAAATATCATCACATGTTATTTATTACATAAAACATAAAAATAAGTATCAGAATAATGTTATTTAATTCTTATTGATTTTACTTTGAAAGTTTCTGGAGTAATAGAAATAATTAAACATTAAATTAAATATCTCATGTTTTTAAAACAGATAGCAGTCAATACAGTGTCTGATAATTTTTAGACTGTTTAAATTCTCAGTTTTGTGATCACAAATAGCTATTTAAATATTAATCTTAAATATTAATTATATTTATGTAACAATATAATCATTATTTATTAGTTTGCGCCCATACGGCCATACTGACTCCAGCGCGTCCCCTGCGCTGTTTTAACAAGGCGTCACTCATTTCGAGATCTAGCCAACCCACAAGGCATCACTCATTCCGAGATCTAGCCAACACACAAGGCATCACCCATCCTGGGCTCTAGCCAACACTTAAGGCATCACCCATCCTGGGCTCTAGCCAACAAGACCAGGATCAAGGATACGCATGGTGGCCAGCCAGCGTTTTGGGAAGGATATTGGATAGGAAAAACAAAATTTGTCTCATAAACACATCAATGCATATACATAAAATAATCATCTTAATTCATCATGATTAGTTGTATCAATGCAATGCAATTACATAGATCCAACAACGTCAGTAGAGGAGGTGGAGGCCTCCCCGCGTAAATCGTTCGACAAATCCTGTGCCCATACGGTCAATTCATCTGAGTTGCTAGATTCATCCAAAGGGTCTGATTGAGCTATGGGAGCGGGACGTAAGGCATCGTGACTAGCAACCTTTTCTGAACAGCCGCGAAGGTTAACATGCTTAAGCCGATATCGGTCATTCGGTAATACTTGTAAAATTTCCATTGGGCCTTCAAATTTAGAGCCTAACTTAGTAGTGTGGCGTTCGTGGCGCCGCATTAGGACAAAATCACCAACCTTAAAAGGGTGGATTGTGGCTTTACCTTTATCAAAACGTGATTTATCACTAAGGGACCGCTCGTCCATCCGCTTTTTAGCAAGGAATCTAACTTCATTCAAGTCGTCTGTCGGTTCATCATCGTCAATTTGCAGTATTTTAATGGCAGGTGGAGAACATCTTTTTCCTAATAATAATTCCATGGGACTTTTACCTGTACTTTTTGAAACTGTGCAGTTTATTGCTAATTGTAATTCTTGTAAGGCTGTGTGCCAAGGCCTATTAATTTCTATAACAGACATGTTATCCTTTATAACTTTCATCAATCGCTCGACCTGCCCGTTGGCCCTACTAGCTCCTTTTGCTACAACATGGTGTTGAATCCCATATTGTTCGCAAAAGTTTTTAAAATCTGTGGAAGTCATGCTTTTATCTTGATCAGTAATTAATCGCGTTGGAGTGCCGAATATCGTAATTAGATTTAAAAAACATTTGATTGCCGTATCGCTCGTGCGATCGTTAGTATAGATCATATGGACATACTTAGTGAAACCATCGATAAATACAAAAGCATATTCGGATTCATTGCGTTTGCCGTTCATTCTGCCAGTTATATCTGCATGCACAGTATGGAAAGGTATTGCTATTTTGTCAATAGGATGTAAGGCAACCTGTCTAGCACCCGATACACCTTTTCTAACTCTACACATAACACAGTTTTCTACAAATTTTCTAACTAATCTGGTCATATTAGGAAACCAATACTGCTCTCGTAATTTTGCAAGGACTTTTTCCCATCCAAAGTGTTGGAGGTTATCATGGTAATGGGAAATAAGATTCCATCTATAATTACGTGGGACTATGATTAATTTATGCGTTTTGTTATTTATTTGTACTTTTCGCCTAAGTAATTTATCCTGTAGTATGACGTAAGTATCTGCAATAGTTTTAGGGATCGAATCGCCTTTTAACTGTTCAACAATATTAGCTAAAGTGGAATCGCGTTTTTGTTCGATAAGCAGCCAGTTATGATCAAGGGTAGCTGTATTAACGGACCATATTAATGAGCTAGATTTATTAATTTTGGCACACTGGTTTAAATGACATACATTACAACTTTTAACTGGGTTACGACTGAAAAAGTCAGCATGGGCAAGTTTATCGCCCTTGCGGTATTCGATTTCAAATTGAAAGTTCTGTAAGAATGCCCACCATCTGTGTACTCTCGGAGTTAAATCGCGCTTATGACTTGAAGCTTTTAAAGAGTTACAGTCTGTGACTACTTTAAATGACCGGCCATGAAGGAAATGCCGAAAATGTTTTATAGCCTTTACCACAGCGAGAGTCTCCAGTTCATACGAGTGATATTTACTCTCTGTATTTGAAGTTCTCATACTGAAATAGGCTATAACTAAAGGATTTCTGTTTTCTCTCTGAATCAGTACAGCACCATACCCAATAGAGCTGGCGTCTGTATGCAACTCTGTCGGCAGGTTGGGATCGAATATAGTTAATACAGGGGAAGATGTGAGTATGTTAATTACTTTCCGTCGAGCAATGTCATGATCTTCAGTCCAATTAAAATTAATATTGGTTTTAGTCAAGTTGTAGAGAGGGGCCATGATTTTAGAAAAATTAGGTACAAATTTTCTAAAATAGCCAGCTAAGCCGTTGAATTGTCTAACTTCTTTTATATTTTTAGGTACCGAGGAGTCAGTTAAAGCCTTGATTTTTCTTGGGCTTGGTCTGACAGTACCATTTTCTATAAGGTTACCAAGATATTCAATTTTAGTCTTAAGAAAAGAACATTTGGAAATATTCAAAGAAAATCCTGCACGAGTTAATCTAGTCAAAATAAGTTTTAAATTGATCAAACCTTGCTGTACAGATTCAGATATTACCAAAATATCATCAATATAAACTAATGCTATATTATCTTTATAATCACCTAAGGCAACATTTATGGCACGTTGATACACAGATGGAGCATTGCAGAGACCGAAAGGCATGCGTAAATATTCAAACTGTCCATCTGGCGTCACGAAAGCAGTTTTTTCGATAGAGTCTTCTGCTATAGGAATACCGTGAAAACCAGAGGCCATATCTAGGCAACTGTAATAACGGGCTTTGCCTAATCTATCAATTTGGTCTGCTATTAAAGGTAAAGGATAATTATCTCTAATCGTATTTGAATTCAACTCGCGAAAATCAACGCAAAGTCGGTCCGTGCCGTTCTTTTTCTTGACTAATAAAATTGGGCTGCTGAATGGGGAAGAGCTATCTCTTATTATGCCATTTTCTTTTAAATCCTGAATCATTTCCCTGACTTTCTCGCGTTCTACAGGAGACAAACGATACGGTCGACGCTGTACAATTTTATCTGGATTTTTTAATCTAATTTTTAGCTCACCGGTTGTCACCCGTGAGACATGATTTCTAGACGTAAAATTATCTTTGAACTCATTGATAATATTATAGATTTCATTAATTTGTTTTGGGTCAGTTAGGTCGGTATCTATTTCGATAGGGGGAGTCTTTGAACACTCATTGACAATAAACTTACGATTAACAGATATATCGTTTTCGCTGAGAGTAACGCTAAGGCCGGGTATTTTTAGAAGATTAAACCCTATTAAAATATCAAATTGAGTTTCATTGTCACCTACTACGTAAAACTCTAGCTCTAAAGTGACATTATCGATTTCTACCACAGTTATAATGCTTTGTTTTGAGATAACCTTTTGACCCCCTATGCCCATAAACTGCACTTCAACTTGTTTACGTTTACCAGGAATTGAACCAGCAATGCTCTCTCGAATTAAGGAGCAATCCGCACCAGTATCAAAAAGACAGTTATACTGTTTGTCAGCGATAATTACATTTGTTGTACTACGTTTAACAGATGAACAATAGTTAATAGATTTATTTTGGGCGCTACGTTCGTCATTTTGACGGCGGTAGCAATTTTTCTCTAAATGACCCTTACGATGGCAGTAATCACACTCAACAACCTTAGTATTATTGAAAGTGCCACGAGAACTGTAATTATTGTTACTGGAATGTGACGAAATATCGTTAGGCTTAGAGGGATTTCTCTCTTTGCAGTCCCGGGACAAATGACCGGGTTTATTGCAACTGAAACAAACTACTTGATCTTTTGAAGGTCCCGTAACACGTGATTTTTTAACATCATTATATTTACTCTCTCTATTCTCGATTTTACGTTTCCGAAACGTTTTAAGAACTGATACTAATTTAGGAAGTGAATCGGGGGTATTTCTCAGCAACTCAGATCGAATAAACTCAGGGTAAATACCTGTAATCAGCGCTTCCACCACCTCTGCGTCGGCAGCTTCAGGTCGAATCCTCTTAAAAAGCGTCCACGCCGTTGTAGCGTACTCTGCGTAGCAGCTCGCTTGGTCCGAAGTGTAGTTGCGCCATTTCTGCACGTCATCCGCATACCGGAACTCCTTGCCAAACGTATGAATCAGCTCCTCCTTCACTTGTTCCCACGTGGTTGAATGCAGGGACCAGCTGTCGGCCCATGTCTTGGCTCGTCCTCTTAACTGTAGAATGGCCTTCATTCGAGCTTCATGTGGAGGGACCATCAGCTTCGAGATAGTTTCGTCCACGTTAGCGCACCAGTCCCTGATGTCGTGCGATCTCTCATCAGGGTTGAATGGTGGTAGGTAGAAGTCATGGTGCCGCCGAAGGGGTGCACCTTCCGCCGATAACGTTGCTTTCACAGCGCTTGTTGCAGCAGTCTTCGTAATGGAGGTCAAGAGACCCATCACTTGTTCCATAGTGAAGGTCGTGCCATTCGAAGATTCCGATGTCTCATGGGGCTGTGATCCCACCGCTGCTGTCGGCGATACGCCAGAATTATCGTGTCCAGACTCCATAGTAACAGAAACACACACACAATATAGCTTGGTTTATTTTCAGACAATTTCTAGTATAGAACTGAATTCAATGTGAGCTGCAATGGCCGTTTTATATAAAACCAACTGTCACTTAACATTTAACAATTGCAACTTCCTTTACATCATGTAATTGAAATTACTGTACAATTAATTATGAAATATAGTTCAAAAATCAACATTAATATTATAATGAATTTTACATAAATCCAAATAATTTATTTTACACATATTACAAATTTATTTTAATAATCAAACACTACTTTACAAATGGCGCTATTAACAATATGTAAATATCATCACATGTTATTTATTACATAAAACATAAAAATAAGTATCAGAATAATGTTATTTAATTCTTATTGATTTTACTTTGAAAGTTTCTGGAGTAATAGAAATAATTAAACATTAAATTAAATATCTCATGTTTTTAAAACAGATAGCAGTCAATACAGTGTCTGATAATTTTTAGACTGTTTAAATTCTCAGTTTTGTGATCACAAATAGCTATTTAAATATTAATCTTAAATATTAATTATATTTATGTAACAATATAATCATTATTTATTAGTTTGCGCCCATATACCTATAGGTGTAGTTTTATTGAATTGAGTATTAATAATATAATCTGTTAAGCAGAATACGGAGAAAATAATTGCATACTTAGTAGTTCTACATACTAAGGATTTTCTTAGGCATCTGAAGACTACCAAAACGCACTTGGCCAGTGTTTTGGACTGAAGCATAATTTCTCCTCGTATTAAAGGAGACCTGTGCTCGGAAATGGTACGTATATATATATATATATGTATATGGACTGATATAGACATAATTAATAAAATAAATATTTTTATGGATCCAATCACGTTCACTTTTGCAATTGCATTTTTTTTTTTTTTTTTTTTTTTATTCTGGCACGGCAAAGTGACCCCATTGCACCTGATGGTAAGCGCAATGGAGTCCAGAAAAAGTGCCGACCAGCGAGAGATGATGGTCTCCCGTTGGTCGACACAATCATGCCGGCCGAATACCTCTTCACCTTATTGTGAAGAAGTTTGGGGGACTATCAATCATGGCGATCAAAGGACCGACCGCGACAAACCGGCCAAAAAAATTGCCGGCACGGTCATCCTTTCACCATGATTGAAGCCCCCCCGAAAACCGGATATACACTGGCTGATCCCGGAACGCGGCACACTTGCATGTGCCACTATCCCCAAGAGAGGTCGAGGCCATGCTGGCCTCCCTCCGCAGCGTCGTCGTGGAGGAGTGGCGTTCCAGGCTGGAGAGTCCAAGTGCTGGCGTGGCGACCGTCGCGGCAGTGCGTCCTGTCCTCCAGCAGTGGATGGACAGGCGCCACGGTGCGCCGACCTTCCGGCTGACGCAGGTGCTCACCGGGCACGGCAGCTTCGGTGCGTACCTGTGTCGCATCGTCGGAGTGGAGGAGACCGCCGTGTGCCATCATTGTGGCAACTGCCGTGAGGACACGGCCCAGCACACGCTTGAGGAGTGCCCAGCCTGGGACGAGGAGCGCAGCGCTCTCGTAGCGGTCGTGGGGAGAGACCTCTCGCTGCCGACCGTGGTCGCCGCCATGGTCGGCAGCCGGAGGTCGTGGAAAGCTATGCTCTCCTTCTGCGAACGTGTCATTTCGCAGAAGGAGAGCGCGGAGCGGGATCGGGAGCAGACCGATCCCGCTCGTCGCAACAGGCGACGTAGGAGGCGCCGGGTGAACATCTAGCCCGGCGCCCAGAGGCCACGCGGGGCCGCCGTCCCTACCTTGGCGGCCCCCGAGGGGTAACAATTGTTTCGGTGTGCCTTTTGGCACCGCGCAGAGGCGGTCCCGGGTCAATCCATAGCTCTGGCTTCAGGGTATTCCGGGGCCGTCTCGTTGAATGCGCTGATGGTGGCCGTCGCGGGGTTTTTAGTCGGTATTACGGTGCATTGATATTTGGTAGGGACCCGGCCCAGCGGCCGCCCGACAACGGGCGGTAACATCCATGCTGGGTCGGAAGGCGCCGGTGAGTCCGACACACCGTCCGTAAATAGGATTTTCCCCGTGGGAAAAAAAAAAAAAAAAAAAATGTGCCACTATGGCGGGTTTTACGCCCTGTGTACGGTGGTCGCCATCCGGGCGGATACGAATATCCTACCACCAGCAATGCTAGTCTGACGACCTACAGACTTCATATATCCATAAAAATCATATGAAAACTCGCAATACTTAAGTATGAAGGCTTCTCCACAATACTTTTCTTTGACATAAGACTAAATGACTAATGGATTAGTCACAGGTAACTTCGCAAAATAGGGTAAAAAAAAATTTGAACTCCAGACTTACATTTAGATGTTCATGTTTGTTTTCTTAGATTAAGATTTGTTTTTTTTTTGCGAGTGACTACCTTTTTAAAATAATAAATTTATCAATAAAACTATTAGAAGTGCCCCAGGTTCGAAATTGTGACAACTATTTTAGCATTCACAATGAATTATCACGTACTTTAACGGTGAAGGAAAACATCTTGAGGAAACCTGCACACCTTAAAGTTCTTAGGAATTTCTTCCGCCAACCTGCACTAGGCCAGCGTTGAGGACTAAGGCCTTAAACCCTCTAAGTTGTAGAGGAGGCGCATACCCGGGGGACGTATATGGGCCGATGATGATGATGATTTTAGCATTCTATCCCGAATTTCCATCTACGCTAACATTTACTTATTATTCTCGGTATTGCAACGCAATTTAAATCAAATCACAATAAATGCACATGCTGTTTTAATAGCAACATTATAATTAGGCCACAAATGAAGGGATTATGGCGTAATATGCACAGGAAATTAGCTCCAAACCTTAATGTTATGTTCATATGACCTTGTATAGTGATTGTCTATATCGTGCCAGCTATGTTAATTTACCATAATTGGAAAATATATATTAAATTTCACAATTTTAACAGCAAAAATCTGCTAGAGGAGATTGGGTTCGTTCTGCTAATGCAAAGTGAGGTAAGTAAAATCTCATCATCATCATCATCATCTGGGCACGAGCCTCCTCTACAACTGAGAGGGTTTAGGCCTTAGTCCACCACGCTGGCCTAGTGCGGGTTGGCGGACTACACACCTAAGAAATTCCTAAGAACTTTTAGGTGTGCAGGTTTTATCACGATGTTTTCCTTCACCGTTAAAGCAAGTGATAAATCATTGTGAATACACACATAACTTCGAAAAGTCGGAGGTGTGTGCCTGGGATTTAAACCTGCGACCGCCGAAATTCTCGACCGCGTACCTAAACCTCGAGGCCATCACTGCTTATATAAATAAAATCTAAGACCTAGCTATCACTGACTCCTTTCTCCTACATAAGCTCTTATATGTCTTACGCCTGAGCACTAGCTTCCTCTACAACTGAGAGGGGTTAGACCTTAGTCTACCACGCTGGCCTTGTGCGAGTTGGCGGACTACACACCTAAGAAATAGCAGATATGTAACCTGATACACGTACACATAAATAGAAAATTAAAAATTACTTTAACAATAATTAAAGTTATTAATTCGGAATCATTTTGCAATCGCTTACCATGTTGAAAAACTCGTTGATATCTACATCTGTCGCAAGTCTGATGTCGAATGATGCAGTCAGCTTTTCCGGGAGAACGTTCACTTGTACTCCACCCTGAAAAATACATATACACATACTGCCTCGTTGTCACGCGGTACAAACATTTGCTGTGCGATCTGGAGGTCCTGGGTTCGATTTCCAGGGTAGGTTCGGAATGGTGCCTCGAAAAACGGCAATAGGCTCGGCCCGTATTACGTGGGATGAAAACACAACTGGCGGAATGTGGTGCAGATATACACCTCTGTCTACCCCTTCACATTTACCTACATATTTATTTTTGTATGTATGTAAGTACAAATACACATCATACATATTACATTATTTATTTATTTTATATATTTACATACTTATGTATGTACACTCCCGACTGGGAGGTATATATTCTCCACGTTTCGAGCATATGCCGTTTCTCGAGTAGATTTATAAAATACGTGTTATTGAGGACTCCTAATGGATGACACGTAATCCGGGCATCGAAGACGTCCCGGTCTGTATTGACTGCATACAATTGTAAAAGACTCTGCATATCCAAAGAGAATTTGCGTATCCAAATTAAATTCATTGATTAATGTTCCTTTTTGTGTCGAAAAGAAACAACAAACATATTCTTTTACTATTTTATATGACGAAATAGCTTATGCTTGTTGAGTGATAGTTATATTTTCGATCGTACTATGGTCCTTTTCTGGTATACCTCGAACTGCTTCTATAGCTATTATAGATTTTTTTTAGAATCAGTTTCCTTCTCTCACAGGGCGGTTTTCTTACCTTCAAGTGCCATTAAAAAAATAACAAACAAACGATCGCTAAAATAACAAGCAAATATTACTAATCATTATCTTTCAAGTATCTATTACTACGATGCTGCAATTACTATCTAAGGACATTGTGTTCCTACGTAGAAGATAACTCTCAATAATGAGATCACTAATACTTGTGCCATTGTGCCTTCATAAGTGATTGAACGATGTTATTTATATCTTAAAAATAACATTTACTCTTTGGTTTAGAGCAGGATTTCTCAAACTTTCGGTTTCACGAACCCTTGTTAAAGTTTCCAGGCGACAGCGAGCTCCTTAAGCCTCAAGTAACTAATTAACCCCCCCCCCCCCCTTCCCAAGAAAATAATAAAATTGTCTGTTAAAGAAAATGAGGTTTCATTTCAATAAAATAACATAAACGAAGTACCAAAACAAATATCTTTATATATATTAATGTGATGGGTGTGCTTGTTTCTTGTCGCAAAAGGAGTCAATTTTAGGAAAAAAAATTGACTAATCTGGTCGCGAACCCCTTGTCGTCGAATAGCAAAGCCCCTAGGGGTTCACGTACTCCACTTTGAAACCCTGGCGCATGCAATTCTGCGATCCCAGTTGTGATTTACAGTTCTAAAACATGACAGTAATTACTTATCATGTACTTTAACTATGCAAGACTACATCGGGGGGTAACCTGGGCTCCTAAAATACTCCAGAGTTTTTTGAATGTGTAGTCCACTAACCCGTACTAGGCTAGGTAGACTAAGGCCTAAACCCTCCCATTTGTAGACGAGGCTCAGTCCAGCAATGAGCATATTAGTATTATCTGGTACAGATGGAGAGAATTATTTAAGTATAATTGTAAACACATGTATTCCCGAAGGGGTAGGCAGAGGTGCATTAATGCACTCATATTTCCATTGCCGTTTTTGCATGCCATGTATTGCCGTTTTTCGGGCACATTTCCAGACTCCGTGCTGCCCAGTAGCAGCAAAGTGTTATTGGGGATTTCCAAATGGAAAAAACCCAATAACACTTTGCCCATTATTATTACATTAACATTATTTAAGTACATATGTTATCCTAACTGCGTGTGTAATGTAATACCAAAATAAATTACAACTAATTATTTTTACCTCAAGTTGTGTCAGATTTATGGTAGTAACATCGCCGCACCACATATTTTTCTCCACGATCTTTCTTTTTTCCTCGGCGCGGAGTTTCATAAATTTGTCCACCACGTAGTAAAGCTGAAAGTTATACCCTTGTTACGAGACACTTTAAACTTTTTTATTGTTTTTTTATTCAATTAGCTACAGAAGCGATGCTATTAAAATCATAACGGCTACGTCTTCTATCGTCACCGTCAACCGTTGTTTCTTATGCCTACTGGAAGAACTAACCTTACTAATTACGCCCCCCTTCACACGGGCTTTTAGATCGTTAAATGTAATTGCACAATTTGTGGATATATTTAGTTGTAGCCTACCGAAATTCACTGAAGCCGCACCATCAAGCTGTGGAATTGTTTGCCGGCTCACGTGTTCCCTCCTTCCTATGATCCTGGATCCTTTAAGCGAAGCGTGAAGAAGCCGGCATGATTGTGTCGACCAGCGGGTGACCATATCGTTTCTCGCTAGTGGGTATTATTTTCTTGGACTCCACTGTGCTTACCATCAGGTACAGTGGAGTCACTTTGCCGTGCCAGTATAAAACAATATATTATGTGCATTGAAAAACAATTGTAATAGATATAAGTACCTATATAATTAAGTGATTTTGTTATTTATAGCATCGCATTGGTATACACTATAATTGATGTTATAAATTATTTTAATAAATAAATAAATAAATATTTTTTTGTTATTCCTTATAAACCATAGAAAATATCTATCCTAAGCTTGCCTTGAAAATATCGCCATGTGCGATAAGGCCGCCATTTATACCAACTCATTATATATTTATTTTTCTATTATAATTTACTACTGTTTGTTAGTGTACAACAAAGGGTTATAAATAAAGAATCATTTTTATGTCACGGTACATTGTGCCATAACTTTATCATTGTAAGTGGTAATAAATAGACGCGCTCATCCTCTAAATCTATTATAGACTAAGAAAAAATACAACGTGAATTTCAGAATAAGTAAATGTATAGGTATTAATATTTATGCCGCATCTATTCTAAACAGAAGAGTATCTTTATCTTTTATCTTGGTGGGAAAATTCTAGTGATGACTGCAATGGGTGAAACTGAATTGTGAAATGACTGAATCCTAGTGGTGTATTTTATATTATATAGATTCAATAAATAATATTTCATTTCATTTCAATGGAACTCAGGCACGAACGGGCCGCACCGACAAACTACTGTTATGTTGGATTGGCGGAAGTCCTATTTGCTGATTACTGGATATGTGTATCCTTCCGGAGAGCGATTAGATTACGCATAAGGCGACATGCTTCAATGGCCCACAGCATATTTGTCTTTTTTTTAGGAATGACCTTGTGTAAATTTGCCTAGGAAAAAGTCGCCATAAATGTCGAATGGTGAGAAATAGTCGCAGTCTTCTTCAGTCAGTTTTATTCTATTTGATCTCGCTTATCAGGTGCCTTATTTCTGTATACTATTAGCATCAGAGACAATGCTTAACTTTTAACTTCTTGAGGATATAACACAATACAACTTACCTTCTCTCCAGCTGTGTCGATGACAAGAAGCGAACCGTGACCAGGCTTTGCTCTAGATATTATTTTTACATCTAGAAATAACAAGCATCATCATCATCATCATCATCAGACCATATACGTCCTACTACTGGGCACGGGCCTCCTCTACAACTGAGACGGTTTAGTTCACTAGGCCAGCGCCCGGCGTGGCCTAGGGTTGGCGAACTACACACCTAGGAAATTCCTAAGAACTCTTAGTTGTGCAGGTTTCCTCACGATGTTTTCCTTCACCGTTAAAGCAAGTGGTAATTCGTTGTGCATACACACATAACTTCGAAAAATCAGGGGGAAAAAACAAACAATCGTTTTAATTCACTTAATAACCCCTTCCGTAATTTTACGAGCAATTAACACTTAGCAAATGTTGCTTAACCCTATAGACTACAAGCCCATGGTAAAAATTAACCTGTGAAATGAACCACCGTGAATTACGCTTAGAAGGCTGTTACTATATCATAAAATAACTCTGAGCGCTATGCCGTCATTTCTGAGCGGTACAGGTGAGTACGAGAGTAAATGGAATTTCTCTGCTACAGGGGAGGAATTACGACTACTTATTAATGTACGGCTTTTATTATAACTTATAGATGATTAAAAATAAATGTCGAAAAACCTAGTGCCGTACTAAAGTGGTGGTACCGGAAGTTAGTGCAAATTTTTAATTCGCCGGTAATTTTAGGAGCAATATAGGTCATTTATTACTGTACGGCATTTGTGTAATTCTTTTTGTATACATATACAGATACTTTACCCATGAACGCCGTACAAATTTTCCAGTGCAGGGGTTGAAAGCCAAGGGACGCAACTCTTATTTCTGATTATATATAAATGATGATGAAATGAAACAACATAAAATTAAATGATCTTCAGAGTATTTCATGAGTAGATAATATTTTCTAGCATGCCGTACATTTTTTGTGGGACACATAGGTGTATGGGGTAAATTACTTCCCTCCGAAAAGAGTAACTTGGTGACTTTTTTCTGTACGGCAATAACATAGGTTTTTAGCTCTTTAGAAAATCTTCGATAAAAAATTACTGGCGTACAATTTTGATAGTCCGCTATTCTATAAAATGGAAGATTAATCCACCGCCTCAGACCGCTGTCTGTAATAGAAGAAAAAGGGTATAACCAACAGTGCTACAAACAATTGACAAATTTATCCGTAATAAGAAAATTTGAAGAAAATTGGTTTATTTCACGTAATGTTCCATTTAAAATGTACGGCATTATAATTTTTTATTATTATTTAATATTAAAAACAAAATTTATCAAATGCCGTATAGTTATTAATGACCTCAAGGGACATCTCAAATGTTATCGAAGTTTTGATCAGCTGTAAAGAATAATCTGACGTAAAATGTACGGCATATGGTTTTTTGTTTATTTATATTTGTTACAAGTAAAATAACAATAATCTTTGAAAATATTACTTCCCAAATTACTACAGGAACATTTGAAAAATCTTATAAATCTCGGAAATTTCCTTTTTTTTAAATTCTAATATTTTTATTTGTTACCATTTATAATGAACGGCTATAAGGTACAACGGTAATATTTAATAACATTATATTAAAAAAAAGGTTGCCGTACATAAATTTATGACCTTACAGCAGTAATAACTCGGTAAATCCTGAAATGAAGATACATATTTATTTATATAAATATGAACTATAATTTTTAGACGGCATAATTACCAAACATTATTGTCCGTATTAAATAACATTTTGAACAAGATGCCGTACATTTTACAATGACCTTATATCATATGGTGTAGGGAAAGGTTTGCGACCCTTGGCTGTCGACCCCTGCACTGGAAAATTTGTGCGGCGTTCATGGGTAAAGTATCTGTATATGTATACAAAAAGAATTACACAAATGCCGTACAGTAATAAATGACCTATTTTGCTCCTAAAATTACCGGCGAATCAAAAATTTGCACTAACTTCCGGTACCACCACTTTAGTA
Source organism: Hemaris fuciformis (assembly GCA_907164795.1). Taxonomy (NCBI): domain Eukaryota; kingdom Metazoa; phylum Arthropoda; class Insecta; order Lepidoptera; family Sphingidae; genus Hemaris; species Hemaris fuciformis. The sequence goes on along the minus strand of OU015432.1, from coordinate 19,608,459 downwards.
CGGCACTAGGTTTTTCGACATTTATTTTTAATCGTCTATAAGTTATAGTCCGGTCAATTTAGACCAAAAAATGAGAGTGAAGTTACATAAAGTCCCAACAAGCTGAATTTCTGTGAAATTGTTCAAAACATAATTATAAACAATGTCTAGAAGTTCCCCATCATTCCCGTGTAAGGAAAAATTTTTATTCAAGGTCAAAGGTCAAAAAAATTGGTTTTTCGCGATTTTCAGCAAAACGGTAAGTTTTATCATAAAAGTACCTCAGACAAAAATTGTAGATCATAAAATTATCTATAAAAAATGTATCAATACTTTTTTTCTTACGAGCCACCGTTTCTGAGATATAACGATTCAAAAGTTATAAAAGTTGTTATCGTCATAATATGCATGAGTACGCCACGTATATACATCTAGAGTTGTTATATTTTATAATATATATATATATATATATATATATATATAATATATATTAAATGTTTAAATATTTTTCTATCGGTCATTGTAACTTATACTTACAATATAAAATATACATAAGTTTTAACTATAAGAATATCAGGTAAAATGAAACCCAGTCCCTTAATCTTTAAGCCAGTCTAACTTCAAGACATCTGTCTCTTGTTCTATTGTGTGCGTGGCTAGGGTCTTATACCTGCTATAATAAATGAAATACCGTTAGTCTTGAGCGTCACTCATAACTGGCTGTGATACGACATCTGCATTTTACAGGAGGGGTAAAACAGCAGTTTTCAAAATGTTTGAAAAACAAGATTTAATTCAATGTGCTGAAGTTTTTAAAAAGAGTAATTCAACTCAACAAGAAGTTATTACCAACGGCATCCGCTTTCTTCTTTCTATGTACGGAGCTCCTAAAAAAACTACCTGTTTAGATAAGCATCGATATGCATGTTTCGTTAAAAATACTAAAAATAAAAAACAAGTTCAATTAGCTTGTCTTCCTCCAACCTCAGTTGCTGCTCACCAACATCTTTTTCGAGTATATTACCAAGTTCAAGTGTGGCTTGGTTATCAGCTAGACCCTACAGACTGGGGTTGGAAGTTGGTCAACAATATATTAGAGCCAGTTCAAACTTTACTTCCACCTGCGCCGGAAAAACTGCTGAACAATATTTTTTGGAACTGCAAAAAGGGATGCAGTGCTAAATGTGGTTGCAAAAAAATCGGACTGTCTTGTTCTTTGGCATGCACAAATTGTCAAGGCCGGTCGTGCTCTAATATTGAATCACAAACATTGGAGGATTCGTTTGACTCCGACGAAGTATCAAGCGATACATCGCTATTGACGCAATTATGACGATAACAACTTTTATAACTTTTTGAATCGTTATATCTCAGAAACGGTGGCTCGTAAGAAAATAAGTATTGATACACTTTTTATAGATAATTTCATGATCTACAATTTTTGTCTGAGGTACTTTTATGATAAAACTTACCGTTTTGCTGAAAATCGCGAAAAACTAATTTTTTTGACCTTTGACCTTGAATAAAATTTTTTCCTTACACGGGAATGATGGGGAACTTCTAGACATTGTTTATAATTATGTTTTGAATAATTTCACAGAAATTCAGCTTGTTGGGACTTTATGTAACTTCGAATGTCTAAATTGACCGGACTATTATAATAAAAGCCGTACATTAATAAGTAGTCGTATTTCTACCCCTGTAGCAGAGAAATTCCATTTACTCTCGTACGCACCTGTACCGCTCAGAAATGACGGCATAGCGCTCAGAGTTATTTTATGATATAGTAACAGCCTTCTAAGCGTAATTCACGGTGGTTCATTTCACAGGGTAATTTTTACCATGGGCTTGTAGTCTACTATCATATAGATGAACATCTAAATTACCTGTTTCACAAAATAGGAAATTCTTTGATTTACACGCGCTGGTCATGTCAGTTATTAAATCGCGATATTATCATATAATTATGGCTTAAGTGGAGAAACAATTAGTCTTTGCGTCCAGGTTATTCGTAAAAGGTTTTAATTTTAGTACGATAGGAATGTCAAGTTTTAGTCCCGAAATTTAGGTGAGTTAATTTATGTGTAAATGACTGCCGGGCCCAGGTTTGTTTGGGAGCAGTTAGCATAGAAAGGTTTACTTAATCAAAACTCAAATCTATTTTAATAGGTTAACGAAGTAGTTTGCGAGCTGAAGAGAAATGCTGAAGAAAGTCTTTGCGGACCTTAGTCGAAAATTTGATTCTGTGGAGGGAAGTGGACAACTGTATGTTTCGTATTCCTCCAATCTGCTTTGTTTCCTATAATTTAACTACAGGATAGGCCAGGAACTTAAGAATAAAGCTCAGCTTCGCTTACCGCCACTAGTACTGGACACACGTTACGAGTTATACGACGAATATCTACTAAATAAAAAAACTGTCTTATTGAAAAAAAAAAATCGTACTTGAGTACCAATTTCCCTAGAAGCACTTTCTTAAGGTTAAGCAACTTAATATTTTAATACACATATTACGACAGTAAATTAAACAACAAGGACTTTGTCTAGGTAATTAACCTAAATGAATTAAATATTCTGTTGATAAAAATATTTTATTACAAATTTTTATCTTTACATTCTAATGTCTTGCTAAAGGGTGATTAACCCAAAAAATTAAGTGTCCATGGAGCGCGGCGGTACATTTAATGCTCTATAATCATGGCAAGGTTTTGTGCACCATATTTTCAAATCCAACATAATCAACATAGATTTAATCAGATATTTATAGCCTTCATACCCTAATCCGGCGCAACAACAAATCGCCGGATAGTGGATGATTATTGGAAATTGCTAAAGCTTCCATTCACATTTTAATTTTTTCCTTGTATATTTTAAGGTTATTAAAAGAAATTAATGTACGTATACATTTGCGACTACTTACGTTGTGTCGTTCTTTCTCCGTGGAACGTCATCAGAGTATTAGAATCTTTGGAGACTACAGCTTCATCCAAACCAAATCCAATGTTTAATTTCCTGAACTCTTCCGACTTTGCAAAAACAGCCATTCCATCCTTACTGCCAATTTCTTCATCTGCGTGTACAAGTAAAAATAAACTTAGTTCTATACATACATCAAGATCATCATCATCATCAGTCCAAATACGTCCCACTGCTGGGCACGGGCCTCCTCTACAACTGAGAGGGTGTAGACCTTAGTCCACAGATCATAACCCCGGATTGTGAAATAAATTGCTATTGATCTCTCAATATTACTGTTACTTAAATCTGTTAAATAATTAATACATACGTATAATACGAAAGAAGATCAAAATATTATTTTTCCCAGAATCTCACCAATAGATGTAGCTCGTTTAAATTACTTACCAGGAACAAAAGTGATATGCACAGTTCTTCGTAACCTGACACCTGCAGCTTGCAGATTCCTCACAGCTTCCAAATGCATCATGCCGACACTCTTCATGTCTTGGGTGCCTCGAGCGTATATGTAACCGTCTTCTGATATACACGCATCGAACGGAGGGTACGTCCAAAATTCCTACAATCAAGTGGCTTTATTATTTTACGAAGCATTAATTTTATAAATTTTCCGAATACAAAATATGGCGATGACTTGAACAAAACCTTTGGATGTTACTATACGCAGATCACTTGCAACAGGTATCTCTAAAAATCTTCGAGAGAAGTCTAATTCTATTAGTCAATTTTGCATTTGAAAAACACATTAATGGTCATGTAAAAGAAGTCTTCATTTTAGAGGTCATTGGAAGTTCTACCTCGATATCCTCTGTCTGTCGTAAAAGACAGCCTTGCATTCGGGGTCACGAAACTGATTCTGAAATATAAAAGTTGTAATTGTCCGAACCAAAGTCGAAAACAAAATTTATTAAACTATGGTAGAGGCATTACTCCGGCCGAACCAGCCTATCTACATTATGATCAAGAACATCTACAAGATTCTTGAATAAGTTATAAATATTAGTTAGCTAAATTACCTCATAAACAGGCACCACGTCCATGTGCGAATTTAGGAGTATAGCTGGCAGTTCTGGCTGCAGTCCCATCCACGTTATCACCACCACAGGTTTCTTCGGCACCAGTTCATGAACAACAACTGGCAAATTTAGCTGGGCTGCTTGTTTCTTCAAAAATATCACGCATTCACCTATGAATATTAATTTTTAATCAATAAAAAGAAAACAATATTTTAATCACTACAATATGAAGTTAGATAAACATTACAGTGAGAGAAACAAGGGTATCATGCGGCTAGATGTATTTTTCAAAAATACTTTCCCGTCTTCAACTCAGCTTGTACTAACCAGTCGTTCCTTATGTATACGATAGTTTCATAAAGTTATATATACATAACCTCACGCCTGTATTCCCCGAAGGTGTAGGCAGAGGTGCATTTCTGCACCCACATTTCGCCTGGTATGTATAAGTCCCACGTAATAGGGGGCGAGCCTATTGCCGTTTTTCGGGCACATTTCCAGACTCCGTGCTGTTACTGAGGATTTCCTGATGGAAAAACCCAATAACACTTTGCCCGACCCGGGAATCGAACCCAGGACCTCTAGATCGCACGGCACATACTTCATCATTTCATAAAGTTATATGGAATCATAACGTGGTAATTCGTGATACATTCAGTATTACTGAAGTACAAACGGTTTACGACGTTCATAATCTGCTTCATGTTAGGATTCATCATTTTGGATTTCAGTTCGTTCTAGTAAACGATGTGAAACAAAATTTTTATTTTAATTAAAATTCTCAATACAATCGTCATGATAAGCTTCCCTAATCCCAGAATATTGGTCAAGTGCGGTTAAGAGAATTTTTATGTGAGCGCATTTGAATATAAAATCATTCGATAGTCAACTCATGTGCCAATTGCCATCAAGTTAGTAAAAGCGTCAATTATCTCTTCTGTGATAAAACAATATCAAAATACTTTTTTTTTTTTTTTTTTTTTTTTTTTTTTTATTCTGGCGCGGCAAAGTGACTCCACTGTACCTGATGGTAAGCACATACTTACCATAATCTACGTCCGGATGGACACTAGGTATGCGAAGGTATTCTCTAAATCTCTCCACCACCTCGTCATTGTCCCATTTGTTACTCATAATTTAAAAATTACTAAATTTATCCTGTATCACTATAGTACCAATAAATATACGTCCTGAAACAGAAGTTCAATGTCGATAAACAATTTTGTTAGACACAAGTCCTAGATTTTATCATGACTATGGCTGATAACGATATGTACGATTATTTGACTAAGCGTTTTAATTGCATGTTAATAGCTTGTGATAAAAATGATAAGATACTACTGAAACAAACAAACCGAACAACAAAGAGAGAATAACAGACAGGGTATATTTTGAATATTGTTTTTTAATTCTGAAGAGGGCACTAATCCACTGTGTTTAGAATGGTGAATTTAAGTGCATTTAACATACCTTCTGTTGAGAACTCAGTTACAAACAGATTCAACTCGATGTTTTCACCGTGCTAGACAAATAACAAAACTATTAACAGTATTAAAAATACCAACATAGTAATTGTCAACGCAATAGAACAAACTGCTGATTACACGTCAGGCGCTGTCGCATAATGCACTGCGTTCTGTTTGTTAGTGCTTGAGATAGACGCGACACGTGATAAAGCAGTACAGCGTGATGTCTACACTTTATTATCGAGTGCCTTTTTCCACTTCAAGATTATCAGGTTTTCAGTAAAGGGATATAAATTATACGGGACCATTTTAGTTTCACTCTATCCCATTAAAATACAATACTTCCACCACGCAGACATTACATTCTTTTATTTCCACTTAATTTGTGTCAACTTGTATAGCTTGTCCGTGAAGGCATGCAGGCGTTGTGTGAAGTAGGAGCTGTGTAAGGGCTTACCTTCTTCTGGGACTGCATTGAGAATTTCTTTCAAGGTCAGTGCTGGAAAATAAATCGGTACTACTTCGATGCAGTTTCAATGATTCTGAACCTTTTGCTAATGCTAATTATTTTTCTTGAAAGAATACAACTTGTAGAGCTTACTTTTTTTGCATTTACACAAACGTATATACATATATGTTGTATGTGGGGTAAATAAAATAGGTCGAAAAGTCATTTCGTCGTCAAAGTTGTCAGGATTAAGTAATCTAAATATCTTTATTTTTATTTGGTAGTTGATAGTAGCATTGTATAACTATACGGTAATTGATTAACAATTCGAATTGGCAATAAACCTCGGTTTCATTGATTGGATCCATTTTGTGACTTTATTAGCCTAAATTAAATCCGGATAGTGATTTAGTTTGGCCAGCGTCGTGGAAGACTAAGGCCAAATCACTTTTAATTGTTTAAAAGGCACCTTCTTGTCTGCAGAACGTATGTACATATGATCTGATAATTAATCATATTTAATCATATTTCGTCTGTTGCAAGTAAACGTTGTATCCCTTTTTACGCCTTGTAATAATGAGGCAATCCATAATAAAGCAAACTTCAATTTAAATCACTACATAACACGAGGAAACTTCGTGAATATAATAAAATCATAAAATGCCTCATAAAATGAACATACTGTACTTTACGTCTTATCTAGCAAACATTTTCATTGTTTTGCAAACGCAAACAAGATGAGAATAGTGCATAAAGCTTCTAAACGTACATAGCTAATTGGCATAATACATACATACATATCATAACTTTACGACTGTATTCCCCGAAGGGGTAGGCAGATGTGCATTTCTGCACTCGCATTTCGCCGGGTATGTATCAGTCCCACGTAACAGGGGGCGAGCCTATTGCCGTTTCTCGGGCGCATATCCAGACTCCGTATTGCTACTGAGAGTTTCCTAATAAAAAAACCCAATAACTCTCAATGACCCGGGAATCGAAACCGGGACTTCTAGATCTCACGGCACATACCTGTGCCGCGAGACCACGAGGCAGTCATGTCAATGATTATCCTCGCCACTAATAAAACAAAACTATTTAGGTCTTGCTATAGTCCAGTCATTTAAGGTTTATCTGCGGAATAATTCCTAGTGAGCTGAATTTTTGTATACACCTTTATTACGGTGTTATAATGAAGATGTGAAAAATCGACATTGATATCGTGCTGGCTAAAAAAGTTATAAAGGTCAAAGGGTTCCGAAAATATCTCGCGACCTATTGCTCGGCGGTCAAAGAGGTCATTATAAGAATTGTTTGAATGTCTCATGCATTTTTCTGTAAAATTACCTTTTTGGAGTAAAGCGCGCAATGTCGCTTTTTCACATCTCAATTATAACACCGTAATAAAGGTGTATACAAAAATTTAGCTCACTAGGAATTATTTCGCAGATTGGAGTTTAAAATGACTAAAATGACTGCACTATAGGTGTCTTCACAAGACAGACAATGTGAGACCTGAGGGATCATTGCTATGTTTTGTTGAACAAAACACACTGTTTACACAAAGAGACAGTGGTACTACTCCGGTTGGATTGCATTTTTTAACTATAGCCTGATCTTATTATCTACTTGTTAGAACGATCGCAAGGCGTTTTTGCAATGATATAATAAAACTATAAATACTACATTGTTTGTTCAGAACTGCAGTTAATCAGATTAAAATGTTTTATCACATTTGACTATGTTTGCATAAAACTTGTACATTTTATCATCAATAACATGCCACAATGTCATATAAGCAATAAATTCCGTTTCTTGATATCTGTGTACCATGAAAATAAAAATGATCCTTGTATTATATAGGTAGATAACTTATACATATATATTATATACTCGTATCTTAATTAAACGAAATGAAAAGTTACACCAAATACCAATAATATACTGCCGAAAAATAACTTATTTTTTCGACGTTTTACTCCAAAAGTTTCATAAACTTTTAAGCCTTAATTAAACTGCAGGCAGCGTGGAATGGAACGCAGCAAGAAATACGCGCGAAACCCTCCTACGCGGGCCTTTCAAAAATGGTTACATTCACAATTTACCTTCCATACTGCGGTCGACCGCGAACCTTTCGCTTCATGCCGTTTGTCATCGGCGATAAGAAAAAACAACACGATCGATATTCCAAATTTAAAAGTTTAGTGATTTATTATTTTTTAACTTTGTGCCAGTGTACATAAAAATGGTCCGCAAAATTAGTGCGCTTTTGTGCTGTTTCTGCGTTCTTGGTATATCATTGAGTGACAGCGCTATATCCACCGATAGTGTAAGTACATATTTTATTAATCTACTGATAATAATCTGTTAAATCGTAAATACATCAATGTAATAATATGTTTTAAATTATAAGCTAAATCCTCTAAAGTCTAAAAGATTAAAAATGCACTTTGTACAGGGCAGTGAAAATAATAATTTTCTTTGAATATATTTAATTATAGCCTTTCCGAATTTACATGTATGTGTGTATATTTGTGAAATCGTAAATACATTAATCCTCTATGATAACATGCTCTAAATTATTAACTAAATTCCTCAAAAGATTTAAAGTATTTTAATGTGGAAATAATAATTTTCTTAGAATATATTTGGTTATGACCTTTTCGTTCACGCATAACTCTGCTCCAGTTTCTAGCTAGCGACCTTGAGCGTAACCTGTCATACTTGATTATTGCTACAGACAAAGCAAAGAAACATTATCATAGCTATTTAATTTCCTGGCTATTATGTTATTTTAACGATTACATTAAAAATAAAATGTACATATGTAGCACATTTTCCTTAACCACATCATATCATTAGTAGTAGCACCTTTCGAAAGTCTCTATTGAAACGTTCAGCTAAATTAAATTTGAGACAAAATATTTATTATATTATCTTGTATTTCAACTTAGTATTGTGACATTGATAGATAAATTATTAATAATGGTTGATTTCTGATGTTTTTTTTTTAAAGAGCAAATAATTTTATATTACCTATAATCGTTTATATTTCTTAAGTCCATAAAAAAATAAGATTATTATAACGCAAAACCACGAAATAGTACCTACTAGAAAATACAATAAATATTTTTTTAAAGTCTGAAGAGCGATATGCATCGATTTTCAATTATATTAGGCTGAAATGGTCTGTTAATTAAATATAGATTTATTATTGTTTCATTCAAAATTACGGAATTAAGTTTGCGAACACTAAGTGTAAAATACAAGAACATCAGTGAATTCCAAATTGATGATTAATGAGATGAGTGTTACCGAGAGCTCTTATTTGTTTTTCGCCAATTTTACCGGCAAATTTTAAAGTAAATAAAAAGTTTTTCTTCAAGTTAACAAATCAAAATTAGGTAATAAGGTTTTAAGAATCTCTAACTAATAGCGATGAAAAGTTCTTCGCTTATTCCACGGAATAGATTTGAATATGATATTACCGTCACGTGTATTTACATAGAAATCATTTCAGTTATTAGTAGTAAATAAATAAAACAAAAGTTGGGTAGCATCACAAAAAAAATGTGACTAGAACGATGGATCAACTATATTTAATAATGAATTCCTTTGCATGTGATGAAATGCCATCAACAACTTCATCATAATTATCGGATTCAGTAAATATTACATTCCTAGGAAAAGATTCAATGTGCATAGGCTTTCTTATTATATTATTTACATTACATAAACAGTTACTCATGCTCAACAAATGTTTACAATCATCAGTTTAAGGAAATGACCCCACTGCCGTGTCTTCCCGGAAAACCAGTTATAAAATATTGTTGCGTTTATAACGTCACAGCTTCTGCGGTTACAAGTCGTTTAATACTTTCAACATGTTTCTTTTGCCTTAAATACATTTTTGCGGGCATTTTTTTGAAGTGATAACTTCTTTAGCGGCGCTGTGCACTTTTTGTGAAAATGTTGAACTCGCGTCAGATCACGTGACCCTGATCGTTAATGCGTAAGACGCATTATGTTATATAAATTGACAAGTTTATGTACGATAGCGCAATAACTATTGTATTTTACCACGTAAATGATAGTACTTTTATACTGATAAATAAAGCAATTCGTGCGAAATTATTCCCTAACCATTCCAAAATATTCAAAAATGCACAACGTTAATGTTGAAGTTTTCACTTCTGCCGGCACTCCCGAAGTGCCACCCGTTGTGTTTTTTAAATTATTTCTTACATAAATTTAGGGTTTATTCTAATATGATCATAGTTTAAATATTTTTATCTAATACTCCCAATATAATTACGATAAGTTTGTTTTTAAGTGATTTGCCAATTGAACGTTAATTTAACGAATATTTTTACATTATCACAATCATCCACAAGACGTTCAACATCTGCCGTATGTTTGGAGATAGTCAAAGGTGTTTTACCACACCGAGGTTTATCGAAGCTATTGAGCTGTTTTAGTCCCACGTTATACGAGAAGCTGATTGAAATTCCCGAATTAAGAAAAAAAAAACAAGACAAAAAAACCTAAATTTTTCTTAACTCAAGAAACAAATTCTAGATATTCGATTGAGAGCAATCGAACGCCCGTTTCATGCCACGGTATCAGAGGCATACTCATTTGTATATTTATCATGAACAGTGTATAAATAAACAACAAGATGAAACATGGTATTACCAGTGTAATTATTTTCCTGGGTTGCGTTGATATTTCCCAGCAAATAGCAAATCATATTGCCACACTAATGGTACTCGGTCAGGAAACACTTATGCAACAATTAACGAGTGAACTGTGTGCCAACGCGAGTCAGGTGTCCTTTACAATTGGTGCGTGGAACGTCGAGTGAATGAGGGAGAAAGTGAGCGCATTGTACTAAGTACATTATACATAAAACCTCTATGGCAGTAGCCAGTGATTCCCAAAGTGGTCCAGGGGTCCACGGGAGACTCGACGGGGGTCTACGTTGGACGTGACAAAAAATGGGGGGTCCACAATCGTAAGCGGGAGTCCATGGAAATTAATTTGGTTTCGAACTAAACTGTTGGCTTCACTTCTCCTATCAATATAGGCAGATATTTTAAGAAGCTCAGCGACTGTTACTTGTTAAAACTTGCATATTTCATAATCAGCACAACGCGTCTTGTTTTTTTTTTGGAGATTAGAAACTGGTAGTAATGTACCTGCATGGATCTATCAAAATTTTGAAAGTGGTCTATGAAACAAGAGTTTGGGAACCTCTGCTCTATGGTGTGCGATAATTACGCTAATATAAGAAACTTCACACATGTTGAGGTTTAAAAAAATACATGTGTTTTCTTTTTTTGACAGCCCCGTGGCGTAAAGCTTGCAAAAAGGGAGGCCGCGGGTTCGATCCCCGCAACGAGACAAATGTTTGTGTGATCCACTTATATTTGTTTCGCGTCTGGGGGTTTGTGAAACCGAAAAGTCTCTCGTAGTTTTTGATACTCACAACACAGGACTTGCATCCTAGTGTGGGGTCAGAACTATGTATATAACTGTTGGGTGTATTTATTTATATTTTCACAATACAGTGTTATTTCTCATCATTATGTAACTAACTTTTAAAAAGTTATTTTTCTTTATTTAAGTACCTTATTGTTAGTTATATGCTTTTCATTATTTAAATAACATTAGTTAGGTAATATTTTTGTAATTTACAAAATTTTATAAAACATTTAAAAAGGGCTGCAGTATAAATATATGTCGTTGTTTTTTAAACATTTCATATGTAATGAATAAAGTGAAGTCGACATTTTAAATCTCATAACTGCTTGGAATTAGATAAAAATTAAATCCAATCATTAAAGTAATTTTTCATAGTGTACCTAAACAATAAAATGCAATAATTTAATTACCATTCGCAAATTAGAGAATGCAAGTAAAATATTTCAACAAATTTCGTAATGGTTGAATGATCAACATGTAAAATGCGACTTTTTGTCATAGTCACTTTGGCATCCTTGAAATTTCCCGTAATATTTTGCAGTTACATACATTTATTTTGACCTCAAAATCACTACTAAAGCTTGAGAAACTACTCCTTCAAAAAATTTAAAATTAATTACACGTACTAATATTGTCACTAGAGAGAAAGCTAGGTAATGAGATCATTAGTAGCTTCAGATACACGAACGGCACTGTTCTATATTCGTTTTTGTACTTTTCTTTGAAGTCGTTCGTTCATGGCGTTCTCTCCACATGACACGCGTATCTTACGACACAATGTTGCTATGTCGGTTGCTACTGTGGGATATACTGGTATTTAATATTGGTATTGTTTCTTTCATAATCACAACTACGGCTCTTTCGCTAAAGGAGTATTTCTACGTCCTCATAATGTCTTGTTTTTATCACGATATAAAAAGCAAATTTATTCATTATATTCAATATTTATTTTATTCAAAATTTATTTATATATTATAATAACTGCAACTCTTGTTTAAAGTTATTACATAGAATAAATAAATACACCCAACAGTCACATACATAGTTCTGACCCCACACTAAGATGCAAGTCTTGTGTCGTGGGTATCAGAAACTATGAAAGAATATTTGTCGATCATACAAACATTTATCTTGGTGCGGGGATCAAACCAGCGGCCTATCGTTTTACTTATCATCAATAACTGTAAGGTCGTTTTGCAAAGACTATTTAAAAAAAATACGTTTTATAATTAAAATCAATTACACCTGTTCCTGTAGTTATGTTAAAAGTTGGTAAAGCGGTTCGGTATTTTTTGTAATATTCGTTTCACAATTACTATACCTCTGCGATTACTACGAAAATAAAAAAGAAGTTTTGTGAAATGCAAAATTGAATTTGCCAATTTTAATATAATGATAACGTTTATTAAAAATAACAGACTATGGCATACTGAGTTTTATAGTTCGTGTGAAGAGTAAATTATGTTTGTTTATTATGTTCAGACGGAATTTTGAACATGGTTTTTACGTAGAACTATTATGTCGTAGTTCCTGACACCCAGATGGTTAGTTTGGGGTCAGAACTACATAAAAAAACACAAATTTTAGACTAGGATAAAAAAACACAAATTTCATTCCTACAATTTTGCAATTATCAATGAATCATATACAACCTGCATTGCCTGCACGAAACACTACTTACGCAGTTAATAATTGCAAAAAGTAGAGCAGAGATCTTGCCAAAGCGATCGAAAATTTCCCTTTTAAAATGTTCGACGCACATTGCACAAGACGTTGCAGTGTGATTACGCTTGTAATCCGCAATCCGAATCAATTACCGCATAATTGTCAAGGAAGATGCGACAAAATGCTCATAAACCCTGACGTAACATACACGGTAATGTTATAGTAATTTATTTAATAAGTAACAGTATAATGGATTAAATATTATTTATTTATTTAAATCTTCATACACTGAACTGTATATAGGCGAACTTAATGCCTGCGGCATTCTCTAGGGCGGTGGAGAGATGAAGCACAGAGATGGTGTAAAAAATACCAAAAAAAGAATACAAAAATATATATACATACATACATATGTACCCATTAAAAATACATATATAATAAATACATATACGTATATAAATATATATAAATACATAAATACACTCAACTTCAACCAGATGACTCTGCCAGTTTATTGAGAAATAAATCTTGGACTCTCATTTTGAACGCATACCGTGAAGTGGACGTCCTTATTTATTATCAAATCAATAATGTGGATAAATGTATGAAAACATGACAGATTCCGACGTTACTGTATTACATAATGATAATTATAACCAGGAAATATCTAGTCTGTAAGAAAACAATCAATACTTTCCATGTATGTACATACAACATTGCATTCAATAAATAATATTTTTGCAAAAATATTCGTTAGTATATTTCGGTGCGGAACATAAAAGAAAATACAATTTAGGTTCTCCGAAACCGCTCGTATAATTGGATAATTGTTAATAGAATACCTCACAAATTTCATACTGGAGATATAATTTTAAATGGATTAATAAACTTTACGACTAAAAGATATAAGCTTACGATGTATAAAACGTTTCTAGTTTGAGGTTTTGGAAATGTTATCTTTATTAAATATGTTTTTCTTTTATTATTACTAAGATATCTAAAAAATTAACACTAAAGTCGTTTCTAAAGTACCTAAAAACTAAACAAAAGTCATAAATATAATCGTGACCATATACAAATCTTTTGTCGCGAGTATCAGAAACAATTTAACTTTCCATCATCCAGACCAGCCGGACTGCCTCGTGGTCTCGCGGTACTAGTATGTACCGAGCGATCTTGAGGTCCTGTGTTCGATTCCCGGGTCGGGCAAAGTGTTATTTCCCATTAGGAAATTGTCAGTAGCACCACGGAGTCTGGAATTGTGAATAGGCTCGCCCCCTATTACGTGGGACTGATACATACCTGGCGAAATGTGGGTGCAGAAATGCACCTCTGCCTACCCCTTCGGGGAATACAGGCGTGAGTTTATGTATGTATGTATGTCATCCAGACCCAAAACAATATTTGTTTATCACACCAATAATCGCCATGTAATCGGTCCCTGGCCTTTCGTTTTCTACCATGGAGGGTAATATGAAACGGTACAAACCCGTTTTGGTACAAATCTTTCGCTTGAGAATATTTTTATCAGATCAGATGCATCTTGTCGCCATTTTTCTCACCAGAACGCATGTGACCCTTTATCTGGAGCTGTATCGCGATGCTTTCTCTGTGGGTCACCTACTTTTCACTGTAATCGCTTTGTTGATACAACAGGTGCCCCATCACGGATATATTAGTTCTACGTGTCATAGATATCCCATGGTTGACTTGAACGAATGGCCTTTAACGATAACAGCGCTATTTCTGCTTTGTTTTTTCTTATATGCCTCGTGGTCTCGCGGCACAAGTATGTGCCGTGCGATCTAGAGGTCCTGGGTTCGATTCCCGGGTCGGGCAAAGTGTTATTGGGTTTTTCAATTAGGAAATTCTCAGTAGCAGCACGGAGTCTGGAATTGTGCCCGAAAAACGGCAATAGGCTCGCCCCCTATTACGTGGGACTGATACAAAACCTGGCGATATGTGGGTGCAGAAATGCACCTCTGCCTACCCCTTCGGGGAATACAGGCGTGAGTTTATGTATGTATGTATGTTTTTCTTATATCAATAAGAGTACATTAAAGTGTCATACAAATGTGTATACCACAGACAGACATATTCTCGTACTTGACAACTAGTATTTTATAAGTACGTAATTAGCCAACAATTGAATCTATGTCAATCTAGGGAGCGCTTTGTGGTCTCGCGGTACATGTGCTGTACCAGCTAGAGATCCTGGGTGCGATTCCCGGGTCGAGAAAAGTATTATTGGGTTTATCTATTAGAAAATTCTCAGTAGCAGCACGGAGTCTGGAATTGTGCCCGAAAACCAGCAATGGGCTCGCCCCCTATTACGTGGGACGAAAACACAATTGGCTAAATGTACCGTAATATGTAATGTACATATGTAGAAATGCACCGATGCCTACCCTTTTGGGTAATACAGGCGTGAGGCTATCTATATATGTATGTATGTATTTTAATCTATGCCTCTTCTAAACATTATATTAGTCACCAATTGACTTAAAAAACGTGCTTAATATTTCTATATCTCTTCGCCAAAACAGATATTATGTTCGTGAAATATCTCGTTTACTCTATACAAGAGAAGAAATCATTACAAATGACGATGCCCATGGAAACACAATAGTGCATAAAATAGAATTCAAAGACCCTTAAAGAATTTGATTGGCCTTACTTAGTATACCAGCCAAATTAATTTCAATCCTAAATATCGATTGACTGCCAGTCAGACGAAGCGAAACCTGATTTGAGGCAATCTTTTTTAGTAATTTTCTTAATTTTTACTTGATTTGCAAGTACTGCAGTGTTCAACGATACGCTCTGATAAAAATATATAAGTCACCGTCCGGCTACCATACCAAGTAAAGTTGCATTTGTTCTATTTAGAGAAACAACATAATACTTTGTTCCAATTTTAAATGCTTGCTGTTGATTATTACCGGGTAATAATTAAGCCTTTTCCAATTTGGAACACCGTTAAAAATATTATTTTGTTTAAAAAAAAAGGTAATTTGTTTTTCATTATCTAAAATTTATTTTACTTGTTCATAATTTTTCTTTATAAACGTTCCATGTTTAAATAGATACTATAAAAAAGTAAGTATTCTATATTTAAAATATATAAAAGATAGAATTTGCAATAGGTATATAAAAAGGTATTATACAATATTTTCATTTTTCATTCTCATATTGCTACTCAGTATCTTACCAACTGGCCAGTACCCATTAAAAAGAAAGATTAATTTAAATATCCGTTCCCACCAAAATGAATTCTAATACACATTAGCGAGGCGAGGCGGTTGGGGCCTACACAATGCCTTATAAGACACAAGCGTTGGCAAGGTTACGCCTACTCGGCCGAGGTGACTCAATTCACATGTATCACTGCTCACGAATATTGACAATGTTTATTTAAATTCGCAGTAAATTTTGCATTTCATTGATTATTAAGATTGACTGATGGAAAACGTTGCATTTGGCGACAGTCCAATGGAAAACGTGGTAATGTGATAGTCACGATTTAGTAATTTAGGTGATAGTGGGAATGTAATCCTGCATCTTTAGCTTAATTGTGAGTTAGGTAATTTGCATATGGGTGCTTATCTTTTAATATTATTGTTTAATGTTTATTAGTATCCATAATGAAAAGACTCGGAAAGATTTAGGAACAAGTTACCTCAATGAAGATTCATCTGAGTTTTTCTAATCATGATTACCTATATTTCTTTGTCTTGCCGTAACTATTCAAATGATCATAATACAATTTTCAGAAATATTGTTATAGCAGAGGTTATAAATACAGCGAGGATCAGTTCTGTTCCCGAAGAATAAAAAAAAAGTATATTAAATTAATTTAATATACTTTTTTATATTAAATTAATCTAGAGTGGAGACCGCGACTCGGCAAACGTAGTGTAGGGCGCCCTCTGGATAGGTGGAGTGACGATATTCGCAAGGTGGCTGGCAGCGGTTGGATGAGGAGGGCCGAAGATCGAGCCTAGTGGCGGGCCATAGGAAAGGCCTATGTCCAGCAGTGGACGTAAGAAAGGCTGCTGATGATATTAAATTAATTTATTTTTAAGGTATGACAATATTCATTGACATTATTTAAAAGCATACCGGATTACCTAGATGGTATTATTTGTGCTCGAAATTTTATCACAAGATGTTGACTTTTGGAACGGTGACGGAAACAGCGTGACAGTTTTCTACAAGAATGTATTCAATAGCATTATAAATATCCATAAACACGACAATAACTTTCTCTCAATTATTTTAAACAAGGAGAATCGCTGGTTTTAAACAGATTATGCAAGCTTTGGCAGAATGCTGAGGCAACCGCGCCCAGATAGCTAAACATGAGAACGCAACCATTACGGCAAATTGTATTGCTTTTGTTAACAAAACGCAAAACGTTTAAGTAAAAAACCTTTTTTAATAAATAAATAAAAACTTATTTACAGCTTTGCCAGATTTTTTTAATAAAATTGTTAAGGGCCTATTACAGACTATACAGACATTTTAAGCGGTTTAATGTTTTGTATATGAAAGAGTAATAGAGAGACTGAGTTACTTTTATATTTATAATATTAGCCTCTTACTTATAAGAGTTACGTTTGTTGATTGATTTTTTCGCCAAATTCGAATTCGAAACAAGGGACCTAAAGACCTCTAGATCTTATGTTCTTGTAGTGATAAATATTTTAGAGACTGAAGTTCTTAATTGAATAACTAGGTCATCCACATCGAATAGGTTGTCTTTGCGGCTGATACTGCTTTAGAGAAAATCGACGTAAAGCTCTACTGCGTTCAATGAATTCAATTGCCGGAGGCGCAATTTGCTGTTGGTAGGAAATTCGCATCCGCTCAGAATTAATATTAAACTCGTATAAATAATTATATTTAATTTAGGTAATAAATTTCTGCAAGTAATACAGCAGTATATAATCAGGTCAGGCTTGAAAAGTGGTTGCCCTTCATTTTGACCATGCGAAGCGTAATTATCAGACCTTAACAAAACAAAAATGTTACCATAAAATTTGTTAATTACATGTGACCTCTTAGCTAGTATATTATTTTCACTTCTAAACAATTTTGATTCGACATTGATTGTTGAAGCAACTTTGTAATCCAAAGTTGCAACACGGAATAACTTTGACCTGTTATTGTTTTAATTACCGTGTAAATACAATAAATATCATATTTTTGTGTCTTAATAATTTTATATGACATTAAGGCACACATACATTGTTCCGTTTTCTCCAGTATTTGCCTTATTCCATGACCTTACCTATATATTTCATTTTTAGTTGCTAACAGGTTATTAAAAACCAATCTATTTTCTTATTCACATGAAGCAATCTATTGCCCAACTATTTATTTAATAAAATCGAAACAGTATATGTGGTGGTTATACAACATCAACCATATTGCGCCAAATAGCATCTGTACCGATCTGGTTAGTGTGTTAGCCAACGTCCAGTCTGCGAGTTATGTAAGACACCGGTTGACAAGCACTCCATGTATGCATCCGTTCATTTCGCACTGGCAAGTAGCAAAAATAGGGAAAAAACTGGTCAGCAGCACAGTTTTATATTGAAAATTATGTCACCAGAAACTAGTTACTAGAAACAAAATTAGATCCATTTTAGGTAATTCTAGACTTTTATATCAGTTATATCGACGTGGAAAATAGTCATTGTTTAGAATTGGTTAAGTAATGGGTATTAATTTATACCGTTTCGAAAAAAATATTTAAATAAACATATTATATAAAGTATATTGAATAAAAACTTGGACTGCGGAGAATTAAAATTTACTTAACTAATGATTCTCCGCATGTTTTTATTAATTCAAGTTGTGTCGGTTGCAACTTATGTTTTATGGATAGAGATTTTCCATTTTATTATATTTTAATTAGAATTACTTAAGTAAATGTATTCGGTTTTGCAACACATTGATCTCTTTGATTATTTCCAGCATTAAATCACAATTTATATCGCCTTACATTTAAATTCTGATCTTACTCGGTGATTCTATGTATTATAAGCTTAGTAAAGTTGCTCACCTATGGGCGTATACAAATTCACATTTGTCAATCATAATCGCTAATAAAAAAGATAAAAATGTATGAATTTGACATAAATGTTCATGTAGGTTTCCTATACGACATTTCAATATCATATCATGGAAATATGCCCGAAAAACGGCAATAGGCTAGCCCCCTATTACGTGGGACTGATACATACTCGGCGAAATGTGGGTGCAGAAATGCACCTCTGCCTACTCCTTCGTGGAATACAGGCGTGAAGTTATGTATGTATGTATTCTAAATTATTGATTATACTATCCGATTTATATCGCCCTATCAAAATAATACGCTTGATTGGAGCTAAGCTAGATAGAGTGTAGAGGAGCGAAAACGGCCATCTTAACTTACATTAATTTAAATGTATAACACATGCTCAACCATGCATAAGGTCATTTGAATCGTTGGCCTATAGCCTTCTCGTCCTTATAAGGTACAACAGGCATACGTCACTAAAACCTCCTACGCATAATAGAATGTGTTGCGTAAAGATGGCGCGGAGTAAGGTCTGAATTTATCTATATCTCGGAAAGTGATTGTTTGGCGATTTTTATGTCAGCAGCTCTTTACAACCGACCCAGTCCGGTACATCATCATCATCATCAGCCCATATAGGCACGGGTCTCCCCTACAACTGAGAGGGTTTTAGGCCTTAGTCCACCACGCTGGCCTAGTGCGGGTTGGCGGACTACACACCTAAGAAATTCCTAAGAACTTTTTAAGGTGTGCAGGTTTCATCACGATTTTTTCCTTTCACCGTTAAAGCAAGTGATAATTCATTGTGAATACACACATAACTTCGAAAAGTCAGAGGTGTGTGCCTGGGGTTTGAACCCGCGACCGCCGAGATTCTCGACCGCGCGCCTAAACCTCGAGGCCATCACTGCTTCGGTCCGGTACACTTTTACTAAAAGTTGGATTCGTAAGCATAATAATTAAAAATGAGAAGTAGCCAAAAGTTACTTATTTAAAATGTATTTTGCATAGAATTTGCATCATCAGGGTTTATGAAAATATTTATACCTATTTGTTAGGATATATAATAATAATAAATACACCCAACAGTCACATACATAGTACTGACCCCACATTAAGATACGAGTCTTGTGACTTTGGTATCAGAAACGATGAAAGACTTTATCGGTCTCACAAACGTCCCGAAACAAATATTTGTGGATCACACAAACATTTGTCTCGGTGCGGGGATCGAACCGGCGGCATCTCGTTTCGCAAGCAACTGCGCCACGGGACTGTCATTTCATGACATATTTCTTGATTGTAATTAATTGATTTACCTAAAAATCAAGATTTGTAATGCTGCGTATAAGAAATATAGTACTCTAGTACCTAATGTGTGAACCAGCAAGAACAGTTTGCTAATCAAATTTCTTTCGTCTATGCCGAAGACCCAACAATGCCTATTACTACATTAATTAACCACCTGTTAAAAGGATACTGTACATTTAGCAGCCTTTAAACAAAAAAAACAGTTAAAACAACTCTCACAAGCAGAAAATACGTTTTTTTTTTTGGCTGCCTCACGGTACAAGTATGTGCCGTGCGATCTAGAGGTCCTGGGTTCGATTCCCGGGTCGGGCAAAGTGTTATTGGGTTTTTCCATTAGGAAATTCTCGGTAACAGCACGGAGTCTGGAAATGTGCCCGAAAAACGGCAATAGGCTCGCCACCTATTACGTGGGACTGATACATACTTGGCGAAATGTGGGTGCAGAGATGCACCTCTGCCTACCCCTTAAGCAGTGGCGTGCCTAGGGTCTCTAGCTAGGGCAAGCCCAAATTTTTATTACGGTTTTTATAGTGTATTTTTTTGGTCCAGAAAGTCAGAGAACTAATAAATAATATACCTACCGCAAATTATTTACATTCAAGATTTTGACATATTGATGTAGGTATATTATAGTACTGGCCTAACAAAGAAATAATTATTTGTCGCTAGTGATAGTTAGTACCAAAAACCATAAAATGTCGGCGAAAATTATTAGAACAATAATACCTATGTCCAAACTGTGCACAAACGTCGTGTCTCTCTAAATTTGATTGCGAGATGTTATAACATAGACACGCAATATATCATATTGAATTTTATTAGACAAATAACTCGACTCGAATTGGTTTCAAACCACATAATTAAAAAGTAAACAGTCGAATTCTAAAAATGACCTATACTCGTAAGTTAATTTTCATGTCGTGACCTTGAATGCAAGTTTTTTTGTTATACAAAATGATAAATAATATGTATTAATCTTAGAAATAATACGATGATGATCAACGCGAGAGTTTTGAAATTTTGTGACATAATTAACGAGAAATGAATACTTCAATGCGTTGTTTACAATATTTATAAAAATAAATCAAAGTATGTGTGGTTTATAAATTTGAATGCATTCTACAAGAACCAGATAAATTATTTAAATCATTACAACAAGAATTCCACACATTTTAAACATTATATAAAATATGCAACACAAACATAATATAACCTTTTCGTATGGGAACATTCAACTATTCAATTAGTTATGTACTTACTAATCGGATCTATTAAGCGTCCTCATAATTTTTAACAATTAGAGAAATACTCGAGTCTGGCATATGTAGGTTTTGGACAAGTTACGAGCCGTTTTTTCACAGTATAATTTAATTAATTTACCTTATCTTCGAAGAGCAAAACATGCACACACTTTAAGTCGCCACGACGATTAACAATAAACATCACCCATTTTTTATAATCACTGTAGTAATATTCTAAATACCGCAACAAATTCTATTTAATTTAGTTCTTTCACTCAGTAAACGTAAACAATTAACAACGTGTGACCTTGACAAAGTGTGCTTCACTGCACTCCAGGGTTGCCATTAAATAAAAATATATTGCCGTGTTTTGGATGTCGAATTGCCGTGTTTTGTAGAAAAATTGAGAAATTGCCGTTTCTTTCTTTTTTCAAATTACATCAAATTCTTATCATATAATTGCCGTGTTTAATGACACGGCAATGAAATTCTGCCGTGTACCGTGCTTTTGTGTTTTTGTATCTAGTTTATGTTTCTTATTCGGAATTACGTAACGCAAGCTGGGCTTTTGGGCTTCTATGGAAGTACCGCCACTGCCCTTAAGGGAATACAGGCGTGAGGTTATGTATGTATGTATGTTATTTTATTTTATTTGGGAAATACACAGAACAATCACAATCAAAAATATAAAATAAAAATATAAACCACAATCCGAAACAATTTCCACTTATAGGAATCGTATCTTAATATTGCTAAAGTAAATCCATATTAGATAACTTCGCCATACAATTATAAACAGTTAGCCATTTTATTACGCATGCGGCTGGTCGCTCGTTGAAATCGAATGCACTTTCGTTTGGAAATGCTGCCACGGTCAACAGACTAAGTACGTTCTAGAAAAGTAAAAGTGCCTTGCATTTTTGTTACAGTACAATTATTTAAACATTTTTTTTTTGGGAATCGTGTAGTTTCGTATTTATTACAATTTAAGGATGTTTTGGATTTTTTTTTATGTGAAAGAAAACATCGTGATGAAACATGCACACGTAAAAGTTCTTATGAATTTCTTAGGTGTGTTGTCCACCGTCCCGCACTAGGCCAGCGTGATGGACTAAGGCCTAAATCCTCTCAGTTGTAGAGGAGACCCGTGCCCAGCCCAGGAGGTATATGGGCTGATGATGTAGGATTGCATATTTGTATGGGCTACCTTGTGATCTCGCGCCATAAGTGTGTGCCCTGCGATCTAGAAGGTTCGGTTACCTAATAGGGCAACGTGTAATTTCTATTTGGAAATTCTCAGTGGCAGCACGGAGTCTAAAAATGTGCCCGAAAACGGCAAAAGGCTCTATTATGTAGAACTTTTACTACAATTGGCGAAAAGTAGTTGCAGAAATGTACCTACCTTTTAGTGGCCTGACTGAATATTATTTATATTTGTATGGATGTATGTAGGTACATAGGTGAAACATAACACCGTCTATGACAGCCCCGTGGCGCAGTTGGCTAGATACCAGCTTACAAAACGAGAGGCCGCGGGTTCGATCCCCGCACCGAGACAAATGTTTGTGTAACCCACAAATATTTGTTTCGGGTCTGGGTGTTTGTGAGACCGAGAAGTCTCTCGTAGTTTCTGATACCCACGACACAGGACTTGTATCCTAGTGTGGGGTCAGAACTATGTATGTGACTGTGGGGTGTATTTATTTATTGAAATATTCTATTCAAAAACAGTATTTAGAAGTTGAAGCGAAAGTATGACCGACGGGACAAATGGTACTTTCTCAATAAATATATCCTCATATTCTCCTGGAGAGAGCGCTTAAATCGTCGTGAAATCTTCGGATCACAAGATAAATTACTCTTCGATTTGACACGCTCGCAGTCCAGAACTGTATCAATAATGGCGACATAAGTCATTTGAAAGTGGAAAACCTACAACACGGCTCACTCAACGAGCCTACTTTCTCCCGCACTCGATCAGAAAGCCTACCCATGCTCTTGAGTTTATTGTACTTGTTTGTGTCAATACGATCATATGAGCAACTAGCTGTGCCGGCGACTTCGTCCGCGCGGAAATTTTATTTTTAATAAGAAAATTTATAAACTAAAAGTAGCCTACGTTACTCCTTATTAAATCAGCTATCTGCCAGTGAAAGTCCCGTTAAAATTGGTCCACCCGTTTCAGAGATTAGCCGGAACAAATAGACAGACGAAAATTGTAAAAAACGTTATTTTGGTATATGTACCGTGTATACATCTATATGCATTTATAGCTGACCCGGCGAACTTCATTCCGCCTAACAGCCGATTCTTTAATTATTTTTTTTTTATTTTTTTAGCCTAAGTTATTCCTTATTACATCAGCTATCTGCCAGTGAAAGTCCCGTTAAAATTGGTCTACCCGTTTCAGAGATTAGCCGGAACAAACAGACAGACAGACAAAACAGACACTCCAATTTTATTTATTAGTATAGATATATTGACAACGAATCTTGCTTATTGTTGTCTTAAAATATAAATGACCAGCTTTTGGCTCCGGCGTTAATCCCTTTATCCTTAATTCGACGTGCAGGTTAATTCTCGTCAGAGGAGCAAAAATCTATCTAATTCCCATTATAATGGACGTAGATTTTTCAAGATACTGAAATAAGTAGATTTATTTCGAGTATTTTCGCAAGCTAAGTAACAAAATTTGTGATGATCGTACAAATAAAATTAAAAAAGGGTCTGTCGAATATAAAAATATACTTTGGCAGGAAACTCGGAAACCAAATATTTTCTGGGGTTAAAAGTAGCATTAATCGTTATCAGAATCCTAAATGTCAGCAATCGTTACGTCAAATTTTAACACCTGTTCCGCTGCTGAAGCATGAAAGCGCTACTGATTTAATTTTGCATTTATAGTTTTATGGTTTGTGTTATCATCATCAGCCCATATACATACCATTGCTGGGCACGGGCCTCCTCTACAACTGAGAGGGTTTAGACCTTAGTCCACCACGCTAGTGCGGGTTGGCGGACTACACACCTAAGAAATTCCGAAGAACTTTTAGGTTAACTAACTAACTAACTTTTAGTTCTTAGGTTTGTGTTACATCACGAAATTTAAAAAAAATCGAATAGGCTTCAATCTATACAACCGCAATGGAACTTAAAATCACGATTGATAAATTAATACGGCATTGATGCCTTCGATATTTACAATTAGGCAGCCGACTCTGCGAATTAGCAGCAGTTTAATAGTAATTGAAACAAGCGATATTTACTCTTTAATAAATGAATTTTATCTGCCAACAATGTTGATGGTACTCCATCTTATGAAAAATTGTACGGAAGTAAACATTTTTTTCTTTGTAATAAATACATGAATAGCCGTTTCTTGCCAATCGAACAACACTCTGGACCGCACAACAATTATGCTTGACTTTGATTAGGTGTAGTGTTGTCACTTAGCTGTATCAGTACAAAGATACTCAATCTTCATAAATAGAAGTATTTTGAATGAAAAAAGGGAAGCCAAGGATCATGTGCGATGCCTTGAGTTGAAAGAGACATGCGCTTGGCTTATTTATGATTATGATGATGATTACATCAGATTTAAACACTTTTCTTACATTATTACTACATAGGTATCATATATATCATATTTAAAAGGTTTCATCTCTATTTAGAAACAATTCAAAAAATATAATATATTGCATAAAGACACAGGATACCTAGTGTAATAGCTGTCGTTGAGCACATGTTAATCAATCAGTAGGCTCTCTGAAGCAACGTGTGAGCCAACGTACGGATTCGTCCTAGACCTAATTCCTCTAATATAGTGCTGATAAATTTCTTCACTAGCATTGCAAGATGTAATAACTCGTTATTTGCATAAACAACTGGACTTCAAACTGTTAAGAAACTGGTACTATTACAGCTTCTAATCGTTCGCAACATTTTATGTTTTATCGTTTTTTGAAGACGGGATTAATTACATGGTAGAGAAACTCCCTAGCTATGAGAAGAAATTAAGCTGATGATAATAGATAAAGGAAAGTACTAAAAGAAAGAGAAAGAGTAGTACTAGAAGTAAGAATCCAGCATTTACGTTTAATAGTAACATGAAGTATGTCTTACTCAAAAATGACATTAATTTCGTTTGCCAAAAACACACACTTCCCCAAATAAATAAATATTCACTGCTTAAAACCAATACTCCAAATATATTTCCGTTGTCCAATAAAGTAGGTATTGCTGAAAGTCACGTCCCCAATTCGCAAACCGGATCAAAATAACTTGAGCTCCTTCAAAAACAGTATGTACATATTTAGCTATTGTATTACGTTCAGGTCATCCGCATGAGTTGCGATCAGGCGACCCTCGAGTCAATGGTGCGACGAATACAATACGAGGCCTTATAAGTATAAAATGTTTATTTACAGTTCATTAACCAAACGTGACGATAACCTTAATAAGAGTAAATTTTGTGAGTCATTTATATACCGTATGGAATTTAGGGAATTCTTCAAGACGATGAACAATATTATTAACGAAATAGTTTTATTATTATATTGTTTATTTATAATCATCATCATCATTATCTAGATGGTAGAGGAGGCCCGTGCCCAGCTGTGGGACGTATATAGGCTGATTATGATTATAATTATCAACTGAAAGACGTCTAATACTGGACATAGGCCTCCCCCAAAGACTTCCAAATACAAGTGTTTTAAAAAAAAAATCTTTGACAAGTGAAGTCCATCTACAGATGGTGGGCCATATCTGATATGTTGTGGACCTCCCTATCATTTTCACAATTTCCTTTCCCTTACACTCGGAAAATATGTGTGGATGGTGGCTAGTTCATGTTTCTTTATCTGAACTAATTTTATGACCTTTACGTTAGTTTTTTTAGGATTTGACACTATTTATCAGTTTAAGCAATTACAAGAATTTTCAAAACAAAGTTGACATAATATGCATTTGCATGCTCTGAATCATCTTGTATCTTGACATTATTTATTATTTTATGACTTCCTTCGGTCAGTAATTATGAATCATACGGACCGATATTTGTATGAAGCCTCGAGACAACTTGTATTTTTATATGTGTCATTGGGTTGAAGTTAGCCTTAACATTAAACTGCTTACCTTATTCCGGAGAATTTTACGCCCCAAGTCCAACAATAGATTATTTCTTATAAAAAAATATTTAAGTAGATATATATCTCTATTGTTATATATGTTTTAATATATTTCATTAAAAAGGAGTCTCCATACTGCAAACGCAATGATGTCTTAGTTGTTTATCTTAAAAAAGATAGCCTTATAAAATTTTAGCGCAAGATATAAAATTAGTAAGTCGTAATATTGAAGCATAATAAATCCTGAATTCCTCAGTTTGATTTATGTGAAACATATTTTGCAAATTAGATTCAAAGTGTTTACGTCAAATACGATAGGCAGCAACTAGTTCGAGGCCAATCATCTCTATAAATCTATACAAATAAATAAAATGGGAGTGTCTGTTTGTGATATTGAAATAACCGCTTTTTCACGCGCATGCCCAGCCATTGTCAATCTTATCTACTTATATACATCTTCTATACATAAATCTATTACATACAAATAAATGAAATTGGAGTGTCTGTTTCTAATATTGAAGGAGTAACTTAGGCTACTTTTAGTTTATAAATTTTCTTATTAAAAATTTATTATTATATTTTAAAAAATAATTTTCCGCGCGGACGAAGTCGCGGGCACAGCTAGTAATATATAAAATTGTTAAAAATCAGAAATATTTTCGATATTCCAAACCTAATGTGTAGTTGCTAAGTAAATATTGGTATGTTGTTTTCGCTTTAATACTGGTTAAAACATTACAAAAGCGGTGCAAAATTATCCAACTGAAAAATAGTAAACAATCGAAAGTGCTAATAGCGCTAAAAGCCCAATAGCATTCATTACGCGAAACAATTTGAACAAAAATCTATTGTGTTGTAGTGAAAGAGACAATGGACAAAAAGCTTCATACATTGTTTGTGGTCGGGGCATGACCAATCTCCCATGTCTGCAGCGTGAGGTTGCGACCGTGCCAAATTGCATTGCTTGTAAAAACGTTGCGAATTGTCGTGGTAATTGAATGTGGTCGCATTGTATTAACTGTACACTACATTTTTTCTATTTCGGTTGAACTGTTAGCTCCCAAGATGTGTGGTAGTTTGCAACCAAGACGGTTCAATTACCTACTCCCAAATAGCTGTGTAGAAGCAATCGTTTCAGTTATTGCTTTAACTACTGATTAAGGTGTATCTGCTTCCTTTAAATCTTTTTTTACTTTGAAAATAGAATATTAACTATTTCCATTTGTCGAATATGTGTATTGGTGATAGATACACAAGATATATTGGTAAGATCGTTGCCACTTATTACCCCCTGGCAATAAAAGCTTAATAACTTGATTGGGAATAAAATACCTTAATTACGAGAATTTAACAAAGGACCTGAAAAATTAAGTAGCCATTGCATTACGATTTTAAACGACTCACGTATTACTAGTATGGATGATTCCTTGATTCGATTTGATTCCCAATGCATGTGCATTACGTATTAGTCATATTACAACACTGCATGTATAACAGAAGATGAATACTAATGCCTATGCCTCGTGACATTTGTATAAATTGACAGCTATCTTGAATTTATGTTGACCTCGAATTTTTAATTATATTATTAATTGATATTTATCCGGATACCATTAATATTTATTGAATTATGAAACACTGGCTTTAAATTGATATAGATACCATCTCGTTAATACGCCCAACCTATGAAGTTATCAGCTGACTTGGTAGGTCTGAGCATAGCACCAAATTCCTACTTTGGATAGTACGTCCCTAACTCATCAGAAGCTAAATTTCGGTCCAGTCAGTAAATGGAATACGTAATTAATATACTATAATGCAAGATGGATGTATGTTTAAAGTTAAACAGAGAAGAATGGAAAAAAAGAATCAAACATACAGACGAGTTTTATCCCCATTCTTGCATTGTGGTGATATTAACATAAGGTTCGCAAAATTATTTATTCAATTTCAAAATTACCAATCTAAAAAAATTGTCTGCTCTTAAAGTACCTACGACTCTAAAGATGTTTTTGTTCAGAATTTTTTAATGATCTTCTTAGTCAAATAACATCCACTGCTGGATGTAGGTCTCCCTCAAATAGCTCCAGAGCGACTGGTTGAGAGTGAGGCTTATTAAGTGGTCCATTCACCTGGTTAGGGGCCTATGATTAATAATTACGTTACCAAATACAAACACTATAGTATGGCAAATTTGACGAATTCTGCAATATTGTTGTGTCATTCAGTTCAATGCTTTTTTTATTTGCTTTGTCAATTTGAGTTAATTTAGAATGTTACGGAACTATCGAGTGTAACCAAAACCGTTTCTGGCTTACCAAGTTGCACACATTGCATTTGCATGTCTAGCCAAATCAAGTTTACCAAACGAAATTATTATGAGTTTGACATTCATTTTTATTGCCACATTTGGGGTATCATCTAAATTTTATAATGACGTTTAATGTAGTAGCTTTATTTGTTGGTAAACAGCTGTTTTAGTTCTTTTTTGAATGACTACAATAGGATCTTACAGTTTGGCTATGCCTTCGTTCAAGTTGATAGTTAAATCCTTTATTTTTGGGTCTTCTAGGCTCAAGGAGGAACCATTAGAAATACAACTGCCTCATTACATGCCTATATTTTATCGGTTTTTACTTATATTTTATCAATATACAACCCGCAAGGCTTGCGTGGTGGACTAACGCAATTTGAAGTCTCCTCTCAACCATGGGTCTGTCTACACTTGTAGACGTTACTCCGTGCCCAAAAGTGGGGTGTATATGACCTTAACTGTATAGCTTTAAACAGTATTTGTGTATATAATTATTTTATGTTTCAGGAGCAGAGATGTCGAAATCCACCCACAGCGCCTCAGAAGATCGAACGAGTCATCACCCTTTGCCAAGATGAAATCAAATTATCGATTTTGAGAGGTATGGTATTTATTTTACGTAGCGTTAGTAATACCAAATATGTGAGCAGCAGGGACAAAACCTTGCAAACAACTAGAGTTAAGAACAGCTTATAAAAATAACCAACTATTACAGAAGGTTTCCAAACCTTGCCATATATTTATAAAACCATAGAAATAAAGGGATCAAAAGCGTTTAGTATAGAATAGAATGGAAAAGTCTTCTTTATTTATTCAATGGAATTTATTTTATTTCAATTATTTAACTTACAAATTACGTAGTTTGTTATATAGAAACAAATATTTTTTTATCAAAAAAATTAAGCGTAAAGTTCAACTTATTTCAATTAGCTTTTTAAATGGATATACATAAATATCATTTGCATACTAAACAATACATGAATCACGAACATAAAAATAAAACCAATTAGAAATTCTCAGAATCATCAAAGTCTACTGTTATCGTACATAGGACCAGCAGCGGTCACGAGCTGTCAAGGTCGCCGATAGTGAAAGTCATCGGATTCGAATCGCTACAAGTATTACATTTGCATTCCATTGCTGCATGCGTTAACATACGTAACTGTGACGTAATCGTAGAGATTGCTTTAGATTTTGCCAATCTTATTCTCTCGTGATCTCATGTATTTAAAAATTGTTTTTTGCGAATATTGATAATTTTTATAAAAAGTAGTCAAAGTTACATTTTTCGCCATATAAAGCAATAAATCGATACCGTTGAAAATTGTAGTAATGAAAAACGCTACATAAGTAAGCTATAAAATTAAATTCAAATATTAAAATGAAATCATCTTTATTTGAAAATAATAAGTAATTATTCCGAAAGAAAGTAAGTTATAATTAAATATTAAGAATGGATCGTTATTTATGTTTGGCTAGTAAATATATAATCATCATTTGTATGATATTTGGCGATAAACGTAATTAGCCTAATAATAAAGTGTTAATTTTTGTGCGCCTACAAAAAAAATAGGATTCATTTTGTATTCTCAAACGAACTACAATATAGAGACCCCATTATAGAGACAACGAGGACTAAATCGTGGAATTAAGTATATTAAAAGTTTTCCAGTTTTATTTTTGTTATACCAGAAGCGTGTTAAAAATCCAATGTAAATAGTGCGAAATTCTATCAAGATAATGCGGATCTCACGTAAAACACATCTCGGAGTGTTCTATCCGTTCACCTGAATGCAACCTTGCAACATAATCGGATGTTAAAGGTTACCCGAGTTTAAATGGATTAAGAATATCTATTTAGTACTGAATAAATATTATTATATATTTTAATGATAGTAATGTACAATAGTGATTGTTGCTTCGAGGTTATTTTTAATTCGATTTTGTGAGAGGGAAAAATATATTCCGATTTATTTCCAATACACACTCGTACTACTACTACTAGTTTTCTTTTGTTTACTTAAGTTGCAGTTACCAGTATTGTATTTTGTGTGTAGTTTTTGTTGCTTTTTGTTAAAATACATATGTACATACTTACCCCCACGACCGTTGTCCCCGAAGCGGTAATCGTAAGTGCCTTTCTGCACCTACATTTCGCGATGTATCAGTCCCACGTAGTAGGGGGCGAGTCTATTGCCGTTTTTCGGGCACATTTCCAGACTCCATGCTGCTACTGAGAATTTCCTAAAAACCCAATAACTCTTTGCCCGGCTCCGGAATCAAATCCGGCACCTCTCCATTGCTCGGCGCATACTTGTGCTGCGAGAACACAAGGCAGTCACAGGCACGGTTTTTTTTAATATCTTTATGACACATGATGTTAAGTAATCATAATATGAAATTATAATATTCATAAGAGACTGCCTCGTGGTCTCGCGGCACAAGTATGTGCCGTGCGATCTAGAGGTCCTGGGTTCGATTTCCGGGTCGGGCAAAGTGTTATTGGGTTTTTCCATTAGGTAATTCTCAGTAGCAGCCCGGAGTCTGGAAATGTGCCCGAGAAACGGTAATAGGCTCGCCCCCTATTACGTGGGACTGATACATACGTGGCGAAATGTGGGTGCAGTAATGCACCTCTGCCTACCCTTTCGGGGAATACAGGCGTGAGTTTATGTATGTATGTAAAAGATTGTTGTAAATGTGTTTAAAATGGCACTTCTTATATATCTATGACTAATTTTTGGTGTGTATTCGTAATGAAACGTATTTTAAACGGCATTGGAAAAATTCATAAGGAAATCTGTATGACATGAAAATTCATTAAAATATGTTTTTAAGTATGTGAAGTCCACCAACCCGCACGAAGCCAGTGTGAGGGTCCACACACCCTTAAATAATGAAGGCTCGTGTCCAGCTGTGAGAATTAATATATATCGACAGCCCCGTGGCGCAGTTGGCTAGACACCAGTTTGCGAAACGAGAGGCCGCGGGTTCGATCCCCGCACCGAGACAAATGTTTGTGTGATCCACAAATATTTGTTCCGGGTCTGGGTGTTTGTGAGACCGAAAAGTCTTTCGTAGTTTCTGATACCCACGACACAGGACTTGTATCCTAGTGTGGGGTCAGAACTATGTATGTGACTGTTGGGTGTATTTATTTATTTTTTATTTAAATTCTTTGAAAAAAAATTCTTCACCAATTCAATAAAAACTGTTCATAATAACATGAATAAGTTTTGATCTTGTATGTGACATTTTTCCAATTCAAGGTTAGGAACAAAATGACTCATTGCAAAGCCAATCTTAACACAAATTCGTAGAATTGAAAATAGTTTGACAGACGTTGTTCACATACTGTCTGACTGTTATGTCATTGTCGACATTTCGAATTATTTCTGCTACGGTCGATTTATTTTGTTTCCTATTTATTGTTATCTAATAGCGATGTTGCATTAAACCCTTATTATTAATGTTACGTCTTAACGAAATCGATTTTATGCTCTGAAATTATAATTCGCTTTATAAGCGCTTTCATTTTGACGACCAATTCGTGCTGGTGCTAACCGGGTCAGCTTTGGGTAACTAAAGATGAGGAATCAACGTTTTTGGATATCCACGACATAGAAAACAGTTAGATATTCAAGATTTAGGTTTAAAAAAAAAACATAAGAAACAGCCTTTCTTATGTCCACTGCTGGGCACGGGCCTCCTCTACATCTTAGAAGGATTAGGCCTTGGTCCACCACGTTGACCTAGTGTGGGTTGGTGGGCTAAATATCTAAAAACAATCTAATATCTTTTAGGATGACTTTTATGATGAATAAATAGAAAAATTTTACCTGCGCAAGGTTACTTCACGATGTTTTCGTTCACCGTGAAAGTACGTGATAATACATTGTGAATACACACATAATTTTGAAAAGACAGCGGTGTGACTAAATTCACCATAACAATTCCTGAATACTGAAAGTTTTATTTATCAAAAATATATAAATTTGACTCAATGAACTAGAGAAACAGCAGTGAGTCACGAAATGATCTCACATATTACAGTTAAAAGACAACCTTCCTTATAGGTGAGGTTGCCCACACAATACGCTTGTCAATATGCATCGAGGGCATGCTTTGAAGTATTTTAGCGGTTTACATATATTCCTACTTATTGTATACCGTTACGGAATATTTTGACACGTGTCTTGTTTATACTCACACGAGCAGGTAAGTATACGTACCTACGTTCCGACGTATATGGACTGATGGTGATGATATTGTGGTAGATTGGTGATAGTGTCGGTAGCTCGGACTGCGTTGCGAATGGGCTGGCTCGAATGGGATGGTACTATTAACCCCATACAGACTAAAGGTATAATTACTGAATTAATTAGTGTAATAAATCCGAATATTTTTTCACGATACAGCGTGTTTATAAAAAGCATCTGCCATTTTTAAAAGTATGACATCACAGTAAACCTTCATATTATAAACAATTTTGGAATACCGTTTATGGCAGTCCAAAAAAACGCTATTACCCGAGCCATTTTTGACGGGAAGCGCTTTCCTCATACGAGTTTTAATTAACTGTAATAACCCTAAATGGTGTATTTAATTTCTTCAACATGTACGACATGTACAATCGGGCCTGATTTAATTCTTGGTATTGCGGTGGTCTTAAATATTTCTAATTAACTCAGTACCGTTATAAATATGTACTCGTATGTATGTACATCCAAAAGAGTTGTTAACGAGTGAGTTGAATGACATATACCTACAAAAAGATTTCACATATTTGTATTGGTAATAATTTTCTAGGCTTCCGAATTTTACCTGACACATTGTTATACAAAATATCTTTCTGAAAGCTAAAGGATTTTATAACCATTTTAAGCATGAATAAATAAGGTAATTTTTGCATCTGAATACGGAATAATGCCTAACTACCTTCAAAATTAATAACAAAGTATTGATGATAAAGAAGCCACTCGTTGGTTAAATGTATAACCAACAAAATTAATCAATTTTGTTAATTAATAGGAAGCTTCATAATTAAATTTGCTACCTAGTTATAACTATCGATTATATTCTTGCGTTTCACTGTGAAGCAGTTCATTATGCAAATTAACGTTATAATTTGAGGCTATAATTGTTTCCACTTGACTGAAAATTACAATAACAAGAGCCCCGAGCATGCCGGAGTGTCACTAAACACGAGAAAAAGTAATTAAATTATTAATCAAATTACAATAATTACGTGACATATTCAAAATAATTCAAATTGATTCTATCGTTGCATATCGATTTTATCGTAATAGTGAGGGCGCGATAGCCTCAATGTTATGACCCGCAATTTGTCGAGGCAATATCTTAGCAATCTTGGGTTTAAATCGCAAGTCCACATCTCTAACTTTTTGGAGTTATGTCATCATCATCTGCTGGGCACGGGCCTCCTCTACAACTGAGAGGGTTTTGGCCTTAGTCCACCACGCTGACCTAGTGCGGGTTGGCGGACTACGGTGTGCAGGTTTAATCACGATGTTTTCCTTCACCGTTAAAGTACGTGATAATTCAATGTGAATACACACATAACTTCGAAAAGTCAGAGGTGTGTGCCGGGGGTTTAAACCCGCGACCGTCCAGATTCTCGACCGCGTGCCTAAACCTCGAGGCCATCAAATATTTAGTCAGTCCTTTTAAACTAATAATCTTAATCGCAACAGGCTCAAGTTAAATTCTGCTCTATCATCTTCATTCCTCATCTAGGTACATACTTTTATCACTACGGGTGACTTTGCAAAAAATAAAATATAGGTAATGTTCTAGAATTCTTACTGCGAGAACACAGCGCTTACTAGACTTATTTTCATATTAGGATGGAAAACTGGCACCTAATTACTTAATTAATTTATACATTTCCTATAAACCAGTCAATAAATGAAAAAATAACAATATTAATTTTAAAAAGTAATTAAATAGAAAACTTACTAAATTTTCTCAACTCGATAACGACCATCGCTCAAAAGTTTTAAATAATAATATTAATCAATGCTAACTTCGCATCAAGGGATGAACCGGATTCTAACAGATTGATAGAAGAAATTTAACAGATTGCCATAATTAAATAATTAAATACACCCAACAGTCACATACATAGTTCTGACCCCACACTAGGATACAAGTCCTGTGTCGTGAGTATCAGAAACTACGCGAGACTTTTCGGTCTCACAAACACCCAGACCCGGAACAAATATTTGTGAATCACACAAACATTTGTCTCGGTGCGGGGATCGAACCCGCGGCCTCTCGTTTCGCAAGCTGGTGTCTAGCCAACTGCGCCACGGGGCAATTATCATCATCATCTGCCTATATTACGTCCCACCGCTGGGCACAGGCTTCCTCTTAAATTATACACGCCACAATAATTGACAAAGCTGCACATACTATCAGACAGCAAATTATTTTATTATGCTATATAGATACAATATATACGAATAATATAGAAATTGGTTTTAATTTCGTAATCAATGTTTATATTACCCCATATCATACAACGCCAGTTTGGTTAATATTGCATAAGAGTTGCATCGGCGGGACACGCGATGTGCACTCGGCTGTTACCGAGTTTGCGGTTTTGCGAAATCGCTGCAATATTATTGGTGATCATCTCTACTCACCTGCAACTGTACTTAGATGCAATATTTTAAAGTAAAAAATATTAGATCTTCTTAAAAAAAAATTAACTTAAGATTTTTTTGTTTCATCATCATCATCATCAGCCCCAATACGTCCCAGTGCTGAGCACGGGCCTCCTTTACAACTGAGAGGGTTTAGGCCTTAGTCCACCACGCTGGCCTAGTGCGGGTTGGCGGACTACACACCTAAGAAATTCCCAAGAACTTTTAGGTGTGCAGGTTTTATCTCGATGTTTTCCTTCACCGTTAAAGCAAGTGATAATTCAATGTGAATACACACATAACTTCGAAAAGTCAGAGGTGTGTGCCTGGGGTTTGAACCTGCCGCCGAAATACTCGACCGCACGCCTAAACCTCCAGGCCATCACTGCTTTTTTTTTGTCTATACCTACGTAATTATTCGCTCCCTAGATCGAACGTATTTCCACGAGACGACCGACGACGCAGTCGAATGGTAAAATTATATGAGCATACATATAAAACAATAAAGTTGTAGGCCATTAGAAATGAATAATTACCTATTCATCATCATCATCATCAACAACCTTTGTCACATCCACTGCTGGACATAGGCCTCTCCTATGGCACGCCACTGGGATCGATCCTCGGCCCTTCTCATCCATCCGCTCTTGCGGTTATCGTCACCTCACCTAGCCAGAGGGCGTCCTACAATAATTTATTGCAAAATTAAAAATAATAAAGATGTATTCTTATTTCCCTAAATTACCTTCAGTATTATTAAATATTATAATATCCGGGTCGTCGCTGGATGCAGGCTGCCTCCGACAGGTCACTATGGAAGTCATAGGGGGAGGCCTATGTTCAGCAGTGGACTTCCTTAGGCTGATAATGATGATGATTATTAAATATTATTGTGTATTGCCACGCTCCAGTAACACATCACACGAAACTCAATCATAGTTGCACTAATTTGAAATGGATCAGCACAGTGTTACTAGTTTACAATTACAATCGGTAGCACAATGAATTAGGGTTGCCAAAATGTATTAATAGGCTTGCTATAAATATTTAAATACATACATATTCACCCAAATACCATATACGGTATATGGTATGTCAAATTGCTTTTATTAAATAAAGATTTAAAGCTTAAAGATTATTATTCGGAATTTTGTAAGGCAAGCTGGGCTTTTGAGCTTCTATAGAAGTACCGCCACTACATATACCATCAGTTTTTATGATCTGAATACATTCTTCATCCTTCTTCCGCTCTCTTTAATCTCATCTAAATACACCACCCACCCAACAGTCACATACGTAGTTCTGACCCCACACTAGGATACAAGTCCTGTGTCGTGGGTATCAGAAACTACGAGAGACTTTTCGCTCTCAGAAACACCCAGACCCGAAACAAATATTTGTGGATCACACAAACATTTGTCTCGGTGCGGGGATCGAACCCGCGGCCTCTCGTTTCGCAAGCTGGTATCTAGCCAACTGCGCCACGGGGCTGTCAATCTAGGTATTTTTATTCTATTTCCGATTTCATAAATGAACGAACATCTTATAATATCTGGGTATACTAATAAATAGGAACTGAAGAGTTTGTTTGTTTGGTTGAACGCGCTAATCTCAGTAGGTTCGAATTTAAAAACCTTTTCTGTTCGAGGATACAGGTTATATATCATCACGCTACGACCAATAGGAGTAGTGCAGAAATGAAAAATGTGGCAAATATATCAAAATATTAATAATGAAGTGTTAAATAATTTAAAAAAATATTCCTACTATTTGACTTTTACTTGTTGTAGATATGAATGCTACCACTACACATGAGCCCTATTTAAGGTTAGGGGAGATTAAGGCTAGTGCATATTAGGAAAACTATAGTATACTTAGGGTACTACATGATAAAATTTGTTTCAATCGCGTTAAATATTCTTTGAGATTGTCCTCTAATATTGTCATGTTTTTTATCCAAGAAATTGAGGAGAATTCTGTCATCCACAGATTTTTCTCTAAGCTATAATACGATGAATAAAAATTATATTCCATTAATATAACTACATCGAACTATTTCTAAAAAATATCCAATTAAAAAAATATTGGCATCATTAAGTCGAAGGCTGTCCCAACCGTCACAAAGTGAGTGGCGCATTGGTTCGGCAACTTATATTTGGCAAGAAAAAAACATTAAGGCAACGTTGACGTAGTCTACCCGGCTGTGAAACAACAATTCTCATATTCAACCTTAATGTGGAAATGTTGTTTAATATTCAATATTTATTTACTCATTTATTGCACTAGATATATTTTTATTGGCGAAACGTGAGAGCAAAAAATTCTCCCTTGCGTTCCTTCGGTGATACAATCGTGAGTGTATGTTAATTACATTCTTACTAGCAGGGTAAAAGCAGCTACTTGTAATCGATTTACGAAATAATAGAGCGCAAATTACATTAATAAATATACCCAACAGTCACAT
Source organism: Hemaris fuciformis (assembly GCA_907164795.1). Classification (NCBI taxonomy): domain Eukaryota; kingdom Metazoa; phylum Arthropoda; class Insecta; order Lepidoptera; family Sphingidae; genus Hemaris; species Hemaris fuciformis. Next base: position 19,570,234 of record OU015432.1, on the reverse strand, counting down.
ACATGGTTCTGACCCCACATTAAGATACGAATCATGTGTCGTGGGTATCAGCAACTTCGAGGGACTTTTCGGTCTCACAAACACCCAGACCCGAAACAAATATTTGTGGATCACAACAAAATTTGTCTCGGTGCGGGGATCGGTCCCGCGGCCTCTCGTTTCGCAAGCTGGTGTCTAGCCAACTGCGCCACGGGCTGTCAAACATTATTGATTTGATTTTATATACATTCATTGCATATGCTCTAATTAAAGTATTCTGTCATGTCATTTGCTGGATATCGAGGATGGAAACTGTAGCCATAGCCAGTCATAGAGATTACTCCGTTAATTTTATCATCTACCAAGTCAATACCCTCTCCCCGCATTAAGCCGTGGCTCCCTATGCGAGAGATAATCATAATTGGCTCTACAAAAGGAAATATAGGTTAAAAAACTTAATTGTCATCTCACTTTGATTGACCCGGGAATCGTACCTCGGACCTCTCCATTGCAGTACTGATTTATGTTGCGGGACCAACGATGCACACATAAATTGTTTTTTTTTATGGTTTCAAGTAACAAGGCCCAATTATAAAGGTTCGGTTACCCGTCTGTTATTCGAAGGGTATTATTAAACTGTATCGGATGGATATAGATACATACATACATAACCTCACGCCTATACTTCCCAAATGGGTCGGCAGAGATGAATTGCATCCACATTTCGCCAGGTATGTATCAGTGCTACGTAAAAGGGGCTATTGACGTTTGCATTATTCGTGCTGCTGTTAGCAGGAAATCAATAGAAAAATTCTTAGGAATTTCTTGAAGAAAAAACCCAAAAACATTTTGCCCGCCCTGGAAATCTAACTGTCATAAAGTTTTGGTAATAGGAAATCTTTAGTCAGACTTGCACCAAGTCAGACTTGGATTTACAAAGAACTTTTGCATACTCGTTTTCCAACTCCTCCTTTATTTGTCTTTCTGATTAACTTCGTTGCGGGATTATTAAAGTCCCCTTAGATTCGCTGAGCTTCATTGCTCGGCGTCAATACTGTGCGTGCCGCTGTTGATCTTGGATCACAGGAGTTACAGTGGCGGGTGTGTGGTAGGATATAGCCAAAAAAATACTCGTATTTTAGCAATAAATGAGTGTTTTATGCCTTTAATTTTTTTTACCTACGTAAAGTTTTAATATCAGCAACTATTTTGAAAAGCACAATAAGACGGAGTAATATATGTATTTAGTAAATTTTTTGAGCTGACATCTGACCCGCATTTGACCTCGAGTCCTAAATAATACAGTATAGTAGCAGGTTAATGTGTAGAATAAATTAAGAGCTTATAATATTTCGAAATACGAGTATGTAACGTCTAGACAAACTTTTACCGTTGTCCCAGACAACTCAAATATTATTATTAGTAAACAACTTCACTACCTAAGTCGTGATGGCCTCGAGGTTTAGGCACGCGGTCGAAAATCTCGACAGTCGCGGGTTCAAACCTCTGACTTTTCGAAGTTATGTGTGTATTCACAAAGAATTATCACGTACTTTAACGGTGAAGGAAAACATCCTGATGAAACCTGCACACCTAAAAGTTCTTAAGAATTTCTTAGGTGTGTAGTCCGTCAACCCGCACTAGGCCATAGTGGTGGACTAAGGCCTAAACCCTCTCAATTGTAGATGAAGTCCGTGCCCAGTAGTGGGACGTATATGGGCTGATGATGATGAAGTTCACTATGGGAAGGAAATAATAATAATTTATTTTCAACTTTTTTGCAAATGTTGCACTTATATGACTGTTTATGTGATTTAGTGGAAACAAATGATTGTTTAGGCAAATAATTGTTTCATATTTGTAATTTGCGAGATGACCTGCAAGAGAGAAAATAATGTATACAAGTATTGGTGTATATATAATAATAAATAAATAAATACACCCAACAGTCACATACATAGTTCTGATCCCACACTAAGATACAAGTCTTGTGTCGTGGGTATCAGAAACTACGAGAGACTTTTCGGTCTCACAAACATTTGTCTCGGTGCGGGGATCGAACCCGCGGCCTCTCGTTTCGCAAACTGGTGTCTAGCCAACTGCGCCACGGGGCTGTCACCATATAGGACCACATTGTAACATTTAATATAACGAGGAGAATAATTCTAAGTATCACTGAGACTGTGTGACTGAGGTAACGAGACCAAATCACGGAAATAGTTTAAACCCTTAACAGGGGTTTAAAAACAAAACTGGTGACACGTGGCTTCAGGTATTTCTACCACTTCGAATCAGGCGTAAGTGGTATAGGCATTAAGACTAAAACTAATACAAAAATAAATATTGCAGAGGCCTTGGACGTGATAAAAGAAGAGCACACAATGCCAGCACAGAGGAAACGAAACAAGAGGGAGGTTCCCTTCACACACGACGAGAAACGCATCGCTGGTGTAAGTACATTATTGGTTATATACTCAAAGATGTGACACCAATATTGGATCCTCATGGAAACAATTATCTATATAATCATCATATTTAGCCACAAGACAGCCGTTTTTAGATATATAGCATATTTATCTTATATTAATATGTATTGTCATATTCATCATCATCAGCCCATATACGTCCCACTGCTGGGCACGGGCCTCCTCTACAACTGAGAGGGCCTTAGTCCACCACGCTGGCCTAGTGCGGGTTGGCGGACTACACACCTAAGAAATTCCTAAGAACTTTTAGGTGTGCAGGTTTTATCACGATGTTTTACTTCACCGTTAAAGCAAGTGAGAATTAATTGTGAATACACACATAACTTCGAAAAGTCAGAGGTGTGTGCCTGGGGTTTGAACCTGCGACCGCTGAAATTCTCGACCGCGCGCTTAATCCTCGAGGCCATCACTGCTTGTCATATTAATATAATGATATCAAGATTAGTCAATACGTAAGATTCTACTTCAATATTGATATACTATTATCAACAATCGATCAACAACATTTAACATCTTGTCTGAAATCGTATTCAGATTTGCACGAACTTATCGCAAGCAATATTTCACTGAAATATTCATAAAATATCTGATTGCTGAAAATCGTGTGTCTCACCAGTTCATTTCAATTTCATTACTTTCTTTGGTTCAATAAATTGCCGTTATTTAGAACGGTAGACACCGTTTGTCAAGACATTACGAAACAATACTCTAAGAAATACTGCATAGAATTTGGCGATGATAATTTTTTAAATACATGTATATTTTATTTTTCGTGACCAAGTAAGATAACAAGGACAAATTACTGGTCGGTTAATCGATTAATTAAATAGTCAAGCAGGGAACAGTTACTAAGTTTCGTAACACCATAAAAGTATAGTTGCAAACAATGCAATCCTGGATTCTATTTAAGAAATTCATTTTGTGCAAGCTTTTCTACTTCTGATCGTTTGACAATAACTAGGAAGATCTTAACTTCTGCAGATTTGTAATATATTTATTATTTTATTTATTTATTTAACTCTTTATTGTACACGTTCAAAATCATACAAAATATATATATACATATATAACATAGAGAAAGGTACAAAAGGCGGCCTTATCGCACATGGCGATCTTTTCAAGACAACCATAAGATGGAAATTTTTAAAAAAGAATTTATTGGGAGGGCAGTGTGTACAGAAAGAAAGATATAAATGCATAAATGCAAATAATATACTTTCGCAAACTCAACATGAATATAGCCCAAATGTAGATAAAAAAGGAAGAATTAACTATAGGATCAGCAAATACAAATACAGGATCATTAAGCCACAACAAACCCTTACTACGATTACGCAACGATACAAAATCAGTTCTAACTCCATCAGCTTATTATTTTTCTATATCTAGAAAGCAAATACCAACATATAAATGTACAATGATGTGTTTTATCGTTTCCAGTGCCTGCTGCAGTGCGTTTACCGAAAAGTGAAAGCGGTAAGTACGCTGCCACGCAATTATCTTCCTTAACTCTCAGATCATTTTGCACCGATTAAAGAGATAGTGCGACACAATTTTTTAGTACTTAAGAGCTTTGTGCCGAACCGTGTCAATAGATCTATGCGACGGAGACAATGTGCTCTGTCGCCGTGGGAACCAATCCGATAGTAGAAGGAGAGAATGCTCTTTTTTGCTATCATAACCGATTTAAAGTAAAACCTAGATTTCTACATTGATCTAGATTGTAAAGTTGGAATATGGATTGTTGGATGGTCGTTTAGTGAATAATCTATATCAGGCCTTAACCTTCTTCTATTATTAAGAAGGATGAGGCTTTGGTCTCCCATACTGGTGTACTATAAGTCAGTCAACTTTACAGCCTTAAAAACAAATCGTGTGGAGAAACACTTATGCAATTTTGCTTGGTTCACCTAATTATTAAAATGCGTGATTGTTAATTTAGAGCTCTTTAGATATAAGCGCAAAAATATGTGTAAGCGTTTGCAAGTGTCATTTATCAATTCCCGTTGTCAATATTACAAAATATGTATTAATGGTGCGTAAAACAATAATTATGTTATAAAATATTTACAAGAACAGATACGATACGGTAGCATATTTAATAATACAATTAACATCTAGCCATGCTTGGATTTTGTCTATAGTACAATACTTATATTTAAAATGAAGTCTTTTTGGCCTTAAGAAAACTACAAAAAAATATATTTTTAAGACTTTCAAACATGTTTAAAAATACACACATGGATAACACATAGTAAAAGTGACAATGTAAAAATCAAATACTCACTTCACAGATGTTGTTCACGTCAAGCCTTTAATTTTGAATGCCAAAAATGACAAACCTGCTCAGCTTCGTACAGATTTCGATTTAAATCTGCGTTGGCAACTTCCTGCCAATAATACAGGGTATAATTAAGTTACCTACGTCACGCACGTAAACGTTGCGTTACAACCAAAGTTGTATATAAAACGTGGATTGTTATACAAACCGTTGATGAAGGATAAAAGTCTTCTGTAAGCCAGTGTGTTAATAGCTTTTTGCAGAAACACTAATACAATACAAATAAACACACAATGAAAGCGAGCTACAACACGCAATCGACTGCTCTGCATTTAATCATTAAACGCGAAATGGAAAAAATAACAAATATGACAGTTTATTAGGCGGGTGTTCTCATCACATTCGAGGTCAACCTGGTTGTATCTGTGGGATACGGAGAAAACAAACTCCACGACGGCACTCGTTTTAAATCGAGTTTTAATGCTTTACAGCACTGTCACGAGCTGATTGCTCCAATTTGTTTACTATAAAACATGTAAGCTGCATCGTAAACCCCGACCAACCACCACACTTTCCGATCGTCGGCAAAAAGGACCATTGTCTATTTATGACGCTTGAAAAAAATACCCCCGCAACGGACACAGAAATAGTCGTAAAACTCGACCGAACATGCGGTAATTTGTATTTTTATATTGGTACCTATTGTCAGGAGGTTGTATTAATTTTAAAACGCGCCCGCTGTCCCTTCAAGGTTCCTTACTATCTTTTTTTATTATCTTTTTTTACTCATAAATTCATTTTATTATTTACGTGACCGCGTCTACTCGCTGACCTGGAACTGTGCGAATAAATTTTATTGAGATCCTGTAAATCAATAAGTTAGTTTTTATCACAAACATTAATTCGAAAAGTTCTTCGTATCGCATGCGGACTTGCTATAAAAAAATCAGGAGACAGTTTATTAAAACGGGACAGCCCATCAGAAAGATATGATTTTGTATAATTAACACTTTTCTTGTAGGGTTTTACTTGGAAACAGCCGCTAATTACGTCATTGAGTTAACTTTGTGGCATTAAATCTTAAAAGCCAAAATGTGCCAGAATTCAGAAATCATGGTGTTAATTTTTTTAACGCAAATGTCAAGAATTCGTAATGGTCAATTTGGGTATACGAGTCATTTATCTTGACAGTCGTTGGTGCGAAGCCCAAGTAGCTATCAACTTTTCAAAACTGTGTGGAAACTATAAATAGAACTTAATCAAAAATCAAATAATTTGTTATATCGAGAAATAACCTCCTTACCTTGGTATATATAGAGTAAATAAACTACGGTAGAGAAACACGTATTCTCCGGATTTTTTATTGGCATTATCCGTATCGGAAAATACAGATGTATAGACATAGAAGACTGATTTATATTAATCGTCAATTATTTTAGGCAAGACGTAACTATGATTATGGTAAGATTTAATTATAATTATTACAAAAAATTGTTGCTTCACACTTCGAAAGTAGAAATTGTTATTTTTTATAAACCTAGAATCTTTAGTACGCACGCCGCATATTTCTGTCAACGCGACAGTGTTTTGTTAACTACTAGGTCCAGAGATTCGAATCCGTGAACATCCAAGATGGTGGATCTGATGATCCCAAAACGCTGCACGTCAAATACTGTGTGTAATTTGCTGTTGAGGGAAGTGGGAAACTCTTTACATCTTTTTTCTGTTCCATTTCGTTGCGGGACCATGACTAATTAGGTTTCCTTAGATTAGATGAGCTTCAGTGCTCAATGTTAATACTGTGCGGGTCGCTTTTCCAGGAGCACAGGAGTTACAGTGGCGGGTGTTTGACGGGATAGGGAAAAGAGTCTCAAATACTAGTGGTATTAAAAGCATGCATAACGTTTCCAGGTGGACGGCTTCGGGTTCCCTACGCTTGAGGGTCTGGTCGGCCTGTACTCCGACGGCGTGAATGAGCGAGGATACTTCATGGCAGTGCTGGAAGCGTCGCGGGAATGCCTCATGAAGAACCACGATAAGTTCTCCAGAACTACGCCCATGGGTAAGATGTTGGAAGTAGTTGCACTTTGTCCCAATTGGCCTCGAAATAACAGATTGATAAAAATGCGTAAGTATCACTTATAACAGGATACAGAGTGTCGTACGCAGGTTGGATTTACACCTATTTACATTGGTCACTATCTGAATTATGCGACAATTTTCTATATTACATTAAAATTACGGAGCGCAGTTTACGTGCCATTGCATACTTGCAGAATAAACATAAAAAATGAGCACAATAATTATATCGAATTAAATTATGAACAATTTCCTACAAGCATTTACAAAACAGTGTAACATTTACATAGTAAAATCCATTATCTGAATTAATGAAGCGAATATCGCTTCTCGCACTAATTTTGTATCCGTAGAAATTATTTAATCGTGCGTAACTCAGACTAGGGTATGTATGTAATATAAAAGATAATTCTTTTCCCAAAATATAAAAGCTTGTATATGTTTATAACTTATATTATTTTCACACGTGGCGGTACTTCTATAGAAGCCCAAATCCCCCAACTTGCCTTACAAAATTCTAAATCTTTAAGTTTTAAATCTGTATTGAACAAAACCAATTTGACGTATAAATGAGAAAATCCTGACCCCACAACAAAATATAAACTAGACATTACACAATTAACGTGTAACGCTTTTGGGCTTATATGGAAGTACCGCCACTGATTTGCACACCTGCTGTCTATCAACTCTGCATCACTCTAGGTTCGACTGGCAGAGAAAACCTTAGGCATTAAGGTTTTCTCTGCCAATTTACAATTATTGTATTAAGTGTTGAGAAATAAATAAAAAAAGAGAAGTCTCAATAAGCACTTGGCTAAAATAGTAGAACCGGTTTGGTCTACTATCTCGATGTTAGAGACGTAATATACGTTTATAGGCTGATATGTTCAAAAGCTGAGCGACTGGAACTATTAACGTGTGCCAGGCGACCTAAACCTGTGGTTTTGCCATATGCGCCGGGTAGGATTTAGGTACCTCTCGCTTTTCACTGAGACTTTTACGATTATCGTTCATTTTCAAATTGACATTAGACAGCGATGGTAATAAAAGAGGCCCGACAAAGTTCCTAAGCAACCTAAAAGTTTAATTATTATAAGTGGTTAAGTTCTGAAGAAAATTTTAAGTATTACTAGAGTTTTCTCATTACTTGTAAGAAACATACAAAAATATTTTTTCCTATTTATCATATTATGTGTGCGGATTATGTTTAATTTAAGTTTTTGATTTTTTTCGTTGCAAATCTAGAAAAATTCAAATTGGGATAGATTAGTAACTTTTAAACATTAATAATAATACATTTTATTTTTCACAGACAACGGACTTAACTGCGACATTTCCTTCAACATATTCGAGTGTATATCAGACCGAATCGGCGAATACTGCGGCAACGCAGGGCTTTGAACCACTCAAGAACGCCAGTAATACTAATCCTTACTCGTCTATAATCCTATTAAGTTCTCTCACACAGTACATTAACAAATGAACCTTCATGTGATTCGTGAAGTAATTTTGCGGTTTTTCCTGCAATAATACTTTTGGTTCAAGCTAACATAAGCCTGAGTTTTTTTTTTTTTACTTTATTGCAAATAATAGACAAAAATAAAGGCCTTTAAGTTATTAGTTGATGGCCGCCTGTTGGTATCTATAAGTTAGACTTCAATCAGAAGTTTTTGACTTAAAGCCGCTTGGAGGTAACCAGAAAAATAACGTCATTAAAATGTAAAAAAAATATCACTAAAAAGCAAAAATGTAATCAAAAATAATTTGGTTACAGCATAAAAATACTCTTTATTGCCAGCACTGAAATATCGTTGGCAAAAACAATTCGCGAGTAATTAAAGTGTTTTAATCGAATCTGTCCAATAAAATCCAATCATAAGTACTTATTAGTGCACGAACACATTAACAGGAACAGTTCAATTCTCAAAAGTCAGCTGAAGCAAAGGGCCCGAAAGTTTTCATTAACACGATCAAATTGAATACCTTCCATTTAATGAGCTCTTTGAGAGTCCACGCAGCTTTAGTCGTTTATTCGACAGTAGGGATGGCGATATTGATCGATTAATCGAAGGATCGATACATTGATAAATTGTTAAAGGTATAAATTGATCATATTATATAATGATGCGATTTTTTACTGCAATTAGAAGTATCAAAAATATCTGCTCATATACGTCCCACTGCTGGGCACGGACCTCCTCTACAACTGAGAGGGTTTAAGTTTTACATACCTAAGAAATTACTAAGAACTTTTAGGTAGCATATCTTAAGCGCAACATCCTTTAAAAGTATCAAATAATATTCTAACTTTACAAAATATTTAAGAATAAAATAAAAATATCGAGATAACTTTAAAGAAAATCGGTCTGATTCTGGATTATCGCCACCCCTACTCGAAAGTAATTATGCAACCGGACCATAAATATGCGAAGATCATAATGTTTTGTACTGTGTGAGAGACATGCTTTCTCGGAGATATTATTAAGTTACCACCACAATAAAAAACCATTAGATTTGTAGTAACGTTTTATGATAAGTGGCACATTCTGAGAATTTACTATTGCAATGAAATTTAAGACATTTCATTTATATTTTCTTCTTTAACTTCGATAAACATTTTATGTGAATATTTTTTTTCATCTTCAATTAAAATTGCTTTGCGTTCAAATTAATATCTATATTTCTTTTCTATACATGATAACTCGAGTCAGAATGTGTCTAATGTATATATATACAGTTAATAATTAATTAGTAATTAATTACACTAAATTGTGATGCTCAATAACTTTTAGATACTTTTAGTTATCTTCTTCTGAATACAAACTGCGACATGTACTTAAAGCTTGTCATGATTATATGATATATATACTTTCAGCTTAACCGTAAAAATATGCTTTAACACAGAACAGCTGAATAAGATTAGAAGGGAAACAGTTGTCTGTCACCTATTCATCTACTACGATCTCACGACCAATGATAAAAACTTCAAACAAAAATGAAGTCTGCTATTGGTTGTCACACATTTATAAAAGTCTTGATATTATGCTACCCAAATTACTAAGAAGCGGCCGTGTCAAACATATGATAGACTAATCGTAGGTTTGGCACGCTCGGCATGCTGACATTTCTTTTCTAGTCCTATTCAACTGTTCTGTGCTTTAACCCAAATTTATCTACAATTTGTGATAAATAATGACAATTGTATGTCTATTAGTGTTGAAATAAATATAATGCATAGCGCTTCTTGCAAGTTGTATATATTTTACTCATACACATTCTCTTAGAGAAATCTTAACGAACTGATAGATTAATGTAGGTCTAAGTTTATGTCTAATAAAGTTCTGTATATACTTAAGTTCGTTTTATTGTGAGTCCTTTTCATACTGTCCCGGCATAGTGATTTCACAACTGATTAAGCACGATGCTGTCCGAAAAGAGCATCAAAGAACAATAGAAACCCAACACTCATCTCTCGACTAACTCATGTAAGCCAGTTCTCTGCCCTGTGGCAAGAGAGCGTTAGAATCCTACCACGGTATCCCTTGCCTGTCGTAAAAGGCGACTCATTGGGGCCCTTGGGGTCGCTGGACACGCTGCGGGGCAGTGCGTCCACACAGAATGGGACCCCAAGAAGGACGGCGACACAGTGGCCTGTGTCCAACGCGGGCGCCCACAATAGGGGCGTCCGAATATAGTCAGTGGGGGTGCAACTGCACCCCTTAAAAATTTGAGAGGGCCCAGATGCTCTCGACTCGAAAGCCCACCGGGCGGCTCCAGAACCATTGTGGGCGCTTCTCGCCCACGCACCGTCTTCTATAAATAAAAAACTCAGCTGACGAATTATGGGTCTAGAAATAAACCTCTGCCCACTTTTTCGGTGACACTTCAGATCTTAAAGGAAGTATGCTTAAAATTCGAAGTTACGCGATGTAACCTATAGGTACGTGCGGAAAGAAAACCTATCAATATTTTTAAATAAATATTAATCCGGGGACACTTAAATGAGAAGGTAGTCGTGTTTCAATAAAGAATATCGTATAAAAGAAGTTAAAGTATGTACGTTGTTATGTAATAGTCTTAAACTACATAAAATATTAATTCCTAATTATTACTTTTGCTTTCAAATACTGCCAGGCGCGCTGTACAGCAGTTATTACTTACAGTCTTCAAGGAAAAAGTAAATCGTTAATTACCTAAACACCATAGTTTAATATATTAAACTTATTTTCCTCGTGTAACTAGTATAGTAAATAAATATCAGTAATAATAATAGGCAATTAGGGTCGTATAGATTGTAATAACGTAGGAATTTATGTTGGACCGTCATAGACAACATTGGACATTGTGTTCCAATGAAAGGCGCGACCAATTCACTCAGATGTCTTCGCACGATAAATATACTCAGACGTAACGACTTTTAACATTCAACTCCGTTATAACAATGCAATGGATATTATTAGATAGGTATACATTAGCTAACAAGTATATTTAAAGCGCGCTGGGAAGCATATGAATAACAGAGAAGAGTATTGTTGATTCTGGGGTCGGGCAAAGTGTTATTGGTTCTTTCGATTAGAAAATATTAAAAAAAAAATTGTGTTCGCCTCAGTCCCCTAACTGGGACGTAAAACCAGTGGCAGTACTTCCTTAGAAGCCCAAAACGTTTACACGTTATTTGTATAATGTCTAGTTTATAATTGTTTATTGTGGGGTCAGGATATAGTACTCATTTATTTGTCAAATAGCTTTTATTAAATAAAGATTTAAAGATTTTCATTCCGAATTTTGCAAGGCGAGATGGGCTTTTGGCCTTTTATGGAAGTACCGCCACTGCGTAAAACGTAACTAGAAAAACGGGGTGTTGATGTCTCGCTTTGCCTACCCTTTCGGGTTTAAATGTGTCAATGAAGTATATTTCTTTGAACATCACTGGTACATATAATATACTACAAAAAAAGGATTCAAAAGATTCAATAATTATTGGGATTTATATATCAGTCTGCGTAATGTTTTTAATGCTAACTTCAAAACAGTGTAATTGAATTATTTATCCGGAGTTTAGATTACTGAGCCGAAAACGTTCTGTCACCACGAGAAAAAACAATTATAGAGGTCTTCAATTTCTGTTCAGGTCTGTTTACAAAGCTATAAAATAGGGCTAACAGAGGAGATCTTTAAGTGTGAGATAATAAAAACATCCAATCATATGAAACGATATCTGCGCGTCATCAATTTGAAATTTTATTCACAACGAGCTCTGATATAGCTCAGTAGATTAACGAATGTAAATTAAACGGGACATTTTCTTTACTTTTCGGGTTTGTATGGATTTGGCTTGAGTTAGAAAACATGATTTTATAAATTTGTTACGGGATGACTTGAAAATATATCGGATGGTAGATAAATGCGTTGTTTAGATCACTCATAGCCTTTGCCTGTCATAAATATATAGATGATTTATAAAATACATAGTATTATAAATTCGGGCACAACTTGTATTAATAAGAAATAGCCACTCTTAAAGCTAATTTAAAGGGATGACATAGATGCAAGGGTTTGAGAAGAGCTTCCCAGGCATATCTATGCAACTCATAGCTACATGCGTATCTAGTGATGCAGTCAGGCACTTCTTAGGCGCGCGGATGTGTCATAATATCAATGGTCGCGGGTTAAGCCGAAGCACACACCACTTACTTTTCACAATGAGTTATCACGCAAATTAATGGCAGTGGAAGACAGCGTGGAGAAGCCGGTAGACCTTAGGAATTTCTCAGTCGGTCAACCCATTCCACATCAGCGTGGTTGCATCAGCCTCAACCCCTCTCAAAAATATAGGAGACCCGTACAGTGGGACGTAAAAAGGGTTATATATGTACATAAATAGCTTTCTATATATGATACAATATACCTAACGGTTATACATATAGAAAGTGATACAATAGACAAAAAAATGGATGTCTTTATTTTTAATAAAATTACGCCCGGGTGTAGCTTGGCTGTATTTATCAGTGGCTAAATAGCCTATTCACGTCACGTCAATCCTTAACGTTTGACGCAACGATAGCATCACGCAATTAAACACATCCGCGAACATATCCCACGAGTTTTTGTTTCCTATTTCCATTTAATTGTGACTTATCTCGTGAATATCTATTATGTGATGAAATTGTAATTTATTCCACAATTCTTGTTATGCGGAATGTACGTTTGCGCAGTACGGTGTTTTAATTAATTTCGTGTTGAGATTGTCAAAACAATAATTGTACCATAAATTTTTGAATAGCCTATATTTTTTAAAGCATAGAATGAACAACAAAAAATACTGTACACGCTTTATGATAAGTTTATGTAGAAAACGGTTAATAAAAAGTATCGAATCGAGGTCTGATTCTCCGAAGATAGAGTTAATTTCTCAAAGTATATGATATTCATTATCGAAAAGAACTAGGTACTCCATAAGGTTTTTTTTAACTCCATGTCTAGCAAGTAGGCTTATATATATAGTTTTGCTACTAAAGTTAATAAAAAATCCTTAGCAACTTCCCAACTTGCGTATTTAATCCGTTTACTCCCGATCCCTCACCGTATATATATTCAACATCATCATCATCATCAGCTCATATACGTCCCACTGCTGGGCACGAGCCTCCTCTACAACTGAGAGGGTTTAGTCCACCACGCTGGCCTAGAGCGGGTTGGCGGACTACACACCTAAGAAATTCCTAAGAACTTTCAGGTGTGCAGGTTTTATCACGATGTTTTCCTTCACCGTTAAAGCAAGTGATGATTCATTGTGAATACACACATAACTTCGAAAAGTCAGAGGTGTGTGCCTGGGGTTTGAACCTGCGATCGCCGAAATTCTCGACCGCGCGCCTAAACCTCGAGGCCATCACTATATACTTATATATATTATACCGTGTTAATTAATGACATATTACGTGTACGATCCAATAGGGAAATAGTAATTTTCTTAAAAACTATTTTCAACCAGTACAGATATCACGTGAATTCCACATCCAAAACACAGTGATATTATTCGGCAATATCAAGACAATAGCACAGACCTCGACTCAGTTATTCATAAGCTACGTAGTTATACGCTTCCTACTCATAAACAGCAAAATACAAAGCGCGAACAGAATTGATGATCACAATCAGCAATTGTGTGTCTGTATGTCCCACGACCTCCTGCGGTAACTGCTAAATTCAATTGTTGAGAGATAAGGTTCACCTTTAAGTCATTAATTATCATTCAACCGAACTTAGATCCGGGATGGAGGGTGCAAACAAGGCTTCTCAGTTCACATACTCGTAAACCACTTTGGACTCATTATAATTTGATAATGGAGTGATTAATTAATCATACAGCTGCTATTGTCTAAATGTGTATTTGGTTATGCGATTATGATTATTTAGAATGGGATAGCTTCATTATAACATTAAGAAACTACCCTAAAGTGCGGTAGTACTATGTAAAATTTAAGGGAATAATTAAAAAAGGATAGCATTCAATATTAGGTTAAATTGAAATAGTTGTCTAGAGGTTTTTAAAAATATCTTTCATTTAGTCTTTGACAGCTTCCGTGACGCAGTTGGCAAGACATCAGCTTACGAAACAAGGGGCTGCAGGTTCGACCCACGTACTAAGACAAATATTTTTTTGGGTCTCTGTGTTTGTGAGACCGAAAATCCGACCGGATCTCGTAGTTTTTGAAACCCACGACACAAGACTTGTTGGGTGTATTATTTATTTATTCGCCGGAAAAAAAAACTACTAACATTATACAATATAATCCTTTTAGTCCATTTTATCAATCCCTTTAAGCGATAAAATCTATCAACACAATATTAAGTTTTTGTATTGATATTGGCTCAACAAAATGGCTTGCAGCCAGGACTTGGTATCGAACAGGGTTGTAGTAACAGCTTCGCGTTTGTGGGAGTCATCGCATTGGGCGCACGCGGCGTGAAGATCGAGATGCCCTTCGGATCGACTCCATTGTGCACCCGCACAAGCCCTCCGACCTCCGTCCTCCGTCTTCTGTACTATACACTATACGAACTTACAATGTGTGCTAACGTCTGATATTATTTTGAGTACATTATGTTCTCTTTATAAACGGTTACACGTCTATCGATTCTATAAAGTTGCCCGCATTCAAAAATCGGGGTCTGTACCCGATTACTTAATACCTAAGTTAATAGTGGATCAGCTTGGATTTGCGATTGTTAGATAAAACTACCACAAAAATGCCAAAAATAAAATAAGGTTTTAAGTTCAACTTTAATGAAGCTACGAGTATTATTAGGTCACAACTCGTTTTTTTTAACTTGATTGTATTTATTCTCAGTTACTCATAGAACGAAATGCTTACAGCGTAGCTTTCGTTTCACGGTGTTTTAGTAGGGTAAAATTAACGATTACACCCGAATTAACAGTGACACGAATAGAATAGATTCGACAATTTAGTATGTCTTTGTTCTTTTAGGAATAAATAAGAAGAAAAACAAAACATAATTGTTTATTTTTAGACCACTCCTGATCAACTAATGCATTCATTCTATAGCCGTAGCGACGCAGTGGAGGTACTTCCATAGAAGTCCAAAAGCCCAACTTGCCTTACAAAATTCCGAATAATAATCTTTAAGCATTAAGTCTTTATTTAACAAAAACAATTTGAAATATAAATGAAAATATCCTGACCCCACAATAAACATTTATAAACTAGACATTACACAATTAACGGGTAACGCTTTTGGGCTTCTATGGAAGTACCGCCACTATCTTCGCTTCATAGTAATACCACCAGCTACAATAGTAGCTATTTATTGTGTTCCATATAGGCTTCCAAGGGCGCTGGCTGGCACTCAGGGCATAAGTATGTTATACTCTAGCCAGCGGAGCGGCAAACATTTTAACATTCAATGGAGGGTTCAGCACGGGATGTTGCTTCATCACGCAGATATGAGAGGCAACGCCGCTATGATACATGTTTACCTGCCGCATTGTGCTTATGAGATAACTGGCATTGTTCCGGCCCGCGGTATATCTATACAAATGTTGAATAGACGCGTGTGTATATGAAATGCTTTTTAGAGACTTTTTGATGCTCTTTTAGCCGCACTAAAATAGACCTCTTCGATGTAACGTCCCTATTGAATATTTCTAAAAATTTGTGTGCGAAAATGGAGTCCAGTTGAAGCGAAATAGAGTAACGAACAAATTACTTTTCTCATTTAAGTAAAGTAAAGTAAATTACCCTTTAAACGTGAACTCAAACAAACATTATTAAAACTACAAAAACAGTCATAGCTATTCTAAGATGCCAGCAAGAAGTACCTACTTACCTTACTTGTAATTATCGAAAAGTCAATGAGATGGTTGTTCAGCACTTAGTGGCGAATATAAATTGATTTATTTTTCACTGTTGACTGATTTTGGTAATGTAATGTAATTAATTACTTACTACTATACTTTATTGTACATTTATATTATTATTATTAAGTATTTTTTATTGCCTGTACATCAACTTAGGGTCCGTTTTGTCACTTGGTCTCCTCATTGAAAATCAGCGCTGCAATTCCGTGCAAGCGGAATTTCAGCATGTAGCTGAATGAGGGGACCATTGTTGGCTGTGTGAATTATAGTTACTATTTTTTTTTATTTTTTTTTTTTCGTGCACTGGCCAACAATAAAATCTTTTCTTTTTTTCTTTCATTTATAGTATTAATTACGCATACTAATGCCTCGGCCTAGCGCCTGGACGAAGTACTGAATAAAGCTATGTTCCTTTGATGTATGACTACAGAATCTAGCTGAAAACCAGAGGTCAAAAACATAAATAGCAAGACGATTGGTACAAAAATGTTATCTAGCAGGACATCGTTCATCTTCTGAATGTCTTTAGTTGACTGGGTTTTACCCGCTTTTTACAATCCATTCATTATCACATATTTTCCCACGATATTAAATATTTTTAAAACAAGTGTGATATGCACTGTAGATACGTGTAGGAATTTTAATTCCAATGAAGTCATTAGAGTCGCCTTTGAGACAAAGTTTTTTTGGTCTGTAATTATGATCTCCTGCAAGCTATGCGGATGATATGGTGGATTACTTGATGAGGAAGCTTGTAGATTTCACAAAAAGTCAAATCAATTACTCGTATGTCGGTACCTGAAAACATCGAGAGGAATCCTGCACACCTAAAAGATTTTAGGAATTTCTTTGCTTTGTAGTCCGCCAACCCGCACTAGGCCAGCATGGTGGACTAAGGCCTAAACCCTCTCAGTTATAGAGGAGGCTCATGCCCAGCAGTGAGACGTATGTTTATGGGCTGATGATGACGTGATCAGCTAACACAACCTGTGTCACAATTTATGATCATTTAAATTTGGACTTATTGTCTGGCAAGTTATCGTACTGGAAAGTGCAGACTGCGAGAAAGGAATACGACAACCATAGGTATACAATGTATGTGGTTGTTAGGAAAACGTCAATTTTTTTATTTTTTGTCGGGATTTTCTTTAACGCCCCTGGCGGTTTGTAATCACCTAAGCTATTACTTGCGTTAGTTTCCGATCACGGCCTGAATGCACCCTTTATGATCCGGCCGTATAGAAGTCTCCCTGGTCAAACGGACGGAATCTTACAGTCCAATCTAACTCTTGTGCCTCCCCAAAAATATGAGCAAATCATAAATAGCTCCCCGTTGGTAATTATCTCGTTTTCCAAGAACATAATAATTTTGTAGCTCAAGTTACGAGCTTCCGTTAACATAATTCTCTTGGGCGAAACCAAATTTATATATATCACACATAAGACAATGGTTCGATGGAAGGACATATGCAAATACCTCAACCAGCGTTAGATGACCCACATCGGATACAAAAGCTCGCCAAGTGAGGAGATCAAATTAAGAATTATCTTTACAAGTCGGTTAGTACAATTCGACAGAGTAATTCAAGATGACCGCACCGGAACGAACATTGCAACTGTTTCCATTGTTTTATAATTAAATTTCCGTAGATTCATAAAACAATGCGACATAATGCGATAAGTGCAGAGTTAAAACACCCAAATACTTTACAATGTCTTTCGTAGTGGCAAAAGAAATCTTCGATTTAATTCAATTTAATTCATTAACACGCAATAACACTCACGTCTGCATCTCTGAATATAGTCAGAGGCGCATCACTGCACCCACATATCGTCAACTTACTTTTAAAACCCTCGTATTTTGAGGCTGGTCTAATACCGTCTGGGCACAATTCTAGACTCCATACTCCTGCCGCCAATTTCCCAATGGAAAAACTCAAAAAACCTTTGCCAGATCTAGGAATCAAACCGGAGGCTTCTAGGTCATATTTGTACAGCGAAACCTGAGAGAGTCCTTGTTTGTTTTCAAGAAAATTTTGTAAAAAAATAACCTGTTAATAGTTATAATAACCTTTTATACAGATTGTTGTAGATGGGTTCAGTAATAGCCGATGATGATGATACAACCTCTTTCTATAAATATCGTGGCCCATTGGAAACGTACGCAGCAAAGGCCTCTCGTCAGAATTAGACGTTTATTGCCTTATTGTGCTGCATCCTCAAGGCTCGACGGAGACGCACCAGGAAGCCAAACAAACGCCGGATAATAATATTAATTGAATACATTATTGATAATGTCCGCCAATACTCGCGTCGCCCTTCAAAATTTACAATTTCAAAATAAATCAAGGTCTACACGTAACATGGACACATTAGAATAATTAAGAATTAATTAATGCATAGAAAAAATATTGAAGTTATGAATAAAATATGAGTTAACTTAATTTAATTTTGATGATAGTAATTTTTAAGCTGGCATGAAAAAATAAAAAAGCAAAGGCAATATGAGAGCTAAAGAAATATCTCTGTAACTATAAATAACTCGATTTAGGGCTAAAAAATCTTATACACCCAAGTATTATCCAGGGAATCATCATCAGGTCTTTTTTACGATAGTTTTTTTAACATAAAGTTTTATTTAAACGCTACTTCTCAGCTTAAGAATGTGAGTTAATAAAATAAAAATACCAATTAGGGATTAGCTTTGTGTTCTAAATGTAGAATTATTTCCTTATGTTTTGTTAATTAATATTTTTTAGTCTGTAAAACGTGTAATTTACTTCGAACTAGAATGCAATAAAGATGTTCAGATAGTGTCCAACTAAGTATCGTAATGTTGTGCATTTGTACGATTTTAAATAGGTTGTTAGCAAACTAAGTAGATCATTTTCTTTTAACACTTATTTACATTTTTGTTTCGTAGTAAAAATTAATTTCCATGAATATTGGTAAAGTTATAAGAAACGGTAAAGGAAAACATCGTGATGAAACCTGCACACCTAAAAGTTTTCTGGAATTTCTTAGGTGTGTAGTCCGCCAACCCGCACTAGGCCAGCGTGGTGGGCTAAGGCCTAAACTCTCTCAGTTGTAGAGGAGGCCCGTGCCCAGCAGTGGGACGTATATGGGCTGATGATGAATGAATGATGAATATAAGAAACTTTGGAGACGGTCATATTCCATTTTTACCACGGTAAATTTAGTCCCTATGGGATAATTTTCTTTAATAATACGAATATGCTGTCGGGGATGCAGGCGTGCTAGTTATCTTGATTTTAGAGTGAGGTGGATCTTGCGTAGTGAACAGGGACCTAAGAACCTCGCTAAAGTAACAAGCTATCGGCGTGGATGCTGAATTGCATACTCTTCGTAAGCGATTCCGATATGGGCTGTAACGTGCATGGATTCCTTCTTGTCTTACTTTGAGTGTCCGAAGATTAAAGTAGTATAAAACTACAGTCGATCCAAAATTAAACCAAACAATTATTATGGCGATAGATGATACTACTGTATTCGAAACCAATTAAGATTACGTTCTTAAAAATAAACAATTATTTACGTCAGTGTTTCCCAAACATTATTCTGCCATGGCCCGGTAATTTTCACACTACCCCTTCGTGACCCACTACGTAAATACTTTTAAACCCAAGCTGATTACCGCTTACACATATTTACGATGCGTCGATAGATAGTAGGTATTATTTTTAAAACAAGGCGGGAATGTTGTATCGGGTCGCGACCCAGCAAATGGGAAACGTTAATAAAAAAACAACGTTTTAATTTTAATTACATTGTAATTTACTTATTCGTTTAATTTAACGAATTGTATTTTTTCTAATTTTTACAATGATAAATAGGTTCGCAGCTTCCTCAGATATGCCTTGATGTAGAGGTACATCTAGTTAAGATAAGTAATAATTGATTTGTTCCTGCGAAGACGGAATGTAGCTTGTTGTGGCCCTCGTATCTCAAGCAACTGCATCTCCGTGTTATTATGCTTGTGCTCACTTCTAGCTACGCTTATAGTATAGAATTGTTAGAAGTAATTAATAAATTCGAAAAGTGATAAAATTGCATAAAAAAGTTCATGTTTGATTGTCTCTTCTATTTTTGTAAAGGCAGGTTGAGCCCTGAACTTCATCCGCTTAAAACGAGCGTTTCCGAGATAATAAGTAACCCATGGGTGAATCCAGGATAGATACAAAATTTCATCACAACTGTTCCAGCCGTTTGAGAGTTAAGAAGTAATGAACAAACGGACACACTTACACATGTGCATAATTTCGCCTTCACTTTATTTGTGACCACAAGTACGATTAATTAATAGAAGGTTTCACGTCTCTGGATGCAATGTCAATGATTTTTTTTTACAATCACGTTCCATGTAGTTACTGCTGTAGTTCAATAATTATGGTTTCCGATTTATGTTCGATATACGAGTACATACATATATACCAGAGGCGGTACTTCCATAGAAGTCCAAAAGACCAGTTTGCCTTACAAAATTCAAAAAAATAATCTTAAGGCTTTAAATCTTTATTAAACAAAAGCAATTTGACATATAACTGAGAATATCCCGAACCCACAATAAACAATTATAAACTAGAAATTACAAATTAAATTGTAACGCTTTTGGGCTTCTATGGAAGTACCGCCACTGGTATATACATAATATGTTACTTATAAAGAAAGAATCAAAAGAGATAAAAAAATAAATAAGCATAAAACGTAAAGTTACAAACAAAATAATAGTACAAAGGATTTTTAAATAGAATATAATAAATGTATATTGTTGTAACGTGTTGTATTACTATACACCACACTAACGTATTTCAACAACTTTTAGGTTTGCAGGTTTCCTCGCTATGTTTTCCTTCACCGTTAAAGTAAGTGATAATTCATTGTGAATACACACATAACTTCGAAAAGTCAGATGTGCCTGAGGTTTGAACCCGCGACCGCCGAGATTCTCGACCGCGTGCCTCGAGGCCATCACTACTTACTACTACTACATATAGCTAATACATTATGCAAAGCATTGCGAAAAAAAACACAACTTTGAGAAGATGATCTCCTAGCTCAGTACAGTACATAGCTGCATCGCTCGTGTCGTGTATCGCGCACCTAATATTAATAACAATGACGTCCGGCCGTTTTCACGCAGTATGCCTCCGCTGGACGCTCATTTTTACCTCCATATATAAGAGGGCCTTTGTTTTTTACCGCCATAGTTGTATCCCAAACTCGAAGCCAAGTGTGCTGAGAAATGCAATAATAGTTCGAACAAAGAGTGCGTTAAAATGTTTTGGACCTCTAGCAGTGTTTATTTGTTGTGTGTGTGCGCGTTGGCAAGGACTCAGGTTATCCCGGGAAAGTCTAGAACTAATGACGGGGACTACAACACTGTCAACACTGATGGATCTTTCGATTTCGGGTAATTTTATTGACGTACATTAACTAAGATATTAAATTGATGTTTTAATTTAAAAAAAAAACTATTATTTTTTCATGCCACTTACCCAACTTATTTTTTATTAGTCAACACTGTTAAAAGCCATTTAAAATATATTAAGTACAAATAAAAAATATATATTCTTAAATAATCGTTTTTTTTTTTTCTACTAAAATAAGTCTAATTTACTAACTTTAAAACATATTTTCCTCAGGTATGCGAATAAGGACAGAGGGTCGAGTTATCATTTAGCGCATGGAAACGCGAACGGGGTGGTCGGAGGTCGGTTCGGTGGTACGGACCCCGCCACTGACACCATAAAGGAGACCATATACACCGCTGGACCTAGAGGGTAAGTCATTTTATCATTTAGACACAAGAAATAATAGGATTGTACTTTCTACGGCAAAGAACGGAACGTCACAAAATGGTGGTTTTAAAATTTGTTAAATTAATGTTAGTCAACCAATACTAAAAGTAGCAACTAATTTTAAATGTTGTGGCTGAAGTAATCTAGAACAGCGATAGCGATAGAACACTTTATAACGTCTTTTATCCTGTCGTTTTCACTATCTTTCCTTCACAAGCTCGACAACTGATCAAATATAATGAATATTCAATGACAACAGAGACGAATTTATTATAGTCGGTTGTTTCTTCACGACTAGTTATTATATAAAATATATAATTTTATGTGCTGAATTTAAAATAAATTAATCCTATCCCGTCCATTTTTCCTGTCCGTTTTATTAAGGAAAATTATCGAAACAGTCTTTAGGCATAACTTACTATATTTTTGAATGTTTAAAAATATTTTTCTTATAATAGAATATTCTTATAATAGAAATGCCTTTAAAATTGTGAATATATAATCTATTCTCCAAATCATCATCATCATCAACATCATCAGCCCATATACGTCCCACTGCTGCGCACGGGCCTCCTCTACAACTGAGAGGATTTAGGCCTTAGTCCACCACGCTGGCCTAGTGCGGGTCCACCAAATACGCACGCTTAGTTTAAAAAATGGTCAGGAAAAACCGAAATACTGGGAGTATTGGATACAGGATGCTAAATATAGTAGTAAAAATATTAGGCTATATCTTACCTTTAAGAATAATTAGTCTATAGTCCACGGTTAGTTCACCATTGATAGTTAAACTCACGTATCTTTTCGTTTAAAAATAATTTGGGATACAAGTTTTTTTTGTATAACTGAAGAAATGTTTTCAAACTTATTCTCTGAATCCCGATTAATTACAACAAATTAAACACCAATCCACAAAATATATTTTGTAAATCGGCACGGTACACTACCTTCTTTGCCTAGACGATCTTGAGGATAATACATTGGTATTAATTGTCACACAGTATTGTACGAGTAATAAGATGCATTCTAACTGAGTGTAGACTTCGAAACATAACATAATAACGACATTAATTTATACACCGACTGTCTATGTTTGAGTAGTGTCTATAGTCCAGTCATTTTAGTCATTTTAAACTCCAATCTGCGGAATAATTCCTAGTGAGCTGAATTTTTGTATACACCTTTATTACGGCGTTATAATGAAGATGTGAAAATAATTGCACGATAAACAATTCTTATGATGACCTCTTTGACCGCCGAGCAATTAATAGGTCGCGAGATATTTTCGAAAAACTGATTTTCGGAACCCTTTAATTTTTTAACTATTTTACCCGGCACGATATCAATGTCGATTTTTCACATCTTTATTATAACGCCGTAATACAGTTGTATACAAAAATTCAGCTCACTAGGAATTATTCCGCAGATGAAACCTAAAATGACTGGACTAAGAATAATAATGTTTGTCTCCTTTTATTGTTTTCGCTATAGTTAGCGTTGGATCAACGGGATTTTGAACATATTGTGTCTAAGTGCCTCTTGGTTTTAAATTTTAATCCACTTTGGAATTAATAAAGTTTGAAGAAGGGTTATCAAACCTCTGAATTATTTTTCCATTGGTTATAAAATCTAAACAAACAACTGAGTCACTTCTTTCGTTTGCGTGTTGAATCGTTTAAACCGACATAAAAGTATAGACATAATAAATAATTGAAGTCCTTATATTTCATGCGGCAGAAGTTTAAGAATTATAAGAAAGTAGGTATAAAAATATTTAGTATTCACAATAAAGAAATTTGTATCTGACATTTCTGTTGAATTTTAATCATAATCTAAATTAAGCTTTTAGATACTTCTGTGTTGTGACCATCGTCATTGCGAAGTTAGATACAAAGTTCTCAATTGCAGCACTAAATCTGGAAAAGTACCAGAAAAACGACAAACGGCTCGCCTTCTCTCGCTTAGCACATTTGGCGAAATGTGCGTGCAGAAGCTACCCATTTAGAGTTTTAGGCGTGAGTGTGTGTGTGTGTATTTATATTTTTAGTGTAATTTTACAGGTTCCGAGCGAAAGGTCCCAACATTCACAGAAAATTAGATTTGGACCAGCGACCTCGTGGCCCCATCGGCAATAAGGACGACCCTTACTTTGACCCCAATGAGGATCCGAGCTACGCATTCAACTTTGACACGAGGACTTACTCTAAGAACGAAAACGCTGACAGTAGAGGCGATGTTAAAGGTTTGTTTACATTAATTATTATTTGTGGAATATTTCTACCATATACAGCCGTTCTATTCACTACTTGATCATTATATATTTTAATTAATTTATTTATTTTATTTATTTACACTTTATACAATTAAAGACATAATTGTAAAGGTGGACTTAATGCGTAAGGCATTCTCTGCCAGTCGAACCTTAATGATTAATATGGTATGCAGTTTTTTTATTCAAAACTAATTCTATTTATTATGTATACTGAAACTGTAAATTATCATAAAAATATACCATTGTTATTATTAACACCTGATAAGGTTGTAGAAAGCCGCTTTCATCAGGTTACACTGAAGACCGTTGCAAGAGTATTTTGTCTAGCAATGAGTGTTATAACTGAAAATGATGGAATTATTTAAAAAAATATATAAAATACATGCTTTCTATGTTTCCACAGGTCACTATTCTTTCGTGGATGACGTAGGGGAACGTCATGATGTGTCTTATATAGCAGGGCGGGACACCGGTTTTCATGTGTCGTCAGCCCATCCTGACAACCCTAGCGTGATTGGCTCGCCTTTCCACAGAGCACCTCTGGTTAGAGGGGAGACGAAGTCGCGGGGCCGTACAGCTGTGCAGAGGGGCCTTGATGGCTCTTACAGGTGACTTTATATGGAGATATATGGGGATTCATGTGGTAGCTTGTATCTACAAGTTTTAGCAACAACAATGCCGCTTAGTTTCTAGCTATGGGCTAAGAATGCTCAGTCATTCAGGGAGCTATAGATACAGTAATGATTGATATTTTCCTACGAGTTCGGATCAGAAATGACTTGATTTTAATAACGTGTAAATTACATCCAAAAAACTTAAGCATTTTTATCTTCAAACGAGTATAATGTAGTGGGAAGTTTAACTGTACTTATGTTAGAATTTTTCGTAAAGATAATTTATGAACATTTTGAAGATAACGAATCCTAGGATGTAATTTAGGTGTAGTTTTTCGCCAGTGCGCACTATATCTCGATCGCGCGACTATTAGTTATACCTAGTTATATTCCCTACTATTATTAAACTGTACCTTTGCAGTGTATGTATAAAACAGCAAGAAACTAGATTTCAGATCACAGTATTTTATGCACCCAATGTTCTTTCAGGTTTATATCCGCGGGTCCTGACCAAAGAAGAACTGAAAGCAGTGATTCTCAAGGAAACGTGCGTGGATCATACACGTTTTTGGATGACAAAGGGGTTCAAAGGTGATGCTTTAATTTATGTCTCTCTTTTAATGTCTCGAGCCATATTAAATGTAAACAATGCTGAAATTAGACATTGTTTGGCTGTACTGATGACCGGCTTCCCTAATAGATGATGCGAGTACTAGTGGATAGACTTTGCATTTTAAAAATATATCTGAAAACATTTTAATGCTTTTATCATTTCTAAATACACCTCTAATGATAAATAATTTGCAGGCTGGCTCCTGCTATGATCATTCGGAAAGCCAAGTTTTTATTAATTTACTAAGAGGTATAAAAATGTAGTTAATTTAAACTTACGAACAAAAGTCATCTCCGTGGAACTTGAGCCTATAACAATTCTTATGAAGGTTAAATAGATCCTAATTGTACAATTTATCTCTTTTGGATCCTTATCTGTGATAATTTGACTATAACCCAATTATGAACTTTATTCCAATAACAAAGTATTAAAAGTACTATAAAGTTACAAGTAACTAAATATCATAAATACATACACAGCTATATCCAAATTCAAAATGTGGGTAGGCACTACCTTTCTAACTCCCATTAAAAAGACAGCAAGTTGTTGTCCTATTTGTCAGACACAATGTGTACAACATTTTGCCCGAACCAGATATCGAATGCAGGACACCTGATCGTAAGCCGCACACTTATACCACAGAAACAACGACGCTGTCACAAAATAACATATGTTTGGGCTATATGCTGGGTTTCTGAGAGTATATAATTTAACCTAGTTAAATGTCAGTTTCTCCATTCAAGATGACTATGTTGTTCTCATATTCAATACAACAGTCTGAGATTGTATTAATGAGCTGCTCTAATTTGGGAAATTCATTCTTTGTATCAATATTGCAAACTATCTCTTGATTGGAAAGGAGCAACACTAGAGTTTCTTGCCCGTTCTTCTCTAGTGATGACGGCCTTCCGAACAGGGTGGTACACCAAATTTTGAAATGACTGAATCTAAGTGATGTGTTTGACATTTTATGGATTCAATAAATACAATTTCATTTCATTTCATTACGAAACTATAAGATATTTTTATTACAGAACCGTAAACTACATAGCGGGCCCCGGCATCGGGTATCGGATAATAAAGAACAACAAGGATGTGATCCCTCCGTACTTCCCCACCATACCGAGTGCCTACGACCCCACGTTCATAAACCCAGCGGCTGGTGGATATTCCTCAGGGCCAGCACCAGGCGCGACCAGCACAGATGATGTATTCAAAGGTAGGAAATATATAGAAACATGGCTTACAGAAATCGTTTTTTTTCTATTAAGTGTGTTCATGAATTATTGCTTGGATCTGCTGTCATGGCAAAGAGAAAGCAAAAAGCAAGGCATCTAAAATTATGATGCAGATTTAATATTATCAAAGTGTGATAGGCAAAATCTCTTGTCACACAAAACAATGATGCAGCCTGCTTAGAAAGGGGGAAAAGGGAAAGCTAGAGCTAGACAAATGCATTCTGGAGCTATTTGGTTACGTTCGGTAAAGAACAGAGTGGCATAATTGTGTCATCTAATTGGAGATTGTAGATTACGCTAAACATCAATTGTCATGTCAGTAAAAAAAAATAAAAAAAATTGATAATTTCACTCACCTATCTTGAGACGACTATCGCCGATGGATTGTCAAATGTTTTGAATATCACAACATATAATACACTTCAGTTGTCACCTACGATGGCTTTGCCTATTTAAGCCGTGTTACAAGCGAACATGAATACCCTACCACCATGAATTATTTAGAATAAATATCTTTACTGACGTTTTTTTACTTAATGTTAACATTGTTTAAGCCAAATGAGCGCTTCCCATGCTCATTTTCACAAAATGAACAACAACAATAGAGTTTTATAATAGAGTAATTAATGTACGTCTCAGTTGACTTCTAGTACAAATACACGTGAGATAATAATTTGTAGTATGATATGAATAATGATAATATTATTCCTAAACTTGGATTGTAATAACGAAAGAATAGTAGGTACATAACATATTTAGTATAGAAAGCGCTCATTGAATAGAAATAGTTTGATGTTAATACCCACAAAACATTTCTTGTAAGATAGGTAAAAAAAAATGGGATAAGCTTTTAGAAATCTTGGCCACTAAACGCTTTGTAGCAATACTACACTACAAGCTCAATACATCACTAAATACTATAATGTATAGCGACGATTTAAAACTGAACGTTTTAAATTTTCGACTCCTAATATTTCACTGCAGACTGTAGCTATGACATTTTCTCGGTAAGCATCTGTAAGTAGCAAATTCGCAGACGTTGTCCAATCCTGTCGTGTAAGTCCTGGGTAATGGTTTGGCTGCCAGTATACAGCTGCCAAAAATGTTTTTTTTTTTATCCACGTCCGTATTATACCTTTACTTCACTCTACAACAGGTCCGGAAGGAACAGCAGCTTCTGGCCACGTAAAACCTCCTCCGTTCCAAGTGAGCGAGAGTGAGCGACCGGACGGTCCGCCTGGACCAATCGCGAGTTCCGAAACTGGTGACGTAAGCAACCTCGCTAACGAGGCGGCGTACAACCCTCCTCCCTTCAGTCCGCCGAGAGAAGACTTGGGCTACGTGGACGAAGACGCGTCAAGTTTCGGTGGCAGCCCAACCAAAGGACCAGGTGATGCATAGCACGGATGATTGATGATTGATGTTAGTGATCTTGTTTTACGAGGACTGCCTATTTAGTTCTAAATTTGTATATCCAGGATTTTGTCTCGGTATATTGTAAGGGAGTAATCGGTAAATTAGAAGGTGAAAAATTTACTATTGTAGTAAAGGCCTCAGGTTTCCAAAATTTTGAAGTTCAATAATTGACCTATGCAGTGCCAGGGCATGTGTTTTATGTATATTTGAATTAATAAGAAGCGTGTACGGTACGTTTAAATTATATTAGAAACAAAATTCTGAATGCAGATCGAAATGTACATTATACGAACATTTGCTACGGTTATGGGCTGACTAACGTTTTCTTCAACCTTCTTTTGCTTTAGAAAGAAAATAAGAAGCGTATAAAATGATACGCGATCAAGATCACACACATGCATGAAACTCGAGGAGCGCACAATATATTCATTATGGATAAAAATTGCTTGGACGCAATAAATAATTCACAACCAATTTGGTTTTTATTACACCAACACCTTACGGCACCGCAGCACAAACAGCACACAATGAGAGACTTTAGAACTGGTTAAATTGCAGGCAAGCCGGCGCGTCCTACCACCAAGCCTTATAGACCACAGAAGCAACCTTATGTCCCACTTAAGCCTTTCCAGACGACGCAATTTACTGACGACAGCAGTTATGAGGCTCACTCTGATAATGACAAAACGCCTGAGTTTGCTGTAGGTTTTAATGTACAACGTAATAAGCCTGGTACTACCATAATCCGGAATGTCGGTAAAGACTATTTCGGTATACCGCCTGGCATATCGGTGCGGGCACATGTCCAAAGCATTGATTTGTATCCATTCGGCTCTAAGCCTTTATCGCCCTCTGAAGCGCTAGAGAAAGATAAAACATAACATTTAGGTCCTCCACACACACCGTCCCATGAACAAAAACAGTATTTTAATGCATCTGTAACTTGTATTTCGAAATAAATGTATTTACGAAGTGTATAGTGTTTAACTTATCATGTATGAGACTTCCTGTTTTGAGTTACGTTCTGTAAATTGGTCTAATTTTATCTTATGGCTATGGTGGTTTTGACAAATGGGACCAAACTCAGCTAAACGGACAATCGTTCCGCGCGCCGAGTTAGAAAGCCGGAGGGTTAGAATGTCGGGGACACGCCTCTTTCGACCTCAACCGAGGGGTACCTCGGATATCCGGTAAACGGTTGGTAAACTGAACAGAAAACTTCAAAGATAATGTGCTCGTCAATACAACCAAACAATACATCTTAGTTTACATTGGAAGCGTCCTGCATTTCCAAAGACCTTTAGGTATATCATATTTATTACTTGTATTGTAAGAGAATACCAATATTATAATTCTATTGCATCAGTAAATTACCATAAAAAGCTTAAACAAAATAAACTTACCGATTGAGAAAATTCTCCACCTAACATCCTTCGCCACAACACTCAGGCCACGGACAAACGAGACACAAATGAAACACTCAGATTATTTTTTGGAAAATTTATTCGAACAACACGACTGTAAATATTAACAAAATGCAAAATAGTAACTGTTACAAGGAGTAGGATTTTATGCGTTTGTATGAGTCCTTCGCTGACTTTCGCTCCCGAACCGCGCGCCCACACGTGCCAACAGGGTGGAACACACACCTGGGGAACAGTGGCGCAACTTCGACAAAAAATATCAGTGCAATCGCCAGGAAATTATCTAATCGATGGTAATTTAAATGAGTCGCAAATATATTAAAAAAAAACATAAATTATTAGGCCTGAGAAAGATCCGAATGAGTGAAGTATTAACAGAACAAGATGCATTGGAACTGTCATTTGTGATTTCTTTTATATTGGCATGACTAAATGACAACACCGTTTTTGATGTTGAAAACGATGGTGTTTAAATATACCATCAAATTAAAACTATCTCTCTTCACTCGAAACCTCCATACCGGCCTGCGGAGATGCTTTTTCACGCTAAACTTAAAGGACGCTTGATAATGATGACAAAATATTTTTTTAAGTTTATGTTTTTATCCAATAACCAAAGAGGCTGGCATATTTTTCCTAACTGGTAGGTAGTCGTCTTTGTTTCGGTAGTTAACGCAATACTTGGATCATACAAATAAAAAGGCATAGTAAATATAGACGAAGTTGCAACACTGTTCCCCTTTTACTACTAATAACAAAGTTTAAGAAAATCTTATTAATTGGAAGGTAATTTTGGCAATTTCAATTTAGTGAATAACAGGAAAGTTAGTATCATGGTTAAATTAGTCTAAATAGATACAATTTTATATTTAAGTACCCTAACTACACAATCGTGAAATGTACTAACGATATGATCGATTCTGATGAACCAAAAACTATAGTACCAAGAAGAAATTAAATTTTTACCGACTTTACTTCTACCCAAGTCATTTCATTCTTAATACTGTTGAGAAAATTTGCTTATAAATGATCAATATAAAATTAGAATAGATACTTCAACTTTTACATTGCTTAATAATCCACATCTCAAAATGAAAATGTAATCAGGACATCCATTGAATAACTGAGATATCGATACCAACAAAAAGATGATCAGGGATATATTAAATGAAGGTATAAAGCGTCCTTCAGAATCGATCATTAACGTCAGTCGCTTATATTTATGAAAAAATGCATATCGGTTACAGATTCGTAGGCATAAAACAAACGTTATACGTAGAAAATGCAGATGAAGAAATTAAATTAAAAATATTTTGGTAAAAAACTTTACTAAGGTTGGGATGGTAAACACTGAGCTCAATTTTACACCAAAATTTCTACATTTCAGCAAGTAGTTTGGGATGTGTTACGGATTTAATTAACTCAACAGGATTACAAGTAGTGTGCACAACCCTAAAACCAATCATTACAATTTTATTAATAGTTCTATCTTTGCATCCTCGTTAATGTCTCAAGCTCATTCTATACCTTTCGTTAAACACAAAACTATGACTCATTAATATTTTCGAAAACTCACTAGTAACAACTAATCTCAGTACCCTAGTACTAGTACCAGTAACAACGCTAGTCATACAACTAATTTCAGAAAGTCGCCCACTTGCAACTAGTGACAAACAATTATACTAAACTTAGGCATCGAAAAAATATGTACTACAGTAAATAAATTTAAATAAGAACTGAAGCCTTGCTTCTTAACACTAGATGTATATAAAATTTGTCTATTATAGTATATAGAAACGTTACGTAGAAAGATTCTAAAAGGCAAACCAGCAAATCACAAGAGAAAGCCTATATTGAGCGAATAATTATGTGCGTTCTTACATTACAATAGCTATTTACAACGAATTTTAGACCGTATCATCAAGGCTCTAAGATTCACAATAGAATATATCCGTTTATAATGGAGACATACATATTCCATCGACTATACTAACAATCTGATCCTTTCTTATACAATTAAATAAATTTAAACTCGAAGGCTCATTACAAAACATTACGAAACATTTTTGCCCGAGATCTTTTCCAAATGCATTGATTATGAAACGTAATAGCCTACCATCAAATATCCACTTATATCATTACGGAATTGAAACTACATACCTACATCCGCACTCTCGCCTGTATTTCCCAAAGGAGTAGGCAGGGGTGCATTTCTGCACCCACTTTTCGCCAATTGTATTTTTGCCTCATGTAATAGGGCGGGGAAATTATTGCCATTTTTCGGGCACAATTACAGACTCCGTGCTGCCACTGAGAAAAACCTAATAACAATGCCGGTTCTGGAATCGGTCCCGCGACCTCTAGATCGCACGATAGGTACATGCTTGTTTCGCGAGACCGTAGTCGTGAAATTACAAATAGTACATTTCTTTTATAAATACCAAAATAATTACAGCTACATCGCTGAACTGTTCAATTGAACACATTAAATTCCTTCTAATTTCATTTACCAAACTTAATAATATATCTTATATTTTGATCTGAAAAAGTATTGATCATATTTTTTGAGTGTTAGGGAAGGTAAGAACATACTGCCGATTAAGGACAAAACCTAGGCCTACCCATACTCATTCCTTCACATTCATTCTAGAACTAAGCCAGCTGTCATACTGATGACAACATGATTTTAATTTCTACTCACTGGTTGCATGATACCCAAAAAAAATTAAGATACTAACCTCGAGTACATTTGACAATAGAAAGTAATCCTATGACGTTATTAAAAAAAAATTGAAATAATACATACATAATTCCTAGTTTAATCCTATATTATACGTGACAGCGTGGAGATAATGGCGTACACAGCACATGAAAGCTTACGATAAAATTACATCTAATACAAATTAGTGTTGTGCATATAGCAACTGACGCAGAAACCCTGCAGGATATCTCCTCGCACGTTTAGAAATATAGTGTCCTAATTAAAAAATTTGTTGTTTTGACTTTATATTTTTTTTATCGTGTAATTGAAATTTGATAAAATAAAAATATTAAAAATTCACTTTTTTTAAATCGTAACCGAATATTTTAAATTTTATGGACTTCTTTGCCACTGTTTTTTTTTTTGTCATTTACCTTAAAGTTTTTTTTTTAATTAGGTCACTATATTTCTAAGCATGCGGCCTGTACCACGCACCAAAAGCCTTTATATTAATGGTTATGTTTTTTAATCATTCATTTTATACACCTATTAACCACGTTTATCGGTTTAATTTATTATTTAATGGAGACTGAAAAATGCTCGGTCACGTAATTTCACAGCCAATGTTTTACCTACTGCATCATTATCATTAAAGTTACATACTTTATTTTCTAACTAAACCTTGTCTTTTATAGAATTAGCTAGATTTATTTTGACAAAAGCCTTTTCATAAATAGGCTTTTTCAGTATTTTACATACATAATTCAAACACATACAACCAAACCTGTTCTTAAATCTCCATTAAAGGTGCTTTTTCATCAATGAGGCAAAAAATACATAGGTCCAAGCCTTCTGAAATTAGTAAAGACAAAAAACCGTTGAATTTTTTGAATGTTGCACCCACGTGCCTAATGAGGCACGTGCCCCCAGTGCTGTAATGACAGCACAACAAATAACTATAATTCCTTTTTTTTTGTTTTGCCAAATATTCTTAACCAACCTAAGAATAATACTAGTTTATCAATAATAAAATTAACGTGTTAGTGAAATAAAGACATGTTAGAATAATATAAAAAAAGATTGACTCTCTACAACTTTAATAGGAAAAGAACAAAACATCTAAATAATTTACATTCAAACAAAGCCTCATTTTTTAAAACTACCCCTACGTACAATAACACGTTAAATACAACAAAACTCTTGACAATAAAGCACCAACGAGGAGAGTTGTGCAAAACTTTTAACAAACTATATTAAAAGCGGCAAGTATATAAAGAAAATTTTAGCATTCGTAAAAACATATGTAATTATTGATAAATATTATAAAACATAAAAAGAAAGTGATTTTCTACAAAAACAAGAATCGATATATTCTTAGTCGATTAAATTTTATAATCGACTCGACTTTCGATTCAGTCGGTTTTTGTAAAAATATTAACGGAAAGTATCTCAAACGAATAAAATCTTATTTGCTGAGATATCTAAATAACTATTTGAAATGCGTTACTATTTTTACTTTGTGCCTACAATAACTAAAACACAATTTGCACATTATCACTACGTTCGCAATTCATTAAAATTAGCAAAGAAAAAAATTAAGAGAAATCTGATGCAATTAATAATTAGGATACTAATACTTTGATATCGCAAATCACTCTTAATTTGGTATAAATAAAGCATAACGCAATTATTACCTTGTAAATCAAAACTACCTAAGTAATTATAGGTGAATTATTTCGATAACGAATAATTAAGGACTAGACTTTATAAGTGTACAGTATGTATGTTATAGAACATAAAATTAATCATAACATTATTTCTTTATAAATAATCCCTTTTATTGAGTTCATATCGATAACAGTCTATTCCGCATTGGCACCGACGCAATTAAAATCGTTCTTTAAATATTGCACTTTTCAGTCAATTATGTAGAGAAAACATAATTATGCTAACAATTAATATTAAGTTATCATCAAATAAATACTATAATCAATGATACTGATATATTTTTAAAGTAAATCTTTTACAAATGTCATTTTATTTTCCAAAAAATCACTTATACCTGAGCTTCATACATGATATAGAAATATCGCATGATGAAAATTATATTTCATAAGTATAACTTAACCGTAAAATAAAATAGGAAACAAATTTTATGAGCATAATTTTAAAAACCTAATTGAAACGAGTAAATTTCAAACTAAAGAAAATTTAACTAAACTCGAGCTCTTCCATGGCAAGATAGGATTAACATTTTACTAGTTTTCGATCTTCATCGATTCATTTACATACTAAAGCTAAGTATTTTTATTTGTGCTTTTTGTGCCGATCGTTTAAATATATTATTATTTATAAAAAAATCTAGTTACATTCAAACAGAGACTATACAACGGATACTTTTACAAAACAGATTATCGGCTTATGTGGAAACAAACAGCTGAACTTTGGAAGGCACATATTAGTCATTAAAATAAAACAATAACAGATAAATATAAGAAAATACTTATAAACTTAAATTAAATCTGTCGTGTAGTAGACATGAAAATTTCATAAAAAAAACTTTGTTTACGAAATCGGATCTGATTGAGAATTCCTTCCTAAGTGCTGCCATCTACACATAAGCCGTGGTTATATCATCAACAAGCGTTTACCCTTAACAACAGAAGATGGCGTTGCTCCGACGGTTCGAAGCTTCGCGATTATTTAAGCCAATATTACGTGATCTTCATCTTCTTGCTAGTTTCCTCGAGCATGTCCTTTATTTTGGTGAGTGGAGAGCGTTTGTCGTCGACTTTCTCCACGTACGAGGACGGAAGATGGATTTGTAACGGGTCTCGTAGACGGGCTAGATCCTTTTCTAATTTGTCTATCTGTAATACGACAGAGGCAAAGGTTAATAAAACAAACAGCCAAATGATTTATGCCATATTCATTTAAGGACTTAAGAAACTACCACTAGATTTTTAGGAAAGTAACGTTTGGATTTGAAATTCTAGTTGTTTTGAAATAAATTTGATAAGAGGAATTTATGAGCTTATATTGTACTATAGCTTACCTCATCTTTAAGTTGATTGTATTGGTTGATGTCGAGGCCGATCTTTTTCGCCTTCTTGTGCAACGTCAGCAAATGTTGTCTGTCTTTCACGTCGGGTAGTACGTACTCCTGCAACAAGCGTATTTTACATAAAGTAACTTTTTATCCTGGCGTGAGTTCTACCAAAATGTATCATACTGAATGAAGTTAAAGAATTGGAAAAAAAAACTTTATTTTAATAATGCATGGCAGAATATAAAATATAAAAATTGACACACAGTTACGAATTTTGAATATAGGTTTGCATGTCACAATAGCTAGCATGGATTGAGGATAGGATGAAGAATTTAACGTGTACGAACAGTGTACAGATAAAGCAAACAGGAATAATCTTGATACTTTTCAAAAAGAAAGTAGTTCCAGCATTTTGAAAGAAATTATTTCACATCTTAAGGTGAAAGAGTGAAATAAGCTGAAAATGACAAAAACAATAACCAACAGTCAATACATATCTACATATGTCGGAAACATAGGCCGAGTGAAAAACTTTTAAGACATTCAGACGTTATATTTCCAATAAAACTTGACAAATTATAGTACAACGAAACGTGAGACAGTTCCTAGGCACTTGTTATCCGCGCGGTGGTTCGATGAGAATTGACGACGTTCAAGCTGCCACTCCCACTCTTCGACTCCGCACGGAAGTGAGCTAGACTCTGCCGAGCGTGCTATCTGCACACTTCGTTTCGCTGTCAGTTGAAGTCCCGTACTAATTACCAACCCGACACATATATAGACACTCACGCCTGTATCCCATAGACGTAGGCAGAGACTATTGAGTGCCTGAACCTACGATCCTGAAACACCTCTTTTGCTTCTTCAACATCCATACATCTCGTCATACACATACGTCACAGTGGCGGTACCTCCATAGAAGCCCAAAAGCCTTACAAAATTCCGGATAATAGTTTCTAAGCTTTAAATCTCTGTTTAACAAAAGCAATTTGACATATAAATGAAAATATACTGACACCACAATAAACAATTGTAAACTAGAAATTGCACTATTAACGTGTCACTGTTTTGGGCTTCTATGTAATCACGCCACTGATACGTCGGTTATAGGTACAAAACAACCTCAAACCAAACAATCATAGTTTTAACAATTCACGTACTGTTGTTAAAGTAATCCTAAAAACAATTTGCGAGGTAAGTCAATTGCTACATTACCTGCTTAGTGAGCACGAAGTAAGCGTAAGCCGCCATGGCCGTGCCGTACGTGACGAAGTAGGTGACCGGCTCCATGATGTCCCAGGAGTACTCCCACCAGGTGAGGCGGGCGAGGACCCCGAACTGCACGCCCATCAGCCCGAGACCCACCCACGTCAGCGCCGAGGTCTTGCGCGTCGTCTCCACCTCGAGGGCCATGCGTTTCTGGAAATAACATTAGGAAAATGATACTAA
The DNA here is from genome assembly GCA_907164795.1 of Hemaris fuciformis. Lineage (NCBI taxonomy): Eukaryota > Metazoa > Arthropoda > Insecta > Lepidoptera > Sphingidae > Hemaris > Hemaris fuciformis. The sequence continues at coordinate 19,533,432 of OU015432.1, read as the reverse complement.
AGATACTTACAGATTTCGCTCTGATTACTGTTATTTCTTTGGATTGGATTAATCTAGCTAGCGTAATTATATTATAGAATGGATTTAAATCACAGATGGCCGAGATGATACAACATCCAGATCCGCTATAAATATTTGTAGATTAAGCACATAAATCACATGAGCTTCATAGATGTTTAAAATTGAATATACCTACGTGTGAACTGATGGATACTACGAGTAGAACTGAACACTTTTAAACGTCGGCTATACCATTCCTATTCTCCCTTAATATTTAGGCATTGCGCCATTGTTTCAACCAGTACACGAAATACATCATAAAATTTACACAAGTCTGTAAAATCACAAAAAAAACACGCTCGTTGTTTTTATGAACGTCATGTCGTTTCCCACCTGGATCAGTGTAAATGGGAATTTTAGGATATATATGTTGTAAATGGAGCCTAAAAACGAGAAAAGCCTGCGTCACTCATGTAAATTTGGGCCTGAAATGCGTAATCGCGGTTTTGCTTTCAGACCGACGCAAATGTTTGTATAAGCAACAAATGTTTGTTTCGGGTTTGGGTCCACGTAATCTCCTAAATTCATATGGTATTGCAGTATTTTACCGCGCTATTAGCTTGTGCGTGACATTTGAATGTATTACTCGTAGTATAATTAACAGGTGTTTTGGATCGTTTCCAAAAACAAATCAGATGCTTTTGTAGTATTATGGATTAGCAATGGTATGAAAATATTTTAATGGATTAGAGAAACATTACACGTCATACTATTTCACTAAAAGAAATACCAACAATTCCGAAAAACATACACTAAAACCGAATATAATGTTCTGTTCAAAGTAACATGTAAAGCCAGAAGTGTACCTTTTCAGGGAATTTTTACCTTATAGTTTGTATTGACATTTCAAATTCAAATTACTATTCTATTCAAATTACTATTATATTAAATAAAAGGAAAGCAACACAACAATCTCAGTATTAACAATAGACGTGCTATTGTTAAAGTAAACTTGTTGGAAACAATTTGCGAGGTAAGACACATAGGTTAAGTTACTTCTTTAATAAGCTGCGAGAGAGCACGTGGCGAGACAATGTTTGGTTCATTTGTAGTTTACAGCGTAACAAAAACTTTCAGTTAAGCGCCTTTTTAATTTTACTTGCAAGACAAGGATACTATTTTCAAACAATTTTTTTTTCTAAATGACATGACTAAAATGACGCCAAATTATCCCGCAAAAATAAAATAACAAAAATTTCATTAGATTACCTCTTCCAGTGGTTGTAACTCAGAAGATAATTTCTCCAGTTGTGCTCTTAGCTCCCGTTCCTTCCTTATCTGATGTTCGCGAACATTCAACGCCTCGTAGAGTTGATTCACCAAGTTTCTGACGTCACTCAGTCTCGTCACCTCCTCGTTGCTGAGGCGCTCCTGTAATAAATAATGACAAAATTGTATCCAGTTTTGTAACTGTTTAGATTGATTTGAATGTGTTAAGCAGTAAGAGATAATCGCAATCTGTATAATTTCCCAGTCGGTATCTTATTTAATCACATTGCATTAGCTGCGGTAATTTTTCCGTACCAATTCCAATTGAACAATTTTGTAAGTGCTTCACAAATCTCGGGAGAAATACAATTGCATAAACCCCACAATCTACTAAGTGGATATTATATTTCTGATTATTATCGTCTGTAAACATCTATGATAGTAGATCATTCATGGAATGTGAAGAAAGGGCTAGCAAGAAATCAGAAAAAGGACACGTAATGCGTCAAGCAAAGATAATTTTTTGAAAGACCGTACTACAACCTTGATAGATGGTAACGTAATCCTTCGAAAGCACAATATTTCAACACATTTTTATTATTAGTGGCAAAAATACTTTTTTATACAAAGGTCAAACAATCGAGAAGTAGCACAGCCAGATCACCACAGCCGCCTACGTGACATGAAAACTTAAAAAAATGTCGCAGGCCGTTGTTGTCTCTCCGAATGAATGGCATACCACCACAAAGCTTCATGTCAGTTTTCTGTTGGACAATAAAACTATCTTCAGTCTATACATTCATGTTGTGTCCAGGTTGACGTTTAATTCGGACTGTTTTATTCAGTTATATTAAACACTAGCTTTTGCCCGCGACTCCGTCTGCGTAGACTACAGGGTTGGGTTCAGAAAGAAAATAAGTTATAGTCTGTTTTACTATTATATTATTATTTTACTCATTTTTGTTTTACCCCATTGTTTGTATATTTTTTTTACAAACTTTGAATGTCATATTTATTTATATCTCATCAACAGCCTATAAAATAATTTTCAAGTTTCTAGCTCTAAAAATGACAATACTTCCATACAACCATTCATCCCCCCTTCCAACCCCTTCAAACCCTTTTTCCGGAATAAAAATAAGCCTATGTCCTTTTTCAGGCTCTTAACTATCTGTGTACCAAATTTTATTTAAATTGGTTCAGTATTTTTAGCAGGAAAGCGAGAAAAACAGACAGACAGAGTTACTTTCGCATTTATAATATTAGTATGGATTCCAATGAAGATTATGACGCAAATTCGATATTACACTAAAAGCAAGATACAACACTTAATAAAATTATACACGTGCAAAAACACGTAACCATTTCACTAAGTAAACACTCATATTGCGCCGGTACTAGTTCTAATTTCGTTGTGCGGTTGCGAACAAGACAATTTGTTTGGCCAACAAGCCACCGTTCTCATGTAATATGCACGAAGGATGCATAGATTAACGAAGTAAATTGGCATCGGTTGTGCCCGGACCGGACATCTTAGTAAGTTTAACCTCAACGCAAATTTATCTTCCACCCTTGTTTATAAATAGTAGGAAGCGTATGTATATTGGTATGGTATTTTGCTCCGATAGGAAATTTATATCTCACAATATGCTGCAAAATGATTTGTCTCAAAATTGTTCTCTTAGGCATAACTTTCAATATATTTTGTCATCATGACGAAAACATATATTTAAGTATAAAAAATACAAGTTTTAACTAAATATAGAAATACTAATAACAGCTGAAAAATACGAAACGAGGATATCCGAAACTGGCATTGCATTTTATTTTAGTTGAAAACCGACTTGATAGTTGATACAAATACAAGTAAACAAGCGAACAAATAGATATTCTTATACCCATTTATTATTATGAATACCACTAATTAATTATAGCTGTATGAAAAAGAAACAGAATTAAAACCCAAGAAACTCGGAGATATCAAATATCTTAAATTTTAATAAAAATGTGTTTTTTTATAAGCATCGCCACGACCAACAAGTTGACCGGCCCAATAAAAGCTTCTTTTCGTAAAAATTCTTAGTCGACCTTAACTATGGAGATTTTCTCATGTTTTACTTCACCTTAGTGCGATATTCATAACAGCAATGAATACCAATTCACAATACACATGAAAAAGGAATTCAATTAAAACCACAACTCGTATGGATATGTGTATGCAGATTTTTTCATTGAAACATTTCAGATAGCTATAAACGGTTTGTGACACATTGACCGTATTCCAATATGACACGTTGGGTGTGGGCCGAGTACTTTTACACAAAGCTTTTTTTTTAATTGACAACGCGCGTCTGAATAAAACGCCAATGATGGCAAATAACCATTGAAGAACGAAAAACGGGGTATAACGACTTTTTAAACCTACTATACAAATCATTTACATCCCACTGTTGGGCACGGGCCTACTTGTCAACTGAAGCTGAACTTAGCCTACGACGCTGTTTTAGTGCTGATTTTGGTGGTGATTGTGCAAACTTTGATTGGCGATTATCAGAGTTGTAACATAATGGTGGCCATAATATCTCACTACTTGATAAATTATAATTTATCACCAATAATTATTGGTCCTCAGGGCATTTAACATCAAAATCAGTCAAGTATTGTTATAGTCGCTTTACCTGTAGTATATAAAAGTGACGAAGGAGGTAGGAATTTATGAGTTTACAACAGTCGTCTACAGCGAAAGATACTTGACAGGAAAGTTTCTAATTTCACGAAAATTTTCTTCGAGTAAGTAGTATCATCCTGGTCGAGCTAAGTCATATTAACTTTTTTCAAACTGAAGCAAGCTGTTAAACTCTTTCTCCCGTAATAAAGGAAAGGTAGTTTTTACCCGCAGCATTTACAATTAATTATGCCAACCAATGTATCAAGCGAACAATCCCTTATAAATATTTCTCTATCTCTTTGCAAAAAATTGTGTTTAGTTAGTTAATAGTACTAAACATACTCAATTAAGTGTTGTATCATTATTTAGGATGTAATATAATATTTAGAATTAGTTACCCACAGCTTACAGCTCTGAGTGTCGGCAGAATTTAATTAGCACAGTCAACAGAAACCATCCAAATTATTCTCAGTAAATTCAAGTTATTCCAAGAATGTTCCCAATGCAGTGGTTTTATAAAGTTGCAATTGAATATTGCCACAGTATTTCCAACACAACAGTATCAATCACATTTATACAAGGCCAAAAAAAATGTTCAAAGCTCACGTCGCTGTTTAGAATTGTAAATGAGCCTCGTTATACCAGCTTTATCGGCGAGCGGTATTTAAAAATGAATAGAAATTATTTTCCAGGAAGGTCATTATGTGATATCTTGTATTTACAGCATTTTATTCAAGATAAGCTGTAAAGGTTTGCTGTGTTGGAAAAAGTCGAAGATTTGAAATAATCTTATGTCGTGAAATAGATAAACTTATTTTTTGATAAACATTATAATTTACGCAATCCTTAACGTTAAATATTTATGTAATAGACTGCCCAGGGATAATATTTATGTGATCTGTAGATAAAAGATGTAAACAAAAATTGAAACAGCATGAAAATCTCTTAAATCTTTCCTTAAATTTCGCAAACCGAATCAACGAACATAACTTTTTCAAAAATATAAGGTTCTTATTTTTTGTTTTAAGTTAATCTAAAAGTATTAAAAGTTTATCGACAAGATTAACGAAGGGAAAGATTTTAAATAAAAACGGATTTACGTGGAAAAATATTTAATTTCATCTTTCAAACATCAAAGCTCTTAGTTGACGACTTATATATAATAAGGGTTTCGTTTTTTATTCGGACCAACGGAACCCTAAAAACTAATATTTTACATAATTGTATATTGAAAAATATAAAGTTTAAATAAGTATCATTCGCTTCCACAAAATGTAACCACTTCCTTACCATCTTTCTAGTCTTTCAAATGCAAGCATCCATTGACTAAGTACATAGTGTGTCAAAATCGCATCAGACTACCGGTGACGCCTAGAGTGTGTTCACCGAAAGTGTTCGTGCAATTTGGCGGCGAGGTCTCGCAATGTCTGAATATTTTATACTCTTTAATGGCACAGTTTGATAGCACGGCGCCAGGGTTTTGCAGCCACCATAATAACTGCGATATCATGAATTTTGCAGGCGCAATAAATCGGCCATTTGATATGATTAAATTTTGTTTATGTTTTAAAAGAGTTATGGAGCGTGTATTAATTAAATACCAACACTCGTGCATATATTCATGATCGCGTATTTGGAAATAAGTCTTGTGTCGAAGGTATAAGGAGGTAATTGTTATATCAGTCTCACAAACACCCGAGACAAATATTTGTGGATCACACGGACATTTGTCACGGTGTGGTATTTGAACCCTCACCTCTTATTTTTAAGTCGGGCGTCTAACTAATAGTGCCATGAAGGGTGTAAATAGTATACCTTTGTCGTGATGGCCTCGAGGTTTAGGCATCGAGAATCTCGACGGTCGCAGGTTCAAACCCCAGGCACACACCTCTGACTTTTCGAAGTTATGTGTGTATTCACAAAGAATTGTCACGTACTTTAACGGCGAAGGAAAACATCGCAATGAAACCAGCACACCTAAAAAGTTCTTAGGAATTTCTTAGGTGTGTTGTCCGCCAACCCGCACTCGGCCAGCGTGGCGGACTAAGGCCTAAACCCTCTCAATAGAGGAGGCCTGTGCCCAGCAGTGGGACGTATGTATATAGGCTGATGATGATCTTTCAACCCTCAAGTACTCTCTTCTTCAACACAAGACAAACGCAAACATGACATAATGATTCGAAAACAAAAATAATAATTACACGCTATTAAATTAATTAAAACTACATTGAAAACCAAATTGTATTAACACAAATGAAACTATGAACATCCATTACACTAGTTTATTTACTGTCGCAAAACATTCATGAAACATACAAACCATTAATTACAAGACTCTTTTCTTGAAAGCGAACTCAATGCCGCTCGTTAAGCGCGACGCGACTCCCAAACAAATGACACAAAAGAGCATTTGAACAATGAGGGAAAATCTTTTCATATCGCACCGGTTTTTATGCGAGCCGACAAACGGAGGCTTTGCGGTCACGCCAACATTCAACCGGCTCGATTGGTGCTTTTTAAAAATAAAAATCGCATAATAATCGGCTTTGAATTACTAGTTTCATTCTGGTTGAGTATAATGATGACACTAACGCATAATGGCAGTAAAAGTGAATTTTCTGAGACACTAAAATTCTCTGTCTTCTTCCAGCTTTACCCCAAAATAATGCATAAAAGTGATTATGCACTTAACACAGATAAAAAAGACTTAGGTACAAACATACATAACCTCACGCCTGTATTCCCCGGAGGAGTAGTGAGAGGTGCATTTCTGCACCCACATTTCGCAAGTCACTTTGACTTTGACTTTGACTTTGACTATATTTCTAATGGATTTTGTGGCCCTATCACACCACACACCCGCCACTGCAACTCCTGTGCTCCAGGATCAACAGCGGCACGCACAGTATTGACGCTGAGCAATGAAGCTCAGCGGATCTAAGGGGACCTAAATTTGTCATAATCCCGCAACGAAGTTAATCAGAAAGACAAAATAAATTTCCTCCATAGCAAAGCGGGTGACAAAAAACATTGAGCTGTGAGGTTTCACCCTCACATAAAAAAGAAAGACAATTACAATTAGTCAAATTAGACGCAATCAACGCACCACGGATAAATAACTACTTACATATATGAGATTTATTGGGTAAATTGGACCTAAGGTGAAGGGAATTACTAATGGATTGCTTGCTGTAGGAATCAACGTGATTTTGTAATAATAAATGAAATAGAGCAGATTAATCAACTCAGCGAATTTATTTTTAGTCCAATCAGATAAATTTTAAAAGAAAAAGGGAAGGAGTAGCGCCCTTAGTTTGAACATTACAAATTTGGTTTCGCTCCATTAAACCAAGAGTGGCACAAACATTTGTTTGGGTATTGAGACAAATCATTTACCCGTGTGATTTACTAAACTATTAGGTATACTAAAATACAATATAATAAAGTTGATTAATACTACTACATGTAAAGAATGTATTATTGGACGTAAAACGCTGAACATTGCCCAATACAATGTAAAACAGAAGCTGAGATAAATGACCCGCATGCATTACACTTTATGTTTAAACGTACAACGCTGAGCACAATTTACTGCTTACGTAGTACCATTACCCCTTCCGTCGCAAACAATCAATTTTGCGGGGTGTTCGTTTAATTAGTCGCCCTTTACATTGTGTGTACAAGATAAATCGCATTTATTATCTTGAAAGTCAATTGTAGTCTCAAACTGCATGATGTTTTATCTGATAAAAATCGGGAATATAAAAACATAGTAAACATGACATCTCTATGTACTTTCGTTTTTGACCCGTTCTGACTCAGAAGAAGAATAAGACTGTTTATATTAACTAGCTTATCTCAAAAGTGGCTCATTGACTTTTCCTATCGTTCGAATAATAAATAGAATTTGCTTGCAATGATTCACACTAGGAACTCGAGAATGGCAATGGGGGTGGTGCGTTTTCCATCTGACCTCTGCATCTGCATTGTGGTACAATTAATTCATCACCAGCTCATCTACGTCCTACTGTTTAGGCCTTAGTCCGCCACGCTGGCCTAGTTCGGGTTGGCGGACAATTAATTATTCGAAATGAATTACTATGCAGTGGACTGTAATGGTGGCTTTAAATTAAATAGAGCATCTACTCTGATTATAAGACCGTTGATTTTAAGCTTACACGTTTTGTACATTTAAACAGGTTTTCACTTTCTTAATAGTACAGAAATACTAAAAACACTCGGCATTATCGTCTTCATTACACCTACATTCCTAAACGCTTTCCACAAGTGATTTCTTATATATTATACGTATGTATTTTTGACAGCCCCGTGGCGCAGTTGGCTAGTCACCAGCTTACGAAACAAGAGGCCGCGGGTTCGATCCCCGAACCTCGGTTCGGAACATTTGTCTCGACAAATGTTTGTATGATCTACAAATATTTGTTTCGGGGCTGGGTGTTTGTGAGACCGAAAAGTCTCTCGTAGTTTCTGATACCCACGACACAACACTTGTATCTTAATGTGGAGTAAGAACTACGTATGTGACTGTTAGGAGTATTTTTATTTATAAGTCATTGCTCATTTTGACAAAAATATTTATCTAGACAATTGTAAAAACCTTGGCTGACTGAAGGCAATTAAACTACGATTTGACTGGCTTAGTTTCAGAGTTGTTAGGTTTTATAATAACTCCAACGGAACACGCGCTTCTGAATCATGGAACCAAATTACAATTAATCATACTACAGGGCTTGGTATTAAATTAAATTCCGACTCCTATTTGAATTTCCGTCAGATTCACTTTTATGTAATTAAAAGAAATTGTATTAAATAAGTCTATTTTCGGTATTTTTGATTATATTTGTGCGTGCATGTGCTGTCGGTTCCAGTTCTGTTGAGTGGTGGAATACTCACTATAGAAAATATTTCACTAAGAAGCAATTGATCAGACGCCATAGTTGAACATTCCCTGCGTGTTGACGAATTATGGTCATTAGCGTCGCGATCGTCTTTTTATCACTAAACATCGCTCGGTGTTAGGGTTAGCCTCTAATTAGAGATGATCCCAAAACAAACCATGATTCATCGTGGCAACTACAGGAATCATGCGGAGCGGCAAAGCTCAACGAGTCTATGGGATTTTAGCTAGTCATTAACTTGCAGTTGAATAAATCAGGAAGAAAGTTGATAAAAGGTGCTAAAATAAAATAATTGCTCTCAGTTCCTTATTCATGGTTGAGTTTAGCAACAACAATAGCAATCATATATATTTTTTAATTATCCTAAAATATAATTCTTCTGAATATCATTGATAGCGTAAAACGATTGTTCACCTCATTAACTTAGTGCAAGTTGCCCAAAAACCATTTGGGTAGAACTCTTAGGTGATTCTTGTACACAACATTGTCCCTTTTTCTTAGGAAATGACTGAATAAACAGTCATGGAGCTGCTTAAAAATAATTAAATAATAATTCGAACTTAATAAAGGGGGTTGTGTTCTGGGGAACTCTTATTTAAGCAGGCCGGCTGCTCTCGATTCTAGTACGCTCACACCGAGCGTCTAACACGCCACTTACCCTAATTGCCTTGATTGATTCTCGATGCTAAGTAAATATATCATTCCATATACTACGGAACAGCGGCTTAGGCCAGTGATTTAATTTTCTCGGTTGCTATACGCGTGAGGTATACTAAAATAATCGTAAAATTACTTAAATGACTGTGAAAAATGCTAAGTAAAATAGGGTATAATAAATAGGTCTCTGTTGTTGCAATAGATAATGAATCCAACAATATAAACATTTTATCACCTGGTTAATATATAAGACTAGTGTCGTAGGTATCTAAACCTATGGCAGAAATAAAATCTTGACAAAAAAGCAATACTCCTAAATTAATAATTTTTAATTGCATACCAAGACCTTAGATCACATTAATTACTACGCCTTATTTCTGTAGTATTAAGGTACGAAAAGTAAATTCATACAATATCAGAGTAACTTTAACCAACCAGTAACATCCAAGCACAGCATTACGGAGCTTAAATTGTTTTCCTCTGCCTTTTATGACTCCATACGAACAAATAACAGACGCTTAGCTCCCTGAGCCTGATACAAACGTTTCAGCAAATATTCTCAGCACATGTTGTTCAGCGGTATAATAATAGTAAGCTTAATGAGCCGCTATGCAGGTCATTTTGCGGTTTGAATTGCCTCGGCGGACAATATGTAAAGTTTTCGAACTGGTATGCGGTGTTATGCCACAATAACACACTTATAAGTCCGACTCATGTGTAGTGCACGCCGTTCCTTTACACATTTGCATAAAAGTTGAGCGGTAATATGTATGGAAATTTAGTGGGAATTATTGAGGAATTGATGAATACTTTCGCAATAAGTTATGGATGTAGGTTCTGGAAATAGTGAGTTTAAGAGTGTTTGCTACCTATCCTGTTGATAAGTCTGGTGCAACAAATGAATTATCAAAAGGTTAAATACGTTCATCTCGTTCTGTCTAATGCTAAAATTAAAATGCTCCAGGTGAATCTTAAGGGTATTGCATTCTAGGAACGGCCTGTAAAGCAGAAGTTCACTTTTCTTATATTTCTGGGACACCCAGAAGATTTCGTCCTGTTTGGACGTAAGTGACAGACTGAAAGGCAGGGAACGGAAAGAGGAGCTTAGGTAATTTGGGACGACGGTAATCTTTTCTGGATCTTATAATTATTAGTAAAAAGTCATACGACTGAAATCCAATGCATCGAGTATTTTTTTTTTAGCTTAGTAAAGTTTTTATAAATAAAAATATTCTTACTGCCACGAACTGTAGTTTTTCGAAGGCTGCACCACTGAGTGCGTCTGAGTGGGCAGCCGGTTAATCTAATTAGTCTGCGGCGCTTCGTTCGCCATTCGCTTGAAATTTTAATTGTATGCAGTTCGCGTACCTGTGCGTTCTTTGTTCTATTGAACCATTGAAACTGTATGTTTAAAATCAGAAATGAAATTGTAACAAAAATATAATAAAACACAAAATCAAAATAAATAATTTTATTTCAGACTCCGGAACTCGGTTTTATTATAATATCACGACGAAACGCAAAAGTATAACGTCACATCGATCTTGTGTGATACAGCAATACTGCTCTATTTGTTTGGCTGAGGTTGGCTAAAAATTCAGCAATGAAAATTAGAATACTATGTTTTTAACATGGTCTCGACACCACGAGATACTTGACGATAAACTGAACTACCGTAATTGGAAATATTTGTTCCGATGTAACAACAAATCCACGGCTTCTCATTACAATCAACATAAAACAACGATCACAGTTTATCGGCTCGTAAAGCTGTTATCTCTAACAATAAACCTGGCCAATTATTTGCCTAAATTTACGCCAGGAAATGTATTAATTATTCAGTGAGTAACAAACGTCGACTTCAAGAGTACCGACTGTCACTGTCTTTACATTTATTCCGTGTTGATAATATTTACCTCGTTCCGGGGAAGTTTAGTCAGTTTTCAGGTTCTTAGCGAGTTTTCTTGTAATAATACCTCCGGACTGTTTTAATATAAGCGAAAGTTTGTTTTGCAGCGTATATTTTTGTTTAATTTTGATGAAAATTGATGCTGTACCGTCTATTTGTTCGTATTGTGGTTGAAGGTTGTTATGAATATGGAAGTTGGCTGAGATAGCGACTCTCCTTTATGGTCATAAAAAGCTTTGTTTTGTTCAATTGCATTCTCAGTGAAATATTACAATAGCAGCACCGATCTATTCATGAGAGTGATCCAGTAGTATTTTTTAATGAGAGTAAAGCGCCGTAAGCTCTCTAGAGGAAGGCTAGAAGGGGTCATCGGAATATTAATTAAAACTAAGCATTTGACATTTCTGATGCACAGGAAGGTTTATTTTTTTTTCAGGCTGTTACTTACTTGATATATCTGGCGTTGCCTCTTATTTATGTGGTAATCAGAAAATGTTATCTATTATCCAGAGCAGTTTTATGGACATACATTTTAGAAGAATTTCCTTTTGGGAAAAATACTTACGCGTACATAATCACAATACCCTCCCCATTTACAATCTTCATTCGAACGATTACGTTGCCACCTGCTCGATTGATTATACCGTGCGAGGGTGCGTGTTGAAAACTAAGGGGTCGAAACGTTTGAATTTCCATTTGCACAGGATCACGAGCAATCAATCAAGTAAATTGAATCTATCCGTCTCACCTTCGGGATCCTGGACGAATTGCGTCAGCGAACATCCAAGGAGACTGCAGGCGGGTAATATTTCTTTCTCTCGCCATTAATTTCAAATCGGACGTTCGACAATAATTTTCTTCTCAGAACGTGAAGTTCGGAAATGTGCACCAATGTAAGAAATTAATTATGGTTTGATGTGAGATTTTAAAAAGATTTTTATTGGGATGAATTTAAAAAAAGTTTGATAATTCTTTTAAAATTATTGTCATATTAGATATGCAGTCAGTTAGAGAATGTTATTAATCATTTATCAAACGTGAGTGAAAATTCATAGGAATTATTATTAGATCATACGGTCATCTGGACATAAGAAATAAATACCGGAATTCCCTGTCTACAATACTAATACCTAAGACAAGTAAACAAAAGTGAAAATTCTTATACCTCTGTACACAGTGTTCGTGGCTTAGAGCTTAGTAAGCCAATTTCTAATAACCAACACAAAATAATATGGATATGAGCTTAGGTTCATTAACCTTTCTTTCGCAATACATTTGAAATGTCGGACTATGTACACATATTCTATCACATTCTGTTATTTTTAGATATTTTACGTATTTAGTTAAATTAAAATCATCACGGCATGGAATCCGATTGACCCTAGTGGGTATAGACGCTGATCTCCAACGAGGGTAATGTATTCCTTTCAAAATACGATAGATGTCACCAACCTGATCGCTCATTCTATTCCCAGTCACATAACTAATATCGTGCCCCATCTAGTCGAAAATCAATGCAGCGTATAATTTCATTAAACGGATGACAGATTGTCATTAATTACGATTCGGTATTACCGAGTGTGCGATTCACTACCCAATTGTAATTAATTGACCGCATTTGATGTGTTACTGAATAGTGAACCTATTCGGGATCGCTGTTCACCGAGCATGAAATTTGTATAGTTCAAACTAATTTAAATAATGTTGTCCACATTAGTATATATATTATTATAGACAAGTTGTACACGGTACTGTTGAAAATTACTATTTCTGTTGACCACTTGTAAATTAGCATCAATATCGTGAAGAGAATTGATGCTTATTTTATGTCTCTAATATTTAGACCGCCTTGTAAAGTTTAATTATAATCTTATTTACTGACTGCCTCGTGGTATCGCGGCACAAGTGTGTGCTGTGCGATCTAGAGATCCCGGGTTCGATTCCCTGGTCGGGCAGTGTTATTGGGTTTTTCCATTAGTAAAAGTTTAAACACTTCAAAGTTATTTTTCCACCCACTAACAGACACAGGCCAACAAACTGAAAATTTAAAACCAATCTACTCGGACAACAGACATGTTCTGGAACATTCGTTAATTACACACTCAGAACAGATTCTGTGGACGCGTCAACATTTACAGGCGAGAATTGTCGGATTTCCATGCAAATAATAAAACAAAACCGTGCATTTCCTCGTATTACCGCGCATTCATCGGTGGAGAATCAGAACAGTGTTTGATTTACGACCGCTAAACACCGAATCGCGTATTTTGATCGGTGGCTCAGCCAGTCCTAACCAATTAAACCGTTTGATGAATGCAAACGTTTTGGAGCGAATACCCATTGCGGCGTCGATCCTGTTTGTACGGGAGAACAAAAGCTGTAGCGTTGTTTGCACGATTGTCCACTTCATTAAAAGCCACACGGGATTAGATAGAACCGTCGGTACCTATTATATCTCACACTCTCTCTCACACACGTCTTCCCATCTTTTATCGCATCGCCTGTACTATAGGTATCTTAAACATACATACTCGCTGCGGAGAGCAGAATCGCCCTTTTTGGAAGATTTGAGATGAAAATCCACATGATCTTTATATAATTACAAGCTATATCCCACAGTATCACCCGCGTCTAATTTTTTTCTCTATTCAAACTTTGGATCACCATTTTACCTTTTTAGAGGTGATTTTTTAAAATAGATGCATACTGAGCGCTTGTGCACAGTTTCACGTTCCTATACTCCGTCGTTTCGACTGTATGTTGATCTCTAAGTCAGCTAAACATTTTATTTATAAAGATATAAAGAGACATAAATACCTGTGGCGGACTCTTGACGTAGTACTCTGTGTCGTTAATGATGAGCCTGAAGTCTGCCTCCAGCAAGGACTCGATGGTGTCGCTGGCGGCGATGCGCACTCGCTCATCCGCCGCAAGCGCAGCTGCGCGCTCCACCCCACGGTCTTCCGCCCTCACCTGCAGGACAAACGATATTAAACAAGGTATATGAAGCATTTGCTACGCTATCAAGCTTAAACTAGGAACAATTGACAGCCCCGGGGCGCAGTTGGCTAGACACCAGCTTGCGAAACGAGAGGCCGCGGGTTCGATCCCCGCACCGAGACAAATGTTTGTGTGATCCGCAAATATTTGTTTCGGGTCTGGGTGTTTGTGAGACCGAAAAGTCTCTCGTAGTCTCTGATACCCACGACACAGGACTTGTATCCTAGTGTGGGGTCAGAACTATGTATGTGACTGTTGGGTGTATTTTTATTTATGTCATTACTCATTTTGACAAAAATATTTATCTAGACTATTGTAAAAACCTTGGCTGACTGAAGGCAATTAAACTACGATTTGACTAGCTTAGTTTCAGAGTTGTTAGGTTTTATAATAACTCCAACGGAACACGCGCTTCTGAATCATGGAACCAAATTACAGTTAATCATACTACAGGGCTTGGTATTAAATTAAATTCCGACTCCTATTTGAATTTCCTTCAGATTCACTATTATGTAATTAAAAGAAATTGTATTAAATAAGTCTATTTTCGGTATTTTTGTTTATATTTGTGCGTGCATGTGCTGTCGGTTCCAGTTCTGTTGAGTGGTGGAATACTCACTATAGAGTATCCTAGTGTGGGGTCAGAACTATGTATGTGACTGTTGGGTGTATTTATTTATTTATTTATTTATAATTGATGCATTCTGGTATAGACATAGGCGGGAAGGTTGAAGACTATTTTTATTCCGGAATAAGTGGGAGTTATAATTTTCCGACCACCGACACTTTATTTACAACATTACATGACAATAAGTTGCAAAAATCCAATTTGTTATTTGACCATTCGACTGTTTTTATTTATAATATTTATTTTATTTTTATATTAATACATTCGGAAGTCCTACAGGTCAACAAAATATAATAAAAGACAATTATAGCTACATTAACCCAATTAGCAGTAAATAGACAATTTTATTAAATCAATTCGAAATACACTAATGATATAATTTGTATGTAGACGTATTTTCGATGAAAAAGCATTACATATTACATATAACGCGATACCAAAGATGTTTTAATTATTATATTGCAATTTTGACATTCAATATTATTGCGCTGTATCTCATACATACATATTCTAATGAGAACTCATAAATTTCCCAGCGAACACTATGTTTCGCCACCCGAAATGCCAATGATCAATCATTAACATAGTTTCAAACACGAGGCGCTTTCCTGAATAGTACCTATATTACCAGTGAGTTCTGTAAGGAGCCCGACCCGCAGCTCGTTTGTCAAAGGAAACTTACACCGGCTCATAAAACATGATTAAAGATCATCTCGGAACTCCATCGACATAAGTAATAGTTTTGAGTTATTGCTCTGTTAAAGTTGCTACATATATGAATGCCATGACGTATGCCATTTGTTTCGTATATAAGTTTAACATTGTACTCGAAAGACTGCCTCGTGGTCTCGCGGCACAAGTATGTGCCGTGCGATCTAGAGGTCCTGGGTTCGGTTCCCGGGTCGGGCAAAGTGTTATTGGGTTTTTCAATTAGGAAATTCTCAGTAGCAGCACGGTGTCTGGAATTGTGCCCGAAAAACGGCAATAGGCTCGCCCCCTATTACGTGGGAATGATACAAAACCTGGCGAAATGTGGGTGCAGAAATGCACCTCTGCTTACCCTTTCGGGGAATACAGGCGTGAGTTTATGTATGTATGTATGTATGTCGAAAGTTTTGGTTTGAGAGCACAGGCACAAAAAATACAAAGATTTATGGTATCTATTCGAAAGCCCCGTGGCGCATTTTATTACACACCAGCTTGCGAAAAGATTTGATTCGATCGACCGGGGATTCGATCCCTGCACCGAGACAAATGTTTGTGTGATCCGCAAACATACATAGGTACATATAATGAGTGTATTTATTATATTCTTATTTATTTACGCCAATTTAAAAATAAAATTCCGTATGAATAGTTACGGTTCCATTTATATATTTTTTTAAAGTGCGTTTAATTTTAAATTAAATTAAAAGGTGTTGTATTATTGTCGACACAATATATTAATTGTATACGTTCATTATTATTGTATTCTTAACGGTGAAGGAAAACATCGTGATAAAACCTGCACACCTAAAAGTTCTTAGGAATTTCTTAGGTGTGTAGTCCGCCAACCCGCACTAGGCCAGCGTGGTGGACTAAGGCCTAAACCCTCTCAGTTGTAGGGGATGCCCGTGCCCAGCAGTGGGACGTATTTGGGCTGATAATGATGATGATATGTTCATTATTGGGATTTAGGTGTGAAACTGTTTGCTACTCGATACTACATTTGGACAGCACTTAACTTACCAGCAACTGATGTATTTCTAACACCATGGAAATGTAAGTTACTGAAACACTAGTTTGTATATAATTTCCCTAGTGTAAATTTTATTCTTCATCATTAAGGTAAGTGAAAATTTATTTAAATATCCATTTTGGATAGCTAGGTTTATATATTGGGGTCACGCGCGTGACCACAACGTGGCCAGTTGCTTCCGCTCCAGTTATGACTAAATTACCTTTAGATTTAAGATAACATATTGGTAATATTTTAAAACTGTTCCTTGTATCCTAAGTCACTTGAGTGCCGCCTCTTAAACACTTAAGCAGTGACATAAAACCTATGCTTTAAGTAATAAAAAAATCCTATTGTTGAAAAGCTTCACTATCTCATAGAACGAATGATGCTTGAAAGTGGCCTCTGGTTTAAAATCAATTTCACGTATGAATAAGCAACAATGATTTTTGTCTTTCTATAGATAAGCCAAAATTAAATATGGTACATTAAATTTGATGCGGTTAAAGGACAAAAATAATTATCAATCTACAGTTATATTTTGAGCGAAAATTTAATAAACATTTGAGGAAAGAAAAATCATAAAAAAACATATACGATCTAAGAAGATTTTCTTAAGGTTAAGTTCAATGTACAAAAATGAAGTAATTTTATGTTGCTTTTCTTGAATTTCTGACTGTCATTTCTATTACTTTCCTTTTCCGAGAGAATAAAATTTATGAGATCTTGTAAGAATTAAAAAAAGATAAAGTAATTTTTACGATGAAGACATCTCTACAGAAGTTTTCGAACATTTATTACCCCTAAAGACTTAAATTTTTCCTTGTCATTTTAAGTATAAAATTTAAAAACCCTTTCCGCTTCCAAGATAAATAATTCCATCATTTTCAAATTTCGATGACGATTTCCCTGTAAAGTTTTGTCCTCTGGGTCAAATAAATCGAAACAATGACAACGTGCCAACTCCAATGTCCTCTCGAGAATGCCTGACATTTGGGTTTGACAGGTCCATTTTGTTTTGAAGCCTTTTTTATTACCAGCCAGATCGTAAAGTCATCTGCTCGAATAAACCTTAAGCCTACCGCATTTAAAAAGTTTCGCGTGTACCTTGTCCATTTTATATCCTTGTGGGACATGTTAAAAACGGGCTACCTACTTGGGAGCGAAACGGTAATCATACTGTCGTGATGAAAGCCGCGGGTTTGGTATTAGGACAAGATATCAATTGTTTCAGTATTCGTATCCGTAGTTATTAACGGTGAAGGAATTTGGATAAAGCCCTCGTAATCTTCCTGAGTAGATAGAATTATACCTAACTTAAGTTTATTCCGGTGCTAATTTCAGTTTTGGTCTTTGAAATAAGGCAGTGTGAGGAAGCCTGCTTATCCGAAAATTCTAACCAATAATAATTAAGGCCAAGGAGAGGTCTAAGCTTTCCCGAATTTATAAGACATACATTCTTGTTTTCCAAAACATATCAGGCTATAGAACTGCAGACCGTGTGCATTCGTTATTTGTTTTGAGTCCGGATGTTTGTTACACCAAAACCTTTTTATAAAATTTGACTCGAAAACGATATAGAAACAACATAGTTATACCTTATCGTACGTATGACATTTCTTAATATTATGTAATCTAAATATTGGCACTTGTATTACGAGTTACGAGTATTGTATACGAGTATGTATGATACAAATTTACCAACAAAAGAATATCAAGGAATTATATTTTAAACCGACATCATTCCGTAGTTTATTGAAGCAATATTTATTAATACACCAAGAATATTTACGAAACAAGGCCCAAAGCCACCGAGCGACGCACAGTATACTATACTTAGGCAAGGACGGGGATAGATCCCCTGGGAAATCTATCGTACTTTGCACCCGCTGCCTATTTAATCACCAGTTATAATTGGAAGCCACGGAAAAGTTTCCGATTTCCGTTTCATTAATATTGATGATGTTTCATTTAGTAGAATATTATGCAGTGCCATACGATGATGATAGATGAAAAAGAAAAAAAGATCTGTGAACCCTCGACCGCCGCGCTTTTTGTCTATTCCACGCTTATTTTCCTTGACCATAACGACTACTCTGGAATAAATAAATAAATACACAGATGACTTAAAATACTGTATAACTTTTATGACTTTATAACTCATCCTTAATACTTAACTATTTCAATTAAATCCTATTTGTTGAAATATAACAAAATAACACGTGAAAGGTACTTCCTGTGAAGAGCGAGTAATTGAAACAGTTTTAATTTACACGAGTTAATTAAATCCCATGCTGACAGAGGTAAGTGAGTTGTGGGAACGAGTTGCAGATTAAATGAATTACACACCAAAGAGAATATGCGCCGTACTTGATTCTATCTAATCGAATACCTATGAGTGTGCGTATTTTAACAAAGGGTTTCACTTTGGCATGAGCTAAAGAAATTCGTATTTGATCTACTTTTTTAACGCTAATACTTACATACATATACTGATGTCTGTATTCCCCGAAGGGGTAGACAGGTAGGCATTTCGCACACACATTTCGCTAATTGTGTATTCGTCCCACGTAATAGGGAGAGATATTGCAGTTTTTCGGGCACAGTTCCGGACTCCGAGCTGCTACTAAGAATTTCCTGATAGAAAAACCCAATAACACTCACCAAAGTCCGGAACCTCTAGATCGCAACGGTATATACTTGTGCCGCGAGACCACGACGCAGTGTTTTATTTATTTATTTTAGATTAATACGCCTTAAAGTTGGACAAGGCCCTTTCGAAATGGTGAAGGAGACGTTACAAGTTCTTTAAAATTATTTATAATGCATCTAATGAAAAAAAGTAAATTATTTTTAAGTTAATGGATTTTTGTTACATACTGTATGGGCAATGGGCATCGATACTTTAAAAAAAAAACACACAGCGTTTTTATTAGATTTGATAACTTCATAATATTCGCATGTAAAAGAATCTAACCCACGGCTTCTTTGCTTGCTTCTGACCATCTAAGCCAAACATGTAACGATATAACACTTACAGCGACAGTTTTAATTTATAATTTTTTTAATGAGAATAGAGATTTTAACTATTTTCCAGTACAATATAGTAAGGGCTGAAGCAACATGTTAGAAAAGCGAAAGCTCCTTCGATCCCCGAATGTTTAAGATGATGGAGATTCAAATATAATATTTTTTTATTTATTTAGGATTTGTAACTATAAATTAATGAATGAACATTTTCAATATAACTACTAAAATTACGATTGAAACTTCTTAATGGTAGCCCTGAATCGTTCATCGTAAAGTTAGCGCACTAACTCGTATGGATTGTGACATAATTAATTTCATTTACAGAGGCGCCGATGCACCCATGTGCGGACTAACGTGCTGAAATGATTGTGAGCGACGAGAACAAGGCTAAGCGGTCTCCGACTCATTTTGAATTTGCTTTCAATTTAAAGTGTACTGTAGAATGACACGACTTTGATTCGGAGATATATGTATATCATGATAAATAAATATAATCGTACCGACAAATCTCATCAAAACCAGATAACTCTTAAAACTTAAACAATAAGCGCCAAACCTCAATGCGCTTCTCGTAAAATCTTTTTTATTGTCACGTTAGTATTATTCATTTGCTAATTAACAAATAAATTTAACTACGTGACTTGTTATCGCAGATGTCCGATATTTATGAACAAAATAAAAGCGTTGCTAATCACCTGATTGAGCAGGTCACCGACAGTTTGCGAAACGGGTCGCAGTGTGAACCTGCAGCGCTCGCGTCGAGACGGCAGGGGCACTGTGATCACCGGCAGACCGCGCCGGTACGTCACCGTCACTTCTGGAACAAACAGACCAGTCGCACATTTAATAAATTTTGTAGGGAAATATGAAGAAGTGAACAGTTTGGAACAGAAATGCCAGTGTTTCCCAGAACATTGCCAAAAAAAACATTAGATCTGCTATATCTGTCTGATAATTGAAGAAAGAGAGACGAGCGGCAGAGACCACTAATAATAAGAAAAATATCATTATTACCTAGATCGTTTTAAACATACAAAAATAACAAATACGTTGCTTTGTGACTGGCGTTATAAAAGTACTAAACGTAAAATGTATATAAATTATAATAATTAAATACACCCAAAAGCCACGTAGATAGTTCTGCCCCGCACTAAGATACTACTGGTCTTTTGTCGATATCAAAAACTACAAAAGATTTTCCGGCCTCACAAACACCCAGACCCGAAACAAATATTTGTGGATCAAACAAACATTTGTGTCGGTGCGGGATCGAACCCGCGGCCTCTCGTTTCGCAAGCTGGTGTCTAGCCAACTGCGCCACGCGACTGAAAAAACGTTATAAAGAACCTTCAGTCGCTAGTCTTATTTAATCTCCAATCTGAAATTCCACATCACAATTTTCCAATATTAACTTCCTAAACGCAATTTATCCTCCCATTCCAGACTTAATGACAATGAATATTAAAACTTCATCTTCGGACTCCGTGGCATCTTAATAATTATCAGACAGGCGGTTTATTCACATCGGCCTGGCTCGCCATCCGTTGTCACTAACACCTTTGGAACTTCATCCAGTCTCGTTCGCATTCAATCCGCCTTCGTTAACTCAATATTTCCAGACTTTGCCAATTTCTCCCCGGAAGTTTGCTATGGAGGTCGTTCCGAATGCCAGCTGATGGGTGAAAGTAAGTTCGGAATAATTAAAAATACGAAGATCTTGCAGTAATAAGATTTTCTTAGTTTTTTAGATTAGTAGTCTGCGAGTTGTGTTATGTGCATACCGTTTGAGTCGTAACCGATGTGAAACTTGAGCATTAAATAAAAAATATTATCGTGAATTACTTTGAAGGAATTTTTATACATAATATTTCGGAATTGACAATTGTGATAATATTGTAAAGGTACCAACAACTTTTAAACATCTTACAATTAATAAATTTCCTACTTTATTCGTCACGGGAAATATTGTATAATATTTCCTTCATAATGAATCTTTCCAAGCCACAAGCGCCATTGTTTAGCTGTGATACACGCAGAATCTTGTTTTCAATTTATTTAAATCAATTTTCTTCTCAGTCCAACATTTTGTTGTCGCCAGGGCACATCAGGGGCAATAATGTAGTTTAATATAATTCAACATGTACATTATAGTAAGCAATACATTGCGTAGTTTTGTGTAATCAAAACGATCGAGCAATACCTTCCCCTAACACCTATGCCCGTAACAAAAACCATCGAAAACAAGAACACTATTCCACCACTACATTCGTGAATGTCAGACACGTCGTATTATTAAAATGAGCCAAGGTTCCCGTGCCAACGTGTAACACATAATGAAAAGATGCCGCGCTGAAAGGGTTCTCCACGTTATGGGCGCCTTAGGCAATGAGTGCCTCCCTTTGTGTGGGTACTTGAGACCCGAGTCGTTTGTCACTCAACCCGTCCGTGCAAAAAATACGGGAACTGTTGCTTTCTCGGGAGGGTGAAATGCAACATGTTGTTATGTATTAATTTGGCTAATTTTCAAGCTCTGGAATATTTAAAAACCTTAGCAATGGGACTGGAATTTTTCGTGATAGTATAGGTAATTGTGTGGCGAAATAGTATTGATAAGTCATGGCGGCAGATCAGGTACTATCACGATAGTCGTTGATGACGATTTGTATAATCGAGAGCTAAAACATTGAGGAAAAGATAAAGAGTTTTGGAACATTCATAAATAATATAACTAATAATCTAAGTTGATAGATAACTGACAACTATAGGTGTTTTATCCCCTACGGAAACCTGGAAGTCAAAGCAAATCAAAAGTAAATTCCAATTGCCACTCGAAACAGCAGCGACAACTACTCTCAATAGGTTATAACAGAAAGACCATAAACTTTATTGGTTAGTAATAGACACAGGTACTAACAATAGTAGGGCACTAGTGATCAATCTTATTAGTCCCAAAAGCCAGAGGGGTGACGATAAAAGGCAAATGGTCCCAGACACGGTTGTGGCCCAATAACCATGGCGGTAGGAACGGAGTGGTCTCATTACGCGACGGTGCCCGCGCCAGCCGGACTGCACCTGATTGCCGATACGCTCCACTTACCGCGTACAGTCGTACACACGGTAATAAATTTAATTAAATTAAAACGAGTATATGAATACTGACATTAATATACTTTATATTTTTAATCACTATAATGGCATGAATAGTAATTGATAGCGTTTTAGTAATATGGAATACCATTTCAATAATGTAATACGAAAATATTGCAGTGGGATTTCGATAAATTGTCCTACTTTTATATTGTCAGTAATTTAGATTGACCATGTATAGAAACACCCAGCATAACGAAATCCATTGTCCTCAGCCATATTTCTAATTCAAGTAAAGGTATAATATATACTGTAAGTAAAGGTTAACTTAGTCATTTTAATATTAAACGGCTATGAAATTCAACAACTACTAAAAATTCTGGTAACATGGCTTGAGTTAAAATAAGGCTTTAGATTTTTTTTATTTTAGAATGTCGACACGCCGACCATACAAAATTCAGGAAAGGTTTCCTAAATCTACGACACAACTATTAAAACACAAAACTACTTAATACTCCACTGACCACTACTCTTACAACTGCAACTTCTTTTGCATTTAAAAAAGTCTAGATAATAGCTAATGTAATAGAATTGTATATTATCTAATTTTATTTCTTATAAATTAAAACGGACGAACTTAAACCGATATCCCGTTAAAGCCAGAGCTCGGAAGTTATTTGATGAAGAGGATATACACATTAATTATTGCTAATGCACGCTCTAAGCCCAAGAGCCACTGTCGCGTGTTGGCTGGTTGATTTTAATATTTATGACAATGTTATAATTCATTCTCTAATAACCGGTGAAGTGTCAAAGTCGCTGTGTTATATGGCAAATGTAAAATGTGCAACTGAATTGTGTTAGTTAAAATAATTTCAATGTTAAGAGTGATTTAAATAAATTTTGGGTCAAATACACAATATTGTGAAAATAGTTTTGTTGATAGAATAACGGGTTGCGTTAGAATAACTTATGTATGCGGAAATACTAATGTTTTCTGGTTTATAGAGCCAGAGAAA
Source organism: Hemaris fuciformis (assembly GCA_907164795.1). NCBI lineage: Eukaryota > Metazoa > Arthropoda > Insecta > Lepidoptera > Sphingidae > Hemaris > Hemaris fuciformis. Next base: position 19,509,529 of record OU015432.1, on the reverse strand, counting down.
TTAATGTAAAATACCACATAATAGTTACGACAAAGGTATATAACGTTAATGTAGGCCCAAAAGTCTTAAGTCACCTTTTATGAAATAAAGACAATTTCTCAAGCAAAAACTTATGATCTTTATTTTCGTTGTGCATTAAATATATTAGTACTGTTATCAATAATGTACACAACTATCCTAAGCGAATAGAAGTAGGTACATTAGAGACAAATATTGAATACATTAGATAGAAAAAAGTGACATAACTAACAGAATTATTTCGCGCATGAGTGTACAAAATACTTTGTTAAACTTTCAAGCAGATTAATCGCTCGCTTCAAAGAGACGAACAATAATTTGCCTAAGCTCCATGTAATGAGCTTCGAGCGATAAAGTTTTTAATTTTTGTTGGGAATTTCGATTTGCCAAGTCCGTTAGTCGGTGTATTCTGCATGTACTTGTGCTACCGCATTTTGGATATAAAATAGAATTTAAATATGATTTTCTTATTGAGTCAAAATAAAAAATAAATACGAGCACACACTCTCACTGCAACCTCAAAAGAGCACACCGGGCTGTACCTATTTTTTTGCCAGCTGTTTTAGATCATACGTTATAGGGTGCCTCTTAGCGTATTGTTGTTTTTCGATCATATTTCCAGATAAAACTTCAAGCTGTTCCTGAGAATTTTCTGATGAAAAATCCCAATAACACTTTGCCCGACACGTGACACCCTACAGATAAAAATAATGTTAATTTACGCATTGTCAAGTCGTTACCTCCGGTGAATTGAGCCGATCTAATTATTATGCGTATACGAAGCACACAGATGCGCACGCGCATCGCACGACGGCGCTCCGGCGTGTACGTCCACAGGCGTCGTAATTGCCCTGTCACTTTCCTAATTATCATCTCACCGTTCACGTTTCTCTCCAATGTTTGATTTACAGATATCACTTTTGCATGCAATGTTATTTTTGAATGTTTTTCATAAAGCAATAAATACATTTATAAAAACATAAATAGTGTATGCAAGTCGAATGAGAACATTATAAATGCAATTAATGTGAAATTATTTAAAATTATATGGCGATATGCTAATGGAGACGTCGATTCGCATGCAATTGTGTCGACAATTATGAACGCGTTTGCATGATAATATGACTGGGCTCCGTGTGAGTCACCTTGCGCCCGTTCATTTATTCGCCTGCAGTTGTGGCTTGGTGGACAAAGCTAGGCGTGACTCGTAACAAGCGTTGTTCTTATAAAGGGTAATTGTTCTGTATCTAAAAGGCTATAACAATGACGACAAGGGTGTGACAGGTATGGGCATGTACTGTTTTATAATACGTCGTAACATTAGCCTTAATCTTTACTGATGTTATAAAGAGGGAATGGCTTGTGGTTATTTGTAACCTTTTTACATGTAATTGCTATTTGACTAACAAAAAGGGTTTGGATAATGCAACGTCACGCAGTTATCGTTAGGAGAAAATAAACTTCCATACGATTAACGCTTATAGTCCAGAAGGAGATGTAGGCTTACCGATTTTTAAAATTACATGGTTAGTTAAATTCTTAAGACTATTTTGCCACGATATTTATCGTGCGTGTCATGTGTATTTGATATTTTTTAACCGACTTCAAAAAAAGGAGGAGGTTATCAATTCGTCTGTATTTTTTTTTTTTATGTTTGTTACCTCAGAACTTTTGACTGTGTGGACCGATTTTGATGATTCTTTTTTTAATTGAAAGCTGATGCTTCCAGATTGGTCCCATTTAAATTTGGTCCAGTTGTGATAATAGCTTCCATTAGAAAACCACAAAAATCTTAAATTTTCACCAATGTGCGTGACAAATCGACGAATAACTCAATATCATGCCAACTGATTTTGATGATTCTTTTTTTAAGTGAAAGCTGGTGCTTCCAGTTTGGTCCCATTTGAATTTGGTCTAGTTGTGACAATAGCTTCAATTAGAAAACCACAAAAATCTTAAATTTTCACCAATGTGCGTGACAAATCGACGAATAACTTAATATCATGCCAACCGATTTTGATGAATCCTTTTTATTATTGGTTAGGATGTACTTCTAGGGTAATTGCATGAGAGTTTGGTTAAGTTCTAATTATGGGATCCATGACAAAGTAACGGAACTCTTCAATTCTTAGCAGAAAACTAACGATACTCGGCCGAATCTTTATAGGCTATCCGGATATTTGAGTCACCTACCGTAACCCTTTTTATGGTCAAGTAATTGTCCTAGTCAAATATAATATAACGTCAATGGAACTCGTTAACGGCGTACAGTATGGATGCGATTTGTGGCCGAATTTCTAACTGTCTTGAATCAAATTGTAATGCGCTTACGTTTGTTGCTGCATTGCAACATGAAGCAAACGATCGAATTGCATTACTTAAGGTGTATTAAATGTGTGAAGCGGTGGTAGCCGAGTGTGTGGTAGAAACATTTGCGTATTGTTGATGAGTTTTATAACCATATAATAGACTGGTGGTAGCGGAGTGGCAAAGTAACCGATTTGCAACGCATGATGTTGCAGGTTCGATCCCGGGTGTGGCTTCACTAAAAATTTAAAAATAAACAAAAATTTTAACAAAACAAAAACCGCCTTCAAAAAACCTATTCCAAAACAAATTAAAATGCACTAAAAAGTAAAAAAATAATTGCGTATCTTCTATTACTTAATTATAATCAACTTACTATTTCTCTACATCAAATACATAGGTACGACCTATGTGTTTACGACGCAAGAAGCTAGATAGGTTCTTCTATATCTATCCACTTCAAATCTAACTCAACACATACCTATGAATAACAAACAATGATTAAAATATTTTTTAATGTTCTCCTATGTAAAATGAAATGAAAAATATTAGACTACTTAAAAGTCAATCAAATTATTACGATAATATAATGTAGTTTTAATTATTGTTATTTTTGGAGGCGGTGTCAGCCAAGGAAATACTACAATGTGCATACCTAGCATCACAGTTGTAGTGGAGGCCCGTGCTCAGCAGTGGGATGTATATGGGCTGATGATGATGAATAATAATACGAGAATCCTACCTTGGCTGACACCGCCTCCAAGAATAACAATAATTAAAACTACATTATATTATCGTAATAATTTGGTTGACATTTAAGTAGTCTAATATTTTTCATTTCATTTTACATAGGAGAACATTAAAAAATATTTTAATCATTGTTTGTTATTCATAGGTATGTGTTGAGTTAGATTTGAAGTGGATAGATATAGAAGAACCTATCTAGCTTCTTGCGTCGTAAACACATAGGTCGTACCTATGTATTTGATGTAGAGAAATAGTAAGTTGATTATAATTAAGTAATAGAAGATACGCAATTATTTTTTTACTTTTTAGTGCATTTTAATTTTTTAACACTTATATCCTTAAAAAGTTAAAGGTATGGGTGCTGTGTTGGTATTAATGTGTTATAAAAATGGTATTAATAACTCAAGTGTGACACAAAAATTATGTTTTTACTTACGCTTACTTGTAGACGTTCTTTGTTTTTAACAACCTCTTTGGATAACACTGTATTTACAATCAGTTCCCAAGTCTGACTTTTGCCTTTACAGTATAAAAAAATTGTGGAACTTTAAGCTTGGCATAGATTTATCCAAGGCCGCCCAAGCTCTAGCATTTCACAGATAATTTATCATTGAAGGATCTTAGTTAGAAGCTATCTAAGTTTGCATTGGCCCATAGCCAATTCACTTGTGATATTATATTAATCACCTCGTCGAAAATATTACATCTTTTCTAGTAAAAATGATTTCATGCCGCAATCACGTACCGTCTATAGGCTTACGTGTTTGAGATTTTGGAATACGAAATATAACTATGTTGTATAAGCCAAATTAAACCTTAGTTACATACGAATTGGAGAGATTATACGATCGATTCTGAGAGTTAAGATTAAGTGTGAAAAATATAATATTGTGATACGATATATTAAAAAGATAAATATAAAACTCAGTATTCAACCTTAATGCACTGATTGCTTACTACAATGTTTTACAATGTTTAAAAGAATATAAACTAAAATGCATTGTGGACCCTGACGAGCGCAGCAATAAAACTAATACTTTAAAACTAGCATAGATAACATGTAAAATGAATAAGAGAAAAGGAAACGTGTTTCCTATAGTAATTTTAACCCACCGCACATAACACGTCACGCGACAGATGTCACCCCGTACCCTTAAAAGATTACGCATTCGACATAAGAAACGAAATCAAATATTTCCGTCAAACATCGCCTAATCCTTCGAAAGAGTGTAAAAATATTTTTCCCAAAAAACATCGGCGAAATCGAAATGCGACTTTTTTGACAAAGCCTGAAAGGTTTTATGATATATAGTCCCTTATGCTATTACTGTGTTCCTGTTGGGAAACAGCCACATGACTGTTTCATTTATAGAATTAATCATTTTTCGCACGTTCTTATGTATGCGACGTTTGGAATAAATCACTAAAGGAAACTGATATTAATGTTCAATGCAACAGCGTTTCGTTAGATGTGTATAAGCAGCGAAAGACCATTTTGCCAACGCTAGTAAATTGTTGTCTAGCAGAATAGCCACTATATTTTGCATAAAGTATAAGTTCTGTAGTTTCTTAAATGCCTATTTACCTACTGGCTCACTGTAACACTAAGTTTCTGTGAGAGAACTCGTCCAATATCGTCACTGTCACTCGCACATTGTTCTAAACTATTATATAACACTTAACACATAGACAACGAAATACGTCACTTGTGTAGATAGGTACATAAGATAGCAGAATAAAGACACAAATGCTGAAAGATCCCGCTATGATTATATTTCACAAACCGACTGGCTTAATTGTATCGATTAATCTGAGATTGTTCTTCACTATTCGACACCCTATTTGGATCGTCTCCCGATAATATACCAGTAAGTAGTGATCCCACAGCAACTACCCTGCTAATCGTGTCTCGATATCTCAAATACGTATTAATTACAAGGCTTGGGTTTGTTTATTGTGTCCACAGCGTAGTGATCGAAGACAGGATTATACTGAATCCTCTATTAATTGGATAAGGAGGAAAAACCTCTTTTACGTTACGAAACACGTGAATATTGTTTCATTAATAGGTGTAAAGTGTAAGTACTATAACTGTACGAGAGACTCGGTAAATAAATTCTAAAGTAATAATAAAAAATATAGACCCCAGTATGTAAGGAGGTTATGTTGACATATGATTGGAGAACAGACGTAGACACGTTGACACGCCATAATTGCTGGACGTGTACTTGGCGCGAGACACTAACGTGTGTCCAGATATGTACCTATGTAGTAAAACTACATACGCTGAAAAGACGGAAACGTATTTTGTTTTATTGGCGTCTTTGTAGTCTTATTTCTTGCAAGTATTTTAATAATCCTATATTTTACTTAATTTATTTGTCCCGACTACGGCAGCGTGGTGGACTAAAACCTAATCCCACTTGGTTTTAGAGGAGGCCTGTTCCAAGCAGTGGTACATATATGGGCTGATGATGTTAATTTAAATACTTTGAATGATATAATGGTTCAATTTTAAATGTTTACATTACATGGTAATACTTATTTGAATATTTATTCTTAAATGACACATATCTTTACGCTATGCACATATTGTAATAGTACTTCTGAATCTCTATTAATTCTAAGTTATGAATGTGTAATAAATAACTGACTGTTATACATCGCGGTGCCGAGTGCTCGGCCAAGTCACTTACAATTTCACCGCTATTTATTAACAATCTTGTGAATATACGATCGCAAAAGAACGCCGCTTGAGAAAAATTTTCAATCATAAATGCCGCAAAGATGTGTTGAAAAAAAACACTCTCGTGTCTTCACCTAATTATGTTAAGAGGTATGTTTACTGCATTCTTTGCACTGAATGCACTTTGGTTCAACGGAATATATGAGTAGATGTCGAACGCCACATACAGGCTTCGATTTCAATAAACTGTTGGAATTTTTTATTTTTATTCGAATCTTTGCTGATAAACGGTAATAGACGTTAAAATACTTCACGACCCTAAGGTAAGGTATAAGGTTGGGCATAATAACTGATTAGACGAGGTGTTGAAATACACCTCTATACTACCTCTTCGACACTACGAACGTGTCAAAGTATAAAATATAGGTACTTGTATCTCACCAACGTTCGAACTGTGAGACCTAATAACTGGCACAAAAAGCGATAAGAAAACTGTAAAGTTAGAGTTCGCAAGTTCGTTTTATTAATAACTATCAATTGCATGTTACTTCGTTTTATTGAAGTTTAGAACCTGTAGTATACCAAAGTGGGCTAAAAATAGAATCTTAGGGCTGCGTTATGCAGAGCATTGTTCTGGTAATGTCATCTGTTAGTTAACACTGCGCACCGGACGGTCCATTCAACTGTTGCCTTGTTTTATACGATGTTGCAGCCTGCAAATTGAATCACAAATATAGATATTTGTATGTATGTAGATGCGACTTCTAATCTTTTATTATTTATTTAAAACTTTATTGTACACAAAGAAAACAAAAAAATATGGAGTACAGTACAGCTTACAGACAATCAAGGATGGAAAAGTAGGAAGAAAAATGAAATGTAGTCGTATGTGCACAAGGGTAATTAAACAAAAACAAATTTCAATACTTGTCAAGTAAATAAGTAGAGTTGTAATAGCCTCGAGGTTTAGACGCGCGGTCGAATCTCGGTGGTCGCGGGCTCAAGCCCCAGGCAGACACCCCTGACTTTTCGAAGTTATGTGTGTAGTCACAATAATTTATCATGTACTTTAACGGTGAAAAAGACATTGTGAGCAAACGTGCAAACCTAAATGTTCTTAGGATTTTTTTAGGTGTGTAGTCCGCCAACCTGCACTAGGTCAGCGTGGTGGACTAAGGTCTTAACCCTCTTAGTTGTAGAGGAGGCCCGTGACCAGCAGTGGGACGTATTTGGGCTGATGATGACGATGAAGATTATTACGATGATGCGCAGAAAAAACACAAAACTCACAGACTTGCCATCAAATATTTCATTTTCAATATTACTAGCTGAGGAGTGCGAAATAAATGTAGGAAGGGCCGCCACACCTGCAAGGATACGCCACAGTTCAAGATGACTTATTCGATCCGTGTCTCGAGATGTTAGCGATGCGCAACTTTTCTTATGACACTCTCTATCGCCGTCATTTTTATCCGTGTAATATATTTTGAACTGAAAAGCGCTATGAGATCCGCTCTTCCATTCTTCTAAACCGACTTCTTACTTTTAAAATTACCCCTAATTCCTATCCAAAAGATTTCTGTAGCTTTTATAAAAGATGAGCAGATTTAAATTAAATTATAGAAGTGACTAATATTATGTTGTTCTTGTCATCAGCCCAAATACGTCGCACTGCTGGGCCTCCTCTATAACTGAGAACTCTTTAACGGTGAAGGAAAAACATCGTGATCAAACCTGCACACCAAAAAAAATATTCTTAGGAATTTCTTAGGTGTGTAGTCCGCCAACCCGCACTAGGCCAGCGTGGTGGACTAAGGCCTAAACCCTCTCAGTTGTAGAGGAGGCCCGTGACTAATATAAATAGGTATGAAACTCGAAAATGTCAAAACTATTTACATTTAGTTGTAAAGTCAACGTAAATTGGAAACGATCGCACTTGATAACTTAGTTACAGCTGTACTGCGGTTGAGTGCTGTTTGGCGGAATCGTTAATTGAATAGGTCTTCAGCTCTAGCGGTCGGTCTATATTTACATTAAGTGGAAAAATGTCATTTAAATATTATAATCTAGGAGCAAGTCTGCCTCCGTTTTATTTCTTATTCTTGTTTTTGTTCTGTTTTAAAACGACCTAGCAAAGTTATGTGAATTGAGACTTGATTATATACATACACTCACACCTGAATACCCCAAGTTGTAGGCAGTGATGTTTTTCTAAACCCTTATTTCGGCAGCTGTATTAAAGTACTAAGTAATATTTGGCAAGCCCATTGTCATTAGCACATTTTCGGACTCGGTGCAGCTTACAAAGAATATCATAAGGGAAAAACCCAATAAATTACAAGGGCCTGGAACAACGAGGCATTAGGATGATTGCATTTAATAAATATTTTCACTATACTTGCCCAGCAATACGACTTAAACGCAACTGATTCGAATACGAATTTAGATAACTATCAACACAGTCGTCGGTCACGCCTTCCTGCTCAATTATTTCGAGCTTTGTTAACGACTCAGTATTATAGAACGGAAGGAGCACATGAGCTAGCAAACATTAACATAGCTTGATGATAAAGATAACACACAGCTAAGCACGTACTTAAGCAGTGATGGTCTCTAGGTCGAGAATCTCGGCGGTGGCGGGTTCAAACCCCAGGCACACACCTCTGACTTTTCGAAGTTATGTGCGTATTCACAATGAATTATCACTTACTTGAACGGTGAATGAAAACATCGTGAAAAACCAGCATACCTAAAAGTTCTTAGGGATTTCTTCGGTGTGTAGTCCGTCAACCCGCACTAAGCCAGCGTAGTGGATTAAGGCCTAAACCCTCTCAGTTGTAGAGGAGGCCCGTGCCCAGCAGTGGGACGTATATCGGCTAATAATGATGAAGCACACGTACTTTGATTGTACAGAGATATTGTACGATGACTTAGGTGATCATTGAAAACCAGCGCTGTCTCATGATCAACGTCATGTCGTAGCTTAATTCCAAGTTGACCACCTAGTTGTTGCGATGTGGACGTGCCATAGTTACGTTTTTTTAAGAAAAATTTTTCTTCCTTTTTTTTGTACGTTGAATTGTTTGTAATTGCATGAACTGCATTTTAATAATAAATATCTTTTTCTTTCTTTCCTTTTATAATAACCGCATAGCCGTGGCTTCGCAAGTCACGGATGGAATTGTTGAGGAAAGTGTTATGAAGTGTGCGCATTAAAAATATACGTTTGACGTTTCCCAATGTCCTAATTATGGATGGAAAGTGTTTGTCACACCCAATGAAGCAAGCATACCGCGTTATGGTCTGGTTACCAGCATGGCCCATTTCATACTTGATACCAACATTCATAAACTCACGCCTGTATTCCCCGCAGGATGAGAGAGAGAGAGAGCGAGAGAGAGAGAGTGAATTTCTGCATCCACTGAGGGGAACTTATTGCCGCTTTTCGGGTACATTTTCAGACTCCGTGCTATAAATATTTGTGCCGCGAGACTGCTAGGCAGTCATACTTGATCATGGTGTTTTTGTATAACAAATAATATGCCAGACCCGACTACACTCAAGAGTAATTAACGTACTGTCGCACCATTTCGAATGTGGTTTTAATTCTGTAAGACAATATCAATTATTGTTTGGCCACAAAAAGATTTAAGTTTATTCATTTTGTTCATGATGAAAGTTTTCGCAACTATATGAGAACGATTAATTAGAAGACGCATGTAAAATATTTATAAATTAATATAATTTTCACCTTCAAATAGAGGCTGCACTAACACGTTATCGTTATATCGATTAAAGTGGAGTTTATTATGTACACATACATACATACATAAACTCACGCCTGTGTTCCCCGAAGGGGTAGGCAGAGGTGCATTACTGCACTCACATTTCGCCAAGTATGTATCAGTCCCACGTAATAGGGGGCGAGCCTATTGCCGTTTTTCGGGCACATTTCCAGACTCCGTGCTGTTACCGAGAATTTCCTAATGGAAAAACCCAATAACACTTTGCCCGACCCGGGAATCGAACCCAGGACCTCTAGATCTCACGGCACATACTTGTACCGCGAGACCACGAGGCAGTCTATTAGGCAGTTTATTATGTATTAAAATATAAATTGTTAAACGAGTGAAGTAAAGGACTCTTTACTTGACTGATGACTATGAGGGACATGAAATCTAGTACTATAATTTTTTTTTACTACCGACTGATATGAAATTGTCGTGTTGGATTAAGGCTTAACTTGAACTCTACAAGAAATCTGTTGCAACGCCCTATTGGGATGTATAAAGACAGATGATGATGCAAAAACAATTAATGACACCGTACATCAATCGTCGTAGGTAATGGTTTTAAGTATAATTCTTTTAAACGGTTGTTCTTTTAAATCGCACTTAATACCTTTAGAAAATAATAAATAATAATCCATACAATTCCAAGGAATAGATTCCACTCATGCGTCCTTGAAAAGTCCATTAAATTTCCTCCTCATTCGCCAACAAATTGTTTGTACCCGGAAATCCGGTTCAAAGACGGATAACTGCATTCTCATCCGTGAAGATCCGGGCAATAAAACCCGGATGTGGGTTTCATTGCCGCCGCACCTTTGTCAATGTCCACGGCTTTACGATGGGGATGGAGAAACGGACGGATCTATGAGCTTTATATCTCACACAGCAATTCTTTTTGTTTGAGATTTTTCTGAGCAAATATGTAGGAATGCTATTACGTGTGACTGCTTCGTTGGCAAGATAGAGTATTCTCTTAAAAAACGCATACATGCAAAACTCTCCTCACAGTTTTCGTATTGGCGTATTATTATTATTTTCACGAATAATACCCCAATTAAAGTTATTATTTTAAACACTGTTTAAACAGTTTTCGAATACTACACAATTTTTTATATACTACTACTTTAAACAAATTTAATCATTACGATGGACAAGGCCAAAATACGGTAAATCTACATTATATAATCTTTTTTAAGTAACGAAATATTTTTACGCAATTACGCTTAAGAAAAACTAAATGGCAAATACTACAAAGAATTGAATACCATACAAGGAATTGCATTAGGTATAGAGAAGAAAACAAGAAACACGTGGTACTAGACTAAATAAATTTCACAAGTTTTAATAAGCGTTTATTAAAATTTAGCACTACGTTAAAGCTCTACGGGATTTGGGAACTATTTTCACACATAGCGATCTAATGAAAACCGGTGAAACTCATTAGAGAGCAATAAATTTTAGCCAGCCATGTGTCTTGACTTTACTTGAAAGTGAAATTCTTCTAATACTACTACTAACTTAAATACACTTAGCAGGTTTGAGTTAAAAGTAAATAAAGCGTAAATTCCAGTAGTATAGTGAGCCCGCTGAGTTTGTTTCGCCGGGTCTTCTCAGTCAGGGTCGCGTTTGGATCCGGTGGTAGCATTAAAATAATACGTGACGTTTCGGAAATGCACAAGGTCCATCTCGTATTTACTTTAGAATAATAATAATAAGAGATTATGATTTCCTGATGAAAACTAAAAATAAATTATATAAAAAACCGTAAAATATTTTTATACAAATTTTATTAACTGAACCATAGTTTAATTATAATGTAATAATAAAAGATTTTTCTTTTCTGTATTGACTTGTCATAAGTGCTATTTGATTGCCTACGTGACCAAATAAAGCAATTTCATTTCATTTCAATATGATAATTGTTATACGAGTACAAAGATAGCGGCAATCCGGATAAATAAATACATATATGTATCTGTATTTTACAAGTTTAGGACTGTTTCGTAGTCTCGCGGCACAAGTAATATGCATTGCGATCTAGGGCTCTCGGGTCTGGGTATTGCTTTTTTTCCATTATGAAATTCTCAGTATCTGTATTTAACGTAACTATACAAAAATATTATATTTAATATAAAAGTTATTAACACAATAATTAAAACATTTTTTTTTTTAAATTAAACCAACTTAAAAAATATTAAATTTCAATTTTAAGATAAAATTTCTTAAATACATTCAAAAGATATAGAAGTGACTCCATCCAAACGAAGCCAAAATACTCGAAAGTGCTCCGCTGATAATACATTTCAAACGACTCCATTCCTTACCTCGACGTGAGGAATTCACTTAAGAGGATGATACGAGTGAAAAATTCCTCTGTGCTTCACTACTGCGCTGGCAGACTGGAGGAAATGTCACTTGAAGAATATTTCTGACAGTTATTTTTCATAAGCAAATATGTAACATATTTCAACCAAACTATTTAATTTGTTTGTAGTTGCGTTTTTGCTTTATCAATTAAATTAAATGTAATTTATCGAATATCAGTGGACGTGAGAAAGGCTGTTAATGATGTAATTGATTTTGGTAGTGTATCCGAGAAATAAACACTTTTTATTTTTTGGGACATACATATTTTTGAGTGCGATTAACTATGGGACAACTTATAATATATTATATCATACCAGTAATTACCTCGCTAAATTGATTAAAGTACTTCACATACCTAATAAATTCCTTGTGGAAAAATCTTATATATATGAAGTTTGCTTACCGTTGTAATAAAAATCATTACCATTTCATCAAAACCAGCAGCATCCACACCAGCTTTTAACGAGTCATGCCACCAAAAAGACTTAACATCAAAACAAAATTCCGAATAAACCACTAACGAACATTACCCTCGCATTACAAAATTACGACGAAATAAACACGTGAAATGTAAAAAAGTTTTTACAAAGCATTAAAATATCGGTTACCTGTGCCGGGGACCTCTTCAAACGCGTTACTTGATGGTGTTTTATGATCGCGCTCTTAACCCCTCACACCTTTACCTTTGCACCATTATAAATCATATCCTTTTTAATTCGCACGCTTGGTTGGGTTGGGTTTTATTTACGCGCGTGGGGTTGAGCTGACTCGGTTTTAACAATGTTTTAATAAGGCATACCGGAGCGTGTGTTATTGAAATATTCATTTGAAAACTTTAACTGAAACAATTTGCAATTAAAATGACCTTGCTGAACACACTGTAGCATTCTGTCCAAAAATACCAGGCCATATATGCCTCACTGATGGACACGAGCTGTCTCGGTTGAAAGGATAACCAACGCGTAGTGGTAAGTGCTATACGAGAAACGATTACAGCTATCTCTCAACAGCCGAGACAACTACTGCGGTCTGTACGGTTTAACACTCATTCGCGTGAACTACTGATCACTATTCAGCAGAACATGTTGCATCATCTAGCTAAAATAAAAGAAATAAAAAAAGTCCTAAAAATCCTTTCACGAAGGGTATCAAGTCCTAGCGTGTATTGAGCTGTTGATAGCATATTTCAGCTTTATAGACTCCATCGATACGGCGTCACGTATAGTATGAGGTAGCTCATATATTCCATTTCCAACGTTATCATGAGAACAAAACACGACGTGTTACTTCTTACTCGTAGTATGTTTTATATGGCCTCAGATTCTATGCTGCCATTCAGTAATAAAATCCTTTCATACACATATTACTTTATGGTATCATTGTACAAATTTTCCTCTAAATTTTTGTAAGTAGCATTAAATTTTTGGTGTATTTTCTTGTTAACTGACAAAACTTTATACCCAACTACGTATACATAATATACTATAGGTATATCTCCGTATATCATTATGGCGTACCATAATAAAGCTCGTAGGGTAATTTGGGACATAGTTCTCGTGAAATAGAGCCAATTCCGGATGCCGACCAACACAATGTTTCTCATCTTTGTTATTGTTTGCGTTGCATGTTAATCTCGGTAACATAAATCTTTCACCGTTTTTTTAATGGCGGAAGAACATAGCTCAAAGAATTTTTTTTTATTTTTTAAACAAATTGAAAACATTTGTTTTTGATTGACGTGCTATAAGTTCAGACTTTTGCGTCGCGATTTATAAAACGTTATCAGACATTTTGTTATAGGTACTGTTGAATCTTATTACAAACATTTTTCATGCGATGGTTAGAACTGAGCGCAGTGCCTGCCTTACTTAATAAAATTCTAACGACTTCATGTTACCTTTGTAATGTCGAAATATATTTTTGGATAAATGAATAGCTGCTGGAGTCTAAGGCTTTATGAGGACAAATATGTTAAAGATGATAACGAGTGCAAATTTTTTGATTGAGTTTCGGTTGGATAGTTACGGGAGTAACCGCCGAAGCCTAACAAGAGATCTTACACAAAAAATAGTGCTGTTTGTATTATATTGATGGTACTGATTTGATCGATTAATAGGGTTGATTAAAACGAGGATAACACTAATAACTAACAGTACACGTACAAAATTATGTTGCAGGAAAACAAGTTGGGAAATGTGCATATAATTTGAATAATGGTTAAGAACGATGTACGCATGTTGCGTAGGACGTGACTGCCACCACATGTCGTGTCCAGCCGCTATAAATTACGGTGCAAGGTCTTCAGTTACCAAAGTATTTTGGAGGTGAAAGGGAAAAATAGATAGAAAGGAAGTTTTACGAAGCAAGCCATTGGTTTATTATCAATTACTGGTGGTATCGGAGAAGATATTTCTCGAGCTTAAAAGACATATCAAGATGATTCAAACACATACATATGTATATTTATGAAAATACTGATAAAGAAGACTTTGTTGCTCTGCTTAATAATATAATAAAATTAAAAATAATATAATATTAAATAACAATATAACGTTTATAAAAATAAATCCATTTAGCTAACAATCCGCGCTACGGGCTACGGCGGACCCCAGTCGATTTGATTAATTATTCTCGCCTGGATATAAAATCATAGATAACCAAATAGTCACATCAAATTAATAATATTATTATTCTAATATTTTAATTAATATATATTACATATATTAAATATTTAAATAGCAAAGCCAAACGACTCCAAGTTCGCCCTAATCACCAATTCCGGTGTCTTCTATTTGTCGATCAGATAACAGGAGACTTGAGGATATTCCTTCCGTCAGTAACATTTCCATTGAGAAAGCAGCGTCTCGTGTAATTACTAGAAACGAGAGCGAAGCGATTTTCGAGGCGGTTGGCGCAACAATTAGTAGCCGTTGTGTGTGGTTCCACACGACAAGTGCCGAGCGGTTTTGTTATCGACGCGGCCTTACAGTTAGGCTGTACATAAATTAGTAAAGGTATCCTTAACTACCTCAATATGCTTCTCATCGCCTTAACTCTCGTAGTCAATAGGACAAATGTCGATTGTTTTTATTTTGTTTAGTTTCATATTAATATATTTGAGAAACAGTATGGTAAATAAGTTTTTTAAATACGTTTTTGATTTTTATGTAATTAAAACACTGTACTCAAGTAAATTAACTATTACCGCTATTTAAAATTGCAAATCTGACAAAAAAAAGTGAAGCTATAAGTAGATTAACAGATTACAGGCCGTTGTAAAGATACGTACATCACTTAAAAAATATAGAATGCAATAAACCCGCAATCTACCCTTGCACAGACATGACACACTACGCAGAGGCTGTCGAATGTACTATACATAATTGAACAATAGAACACGATAATTACCATTAATTGAACATGTGTAATCCGACATGTGATGTTGGGATGCTTTGATGTTCGCAACTGACAATTACGAGACATTTGGATGTATTAAAGGCTCAACCGTGTAATGTCTTCGAGTTACTAATTAGGTTTGTATCTATAAGCATATAGCAATGTTATTCAACGAAATTAAGGCTCGTTCTAAATACAGCCATGGCATAAGCCTTTATTATTGTCTAACAATGAAGGAAGAATTGTAGGCCTTAAAGCCAGAGATGCAAGAATTACTGAAGTATGTAAAATCTATACCCGGAATAGGCTAGTGTGATGGACTTGGCAAAAACTCCTTTCAACCCAAATGGACGCTCTTTGTCAATAATTTAAAGACATTTGCAAACATCGAAAAAGTTAACGAAAGAAGAAAAAAACTGTTGAACTACAATTAACTGAAATAAACGTCATAATTCCAGGATGCCAAGTAAGTACCTATTAGTAATAATTTTATGTATGAATTAAATTGAAAGGTAAATTTTACAATGTACAGGGAACGAAAACTCAATCGTGCGTGTACCTACACACGACATTTTGACAACATTTCTTAAGTTTCTTGAGTATTCAATTTAATGTCTGATTATAATCACATTTAACTCACTGAGCACTTAAATCAATATGTACCTATTACTCACAAAACCGCACTTATCATCATATTTACAAATTAGAATTTTCAGACGGAATATAATAGGGTACACGAAAATACAATCTAAGACAATGAAATTTAGAACGTATAAAACTGTCTGTAAGTTCTTTATTAAAGATGAATAAACCAATACCTACATAATCAGCCCACATACGTCCTAGGTTTAGGCCTTAGTCCACCACGCTGGCATAATGCGGGTTGGCGGACAAATACAATCGGTTACTAAAACAATAAGATTCATAACAATATATATATGGCCAATGTATGTATTATATTGTCGAACCGAACAGGGAATACACAATAGTAGTATGTATGGTTCAATAATAATAATAATAAGCCCCCTAAAATCCAACCACACGTCCTGATCCGAACATCTGATCACGTGGGGGGCGGGCAACACTACTTATCACTACTGAAGTGGCTAACGTGGCAATGGAAACCCATCTAATATGGAGACTAGATCAATGAAAAAACGTATAGGATCGCTGCCCGGGGGCGATCGCCGGGGCGCACTTGGAGCTGGCGCTGAGTGCCTCAGTATGCGGACCGCCAGTGGTAGTGAGTTGAGCAGGCGGGCTCCTACCGGGTCACCCGAAATAAATGCGACAGCCGAACCACCATCATTATCATCTTCTTCCCCAAAATCTCTTTTTTCATCGATACCTTCTTCATCACCCCATTATTTACACGAAATTTCTGAAAATTCTTTATCCTCCCCAACTTCTTCACAAAATACTGATTCGTTAGCCGTGGATGTTATGCAGGAGGCACTAGCCGTAGAAACTGTACCCACCACGGGCAAAACACGCGCGCGAATTAGATGGACTGAGGAAATAAATAAGTTCATCTGGCGCAACTACCTTATTATCACTGAAATAGAAACCAAAATACGCGGATATTTAGACCCACTATACACCCGATTTTGTGAAAAATTTCCAGATATCTATGTATCAAAACAACGTATAGGGGATCAAAAACGTGCAATTTTAAGATGTAAATTACTGTCAGATAGTACACTACAAGCGATTAAAGACGAAGTTACAGATATGCTACAAAACGGAAATCATCAAACAATAGACCAAACTTATACACAGCAAAAATCAACCACAAGGACCCGCATGAGATGGACAGATGATATTAACGAAACTATTATGAGAGAATACTATAAAATAACTAATTTGGAAACAAATAAAACTGCATATCGTAGCCTTTTGTACACCGCTATAATAGAAAAATTTCCACAACTCTCACATTTTTCAGAACAACGGATAGCTGATCAAAGGCGGGTAATTTTGCACAATAAACTCATTCAGGATAGCAGGTTAGAAGAAATAAAACAAGATATTAGAGTTAGTTTAGCTTCGCCAGACGTAGACATAGAAAACCATATGAACCATATAAATACCCCACCACAAAGAAGTACAGGTCCGGAAATACCAAGCGCAATAGGTTTAGAGCCTCATAACGGAAATTTACCACATCATCATAATAACGTAGTCTCTGAAGAAATACTAAATAATAAAATAACATACACTTTTGAAGAAATATTTAAAAAATTGGAATTTAGTAATCCTACACAAAGACCATTTCTTCCTAAACAAAAGACATCAAAAAAGTTTGCATACATCATATCATATTTGAATACCAACATATTACCTAGGTATATTTCCAATGATGACGACTTTGTACAAACACATACACTTTTATATTGTGCAGCTTACACAGCAGCTTTATGTAATGGCTCAAAAATAAAAGATTCAACACTTACATCCGTTTCCACAGACATACCATCAGACAGAAGACCAAAGTGGTTAAAAAGATTAGACAATAAAATTGAATACACACGTAAGGATATAGCTAGATTTACCCAATATATGCGAGGAAATAGAAGTTTAAGACTAATTACACATATAGAAAAAATCAAAAACAAATACAGAATTCACTCAAACTATGAAGATCCTAATAAAACTGATAACCAATTTCTAGATAGCCTCAAACAAAAACTTAACGCCACGACCAATCGACGAAATAGATATTTAAATTGCACACGGAGAAAAATACAAAATGCACAGTTTAAAAATAATGAAAAACAATTTTATAGGGATTTATTAGGTAGCACATCAAATGCAAAGAACACAGAACAACCTCTTAATAATAACACTCCTCCACCGGGAGAGTTACATGATTTCTGGTCCAATATGTGGGCTAAACCCGTCCAACACAATTCAAATGCTGAATGGATAGAAATAGATAAAAGGAATTTAGAAAATACTCCTGAAATGGTTTTTGATAATATATCTCTAGATGCATTTAAAAATGTTCTCAAAAAGGCCCATAATTGGAAGTCTCCTGGTACAGATAATATTCATAATTACTACTATAAAAAACTCTCATCGTTACACTCGGCGTTCTATAGACATATTAATAGCTTCATAAATGACCCAGACTCAATACCAGATTTTGTTACTCAAGGAGTTACGTATATGATTCCTAAAGACTCGGAGAGGTCTAACCCAGCTAAATACAGGCCAATCACTTGCCTACAAACCATTTATAAAATTATTACCTCCTGTATCTCCCACGTCATAAATAACCATATTACAGATAATAATATAATAGCAATAGAACAAAAAGGATGCAAAAGATTCAGCCAGGGATGCAAAGAACAACTCATAATAGACTCCATAGCCATGAAGCATAATATTAAACAAAAAAATGACTTGTGCACAATGTATGTAGACTACCAGAAAGCCTATGACTCCGTGCCACATAGCTGGCTTATTCATGTACTACATCATTACAAAATTCACCCGACCATAATAGGATTCTTAAAAACTGTAATGCAGAAATGGGAAACAAAATTAAAATTAGGTAAATTAATTGAAACGGCGTCCATTCCAATAAAGCGGGGAATATTCCAGGGTGATGCTCTTAGTCCTTTATGGTTTTGCTTAGCATTAAACCCTCTTTCAAACCTACTAAATAGTTCTAATAATGGCCTACCAATAGATTCTAATGAAACCACGACCCTAAAATTGTCGCACCTTATGTACATGGACGACATTAAACTTTATGGTAATAGTATCTCTTCTCTACACAAACTTGCAGACCTCACACAACAGTTTTCTGACGACATATGTATGACTTTTGGCATTGATAAATGCAAAACGTTCACAATTCTTAACGGTCAACATATTGAAAATAACCCTTATAGATTAGCCTCAGGTAAAGTAGTGGATTCCCTAGATCAAAATAATGCATACAGATACTTAGGGTTCGAACAATCTCATCAGATAAAACAGAAAGACACGAAAATACACCTAATGAAACATTTTAAACATAGACTCAATATATTATTGAAATCTCAGCTTAACGCTCGTAATTTAGTAAAATCAATAAACACTTTTGCCATCCCTATTCTGACATATTCCTTCGGAATTATACATTGGTCGAAAACGGATCTTTTAAAACTCCAACGTCTTATTAGCACAACAATGAGCAGACACCGCAAACACCACCCCCGATCCTGTGTCCAGAGAGTGACCCTATCAAGGGAAGAAGGAGGCCGTGGGTTCATTGATATTAAAAACTTACACAATAAACAAATCGCCTCATTAAGAAAATTCTTTTTGAACATATCCGAACATTCAGCTTTTCATAAATCAATAGCCCAAGCAGATAAAAGATACACTCCTCTTAACCTATACTCAACAGATACACAAACCAATGAATCAATTGTTAGCGACAGGGAAAAGATTTTAGAATGGGAACGTAAATCCTTGCATGGAAGACACCGCCTCGACCTGCAACAACCTCACGTCGACATGAAAGCGTCGAACGCTTGGTTGCAGCGAGGCGAACTCTTCCCAGAAACGGAAGGTTTTATGATTGCCATTCAAGATCAAATTATAGATACAGCCAACTACCAAAAATTTATAATCCATAGACCAAATTACTCCGACCTTTGTCGACGATGTCATTCTGCTTCCGAAACTATTCAACATATAACAGGTGCCTGTAAATCCATAGTCCAAACAGACTATAAACACCGACATGATCAAATTGCAGCAATAATTCACCAATCCCTAGCCATCCAAACAGAACTTCTTACAGATAAAGTACAGTACTACAAATACAAACCGGAAGCAGTATTAGAAAACGCAAATTTTAAATTGTACTGGGACAGAACCATCATAACGGACAAAACAGTATACAATAATAGGCCTGATATTACCCTACACGACAAGCATAATAAATCAGTTTTTCTAATAGATATTGCCATTTGTAATACTCACAATCTCTTAACAACACACGCGGAAAAGATTGCAAAGTACACAGAACTGTCAATAGAGATAAAGTCACAGTGGAAAGTTAGCCACATTCGTACAATACCCATAATCCTATCCAGTACCGGAGTCATACCAAAAACATTGCATTCAAGTCTATCCATCTTAAAAATAAACCCATTAATTTATTTGCTGTTACAGAAAGCCGTGATCCTCAATACTTGCCGACTAACTAGAAAGTTTTTAAATAATGACACCACAGACCTAACTTAATTTATAAACCATATATATTTATTTATTTATTTACATGCACTTGGCCATGGCCCGTGCTTCTAACCCTCAGTAGAGGAGAAACGATAACCGTTACTTATCATAATAATAAAATAATAATAAATACACCCAACAGTCACATACATAGTTCTGACCCCACACTAGGATACAAGTCCTGTGTCGTGGGTATCAGAAACTACGAGAGACTTTTCGGTCTCACAAACACCCAGACCCGAAACAAATATTTGTGGATCACACAAACATTTGTCTCGGTGCGGGGATCGAACCCGCAGCCTCTCGTTTCGCAAGCTGGTGTCTAGCCAACTGCGCCACGGGGCTGTCTAATATTACTTGCAATATTACTTGCTATAGGTACAAGGCGAGATAAGCTGGAGATGGCACTGCGCCAACTATTGAGTTAGGGGCATGTACCTGAACAAATATAATTTTCCGAGCCTATATGAGTGTATCCAGTGATACGAGAAATTTCTCGCTATTGTATGATCTGTATGAACAGCACCTTGCTTACAACCATGTGCAGTGTTATTAAATTTACAAGGTATAAATAGAAAGTCTCTGCATACTGAGAGGGTTTAGGTCTTATTGTTAGTTCACCACGCTGGCCTAGTGCGGGTTGGTAGACTACACACCTTAGAAATTCCTAAGAACTTTTAGGTGTGCAGGTTTCCTCACGATGTTTTCCTTCACCGTTAAAGTAAGTGATAATTATTCATTGTGAATACACTCAACTTCGATATGTCCAGAGGAAATAAGTCAGAGATTCTCGACCGCGCGCCTAAACCTCGAGGCCATCACTACTTACTGAGATGTATTGCACAAAGCGAACCTCTTATAAATTACACCGCATCTTATAACTTAATCTAATTATTAATCACGTAAGGCGGGCGCGAGCGCGTTTGCGCGTGCGACGGTACGCTTCACATTTGCGCCGCGAGCCGCTCGGGCACAACGCTGCCTATGGGCCATAGTATACGCCGCGACACCCCTGCTATACGATAGCTAGTGTTCCCGTACTTTCTACCCGAGCTTTGTTTCTGTGTGTGCGCATTGTGTGTATTTTTAGGGGTGTCGCGTGTGTGTGTCAGTGACGGTGTGTGTTGTGGCATGGGGTAGAGATGGGAGCGGGACACAGCGCGGAGGGCGACGGCGGCGCGTACGCCAGCGACCCGCCGACCCACGACCGCCGCAAGTCTTGCAGCAGGAGGCGGAGGTAGGCCATACTTTATTCCAACACCCAACCAACCAGCCTTCCAACTAACCTTGGACTAAACGATCGATAAACTCACCTAATTAAAGGTTTTTACGCACTGAAAGTGCTATGATGGACTCAATTAATTTACCTACTTAACATAATTGATCAATCGCAACTGTCTATAGCAGCAATTTTAAAACTGCGACCTGTCATCGGTTTTTTTTAGCCACGATTAATAATAGACTTTGCGTGATGTATACGCAGTTTTTATACTCTACTTCTGGCTAATAACTCATTACCAAGTTTAATCCAACTGTTCTTCCTATTCATTTGTTAAAGATATGCAATTAAAAATGTTAACTTCCGATGAAAGAAGACTTTCATAGTATATTTTTACACGTTCATTACATCCAGGAGACATTGTCAAAGCATTCTTATGAAAACTATTAAAATTGATTTGTATGAGCGCCTTAGTTGGCCTTTATAAAAACAAAACAATAAATCAATTCTTAACAACGTAATATACACACGAGCTTTGCGAACAATATCTTTGTATGGGTTTCGTGAAGACAAATGTTATACGACAAATGAAAACGTTACTTCTTATTTCCCCTATTATGTAACTTTCTCGCTATACAAAAAACAATACAAATAATAATTCCAATGAAAGTATTTCTTACATCAAAGCAAAAAGTCCAGTTAAGTATTTGAGTAACTTCCCCAAAGTTCTTTAGGATCTGCCACGAACGCGAGAGAAGTGCGTAGAACAAAGTTACAACTTACAATCTGTAAGTAATTTGGGTAGCAGAGAACCAATCACACTCTTAGAAGTTAGGCGGGCTTTTGTGAATACACTAATGACCTACAATGTATTGAGTATACATTGTATTTATAGAGCATAAACATTTACATCGCAATAAAACAGTATGTATTAGTATGCGCAACACATAATTGTTGTACAGTACAGTTTAAAAGATTGTTTCTTGGAAATCACGAAAGGTTTTATTGTATTGTAAAAGAAATTCGAATATGTTAGATCCCTAAAAAGTAGTTCAGAGATCACTCAAAGAAAAGAATTCTCACAAACTTTTATCACAAAGAGCTAAGAATTTAGGCATATTCACTAGTTCGTTAAATAATAATTCGTGCTGTCAAATACTATGCTAAATATGCATATATTAAAGTACAGCTGACGATTATCTAACCCTACATATAAAATCATACAACTTTTAAATAGCATCTGGAACAACAGCCTAGACAATTTGAATTACAGGGAGAGTAATTTTGTTAAATTTTATTTACATTTTGCAACAGTTTTTCCATATAAATGTTGTATTTACTCTTATTTAAAATCCACGTAAGTCATAACTTAAGTAGGTATTAAAAAAACTTTTAAAAATCAAGAAACCAAATTCGACCTGTATCCTTTATATGTACCTGGTTGCACTCGTTCGGATCCGAATTCGATACTCCTCCTCCTCCTAAAGATATAATGGGTTAAGTTCGGTCATTTCAACTTCGCCAGCGTACAGTTCTGAATTTGAAGTTCAACTTGGTCTATATACGGTTACGAATCACTGTCTTACTGAGAGTTTTGAATCATAATCATAAGTTTCGGTGAGTCGCACCAGTGAAGCTTATTGGATTTAATATGAGAATGGTCATTAATCTCGATATTTTGGGCCTGCAATGTTAACGTATGTATTTGACTTATTACGTAAATAACTTTATTTAAAAAAAAACGAAAGTATTTGTGGACACTTTATTGCTATTAAACGGAAAGAACGATTACGATTATTTACTATAATTCGACCCAATCATTTAGGTCGGTTCATAACCGGTAGTTTGTAGACCAACATCTCTAAGCTCGAATGTATAGATACTGGTATATACTGTATGCACTTCCATTTGTACACATAATGCACGACATTTGTTTTCATGAGGATTCTAATACCAGTAATATTTATTACTCAAATATTCGTTCCTGCTAGACATCCAATACTACTTTTTTTTAACCAGAGGAAATCGAATTATTGGTTCGCCAATAATTCATAAACAACTAGACAATAAATGAAAATATCTTCATTAAACAATGAGTTCGGAATTATATAACAATACAAATATTATTAGGTTAAGTAGGTTCGTGTTTTAATGCTAGGTTTTTAACAATGGCTTATTGTTCGTATGGGAGTCGTGATGGCCTCGAGGTTTAGGCACGCGGTCGAGAATCTCGACGGTCGCGGGTTCAAACCCCAGGCACACACCTCTGACTTTTCGAAGTTATGTGTGTATTCACAATGAATAATCACGTACTTTAACGGCGAAGGAAAGCATCGTGATGAAACCTGCACACCTAAAACTTCTTAGGAATTTCTTAGGTGTGTAGTCCGCCAACCCGCACTAGGCCAGCGTGGTGGACTAAGGCCTAAACCCTCTCAATGGTAGAGGAGGCCCGTGCCCAGCAGTGGGACGTATATGGGCTGATGATGATGATGATGTTGATGGTATTGTTCGAAAACGAAGTATTTTACTTCAGCGCTCATAATAAACACTAGACCCGGGAATTTTCTACGTGTTCACCTCTAGTTAATTATAGGGTCTGCACTTGTTCTCCATTCACAAACTAAATGGAATCGCATTACGTAATTAAAATACACAATATGCCGTTATTAACAGGTTCTATAACGTAGTTAGTCGACGATTAAATAATTAGAGGCGTTATTACTAATTGCGGAAATTCTACAGGTGCAAATTTCTATAGGATACTTATGCATATATTTTTTTGAGTTGAGTGTTGTAGAACTTTCAGTAGTTAATGTACGTCGGGACCGTACATTAACATGCTCTCCATGAAGTAAAATCCCTAGACGACACGAAAATAAAAAATGGTGATTAACTTAAATGGTGAACTAAGAAATGAGAAAATGATTAACGGTGAATTATCTCAAGAATTGCTTGCTGATATAATAAATATTGAGAATAAAGTGTTATTTACAATGGAGACATTTAATCGAAACCATTTAATGCACTGAGTACTCACGTAGTCATCATGTGCCCCTACTACTTAATACTTTCATAAATTCATATAACGAGCATATCAATTAATGTCATTGTTAATCGCTTCAAAATTACTTGTAAAAATTGCAATTTAATCTTGATGTACAATTAATTGTAGCCTCATTGGTAATTTAAAATACAGGACTGTGTCCCAATGTGATTTCATTCTCCAATGTATAGGTAATAAACTATTTTATTAATAATATGGAAACTGATATAATGAACATAATAAATACAATTACTATACTATTTTTCTCTATATATATTTTCGACAACACACAATTGATACTAATTATATTTTATGATCAATAAATAGTTGTGGCTATTTGAAAAACACCACGTTGTTACAAAAAGCCAAAACCTAAGAAACATTTCACTTATTAATAACGTACTAAAATACAGTAGGTACTCGTACCATTCATGTCACCAATCCATCTATATAGGCACATTACAAACATAGTGAACACTACTGCTCCACTAAGAATCATTACTAAGCAAAGTATACTCGGAGCATCTCGTTCGCGATCTTTATGATGTCCAACAGCGAGTTAATGTGAGCGCGCCGAGCGGTAAACCAACAATTGGAGCGTAGCCTAACTGCGATGCCACATTCAGCTGGCCGAAGCCCGTTATCAACTTTTTTTCACGTATCAATATGAAATGGTGCACTATAATTATGTTTTTTATTCTATGACTGAGGTTTGTCCATTTGACCGGTTAACGCTTCGTGGGGTATCGATTCTTATAATTACTTCGGTGTTAGATTTTTTGTTTTAGCAATGTAGAATTATCACAATTACCAATGCACCGTGCAATATTGCAAACCGGGTCATCGTTATTATTAGTCATTTTAATAAGCCTTAGTTCATAATTAGTTCTTAATTGACATCTCTCCTCTCAGAAATGGAGTGTTATAGAATCTGAATTATCATGGCTTTACCATATTTTTTCGGGATCACATTGAATTATCTCACATTAAACTAGTACTGTAATTAAGATACAAGAAGTAATGAAACTAGAGAATATTTACTTATTTTAATAATATAAAATTTCACGAAGCTCATTCAATTTTATCAAATTTATAATTTGACATATTTTTATTTATTTATCACAAGATAGCCTGCGTATTTGGATTCCGCATTGCTTTGACTGCATTGTGTTCTCTAAATATTTCGGTGTCTGTGAGCTGCAAAGCTAGAATCCACAGAATACTGCGGTTCTCAAACCTACAAACACGGAAAAAGTATTTGCAAACCACATGACCCTTTGTACTGGGGCGAGAACATAATACATGTAATATACAATACTTGGGGAATACAATTTGGAAACACCAATTTAATGTTTTAAACTAATACGACATTAAAACTGCTATACGCTTGATGCTAATTGCAGAACTGATCAGATAATCGAGATTGCTATCTCTCGTCAATAGACACGATCATGTCGGCCTACTCGGTTGTTTACGCTACACAAAATACAGTTGCTGACAATAATACGCAAAAACACAAATTATTTAAAGTCACATGCAAACTTAACACGTCGCATTCGTCAGCAAGATTTTTAATTAAGCACACCCCACTGCACGCAGCGCGTAACGTTTTCTGCTATAATAACATTAGTGGGGTCCTATTGCTAGCGAGAAAAAATAAAATAAAGTGGTGTCATGAGGCATTGCATTAATATTACTCGATCGTACAATCCTTCTAAACTCGTAGAGAGAAAGTCATTGATACATCTACCTACGTAAATAAAACTGTCAGAGTAACAGCTTTGCTTTCATTCCATAAAAAGTCCTTCAAAATCAATCCGTTCAGTCGGCGAAGTGACGTGAATAGGTGAGGACTCTTAATTTCACAGAAGTCTGAAGCATCCCGACGAATGGAATTGCGAAGTGCTTTACTGATTTCAAATTCGCTTTTATCGGAATAGTTTCGTTGGTATTTGCAGGTTATGTTCGTATTCACAGACTAATAGATATCGCTGCAAAATGTTCAAGCTTTGCTTTAAAATTGCGAGTGATTAATCATATATAGCTAATAAAAATGTGATTTATGAGAAACAGTGCGTTTATGTTTTTATATGGGCAAACTCACCAGCTTGCAAATTCCAACCAAAACAATTACTTTATTGGAGCGTCTGCAATTCCCCGCTGGCAGTGGGACCCCGGCGGTGTTACGTGTAAAAAAGCGCTCAGCGAAGCGTGCGGGCCTCTCTCGCGTTTCTCCACACTACATATTTCTGTATGACACACATGTACGTTGCTGAATCGCTTCACGCTAGCTGAACGACGCAATAGATCGTTGATTTTGTTGAAAATCACCAGTTTATTGAGCGAAAAAATCAATCTTGCCATGTTGTTTACGACCTACGAGCATAATAGCATCAAGATGATAAACGTCAATGCGCCATTACATGATAGCAATGTAGTATAGCAGTGTAGCAATGCTTGTATATTTTTTATACTATATTCGAATATATGTAATCTATGTTCTTCTATGATTAATATTTCAGTGTTGTATTTTTTTGTTAAAAAAAACAATGCAAATTGAAGATTAATATTGTGTTCAGTTAACACTATCTCCGTCGTCACCTAAAACCAAGTATATCGTCTCTGTGGTTTTCATTCTATTAATCTAACACTTTGGGTAAAAGATTTTTATTTATATATTTATTTATTTAAGTCTCGGGTTTATAGCCCTATGCAATTAACATAAGAATGAACAGTAAGTGTATTTCTTATTTCCTGGGCACTAAATGGAATAGGTACGAATTCGTTCATTCACGTGAAATACAACTTTAAAATTATTTCAAGAACGTTGCCACGACGTCAACCCGACGTCGACAAAGCTAATTATTAACTTTGACATAAGCAAAGTTCACGACAATTTAGTGTGACACCGAGCGAAAAGTCAACACAGGTTTATTTTCTTTATTTCATGTTTATTAACCATCTTTTACGTTTTTTTACAAATGATAATTAATTTAAATTATATGATTTGATCAATAAAGGTCATTAAAGTGAACAAGTGTCTCGCCAGGTAAAGTAATCATTAAAGGCAAGTAATCTATATGATAAAAAAAACTCACACAATGCAAAGGAAACCAGTCAGAGAAAGACCTATAGAAACGAAGAATCTTGGGTCTTATTCATCG
Source organism: Hemaris fuciformis (assembly GCA_907164795.1). Taxonomy (NCBI): domain Eukaryota; kingdom Metazoa; phylum Arthropoda; class Insecta; order Lepidoptera; family Sphingidae; genus Hemaris; species Hemaris fuciformis. The sequence goes on along the minus strand of OU015432.1, from coordinate 19,481,553 downwards.
AAGAAATCATTAAAAAAATAACCCTATACTTAGGTTTCCACTGATTATGTAGTAAAATATCAATATTTCAATATTTTTTATCAAAATACAATTAAATAAAGCTTTAGAATAAACTATCTAAAATTGATACTTCATCTGCACTATTTATTTCAGACTACGAAGCAAATTTAATGTTAATTAATTAACTGCGGTCGTTTTCAAACAAACTATTTGGTCATTAATTAAACGAATCCAATCATAATCCAAATAAATTGTTAATATGAAAATGAATTTATTTGCTTCCATAAAATAATGTGTTCAATTAAAACCACGTTGGAAATTTTAGAACGTAATTTTAATCATTCGTTCAAAGGTCTGCTAGTTTCACTCGCCAATTCCATCATAACCATGGCCATCAGCATTATCTTTTATGACTTTTATTATCTTAGGGACATCAAAAACTACGAGAAGTTTATCCACACATAGATAATAGAGAGAAGAAATATTAGTGGATCGGACAAACATTTGTCTCCGAGGAAATAGTAATGCGGGCATCGGACTCAGCGCCTTTCGCTTCGCAGCCTGGCCTCTAACCAACTCCACCACGGAAATGGTAATAAAAACCACCATTTGCCTTAGAAAACCGAATGAAAGTGAAACCGTTTCCGGTAAACAACAGAACTTATCACGAAACTGATGATACCGTTATACGTTTTATGCAAATGTCTCCAAATCATTGTTTACACCAACGCGCGAGTTTCACTTTCTCAAATTAATTGCTGCGTATCACAGGGTCAACGCACTCCGCGCCAACGTCACTCATTAACCGAATTATCTCGAGACCATTCCATAAGTCGGGGAAGTTATGGAGGTCGTGGTCTAGCGGAACGATGCTCGAGAGCTTCTTGCACGAGTTATAATAGAAATTGCGACAATCACAAACCTAAATCAATCTTTGCTCTTTTCTCTCTATAGTCTATACAAATCAAGTTTCCGAGTGTTGTTACTAAATGTTATCGACATTAACTACTTCACTCCAATAGTTATCCTAATTCTTTGCCAAGCCTGCTACAAATTAAAAACACAAAGAGTCAAACCAAAGAATTGTCATGTATTATTCAACAAGATATTAGAATTAAAATCCGTCTTAGAACATCTTTTAAAGCTACAGATTTTAATACAGCACAATTGTTTACTTTTCTCCTTCTAATAGTCGGCTAAGTTACAATTAAATTATGCCGAATTCTTAAATTCAATTCTATTCGTATTCTAAACGGTTTTAAAGGATAATTGTTTAAACCGATCTCAGTGGAAAGTTCGTAATATTTTTAATCCACCTTCATTGGTAAGGCAATGTATTTGAATTTATAAACAATTCATAAGGTTTTTGTGAAAATATTTTTAACTTCTGTTACTACAAAACAAGGATATTTTGGGTTGGGAATCTAGATCGTTAGTTAACTAACGAGAACTACTTAAGTACGCTCACTACTCAATATGCACCGTATCTAACAACATTTGTCCCAATGCACTATTTCTTAACATTGCGAGTTGGTAAAACCCTATACAAGTCACATTAAAAGACTGTTCGTAAAACACGAACATTGCTTGAAATTGACAAATGAATTAGAATGAAAATGCAATATTGTAAATTTATGTCAGACTTGAATTAAATAATTGTGCCACTGGTCGAATCATCACTCTCAACACCACTGAGTTTCCAACCAATTATAACTCGTAATTAAATATAGCCCCTGTTCCTTAATCAGGTTAGATAAATAATGGGCTTTTAAATACGCTAATTCGCACAACCGAAATAACTTATATTCATTAAAATACACAATTATCATAAATTAATGTTTGAAATAATCAATTTTAGTAGAAAGTAACAGTCATCTACGCACAACTTTGACCAAGAAAGCGAAGCTTTTAAGCAGACGCAATTTTGCAAATTCCAAATCTCGCCGAAGTTGAATTGAATAAATATTTACAAAGCACCTGGCTGTTTCCAGGACGCGGCCCATCCGACCGTTAGGCTCAGAAGAGCCCATAATCACTTGTTGAGTCGATTCTGAACGGGGCTTAAACGCATTACCGTTGCTGGCGTCGGCTCAAAAACTCACCGTCTTTCATGCTTCCAATTTCATTACATCTTTATAATTCTTAGATAAAATTTTATGTATTTATGTGGACTGAGATGGAAAAGTTATCCTTAGCATTATGATTTAATTATTTATTTTAAATGTATCAGCAGTAAGAAGTATCTACAGACAAAAAAGAATTACAGTGCCGCTCAAAAAAGTGCGTCATAAATATAATTTTGGCTACAGGGATAATAAGCATATCAGTTTAACTTATTATTGATATTTAACAATAAGTTTTTAAAATATATTCAACAATGTCACGTGGTTGACAAAGCATGCTACGTATGCAGGAACGTGACCATTAATTCGTAAATTCCAGCTCCAGTGATTAAATTGACATTAGGAGATACACGAAGCGGCCGTGACACCGCCATGTCGCGCCGATTCACCACACAAGTGGACCGACGCTCTGAACCAATTACCCGCATTAACTTCTCTTACGTGGACTTGGTTTTAAAATACCACCGCACACCATCTAAATGAATGTGATTTTTAAGCCAACCATAGCATTGAGAGTGATATTAGTGAGTGTTACTGTACTCTAATAGGCCTAAACCGCAAATTTCTTTTCCAAGAACTACTAACTACAAATGTATGTGCCTAGTATAGTTATTTACATTTGGAATAGAAAAAGAAAACTGCAGAATGAGCTTGCCAAGCTCAAAATTGTCCTGCACCAAGTAATTATAATAACAATTTGTTGGTTCTCCATTATTCATAGGCATTAACTATACTAAAGTATTCATAGTGATGTTTTTTCCTAAAGAACTTTATGAATCTGGAATAAATTTATTCAAATTCATTTTATTCTGTAAAAAATACGTGAATAAAAATATTTCTTTACAAAATAACAACTAGTACGATCACATATCGTGTAATTTATGGGTTTGTTTACGGCGACAATGTGATATACAAATCCTTGTATCATTACATTATATGTCTACAGGTCTCACAAACATTACAGTTACCAAGAATTCTATCATTACAAACTTCTTAACAAATACTTCTTAAAGAAATTAATCAAAAACATAAAAATACTTTTTCCTTAGGCCGTGCCGTTTATGAAAGGAAATTAAAAGGCCATTTGTTCTGGGTGATTGCGGGGAGACGTGTATCCGTGTAAACAAGGGCGGGGACTATATTATTATCATTTCGCGTGAAAAGAGGATTAAACAAAGCGATACTCGGACGTGACCCATATTAATTATGGAGACAGTGTGGGGACAGGGCGTCACGTGTCAAATGTGTCGGCTCGTTGTTTGATTTAGTAAATCTGAATATGTTTGATGTCATACGCGAAAAGCTAACAATACGAAGAGTATTTAGATAAAGAGTGAATTTAAAAATATATTGTAATTAAATAATTAGAGTCAAAGAGAATCGTACACTTCTAATAAACGCTTACTAGAAATACGATGTCCATTTCCACGGAAGACATTTAGTTCGTTATTCTGAAACCTGATATATAAAATCACACATAAATAAGTAAGTTTGCCTAAACCTAAAAGACCGCGCGCCTGCGCGGTTTGGAATCTCGGCAGTCGCATGTTCAAACCCCAGGCACACACCTCTGACTTTTCGAAGCTATGAGTGCATTCACAATGAATCCTCAGTTACTTTAACGGTGAAGGAAAACATCGTGATGAAACCAGCACACCAAAAAGTTCTTAGGAATTTCTTAGGTGTCTAGTCCGCCAACCCGCACTAAGCCAGCGTGATGGACGAAGCCTAAACCCTCGCACTTGTAGAGAAGGTCCGTGCCCCAGTATGACGTAAATGGGCACATAAATAAATGAAAGATGATGACACATAAATAAATGAAACTGCCGAAATAAGAATACATATATTATTCACCGTATGGTAAATTGAAATATTATGAGGAGTTTAACGGTCCCATGTTTATGTGACAAACGTTTTCTCAGGACAAAAAATTTGCTTACCTATTTTAAAACTATCTTCTAGCCACGTGGACGTGCATTATAATGATTGTCGCATAATGATGGCGTTTCGGAATGACCTAACACGACTATCCACTGAGAAGTAAAGCGCAGACAATCTCGTTAGTGGCATTTACATAAACACCTGAACGGTACCGAGCTTCAGGCCGACTAATGCGACTGTTACACGCGCCATTGGTGCGATCTGATTTACCGCATTACGTGTACACTTTGCCACAATTCAGCACAACTGCATCGATGAATGGTAAAGATACACCTCAAGTCTATATGGACTTTAGTGAAAATTTTACTTGTGAATGATATTAAACATTACATACACATATACGTAAGTCATGATGGCCTCGAGGTTCAGGCACGCGGTCGAGAATCTCGACGGTCGCAGGTTCAAACCCCAGGCACACACCTTTGACTTTTCGTAGTTATGTGTGTATTCACAATGAATTATCACTTGTTTTAACGGTGAAGGAAAACACCGTGATAAAACCTGCACACCTAAAAAGTTCTTAGGAATTTCTTAGGTGTGGAGTCCGCCAACCCGCACTAGGCCAGCGTGGTGGACTAAGGCCTCATTCCTCTCAGTTGTAAAGAAGGTCCGTGACAGGCAGTAGGACGTATTTGGGCTGTTGATGATGGTGATGATGATGACACATATGAAAATAGATTGTGCATTGGTAACAAGTATATAAAAAGTCACAAAACTTAACTGCAATCTGATATGACAATCAACCTTTATTACAGCCTATTGTGAATTCAAGTTTACATGTTTATATGCGTCAAAATTCTAATATAAAAATAATCCTTTAAAACTCATCTCATTAACTACCATCTAATTATAATTTACCGTCATATAAAAACCTTAAAGTGAATTAAATTTATATCTCTAATAAACGCATTTTAAACATTGGTTTAAACTTTGAGGAAAACTTTTTCCTGACGCATAAAGTGTAGACAAGTTAAAAAAAATAACATTGGATTTCACTATTTTCTTACATAGCATATTTGGAAACAAACTATGGCGATCCGATATATTCTTACAGCAAATTATCGTAAATATAGTGCTTTCAATGCAAGTCGCGTGACAAATCATAGAAATATTATGTACCTACAAAATAGTCATTCGTGAAATGATATCAGTTCGCGTAATAAGTCGTATCGTGCCGGTATGTGTGTAATTGCTCTATTGTATCGTGACGTAATGTAAAAAATACTTGGAAAAATGTATTTTATTGTTTTATACTTATACTTCAGTCGACACAAAAATTCCGTCCGGTCTAAGCTGTATGTTTACTAGCTGATCCTGTAACTGGACTACTCACATTGTGAAATTTCATGTCAAATCTTTGATCCATACGCGTATAGCCCTAATTCTACTACAAAAAATGTAATTTCCCTTTCTCACATTTGATTATGGCTGGTTCCGTAATACACTGAGACCACTGTACAGTGCTCATATTGGGAAAATATTCGTTCCGTTATAGGCTGACAGTATAATGATTTGGTGATCTAGGAAAATATATGACGTCATGAATTATAGTCGGAATTTTAGTACTGTGAGTTTTGAGATGAGGTGCTCTCAATGCTTTGATCACGTGATCAATTGTCTCCAAAAATAACATGACATGGCATGTCAGATGACTCTCGTACAATAACGTAATAAAAAACATTTTGTTATAAAAATCAGTAGACACATATGTTGAGCTTAAAAAAATAATTTAAAAATTAATAAATGTTAATGTGAGCAAAGGAAGCGGTTCCTCGGTTGCGAATGTTGGATATTAATGGCATTAGTTTAAAAAAAACTTTATAACTGAAATTATATTACAAAGAATGTGCAATAAGCATGGAGCGCCGTTCCAAACGACAAGAAGTTTTAGAAAAATTACACTGCAGTGCCATTTGGTGCAACTCTCTGCGTTTTAGAATTACGTCTAATATGGAAGCAATTTAAGAATTTGTCATAAAGTGTAAAGTAATATTATTTTCCAAATATTAGGTACAGCAACATTGATATGACGTCTAAAAGGTCGAAGTAGCTTAACAAGAGCTATACAAGTTGTAATAACTAATTACTCTATCCTAAACATTGTAATAAGTTTCCCTTAAAATAATACTTAGCTGACTTGACCGCGATTACCAGAAATTTCATATCAAAGATGGATGAATCGTCATATTATAATCATGATAAGACATAATTATACATTTTTTTACAAGTTATTTTACTTATTTGTTCCTATTTGACAACGTCGTATTATATCTATTTCATCATCATCATCATCATTAGCAGCCTAAGGAAGTCCACTGCTGAACATAGGCCTCCCCCAATGACTTCCATAGTGACCTGTTGGAGGCAGCCTGCATCCAGCGACGACCCGCGACCTTCACCAGGTCGTCGGACCATCTTGTGTGTGGACGTGCTACGCTGCGCTTTCCGGTACGTGGCCTCCACTCGAGAACCATCTATTTACTTCCATAATATTACAGAAATAATAAAAACATAAGAGGCACCCCTATACTCAATAAACTTTAGTCAATGGAGACCACGATTTTATTTAGCGAATACTGTTCAATTTTCAATTCAACAGTCAATTTGAATTTTAAACCTTCAGTTTTTCGAAAAAATGACATCGACTAGCGCTTGTATAGCCATCCCGAATATTCAGGCTTCACCGGCGGGCCTCGTGTAGTAGTGCTACCGAACTGAATTTGTTCAACAAAATTGTGGTCAGTTTTACTTTGCATGCCTTTGCCAACGTGAAAATGAAAATATCTTGTTTGAAAGCGGAATAAGTTTTTCGATATTTTGTGTAATATTGCTTGTCTTGACGGTAAGGAAGTTATTTATTAAGATTCTATAAATGCATGCAAAGGTGTTTAGTTACTGAAAATTAAAAAATAATCGTAATTTAATCGTTCATATACGTATGTATAGCACAATAAGATAAAGTCGGGAACCTTAATAATTGTTTTTTTAATACCCGGTAAAATCGAATAAAAATATCCTAATTATTCTAACAAATTTCAGGACCTGTAGTCACAAATTAAACATTAAGGCGTAATGACCACGAAAGGTCTTCAACATATATAACACTACTTCAAAACGTCCACGGAAGTATGCCGGGGAAGCCTCAGGTCATTTAGAAAGGTTTGTAGGCTACCTTTATTACACATTATACTACAATTTGATCGTTCTCGGACCAAAGGTAGCCTATTTCCCAACCCAATAGCGCAAAATGACCAATGAATTTGTTGAATTGTATGCTCGGGGTAAATTAGGGAACAATTTGTTTCATTGTTATGAGTTAATAATATCCGAATGCTCGATAGTCGCTAAACAAACAATAACCAAATAATCATAGAACGGATCACAGGTATCAGAAACTACAATAGACTTTTCGGACTCAAAAAAACCCAGACCGGTAACAAAATTTTAGGATCACACTAAAATCTGTCACGTTACGGTATAAATTGCCCCACGGAGATTTTCAAGCATTTACTTCAGACAGATTATAATTAAAATAATGAATTTTCTGAAAGACTCATTTGTCTTCGTCCCTGTAAACTAACATTCCATACTGTAATGTAATCCACATTATAAATAAATCAACCCAAAAACCTACGTGAGATAACAAAGCAAACTTTCGCAGTTGAAAATATCTGATCTATACAACACGACCTCGTATATTTTGTATTCAAATTTCTTAGACGATAAGATAAGAGGCACAGAGCTAAATGTCTAGTACGTCGCACGCTCCGGATGAAGCTCCGCCCAGCAAGGCGGCTAGCAATAACAAAATGAAACTATCCGGACGTGTGGCTCCGCAGTACACGCTTAGATAAAGCTATGTATCCGAACAAACTTCGTACCGTATGTTAACAAAGCAAGATTACGCCAATGCAGTAGACGATAAAAAATCATGCGCTTAGTAAACAACGTCGTAAAAACAACAGTATTAACATTTGATAACTAATTCAAACAACTACGAACTGTCTTTATAAGAGTACACTTTTAGTTTTGAAGTAGTTTTGCATTTCCAATTATGTTAGCGATGGAGCAAAACATAGGTAGGCTTAGAAATGTTGCACTTATAAAAGATTTTAACAAAAAACTCGTGAGTGTGTGACGTTCGCCAACCTATTAACTCGTCTTATCACCAGAAGAGCTCCATTTATAGTAGTGAGACGTATGAGAAGAGTTCAGTCATAAATTTAGAACAAAAAATGTAAAAAAATAATAAGACTCTGTATTTATAAAGCTAAACTTATAGCACTATTATTATTTACACAAAATTTCCGTCTAATACGACCATCCTGTTGAATTGTATGTCTTATACTCGTATAATATCTCCAAGCGAAAATACTTAGCGTTCAAAACGTAAGAGGTACCTACTCGTTATTAACGTGGCTGTCACTTAGGGCATTTCTCGTCAACATTATAATTTAAAATTTAAACGGAATGTTCACTAACGGTAGATCTAATTTTATTCAATTTATATTCAACAACGTGGGTTCCATCTGAAAACCAATGGCTTTCCGAAAGTTTTTGGTAAGCGCAATCAGTGGCTATTGGGACACAAAATCTGTCGATTTGTAGATGTTGGATTGGTGAATGAGTAAAGGAAACATTAGAACGTAAATGTGGGTAAATACATTTTTATTTATTATTTTTGTTATATTTTGTATTGAAACCAAATAATCTTAAATTGATTTATAAAAAAAAAGTTGTAACCCGTTTTCACTTCTATATACGGTTATAATTAGGTATATGTGTTACATATGAAACATGTAATACGTATGCATGTAACATGTAATATGTATTTTCGAAAAAAAAATTAAAAAATAATAATGAGTCCATTTTCATGCTATTTTAAAAATTAAATTCTAATTTTTATATAAGTACTTTAACAATTACCTGACAAACGTAACTTAATTTCCCATTAAGGCTTTTTTAGTACACTAGTATTTTGGTCGAGTGCCCAATATCAGTTTACAGCCGCCTAGGGACTACCGAACGTTTACTAGACACTGACCATGTCACTACACGCCACCACATCAGAATGGCATTGCAATAAAAATTTATTCAGCAAACTCGTATTGAATGATAAAGCGAAATTATTGAACAATATTATGATTTTGTTGTACGGGAATACAACGGTTAGATGCAGTAATGGCCTCGGGGTTTAGGCGCGGAGTCAACTCTCGACAATCTCGACAGTCGAGGGTTCAAATTCCAGGCAAACATCTCTGAACTTTCAAAGTTATGTGTATGCACATAAAAGTTCTTAGGAATTTATTAGAGTGTAGTCCGTCAATCCGCACTAGACCAGAGTAGTGAACTAAGGCCTAAACTCTCTAAGTGGTAGATGATACCTATGCCCAGCAGTGGGACGTATATTGGCTTATGATGATGACAAACCATTGTCATCATCATACGTTGACTTTCAGACGATTGTTGACTTGGATAATTAGTTCTGTCAATAGCTTTTGCAGCATGAGATGTTAACCTAATTTATCAACGGTACATGGAAATAGCTATGTTATAAGTTACACAGACTTAGCATTAGCCGTTTCATCCATTTATCCGTTTCAGAGACTAGAATAACTGCATGCAAAGCTCGGCCAAAACGCTGACAGTCAAATCCGCGATTCACTACGAACTATCAAGACTGTCGTTGCATACGAACTTATAACAGAACAACGTGCATAGCTGCCAATTGCTTTACGTTTGGCAACGTTCTATCAAGTACCAACGGGATGCATTCAAAAAGCAACTTTATTCCTTTAGGCTAGAGTATAACATTGCGGAAACCAGGAGATATACAGGCTGTTGCTGCTGCCAAATGGCTGGAGTAATTTTTGTTTACCCAGTTTTTAGTGCAGAAAAACTTTTTGAACGAGGCAATTGATTTAACTTTTAGTTAAATAAACGAGGGTTTTTTTTCATTATTTAATGCGGAAGAAAACCGTCGAGAAGCACCCGTTTGCTGTTATGAAAATACTCAATATTATCTGAAAGAATATTTATCGAATGTTGTGTACAGAATTTTGGCAAAATGTAAATACTATAGGGCTTTTTGTTTGTTTTCTATTCTATATTCAAGTTCTTTACTACGTATAGCTACGAAAAGAGAAGGTACCTTCATTAAAATCTAATGTAATAAGGCAATACAACTTTCTTAAAATCTCATTAAGGATTGAAGCGGAGACAAAAGCCGCGACCGCGTATAATTTAATATTGGAACAATTAGTATTCAAATACAATGGCGTATGAATACGAACCATGAATAATGGAATAAACATATTTGAACGTTGCTTAAGATGTTCGAATTAATTAACGTTAAACTCGTAAGGCTACGTTTAATAATATGAAATTTTCAGAAGGAAAGGATAATTAACATTTACGTCAGAAGAAAGAGAGCAAACAAGAAAATGATCAAAGTTGCTTGATAAGCTTTTACATATTTAAAGGATTTTGATTTCTGAGTATGTTCTTATTTTTGACATGTAACTGTTACAATTTTTCATATAATTATACCAACCAAGCTGTGGGTCATTTAAAGGCTTTATAAAAGGAGAACTTCGAAACGATAAGTATAGTCGCTGTTAAAGACATGATAATATTTTTGTTTCAATTGATTTGACGAGTGATTAGCCTTAAGGCTAGGAAGTCAGATCTCCAGCCAAAAAAAAATTGCTATTTTTAACCCCGCATTGACCAATATTTGTGTGACCTACAAACATTATTCCGGGGTAGGCGTCTGTTCATCACTAATGATATAGCGAAAAACAAGCGTTAGGGACACTGGCTTCAAAGCGTTTGCGTTCTTTTAAATAAATGACCAAAAACAAATAAAAAATTAAATGAATTGAATAACTGGCGGCAACACAAATGACAAATGACGCTCCAATAAAACGTCACACAAGCTGAAATGGCGATGGTGAAATTTTCATACAATAGTAGCTGTCATCAATCTATGTCGGTAATGCTACCGATTAAACGTTGAACATTGACCATACATACATAACCTCACGCCTGTACATATTTCCCGAAATCGAATTCGAATTCTGTACATTCTTCAGTTCACTCATCAGTTTTACGTTCAGTTCGGTCGTTACAGTCAGTCCCACTACTATACTATATTACCAATTCATTGACGTTTTTTCGACACTTTTCAAGACTTCTAGCTTTTGTTATTAAGCTTTTAATGAAAAACCCAATATTATGCCTGACCCGTGAATCGGACCCGGGGCCTGTATATCGCACTGTACTTATATGAGCATCCAGACCACAAGACAGTCATTGAACATTGAACATACTGTAAAATATTAGTCAATTATCATTAAATCAGCTTAAATCTTCCTATTGCTTGCACTTCTTTAAAATTATACATCCAACGGCCATATAGTTTTGATCACTTATTATAGATACACGTTTTGTGTTGGATATAAAAAACTATGTGAAAGATTCGATCACATAAACGGACCTGAAATAAATATTTGTAAACCAGCATTTGTATCTTTGTGGAAACCAAATGCGACTTGTATTTTCACAGACCAGTGTCTAACAAACTATTCCACGAACTATACTAAAGAAATAATATGATTACAATACTCGTATAGGCATAGGACAGGTTGTGATTATATATAATCGACTTTTAACACTCCCCTCTATCCTTTCCTCTCTTTTTTAATGGTAATAATCATAATTACACATTATTATGCGAGTCGCTTGCCTTTTCAGAAGAAATATCATCTAACTAGTTGCTGTCCATACGCTAGGGAAATATCGGCCAGTCTCCAGGGTAGCAAACAGTTTTAATTAACTCTCCTTATTACCTCGCCAGGCCTGTGCAAGGGTAAATGTAGACATAAATTTAATTCTATTTACCCTAATCTCAAGACGCATAAAGCCGCTTGAAATGTGAAGAATATAATTTAACGTTTATAAACACAGGAACAAGGGGAGGCGTAAGGATTCCCCTTCACTTCCGCATTGCGTCTCGGTATTAAAGTTTTAATCGTCGCTGTGTATCTAAGTTACGGTACGTTTGCGACCGGCCGAAGAATAAATGAGATAATTTCGCGGTAAATATCGACGTAATTAGATTTTATGCGCAAGTGTGATGAATTAATAAAAAAATTACTGCTAACGTTGGTGAAGTATGGCCACGAACAGTACCTGGAAATAAACGAAAAGAACATTAATTTTCATTCCAAAAAAGTAATCTGCAGGATAGTAGGATATAAAGATGTTGGTGATAAATATACCATCGTCATTTAATGACTGTTGCAAAACACTAACATGTTACGAATAGCGTAGTTATCAAATTTAACTATTATTATATTGAGTCTAGTAGTAATTTTTTATTTTTGTTTTGTGTAATATGTCCATGGTGTACAATAAAGTGTTTATAAATAAAATAAATAAATAAGTAATATTGTACGTAAATCTCCATCCACAAACCCTCACTTTGTTCGTTTCGCGTAGGCTTAAATGACATCTTCTCATATTTCCTTGTGGAGGCCAATATTTTGTACCCATAATATTTTCATCTATAGTTACGCTTCAATCGTTAATACCAGTCTTACATTTTTCATTAACATTCCTCAAGGCGTCAAGCAAACGACACACTAAATGTATCATTCACGTCTTGAATAAGACTCTATTTATATTTCAGAGTATCTTACGTGCGCCTTTAAAAGCCGGTGCCTATTGTAGCAGGAACTCCGCAACTCAACGTATTATAGACAAGGAAAATGGAAACTTGAATTAGTAAAATAACTTTCTTAGAAGCCACGAGATGCGACGTCGCAAGTTACGTACTCAAATAAAGCTGAAATGTATTAAGTTTACGCTACCGTATTACAGTATAAAATGCAAGAACATATGAAAGACATTCCGCTTACTAAGAGGTTTTTACGAGAACAAATTCTACGAACCCAAAAACAACATACAAAGAACCCACGCTAACTTTGTTTGCATGTCGGCGAAATATCCGGAACTACGGAAGTGATTCTAAAAAATCTTACACAACGATCTGATTATAATCGGCTAAATTTTGTTTTTATTATTGATTACTTCCCCTTACAAGTGATTTCATAACATATTTTCTATAGGCGTAATTATTTACGGTATATTCTTTAATAAGAATTTAGTCTTACACAATTATTTTAACACATTGGTAATACCTTTAACCCAACTTTCTCCTTAATCCAGAAAAACGAAAATCAACTTTCAATTTGTTTTCTGGAACATACTCGTACATCTGGCATAATATTTTACTTTGACTTTAAAGATATCGTAACCGCTGGTACGTTTTGTTAGATACGGAATATATTAAAGTCTTATGTTTATGCACCGTAAAAGCATGCGAGCCCAACACGGCTAATGCTGAAAAGCTCAGGTAGTAAAACAGCATACTTTTAAGTCCATACTGATTCCCAAGCGGCCAGGAGTTTTACGCTTGCCTAAGTACGGAGTGGTGTGGAAATCTTATATGATGTTTCGTAACGTCCAAATTCTGTAATCGACACAGACATGCCGACTTGGAGAGCATCGATTTATATGACGTTACAATTTTACAGAACTAGTGAGATACAATTTAACCAAGACTCAAATCAAATGGACTTAACTCGCAGTATTTTACTGCTCGTCTAATTTATATACGACTTTAAATCTATACAAATAAATAAAATTGAAGTGTCTGTTTGTAACATTGAAATAACCGCTTGTTAATATATATACGGTACATATACCAAAATAACGTTTTTTTACAATTTTATATATCATAATAACGTTTTTTACAATTTTTGTCTGTCTGTCTGTTTGTTCCGGCTAATGTCTGAAACGGGTGGACCAATTTTAAAGGGACTTTCACTGGCAGATAGCTAATGTAATAAGGAATAACTTAGGCTAAAAAAAATCGTCTGTTAGGCGGAAGGAAGTTCGCCGGGTCAGTTAGTTTTAAATAACTTTAAGCTGTCTTTCTAATAAAGGATATACGAGTAAACATATCAGTTTCAGATTGGCTCGCGCTGGTTTTACGCAATGCAGAGTGGCTGCTGCGAGTGCGTTGCGGTCCGATAATTCAAACAAAACTGCCAACATGATATACGAACGCGAACCGAAAAGCAATCGACTACAAACTGCGTTGAATAAAATATTCGGACGATCCCCGAGAATGGCTGTTAACTTCGTTTGCTTTTTTGGTACCCGAATTCTGTTTGAGGGGTGTTTGGGGTTGTAAAGAAGTTTTATGGTTACATACGTCAAGCTTATGTTTAGTTTATACATGTGTATGAGATACATGTGTATATGAAAATAAAAGGAGTTTAGTTATTTCATTGAATTGCTAAAAAACCTTTCGAGGTGCTTCAAAATTGACACAGCTATACAGTGAGTTTCACAAAGCGTGGATTCGATTAACAAGACAATTTTTTTAGTTATTTGTAAAACTACATTGTAGTCAGCAATAAAAAATTCAAAGAAAAACATATTTTAGTCCATACAGATTCCAGGAACAGTTTATTGAAGTAATTTCATTCAAGCGGAACATTTCACAACCGTGGCATTCTTCAAACATTCCCAACTTCGCGTAAAAAATCCAATGCAATATCAAATTGTTTTTAAATCCAAGCATGCTGAAACACTGTAACCCAATAAACTGAATTTCAAGATGTTAAAGAGAACAATAGAGTATTCAACTACTCAAGTTGAAATTTTACTCAATACTTGGAAAACGCGCACGAGATTTTTAAAGTGGTGCGTTTTGGTCGCTATTGTTGCATAAGTTTGTTCAGTTCGCTCCAATTCAAGGCGACATGTCCTACATCCCCAGTTGGCTCGGAATGAAAACAAAATCTGCGTAATCTGTTTTGAACTTAAAACGAATGGCGTCCACAACGTAATTTCAGCAAAATGTTACGTGAAGAAGTAGTTGAGTTCATGTACGTTGAAAAAATAAGACCTGATAAATATAGTAGGATACGAGTATTTACTGGACCGTTTTTAAATTATATTGCTAGGTTATGACCACCAGACGGTTGAATAAAATTTTATTAAGCTATTTCTAGATTCGCAAATGAGTCTTCATATTTTTCATTTTTATTTTAACAGTGAAAAAAATATAATATCTGACTGTTCTAGCCGTAGGCTCGGTGTCGAATCTAAAAAAAACAAGTTTTTTTTTCTCATTTAATTGCTTAAGATATTAGAGAAATTACTAATCTCTATTAAAAATACGTCAATCTACTTACACTAGACCAGCGACTTGCCTTACAATTTATCTTAATTATACTACAGGACTGACATTAT
The DNA here is from genome assembly GCA_907164795.1 of Hemaris fuciformis. Taxonomy (NCBI): domain Eukaryota; kingdom Metazoa; phylum Arthropoda; class Insecta; order Lepidoptera; family Sphingidae; genus Hemaris; species Hemaris fuciformis. The sequence goes on along the minus strand of OU015432.1, from coordinate 19,466,161 downwards.
TTAAAATCTTTATCGAAGATGAAAAATGAAATGATAACACGTACTCACAATATCAGTACGATTACACAACAATGTCCCAGTGATAGCATGCTATTATCATTCAACGAATACGGAAACCTTGCGAGCAATCAGTGAAAAACAACGTTACATGATCGAGAAAGCAAATCATCACATTGAAAATTATTCTTAGCATTCCACACGCAATATGTTAACTGATATTTGTTATATAAGCTTTGTTATTTTGTTTTAAATTACCGTTAATCATAATGTTTAAACAATCCTTTTATTCAACACGACATGCCACCTAATGAATCAATCAAGAAATATTAAGATAACTTGCAGTTAACCAAGCGTAACCTAGAGTATTTATTAACGATTTCATACGACGTACATATAATGTGAACAAGGCACGGAGCAGTTGCCTTTTAATACGTTTATTCATAATCACCGACGACCAAAAGTGGAATGAAATTAGCAATTTTTTAACGAAAATAAATATATTACATTGTTATGAATGTCAATTATATGGAACTAAATAGGTAATCATTTTTTTTTTTCAAGATTACTTTACCAAATGTAATAAGAAAAACATACGAGGGACATTAGTAATTGTGTCTGAACAATAAAATAAATTTTCTGACAATAACAACAATCACAAGTTTTACCGGCAACACAAGTTGTATCGGTTCTATTGAATTCATTCTAAGATTAAGTTTAATGACATAGAACTGTTTTAATATTACCAATGATCACAAATAAATTAACATTGAGCTCATCGCTAATTAAAACATTTACATCGACATTGAGACCGATATTACACCAGCAGTATACTGCGAAAATTGTCAGATAAACACGATTGGTCTTTACAAATATTTGCTTAGTACTTGGCATCGAACGTTCTCTTTTGCCCTTTAAACATTTACAACTATATAAAATATCAAATAGAGAGCAATAACTATATGATAGAGGCCTTTATCCGGTTTATTGGCGCAAATCGATTTCGGCAGAAGCACGGATTTCAGTTCTCCCACGGCGTCAAGTAATTGTGTGCACTGTGAGTTCCGGATTTTCGAAGATACAAGTCTATTTTGTGCAATAGTGGAAAATCGTATTCGAGGTTAGAATTCTCGTGTGTATGAATTTAAGAATGATTCTGAAAAATGAAACACGGTAAATTTAATATTTGACTTAATATTATCATATGAGATGCGAAATTACAACATACTACTTGCGCCGTGGTCTCATGGGCATATGAAAGAGCAATTCATGAAAAGATTGCAACGGATTTTATAGTTAGCCAAGCGAACTTACTATTGTACCGGATAAAACTACGAAAAGGCAGATCGTAGCTTTACACTCGTAGCGGGATCTACGAAATGCGCTGCTACAATGTTCGTAGCTAGTGCTACGTATTCGTAGCGCATCCAGCAGTCGTAAATCATATTTTAACCCAATTCGCAGCTAAGATTTAGTAGCTTGGCGACATTCAACAAATTGTAAGTTACTGGCGAAAAATAATATTTTTTTATAAAATAGTACGTGTAACTTTAGTACGTGACGACGTTTAAAGCGGTGTTGAGAGATCGCAAAATTTATAATTTGAGGTCATGAATCCCAACGGAATTTTGGGGGCTTTAAAATATACAGCATATTAAAATTTCCACTCAAACTTTCGTATTTAGGGGTTACCAAACACAATTAATAAAGTTACGGGGAGTCTAAAGTGACCGCAGTAACCGAAGATTGCGCGAAAATATTTTTAAATTATGCGTAAAAGTTAACAGTGAATACTAAAAACATTTAGAAGAACTTAATTTGTCTGATCCGTGGAATCATTTTTATAATTATGTAGCAAATTAATAGGGGAACAACTTCTACTATATTTTCAAATTTTCAATGTTTTGAATGTCGTATGCATTATCGTTAAATGTTAAAAGTCTTACTAATTTTAGCGTTTCAACATGATCTATGAAACGGGGAAGTGCTGTAAAAATTATCAGGCCTTCAGATAATAACAGTATGTAATTTCAGATACTAACAATATGTACATTTGATATTACCCATCAGAAGTAAATAAAAAAAAACACCGCCTACGTGCTAAACATTCTTTAACCTTGGATAATCGTGGTGAACTGACGCCTAACTCCTTTCAGTTGTTGACAAGGTCGGTGTCCAGCAATGAGGTGATATTGTATTTCTAGATAATACGAGTAGTATACCTATGTACATAATATTGAGTTTCTTACTTTCCTTTATGAGTTACACTGCTTGCAAAGTATGTATCAAGTATGCAAGCAGTGTACTTTAAAATGTTCATTGTACTTCTAAAGTAAGAGTATAACAAATGCCTACGGAATTTATAACAGTTAGCAGATTTAACCTCAAGACACACATGCAAATGAACGCGAATTTAAAATGACAAAATATGCAAAATGCACCCAGCCGGCTCGTATTTTTCCAAGCGCCCGCCATTCTCAACTGTAGGAAAAACTGTGCAAAACGTCACAAAACTTGAAAAAGGGTTTATAAGAGTTGATCTTTTGTGCGGGGCTATCAGCTCGCGTTTGTAACAAAACTTCATTATTTTAAAAGCGAGCGGCTTCGGACTCGCGGCAACACGTCGCTCATAATAGTCGTTCGCGAAGTCGTTTCCATTTCATCAAACAATATTTGCAAAGCCGGGTTCACCGATGCTTCAAAAAAACACAGTTTTATTTTTCTATTATTCAATCTATTCTGCTTTGGTCACAACCTGTTTTGTACTTGTTCTATCGCACATACGCATTTAAATATTCAAACGAAAAGTAATTATTTAAATTTGACAGGCCAGCTACTCGTATTCTTTTCTTCCGAGAGTAATCTGCAATTTTTTTAACGTGGAAGATGTCGCCTTTGCAAAGTATATATTAATGAATCGATTGGCAGGCTTTTGTTACATTACTGTATAAGAAAACATATGTGTAAACTTATGTTTATTTACGTATGTACGACATACATCCACACACAGTACGCCTTTATTCTTGATGGGCAGAGGTGATTCTCTACTCTCAAATTTCGCCAGCTGCTAAGTTACAATTTTCAATTTCCTTTTGGTAAATGCTTTGTAAATAGTCGACAAGTAAACTTGATGAAAAACAAACTTTTCAAGTGAATATTTTTATTTGCTAAGCCGACAATTTATCTTTTTAAAGACAATTTATCAAGCGAAGAAAATTGAGATTAATCGATGTTGCCTACTAAATTGTTTCAGATACAGTAACTTTTTCTTTTGTTTCTATTAGCACAGAAAATAAAAACGACATACTGGAAGGTTAATTTATCAAATTATTTTATTCTGTCTACTGTTATATTATCACATCGTAAGAAATTTCAATATGACTTATTTGTAATCTTTCATTATCACCACGTACTTGAGCTATTGTAGTTTGATGTATTTCCTTCCAAAAATACAATTTTTGGAGTTCAAATAATTATCATCTTTCCTTCTCTTATTCTATCCCATTTTGAACGATGGACAGATTAATGGATTGAGAAACATAAATATTAATAAATAACTATGAACACGTATGTACAATTAATTGAGTCGCTTGCTTTGCCGGTCCTATAAAATAAATTATCCACCATTTCCACTCGCTGCGACATTTCAATGGAAACAAACCACTGGGAGGGGAAAAATGCGCATAACTCCGCGACGTGACTCCAATGCAATTAGTGAGTGGAAGCTTTGTACCATTTCAATGTTGATATTCATAATGATCATTAAATTATTCCTCTTTTATTACTCGACTTTTATTATTATGTATAACCTGAATAAGTCAGTATTGAGATGATTTTAATTGGATTTAATTAATTCTTTTTAGTGGAAATCCGTAAATATGTTGTATGAGATCTTATTTGAGTGGTTTGAAACTGTGAGTGAACTGTGAGTACAATATATAAATTTACATTCTTTTCGAAATATTGACATACATACAATATTGGATTATCGTATGCATGGGTGGGTATGGAAATGGCAGATGGTTATTACGAGAATATCAAGAGCGTGTGTAACTGTACTTTTAAGTGACGCTTTGTAGTTAATTCCTTTACATAGATACATTCTATAACTTATATATATTTTATCTCTTAAATACCAAAAAATCTCATAAATAAATATCGAGGTATTCCACTTAAAGAAAAATCCTTTTTTTTTTATTATAAATGATCCCAGTTAGCAACTCTATGAATGTGGAAGGTAAATACAACAGCTCATACAATAGTAATTCATAATAGCACAGACTAGTTCCCTCGGGAGCGGCTATTTGTCAAGCGTAAACATCGTGTCCGCTTATTGTGCCCCAGTAGAAAACTGACGACGTTTGTACTTTGCGAGTTTCTATCATAGCTTTGATTTTTGTATAACTTGGCACTGTGACAGCCCGTCGTGATTTAACACAAATATACTAATAAATTGCCATGTATTTTCCTCAAAACACGTAGACTTGAAAAACAATTCTACTTTATTTTAATTTTTGACATATCCTTGAAGCTAACGTCTCAGCTTATAGGCTAATTCCGTTGTCGTTTTATTGAATTTTTCAGCAGATATATTGCTCATTGTTATTCGATATTCCTTTGCTGCTGATAGGCTCACGTCAATTACGCAATATAAAATCTGATCGATAGACAATTATTGGAGAAATGTCCGGCTTCATAGCTTTATTTTAATTCGAACTTAACACCATTGAATTGGCCTCGCGCATTGTTATACTAAATAAACTATCACTAACGAACGTAAAGTAATTTAATAAATAATAATACTTGAACTTTTTCACAACTTCTATATCACTTCTATATAAAAATAAGTAATTAATAAAATATTTAACAAAAATGAGTAAGGTAAGAAAACTGCTTACTTTATTATATACAGTAAATAATCTACTTTATAAAGATTCCACACATCCCCAACACATAAGTATTAAATTAACGTGAAATCGAGTAAACCGTCTAAATTCTGATGAATCCCGGGAATAGAACGACGACGACAGATCGTCTTTTATCGGATCTCATCACATCATCTAAAGTGGAAAAATGCGATTAGTATGCAGGAGCGGTTAACAGTCTAGACGAGTAGAGCCTGACTTTATTTCCAACTTGTGCTGTGCTAAATTCTTTTTAAAATACGTGAAGTTTTCGCTGGCTCACGTTTTACTAGAAAAACAAAAATATACGTCTATATTTTTGTGATAGTATTATGCATAACCAACGGAATAAAATTGATAAATAAAGTTTGACTTCGTGTGTCACGTTGTTTGATCAATCAATATGAATTTACATAATCCAGATTTGAATATATTTGAATGAAAAAGGTTTAGGGCCTATTGCCATTTTCCGAGCACATATTCAGACTCTGTTCTGCCACTGAGCATGTTCTAAGAAAAATCTTTTTTCCAGTTTCCAGTTCCGGTTGTCTATTCAGGCTGGCATGGACGAAAAAACTTAAAGTATTTAATCGTACGTGAAGTCTTTATCGTTACTTGCACGATAGCAATTGATCTATTAACAATTTAAAGCCACTCGCGGCGAAATTGAGTTATATTACCTGGCAGTAGTCGTAAACATTGTAATTTAATTCCGAATATGAAGCGACCGTATAGATATATATTTCGATAAGACATTAAAATGCTCAACGCATTAAATATAATTTTAGGTATGAAAATAATAATTGATTTTAACATAAAGATTTATTCGACCACGGATCGTAACAAACATAATTTGACATGACATTTAACATGAATTTGAAATAACAAAATGTTAACATTAATGAGCGTGAATTTAAAACACAAGACAAGCGTTGACGTTCGGACAGAGCTTCCGCACTGTAGACCGGCCGATGAGTGCGTGCCTGATGCTCAGCGGCGCCCGTTATATAGGCAGCCGACGTGATGTCATCGTGAGGTCGTCCTCAGCTACCCTCAAATTGATTTTATTCCTAACAATATATTTATCTTCTGTACTTATACTGCTCTTCATAAAAACTACAATTACGTTAGTTGATGAAACCGATATTATCTAATCCACTTACAATGAAATCCATTTGAATGAAACTAATTCCTCCACAGAAAATTAAATGGTTGTAATCAAGCAATAAAAACGAAATACTACACACTAAGTCAAATGCAGAAACGAAATTTGAAGACGAAAAAATATATGATCGCAAAATGTATAAACGGTAACAACACGAAACCGAATTTATAATTAATTGCTGTGACAATAACTAATATGGCGTGACAATGGATAAAAGCAAATAAATGCTTGTCAGTGAAAATCTACCAAACCGTTGTGCCGTGACTGGAGCTACATTAGAATTAATCAGGAATTAGTGCAAGGCGAATTGCTTGACGTACGCTTTGGGCCAATTTAGTGTGAAAACATGTGGTGTGCCGGCCTAATGGGTTGACAATTGCCGCGACGACGTCACTTCGAAATTCTAATTCTCAACTTTCTAGTCAGTCACACTAATTTCAATGTTGAGGGTGAAATATATAAACGATAAAATAAGTGTTTTACTACAAAACTTATAAAAAAGGAAATTTTATATGTAGGTAATGTTAAAAACAATTATATTTTTAAAATGTAATTAAAGGGGATGCACAATACAATATATGTATCTGTTATTGTTTAAATATTTTATTTCTATTTCACAATTACCGTTCACAATTCGTTGCCGTTTCTCTAGATACTATATTTGGGCCGTCTTTCATTTACCGACAGGTGCTAGATATACATTTTTTTATTTTATAATAGCGTTTTATAACCAATAACCATGCAATACATAATAAAACTATAGCACTTACAATACAATGCGTACTAGCACAATATCGCTACAAATTATCTTAAATAACAAGGATCCTCTATATACTTCCTTAAACCCAGCACACACTAACACAAATTTAGGTCAGTCTCCAAACTCGCCATTCTTGGCATGAAACATTTTTTCCATGCCATATTGCTCTTTTTAATGAGGACATAAAATTAAATTATGCCATACGTTCAGATCGCGTGACAACTTTCCAAATTTTACTATGTGCTCTATAGGAACGCATAATAAACGTTATAATCGGATCTGAGATAAGAAAATCACGACACATTTATGATTAGTTCACTGTATATACGGTGCTGAGCACCTGTTGGTTTACACACGCAATACGACGCTGTATAGGAGTGCAACCACGCAATGGACGGATTTGAGCGGCATTGTGAACAACACTTGATGCCATTGTTAAAACATAAGATGAATTCGTGAAATTCCACTGTTTTGGTGATGTAATTCTCGTATTTAGCTGAAACCTACCGTAGTAGGCAGGCCGCGTGGGATTAACAGGTGTGAGGTGAATGGAATATGAAGCAATACAGCAATGTGGTCACTTTCCAGTCGTTAACTTAAACTTCAGATACGCTTAAGATCTAAGGAAGAACCACTCGTAAAGAACATTCTTCCTGTCCTAAATAAAGAAATGAATATTTTAATAAAAAATAATTCATAAGGAGCAAATCTATTGGATAAATATATTTTGATATAAACGTCGCGTGTCACGACGACGTGACACGGTGTCGCGGCGATTCTCGCCTACGGGGACGCAACCTTCGCTTCGACGAAGTTCATTCATGTCAACTGCGGGTCAACGCCTCGACTTCTCCAACGTTCGATAAACAGGAGAACGTGTTTCCACTTTTCATTTCACACGATTTATTACCGCGTCAGTTTTGAACGTATCATTGAATATGAAAAAAATTACTAAACGAGGAATTTTTTATTCGACGAATTTACATTTTACGGTCGTGGGTGCTCACTTGCCTTTGCAAAGTACCTTCGCCGTATGACTTTCCTCAGTGGTGTAACATCAATTACAATTACATGCTAATTTGATGGCGTGCATTTCGGTGTAGTCGGACAGAGCGTTCAGTTTTAAGTGATGAAGGTGTGGTTCAACCTGCCATGTGTCCTGATTACTCGGTGGCTAATGGATTATGATTTTATCTTTCAATCGAGATATTGTGATATATTGATGTTATTGTGATAGCTATGTACAATATAAAACAGTAGGCTGTATTAGAAAAAAAAAGGATTGTCATGTTCGTATTTTACACATGCAACAATTTATGTTAGCTGTTATTTTTTGGACAGTCTGTATAATAAATATTAAACTGATGTTCGCGTTATACTCTACCACAAAATGGGACAGAGCGGTATACAAATATGGCATTATTATTTTATTTAACTTCATCATCAGCCCATATACGTCCCACTGCTGGGCACGGGCCTCCTCTACAACTGAGAGGGTTTAGGCCTTAGTCCACCACGCTGGCCTAGTGCGGGTTGGCGGACTACACACCTAAGAAATTCCTAAGAACTTTTTAGGTGTGCAGGTTTTATCACGATGTTTTCCTTCACCGTTAAAGTACGTGATAATTCAATGTGTGTGAATACACACATAACTTGGAAAAGTCAGAGGTGTGTGCCTGAGGTTTGAACCCGCGACCGTCGAGATTCTCGACCGCGTGCCTAAACCTCGAGGCCATCACGGCTTAACTCATTGTATTTAACTTACATACGAGTAACTGCGTGGTTTTGTAACTAACGGTAATGTGTAGCATGCCATGAAAAGTCGTTAACATTATTTTAATCCAGCAGGTTTAATCTGGATAAGCAGCTAAAAACATATTGTAAATAGAGTATCCATCGTTTTACCCATTATATTGAAACTAGTTGTATGGCCCCGCTCCACTCGAACAGAATTTTAATAATGAAAAATGTCCTCTATTCTTTCCCTATTTCAGATCCGTCCATATTACATCATCCAAATGCATACGTACTGTATGTTTTGTGTTTATTATTTTCGAACTTTTAACCGCAGCTATACTTGCATAATTATGGGTTTTCACATCCAATGACATAATAGAATCGCTTAGGCACCAAACTTCTCGGGATAGAAGTAGCGTATAGCCGTCTCCAGAGACCCTGCATGAGATAAAAATTCTACCCAAACTACAGAAACAATAGTTTCCGTGAAAGCATAAATGCAAATTTACTTTCGCACTAATAATATTAGCAAGGAATTACTATTACTTTTCGCATAAATTGTAACAAGCAGGCGTTGAGTAGCCATTAGCCGGCCACTTTAGGCGAATGTTTTTTTCCACGTCATACAAAAAATCCGAATTTTAATACCGTAATGTCGCGTGGTGAAAACAAATACTGAAGGAATGTCGTTGATTTTTACTTACTACGCGTTAATACGGAACGCCTAATATTTCTTAGCACGCAATGTTGCGAGCACGACTGGCCAGGCGCTAGCAACATTACTATACACGAAATAAACATTTTAACTGCAATCTGTTGTAAAATAAAAAATCTTTTTCTTCAAGCGTAAACATTGCTAAGTATGTATCTGAAGGTGTTTTAATGTTTCTCATTCATAAGTAATCTCATTAGTCTCGCGGAACAAAGTGGGTCCTGATATCTAGATCTATGCATGGATTCTCAGTCGGAAAAGGTAATAGAAGGTTTTTTCATTAGAAAAAAATAACTTTTACTAGCAACACTTAGTTTGGAAATGTCCTAAAGAAAACAATTATACCTGCACACAATATCGTATTGTGCAAGTTCAAGTGTTAATGATGACCGTAGAATTTATTAGAATGTTTATCCGTCTCCTTTTTTGAAACTATCCAAGTGCATAAATTGGTCCCATCTACTATTGCATATTAACATTAAATATGGTAAATAAATAAATACGCCCAACTGTCACATACATACATAGTTCTGACCCAATACTAAGATAACAGTCCTGTGTCGTGGGTATCAGAAACTACAAGAGACTTCGGTCTCACAAACACCTAGACCCGACACAAATATTTGTAGGTCACACAAACATTTGTCTCGGTGCGCGACTCGAACCCGCGGCCTTTCGTTTCACAAGCTGGTATCAAGCCAACAGCGCCACGGCGCTGTCAAAAAATATTAGAAAGCATTACTTTCATATTACATCCCCGTCGATATTAATATCAGATGCGAGGTTTTCTAACGTTTCTTTGACATGATAAAACGGTTAGTAATATAAAAGCAGATCAGGCCCGCTCGCTTCAGAACCAATATGTGCACCAGATTTCTACGGCCGAAATGAAAATGCTGATACGGCACGCTGCGTGCGCCTTGGCCGAATAAAGTAAGAGAACATTCTCGAACGCCAAATAGCATGGAACTAAATTGAAGCAGAGGAAATGGGTATACGTACAGCAGGTGCTACTTACAAACATATCACACTTATGATTATTAACAAATATTACTACTTATTGATTAAATATCGTTAGTAAATGCATCGAGTAAAGAGCTCTCTACTCAAAACATCTTTCACTCTTTCAAAGGTTACCTATTCAAAATATCATCAATATTTTGTTTTACTTCGTATTAAATTCGATACTTCAATAACCAAAAATGAAATAAACAAGTCGCGATATTTTTTATGCAATTTCTCGGACATGTAATAAATGTATTGTAAATTATGATTCATACATACATACACACGCACGCCTAGTACGACTTCTCCCTTAACAATCCTTATATAATGTTTACGATTCATATTTTCAGAAAAAATACCTCGCATATACAATAATAATCAGTTTTGATAAAATTCGGCAGAAACGTATATAACCTAATAACATTATTGAGAAGGAAATGACTTTGGCCCGAAGCTGCGCTCGAAGAACGAAGTTTATTTAGTTAAGATTGGGGTGCCGCAAATTCAGGAAATGGAAATCATTCTACGAATTTATTTTCGAAGCGCGATAACGCCTAGTTATTATTCTAAACTAGAAATTCATTTTTAAATACTATTGCCTATTTATATTAAAATGAACGGTCTGCAAAAAAATATGCGTATTCCATTTAATTTATAATACATATTAAGCTATTCCTTTCACAACTATATACGTAGGTACGTAGCTGATGAACACACTGACCTACAGCCAGAAACGAATATCGTAATCTGTAATGAAGATAAAAATTAATCACAATCCTTCTTCAAAAGCTAGATATTATGACAAAATAATCTTCAAGTTCATTTTCATCAAAATCATATTTTTTCTGTTTAATTTAGGGACTTTTTTTCCTTTATTGACATGACATAATGGCCTTAAACAATATAATACATGCTTTAATGAAAAATTACAAAATAAGATATTAAAACAAATTTAAAAACTAAATAAATAATTAAGAAAGCCTACGTAACGAGATCGAATAACATACAAGCTTCTTCAGATGCTGGGTTACTCGTGCTCAATAAACGTTGTACATAGCCGATATTAAAACGATTCAGGTTAAATTTAAACACTAAATCAAAATCATGAAGTACGAACAAAATTATAACGTTTAATCTTTCACTTAGCGTTAAAGACCTACGATAATCTCTCCAAACGTAGAAACTTCGAAATGCCCAAATGTAAGTTCATAGTTTACCGGTTAACCCTGTGCTAAGCCACCCATCGCCCTAACGACCTCTTTCAGTTACTTCTCAAAACTTTGTCCGAGGCTGAACATTTCCGACTATTAATTTCACACCCACTTGGAACTGGTAAAGTAAATGTAAACTTGGAAATTGGAAAGATATAAACACAATTAATACTTTTAAAATAAGCAATAACGTAGTTGGTTGCTGAACGGAAATCAGAAATTGAGATCGTGTTTGATTGTTGGAATTGCACATAAGAATTTTATAAGTTACAACGGATTCCTAGGTATTCTAGAGGAAAGAAAAGGGGGTGAATGAAGACATGACGGCTGATAGGAATGTTTGAAAGGATAAAACAGACTGCGCCGACCCCAAATAAAATTGGGAACAGGGCAAGGGAATGATAGTAACAACGGATTCCTAGCTTAAAAAAATAATCACAAAACAATTTAATAAACAATAATTTAATAATTTTATTCCTCAAGCACATAACATATGGTAACTTGGGTGCAGAAATGAACCTCGTAAATATAACAGTGAACCTTTATACAACTGCATATACATTATTCATATGTACGTACGTGTGTTATTGGGTTTTTCCATTAGGAAATTCTCGGTAACAGCACGGAGTCTGGAAATGTGCCCAAAAAACGGCAATAGGCTCGCCCCCTATTACGTGGGACTGAGACATAGTTGGCGAAATGTGGGTACAGAAACGCACCTCTGCCTACCCCTTCGGGGAATACAGGCGTGAGTTTATGTATGTATGTGATGTATATGTACGTACCAGTGGCGGTACTATCATAGAAGCCCAAAAGCGTTAAACGTTAATTGTGTAATGTCTAGTGTATATTTGCTTATTGTGGCATCTTTATTTAACAAATTGCTTTTGTTAAATAGAGATTTAAAGCTTAAAAATTATTATTTGGAATTGTGAAAAGCAAACTGGGCTTTTGGGCTTCTATGGAAGTACCGCCACTGGTACGTACTCGTATACATATGTAACATTTGAGTAAAGTATTTTTGTAGCATTAGAATGTAACGTCTAACAACAAGTAAATGGCTGAATTTAATAGTCACATCTTAAAAATAAGTACCAGAGACTGCTTCTTTTAGCGGCATATTACATTTCAGGTTCATAAAATATACTGCATACCATTTTCATCTATCTTACGCACAGAGTATAAAAATTGAAGAGAAATAATATAGCTATATATACTGCATACTATTTTTATTCCATATCTTGTACATAAAGTATAAAACGTGAAGAGGAAAAATCTAGCTAAATCGCGAAACAATGGGAACCTCAATTCTTGGCGTAATGCTCGCGAAGAATGCATCTAGCGAACTTTGATCTTTTGTGTACTGAACACCACAAGGGAGAACTATTCGCTCAGGTAACTTAAACGGTTTGTATATTTCCATTCTGTTTAAAAAAAATCCTATGAATATTACAGAAATAACATGAGTGAACAAAGTTGTATACTCGTATATCTATCAATATACATTACGGATGATCGGAACTTAACTAAGTTCTCAAAACGATATAGCAATATACGAGTACTAACAATTGTACTATCACATCTGATAAAAGCAAAACCAAAACATTTCATCTCAAACGAACCTAATTTTCTGGAAACAAAAAGTATTTACTTTTTTCTAAAAATTAATGATCGCAATAAAAAAAACGTGAAAATACCGCGCCCTTTATCTCTGAAAGCTTAAATAGTAATGACTATAAGTTTATGCGGGGAAAACAAGTGTTCCCTGCTATTTCTGTGTCAAGAAGCGAGGAACATTAGCCTCCAAATGGAATTGCGCTAATGATCATTTGTTTCGCTAATAACAATCCATTTGGAACCCTAAGTGCACGTATTAATCTTAATAGTGGTTATTCATCGACAAAAATATCAAGTCTTCTCAATTTTCAATTAGGAGAAAACTTAGGTAAATAATACGTTGGAATAAATCTTGAGAACAAAGACCGTGGGTTCGATCTTCGCGACTAACAAATATTTGATAATATCAAAATATTATATACCTGAAAACTAAAAAAAGGAAGGTGTCGCAATCCATTAAAAGCTAACGAAGGCTTAAATTACATTATTGGCGTATGTACATCAATACTAACTATTCGTAGAACCCCCTTGCGTATATAACCCGTGACGTAAGCGTAAGCGTACATGGGTGGCTTTTCAGAGGCTGTCACATTGTATTTCCACGAATGTGGAGGCATGTACGCTATTCATCGGATTGATACGCGTTCCGCTTTGATCTACTTCCATCGTAATCGTGGTAGGCGGTGATTTTGTTCTGAAAATATGAATTTTATTTTCTCGCGCGCATTGATATTCTTTAGGAGAAAATTTATATTTATCCCATTCCGCGCCTCAATAGACACAACCAATTTTTTTGATACAATTGGACTGAAATTAAATATATTCCAATCATGGGTGAGAATTGTGTGACAAAACATAAAACCCCTCTGGCCCACTTAATCACATTAAAATAGCGCCTTCAGCTGTTGCCATAATTAACAAATAGCAGCATAATTTTTATTGCTTTTTGGGCTATTATTTCGTATATTTATCCGCTATAAGCTTTCATGTATAACTTTCGGTTGGATGAGGAGGGCCGAAGATCGAGCCCATTGGCGTGCCATAGGAGAGGCCTATGTCCAGCAGTGGACGTAAGAAAGGCTGCTGATGATGATGATGATGATGAAGCTTTCATTCATTTTGTTAATATAGCCTATGAACATGTATATCCATCAAGGTTATTTAGAACTTCAACATACAACGGTGGGATTTACAAATATATTGTTTTAAGATATGTTTTAAAAGACCGAAAGAAGCGAAAAGCTATTTTGTAATTCTACTTTAAAAAATATGAAAATTTTCCAAACTCTTAATACATCATAATAACCATAACCAAGATCATCGCTTCAACACGAGAGGGAGGTTCAAAACGAAGCTCCACATGGTGCCATCTATTCAAATGACTATATTAAATAATTACGTCATGATCGAAGACATAATAAAACGGTCATAATAAAGTGATGTATCGGGCCAACAAACCCCGTTGGCACGCCGCGCCGCCGCCCCATGAATATTTATCGTGCACACACGACAACGCGCGTCGTTTACACTTGGCACACGGATATTTACGCAAAGAATCACTGATATCAAAATTAATGTAGCTCTGTATGTGAACACTGATCGCATTACTCAAAGACTGAGAGTGGTGGGTAAACATAGATCAATGCGGATAATGGATAGAGGGACATAAGGGTAAATAATTAGTGACCGATAGCCAAATTGGATGCGGGCCGGGCTGCTATACGCTAATGGGTAAATCCATATTACGTGACTATTTATAGGTATCGATTTGAAAGAATAACGTTCACTTTTATGATCATGGAAAAATTCTCAGCAATAGCATGCTAAGTATATCCCTTATAGACCAGTGAACCCGAAAAAGGCCATTCCAAGCTTGACGAAAAAATATGCCTGAGATGATTTTATTGTATGAAATCTAATATGTAGGTACTTCTGAATAATTTTGCAGCCTCTCGTTTCACAAAAACCTTCACACTTACTCTGCGACAGAGGTTATGTAAGTGTCGAGTATAGTGCCAATATTTTTTATGTGTAGTCTACGGGTAAACGACTTTGTCTATTTGGCAACCACCGTGGCCTAGAGGTCAACATCCTCTTAAGTAAAGTTCTTGGAATTTTCTTTCCGTACTACATAGCGATAGCCAGTACAGGAATGAGATAAATTGCCGAGTAGTAAGGTATTTTCATTACTAAGTAAAAATATTATTTCAAAAATATTTTATTATTAGTACCTATGAGTATGATTTATCAAAAAACTACGTTTGACTTTTTAACTTTGACCTCAATCCCCTTGCATTGTGGATACTTTAACGGTTGTAAAAGTCTGCGACTTACATCTATAATGTCGAGTTCACATACTTTGATAGAAAATATCTCAACACTAGTCCGAGCGAAAAGGGTACAATCCATTTAAGCACAGAAAATTATTATCATTGTTTAAATCTGCACCACATTAGCATTAGACTCACGGTACAAGCATGTGCCGTGCGATCTAGAGGTCCGGGATTCGATTACCGGGTCGGGCAAAGTGTTATTGCGTTTTTCCATTAGAAAATTCTCAGTAACAGCACGGAGTCTGGAAATGTGCCCGAAAAACGGCAATAGGCTCGCCCCCTATTACGTGGGACAGATACATACCTGGCGCAATGTGGGTGCAGAAATGCACCTCTGCGTACCCATTCGGGGAATACAGACGTGAGTTTATGTATGTACAAGAATCAAACTCTAAGAGACCGTTTGAGTATTTCATGACGAAATATCCCTGTAAATGTTCTTGCGACAAAGATTTAACGACGAACAACTTATGTAATTGTACTTAATCGGGCTGCGTACACACTCTGCAATTCTAAATAATCAAAGAGGACTTTGACAAGGTGAAATTTAATAAACAACAGCGCGGCATCTATCCCCCGGCGATCGCCGTGAAATTACGATTCAACGTTACGAACGAGATCTCAATTTCTTCCCAATTACCTATGAATTACTTAGCTTTTAGATATTCGTATTATTCTATTTCTACAAGTTTATTATAGATACATTATTTTTATTTTTATTGTAAAATTCGAACCCAAACCACACATTTTTCTTTCTTTTCTAAATAACATTTACGATGAACGAAAACACGAGGGACACTAGCTACTTGAGGGTTTTCCAAATCTTAAGGCTAGCCAGGTCTACCTTATTGCAAAAATAATTCAATGAAATAACATCTAACAGACGCTGATCTAAAAGCCAGCAATAAAAAGAAATCCATAAACCTCTCCCAGCCAGTATTGTCTATTTGTGAGTTAAATGCAATAACACGAAAAGGTTTTAGTTCTAAAAGCTTTTTAAGGCACCAGTTGCTCCTTCAAATATAACTGTACTCTTTCGATAGCGGCCCTTTTGTTTTTATGACACTGTATAAAGTGCGTGACCGAGTCCTTTTACTTAGACCAATATCTTTGATTTATTTTTTGCTTGGTCTAGTATATTTGGAAAGTTTGATAATACTCTGAGTTAGAAGGCCAAAAGTTTTCGATACGATTTACATGCTGGGAGTTGTGCACGTTGACGACAGATGATATTCTTAAAATCTAATCTAATTGAACAGCACTACACTTACCATCAAGTGTAGTGTACTAAGTTTGTCATCATCATCATCAGCCCATATATACCCCTCTGTTTACAATGAAAATAAATTCAAAGAAATTAGGCTCCAGAAAAAGGCTCATATTATCCTACCTTTATACGCTATTTTTAGACGTTGGCAAGCCTGGATCACGATAAACAACCGCGAATGTGGGCAAAGGCCCATGACATTACATTTTAGGGCTACATCCCGACACCGCGTCATGGATAATTACAAGTTCACGTTATTCTGGAAAATGTACTTTTTACGTAATAACATACAAGCCGCAGGATGCTCTCTGTGGGTCGCATCTGCTTTAGGCGAAGTATTTTTACGTACTTTTCGCATTTACTCGTATTTTCTGCTTGTTATCTGGGATTTGTGGGAACTCATATATATCTAGTCATGTGAGGCAATTGAGCGCTATGGGTAAGTTTGTTTCAGTACAAAGTGAATGAGATTCTGGATCTCTGCAAACACACCGTAAGGAACAAATTATTCCAGTTGATATTGATAATTAAATAAAGACGACGAAATGTGGAGAGTTGAAATATATTTATGTTTATCTCGTGAGGTATCCAGGTAGCTAAACATAATCAAAATTTAACAACAACATTCAACACTATTCCGTTTTTATTGCAACTACAATTGCCTGAAAATAATTTTAATTACCTTACATTACTGTTTAACATTGCAAAACAAAATTACATTTAAACGGACACTAAAACAGCTGTTGGGAACAATAACAATGGACGATGCATTATTCATAGTCTGTCACTCTTGTTTTAAATGTATTTTATCCGCACTAACTAATACATCAATATTATTAATTAATCCGCTACATGAGGTAGGTAAACAGGTAGAACATCCGACAGGCTTTGAAGCAAAAACTTCCGAACTGAAGGCACGTAACAACTTATTCAGTTTCAGATTAAGCATGCAGGACGTCGCTGAATAAACTTTCTAACAGATCGTTCTGGATTTATTTGAAGTAGGGCTATTCTCAACTGCAAAACTCCATGTAGTAGATGACGACGCCTATGCATCTATATTCAAACACAACGCATATATATTTAACAACAATTCACAGATACTTTCTCAACTGATTTCATTTCATCATTCATCATCATCAGCCCATACACGTCCCACTGCTGGGCACGGGCCTCCTCTACAACTGAGAGGGTTAAGGCTTTAGTCAACCACGCTGGCCTAGTGCAAGTTGGCGGATTACATACCTAAGAAATTCCTAAGAACTTTAGGTGTGCAGGTTTCCTCACGATGTTTTAATTCACCGTTAAAGCATATGATAATTCATTGTGAATACACACATAACTTCGAAAAGTCAGAGGTGTGTGCCTGGGGTTTGAACCCGCGATCACGCGAGATTCTCGATCGCTTGCCTAAATCTCGATGCCATCACTACTTCCATTCAAATTAATCAAAACTTCAAAAGAGATTACTCTTATCAATCCAATACTCCATAAGGAAAAATCTCATTCGTCCGTGAGTCGTTTGTGTATAGAAAGGATAATAACTTACAGCCGTGCCCAATCATAACACTGGTCAAAGTTTTTTCATCAAATGTCGGCTGGATACGATCGGACGCGCTGTTAGCACGTATGATTTTATTAGGACTGGTGGAATACTTTCTGCGACTCGTTGTGTCTCTACGTCCTAACTCTGATGAGGTTTCGTTTTGGAACTGAGTTATTTGGTCACTGTGTTGGGGTTCTTAGAAGGTTTATAATATGGAGGTAATATAGGTTCGGAGCGAAGTTACGTTGCTGCAATTACATATATTAAAAACTAAATAATATTTTTATAATCCTTAACCTTTAATTCTTAATTTAATCACGCTCCATTTGAATGTACTCTCCAAAAATTCCATAAGGAAACCCAGTGAAGAAACTTTTACATGGTCATAGAGTATTGATTTTAAAATTGGTTTTTAGTATTTTATAGGCTATACTGGAATATTTACAGGAGAACTTAATCGTGCAATATCTTTTTTCATTGACTTGTAAATATTGGTTTATCGATTATTTGAGGTAGATTTATACGGGTATTAATTAATAATTATATGTATAATATATAGCTTCAAGTAGTACCAGTAAATTTTTGTCTTTGACTATTCAAATTGAAACCACATTCTTATCACTCAAAGTCTTACATAAAAGATGCAACTTAAAAATTTCAATACAGCTCACCACCGATATTCAATCAGAGTGGAACAAAAGTGAAATAAAGGTCGAAACTATCACGAGACAGACAGATTCCCATTAAGATAACTACTGGCTTCGTCAAGTTGATCCCTTTAAACACAGGCCAACTTTTACGCCAAACATTCCCGACGTAGCGGAATGCGGCGGTATTCACGCGAAGTACGCTTCTAGTGAGGCTTAAAGTTACACGTCACTTCGACGAACAGTTTGTATCCTTGGATTTCAGTTTCAAATAGAAAAAAACTAGATAGCTGCAGTTAACTTTATTATGTTGTTTTTATTGAGCTTCTGAGACAGAAGTTTAATCCGTAATTTAACTAAGTTAGGCACTAAAATTTACAACTAAAGTATGTACCTATATAAATTCAATTATATGGAAATATGAGAAATTCTGATACCGTAAAATGTTTTACCAGCAGTCATCTTAAATTTCATCACTGCAACATAGAAAATGTGTTTATCCTAAAGCGATTTTGATATAATATATTATACCTACTTAATAAATTAAAAGAATTATTAAGTATTGTATTATATAATTCTTTTAATTTATAAAGATTTGCTAAAATTTCATGGTTTCGTAATGTAAGCCTTATAAACATTACTGAAGATATTTCATTTCTCTTTCTAAAAGTGGTCTTACTCTTGACATAAAAAAGATCATAATAGATTATATTGAAGTCGAGCTAATACCGAGAAAGTGCTCAAATAATATTAATAGTTGAAAAATAAATTCTCGAAACACAATAACGAATTGATTTATCGTATGGCTTTGAAACTATCGTAGTAACTGTCTTGCCAATGTGAAAACTTAATCCATACAAGTTATAAGTTTACTACTATAACTTTGAACTCACATTATCTTTGACTTGAAGTTACCTTCGGAGAATTTCGGGCGTATTTAGAAGGTCAATCTGATAATACGAATAGCTAGTCACTAGTTAGTGATGGAAATTTGTTTGACTAGTCCTGTGGCTAAAATATGGCCGACTAACAAATTGAAAGCCAAGCTATGTAAAATACCAACGATATACATTTCTGGGCTCGAAGTTGCAATAAACACCTAATGAATTCCTCGTGGAAATCTCTAGCAGTGCTCTAACCCAACTAAATATGTACGTCTAGCGTCCATCATAATATATTAGGTGAAGCATAGAAACTACGTCGTTCTAGAAGGCATAGAACCTTAAACTAAGCGTAAAGTATAAAAATAAAGGTTTTAAAATAGAAGAACGACTCTATCCGCACATATGTATGTATATCGCACTATCCGAAACAATTCTCACAGTTTGCATATATTTCGATGAAGATTAACGGATCTTCAATAGCAAAAGAGTTTTCTAAGGCATTATGGCAGAATAAATACCGAGTTTAGAAAGAAGTTTAATATTTTTCTACATTTCAAAAAAGCCATTCAACAATAAATGTATTGAATAACGCATAAATCGAAAAATAATACGAACTATTAATAAAACATGGGAAATAAAACCGAAAACATTCATGAACATTTTCGGGGAATACAGGCGTGAGTTTATGTATGTATGTGATGTATATGTACGTACCAGTGGCGGTACTATCATAGAAGCCCAAAAGCGTTAAACGTTAATTGTGTAATGTCTAGTGTATATTTGCTTATTGTGGCATCTTTATTTAACAAATTGCTTTTGTTAAATAGAGATTTAAAGCTTAAAAATTATTATTTGGAATTGTGAAAAGCAAACTGGGCTTTTGGGCTTCTATGGAAGTACCGCCACTGGTACGTACTCGTATACATATGTAACATTTGAGTAAAGTATTTTTGTAGCATTAGAATGTAACGTCTAACAACAAGTAAATGGCTGAATTTAATAGTCACATCTTAAAAATAAGTACCAGAGACTGCTTCTTTTAGCGGCATATTACATTTCAGGTTCATAAAATATACTGCATACCATTTTCATCTATCTTACGCACAGAGTATAAAAATTGAAGAGAAATAATATAGCTATATATACTGCATACTATTTTTATTCCATATCTTGTACATAAAGTATAAAACGTGAAGAGGAAAAATCTAGCTAAATCGCGAAACAATGGGAACCTCAATTCTTGGCGTAATGCTCGCGAAGAATGCATCTAGCGAACTTTGATCTTTTGTGTACTGAACACCACAAGGGAGAACTATTCGCTCAGGTAACTTAAACGGTTTGTATATTTCCATTCTGTTTAAAAAAAATCCTATGAATATTACAGAAATAACATGAGTGAACAAAGTTGTATACTCGTATATCTATCAATATACATTACGGATGATCGGAACTTAACTAAGTTCTCAAAACGATATAGCAATATACGAGTACTAACAATTGTACTATCACATCTGATAAAAGCAAAACCAAAACATTTCATCTCAAACGAACCTAATTTTCTGGAAACAAAAAGTATTTACTTTTTTCTAAAAATTAATGATCGCAATAAAAAAAACGTGAAAATACCGCGCCCTTTATCTCTGAAAGCTTAAATAGTAATGACTATAAGTTTATGCGGGGAAAACAAGTGTTCCCTGCTATTTCTGTGTCAAGAAGCGAGGAACATTAGCCTCCAAATGGAATTGCGCTAATGATCATTTGTTTCGCTAATAACAATCCATTTGGAACCCTAAGTGCACGTATTAATCTTAATAGTGGTTATTCATCGACAAAAATATCAAGTCTTCTCAATTTTCAATTAGGAGAAAACTTAGGTAAATAATACGTTGGAATAAATCTTGAGAACAAAGACCGTGGGTTCGATCTTCGCGACTAACAAATATTTGATAATATCAAAATATTATATACCTGAAAACTAAAAAAAGGAAGGTGTCGCAATCCATTAAAAGCTAGCGAAGGCTTAAATTACATTATTGGCGTATGTACATCAATACTAACTATTCGTAGAACCCCCTTGCGTATATAACCCGTGACGTAAGCGTAAGCGTACATGGGTGGCTTTTCAGAGGCTGTCACATTGTATTTCCACGAATGTGGAGGCATGTACGCTATTCATCGGATTGATACGCGTTCCGCTTTGATCTACTTCCATCGTAATCGTGGTAGGCGGTGATTTTGTTCTGAAAATATGAATTTTATTTTCTCGCGCGCATTGATATTCTTTAGGAGAAAATTTATATTTATCCCATTCCGCGCCTCAATAGACACAACCAATTTTTTTGATACAATTGGACTGAAATTAAATATATTCCAATCATGGGTGAGAATTGTGTGACAAAACATAAAACCCCTCTGGCCCACTTAATCACATTAAAATAGCGCCTTCAGCTGTTGCCATAATTAACAAATAGCAGCATAATTTTTATTGCTTTTTGGGCTATTATTTCGTATATTTATCCGCTATAAGCTTTCATGTATAACTTTCGGTTGGATGAGGAGGGCCGAAGATCGAGCCCATTGGCGTGCCATAGGAGAGGCCTATGTCCAGCAGTGGACGTAAGAAAGGCTGCTGATGATGATGATGATGATGAAGCTTTCATTCATTTTGTTAATATAGCCTATGAACATGTATATCCATCAAGGTTATTTAGAACTTCAACATACAACGGTGGGATTTACAAATATATTGTTTTAAGATATGTTTTAAAAGACCGAAAGAAGCGAAAAGCTATTTTGTAATTCTACTTTAAAAAATATGAAAATTTTCCAAACTCTTAATACATCATAATAACCATAACCAAGATCATCGCTTCAACACGAGAGGGAGGTTCAAAACGAAGCTCCACATGGTGCCATCTATTCAAATGACTATATTAAATAATTACGTCATGATCGAAGACATAATAAAACGGTCATAATAAAGTGATGTATCGGGCCAACAAACCCCGTTGGCACGCCGCGCCGCCGCCCCATGAATATTTATCGTGCACACACGACAACGCGCGTCGTTTACACTTGGCACACGGATATTTACGCAAAGAATCACTGATATCAAAATTAATGTAGCTCTGTATGTGAACACTGATCGCATTACTCAAAGACTGAGAGTGGTGGGTAAACATAGATCAATGCGGATAATGGATAGAGGGACATAAGGGTAAATAATTAGTGACCGATAGCCAAATTGGATGCGGGCCGGGCTGCTATACGCTAATGGGTAAATCCATATTACGTGACTATTTATAGGTATCGATTTGAAAGAATAACGTTCACTTTTATGATCATGGAAAAATTCTCAGCAATAGCATGCTAAGTATATCCCTTATAGACCAGTGAACCCGAAAAAGGCCATTCCAAGCTTGACGAAAAAATATG
The DNA here is from genome assembly GCA_907164795.1 of Hemaris fuciformis. NCBI lineage: Eukaryota > Metazoa > Arthropoda > Insecta > Lepidoptera > Sphingidae > Hemaris > Hemaris fuciformis. The sequence goes on along the minus strand of OU015432.1, from coordinate 19,442,941 downwards.
CCTGAGATGATTTTATTGTATGAAATCTAATATGTAGGTACTTCTGAATAATTTTGCAGCCTCTCGTTTCACAAAAACCTTCACACTTACTCTGCGACAGAGGTTATGTAAGTGTCGAGTATAGTGCCAATATTTTTTATGTGTAGTCTACGGGTAAACGACTTTGTCTATTTGGCAACCACCGTGGCCTAGAGGTCAACATCCTCTTAAGTAAAGTTCTTGGAATTTTCTTTCCGTACTACATAGCGATAGCCAGTACAGGAATGAGATAAATTGCCGAGTAGTAAGGTATTTTCATTACTAAGTAAAAATATTATTTCAAAAATATTTTATTATTAGTACCTATGAGTATGATTTATCAAAAAACTACGTTTGACTTTTTAACTTTGACCTCAATCCCCTTGCATTGTGGATACTTTAACGGTTGTAAAAGTCTGCGACTTACATCTATAATGTCGAGTTCACATACTTTGATAGAAAATATCTCAACACTAGTCCGAGCGAAAAGGGTACAATCCATTTAAGCACAGAAAATTATTATCATTGTTTAAATCTGCACCACATTAGCATTAGACTCACGGTACAAGCATGTGCCGTGCGATCTAGAGGTCCGGGATTCGATTACCGGGTCGGGCAAAGTGTTATTGCGTTTTTCCATTAGAAAATTCTCAGTAACAGCACGGAGTCTGGAAATGTGCCCGAAAAACGGCAATAGGCTCGCCCCCTATTACGTGGGACAGATACATACCTGGCGCAATGTGGGTGCAGAAATGCACCTCTGCGTACCCATTCGGGGAATACAGACGTGAGTTTATGTATGTACAAGAATCAAACTCTAAGAGACCGTTTGAGTATTTCATGACGAAATATCCCTGTAAATGTTCTTGCGACAAAGATTTAACGACGAACAACTTATGTAATTGTACTTAATCGGGCTGCGTACACACTCTGCAATTCTAAATAATCAAAGAGGACTTTGACAAGGTGAAATTTAATAAACAACAGCGCGGCATCTATCCCCCGGCGATCGCCGTGAAATTACGATTCAACGTTACGAACGAGATCTCAATTTCTTCCCAATTACCTATGAATTACTTAGCTTTTAGATATTCGTATTATTCTATTTCTACAAGTTTATTATAGATACATTATTTTTATTTTTATTGTAAAATTCGAACCCAAACCACACATTTTTCTTTCTTTTCTAAATAACATTTACGATGAACGAAAACACGAGGGACACTAGCTACTTGAGGGTTTTCCAAATCTTAAGGCTAGCCAGGTCTACCTTATTGCAAAAATAATTCAATGAAATAACATCTAACAGACGCTGATCTAAAAGCCAGCAATAAAAAGAAATCCATAAACCTCTCCCAGCCAGTATTGTCTATTTGTGAGTTAAATGCAATAACACGAAAAGGTTTTAGTTCTAAAAGCTTTTTAAGGCACCAGTTGCTCCTTCAAATATAACTGTACTCTTTCGATAGCGGCCCTTTTGTTTTTATGACACTGTATAAAGTGCGTGACCGAGTCCTTTTACTTAGACCAATATCTTTGATTTATTTTTTGCTTGGTCTAGTATATTTGGAAAGTTTGATAATACTCTGAGTTAGAAGGCCAAAAGTATTCGATACGATTTACATGCTGGGAGTTGTGCACGTTGACGACAGATGATATTCTTAAAATCTAATCTAATTGAACAGCACTACACTTACCATCAAGTGTAGTGTACTAAGTTTGTCATCATCATCATCAGCCCATATACGTCCCATTTCTGGGCACGGGCCACCTCTACAACTGAGAGGGTTTAGGCCTTAGTCCACCACGCTGGCCTAGTGCGGGTTGGCGGACTACACACCTAAGAGATTCCTAAGAACTTTTAGGTGTGCAGGTTTCATCACTGTGTTTTCCTTCACTGTTAAAGTCCGTGATAATTATTTGTGATTACACACTTAACTTCGAAAAGTCAGAGTTGTGTGCCTGGTGTTTGAACCTGCGACCGTCGAGATTCTCGACCGCGTGCCTAAACCTCGAGGCCATGACGACTTGACTTGACGATTGCCATGCAAGAAATAAAAAACTTTGTAGTAACATTGAATTACAACTTACATATTCAACTACTGCTACCATCCCTTCCATCTATTACAACCAACGATCCCATATATTCAACCCACAAACGCGCAAACGGTAACCGCAGCACTATTTTTGAACGTTTATACCCCTCTGTATATAACCATATATTATTAATTAATCCGCTACATGAGGTAGGTAAACAGGTAGAACATCCGACAGGCTTTGAAGCAAAAACTTCCGAACTGAAGGCACGTAACAACTTATTCAGTTTCAGATTAAGCATGCAGGACGTCGCTGAATAAACTTTCTAACAGATCGTTCTGGATTTATTTGAAGTAGGGCTATTCTCAACTGCAAAACTCCATGTAGTAGATGACGACGCCTATGCATCTATATTCAAACACAACGCATATATATTTAACAACAATTCACAGATACTTTCTCAACTGATTTCATTTCATCATTCATCATCATCAGCCCATACACGTCCCACTGCTGGGCACGGGCCTCCTCTACAACTGAGAGGGTTAAGGCTTTAGTCAACCACGCTGGCCTAGTGCAAGTTGGCGGATTACATACCTAAGAAATTCCTAAGAACTTTAGGTGTGCAGGTTTCCTCACGATGTTTTAATTCACCGTTAAAGCATATGATAATTCATTGTGAATACACACATAACTTCGAAAAGTCAGAGGTGTGTGCCTGGGGTTTGAACCCGCGATCACGCGAGATTCTCGATCGCTTGCCTAAATCTCGATGCCATCACTACTTCCATTCAAATTAATCAAAACTTCAAAAGAGATTACTCTTATCAATCCAATACTCCATAAGGAAAAATCTCATTCGTCCGTGAGTCGTTTGTGTATAGAAAGGATAATAACTTACAGCCGTGCCCAATCATAACACTGGTCAAAGTTTTTTCATCAAATGTCGGCTGGATACGATCGGACGCGCTGTTAGCACGTATGATTTTATTAGGACTGGTGGAATACTTTCTGCGACTCGTTGTGTCTCTACGTCCTAACTCTGATGAGGTTTCGTTTTGGAACTGAGTTATTTGGTCACTGTGTTGGGGTTCTTAGAAGGTTTATAATATGGAGGTAATATAGGTTCGGAGCGAAGTTACGTTGCTGCAATTACATATATTAAAAACTAAATAATATTTTTATAATCCTTAACCTTTAATTCTTAATTTAATCACGCTCCATTTGAATGTACTCTCCAAAAATTCCATAAGGAAACCCAGTGAAGAAACTTTTACATGGTCATAGAGTATTGATTTTAAAATTGGTTTTTAGTATTTTATAGGCTATACTGGAATATTTACAGGAGAACTTAATCGTGCAATATCTTTTTTCATTGACTTGTAAATATTGGTTTATCGATTATTTGAGGTAGATTTATACGGGTATTAATTAATAATTATATGTATAATATATAGCTTCAAGTAGTACCAGTAAATTTTTGTCTTTGACTATTCAAATTGAAACCACATTCTTATCACTCAAAGTCTTACATAAAAGATGCAACTTAAAAATTTCAATACAGCTCACCACCGATATTCAATCAGAGTGGAACAAAAGTGAAATAAAGGTCGAAACTATCACGAGACAGACAGATTCCCATTAAGATAACTACTGGCTTCGTCAAGTTGATCCCTTTAAACACAGGCCAACTTTTACGCCAAACATTCCCGACGTAGCGGAATGCGGCGGTATTCACGCGAAGTACGCTTCTAGTGAGGCTTAAAGTTACACGTCACTTCGACGAACAGTTTGTATCCTTGGATTTCAGTTTCAAATAGAAAAAAACTAGATAGCTGCAGTTAACTTTATTATGTTGTTTTTATTGAGCTTCTGAGACAGAAGTTTAATCCGTAATTTAACTAAGTTAGGCACTAAAATTTACAACTAAAGTATGTACCTATATAAATTCAATTATATGGAAATATGAGAAATTCTGATACCGTAAAATGTTTTACCAGCAGTCATCTTAAATTTCATCACTGCAACATAGAAAATGTGTTTATCCTAAAGCGATTTTGATATAATATATTATACCTACTTAATAAATTAAAAGAATTATTAAGTATTGTATTATATAATTCTTTTAATTTATAAAGATTTGCTAAAATTTCATGGTTTCGTAATGTAAGCCTTATAAACATTACTGAAGATATTTCATTTCTCTTTCTAAAAGTGGTCTTACTCTTGACATAAAAAAGATCATAATAGATTATATTGAAGTCGAGCTAATACCGAGAAAGTGCTCAAATAATATTAATAGTTGAAAAATAAATTCTCGAAACACAATAACGAATTGATTTATCGTATGGCTTTGAAACTATCGTAGTAACTGTCTTGCCAATGTGAAAACTTAATCCATACAAGTTATAAGTTTACTACTATAACTTTGAACTCACATTATCTTTGACTTGAAGTTACCTTCGGAGAATTTCGGGCGTATTTAGAAGGTCAATCTGATAATACGAATAGCTAGTCACTAGTTAGTGATGGAAATTTGTTTGACTAGTCCTGTGGCTAAAATATGGCCGACTAACAAATTGAAAGCCAAGCTATGTAAAATACCAACGATATACATTTCTGGGCTCGAAGTTGCAATAAACACCTAATGAATTCCTCGTGGAAATCTCTAGCAGTGCTCTAACCCAACTAAATATGTACGTCTAGCGTCCATCATAATATATTAGGTGAAGCATAGAAACTACGTCGTTCTAGAAGGCATAGAACCTTAAACTAAGCGTAAAGTATAAAAATAAAGGTTTTAAAATAGAAGAACGACTCTATCCGCACATATGTATGTATATCGCACTATCCGAAACAATTCTCACAGTTTGCATATATTTCGATGAAGATTAACGGATCTTCAATAGCAAAAGAGTTTTCTAAGGCATTATGGCAGAATAAATACCGAGTTTAGAAAGAAGTTTAATATTTTTCTACATTTCAAAAAAGCCATTCAACAATAAATGTATTGAATAACGCATAAATCGAAAAATAATACGAACTATTAATAAAACATGGGAAATAAAACCGAAAACATTCATGAACATTTTCAACTGCTCAAAGTATGAAATTGGAGCCAATTTCAGTAAATTTATGAATGGACAGAATATTTTATTTTAATCGCTGTTAGTATGCCAAAAATAGTTTCAGCGCTTGTGCCCATTTTTTACATTAGTTTATGAAATAAAAATTTATTTCTGGCAGCTCAGAGAATGCGATCATGAACTCATGTCAGTTGCTTATAAATGAACAAAAAATGAATAAATGAATATTAGTAGATACTTTCAGATATTTTTAACAATGAGTTTTTTTTTGTTTTAAATGTAGTATACACAATACTATATAAATGTAGTATAGACAAATATAGTACCTTTTTTATAAAAAAATTAACGAAAAATCTTCGTTGATAGGTTACTCATAAATTCATCGTTAATTCAGGTAAATCCAAAATTACATCGCATTCCTTAAGCGGCCATTGCTATTTAAATGCGACCCATATTTCGACCATAAAAAGTCATCTTATGGTTTTTATAGCCATCATTCCTACTCCTTAGCTTACCAACAATCCTTAAGGTTTTTTTTAATTATAGCTCAATTATTAATCAATGATTTTATTTATATTGAGGTAGGAAGAGACACGGTGTATATAGGTTTATAATTATTGTATACTCCTTAGTAAGGACTATCGGTATCTATTTATAAACATGTAATGTATTAGGGTCATTTATTATTACATTAACATGTATTGTAGTAATCACATAATACAAAACGTCTAACAGCCTTCATCTAAACGTGAGCTTCCTCCAGAATAACAAAATTAAGGAAAACCTCATCTTGTCCGAGGTGAATCTCCGGCCCGCCCTTGACCGGACATTATGTGTTTTTATGAAGCATACAGCATATTTTCCGGGGTCGTGTCGGAACAATGGTCTGCTGACATTCGCTACCACATAAGCATGTTATTTAGTACATGCCCTTGCACGTTCCGCGCCTAAATGATTGCCATATGCAAATGTTGGGTCCCTTCGCATATAAATATTAATGAAAGAATTGCTGAAACCGAGCGCCGCAGAGTCCCAGTAATGACAACTTGTGTGAAGGAATAGTGGCGAATTTATTCATGAGAATTACATTTATGTAATGAGTTTATGTAAACAGAATAGTGTTTACTACACCGATAAAAATTAAATTCTGATTGTAAATTTAAAGTTAAAGCCAAAATAAATAAATCAAACATTTCATGTAGCTCAATGGCTAGTCATAAATTGGTAAATAAAGGTTTCGGTATTATTGTTTTACTAAAGTTTGGTCGTAGTTATAAATTATAGTCAGTGACTCTCACTAAAACCTAGATTAAGGAGATACAAGTACCTCAACAACGCAAATCGATATTATGAATTCCATTTATTCAAAGTATATAATGAACTATAACTCTCTATTAAACCCTTTGAATGGTAGAGGAGTCCCGTGCCCAGCAATGGGACGTAGATGGGCTGATGATAAATCTCTTTTATTAGAACCAATTACAAATATTTCAACTACTGTACGCATGTAAAACCAAATGGACCTATAAGATGATAATGCAGCCTCATATAGGTGCTATAAAATCGATTGCACTTCATAACAGTAATGCGATTTCAGTATACGAGCAAGAGTGAAACGCGGCAAGTGCCACTGGTAATGTACGATATCGTTCACATAAAGTCTTTCGATAAGCTGCAGTGTCTTTTTATCACGTTGTTGAAAATAAATAAAAGACGATAAGTGTACGAGAGAATAGGTACGAGTATAAACCCTTTAATATCAATGGCTAGCTTATCTGCATGTTAACATTTAATTAATTGGAATTCTAGTGAAAGAAATATTTCAAATAATCCATTAATGTAAATTTAATTCTGGAAAAACTATAAGACAGCAAATTGCGTAGAAGAGAAAGTTTTTCAAACATTTTCTATAAGCAAAAATAAATATCAATTTCAAACGTACATCCCTGAATTTTCCTATATATGTAATCTGAAGACTACAAAAAGTTATATATTTCTATATGAGAGATGAAACAAGGCTAAATTGAGCAAACAAGTCCGCCGATTGTGTTTCCTTAACATAACGTGTCAAGGAGACAGCCATAAGTTTGCGCGTTGCGATTTAGATCCCAGGTCAGGCAAAGAATTCTATTATGAAATTCTCAATAGCAGCAATGAGTCATAATATGAGTCCGAACAATGAGAATAGGCTCGCCCGCCATAACGCGAATCTTAAAACGCCTACACTAAACATGAGTGAAAAAATACCTAACTCACCCTTCAGGAAATAGAGACTAGTACGTTCGCATTGCATGTATGGGGCACGTATGTAACCGTTAATTTCTAATGCAAAATAATCGTTCAAATTGTTTATCATTAATACTATACATATGTATGTACCTACATATTTCAACCCAGTTCCTGTTAAGATTATTCACAATCTAGCAGAACCATAAATACGCTCTCTTGCTAGCGTAGATCATGCTGTCTCCTTGAATCTTCACGGTTCAAAGCTTTCTGTACGACAGACACATAATAGCGCTTTCCGGTCACGAATGACATGAAAAGCAATTTTATTAATAGAAGGTTTAACGTAACGAACTCGTGCCGGCCTGTTATTGTGTCAGGTTCGACTTCGTACCAACCTTCGCTGTAATGCAACTAAGAAAATCATGTGACTAAATGTTTTGTAATCGTTTTCCAAGAATTTTAAAGGGCTTGCCGATGTCATAGTACAATATTATACGTCTGATAGTATAATAAGGAGATTATAAATTAAATGCAGAATCGAAATAAATCAACGAACAAATTATCCTACAAATGCTACCACTTCAGCAATGCAGCAATTTTATTAATTTCTAATGCAAAATAATCGTTCAAATTGTTTATCATTAATACTATACATATGTATGTACCTACATATTTCAACCCAGTTCCTGTTAAGATTATTCACAATCTAGCAGAACCATAAATACGCTCTCTTGCTAGCGTAGATCATGCTGTCTCCTTGAATCTTCACGGTTCAAAGCTTTCTGTACGACAGACACATAATAGCGCTTTCCGGTCACGAATGACATGAAAAGCAATTTTATTAATAGAAGGTTTAACGTAACGAACTCGTGCCGGCCTGTTATTGTGTCAGGTTCGACTTCGTACCAACCTTCGCTGTAATGCAACTAAGAAAATCATGTGACTAAATGTTTTGTAATCGTTTTCCAAGAATTTTAAAGGGCTTGCCGATGTCATAGTACAATATTATACGTCTGATAGTATAATAAGGAGATTATAAATTAAATGCAGAATCGAAATAAATCAACGAACAAATTATCCTACAAATGCTACCACTTCAGCAATGCAGCAATTTTATTGAAGGATCAAAAATAACAAGTAATTATTGCACACACAAACCTACAGTGCCTGTGAAATCAATATGAAAAATCGGTGACTGTGTTCTTAGCAATCTGCACAATGCCACTGTGGACTTAAGACTAAATTTACTTCCCTTACTTTATTATTATTTATTTCCTTACTTTAGTAAGGGAGTTTCGTGTTCATGAATGGACGTACATATGTATGTCATAATCAGAGAAAACATTAATTTAATGATGATTTTTTTAGATTCGGTTCGATAAGTTTCAGATATTGTTATAGCATTCCTTATAATACCGTAAATATTTTAATACCGGCAAATATTCCTTTCCCTGTTCTACAATTTTGACTAGATTCCAAAAGTTAGCGAAATAAACTAATTGCTTTTATCGGCGATACGCCACGAGCGTAGCTACGAATCCTAAAATTCAATTAAAAAGTCCTATTTCAATGCTCGGGAGAGGTGAAAACAACTTAACTAAATATAAAATGCAAAATATTATCTGAGATTTTTATTTTATTGCATAAATACGTGTATGAATGAAATTAGAATTATTACTATCTATCAATTATTCTTTTTTTAGAACTGTTTAATATTTAGATTATTTTCCAATAAAACTTCAAATTACCAATACATTACCTTTATAAAGGGTGATAAGCCTCCGCTGAGCACAATTCTTTTCCTCTTCTTCCAAGAATTATGTGACGGAATTTGACACACCAAAACTAAAGGTGTTTAAAAAAAACATTTAGTAATACTCAAAAGATACACAGTCTTTAATCAACTGTAACCAATTTTGTATACACGTACAGCTTCTTGCAAGAAGTCATAACTTAATAAGTAACAGCAAAAGATAACGCCTTACCAATTTCTACTAACAGACACTAGACTAATATAATTCTCACATTTCAGCTCGCAAACTGGTTTACATTAATTTATGAATACGTTAGTTCATTCCATTTCACGTTTGCTTACCCATTTCCTCGCTTAATATCGCTGTTTTATATTTCAGCTATCCAAGCTTTACTCAACGCGCTTGAATTTCGCATACACGGCCCAATAGACCCTGGAATGTTGCCAGAATCTCATTCGTCATCTAATACACCTAACATATTTTCGAGGTACATACACAATTTCTTGCTGATTTCGTGTAGATAAAATCGTGGGCTTGTTGAAATTCTATTCACTATCTTTGTGGAGTAAGCGAATCATTTTTCATTGGTTGAAATCGTACGTATTCCTATAACATTTTCAGGACAAGAATTTCTGAAACATCTGAAAAAAAGACTGATTTTAAAATATCTAAGTGGATAATTTCTAATACACATAGAGAGCTTTTTTTAATCAACGGAGGCAGTTTTTATTTGAGCTCAGAGGTACAACAGACTTACTTATTCATACATGGGAATTGGAAGTCACCATACAGTACGATTACAAAAATAATGATTAATAGCATAGAATGGTTATCTATGCTATTTCTCCCGCATCACGAGGTTGCTTGATAAAATTGTAGATTATGTAAGCAAAGGAAACTATCGCAAGAAAACCTACTCGCTGACCTAGTTATCCACGAGAATTTCGAGGAAATATGAATGTTATACTAAAAACAAATGTTATGGAGATCCGTCTTAACAGTACAACATAACATATATTCTAATGATGGATAGCTTTAGTACCATACATACATACATACATAAACTCACGCCTGTATTCCCCGAAGGGATAGCCAGAGGTGCATTTCTGCACCCACATTTCGCCAAGTATGTATCAGTCCCACGTAATAGGGGGCGAGCCTATTGCCGTTTTTCGGGTACATTTCCAGACTCCGTGCTGTTACCGAGAATTTACTTATAGAAAAACCTAATAACACTTTGCCCGACCCGGGAATCGAACCCAGGACCTCTAGATCGCACGGCACATACTTGTACCGCGAGACCACGAGGCAGCTTTAGTACCAACAATTATAATTGCTAAAATATTAATCTGTCACCATTTCCTCACAACCCACATGTACGGCAATGCGCATAGTGAATATGATAATTAAATATAATGATTACAATTTATATCTCTATTGTAAGGACCGAACAATGGTAGGGAATGAGAGGTGACAAACGCTCATTGTTTTTAAACGTAAAACACCGTCTACAAAATTTGGACCTGCGAATCTAAGACAAATCTGTTATTTACATGAATTTTAAAATATTCCTGTGCTGGTCATGGTTCTCATTCAGATCAAGAAGGCCCTAGTGTTATTGACAGTGATGGTCCTGATCGAATGGGATTATATAATTTATTGAATAGATGCTAGACTAGAGGGCAAGTTTCGTTGTGTCTCAAGTTCAATAATAATCTTAAATCGTTTAGAATATTAAATTGAATGGTCATTATTCGATTTACTTTAAAAATCAATGGTCGACTTAAACATTTTTCTTTGCTGGAACCCCAATATTTCCTATGCATCCATCATCCTTGAGAATGAAATGAGCGAATATCACTTAATATTCGAAGTTAAATTTTTATGAAAATTATATAATACTAGCCAAGTCATATTCTCGAAAATCTCACGCATAATGTTATCTCACCTAGTTATCACCATAAAAAGTGGAGTAATAAATATAATATTCAAAAGCAAATACAAACATTCGGTATACTTTTAAACTAAACATCCACGGGCTTTATAAAATAATTATTAAATATTAACTTTATAAATAAGTACATGGAAATCCATAATAAGCTATTAATGGCATCTATTTTAAACCAAGCTGCTGCAGTCTGAGCTAAGAAACGTTGAGCCTTATCGATCCATCCAATAACAAAGGTGTCAAAGTGACAACACAGAATGTCAAAAAGTTCACTTTACCGAACTCGACTAAACACATTTGCTTCAAACAAGGCCACCCCTAGCTTATTCTATTTCAAACGACAAGATGATAACGACGATAACGTTGAATGAGCGTCCTTAGTAAGGGTTTACAAGCAACAATTTTAGAAACTGCAGTCCTCCATTTTAGTTTTGAATTGTCAAACTTCGGAAAAGTCTTCTTTTTAAGGATGTACTAGGTCTAATTTAATTAATTATCATTAAATTTATTTTCATTAATAACGAACTGATACTTGAAAATTGCCATTGATTATATTTTTTTAAATAAAAACTAGTTAACAAATTACAACTTATAGATGTTAGCCTGGAATTAAGAATGTCTCAGCACAAACATCAAAAGCAAACAAAGGAACGAAAGTAACTTCACCAAGTCGAAAGTATTAATTATAATAATAGCGAGTAAAACATCTATCCTAAAAAAAACTCTGTCATTAAAAAAAAAACTTTGCGAGCGGAAAAGTTTGCGAAGGCTCAGAGCGATAAGACAATGATTTAAGAAGTTGAGGTCGGGACGGGTAAAATAACCCCGCATTGCAAAGAATTCCCCTTTATTTTTTAATTTAGACCTCGATAAATTAAGAAATTAAGATGGAATGATATAAAATGACTCCGCATAGCAAAGAATTCCCCATTATTTTTTAACATAGGCGCCGATAAATTGAGATATTAAGATGGAATGATAGCATTAATTTTGGAATGGTTTATTGAAATGATTGTTGCCAAAACATTGAATATTGTATCTTCACTACATATTTGCATTACATATTAAATTGGACGTAAGCCTCTTCAATGTTTGATTAGCTTAAGAGAAGACACATGTTCAACATAATATTATGACTTTTTATGTTGTGAATAAAGGTATGTTATTAACGATTCCAATAAAAGGCAACACTTGTCAGGCCATTTCTACTTTGAACTCTAGTCTATCAATCTGTCCCTGTGGGTTTTGGTCGACTACCAGCAAAATTCACTTTGCATAACTGTATCAAGTAAGGAGAGACAACTAACCCTCGTCATTCGACACACGCGAACAAATTATTATAGAGCAGAAAATTAAACTATGCATGAGTAATGCTTCAAATACATATGGATTAACAATCTATGTATTTTTTGTCCTTCACCAATATGCTAATGCTAACATTAATAATTATTTCCTTGTACGTTCGAGACTTCAATTTTCGTAGAAACGGGTTTGAAATGCCTTACATTGACTTAATTTTCGTGTAATAATTATTTCATATCTAATGGAAATACCGAGCCATTTTCATAGCTCGTGGAAAATATCGAGTTTACTTATGACGCCCACAATCAAAGGATACGTTTAAATAGTGAAGTTATTAGGGTAAAACTATACAAGATGCCCCAGCGTACAAGACGCCTCACTGCTCTCATACTCACACAAATAAAGATAGGCGATTTACGATGTGACGACAAATTGTCGCTAGTGTTATTTCGACTTCGTTTTGCGCTAAAACGTGTTTCTTGCAGTTATTTTTGAAATTGTGGTAAAATTAGTGAATTAGACATAAAAACATATTGCGGTGAGTACTATATAAATTTCTCAATATCACTAAATTACTTTTTTTTCTAAATTATAGTAAGAAATACGAAATCTGTGATAAATAACCTACGATTTAGTACGTTTCTTACAGTTGCTAACGGTTAGTGGCGCCGGCATTTGAGGTGGGGCGTCTTATAATATGGTATTTACAAGATGCCCCAGTTATCACAGTGTAAGACGCCCCATTTATTGTGCCACAAAATAATACGTATATTTTACATATTTTTTTCAGAAATGCCACAAAATTATGTAAGATCTATCTTAGTCTAAAACTGACCTGGATGAGGCCATGAAAAAAGTTCGTGGGAAAGAAATGGGTGTTAATGAGGCAGCACGAACATACAACATTCCTTCAAGGGCTCTTAGAAGATATATTTTGGCCGGAAAATTGAAGGTTGGCCTTGGAAGAAGACTCGTTTTTAACCAAGCGGAGGAAAAAAAGATAGATGCGCAGATCAAGCAACTCGAAAAAGTTGGATTTGCATCAGATCGGAAGGATGTCAAAGAAATGGTGTATCAATTAGACCAGAAGCTTGACAACAAACAATTTTTCTGGGATAAATTTAAAAAAGCTGGTGATGTTTGGTTTGTACCGCATTTTTAAGCAGAAACCCAGAGCTGAGTCAACGAAAATCCGAAAGTTGCAAGAGTGCAAGAGCATACGGAGTTAATCGCGCGGAGAGAAGCTATTAGGAAGAAAAAAATGTGTAGAAGTTAACGAAAATAACTTAAAGTATGTGATTTAAAAGTTGATCTCTAATTAGGCTAATTTTATTAAAATTATTTTTAAAATTTATGAAGATTTGTTACTTATATTTTACTGGAGCGTTGTGTAACAGAACTGAGGCATCTTGTCACAAAACGTCAGTACAAAACGCCCCACCATAGGTTTAAAAAAATCTAATATTATGTGTGATTGATAATTCTTAACTACCAAATAAATATGCCAAATGATTCTTAAATCCTTGTATTTTAATTAAATGCCACTAAGTTTCACAAATACTTTAAAAGTAAGGTGTGACTGAAGTCGAAAAAAAAGTGGGGCATCTTGTATAGTTTTACCCTATTTATAGTACCCAAATAGTTAAACTCTTATGTAAGTGCACACATGTCTTGAGAACCTCTTGTGGTTTCAGACAACTATTAAATTTTGAAAAAATATTCCTACAATAACATCTTAATTCTGATCAACAAGTAACATTGAAAAATAAAATTGGAGTTGTACTCATCTTTCATAATACAGTTTGTAGCCTTCGCGAAAGTAATTAAACTCTGGTATCTTACTGAGTTACAAAGAAACAATTAAATGTTAACAAGAATCTCATGAAAGTAAAATAAAGCAATGCCGATGACACTGCAACCCGTTTGTACAGACAAGAAGGCCCCTAGGGCTGCTCAGTACAAACATAATTAAGTGCAGCTCTGAAATTCACCTCCACAAATATACCAGGTATCTTTATTAGTTTTTATGCTATGCTTTGAAAAATATAACGGTTAATTGTGATGTTAATATTGTTACTATAAAAATTTTGAAATTTTATTCGCGACCGTGTGGCTTGAAAACATTTTTATTTAATTAAAAATAGCCTAAGTTACTTATTATAAGATTGGCTATCGAACAGAGAAAGCTTCGACAGTCCAGCCGATTTAAGATATACTGGCACTAAGAACACAGACAGGAACGTAGACAAAAACTATCACTGCAAATATTTGGTCTACACCACTGGGATGTTCTACATCCCAACAAAAAACTATATGTAGAATTTGACATTAATATGTGACATAATAACATTGTATGGACGACGATATTACTCAAAACCAATAGAAGCACTTTTCATTTAGCGTTTACTTTCAATTTCACTAAACTGTTCTTCTAAACACTTCTGTACTAAATTAGCGGAGAATATATGTCACTAATTCAACGCCCATATACCATTTAAAAGAACCTTAATAAGAACATTGTATAGGATGTCACACATTTATTATTGTGACATTTATATCAACTGTAAGTGTTTTTATAAGTAGATCTTATGCGTAGGATATAAATATACTAGCATGTATGAATGTCTAGAATGTCAGGGTAGACAAAAAAGTGCTTACTTTGGCATCACAATTTATTACTCAAGAGGGGGAAGATACGAAATGCCCAAAAGACATTCCCGTCCCATTGTATTTTTCTTGTATGTTGTGTGTTATGTTACTGTGGTACCTAATGTGTATTTTTTTATATAGTTGTAAATTAAAGTCCTTATAATATACGTATGTCTTTACGTACCGTAATGTGAATATCGTTGTAATAACGTAAAGTATTATTACCTGAAACAAAAAGAAAATACATTAATAAGTTTGCGATCATAATCGTAACGTAACACTACAAAATAACTATAAGGAATTTTCCATTCCATTTTCTACAATATTCAGATCTTGAATGTATGTTCTCTTCGGTCTCATATTTTTGGCGACTGACTCGTTTTTCCCGTAGAATTCGTCTGCGGCATGTGTCGGATTCGATTTCCGGGACGGAAAGTGAAATTTTAGGTTTTCCGAAGAAAGAATAATATTAGACATACATACATACATACATAAACTCACGCCTGTATTCCCCGAAGGGGTGGACAGAGGTGCATTTCTGCACCCACATTTCGCCAAGTATGTATCAGTCCCACGTAATAGGGGGCGAGCCTATTGCCGGTTTTTGGGCACATTTCTGAATGAAAGAAAGAAACCGCACAAGTCGACAAGTTACTTTTTTGTGACGAAATGCTGATATTTCATTTCATATCACTTAAAATACCTTACGTAAAACTTTTCACAATAATTGGCAAATTACTTTATATTAATCGCAATGTTAATTACTCGCAATTTTATTACCATAAG
This sequence comes from Hemaris fuciformis, assembly GCA_907164795.1. Taxonomy (NCBI): domain Eukaryota; kingdom Metazoa; phylum Arthropoda; class Insecta; order Lepidoptera; family Sphingidae; genus Hemaris; species Hemaris fuciformis. Next base: position 19,427,132 of record OU015432.1, on the reverse strand, counting down.
TTTCTTAATAAAAAAAAGTACGTTCCACGTAACTCGCATTACAAAATCTGTTATGAAATGTTTGCAGTTCGAAGATTAATGGACAATTTAACACAACATTAGTCGCGTAATGAGAGTTTTACACAGCTCACATATTCAACACATTCCACGCTTTCACACTTACTTTGAATGCTGTTCAATGTACGTACTGTTTTGGCCTTTGTAAACAAATCGTCATCATCAGCCCTTATTCGTCCCACTGCTGGGCCTGGGTCTCCTCTACAACTGAGAGGGTTTAGACCTTAGTCCACCACGCTGGCCTAGTGCGGGTTAGCAGACTACACACCTAAGAAATTTCTAAAAACTTTTAGGTGTGCAAGTTTCCTCAGGATTCCTTCACCGTTAAAGTAAGTGATGATTCATTGTGAATACGAACATAACTTCGAAAAGTCAGAGGTGTGTGCCTAGGGTTTGAACCCTCGATCGCCGAGATTCTCGACCGACTACCTAAACCTTGAGGCCATCACTACTTCAAATCACTACAAATATATTTTTTTTTTATTCTGTCTTTTTACATTCTGTATGCACTTTATTGTCACGCATCAGCGTAATCTTATTACATTTAATATATGTAAAAAAGTATTTTACTAATCATATTATTAGAAAAAATAAATCATCATATAACAAAAGTAGTAAATCGCTGTAAAGCTATTTTAACTCGTGATGATGACGTGTCTGTCGATAGCGAACCTTGCTACAATTATTCCGTATGGGAACGAGTGTGACTTACAAAATTTGTAAGTCAGAGAACAGGAAAAGAAACAGAGACATAAACTCTGTAGCGTATAATCGAAATATTATCAAAGCTAACCAAGTGCCTCTAGCATTAGATGGTACAATCTCCGGTTTTCTGTCAGATCCAGATATTTATATTTAAATTTTCGGTGATGTTAAGAGAACTATTCTGAACAACTGTATTTATACGTATCCGTATTCACACATATTTTAAATAGCGTATCACCGTATGGCACACTTCTTATTCTCAATAGTACTCGATAGGAGTTAGTCCCTTAGTGAAGACTAAGGGAAGGACTACGCTGATTGAATATGAGTTACTATTCACATATTATCTTATGTTAGTTTTAAACTCTTTGTTTTCGCGCTAATTTTTCATGTTGACGATATGGTATAACCACACAAAATAAAAAAATAGTTGCACGTTTTAAGACATATTTTTTATATCTCCAGCTTGGCCAATGCTACACGTTGATTGCCCGATAACTCCAACAAATATCCCAGTTCAAGCAATTACATTCGCGAGGGGGCGGCACAAACGACCTAATCCTTGATAAATAGACACTCTTACCGCCTCATGTTTCGTTTAATTTAGCGACACAACCACAACCAACGTGTTCTGAGAAGTTTAATTAAACAATGACAAAGATTTATATATTGTAGTAATAAAAAGTATTGACTAGGGTATATATGTCAATATTTATTTCGTGTAATGAGAAAAAAATATATTTCAGGTCAATAATACATTAAAATTAAGAACCATTTCGTACGACCAGAGACTTGCAAGAGCTCTAACTTAGATCATAAAATTGAAAAGAATAGGCTATTTCAGATAACATTTTACTGGAAAAACCTTAAACCATAAAATTGAATAGCCTGGAATAATAATCAGTTGAAAACAAACGTTTCAATGCTCGTAATACTAGTACGGAGATAGCAAGAAAATAATTTGCTAGAAATTTTTACAAGTCCCTCAGTTGGCAACGGACCGACATCGAAATTAAGCAGCGAGTAAAACGTACATTATCGGACGGTTGGATGTATCAAAGCGGAGGCTTACAGCGAGAGCCAATTATCTGTGAAGTACCTAACGATTCGAGTAAAAATCAAGACTCAACATTCTGAAAACGCTTGTATTCAGTTGGGTATTCGTGTTTCAATTACCTTTATTACTAATAGAGCAACACACACTGATACTATTAAATACAACATCTTCACTTTACAGTCTAAATCTATTTCACACAAATAAGTAATGAATATTTCTGCAATTACTTTAAGGATCTTCAAATCTATTTAAAATAAAAGTATGAAGAAAAGTTTTGCAGATTTAAGTACTGATATTAAAACACAAATACACAGTAAATAGTTCTAAATTGATATTTAAGAAATTTGAATGTTGTTTAAAAAAATGTGAAGATAATTATTTATCCCGTATGTCCATACACCAATTTGTACAACGTGTATCCTAATAATTTTATCCAGGTAAGTACTATTATATATTTTTCCAAATTATAATTCCAATTGGTTTTAATTTAGGATATGGTATTGTAATATGAGTATATCTATGTTGCAACGATATTAGATAATAATTAAAATTCCAATAATAGATTGGTAAAAAATGTATATTGAATTGTATCACTAGCGTAAAAAAAACAATTCACAGGCAAGATTAAAATATGTCACACTGAATAAAATACTGCGACAAATTTAAACCAATTCCATTCGCAAATTTTTATTGTGTTTTAATATTCATTTTTCACAAACTCGGAAACACATTAATCACGGCAAGTGACTGAACACAATCCGCTGGGGTTACGCTACAAATGACAAATCTGATGTCTCTTGTTAATTGCAAATGGGCTTTTCAAGTAAACCCAGGTAAGACGGGTCTATCTGATTATTATAGGTACTGATAATTACAAACAGTTATTTTTTTATGTTGAAAATATATATTGCGAAATCTTCTGATATACTGCGGACAATTTTAACTCGTCTCTACAGGATCTTTATAAAAGGTATAATATGAAGTCTGTTGTAAAAAAAAAAAGAATTAATTTGTGATTGGCAAACATGTGCCCAATAATTTGAGTAAATAAAGCCTGCTATTATGGAAAATGTGAACCTTGCCTATCACAGTTTATGAATGCCATTACTAAACAAATGAGATATAACCAATGTGTTCTCTAAAAAGCCTAAATTTATTTATTATCCAAATCAGAAGTTTATCAATCGAATTTTCTACCTTATACCTTTATTGACAATGACTTTTTCGTGTAAATATTTTAACAACACTGCAATCAGCCGTCTTTGAAACTATATTTTTTATGATATTCAGCATTTTATAGCAATAGAAAAAGAAAAGCAAAAGCAGCAAAATATCATTTACCCTTTCAGTTCCATCATAATTCATAGCGAGCTTATCGTAACTACTCCAAACGATCGCGATATCTTCACTCGTGCCTTCAAGGACCGACGGGAGCAATAACCTTTCACTTAGTGCCGTTTCGTTCTACTCTAAGGTCCACTTACAACCAATTTCCTTAGACGCAGTTGGCTTTTGGTAATTTGGCATCATTGTCATAAACAACCCTATTGCGCAAATAAAAAACCGTGCCATGGAAAGTCACGGAACCCAGGCTTCCGTTGTCGTAGTTTTTACGTGACTCGATAAACGTATCCTCTTGTGTAGGTATGAGAAATACTACCCTTTCGTTTCGTGCAAAGAAAATATTCCCAAAAAAATAGTCAGGACTAGGAGGAGGTCAGGTTATAACAATAATAAACGAAATAAATACGATAGAAATCATAATATGAAATATTTTTCGTTCTTATTAAATAATAAAAAAAAGTTGGTTAATTACACCAGTTCTACATTTTCCTCAAAGGCTTTTTTATTCCGCAAGGTAATTAAGCCATTGACTTTGATTTAACAGGAGGGGGTGGCTAATTAGAAGCGTACAATACAACGCGTTTAACTGTGCAGGGCTTGATCGGATCAAGGAGCTCAATGGGGGAGAATATTTTCAATTACTCCTATACAGAGATTAATGAAGGTCGAATTAGAGAATATTGACTCTTACGAACAAAAGAGCCAAACATCAGTTGGTATTTTCTTATAGTTTAAGCAATAGTTTCGATCACATATCGTATGTACCTATTTATTTCCGATCTTCATGAAAACTTCCCTCAGGAACGATATACTTTCGAGAATAAATCTATATCATAGAGAAAATAGTATCATAAACTTTTATAAAACATGTTCAATTTATTGTAGCATGGTACGACTGGAATGATACTTTGGCTGATTGTATTTAATTTTATTGATTCTAATCTTAATTATCTAAAGCGGTCTATAAACGAACTTAACATAGGATTAGAAGACACCGCTAGACTCAGTACATACAAGATACAAGCCGTTTCTGATAGACAGGTCAGAATTTGAGGAGGGCTATATCCAGTAGAAGACCTCTTGTTGCTCATAAAATTATTGAGCTGCACTGAAATTCGGCACGCAGATTAAGACGTTGGTACCCAAGAAAATGTGCTATTTAAAATTTCTTCTTCTTAGGGAATGAAACGGGGATCTTAAGTTTTTATCTGGAAAAGAGACATGATCTATATGAATTCGAGCAAAACTGCAATAGCTAATATACGCTAAAAGTATTTTGATTAAACTTTACCATCGCTATACGAAATTAATAAAAACTTCAATGTGAAGAAATACTGCCGAAGCAGAATAAGGATAATCACCATTAACCCATAAAACAGACATAAACACATCATGAATGACATAAGGTCGTCGTGGGATATACAATTTCTCAACTAGCGTACAACACGTACAATTATGTCACGAGTGGAGGTGCATTATGGAAACTCTGAAGGTCTATGCGAACACATTAACTTGTCACAACGCTGCCTTATTAAGCATGATGTCAACTAACAGGTAATTGTTATGGCATTATAAATAAGACGTTTCAGTTTCGTGACTTAGCGTATTATGGATGTTTTTTTGGAACTTGCATGATTAATTGATGTAGTGATTTTAGATCTATTAATAATTTAAGGATTAAAAATTCTGTGATGAAAAAAGAAACGATTTACAGCTTCCATATGATTTCGCCAAAATGTTACCAGTTTATTAAGCTTTATTAATAGGTCAATACGTTTTTTTTTCTTTTATGGAAAAAGGAGGCAAACGAGTAAGTGAGCCACCTGATGTTAAGTGGTCAGCACCGCCCATAAACACCCACAATACCAGAGGAATCATCGGTGTGTTGCCGGCCTTTGAGGAAAATATAGGCTCTCTTCTTGAAGGCCCCTAAGTCGTATCTGTTTGATAATTTTCTAGGGGTTAAACTAATAGGCCTCCTCTAGTTAGCCAACAGAATATTTTTATATTCCTCAATGCCGGTAAGTTTTTCCCCAGATCAATCCATCAGCCAAACGAAGTCCACTGCTGGACATAGGCCTCTCCCAATGACTTCCACAGGGACCTGTTGGAAGCAGCCTGCATCCAGCGACGTCCCGCGACCTTCACCAGGTCGTCCGACCATCTTGTCGGAGGACGTCCCACGCTGCACTTTCCGGTACGTGGCCTCCACTCGAGAACTTTTTGGCCCCATCGGCCATCAGTTCTCCGCGCTATGTGCCCGGCCCATTGCCACTTCAACTTGCTAATCCGCTGGGCTATGTCGGTTACTTTAGATCTCCTACGGATCTCCTCATTTCTGATTCGATCTCGTATTCGAATATTTTCGATTCCCCAGAACATGGGCCCAATTTGGATTTTTAGCATGGAGACCTCAAAATTCACGCCTTACACTTGTTTCAGCCTAGCATTCTATAATACAAATTTTCAATCTTATTTGACAACTCGATCGAGTACATACCAAAGACACAATCGCTATTATATTGTCATGAACAATTATGTTTATAATCTCAACAAACAAAGGAGGTTAAAGAATGTTAACGTCTACAAAACATATTCCTAATTATACGTTCACTGAAACCTAACACGACGAAACTAAATACGATGAGTTGTTTAGGAAAGTTCGACGAATGTTTGCGTTTCATGTGCTGTATCGTATGTCATTATTCAAAAGTTGAGTATTATTTCACTTACTTATATTGATATTATGATATTAACGTATAACAATATCAATTTAATTGGTAGCGGATGGATGAGGGCTGCTCAACGCCGGGATGGTTGGCGCCCACTTAGGGAGACCAATGTTCAGCAGTGGACGGCTATAGGCCGAGAATATATTAATATATATCTATACTATTATTATAAAGAGGAAAGGTTTGTATTTTTGTATTTTTGGATTTTTGTATGTTTGTTACGAATAAACTCAAAAACTACTGAACCGATTTCGATGATTTTTGGTATGGAGATAGATGTAACCCACCGAAATAACATAGGATACTTTTTATCCCGGAAAAGGGGTTGAAAGGGGGGATGAAAGGTTGTATGGAAGTATTGTCATTTTTAAACCTAGAAGCTTGAAACTTATTTTTTAGGCTGTTGATTTAATATAAATAAATATGACATTCTAAGTTTGTAAAAAAGTGTACATTTAAGGGGGTAAAATAAAAATAAGGGTGAAAGTTTGTGTGGAAATTCGTCATTTTTGAAGCTAGAATTGAAACGACGTGTAGACGACTGAAACTATCTGTAACTATATGTCTGTTACGCTTTCACGATTAAATCATTTGACCGCTGTAAACGATTTTTGATATGGACATAAATGGGACTCTGTGGAGTAAAATAGACTACAACTTATTTTCATTCTGAACCCAACCCTGTAGTCTACGCGGACGGAGTCGCGGGCAAAAGCTAGTGTAAAATAAGATGCTTTACGACCTCGATAACTATATAAATATTGTACATAAAATGAATAATTAAATCGCTGTAGACGATTAAAACTTAGAAACTTAAAAAAAAAAATTTAAGGTATATTTTTCTCGAAAGGATATCAAACAAATATACTATGGCACCTGTTTTGCAGATATGCCTAAAAATATCTACGTTTCATCAGCTATCCAACGAGGTATAACAATCTAGGGTTTTATTAATAGGCCCAGGACAAACAGGACAGCCTGGACAACCAGGTTACCCAGGACAACAAGGACAGCCAGGACAGCCAGGTTACCCAGGACAACAAGGACAGCCTGGACAACCAGGCTACCCAGGACAACAAGGACAGCCAGGACAGCCAGGTTACCCAGGACAGCCTGGACAGCCAGGAGGCCCAGGACAGCCTGGACAACCAGGTTACCCAGGACAGCCTGGACAACCAGGATACCCAGGACAGCCTGGACAACCAGGATACCCAGGACAACAAGGACAGCCTGGACAACCAGGATACCCAGGACAACAAGGACATCCAGGACAGCCAGGTTACCCAGGACAGCCTGGACAACCAGGACAACCAGGATACTCTGGACAACCAGGATACCCAGGACAACAAGGACAGCCAGGACAGCCAGGTTACCCAGGACAACAAGGACAGCCTGGACAACCAGGATACCCAGGATAACAAGGACAGCCAGGACAGCCAGGTTATCCAGGACAACAAGGACAGCCTGGACAACCAGGATACCCAGGATAACAAGGACAGCCAGGATACCCAGGACAGCTTGGACAACCAGGATACCCAGGACAACAAGGTTACCCAGGACAGCCTGGACAACCAGGACAACCAGGATACCCTGGACAACCAGGACAGCCTGGACAACCAGGATACCCAGGATAACAAGGACAGCCAGGACAGCCAGGATACCCAGGACAGCCTGGACAACCAGGATACCCAGGACAACAAGGACAGCCTGGACAACCAGGATACCCAGGACAACCAGGATACCCAGGACAGCCTGGACAACCAGGATACCCAGGACAACAAGGACAGCCGGACAACCAGGATACCCAGGACAGCCTGGACAACCAGGATACCCAGGACAGCCTGGACAACCAGGATACCCAGGACAGCCTGGACAACCAGGATACCCAGGACAGCCTGGACAACCAGGATACCCAGGACAACAAGGTTACCCAGGACAGCCTGGACAACCAGGATACCCAGGACAGCCTGGACAACCAGGATACCCAGGACAACAAGGACAGCCAGGACAACAAGGACATCCAGGACAGCCTGGACAGCCTGGACAACCAGGATACCCAGGACAACAAGGACAGCCTGGACAACCAGGATACCCAGGACAACAAGGACATCCAGGATACCCAGGACAACAAGGACAGCCTGGACAACCAGGATACCCAGGACAACAAGGACATCCAGGACAGCCAGGTTACCCAGGACAGCCTGGACAACCAGGACAACCAGGATACCCTGGACAACCAGGATACCCAGGACAACAAGGACAGACTGGACAACCAGGATACCCAGGACAACAAGGACATCCAGGACAGCCAGGATACCCAGGACAGCCTGGACAACCAGGACAACAAGGACAGCCGGACAACCAGGATACCCAGGACAGCCTGGACAACCAGGATACCCAGGACAGCCTGGACAACCAGGATACCCAGGACAGCCTGGACAACCAGGATACCCAGGACAGCCTGGACAACCAGGATACCCAGGACAACAAGGTTACCCAGGACAGCCTGGACAACCAGGATACCCAGGACAGCCTGGACAACCAGGATACCCAGGACAACAAGGACAGCCAGGACAGCCAGGATACCCAGGACAGCCTGGACAACCAAGATACCCAGGACAACAAGGACAGCCTGGACAACCAGGATACCCAGGATAACAAGGACAGCCAGGACAGCCAGGATACCCAGGATAACAAGGACAGCCAGGATACCCAGGACAGCCTGGACAACCAGGATACCCAGGACAACAAGGACAGACTGGACAACCAGGATACCCAGGACAGCCTGGACAACCAGGATACCCAGGACAACAAGGACAGCCTGGACAACCAGGATACCCAGGACAGCCTGGACAACCAGGATACCCAGGACAACAAGGACAGCCTGGACAACCAGGATACCCAGGACAGCCTGGACAACCAGGATACCCAGGACAACAAGGACATCCAGGACAGCCTGGACAGCCTGGACAACCAGGATACCCAGGACAACAAGGACAGCCTGGACAACCAGGATACCCAGGACAACAAGGACATCCAGGATACCCAGGACAACAAGGACAGCCTGGACAACCAGGATACCCAGGACAACAAGGACATCCAGGACAGCCAGGTTACCCAGGACAGCCTGGACAACCAGGACAACCAGGATACCCTGGACAACCAGGATACCCAGGACAACAAGGACAGACTGGACAACCAGGATACCCAGGACAACAAGGACAGCCTGGACAACCAGGATACCCAGGACAACAAGGACATCCAGGAAAGCGGGTTACCTAGGACAGCCTGGATAACCAGGACAACCAGGATACCCTGGACAACCAGGATACCCAGGACAGCCTGGACAACCAGGATACCCAGGACAACAAGGACAGCCTGGACAACCAGGTTACCCAGGACAGCCTGGACAACCAGGACAACCAGGATACCCTGGACAACCAGGATACCCAGGACAACAAGGACAGCCAGGACAGCCAGGTTACCCAGGACAACAAGGACAGCCTGGACAACCAGGATACCCAGGATAACAAGGACGGCCAGGACAGCCAGGTTATCCAGGACAACAAGGACAGCCTGGACAACCAGGATACCCAGGATAACAAGGACAGGCAGGATACCCAGGACAGCCTGGACAACCAGGATACCCAGGACAGCCTGGACAACCAGGATACCCAGGACAGCCTGGACAACCAGGATACCCAGGACAGCCTGGACAACCAGGATACCCAGGACAACAAGGACAGCCAGGTTACCCAGGACAACAAGGACAGCCTGGACAACCAGGATACCCAGGACAGCCTGGACAACCAGGATACCCAGGACAACAAGGACAGCCTGGACAACCAGGATACCCAGGACAGCCTGGACAACCAGGATACCCAGGACAACAAGGACAGCCTGGACAACCAGGATACCCAGGACAACAAGGACAGCCTGGACAACCTGGACAACCAGGATACCCAGGACAGCCTGGACAACCAGGATACCCAGGACAACAAGGACAGCCTGGACAGCCTGGACAACCAGGATACCCAGGACAGCCTGGACAACCAGGATACCCAGGACAGCCTGGACAACCAGGATACCCAGGACAGCCTGGACAACCAGGATACCCAGGACAACAAGGACAGCCTGGACAACCAGGTTACCCAGGACAGCCTGGACAACCAGGACAACCAGGATACCCTGGACAACCAGGATACCCAGGACAACAAGGACAGCCAGGACAGCCAGGTTACCCAGGACAACAAGGACAGCCTGGACAACCAGGATACCCAGGATAACAAGGACAGCCAGGACAGCCAGGTTATCCAGGACAACAAGGACAGCCTGGACAACCAGGATACCCAGGATAACAAGGACAGCCAGGATACCCAGGACAGCCTGGACAACCAGGATACCCAGGACAACAAGGACAGCCAGGTTACCCAGGACAACAAGGACAGCCTGGACAACCAGGATACCCAGGACAGCCTGGACAACCAGGATACCCAGGACAACAAGGACAGCCTGGACAACCAGGATACCCAGGACAGCCTGGACAACCAGGATACCCAGGACAACAAGGACAGCCTGGACAACCAGGATACCCAGGACAACAAGGACAGCCTGGACAACCAGGATACCCAGGACAACAAGGACAGCCTGGACAACCAGGATACCCAGGACAACAAGGACAGCCTGGACAACCAGGATACCCAGGACAGCCTGGACAACCAGGATACCCAGGACAACAAGGACAGCCTGGACAACCAGGATACCCAGGACAGCCTGGACAACCAGGATACCCAGGACAACAAGGACAGCCTGGACAACCAGGATACCCAGGACAACAAGGACATCCAGGACAGCCAGGTTACCCAGGACAGCCTGGACAATCAGGACAACCAGGATACCCTGGACAACCAGGATACCCAGGATAACAAGGACAGCCAGGATACCCAGGACAGCCTGGACAACCAGGATACCCAGGACAACAAGGACAGCCTGGACAACCAGGATACCCAGGACAGCCTGGACAACCAGGATACCCAGGATACCCAGGACAGCCTGGACAACCAGGATACCCAGGACAACAAGGTTACCCAGGACAGCCTGGACAACCAGGATACCCAGGACAGCCTGGACAACCAGGATACCCAGGACAACAAGGACAGCCTGGACAACCAGGATACCCAGGACAACAAGGACATCCAGGACAGCCAGGTTACCCAGGACGGCCTGGACAACCAGGATACCCAGGACAACAAGGTTACCCAGGACAGCCTGGACAACCAGGATACCCAGGACAGCCTGGACAACCAGGATACCCAGGACAACAAGGACAGCCTGGACAACCAGGATACCCAGGACAACAAGGACATCCAGGACAGCCAGGTTACCCAGGACAGCCTGGACAACCAGGACAACCAGGATACCCTGGACAACCAGGATACCCAGGACAGCCTGGACAACCAGGATACCCAGGACAACAAGGACAGCCTGGACAACCAGGATACCCAGGACAGCCTGGACAACCAGGATACCCAGGACAGCCTGGACAACCAGGATACCCAGGATACCCAGGACAGCCTGGACAACCAGGATACCCAGGATACCCAGGACAGCCTGGACAACCAGGATACCCAGGACAGCCTGGACAACCAGGATACCCAGGACAACAAGGACAGCCTGGACAACCAGGATACCCAGGACAACAAGGACATCCAGGACAGCCAGGTTACCCAGGACGGCCTGGACAACCAGGATACCCAGGACAACAAGGTTACCCAGGACAGCCTGGACAACCAGGATACCCAGGACAGCCTGGACAACCAGGATACCCAGGACAACAAGGACAGCCTGGACAACCAGGATACCCAGGACAACAAGGACATCCAGGACAGCCAGGTTACCCAGGACAGCCTGGACAACCAGGACAACCAGGATACCCTGGACAACCAGGATACCCAGGACAGCCTGGACAACCAGGATACCCAGGACAACAAGGACAGCCTGGACAACCAGGATACCCAGGACAGCCTGGACAACCAGGATACCCAGGACAGCCTGGACAACCAGGATACCCAGGACAACAAGGACAGCCTGGACAACCAGGATACCCAGGACAACAAGGACAGCCAGGTTACCCAGGACAACAAGGACAGCCTGGACAACCAGGATACCCAGGACAGCCTGGACAACCAGGATACCCAGGACAACAAGGACATCCAGGACAGCCAGGTTACCCAGGACAGCCTGGACAACCAGGACAACCAGGATACCCTGGACAACCAGGATACCCAGGACAACAAGGACAGCCTGGACAACCAGGATACCCAGGACAACAAGGACATCCAGGACAGCCAGGTTACCCAGGACAGCCTGGACAACCTGGACAACCAGGATACCCAGGACAACAAGGACAGTCTGGACAACCAGGATACCCAGGACAGCCTGGACAACCAGGATACCCAGGACAACAAGGTTACCCAGGACAGCCTGGACAACCAGGATACCCAGGACAGCCTGGACAACCAGGATACCCAGGACAACAAGGACAGCCTGGACAACCAGGATACCCAGGACAACAAGGACAGCCTGGACAACCAGGATACCCAGGACAACAAGGACATCCAGGACAGCCAGGTTACCCAGGACAGCCTGGACAACCAGGACAACCAGGATACCCTGGACAACCAGGATACCCAGGACAACAAGGACAGCCTGGACAACCAGGAAGCCCAGGACAACAAGGACAGCCTGGCCAACCAGGATACCCAGGACAGCCTGGACAACCAGGATACCCAGGACAACAAGGACAGTCTGGACAACCAGGATACCCAGGACAACAAGGACAGCCAGGACAACCAGGATACCCTGGACAACCAGGATACCCAGGACAACAAGGACAGCCAGGTTACCCAGGACAACAAGGACAGCCTGGACAACCAGGATACCCTTTTTTTTTTTTTTTTTTTTTTTTTTTTTCGAGGGGAAAGCTGTTTATGGCTCTACTTCCCGCCAGCCCCGGGGGAGGGGGGGGCGGGAAGCGTATGTCGGGGTCACCGGTCTTCCAGCCCGGCGCGCGGCGACGTCATGTCCGCGCAGATGTTAGTGCCGGGCTGGGTCCCTAACAAAATTCCCTAAACCGGCATACCGACCAAAACCCCCCGGTGGCCATCTCCGCGCCGAGTGGGGCGACCGCGGTACGTTGGCGAGAGGCGCCAACCGTAATGCCGCAGCCGCCCGGTGCGCCTCCGAGACGTTAATGTCTCGGCCGTCTCGGAGTATGTAGGGGGCGCAGTTGCACCCCCACTAGCTTGGTTCGGGCGCCCCGGTTGTGAATGGGCGCCCGCGACGTACACAGGCCACAATGCCGCCGCCCCTCTCGGGGTCACTTTCAGTGAGGACGCGCCGCCCCCGCAGCGCGCCCAGCGACCCCAAGGGCCCCTTTGAGTCGCCTTTTACGACAGGCAGGGGATACCGTGGTGGGATTCTAACGCCCCCTTGCCACAGGGCAGGGCGCCGGGTCTAGTTATCTCTGTCGACCCGGCGCCTCCTTCTCTGACGTCTTTGGCGGGCGGGATCGTTGATCTCTCGATCCCGCTCCGCGCTCTCCTTCTGCGACATGACGTGCTCGCAGAAGGAGAGCATCGCTCGCCACGACCTCGGACTCCCGACCATTGAAGATACGACGGCCGGGAGCGAGAGGTCGCCACCAACAATAGCGCGGAGAGCGCTGCGCTCCGTCTCCCAGGCTGGACACTCTTGTAGTGTGTGCTGGGCTGTGTCGTCCGGGCAGTTGTCACAGTGGTGACACACGGCCGACTCCTCCTTCAGAGCCACCCGACACAGGTAGTGGCCGAAGCATCCGTGCCCCGACAATACCTGCGTCAGGCGAAACGTCGCCGCACCGTGGCGCCTGTCCACCCACTGGTCGAGGACAGGACGCACTGCCTCGACGGTCCTAGCACCAGCACTGGGATCCTCCAGCCTGGTTCGCCATTCCTCCACGGCGGCCGTACGGAGGGAGGCTTTTATTGCCTCAACCTCTCTCGGGGCCAGTCTGTCCCCGCGACTTGACGCCTCCTCCCGCTGATGATAAAGACGCGAGAGGAATTTGGCGTCAAGATCCCACGGCAGGGACCCGGCCAAGACGCAGGCCGCCTCGTAGGAGATCGTGCGGTAGCCCCTGATCAGTCGCTGCGCCAGCGCACGCTGAGGCCTGCGCAGAAGAGCGACGCAGCGCCTGTTCAGGGACTCGGCCCATACTGGGCTTCCATACAACGCCATAGACCGCACGACTCCCATGTACATCCTTCGGCAAGGGATGCCTGGACCTTCCAGGTTGGGCAGCAGGCCGGACAGAGCGCCTGCTACCCGCAGCAGCTTCGGCTGCAACGCCTCAAAATGGGCGCGGAATTCCCACCGACTGTCGAGCAGCAGCCCCAAGTATTTGAGCTGCTTGCCGATGGGAATTCGCACGCCCTGAACCTCGATGTGGGCCCCAGCCGGTGGTCCCATCCGAGGCCGGTGAAAACAAATGGCCTCGGATTTGTGGAGGGCCACCGTGAGGCCCAACCGCCGAATCCTCCTCGCCACGTTGCCAGTTCCAACCGCGGCGAGGTCGGCGGCCTCCTGGAAGGTCCCGCCCGTCGCAGTGACGAGCGTGTCGTCGGCGTAACAGAATACGCCGACGCCCCGGGGGTTGGCACCACGGAGCACCCAGTCGTAGCCGATGTTCCACAGAAGGGGCCCAAGAACCGACCCCTGTGGAACACCGCACGACACCGCTCTTCGGTACCACCCGTTGGCGCCCGGATACACCACGTCCCTGTTGGAGAGGTACGAGTGCACCAGACGCCTGAGATAGGGTGGCACCACGTGGTACCGCAGTGCTTCCTCGATGCAGGCCCAGGGCAGGGAGTTGAAGGCATTGGCGATGTCCAAGGACACCGCCACGACGCATTTGCCCCGGGCCACCGCTTCCTCCGCTAGTGCCTTGACCCGCAGAATCGCCGAGATGGTCGATCGGCCCCGCCGGAACCCAAATTGGCAATCGGCCAGGTCCGGGCCGACCCTCTCGAGATGCTCGACGAGGCGCGCATGGACGATGCGCTCGAAGAGCTTGGCGACCTCGTCGAGCAGCACGATGGGCCGGTAGGCCGATGGCGACTCAGCGGGTCGATTGCCTTTCTTCAGCAGGACCAGCTTCCCAGTTTTCCATCTCGATGGAAACTGGCCCTGCTCTAGGCACGCGGAGAACAGGCCGCGGAGCCTCTCCCCCAGGAACTCGACTACGAGCACCCAGACACGTCCTGGGATGCCGTCGAGCCCCGGGGCGCAGTTCTTGCTCCGCAGCCGAAGCACTGCTGCTTCTAACTCCCCGGGCGACACACCCGGGGGAGGACCCTCCGGGGTCTCCCTTGCCGAAACGGACGACGACGACGATGCCGCCGGAGATCTCGGCGGCATCCGTGGAGGAACGACGACGACATCGGTGGCCGGAAAGAGAGCGGCGACCACGTCTCCCAGGAGCTCCGGACGGAGACTCTGGGTGAGGGGGGGCGCCGGCGGGCGTAACTTGTTCAACACCAGCCGATACGGGCGCCCCCACGGATCGCGGTCCAGAGTCCCCAAGAACTCCTTTCTGGCCGCAGCCTTCGCCTCTTTGATGGCCACCCGCAGCGCTCTCCTGGCCTCTTTATAGAGGCCGCGGAGCAGCCGCTCCTGGTCCAGGTAATCTGCCTGCCGTGTCCGCCGGCGCCTGAGTCTGGCGAGTCGGCGGCGCGCCACCTCACAACAATACTTTAACTGCGCGAGCTCCGCCGACCACCAGTATACTTGGCGCCGCGGAGGGAGGCGTTGGACACGGGGCATCGCCGCATCGCAGATACAAGTTAGCGCTGCCCCGAACCATTCGGCCTCCTCCTCAACCCGCACCGTAGATTCCGGCGCGGGGAGCCAGGCTTGGACCAGAGCGGCCAGTTCCAAGGCCTCTATATCGAGGCGTTTTTGTGCCCATCGCGGGCCGCCTCCAATCGGGGCGTTCGGTCTGCCGCCGGACTGATTGGCGGCGGGCGCGGAGACATCGAACCGTATGTATCGGTGGTCCGACAATGTCTCCACGCCCACGAGGACTTTCCAGCCCCGGACACGGCGTGCGACGGTGTCGGTGGCAAACGAGATATCCACCACCGAACCGCCGTTGTGCCTCACGCACGTGTCCACCGACCCCCGATTGAGGACGATCAGGCCGAGGGAGGTCGCCCACTCCTCCAGGACCCTGCCACGAGCGTCAGTCGCCGATGAGCCCCAGGCCAGGGATTTGGCATTAAAGTCACCGGCGACGACGACGGGGCGAGGTTGGCTCTGCGACACCAGGGCCCCCAGCCGAGTGAGAAAGGCTTCAAACTCGACTAAGGGTCTGTTGGGAGAAAAGTAAACTCCTACAATCCAAACTCCTCCCAACAGAGTCGCTACGCATCCCCGGTCCTTCGCTACTTTTTCGAAGGGCGGGGAGCCTGCGGCACCCTGGGTAATAACGGCCACCGAACCGTCAAGGTCTCCGGCCCAATTGTCGCGGGGCGGGACGAAGTACGGCTCGGCGACCACAGCCACGTTTACCAACCACTGCGCCATGGACTGAAGGAGCAGATCTTGAGCTCCGGCGCAGTGGTTGACGTTCGCCTGGAGGATCTTGAGGACCATTATTGGGCGACCTCCATTGGCTCATTCTCGGCCTGCGATGGGCGGACGGACTGCGGCTGGGCCGTGGCCTCAGCGGCAGTGCGTCTCTTCGACTTCTTATTTCGGCGGCTCGACTTGGCCACGCAAGCCTTGCCGCCGATTAGATGCCCCGCAGGTTTGTTGGCCGCGGCGCACAGAGTGCAGTGCGGCCCTGCGGAGCAACCTCGCGCTTTGTGGCCCGGTTGACCGCAGCGGTAGCACAAGTTGCTACGGTCAACCTCGGCGGTGCAGCGCTCCCTGACGTGTCCTCGCTCGAGACACCGGAAGCACTGCAGGGGCCTGGGTTCCAAAACGGCGACACGTGCCGCCGACCACCCGACCAGGACACGTCCAGCCCTGGCCGCTTTCTCCGCCGCTTGGGCGGGAGCACGAATCCAGACCACGCCCAAGCCTGAGCGGTCTGGCCTGACCTCGCCCACTTTCAGGCTCTCGGCCGAGCACTGAGTGGCCGTGGCGAAGGCCTGTGCGACCTTCTCGGGGGTGACAGACTCGTCAAGCCCCGAGAGTCGCAATTCCGCGGTTTTCACGGGGCGGGTGACGCGCACGTCTTCCGACCCGCGGAATACCTCCCTCAACTTAGTGGCGAGGGAGTCGGCCTTCGCCTGGTTTTCGGGCCCAGGCACCTCGATGATGGTGGCGCCCGTCACCGCCTTGCGCCACTTGATGTTGTCGATGCCGAGGTCCTTCAGCACAACATGCTGCTGTGCCTCGGCAACGACGCGGGCGTAGGTCAGCCCCTTCTCTTGTGCCCCGGTAGCCAGCGTGATGGTGACTGCAGCTGACCGGGGTGGGCGAATACGTGGCACTGGTTTGCGTTCGCTTTGTGCCTGGTGTGCCTTTTTCATCGTCGCTTTGCGCCCCTTCTTGCCCTTACCTACGACTTTCCAGCCGTCGGATTTGTCGACAGGGGCTGGTAGCTGTGGGCGAGGCTCCCTCAATGCGGCCTTAGATGGCGCGTCCCTCTTTGCCTTTCGTCGGGGCTCTTGAGATGGCAGCGACTGCACCGCAGCTGCGTAGCTTTTAGGCTGCGCAGGCTTAGGTTTCGCTGCCTGTGTCGGCTTCTCCGTTGAAATGCCCTTTGCCGATTTGGGCATACCACCCGCTGAAGCCGTTTTCTTCTTGTCGGCCGCGAGCGGCGGACGAAGGCCAGCCTCGGGAGGCAGCGCCAGGGAGTCGAGCTTGGCGTTCACGATGCTCAAGACTCTCGCCTCTTGCTCCTTGAGCAGCCTCCTCATCTCCTCCTGCTGGTTGGACGTCAGCTCGTGGAGGCGGCGGATCTCCGCCATGCGTTCCTCATCGACTGCACGCAGCCGGATGATCTCGGCTTCGAGACCAGCAACTTGGCCCGCCGATGGAACTTCGGCAAAATCCAGAAGTTCCTGGTGCACGTCGTTCAGCTCCCGAACGAACGTGCCTTTGAGGTTGCCAGATTGGCTGGCAACCATCTTCACTTTTTCTGCGAGGCGGTGGCAAAGGTCGCGTCGGAGTACGACCGTGTCCACCGCCTTCGCAGCCGCTGTGCGTCGCTTGCCCTTGCGGCTCACAGCGCTCACTTTGGCCGCGGGCTCGCTCTCGTCACCGCTGGTGTGCGATGCACGAGAGCGGGAGCTATCCCGCGACCAAAGCCTTCCTTTCGAGCGAGTTTGAGGACGACTCTGCTCGGAGCCAGAGTTTGGCTCCAAAGCAGTTGCCGTCCTCTTCTCCCCAGCAACTTTCGCGGGCGTCGCACCCGACTTCGCCACTACGTCTCCTAACTCCGCCTCCCCGGTCAGAGCCGAGGCAGGCAACTTCGTCAATTTTACTTTTGGTATTTTAAAATTTAAGGTTTCCATTAGAAGTCCCACGAGTATGGGGGAAAGGGTAGTCCGCCCAGGCAGTGCCCCCTGTACCTGGGTAAGCCTAGCGTAACCCGCCAAGAGGTTCGGCCGGTACTCTGGCGGGAGTCGCACTAGAGACTGAACCTCCCATCAGCCATGCATCCCCTCACGGTGCGCCGCCGCTTGGGATTCGGGGTAACTTTTTATAGAGGTTTTCTCCCTCGCGGCCCGGGCGGTTAAGCCAAGGCCCTCGCGCCGGCCTAACTGCGAGACATGACCACAGCTTCGACCGGATTACGAGTTCGACGGTGGAAACGGGATCCGCCCATTTCCTGCTCGGAAGCAAGAGATTGCTAACCGAGCCCGCCAATGACCCGGGACAGAACCGGGATGGCCCAGAAGGGGCCCCAGCACCGGTGGGGGACACCACAAAGAGATGGCAGAAATCGCCAGTCCCCCCCGACAGGAATTAGCCGCCGGCAAGCATAACTTGTTGCAAACTGCAACAGCTTATGCTGGCCGTCGTTGCCCAGGGTGCACCACGTGGAGGTTTCCTGTTAAAGCACCCAAACAAACAAAAAGCAAACCAGGATACCCAGGATAACAAGGACAGCCAGGACAGCCAGGTTATCCAGGACAACAAGGACAGCCTGGACAACCAGGATACCCAGGATAACAAGGACAGCCAGGATACCCAGGACAGCCTGGACAACCAGGATACCCAGGACAACAAGGACAGCCTGGACAACCAGGATACCCAGGACAACAAGGACATCCAGGACAGCCAGGTTACCCAGGACAGCCTGGACAACCAGGATACCCAGGACAGCCTGGACAACCAGGATACCCAGGACAACAAGGACAGCCTGGACAGCCTGGACAACCAGGATACCCAGGACAGCCTGGACAACCAGGATACCCAGGACAGCCTGGACAACCAGGATACCCAGGACAGCCTTGACAACCAGGATACCCAGGACAACAAGGACAGCCAGGTTACCCAGGACAACAAGGACAGCCTGGACAACCAGGATACCCAGGACAGCCTGGACAACCAGGATACCCAGGACAACAAGGACAGCCTGGACAACCAGGATACCCAGGACAGCCTGGACAACCAGGATACCCAGGACAACAAGGACAGCCTGGACAACCAGGATACCCAGGACAACAAGGACAGCCTGGACAACCAGGATACCCAGGACAACAAGGACAGCCTGGACAACCAGGATACCCAGGACAGCCTGGACAACCAGGATACCCAGGACAACAAGGACAGCCTGGACACCCAGGACAGCCTGGACAACCAGGATACCCAGGACAACAAGGACAGCCTGGACAACCAGGATACCCAGGACAACAAGGACATCCAGGACAGCCAGGTTACCCAGGACAGCCTGGACAATCAGGACAACCAGGATACCCTGGACAACCAGGATACCCAGGATAACAAGGACAGCCAGGATACCCAGGACAGCCTGGACAACCAGGATACCCAGGACAACAAGGACAGCCTGGACAACCAGGATACCCAGGACAGCCTGGACAACCAGGATACCCAGGATACCCAGGACAGCCTGGACAACCAGGATACCCAGGACAACAAGGTTACCCAGGACAGCCTGGACAACCAGGATACCCAGGACAGCCTGGACAACCAGGATACCCAGGACAACAAGGACAGCCTGGACAACCAAGATACCCAGGACAACAAGGACATCCAGGACAGCCAGGTTACCCAGGACGGCCTGGACAACCAGGATACCCAGGACAACAAGGTTACCCAGGACAGCCTGGACAACCAGGATACCCAGGACAGCCTGGACAACCAGGATACCCAGGACAACAAGGACAGCCTGGACAACCAGGATACCCAGGACAACAAGGACATCCAGGACAGCCAGGTTACCCAGGACAGCCTGGACAACCAGGACAACCAGGATACCCTGGACAACCAGGATACCCAGGACAGCCTGGACAACCAGGATACCCAGGACAACAAGGACAGCCTGGACAACCAGGATACCCAGGACAGCCTGGACAACCAGGATACCCAGGACAGCCTGGACAACCAGGATACCCAGGACAGCCTGGACAACCAGGATACCCAGGACAACAAGGACAGCCTGGACAACCAGGATACCCAGGACAACAAGGACAGCCAGGTTACCCAGGACAACAAGGACAGCCTGGACAACCAGGATACCCAGGACAGCCTGGACAACCAGGATACCCAGGACAACAAGGACAGCCTGGACAACCAGGATACCCAGGACAACAAGGAGTGGACAACTGCTGAACCGATTTAAATAAAATTTGGTACACAGATAATTTAGACCCTGAGAAAAGACATAGGCTACTTTTTATCCCGGAAAAGGGGTTGAAAGGGGGGATGAAAGGTTGTATGGAAGTATTGTCATTTTTAAACCTAGAAGCTTGAAACTTATTTTTTAGGCTGTTGATTTAATATAAATAAATATGACATTCTAAGTTTGTAAAAAAGTGTACATTTAAGGGGGTAAAATAAAAATAAGGGTGAAAGTTTGTGTGGAAATTCGTCATTTTTGAAGCTAGAATTGAAACGACGTGTAGACGACTGAAACTATCTGTAACTATATGTCTGTTACGCTTTCACGATTAAATCATTTGACCGCTGTAAACGATTTTTGATATGGACATAAATGGGACTCTGTGGAGTAAAATAGACTACAACTTATTTTCATTCTGAACCCAACCCTGTAGTCTACGCGGACGGAGTCGCGGGCAAAAGCTAGTATATAATAATATTGAACCATCCACTAGACCGGGCTTCGCCTGGGCGCAATGTTTTATGAAATAGCTGACTACGAGTACAACCTTTCCCAAGGCTCCATCAATATTTGTTTTTGTATCCTGGCATGACAAATATGCTAAAAATCAACCAAAAAGATTAAATGATATTAAAGTTCATTAATTAAACATGAATGCATTTTTTGCATAAATAAATACTATTATTACTTTTTTATCAATATTATTTGTACATCATTTATGTGACAAGGTCAATGCATCATCCAATTATAATTACCGCATTAATGGGACAACTCCCTTGGAAGTATACACAATCACGTTTTTATTCGTAAAGAGATAACCATAGGTGTATTTCTACACCAATATTTCAACTGTGGTTTTATGTTTCTTTTTCAATTTCTAAAATAACATCATATTTCCGCTGACTGATCCGGAACGTGACTCAAGCCGCGACAATATGTCAAGATTTCCCACACGTGTACGGCATTAACTATGCTATATCGAGTAAAAACGCCATAAAGCACATATAATCCTTTGGATTCCATGCCTTTTACGTGTCTTGCGGAATAAAGAAAAATCAACAATATTCGTTCAGTTTTATAAAAAAAGCCAAAGCTACGATATCTCACATTTTAATATGATTCAAACGACTGGTCTTAATCTCAATTTTGATCTCCGGCTTGATTTTGAGCCATTTATTGTTAAGGATTTTGCGAATGAAAATTATCAGCAGCAGCTTGGAGTCTCGATACTGGTCCGTAAAACAAAAATAAGCCCAATCCTTATTACGTGTTACATAGAAAACGGAGAAAAAGGATACAAGCATGAAAAAGTATTAAAAATATGTCTTACGTAATACTATGGAATGCATGATATCTACAATGATAACGCATATTGTAAATAAACACTACAAGATTATAAGTATTTCATAATGACGATGAATACGGTTGTAAATACAGTTTGATAACGAGTAATGCGTTTCTTATCAATACACGGTGATAATCGCCAAGTTCAATGTTCGTGTCTGCCTCATATCCGTAGTTTAATCGCTATTACGTCAGACCCAGTTTTTCATTTTTGTTCCCACGAGTATGGGGGAAATACCGGTCCACCCAGGCAGCCGAAAATAGCAATAGGATCACCTTCAACGTAAGGTGTGAATGTAAGCAAATGATAAAATGTGTTTTTCTATCAAAACCGAAGATGTGAATCCACGCGCGCGAAATTGAAACATTACCCTTTTACCTCTCCACAGCTTCGTCTTGTAACGGAAATCACACGCTGTAACCGTGAAACATGATTGTTGTAATCGAATAATGTTGTAATATCCCCTCTAAAAGGGGTATTGAAGATTGTCTGTAAAAGGATAATTTCCTTGTCCTACAAAAGCGAATACAAATGCCATTTTATATTTAATATAAATAGCTCATTCAAAAAACACCAATGTTTTAATAAGCATTAATTTATTATATTTATTTTTATTTTCTATGTAACTGTGGTACCATAGGTATAGTTACCACATCCAGTTCGATTGAACGTGACATTTGATTAAATGGCCAAGCCTTTCGTTCCAAAATATAAGTACAGAAACAAAAACTTACTAAGTTGTAAAGAGCCATATCTTAGTCTACCTAACTAGCCTTGCCTGCGAGATATTATTGTACAAGATAATCAGTATAGGTATATTTAAAAAGTCCCTTTTAGAGAACTCTTGTCACGGTTTCCTAAAAAAGATTTTCATCGTCGTGACAATCCTTAACAACTTCTACACAGAAGGCATGAAGGCAAGAATGGATTTTAATCCGCCACTACCGAGATAGTGTCTCAGCTAATCAAACTATTTTTTTTACGTATCAAACCATCTAATGTAGCGTTAGTTATTTTTCCGTCCCATTTAAATATATTCAAAGTACATTTTAAAGGCCACCAGGCATCTTACATCATTCAGGAAACAAACACTGTAAAGCAAATGCAGATAAAATCAACTTTCATGAGTATATCCGATAATGCTGAAAGCAAAAATTCTAACAATAGCGGAACATCTCTAGGTAATTTAACGCTTTAGCCTCAGTACTTCCATTAGGGAATACTGAGTGCTTTCACATAACCCGGAGTATCGGTGTCTCTATCATCACTTATGTGTTAGAAAGGGTGAATAAATACAACAATGTAAGAAGTGTACGTGGACCGTTGGCTCCCGTGGGATACGGTCGAGATGGATGCGCCTGTCGTTCTCGCCTATTTATTCTGGAAACTTCGCGAAAAAATCAGACGGAGAAACTTTCAAAATAAATTTTGTGCTGTTATTGTTTTATATTTGCTACCGAAGCTAAATGTTAGAAACTTTGTGTAAATATCGTAAAATGATTTTTTTCATAATTAATTAATTTTAATATATCATATTTATTACATACACTTATTATACATGCTACTTTTAGCGTGCACAAAAAAATATTTTTATGAATCTCATTATCATAATTTCCAGTATATATTGGTAGCGACATGCAATGTTAGTGGGAGGTAAGATTCGTGATCGTTCTGTCTTAACATCTTGATCATAAAGAAATTAATAAATGACATTATGTACGCAAAAGCCAAACATTACTGGACTTATATTTAAATATATTGGCCCTTTAATTTATTTATTTTTTGAGTTCATAAAGCATTAAAAAAAATATTATGACCCTGGCACTCCGTAATTCAAATATTGAAAGTGTGCCTCATTCCTTTAATACAAAGTAATATACATAGCTCAGTTTCAAAGTATTTCAAATGAAAGTACTTGCAGCAGACGGTATCACGTTCAAAACAAATTTCACTCGTCTGATAGTAAGTACAAAAATCTATATAGTAATGACTCATCAACTTAAGTAGGTAAGGCGCACACAACTGACTCGGCAAAAAAACAACATTGAAGCGTTGCAGTTCCGCTATACGAAGCATTGAACACGAATACTGTTAGCGAATCAATTTTTGTACAACAGGTATCATACTGTCATATCATACTGTCCGAAAAAATATTATTCGTTTTATTAAACAAAATATTCAGAACTACGGTAGTATGTCAACAAAGTATGTACTGTACTATTGGTTTTAACGCCTATGATAGATACATGTTCTTATAATATCACGCCTGTATTACCGAAAGTTAGGTAGATGTGCATTTCTGCACTTATCATTTGCCAATTGTATTTTAAGTGTCATGTAATAGGCAACTTGAAGAGTTTAGATTTTTCAAGCATGAAGCGAGTATCGTGCCGTTTTTCGGGCACTGTACCGATTTCGTGGTGCTGCTAAGGATTTTCTAATAGAAAATACCAATAACATAAGCAAACCGAGGCAATCTACAACCTATGTTACATGTCATGTATTTTGTTTAGGTATATTATACTGTATGGGTGAACAACAATTAAAACAAATCTCTAATGTATTTCAGACTGATACACTGTTCAAATATACTAACAAATGCGGGCCAAGCTGCTTTCGATACAAAGGTACGCAGCGCGAGAGTTTGATAGTGCTCCAGTTCATGAAACATGTTTTTTAATGTACATTTGCCACCGCCAAAAAGAATAAAATGTAAAACAGCAGTCTGGTTTCTACATCGCGTCACCTAGGTCGATAAAAGAAATGACATCTAAGATACACGCTAGATTTCCTGAAGTTCCTTGAAGTTTTTCCCTTGATTTAATTTCCACTTTTCAATTTTATTTATTTTTGTCCATGTACTATAAAACTGTGATATCATGATACTAAAGTGGGCCCCCATTTACACAGTTGTAGCTTATTAGAGCCCAGAACAAATCTACAAATCCCAAACAGGGTCATTCATACAAAAATAAATTATATCTCTCTCTGCCTATCTACATGGGCCTCCATTCAATCCACTGCTCGGCCACGTTCTTCTCTAGTATTGAGAAGAGTTAAAGCTTAAGAGCTATTCCACTACACCGGCTTAGTAACCTTGACGTTATAATATTTATGCAACAACAAACCAAGTCAGTGCCTTCTGTAGATATAAGCTTTTCATTTCTTGTAAGAGTATGTACTGAACGCGACTATGAGACGCGAATAACACAGACGTTTGAACTTTCAACATAAATCGTCTTTTTAGCGCTTGCCGAGTGCTTGTCAAACAATCTTATCAACACGGCCATTCCAATTTCAACTACGAAAAGTTCATATATTCTTCACCATACACTCGTAACAATTTTGTGGTAAGTAAACTTTTATTACTTTGAGACTTAATGAATACACTTCTACTCGTAAATTTTCACATAAATATCGGTAAAGAAATTACATGAAAAATAATTTGCAAATGTTTTATTATTCTTTTAATTTAAAACATAAAATATCACTAAGTGGTATGACATGATAGAAAGTACACGGTTCTCGGGGGGGCTTCAATCATGGTGAAAGGATGACCGTGCCGGCATTTTTTGGCCGGTTTCTCGCGGTCGGTCCTTTGTTCACCATGGTATTAGTCCCCCAAACTTCTTCACAAGATAGGTGAAGAGGTTTTCGGCCGGCATGATTGCGTCGACCAACGGGAGATCATCATCTCTCGCTGGTCGGCACTTTTTCTGGACTCCATTACACTTACCATCATGTGCAATGGGGTCACTTTGCCGTGCCAGTATAAAAAAAAAAACATTGCTTACAACTCGTTGTTGGTGTATATTGGAGTGAATCGTTAATATAAAGTATGGCAATAAATTAAACCATAGTAATTAAATACCTCAATTTGTCATGTGAGGCATCATTAACCATCAGCCTCGATGTGAGAAATGAGAAGGAATTAATGTGAAGTATCTTCGAAATAGGGGAATGAGTTGCACATAAGTGTTTGTATCTGAAACCACGGAAACAGTCAGTATTGGAATTTACCAGTTATTAATTTATTTGATATTTTTCTTCAATTTGTTCCTATTTTTTTTTTCGAACACCTATCTTACTAAACTTAAAAAACTGTTACGTTGCAAAATATATCAGTTTCTATTTGGATAAACATTATTACCTACGTCTTTTTGTGGTAATAATTTATGACGTGACAAATATTGCAGAGCGTTCTGCCAAACACTTTCCCATAGGTATGCAATTTTCCAAGGTCCCTTCTATCATCATACCAAAAGTAAACCACATCACTGCGTTAGTTTATCAATTTATTCTTAACAAAGAGAAATAGAAGCCTTTTCTCTTTATGATATTGGTATAAACTATACAGTTTTTTTTAAGTTATAACAATGTACTCGTTAGTTGCTAGGACGCTCACAAACCGATTTGCAGAGATAATCTCCCCAACTAACCAACAGATTTACTTAACTGCAATACACTACACAAGTCTCTTGATGAACTGTACAGTTATTAGTGGTAAATGATATTATATAGCATTCAATGCAATAATTAGCTTTATGTAAGCGGCTTCGCTCGCTTTTGTTATTGCATAGATTTTATTTAAAAAGGTTTCCCTCAGACAACCAAGATATTTCCGGCATAAAAAGCAACTTACAATCATCTTTAGAGCCGTATCTGTCTGTGTACCAAATTCTATTAAAATCAGTTACGGTAATCAGTCGCGGTTTAGGCGTAAAAAGAAACAAACAAACACACTTAAGATTTCGAAATTTTAGTAAGGGTTAAAAAAATACACACAAAACATTGAATTTAATACACAAAGAGAATATTATTTATAAAACACATGCAAATTTGAATTACTTAGATATATAACATAATAAACTGATTGTTTCACCTGCAGCTTAGTTAGTTCGATGCAAAATTGAAGGCAAATTACGCCATGCGATCGATACCTAATTAATTTTCACCTTGCTATCGCTCTCATCAATGTGAGTTTATTTGATGTTACACTGCGTCGACATAGTAAATAAATTATTTATACGTGAATGATACAAAGATTATCACGTACTTTAACGGTGAAGGAAAACATCGTGATGAAACCTGCACACCTAAAAGTTCTTAGAAATTTATTTGGTGTGTAGTCTGCCAACCCGCACTAGGCCAGCGTGGTGGACTAAGGCCTAAACCCTCTCAATGGTAGAGGAGGCCCGTGCCCAGCAGTGGGACGTATATGGGCTGATGATGATGATGATGATGATACAAAGATTACCTAATCTCGACACAACCATGCCGGCTGCTTCGAGTCCAAATATATTAGGTACCAATTTATCAAACGGCATACACTGATATCGATGACATAAGTTACATCTTCAGTGTGTAGTGTAATTGGTGTAACTGTACTAATTAAATAAATGAACAGTGTAATGGTTTTATCAGAACGACTACAATAATAATACCACCAGCAACCACTTAATGTGCATCCAAATCGACTTCAGAACGAACATAATATTTTTTTACAATGATTGTATCTGCTAATTTCTCGCACCACTAGCGGCCTTCGCTCAACACAAACAATCACTATTTAGACAATAGTATCTACAAATTGTTAGTTTTTATTAACACCGCTTAGGTAATTGTACACAAAAACATATGTTCAAACGTTGAAGATAACATCACAATGCATGAGGATTTTAAGTGATAAATCAATCATACGGAATCACGATTCTAAAAGATATGTTTGAGTATTTTGTTTATACCATATTGGAATTATGTATCAGTGATAGTATAACGTATATTTGACCTTTTGCTTATGATACTCTACACTTTAATCATAGATTAATAAAATGTATTCGTTAATTGATTATCCAATGATTTTTTGCTTAAGATCAAAGGACTCCTGTTGTATGCGGCCTTATGTAACCACAAGGATCGTAGATGAGTTGCCAGCTTTTTGAAATAAATAAAATGGCAAAGGGAGAGAGATGGGGTAAAAATTGAAATTCCATGACCTGTAATAATTATTAATTACTTCACTCATTCAATTCTTTAACTACTAGCTGTCACCGCGCACCACAAAGAGTACTGCGTAATTTGAATAATAACAATTTTAGTCATAATTCACCGCTTTGAGGAAACTGGAGTCAAAGGTTCACGGGATGAAATACGTTAGCTCAAAGCAAGTACGAAGTGAAAATACACTTGCACCGAGGAGTACTAATTAGAAACAGAAATGATCATCAACTAGCTACAGTTCATGTTGCTATGTCAACGGTTATTCAAATAAAAGTTTCTAGAAATTCACTGGTAGAATATTCGCCCAGATAGCAACTACAGAAGCTCAAAATCCCTAATATACAAATGGATTGGCCTATATTGTGACCTATTAGGCTCTAACTGCAATGCGTCAGTGGTCACTTTGTGATTTGTTCAAACAAGACGTTAATACACCAGCAAAACAAATCTGTTAACACTGCGTGACTCTTAAACGTTCCTACGAGATTGAGAGACTTGGCCCTCGGATTACCTCCTTAGCCGGATAATCTATTTAAGTAGCTAGAGCTACAAACAAGCCTTGTGGATGACATCAGACAAGGCTGTTTACCTATTACCTTTGTGCCAAATCGGTGTTTTATGTTAAGAAACGTACATTTAGGTAAACTAAACACTGAAGATTTTACGTTTCTTAGAATAATGAACAGGTTTTTTAAATCGAGTTCTCCACAAAAGTCGTAGCAAATAGTATTTTTGATTTGTCATTTGAAAACATAAACTTACACAAAATACACTATGTAAACTGTAATATTGACGGCAAACTGACGATATGTACAATGCCCGGTAGAGTACGGTTCATTGTTGTGCTAAAGTGAGCCGTATTTCATATGCATCTGGATTTACTTTCAATTAATTTTTTAAGGTCAACAAGACAAATCTGGCCGTATTCCACCAAACGAAGTTCTATTCAAGTTATTTCTGCGCGAATTGAACGTAACGGTAAATTCATATCGTAATACTTTCGAAAACATTTATAATCATCCAAGTAAATACTAATGAGTACAAGTTAAAATCATCTTCAAGCGCATATAATTTATTCGCTCAAATTATTCAGGTTTTGCGTGCTGTTATGAATGCCAAATGCGAATCATGTTTTTTTGTTTATTTTCATGCTAATGGCAGTTATGTTGCAAAATAATATCCTGTCATACATTATATTTACATTATAATTATCCTTCAAATTTAACCAAAATTTATCCAAAATGTCTTAATAGTTAAATAGGCTCTTTCGATTTTAAAATTAAGATAATTTGGTCACAATAATTTAAAAAAAAAGAGTAATCATTCTTCACAATAATTTAAAAAATAATATCAGCAACACATTATATACCGAAAAACTTACAAAGATATGTTGTACACCTACTTCGACCAGTTTATTACAAAGTTTGTTAATAAGTCGGAGACGCGGCGTGTGTAACATAAACAAACTCAACTCAAGACTACGTTGGAGTCGTGTAAGTTGTTATAAAACCTTCTTACTTCACACAGCTTTTCTTACATAATTTCTCCCAGAGAGATTTTTGCGGAACGTAGGTAATACTGGGCCAACTCCAATATAAAACTAATGGATCGTGATGATTGATATTGAACTTAAGATAACTCAGACTTTCTTGGGCAATAATTTTCCACTTCATGTGAAAAAAGGTTCATCGCGACAAAGACCAAGTATCCCCACATTATTTAAGCTAATGTACTCAATTTATGTCGAATTTACGATCACTTTTCACGCAGTATTGAGACTAGATTGGTGCTTTGTTGGTTGTTTTTTTTTTTTTTTTTTTTTCAAATAAATACACCCAACAGTCACATACATAGTTCTGACCCCACACTAGGATACAAGCCCTGTGTCGTGGGTATCAGAAACTACGAGAGACTTTTCGGTCTCACAAACACCCAGACCCGAAACAAATATTTGTGGATCACACAAACATTTGTCTCGGTGCGGGGATCGAACCCGCAGCTTCTCGTTTCGCAAGCTGGTGTCTAGCAAATATTAGCGATGTATTAAGAAGATACTATCACGTCTACAAAGTACTGAAGTGAATTTGAACCCAAGGTATAGTAAGACCTAGATTTGGCGCTGATCACTTTAACTGTGATGCCATCGGCAGTAAGCATTACTATTTATCAACATTTGACCACAATTCTCAATTATAGACTCCGGATATATGACGTGTAGGGCAACAATGAAATCAGTTTATATCAAATAGATCGATGTATAATTTTTAGGGGGTTTGTCCTGCATGAGGATTAAGACGATTTTAATAATATCCTTTAACACACTAAAGAATACAGATCATAAAAATAAGGTACAAAAGTCTTGTTTTAATAATAAACATTAAAATGAATAATGAATAAGGGATGAGATAACATGACTAGGGATGAGTGAACGATAAAAAGTGAAAAGTAAGCCTGCGTAATACCCATTGATGCTGTTACCTAAAATAGAATAACAAATCCTAAACCAACACGGATAAAAGTACAACAATTTTTCAAATAGTTTTTTGACAGCCTTCCGTCAGAACGTCCAATATTTCTGCGATGTGCTTTCATGAATATGACAGATATGAATTCATTTGAAAATTCAATCGTTTAATTTTTTAGTATTTATTTCGATAAATTTTATAGTGGGTTGGTAATTATTATAATTGTTTATGTTTTATAGTTCATCGTCTATTATGTACTGATGAGTAAAATTCCAATTGCTTAGTACTCAGCACTAAAATAAATCAGTGGAATTTACTCTAGAAATTTCTCAAACTAGAAAATTAATATCTTATTATATTATAGATCATCATCATCATCATCAGCCCATATACGTCCCACTGCTGGGCACGGGCCTCCTCTACAGCTTAAAGGATTTAGGCCTTAGTCCACCACGATGGCCTAGTGCGGGCTGGGGACTACACACCTAAGAAATTCCTAAGAACTTTTAGATGTGCAGGTTTTTATCACGATGTTTTCCTTCACCGTTAAAGTACATGATAATTCTTTGTTATTTAAATTAAATTATATCATAGATTAATTTTCGTCTTATCGTCTCATTTAAGTTTAGAATAAGAATCCCTCTGGATTCAAACGAATTAATTTTACGCTATTTAGCTACTGTAAAAGACTATTATAAAACCGTCAACATACACGGAATAAACATTTTACGAGTAAAC
The DNA here is from genome assembly GCA_907164795.1 of Hemaris fuciformis. Taxonomy (NCBI): domain Eukaryota; kingdom Metazoa; phylum Arthropoda; class Insecta; order Lepidoptera; family Sphingidae; genus Hemaris; species Hemaris fuciformis. Next base: position 19,395,829 of record OU015432.1, on the reverse strand, counting down.
GAGCGGGCAATGTATTCCTTTGCAATAAAAACGTTTCAATCTGTTTGAAACTCATTCATCCTGAAATAGAAGAAAACAAATACAGAGTTATTTCATAAAAGTGAATAGAAATATTATTGCTATCCGTAACGATGCGACACACTAGCGGAGGTTAATCTTTTGTGAAACACGAAACGATATACGATGAAGCACAAGGTATATCATTTTCTCTTTTGTTTGTTTGTATCATGGGGGACTATAATATACAAAGAACATAAGCCGAAACCATATTTGTTCCCTTAAAATTATTCTCCTAGCCTTAAGCACGGTTGAGAGAAAAATGATTAAGGGATAAATAAAAAGAACGGTAATTTGTGACTATGAATCCTTAAACATTTATGTTTCATAAAGTCACAGTCGTATTAATGATTATAAGACCTAAAACTAAGCCCCATGCACTCAAAAATTCAACTCTTCGATACTACCAATATCACACCAGCTTACATAGTTACTCCTTCACGCTACGCTTAAAAGACATTGCAGGAAGGCAAAACACTCGAATCGGCAAAGTTTTCTCCAGCTTAATGGTTCGAGGAAGATACGAAGTTACGAACCTTTTAAATTCTGACTTGCAAGTGTTATGGTGGCAACTTGAAAGCGGGAGAGACAATTAAAAATTTAAGGCTATAAATACAATAATAAAATGAAAGCAACGATATATTTCCCGTATTAACTAACGAGTAACTATACAAGTGATTACTACAAAATACTATAATTATTTGTATATGTAATATTTATAAATTTATATTTTATACACGATGAAGAAAATATAATTTCATACACAAAATATTATTTCGACAGCCCCGTGGCGCAGTTGGCTAGACACCAGCTAGTAGAACAAGAGGCTGCGGGTTCGTTCCTCGCACCGAGACAAAATCGCTTGCGATTTTGCTCTTTTTCGCACTAATCCCCAAAGCAAGGCGGATGAGCTAAAGTTGTTTGTCGACAAAATGTTTTTCAACCGGGACGCATTGGTCTACTCTGAGCTCGAAGTGCAATTTAAAGAAAAAAACAACCAAATCCTATCAGCACGAGTGCTGTGATAATTCAATTGACGCTTTGCAAATTCAGGCAATCTCGGAAACATTGCTTAATAAAGGAAACATATTAAATTATTAGGATGAGTTAATAAAAATAGACATTTAAAATCACGAAAGAAATACGTTATCGTATAATGTTTTCAATTCCAAACCTACTCGATAAGGCCACTACAGTCTATAGTAGCATATTCAAAAAGTGTTACCAGAAAGTTCTGGAAACCTTATCTACCCAGAACACAATAGACTGTAAAAACACGTAGACATATAGAAAACGGTGCAATTTACCTACAAATGAACCAAACAACCGCAAACAATTGGACATGCGCGCATCAATTCATAGCAGATGTCATTGTGATAGATTGTTATTGGCTAAATCATTGTGTTCACGAGCTCTTTGCACGTGATGTTTCTGGAAAATTCATTTTCATACTTTATTCACTTTCCATTTCTGCTCTACACTCGAAATACCTACATCACTATTGACGACTTCGTAATAGAAACTCACCCTTAAAAACCTTTCCGTCAGAACAATATTCATAATACAGCTAAGTCGTAGAAACCACGGGCTGAGGTGCGAATGAGCCGGTTCGACCGGAATGATACAACTACCTTACAAAACATAAACTTGAAGCAATATTGGTTTTTATATTCCTATGGGTGCTAATATGTTATTTTCATCCGTGGTATATAGTAACCAATATACATGAGATATAAAACATGTCATAGGGAATTTAATGATATATGCAATTAGTCAAGGGCCTATCACGTCCCTACTCTGTTTACACCGTAATGTACTTGCTATGAGGCAATGCGATCATTTTGGTGTACAATATATGTATAATTAACGTAACATAACGTGCCTCTACTGCATTTATTACATCTATAGCTTCCTAGACATCAAACGGAGACCAGCGGGCGATAATAACTCACCATCTGACACAAACTATCATTAAAAAAATCGAAATTTTGACTAACCCAATTATTACAAGCGTTCTCTTCCAAAACTCCCACACAACAATGCCACATAATTCCTGCGATATCGGAATTGACAAAATTACGAGGCAATTTACGATACAGTACCGTTATTGTCTAGCGAAAGTGCCATAAATTTTCAGTTTTCACACATCTCACCGCTATTGAACATACATTGTTATTAGTTTTTACTCCTGCCACGCTTACCTGCAACAAAAAAACATTACTTTAGGCACATATCCAAAAAAACAACCAGTTTTTGTAAGAAGGAAAAACGTGAACATCGTAACAACAGTGGAAAAAATATTGTTTACATTTGTAGGTTAATAACTTATGGTGATAAAGCGAAGGTCGATTTCTCTATCATTTATAGTAGGTACTGAGATTGCTCTATATTTCTAGCCGTATCTACACGACCATAAAATCACTTATCATAAACTGTAGTAAAAAAGTCATAGTTCAGTTGAATAAATGTAGATAAAAATCTTCCCTATATTTTGCAAATGAGTCAGTGTGTACTGGAAATGCTAAACCAAAGATTTAAGTTAAAAATCATGACAAATGTTTCATCATGACAAATCATGTTTTTTTTTTCCTTACCAAGTAAGCGGTTAATTATTTTTCTGTCAAAAGACTATCTTTACAGCAATAATCTATGTTAATATTCCGTAGCAGTAATCTTTACTCTATTATAAACGTATCCATACTTGAAGTTGCTTAAGGTACAACCCGGCTCCCTGTATAAATTGGCAAACAAGAGGATACATTGAGAAGTAATCGCCAATTCCCGGGGGAACAGTAAGTGTCTGTTTTAGCTTAGCTTGCACCAAAGTAAGAGGGTTGTTCTTCGCTTTCGTTCCATTGTTGACAGTGCTATTGAAATACATTGGAAATTGACACGAGACTGATAACACAATGCTTTCAATTTATTAAATCCATGTACTTTTTTTTTTAAACTAACAGGTATTGAAATCCAATAACAAAAAATATTTTTGTCAATTAAATAATGGGCCCTACCACGCCAAATTACATTACAAAAAATGCCGGTATAATAAAATAAATCCGAAACAACTACTTTCTACGCTTATGCTCATTGACCAGCAATCACATCAATTTCGTCAGATGCAACATTTGCAATCATTGAGCTCTGTAGGTAACTGGTGGAGCGTGAAAAGCCCCGTTAGTTCTGTGCTCACCCGCAACCGGCCAGTCGGGTGGCGCCACTGGTGTACGCACGTGATGTATGCGCGAGCGCAGGCCATCAGACGCGCCTCCGCAGCGCGACAGCCTCCCGCGCGCTAGTGACAACATCGCGAACAACACCAGCATACGCGCGTGTGTCTGTGTTTATATTTTTAATTGTGACTGTTAATAGTGCCAACCTGACAACATGCTTTTAAAGGTAATTATTAAGTTGCATTTAAGTTTAACCTTGAACTTGACATTGTAGAAAATAGTAAACATTGTTCGCGTAACAATTATTTACGGTGGGTGTAATTTTCGCACAGTTATCTATTATCATTGTCTTTTAAAACAAAAAAGTTATTGTATGATGCTAATTAGGTATAAGAAATGTTTGGGATTGTGTTGATTCAATCAGTTTTTTCATTGAACGAGCTAAAGTGGATATAAAGTGAATAAACACCGATGTTTTATGTAATCATTTTGTAAAAGAACATTTAAAATAAATATGTAAACGGCACATCTGAGCGTCAACAAAAATCTGCAACACAAGGTTCGTACGTCGAATACAAATAAAACAAGGCCCGGACGAACTCGTCCGGAATCAACTGATTCGTTTTGTTTTTTCTTCCAATTTTCCGTATAAAAGGAATCTGCCAATAGATTGGTCGTGAAACGTTAACAATAGGAAACCGATCTTTGTTTTCAGCGTTTTGTTTCAGTGCCCAAGAGTGTTCCTTTACAAATGTGCCATAGTCGTCAAACATTGATATTCTTTTTATAACAGACGCGAGCTTTTTGTCATTCACAACGTTATGAACACAAAAAGACGCATACAAATTTACTTTACCGTTTGCAAATGTTCATATAGATTTATTTGTAGTGAGAGTCAAACTCGGATATTGCAGTTTTCGAGTACACAAATTCATTTATCGTAAGTGGGTCAACACGAATCTTGTTTGTTTACGAAGTATTTGCAAGTGAGACACTTTTTTATTCCAACTCGTGCATTGAATATATACAAAGTTTTACTTTAGCCGATGCAACTGCGCGGGTTTCAGATCGTTTAAAAATATACTTCAAACCACATTTCCCGTTCCATACTTAGTCTCCATGATAGAAAAGTTAAATCTCGAGACGGACAGCTATTTCCTCCTACAAACGTTTAGTTTTTTCTTATTTAACTTTAAATCAAAATACCCGTTAGTTAGTGTTTAAGTTTGTTTAAGTTCCTAGTCTGTAATTTTTCTTTTAAGTTTGTTTGTTTTATATTGATTATTGTCATATTGGGACTGGCATGTCCATAAAGGAAAAAAGTCCCTAAATTAAATAAAGAGAAAAAAAAAAAAAAAAAATACAATTTAAATTCGTTAAGAGGTAACAAATGTGCCAAAGATACAATAGAAGTAGAGTTGATCAAAATGTTTGCTATTGGCAAACTGACATACATCGAGATTTCCTCGAACTACATTCAGAGATAGGAACTGATAAGTGATAACAGATAACTGATCTTGTACAGTTCACTGTACCGTGGAGTGTATTAGGTACTGTGGTTCTGATGTAACATAGTGAGATTAGACACGCACCGAACAATATTTTGCGAAATAGAATATATTCATGTGAATTTGTGTAATTTTAGAGCGATATAATATTTAAGGCATTAACTGACTGAGGAATAAAAAAAATACCTCAAAAAAACAAAAACAGAAAAGTTAAATTAATATAAGGCGAAGCGATGTAACTTTTCTATGCTTTAAGCGTATCAGCTTCCGTAAAAGACGTGTTAGATCCCCACACTAAGAGTAATACTTTAGTTACATACAGTTATTTTGAGCTTCGAATTTTGAATTCCAATAATTCTATTAGTTTTTTACAGACTTTACAAGACCAGATAGTTTACCATATACTGCTATATGTGACTTTTGAGTATAAAATCAGCAATCGCAACCGCTTTACGCAATCTTAAAGATGATACGTCAAATTAACAAAGTTGCATTATCGATATATTGCATTTCTTGTTGCTACATGCTTCTGCGTATTATTTGCTCGTAATTTCCAACTTTCAATACGAGGCTTACTTTGATTTCAAATGTACGCGACGCAACTTCGGTAAACGATATTGATGGAGCGACGTTGACTAAGCAAATGTGACGTGATCAAGATAAATTTTCCGCCACGTTATGAACTAATGGATGAAGACGTATTTACTTCAAAATAAACTGGTACAAAAACTTCCTAATTTAGTGAGCAACAACACAGAGCAGAGACAAAAAAATAAAATAAAAAAAAACCAAGAGAGACAAAACCAAACACATTATAGTAAAATAAAATGTGTAATAGCTCCATGCATATACAACCAAAACATAAATATTAATAGAACATACTCATATCGTTCCGATGGAGTATTAAATCACATTTTAAAAGTAACTTCTCTAGCAGTGAAATAATGAGATTGTCAGATTTACCAACTTACCATAACAGGCATTCTATAAACTGCAATAAACTTACTATCACCTACGACAAATAAGTTAACTCGAAGTGTATACTAACATAAAATAAATTTCAACATCTGCATTTAGGATAATCCACTTTGATATAACCTACCACTTAGTATAAAACATACATACATACATAAACTCACGCCTGTATTCCCCGAAGGGGTAGGCAGAGGTGCATTTCTGCACCCACATTTCGCCAGGTATGTATCAGTCCCACGTAATAGGGGGCGAGCCTATTGCCGTTTTTCGGGCACAATTCCAGACTCCGTGCTGCTACTCAGAATTTACTAATGGAAAAACCCAATAACATTTTGCCCGACCCGGGAATCGAACCCAGGACCTCTAGATCGCGCGGCACATACTTGTACCGCGAGACCACGAGGCAGTAGTAAAACATTTGAAAGCAATATAACTTTACGCAATCACCGAGCAGGAAAACATCTTCAAATAACATTTATTAAAACTAATATGCACATCAGTTCTAATGCTGTTTATGGTAAAAAAAACTGAGGGTCACATTTATAAAAGACAGCCGTGACTGGAAATTTTTATTGCAGTAAATCGCATACGTCGAGTCTTTTATCTCAACCACTGATCCCTGACAAGCCGAACTTTCCCTAGTGCCTGCTCTCTTGAGGCGGAAGAGGAAAACGACACAAAGTTTTGTATAAATTAAGAAATACAAAATTCTTTTTTTAAATTAAAATATACGAAGCAGATGAAACGAAACTAGTTTTAATAATTTTAACTCGCATTATTTTGCTATCATGCGCAACCAAAGCTTTGTATTTATGTTTATAAAGTTCCAATTGGCGTTTATTTTTTTGCTGAACAAACTGCCCTTGTTACCAACACTGGGGCCAAACATCTCTCGCTGGTCGGCACTTTTTCTGGACTCCATTGCGCTTACCATCAGGTGCAATGGGGACACTTTGCCGTGCCAGAATAAAAAAAAAAAAAAAAAAAAAAACAGAATAACATATATTTTTTATTATAATCTTCATTAACTGCTTTATGTCTTTGCTCTCTAAGACACTTACTATTCTAATAAAGAATTTTCGAACTGGCAAATGCATATATTACCAAAACATGTTTCTCACGACCCTCATCACCGATCATAGTTAGCTAACACAGACCTTCGCGAGACGCAAACACTCCAGTGTATTGAGGTCGTGATATTTGCCAAAATTATCGCCAGTGCGCTAACATCATTACGCGCATGTACTTATAACCGTGGCGTGTGACGTAACTCATCTCAAACGATATCAAGGTTGGGGAAGGTTTAACGGTTTACTTTCGCCTCAGCCTTATTACACTTTTCCTGGCGCGTGTGCGGGATTTAAATTCCCAACCGGAATATTTTCTTAATTTTTTTTCAATTATACGTTTATCATTGTTTCACGTCTGTTATCAATATAATATAATTTCAAAATACCATCATGTTGATCATCCAACGTGAAGTTAGCAATGTTTTGAAGATTCTAAAATGAGGCGGAAGAACGTGACAGCATTAAAAAGAAACACTGAATGTAATACGAATAATAGTAAAGTTATAATATTTTGGTCATGCCACATTAGTCAATTATTCTCTATCAAATCAAAAAAGAAAAGTCAACCTTATACACAGCATACGTCAATAAATTAAAAAAAAAAACAAACGATGATCGCGGTACTGGGTTTCCACGTTGTTGTCTTCAACTATTATTCTAAAGCATATAAATAAAAGGTGTTAATTGAACGTGAATACCGTATTTGGTATACGTTGCAATAGTTATGTCACATCACGGTAAAAACGATTTATGCGAATGTTAACAATTAATCACAAGATTAATTAAACATATCTATTTTCCGATGGCGAGTGAGGTTATAAATAAGTTTTAGCGTGTTAAAATAACTTACTAATCCCTATCATAAGATATGTTTCCCTGGAGATTCATTTGTGTCATATGCAGCTTACGAATATTATTATACTTTAGGGACTTAGAATGAGTTTTACAACGGAAAAAACGAAATATTTAGAATATATAATATGAACTATTGATTCGTGCTTATTGCATATTATTTTACTACTGGCCTATACTTCGCAAACTTATATCGTGTCTTCTTTAATACTCAGATCGTTTTGATTTTAGTCCAACATGATGCGGTTTTCTAAACTTGAAAACGGACGTGAATACTCAGAACGCAAAGCATGATATTTTAATCATTATATTTCAGGTTATTGTTTAGGTATCTATCTTTAATCATTCGTACATACCCCATATAAGAAATCAGCATCACATTGCCTCTCACTTTATCTCTCACTCAAAAACGCATCTATTAGATAAAACCACATAGGTACTACCTATCTATTTAACATACAATTCCAAAAGACACCTTTTAGACACACAAACCATGCTCACAAATTGCTTGTCATTCTACGTGACATTTCTATAAACGTGAAGCGACTCGGAAACACAACCAAATCTAGGTGATTACAATGCCAATTTAATACAACTTATCTTCATGCATGATGCCCTTATTCACTTCCACTGCCGCGTCTTACACAATTTCACCGTGTTAGTCAGCATTTTAATGGAGTGGGAAGTTTCATTCACATACGAATTTAATCATTAAAGTTCTATGTCCACTTAAAAATCATTCGCTCGGTATTATTGTGCGTAATGATACGTTCAAATTCAAATGTTCCTAATTATTATTAGATCATCGCATCTCCGAATGCATTATTGGAGATCTCATTCAAAGTGAGATTACACCGTGAGAAATGTATTTAATAATAATAGAAGATGTTAATAAGCATGTTGAAGAGAAAGTGATAGGCAAGAAACAAACATCTATTTTTGCTTGTAAATTGTACTATCACAAGTAAATTCAAATAAAAACATACTATTGTGAGAAGTTAGACTTATTTTATTCAATCATGCGGGTTTAGTGTTGTTTAGTTGTTTATAGCATTAATAAACGGACTTAATGAAATGCATAGATAAATCCAATCCTCTCAATTAAAATAATCCTTTCATTATCGTTATTTAAATCGAACACATTCAAATTTCTCTAGAAACGTTGGTTTGAGACGAGATAATAAATCAAGTGCACGACATTGAAGGTCGTATTAGGTAATATAAAAGTAAATATTTGAAGCACAAACAAGACTGAATATAAGCTGACCAAACTGATAAATAGATTAAATTTAAGATAATTTTTTTTTCTTTCTTGACGTCTTTGCGCATTTCTGTCTTTATAGCTTCGAGAATAAAGGTTATTTACTCTGTTCGATGATAGAAAAGCAATGTTATTTAAAAAAATACTATTTAATTTAAGCTACGATTTTATCGGGCACGTACTTATCTAAATAAAATTATAGAACGGGGACAGTCTAGCTCTAGTCAAACAAAATACTTTATAAAAATAAAGAGTCTTTAACCTTATCCATGGTATAAAAATTCATTTGAATCAGCCCAGCGCGCTTCAAGCTTTAAAGGAGTAAAAAACATACCCACTCGTTTTCTCATTTATTGCATTAAGATAAGAAGATCTTTGCCAAGACTCCTTCCGTGCATAAACAACTTTACAAGAAAGTTTCGCGACAAAATTCTCAACCGCTACAATTCGGAATAAAGCGAGACCCACATTTTAAAATGCTGTACGACAATCCGATTACAAGATTTACTGCCCTTACACGCGGCCATCCATTTTAAGAGAGATTGCATCAAACGTTTTCTCAACAAAAACAGTGTTTTAAACTCAGACCGAGATATTTTAACAATGTTAATAACCGTGTCAAGTACGAGGGCGTGGTGTAACACACTTTAAGCGGATTAAAATTTCATGCGGAAATAAAACTTTCGTCGTCGAGGTCATTCTGACGAATTTTATATGCGGCGGCTGTATTTAGTACAAAGCTCAAAGCTCGCAAATTAGACAGTCGACTATATTTTTCATTTATCTATGAATTAATTTTATGAAAACCTAATACAGTGGAATCCGTTTATAATGACATTGAAGGGAATTGACAAACACGTCATAATAAGCGGACGTCATACAAAGCGTTTAGTGAAAAAAAAACCTTTTTGAGGTAAACATTTATTTAGATATTTATTTACATTTTGATAGATAAACATAGTATATAAATACAAAATAAAAATTGCACGTAATAAGTACGATACATGTATGTACATATGTATTATGTAGGTATGTATGTTCGTACATACATACATACATATATGTATTTTTCATATTTCTTCGTCGGGAATCAATGAACATTGCAGAAGGTAGAATAAAGAATCATGTCGGTCATTATAACCGGACATTAATTATTAAAAAATGGGTCATAATAAGCGTCATGTCACTGTAAGCGAAGTCATTACATCCGACTTTTACGAAGAATTTTATATGAAATCCAAAGTTCGTTGTGTAATACGTCATAATAAGCGGTTGGTCAATATAAACGGAGTCATAATAAACGGATTCTACTGTATTATCAATATTTGTGGTATATGTTTTTTATTTATTATTTCACCAAGGCTATTTCAATGTGCATAACAATAATTCTTGTATCGGTCGACACAATCACTCCCACTCGCTAAAATTGGATGAGCCCGGAACAAAATATCCTTGAATGAATCTACATATGTTCTATTCCACGTGCACAATTACAATCAAGTTGAAAACATTTTTTCTTGCAGCTTTGTAAAGCTTAACATCACACACAAGATGCTTTTTCTAAGTAGAACTTAAACTCAGTAACATTAAAAACAGACAGAATTAATTCACCGTTCTCAACATAAAGAAGATATCGACTTACAAAATGCTAAAAACATCTTCGCAAGATATTAGAAATAAACCAAATGAAGACTCATACAGCGCAGATGTCGAAAATAACATCTTGTACTTTAGACTTCTAGCAATTACTTCCCATTTAGTACGCTCCGAGAAAATCCACCAATTTAGACCGATCTGGACGAAGGCGTGGGAGCTTACCTCAAAAATGTATTGAAATTCTATAGCAAATGATAGAAATCATTTCATCACCAAAATGCAACGTAGTTTGACACTACACACGGTTATCGCAGTTCACGATCGCATGATGGCTTTTTGTCAAAGACAATGACACAGGAACTATGGTTTACAATCTGCCTGGAAACCTCGTTATAAAAATGTTATATTCTTCACCCAAGTTAACTCTTAAGACCTGCGTGATAGAGTTCAATTTTCTTTGTAAGACGTGCATTTATATTTTGTTTTCGACTAATTTGCGAACTGTTTTCCCTGCGATGTAGTTGTCTATTATAATAATTATGACCTCAATTTAACATTGTCGATTGACAGCCTTCATGTGGCAGTTGTTTGGAATCAATTTGTAAAACAAAATGCCGTGGGTTCGATTCTCGCATAAAACCATATGAACCTTTTTTTACTTTCTTTTAATTACTTTCAAACCTAAGCGTTATGAATGTTTTTACATTTCGTGTCATTCACACTCAGTATAACCAAGACGTTACATTAATTTATTTTTCGTTCAAGCTATTCAAACAAGCTGTTAAAAATTCTAGAGCTCTAAAACGCAAAGCTTAATCCATCTGCAGTAGGAGGGAACTTGGTAGAGCTAAATATATGCAAATGTGTTCTGAGGAACTCGTGTAGGTAAACTACGGCTGCAGCTTCCGAGCAGGCTAATCTTCAATTATCACCATCACGGATTTCCTATTACCGAGTGTAGACACATAAATGCAGTAATACATGTACATAAGTATAATTATGTACCGTTTAAAGCATTTATCGATCATTACTACCGCGTAGTAAGTGATAATAAGTTAGTACAAAACAAGCCAGGCCGTGGAATATGCATACATATTTCATAAAAAAATGTGGTTTTAAATTAAAATAATATTATTAAAATAATAATATTATTAAAATATTATTTTACGACTGCATTGTGGTCCCGCGGTACAGGTATGTGCCGTGCGATCTTGAGGTACTGGGTTCGATTCCCGGGTCGGGCAAAGTGTTATTGGGTTATTCCATTAAGAAATTCTCAGTAACAGCACGGAGTCTGGGAATGTGCCCAAAAAACGGCAATAGGCTCGCCCCCTATTACGTGGGACTGATACATACCTGGCGAAATATGGGTGCAGAAATACTGGAAACTTACCACTAATACTTTCGGTTATAGCCGTAGCGGTACTTCCATAGAAGTCCAAAAGCCCAGTTTGCATTTCAAAACTCCGAATAGCTTTAAATCTTTATTTATCAAAAGCAATTTGTAAAATAAAGATTTCATAATGAATAAATAAAACATTACATAATTAACGTGTAACGCTTTTGGGCTTATATGGAAGTACCGCCACTGGGTTATAGACGTAAAATCGATTTATAAGTCGTAATTTCCGGAATTATTGAATGGATTCTGCAAAATTCATTCATTAATAACATTACACTACCTACTGTTATTGCTGTGTGGGGACCTTGTCTGTATACGTTTAATTAATTACTCGTACAAATAAAATTTCCACGTACAAAAACACAGGAGCATGTTTCGAAAACGGATACGTTTAAGAGATTTCTAATCGCGTGCTAAAGAGAACCCTTTTGCGTCGAGCAAACCTGAATTTAAAGTGATATAGGATAATTATATTTAATGAAATTTCCGTTTGCATGCTGTCTATCTCATTTGCATTGATATAGCTGCAATTAGACGCAGTTAGGTCTCACACCAGGTGTTTAAACGTGAAAGTGAGTTCAAATTGGGCCTACGTCGGTGACTGTGTTTCCTGTAATGTGACAATCACTTTTTCAATTCAGTCAAAAAAACAAAGTGAAGGTAGGATATTCGTATCCGCCCGGATATATGTGTATAAGCGGATATAACGACTTGCATAAGAGAAGTCACACTGAAATCAGCATGAGTACGTATATCTTTAAGAAAAGACGGTCATATGTAGGTAAGTGTGTCAACCAGTAAAAATTACTTTAAACCGTTACACGTAGATCAATACTTTATGATGCCAAGTGCATAATTGGTATTGATTTAAGAATTCTACTATTGATTTAAAACATAAGTGAAAAAATTGCAAATGGGTAATTTACCCAAAAAAGTAAGGTAAAATAGTAAGTCCATCAATTTATGTTTTGATAGTTAATGATGTAACATTTTTTCGACATAAAAATATCCTTCACGCTAAAAAATCTCTATGCTGTATTTCATACTGAAATAATCTCGCCTTTTCACAAACTTCTTGACAACGTCAGGTACAATACCCGTAAACTGGATATTCAAACAAAGCATTGCCGAATAAACATCTGTTTACCGTGCACTGCGTCGAATTTCACCTTTACTCAATGCCAATTTATCTTAAAGCAATCACTCAAGTGTAGACAGCGTGTAAATGACCGTGTTGTTTATTTATTTACTTACATTCACGCCTGTACCTGAAAAGGAGTGGGCAGGCACCCATTTATAGTTTTAGGGCATTTCGTAATGAAATCGAGACATCACAATCTATACAATCCACGGATTTATATTCTATATGAAAATGGAATCGTTGAAACGATTAGATGGTTACGAATTACAGCATCTAAGGTTATTACTTCTTTTTTTTTAAACAGTTTCTAGTATTATTTCAAACAGTAGGTACCTACCTACATTATATTTTATATTATCATAATTTCAGGTATAATTGTATGTGACTATAGTATTCGAAATTAACTGTTTTCACGGATCTTATGGGTAACTAACAATTATATCCAATAACTATGCCATTCGAATAAAAACCAATTAAATAATTACCTAAGTAGAAAATTTTCCTTTGAAGCATTTAATTATAGATAACGCCGTAGCGGCGGGTGCCATGACGGTAGTCAATGAACTCTCCTATTAGACATACATAGACAGTTTTAAGTTTCACTTTTTTATAGTAAAATTCCCTCTTAGCCAGAGCCTAAAGGCTATACAGTATCTTCTGCACATTACAAGTGAGTCGCTTCTTCCGTATCAATGACATCCAAGCCCTTAGTAAATGAATAACACCGTAGAAGATGTTACAGCGTTCTCAATAAAACTTAGCCATATTTTTTATGAAATAGAGTCGATGAGTTTGGATTTATTTATTAGCACATACTAATAATTTTATAAAAATTTAGCCAAAGTTTTTTCATTCCTCTGATTAACATATCAAAAGAAGAAAAAAAAATAACCCGCTCGTGAACCTGTAATACGCTAGATCCCATTTATCTCCAAACATAACGTAAAAAGTCAACGCAGGCACGGCGTGTATGTCCCCCACTTCCACACTAAACGCTATGAATATGAAAATGATCTCAAGCATTCGAGTGCCAAGGTTCATACATAAGAATGAGATAACACCCTTCAGTGTTCACCGAGCCAGTTGACTCGACATGTAACAATACAAACGTCAAACAATACGATTTGCCTGTAAAATTCAGCTAGGATATTTTGTATTAGGAATGACTTTTTTACACGACCATTGTAGACACTGCAGACAAATAAGGAAAGTACAGCCAATCTTGAAATGGCGGAGGGAAAAAACCTGTAGCGACGTTATTTCTCAATATAATCGATACGGCGCAAAGTTCTGCAGGAAAAATACAAACACATTTGAAAGCCTCCCTCATTTTTATTCTCTGCTTATTATCAAAGCATAACTGAATATATATTTAATAATAAGATGTTTTTATTTTATATGTTTTGCTGCAAAAACCAACATATCACCATTTGCTGTGCATGACAAAAACTCAAAATATTTTTATATATGGTATTCATTACATTACATATTTTTGTAAATTACTAAGATTTTTATGTGACAAAAGAAAATTATTCAGTTATTTCGTCTATATTCTACATTCTGTACTACAATGTGATAAGGCATATTTATTATGTATATACACTTAGCTTAATATTCAGAAACCCATAAACATGACGGGTTGGACGATAAAACAAACCTAAATCGCGTAGGTACAAGTATAAATAAACAACATGGTTTTGGAATAACTTAATACAACACGAACAATGCAAGTCCGGCGTAGGACATATGTAATGTACAGGCAAACCAAAACAAACAACACAATAATAGTGTTAGAATGTCATAAACAAATAACAACCATTTAATTCAATGATCTATAGATGTAGACGTCTTAATATAATAAACAGTGTACTCGGAACTTCGTAGAATTTTAATAAAGCCAAGTTAATGACGTAGAGATTCTAATCCAATTCCCTAGTAGCAGTGGCGGTACTTCCATAGAAACCCAAAAGCCCAGCTTGCCCTAAAAAAATCTGAATAATGATGTGTAAGCTTTAAATCTTAGAAATTTGGCATATAATTGAAAACATCCTGACCCCACAATAAACAATTATAAACTAGACACTATACAATTAAAGTGTAAGGCGTTTGGGCTTTTATGGAAGTACCGCCACTGCCTAGTAAAATTACATATAATATTTAGCGGGTATATTTAGTGGTGTAACAAAGTAGTGATGGCTTCGAGGTTTAGGCGCACGATCGAGAATATCGGCGGTTGCATGTTCAAACCCCAGGCCTCTGACTTTTCGAAGTTATGCGTGTATTCAAAATGAATTATCACGTAATTTATCGGTGACGGAAAACATCGTGAAGAAACCTGCACACCTAAAAGTTCTGAGGAATTTCCTAGGTCCGCCTACCCGCACTAGGCCAGTGTAGTGGACTAAGGCCTGCACCCTCTTAGTTGTAGGGGAGGCCCGTGCTTAGCAGTTGGACGTACATATATGAACTGATGAACATTTAGTGAATAATGGCTGGGTACAGGACAACTCTAGGAATGAGCTATATTTGAACCAAGTTATCTACAAATTTATTTATTTGTATCATTAAGTGATAAGCCAAAATAAATACTTTCGTATATTCGGAAATATAGAGACGATGACCCTGAACTATAAGTTTGAGGAGAAGCTTAAATCTTGGCGCATTACAAGTAAAAATCACGAACTACTGAGCTGATAAAATTTTATTCTGGTTAATAACAAGATTTTCTTACATAGAAAACCCAATTTTACTCTTCGTATACAGAAGTAAGGACCACGCAAATAGCATTTGTACGTTATCACTAAATTGGAATCTCACAGAATATCCCAGAATCAAATAAGAAAAGAACAGATCAGAAATTATTAAATAAAAAATCTAAACCGTTTATCGTACTCCCAGTAAAAAGTTTACCGTATACGTGAGACAAATTGAAAATCTGAGAATATTTGCCAGAAAGAAATAATAAATTTTAAACATTTTTCTATTCCAGCAAC
This sequence comes from Hemaris fuciformis, assembly GCA_907164795.1. Taxonomy (NCBI): domain Eukaryota; kingdom Metazoa; phylum Arthropoda; class Insecta; order Lepidoptera; family Sphingidae; genus Hemaris; species Hemaris fuciformis. Next base: position 19,379,804 of record OU015432.1, on the reverse strand, counting down.
GTTTTGTTCGAATCCTGATATTCGAAATCGTGCCCTCTCCTTGTAAAAACAATATTCCAATATGTAAATTGTTTCGCGCTGCTACTTTATATACAATTTTTTTCATGTTACACTTAGATTAAAACATAAATTCTCAAAATATATCTAATGTATGTAGGTATACTGACGACACCTTGAAATAGATATTAAAATAATGTTTTTTTTTTTTCTAAAACATGAACTATTCCTGTCAGGTGTGCTTAAAAGCAAATACCTAAATTATGTCTGACAAAACAATATAGATCACACTACATACAGTATAATTTATAAAAAAGAATAGGAAAAGGCACAATAACTGTAAAGCTGCGTCATACTCGTATATATGAAACCACACCTGTTTTGAAATGTAAATATATTAGTTTAGCAAAATAAATCGTTTCTACAAAGGGCGTTATACTAAACCTAATTCTGACAATACACACAGAATCTGGGCCGAGTCAACATCTCGGTTGTCTAACCCTGGCATTCAAGAATATCCAAAGTTTAAACAAGTTTCAAAAGTTAAATTGGTGTTGTTCTAAAACAAGGCGTAAAATTGAAAGTAAGAGAGAAGCTTTTGTGAATTCTCTTGCGTATGCATTTAGGTACGAGGTAAAATCAGTTACGAAATGTTTTATCTTGGAACAAAGCTCTTTTCTTCATTAATGTGCAAAAATATAATAAAGATTGTGAGTTCGCAACAATCCATGCATGTCAACATACCTATTAACGATGGTATTCTTATGGTCTCATTTATAATGTTAAAATTAAAAGACCATATAATTAAAATAGTCGCACAGCCGATGCCTAAACATAGGTGTCATATCTTATACACTTTAAGCACGTCCTCTCTCGCTGTAATCGCGCTAAAATCTGCAAAAGATATTCTCATGTGTGTGTAGTTTTATTTTATCACTACGAAAGCTTAAACTGTATAAAATGTTTTTATCTTCAAAGAAGATATTGTTGATTTTTGGTTTGATAAGAAATGATAGTAGGTATTCGAAACAGTACAGCCTTATTACACTGAACCTATTAGCATTATGTGTATTTACATACTATATTCCACAAGTGGGTTTATCAATTTACTCTTTTATAATCGTCAATATGTATAAAATTAAATAAATATTGTAATTGATAGAGTCAGTTTGCAGAAATTAGCTCAACTAAGGGTATAAATATACTCAATATAAAAATAAAATAGAAACAGCCTATTGGATGTAATGTTATTACATTAAAACGTTAACTCTATTGACTTTATTACACATAGATTTTCCGACGTTTACGCCTCCATAGTCCTTTCCGCCGATTCATTCTTACTTTTGTTCAACTCTTGGCCGACCTTTCCATAACTTGTGTACAAATGTGACGCTTGGATTCGCTTGAATATCCCAGCCGACCTCGTATGTTTTTGTCCATTTCATAGCAAACGAAAAACAAGAAGAAAATCTTTTGAAATTCTTGTCTATTTTATTTGCCACCAATAATCCCACCATCGGACCATTGTTTGCTTAGGATTGACAAGTGATAAAATAGTAAACCGTATCTGTATCCGTGTTTGATATGTTTACAGGCTATAAACAGATTTTAGATTGTAGTATTTTGTTATTGCAAATTCTTGTCAATAATAAATTCACTGTTTTTCGTAGGCTGTAGATAAATATAACTCATTCTTCAAATTTTCAATGAAATGAACAGTTTCCAATGTAAAAGTTAACATAATTTTTATTGCGTAATCATTTAAAATTAGTGGAAATTTACTCAATTGAGAATACACTTATAAACTTTTAAGACACCTAACTACCAAGACCTAGCACAAAACAAATAACCATACGTACAGTCAGTCAATAACAATCAACAGGTAAGGCATATGATATTCCAATCGATAGTCGAACTGCTTGGAACACCAATTAACAATATGGAGCATGGGAACTATGCACGAACTAAGTGGCGACGAAACCACTGAATTCAGAACTGCACTATATTGTCTGGCAAGGCAAACTTGAAGCGCGCAACTTAATTGTTTTGAGTTATTAATACTCACTGAGTATTGAAATACTTAAGACAATAAATCAGATATAATAACAAACGAGGTCTGTAATGGAATTAAATAAGGCGAATTAAATGCCTGCGAATTCTATCAATCTTTTACTTAGTGCTTTATATAGGTGAGCAATTTTGATAAATACTTTGTTTTTGATGGAACTAACGCTTAATTTCGTTATAAACCAATTTTTCATAGTTAAAACGTGTAACAAATATCCAAACATAAAAATCATACATACATACATAACCTCACGCCTGTATTACCGAAGGGGTAGGCAGAAATGAATTTGCACCCACATTACGCCAGTATATATCAGTCCCACGTAATAGGCGGCGAGCCTATTGCCGCTTTTCGGGCATATTTCCAGACTCCGGGCTATTAGTGAGAATTTCCTAATGGAAAAAGCTAATAACACTTTGCCCGACCTGGGAATCGAACCCGGGACCTCTAGATCGCACGGCACATACTACTTGTGCCGCGAGACCACGAGGCATAAAAAGCTTCACATTTATATTGATAGGATTAATTAGTTCTCAACTATAAACTACTGAAATTAATCCCATAATAAACGTATTGATAGCAGACATCAATAAAATAATTGAAACACAATATGCTACGTATCAAGCAATACAAACCGTTTCCAATTGCACAATTATTTACTGTACACTCTAAATGAGTAATTAAAAAGAGCTCTGCAACGAGAAGGTCTCGTTAAACCAAAATTACTTCTGTAATTCCAACTGCGGATAAGATTTAAAGTTAAAAGTTAGCCTCAACTGTAGTAATGAATAAAACTGCAATTTAAAAGTATTCTCAACTATACCTGAGTTTTGAGCCGACGCTGAGTCCGCGTAATGCTCTGTTATTGCAAAAAAACTATTCATTATACCTACTCTACTTTATGTGCAATTACTTTAGCTATGAAACCAGATTTATTAATGCTTATTAAGATTCAATTACCCAATTTCCACTGGTCAGGAAATTTGCATTTGAATGCATCCGAATCAATGGCCCGTATTGAATTCGAACTGAATTCTATCAATAATTATGTAATACAAACATTTGTTAATGGATGGAGAACTAACAGAATAAAGAACTAATGTAGCAAAAATGAAATATTGTAGAATAGAAAATAATTCTATGACACAAATCATGTCACAGACCAGCATACTGAATAGATAATGAATAGGCAGAAATACACGATATTTGCAAAACATATTATATCTGCAATATTGATCTGTTATGGCAGACTGGTGACTAAACTGCCGAATTATAGCATCGGAACATTGAAGTAATATAGTAATGTTGGCAGATCTCTGTCCTTTCTATAGTTACCCATCATAAGGTTTATCATCTACATATATTGCAGTAAGAAACGTGTACATACTTGATTGATTAGGAGCATAAATAACATATAATGGATTTTCTGCCTGATTAGAATTGAGAACAATCACAATAGTTAAACCACGGTAAGAGAAATTTACTCAGTGCTCAAATTTTTTATTAGCTACAACATAGAATACGGAAGACCACAGTTTCGCCAGAACAATAGTACGAAGATAAAATTATTCTAATAAATTCCTAACCTCCACTTGCTCCAAAATCCTTTTGTTAGAGCTTGTTATCCCAAACAATTCTTGTCAAATACTTGAAAGACAGCTATAATCAATTCTTACTGCTGTATAAATAGAAATGTCCGAGTATTAAAAGTTAACCATTCGTGACATTACCAACTACCAATAATACGTATAAGTGACTATTCAAACACATTCTAGCAAGATCCTATTATCGAAGACGTTATTGAAGGCAAGTCACGAGATTCTATTCACTCGTTAACGACCTTGTATAGCACACGCTTTCGCTAAATAACATGTTAAATATTACTTAAACATTTCATTTGCACAGCGAGACGTCCACCAAAGAACGTAATGGACTTTGAAAAGATATTCAGTTGCCATGCAAAATAAAAGCAAAATGTTTTCTTTTAGAATTAGCTAGTGTTTAGAGGTGAGTAAATGTTTGCACCTTTAAGCTATTTTTGTAGCATGGAAAAAATACGTGTATCTATTAACATACATACATACATACATAAACTCACGCCTGTATTCCCCGAAGGGGTAGGCAGAGGTACATTTCCGCACCCACATTTCGCCAAGTATGTATCAGTCCCACGTAATAAGGGGCGAGCCTATTGCCGTTTTCGAGCACATTTCCAGACTCCGTGCTGTTACCGAGAATTTCCTAATGGAAAAACCCAATAACACTGCCCGACCCGGGATTCGAACCCAGGACCTCTAGATCGCACGGCACATACTTGTACCGCGAGACCACGAGGCAGTGTATCTATTAACTAATCGGTATAAGTAAATTGTCCGCATCGCGTCGGTATGCAGTAAAAGATTTGTGAAACTTCTAGCCACTTGCAATGAAACAGTAAATACACTACTCGTAGTGGTGCTGGTAAATCAGCCATAGCAAAAAAAAACTTGACATGATACAATTTACTTTAAAAAAAAATACTTTGCGACCTATCAAGGAACGCCACATTGTTGATTTTCAGTCAAGTCAAGTCTTGGTTATAGCCTTAGATAACCTACTAAGAAATACACTTGATATTTGAAGATTTATTACGTAAAGAGTTCTTTAAAAAGACTTTCTTAAGTATGAGAGAGAAATAAAAAAATAAGACCATCGTCATTAAATATCTCTCCTTCCAGCCATGCAGACTACTTCAAAATGAGGATATAAAACGGATTTAAAAGAAAACACTGCACCGGAACAAAGCACCTCGCCTGAAATATTTTAAACTAACCGTGAAAGAGAGGAAAAAACAAACAACAAGAACTCAGTCTCAGTGTGTGTCGAATTGACAGAATTCAAAAATAAAACAGCTCAGCCTTGCGCAATCCGTTTTCGAGATGATCTTGACATGATTGTGAACTTGTGCGACAATGGCGACTGACACGGATCATGCGGGCGACTGATTTATTGATGTGACTGCTTTTTAATTTTTTACCAATTACTCTTTTTACCTGCCAATAGTAATAAAAATATGGATCTACAATGTAAAACAGCACCACTAAATCAAAGTAGCTTGAAATAATTATACATACCCACTTTCTCCTGTATTCTTTATACATTCACGCTTTGCCAGCTATATTTTAAATTCGGCTTAATAGGGGGTTAGCCTAACCAAAAATCCAATAACACTGCCTTACCCGGACATGGAACGCAATGAGAGTGTAAGACTTATAATAGAACTTAGGCCTTCATTAAAATCTTTATCTCTGTCTATGCCTTCATTCGGTCTGAATATAACTGCCTCGGTACCCTGATCAATAGTATTGAGGAAGAAATACCTTTTACTGCTATCCAGAACTCAAAACTAATAAAAGATTTATCATCTATCGAAGTTAAGAGCTAGTAATTACCGTAACATAATTTTGCATCCATCTCACGATCAATATGTTATTAACCGCAACAGTGACTTAACAAAGAGCAATACAAGACCCGTTCCCTTTGTGTCAACGCTTTCACACTCTCTTCAAACTGGAGTGTGTGAATGTTCAACAAATTGATATACAAACATAACATGCAAACACTATTTAAACAACTATTTGTATTAGATAAGATACCGTGTGATTATTAAGAACGAGGAGTGCCGATATATTTTTTATTTTTGTAGTGGTTAGGCTACAACAAGCGGCTCACCTTTAACTCTCCCTCTCATGCACACACATCACAATTCACACACACAAACAGCTTTGCCGATATCCCCGAAAGGGTTGGCTCATTTAGAATTTTTAGACATCCTATTGCCATTATTTTCTGAAAATATCCGAACTCCTTCGTATTGAGGATTTTCTAATGAATATATCATAAACACTTTGCCCGACCCGAGAATCGAACCTGGGACCTCTAGACCAAACGACATTTCGCGGGTCTAACGAGGCAGTTCATATCAACTTACACCCATGATATAGGCATACCAATTTTTTTTTTTAATATCTGAACTCAACCCAAACTACATCTTTGTGAGCTAAAGTTTGTTCATGAAATTATAAAAATCTAGGCATATATTCTACAATGTACCTAATATACCACAATAGACCAAGTTGCATGTTAAAGTTTAGAACATGGCAAATCACTCAAGTTGTAGCCATTATATAACTTCATAATGTTTGCGTTTATTAATAATAAATCGGTATTTGAAGTCGCTAACGAGCCAGGGACGGCGGAATCAAGGCTGCTCGCCGACGCACACCCACTTATAACAACTCGTGCTTCGACCCGCACCCGTCTGACACAAATACAGAGTATGGTTATAATTAATATCAATCATTATACGCTATGAGACGTGATGGCCTCGAGGTAAAGGCACGCGGTTGAGTCAAAAATCTCGGCGGTCGCGGGTTCAAACTCGAGGCACACACCTCTTACTTTTCGAAGTTATGTGTGTATTTACAATGAATTATCACGTACTTTAACAGTGAAGGAAAACGTCGTGAGGAAACCTGTACACCTAAAATGTCTTAGGAATTTCTTAGGCGTGTAGTCCGCCAACCCGCACTAGGCCAGCGAGATGGACTAAGGCCTAACCGCTCTCAGCCATCGAGGAGGCCCATGCCAAGCAGTGGGACGTTTACGGACTGATAATAATGATTATATGCTAGATTTTAACCAATAACACAGTGAAGTGGTACGAACAGTTTGCTTCAAATAATGTCGACTGTTGTTACACGATTACAAATATCCCTCACCAGTCACCAGTCACAATCGAGATGTATACAGAAAAATCGCACAATATAAAACCTTTGCGTGGATCACTATCCGAACGGATACCAATTCCAATCACCATCTAATTAAGGAAATCCATAAGTATAATGTCCCTGATACATTTTAAAACATATACACAACATATTAATCAAGGTAGTCATAGAAAAAAATCAAAACATTGTCTTCCCGCTAATTATATGATGTCATAATTCATGCGACATTAAACTAATTAGAAGCGTGACGACGCTCATTTATTTTTGTATGCTTTTTACCGCGCTAGACTTTTTCATCGCAACTGCGATACGGTTCATTAATTTGATTTTATTTAATTTAATAATATTATTTTTGTACACATAATCTTCAACATATATTAATACTAGAAAACTAAGGCTTAAGTGCGTGTTGTTCACCTAATAACCTGGTGTATTGTACACAAGATTCATCTGTATTTTATAATCAAAGTTGAACGTTTTTATGTCCATTTTGAGTGGTTTTGACAAAGGTGGGAACTTTAATTTAAGAAAAAGGTTCTTATTATATTTTCTTTTATAAGTATTACTCCTAAAATATTTGTGCATTGAATATGCGGTCGTTCGCAGTCTATCTAACAGAGGCTATCTCAATACCTTGAATTATACCTTACTAATTACCACCTATAATTCGGATCTCCAAATCTTAACGTTCACCTCGGCCATATCCAGTTGAGCAACACTATGTTATATTTATTAACAAGTTAATTCGCATTTCGTAACGGATAGCGACACATTATGGCGCACATAAAACTTCAATAAACGTTCTCATTGCTGTCAAGGCAGACTCCATTTAAGTGCGTTACAAGAGATTTGAAACACGTGAAGCAACTGTCGTCAAACATTGTAGCAACTCCGCGTTATACTCGGTAAATAACCATTGCGATGCAGAACTAAAGGTATTTGTATTCAACAGTGGCCAACAGTAATCCGAAAGAGGCTTTAATTTATGGTGTACCGTAAAGTTTACATTACCAAACGTGTAATTGGTTATAGTCCACGTGTTAATGTTAATCAAGTGAAATCTTTGCACACTAACAATCAACAATAATATCTTAATCTTTACCTGTAAATAGATCGCAATATTGGACCAATCAGTGAGTTTTTGATGGATACATTAACGGAAGATTAATTGTGATTGGATTATTTTTTGGATCGATCAGTAGTTAGAAAAAATATATATCTGGGGGCACGGCAGTGTAAACAGTGTAACATAAAAAATCTTTTATGTTTTAAATAAAATAGTTTGACTTGGCAATCGCTCTAAAAGTGAGATACATCATTTTGACAGCCCCGTGGCGCAGTTGGCTAGTCACCAGCTTGCGAAACGAGAGGCCGCGGGTTCGATCCCCGCACCGAGACAAATGTTTGTGTGATCCACAAATATTTGTTTCGGGTCTGGGTGTATGTGAGACCGAAAAGTCTCTTGTAGTTTCTGATACTCACGACACAAGACTTGTATCTTAGTGTGGGATCAGAACTATGTATGTGACTGTTGGGTGTATTTATTTATTTATTATTATTTACATTGTGTTTTCATGCGATTGCCAAATCTAACTCTTTTACTTAGAACTACTTACTTAAACTTAAAACATAAAAGATTTTTAATATTGATATGGTCACTATAAGATGTTGTCTGGTAAGCTAAGCGCATAATAACTTAAGACAAAAGGTCCCTTAAACTGAGACTGAATAAATTTATCGACTTGGTATCACATGTATCTCACAACTTTTTACGGTAGAAGAAATGATTTGCGAGACTTGGGGTTTTTTACAAGTTTTGTTTTTTATGGGATTTATTTCGTCTGTAAATAGAGTTGCCAAATGAATAATAAATATTTAATTCCATCGGAGACAAATTTCGATCAACACAAATCGAACTAATTAAATCACTATATAATGTATGCATAATAAGATAAATTGAGTTATGTTATTAAAATAGGTCAAGAATGTCGCGGGTCCTTTCACATTCGATTTTTACTACAACCGACATAAAACATATTCTCATGTAGATACATACACATTACTATGTATTGTAAAATATGAAGATATATTGCTTAGTTTTATCCTTTTGCTCTTCGGCTACAAATATTGTAATTTGTTTACGTGACAACAATAAAGAATTGTCTCTCTTCAACTTATCTCATATTAAACTTTTTAGTACTATTTCCATACATTGCAAAAAGGAACTGGGATATCATCCTTGTCATCCAAATGACATTCAAAAATTTCCATTAAAAACCTAAGGCTAGATACGTTATATTTTTAGCGACTCTCAGTTACCAGGCTATCTGTCCAGAGGCGGGCACATCGACAAAATCTTACAGACGACTCCTTTGCGCATAAGGAAACAATAATTTTACCTGAGTAATTAAATACACATAATGATGAGGAGATTTCTTTCACGATGCAATTTTGCCCCTTACCGCACATTTGTAAGGAAAGCTCCTTTATGCCATAGTTCAGGGGTGTACATGTTCCGGTTTACATTACCGCGGGTGGCTTACCTTGGACGCCGAGTGAAAATCATTGACATACGCTCGGAGTACTGATATGTGCGTAAACTTGTTTGAATATTTGGAAAGGAATATGTCAATTTCGTAATAAAACATGCTGTTGCTTTTTGAACGGATGCTAATTGATTTAATGTGCGTTGAGCTAATCTCGCAAGTGTTTAGTCGATGTTTAGCCGTCGAGTGTTGTAACAGTAAGTTTTTGTTTACAATAATTATTACTGTTTAATTAAATATTTACATTGAGGATTGACAATTGGGACAACATGACTTTAGCAATGCCAAAAGTTAATAAGTTTATTCAATTTACCAGAAATTATTAAAAAATATATTTTAACTATTACTATTTATCAGTGCGTCTAAGAAGCTATATCCGAAGAACTTTAGAAACTTTGACATTGTTCTTCCTTCAAATTAATTATTTTGTACAAAAGTACTTTAATTTATAAACCGGTAAATTAAATTAAAACATCACGCCACAAATACGATTTTTTCATACTTTAATAAGCCAATCAGTTATTAAACACAAAAAGTTCACGACGATCATAAATCCCTAGAGAAATTTTATTGCCGAGTGTGAATAATAAACTAGTGTTAGTTTCAAAAATGTTTCGTGCTCCAACAAATTTCGTGACTACTATTAAGATGAAGGGTGATATAAAAAATGGTCCTTTCTTAAAAATAAATAAATAAAAAATTAAAATAAAAATAAAATAAAAAAGCCTTTTATTACTTGCTTTTAGATACGACTGTTTAAATAACAATGTGCATGCAAAATTATACGATAATTCTAATATTTAAAATAAAAAGTTAAAATATACACAAAGATTTAAAATAAAAGTAATAATACATATGGATTCTGTTAATCTATAACAATCAAGAACCCTCTCAATGAAAGGTAAAGGCCTCCTCCAGAGATGCCCAGTACTCTCTATTCTCTGCCGCTCGTGGCCAATGAATGCCTGCTACCTTTATGATGTCGTCTGCCCAGCGTGCGTTTGGTCTTCCTCTTTTTCTCTGTCCTAGTGGACCTGCCCATGTTTTTGTCTTTTTAGTCCAACGATTATCGCTAAGTCTCGCAACATGTCCAGCCCATCGCCATTTAAGATTTTGTCCCTTCTTAATTACATAAAAATTATCGCCTTATATTATTCAACATGCGATAATCAAACCGCTTGTGTCTTTTATCAATATTTATTTCTTTATCCGTGATTAGCACACGTTGATAATTGTATTCTTTTATAATAGAAAACAACTATTTACAACAATATTAAAAGATATAAATCTTTATAGAAGGTTTCCAAGTGCGTTATGGCGCAAAAGGACTACTACTACTACTATAGGCATTTAGCCAAAGAATGTCTAGTTTTGGTATGTATGGATAAAAAAATCTAAGAAATTCCTAAGAGTTCTTAGGAATTTCTTAGGTGTGTAGTCCGCCAACCCGCACTAGGCCAGCATGATGGACTAAGGCATAAACCCTCTCAGTTGTAGAGGAAGCCCGTGCTCAGCAGTGGGCCGTTTATGGGCTGATGATGTTTATTGGGTCATGTAAATATATAGGACTTTTACAGTACTTCAACAGTCTTCAATCTTCTCATTCGATTTCGGCGGTAATAAATAGGTACTCTTTTCTTGACCTTTTTTGAATATTGTATTTATTTGGGTTCTGTCTTGCATAAAAAGTTAAGAATTTGCATCACGTATTCCATTTATTTTTGTATCATTACTTTTGATAATAATCTGCAGTACTGACGAAATATTATTTTTTAGAGACACCAATACAATTATGGAAACGTCTTTGAATTCTATTGTGTTGATTACGTGATGCTATCACAAAAGACGGGCTCAAATTATAAAAATAGTCATATATTTTGTCGCTTATTCGTATAATCCGTGACTGCCATTCGTGATATTTTTTAAAGTGTACAGATATTCAATATTTTTTGTACTTTTATTACAAAAAATGGACAAAATATAATTGCAATAATACCACTAACATAACATAAAAATAACTTATTATTTTATTTTAGCCTACATTTAATAACTGCGAAACATTGTAATACGTTATAACATAAAAGTAATAACGTTATAACGCTAATATTATTAAACATTTCTTGTTTATCGCGTTTCACAAAAGTGTGGTTTCGTATCTCGCAAGCACATAATTGTGAGTTTTTTACGTCACACAAACCGGGGCATTACGGGTTAAATCATATGTTGAATTAACTGTCTTATAAATAATGCTTAGCGCCTATTAGGAAGCTAAATGTTACTTTTAAAATATACCTTGTAAATGAAAGACAATAATTAAATAATTGAGACAGCTTTAAGGACGCGACACCAGCGACCGCAGAATATTATTATTTTTTGCACAAATACAGGAATGCGATGTTCTTTTATTAAGAACGTTAACATTGTTCTTTAGTGTCATTGGGCGGAGTGTAATTACAGATTTGTTATATAATAAAAATATAGCTGGCAACATTAACGCCACGGAAGTTTAAAGTAACTGTCAGATACAGGCTACGATCTAGGACTGATGTACTCTAGTGTTCATAATTCATAAGTTCTACAACTAAATGTACTGTGGTTTTGACGAAATTAAAGAATGATTTAATACAAGAGGTAGAAGATTATTATTTCACCAGACGTCATCCAAAAACCGTCTCCCTCAGATATGTTTGAAAATGTCCAGAATCGTGATCGTATACAATAGACATATACAGTATGAGAAAATATTTTATACCTTTTCATACTATTAAAACTACAGCAGAAATAAATATAATTTCGTATAAATTAGTAGTTTTAATATATGCCTAAACTCTTGTGCAAGTCTCATTAAAATAAAACATGATTTACTACTAGCAAATCAAAGAGACCTAGAATGCGTACTGGATTTAAAACAGTTATCATGATTATCCTTGCCATTTTTAAGCTAACCACAGACTTAACAACAATAAATAAATAAACCTTGCCAAAAATAAGACTTAGTTTAACCACAAAGCTTTCAGCTCTTTCAGTATTTAGAGCTCTTTGCAAAGTCACGCTTAGCTCAGACCACCTGTACGTAGCGAGCTAAATTCAGTTTCACACTTGACTGGGAATAAATGGCACTTTTTTACCGGTTGGGTACTGATGTTTATTTAAGAACACTTTACTTTTTTCGTGTAAACCCTAAAATGTAATTGGATGTTATCCGGTAGACAATCTATTGTACTTAGATTAAACAAGTTTTTGGGTAAATGAAGTAATTTTTTTATCACTGACTTTGAATTGTATATATTTAAATGGAGAAGTTATTTACAAAAGGCCTTTTGTGCAATGTTTCAACCTTATAATAAATATATAAGTGCTTGGTAAGTGGTGGCATAAATGATGAGACCCTCGAATTCCGCATTTTTACGTTAAAAGAAAACATTATAAGAAGGTTACATATCTCAGATTTCTCTAATGTAATTTCTCGGATAAATGAAATGTTAAAATTTTAATAAAAACATTCCTAAGTAATAAATATGGTTGCTTTTATGTTATCATCAAAAATGTATATTGAAGCGTAAAGGCAATAAAATGTAGATTATATAATGCTTAAAATCCTTAATACAAGAGCAATTTCATGTTACATTTTTAATCATGTTTTCAGAAAGGATGATGCCAAGAAAGCTTTAAAACATGTGTTTGCGATTTACATCTAAAAATACGAGCAACATGAAAGAACTTTAATGCATTTATTGAATGAAGCTTGAAATGTTACCACAAATTTTCTGCAATATAATACATTATTTTTAAATAATAAACAGCGCTTAATCTTGTCCCAAAAATATTTGGTGGCTCGTTCTTGAAAAAAGTAAAAAGATGACTTGAAAAATTATAACTCGTAAAATAAAAATAAAAACTTGGACATTAATTTCCATTTAGTATGTAAATGAAGGCACGGGTAAATTTATTGCAGCAACTTTTCTGACTTAGCATCACACAAAAATTAAGTACTGTGTAAAGGACGAAAAGCTCAAATAAATAAACCCGGTTTATTAAAACTATTTATCGCGCATGCAAATTCTTGTTTCATACATTCATCATATTTTAATATTAATGGATATGGCTATCACTTTATTATCGAAGACTCGAATCAATCAATGATAAAACAAACGAGATTATTGACACAGTTTTGACTTTGGCTAGTTATAAGCTGGTATTGAAAGAGTGAATCCATTATTTCCGAAAAAAAAATTGTAGTATTTTATATTCTACACAAACAAACCTAGATGTGTAGTGCCAGAACTATTATCTGCTGTATGTATTTACATTCCTAATATATCCATTAGGTAAATACACATATCTAAATGAAACAATTACAACACGTGCGTTCAGCAAATAATCCCCCACGACACAACTTACCACGGCTGAGCTGTGAATACGAGTAAGTCTGAGCGTGAGGACGCATTGGACGTTGGCCGCCCATACAAATTACGAGTGGCTGTTTATCTTCCTGTCTCCCGTCCTTGTTGAGGTAATGGTTTTCTGCACTTACCTACATGCTGGGTTACATTATTAAATAAGTCTGCAGGGTGAATCTTGTGAAGTAAAAATAGTATATCCTTATCCTACGGACGAAAGTAGGACATCCTCTCCCGGGTGTCGATTGCCACAGAGAGTAAACATACCGTGATTGAAAACTAAGACAGACAATAGTTATGGTGCTTAGGAAAATGTCAAAATTATTATTTTCTATTCGTAGTTTTCTCAAGCATAAACCTGTTTGTAATCACAGTAACTATTACCTGTCTTTGTTTTCAACAAAGGTATGTTTACATCCTGCATACATCGCACAACTAATGGTAAATTCGTATCTGGATTCCGCACTAAGAATTACACATCCCAATGCTACAGATATCGTTACGTCACGTCATCCATGAATACCCGTCAATACAGCGTACTCGGAAAAGCGAACCACCTAATAAATATTGTTCGGAATAGTGAAAAATGACTGACATCTGCGACAAGCGAAAAGCCTGAAATATTACGTTCATTGTTGTCACAGTAGGCGGTTTATGCCCACTTTTCTTTCGTTACTGTCTTTTAATACCGCGGCCAAATAACGATTTTGCACGAGCCAACAATAATAGAGCGCGTAATGTTTTTAAAGAGGCTATTAAAACACGTTCTCAGTCATAGCCGTTGCTCACGTCAGTTCTTTTTTTATTTGTCATTTAGGTCTATTAATAAAACACACTAGACAAAATATAGGTAGTACACGTAATTTCGTATCCAACAAACGTGATTTTTATGATTAGCAATTAACAGTATTTGATCTTACGTCATAAGAGTGCGTTGAGAGGTCCAGGGATTGATTCCCTGATCGAGCAGTATCCCGTATCGTGATTAATCATCAGCCCATATACGACCCACTGCTGGGCACGGGCCTCCTTTACCATTGAGAGGGTTTAGACCTTAGTCCACCACGCTGGCCTAGTGCGTGGTTGACGGACTACACACCTAAGAAATTCCTAAGAACTTTTAGGTGTGCAGGTTTTATCACGATGTTTTCCTTCACCGTTAAAGTAAGTGATAATTCATTATGAATACACACATAACTTCGATAAGTCATTGGTGTGTGCCTGGGGTTTGAACCTGCGACCGCCGAGATTCTCGACCGGACGCCTAAAACTTGAGGCCATCACTCCTCACCGTGATTACGTAATTTTTTTAATTATGTTTAGGTCTGACAGCTCAACAAAATCGCATTACAATACCAATATTAGTTAATCGACGAAACAATACTAGAGAAACTTAATCGTATAAAGTGATCACTATTCGACCCAACGCTCAGCGCACACTATCGTCTGTAACATCTTGATAAAGCGACCTGCTGCGGTGGGAATAGCTCTGAATCGCGGACAAACTAATCCGCACTGAAGTTTGTGTAATGACAGTTGTATTACGGCGGCCGATAGGGCAACTTCACAACTCACTACCTCATAGTCCGCACTTCATTTATGGGACAAAGTGACCGGTCTGGCACGGTAGACTGTCAAGAAAAAATTACGACTATCACTTGCCAGTTAACACAATTATGCCGGCATTTTGGTTGTATATAAGCTGATATTGGAACGCGGCATGATTGCATTAAAAAAAATAATTAAAACAAAAAATCAATTCTGAAATAAATCTTATTTGTTTCGTACAATAATTAATTATGATAAGTAGACTGTCATTTATCAATGCGAAGACAACACGAATGAATAAACATCAATATCGTGCCACTAAATCGATTGAAATGAATTTTATGTATTATAGCAATATAATATTATGATTGGATAATATATAAGTACCTTTAAATGAAGGCGTCATTGTAAATGCGAAGTACATAATTGATTCTTATAATTCTTAACATTAAGATAAATTATATGTACTGAAGATACAAATATGTCTAGGAATACACTTACCGCTGTCTATACTCACTATTGCCAAAATACAAAATCATTAGTCAAAGTCGCGTCTAGAAATTATTCTAACAAAAAAGTTGGCTACAATTCACGAGTTATTCATTATTAAAATAGTACATATAAAGTCTAGATACTTAAGGAGGTGCCATTATATCTTTTAGAAAATGTAAGCTAAATGTGTTTTTACAAATTCTGATTTCGCTGTGCAGCTGAAGCTCATTTATTTTGTTGCATTGACTTACAGTTTTCTAATTGAACTTGATTATTCAAATATCTTGATAGTTTCAAGTGACTACAAATTATTATTGATGTTATAATATAATCTATGAAATTGCATATACATAACGAAATTTAATTATGATTAAGAATTAATTATGGCTAAGACTCGCCTAAAAGTAACGTGTACGGATATCCGACAATTTCTATGCTCACTGATACTTTGAACAGCGGTATACAGATAGAGCAGTGGCGGTACTTCCATAGAAGGCCAAAAGCGTCGTACATTAATTGTGTAATGTCTAGTCTATGATTATTTATTGTGGGGTCAGGATAATCTCATTTATATGTCAAATTTCTTTTGTTAAACAAAGTTTTAAAGCTTATTCGAAATTCTGTAAGGCAAGTTGGGCTTTTGGGCTTCTATGGAAGTACCGCCACTGAGATAGAGTAGTATTTAGCACGACTATCTATGCCTGATAAATGGCTCGGAGATCGTGTATCTACGTGTAAGATCATGTTGATGGGTTGCATAGTCCCTTGATAATTTGTTGTTTCGAGAGACCGACACGAGTAAGCTGTGGATTAGTTGACAAACCCTTCGTTACGATAATGTATTAACAGCCAACGATTAAACTCAGATAAGGTGCAGTCGTGATGAGATAAAACAAATGCTTTAAATTCTTTTTTATGGTATTAAGTATTTTTGATATTTCAATTTTTAGGACTGCCTCGTGGTCTCACGGCACAAGTATGTGCCGCGCGTTCTAGAGGTCCTGGGTTCGATTCCTGGGTCAGGCAAAGTGTTCTTGGGTTTTTCCATTACGAAATTCTCAGTAGCAGCACGGAGTCTGGAAATGTGCCCAAAAACGGCAATAGGCTCGCCCCCTATTACGTGGGACTGATATACCTGGCGAAATGTGGGTGCAGAAATGCTTCGGGAATTCACTTCGGGGAATACAGGCGTGAGCTTATGTATGTATGTATGCAATTTTTAGGATTTTGCTTAGTAGCAGCCCGGAATAGGACAAAAGGTACGCCTTCTGTTACGATGAACTTAAATATTCATAATAGCTATCATAAAAAGGTTATCTTTATGGATGAAAAGATATTATTTAAGACTGTAACGCAACGCTAACCCGTTAAACATGCATCATCAGTGTATACTATAACTACTTTTAGGACACACAAACCAACACTGGTCTATAGTTCGAACCCGCAGTTTTTAACCAACTACGTCACAACTGCAAACTATCAAAGTATCATTAACGTGCGAAGAGAGCTACACACTAATACCCCATATTAACACGATTAACACCATAATTGAATAAACGGCGCGAACACAGATCGCAAGTGGAGTGTCACGGACGCATGAAAGCGGATGCGGGTGAAAAAATTGATGCATACGAGATAGACGGGATGTTTAATACTTGCGTGACGACAAGTGCGCCGACTTGTTGTTGTGTAGATAAGTAGTTAATACACATGATTAGACACCGTCAACTCACCATCGCGGATTCAAAATGATTACACATCGCACTTGTCGTAGAATAACGTGTATTCAAAGTGATTATTACAGTAACGGTACAGGAAAAAAATATAAGTTTAAAAGAGTTTTAAAGATACTAATCAGTACTATGCCAGGGTAGTAGACAATGGCCTTATCAGTTTAGTGCATATACGAGCATCGTGTATTTATTATGTTGATAGAGAAGTAATTATTCAAAATGATATTGATATAATTATAATAATAAATACACCCAACAGTCACATACATAGTTCTGACCCTACACTACCTGTACCCGTTTAGTGTCGTGAATAACAGAATCTACGAGAGACTTTTCGATCCGACAAACACTCAGACCCGAAACAAATATTTTTGGATCACACAAACATTTGTTTCGGTGCGAGGATTGAGCCCGCGGCCTCTCGTTTGGCAAGCTGGTCTCTAGCTAAATGCACCACGGGACTGATCCTATATCTATTTAACAAGTAACTATTTTTGTAGTACTCGATGAACCCTGTAACGCCACGTCGTAGACAGAGGTCTAACGTTCTTCAATATGGAAGTGTCGTACTATGTCAACCATATAAATAAAATAATCAAGTCTGGACCTATCTCACATCACGTGCTTTTGTCTTCATCTTATTTAACAATATAGAAAAAAATATATTATAATTAGCACGCAATTCATGCCAACATTCTAGATTGAGAGCGACCTTGTAAGTAACTGTAATTCCAAGTCTCTCCGTGCCCTGGAGAGCTCATTAAGCCCGTTTGTACGATTCTTACTAAGCGACAGTAATTGTTAAGGCAAAGTGCATTACTTGATTAACAAAACAAACGTTGACTTTCCTAATAAGATACGAACCACAAATGGGTCAGATTTTTCTTCAATCGTAACCTTTATACTGACAATGTAGCCCATCTTTATGTTACTTGTATATTTATATGTAACTAGCTGACCCGGCAAACGTTGTTTTGCCATATATATAAAATTCTCGTGTCGCGGTGTTTTTTGGCAAACTCCTCCGAAACGGCTCGACTGATTTTTATGAAATATTGTGTGTATATTGTAGGTAGGTCTGAGAATCGGTCAACATTTAAGGGTTTAACATTTAGGGGTATGTTTTTTTTCTATTGACTTTATTTTCTTTATTTTTTATGATTCAGCATTGATAATAAAGTATTATAATCATAAATTTTCACCCTTCTACGATCAACCTCTATCTTATACTGACCATTTTAATTTGATTTTTTTTATTAAAATGTAAATAAATGATAATAGCACTGAAAAATTATAATGATACGTATAACAGTCATTGCTTTGATCGATATACAAATTAAACAAAAAAAATATGGTCAAAATTGTATAGAGTGAGATATACATATACATCTATATATATATACTAGCTGACCCGGCAAACGTTGTTTTGCCATATATATAAAATTCTCGTGTCGCGGTGTTTTTTGGCAAACTTCTCCGAAACGGCTCGACTGATTTTTATGAAATATTGTGTGTATATTGTAGGTAGGTCCGAGAATCGGTCAACATTTAAGGGTTTAACATTTGGGGGTATGTTTTTTTTTCTATTGACTTTATTTTCTTTATTTTTTATGATTCAGCATTGATAAATTATTATAATCATAAATTTTCACCCTTCTACGATCAACCTCTATCTTATACTGACCATTTTAATTTGATATTTTTTTATTAAAATGTAAATAAATGATAATAGCACTGAAAAATTATAATGATACGTATAACAGTCATTGCTTTGATCGATATACAAATGAAACAAAAAAAAATGGTTAAAATTGTATAGAGTGAGATATACATATATACGGTTCGACCGATTTTGATGAAATTTTATATGTATATTCAATAAGTCGGAGAATAGGTTATCTATTTTTTATACCCCTAGGGTGGTCCAACCCGAAAAGTTTTTATTTTATTTTGTGGACATTTTGTGTTTTTATTTTTTTATGATTCAGCATTGAAAAATACATATAACTCCAAATTTTCACCCGTCTACGAACAACACCTGTTTTATAATCGCAATTTTTATATTTTTATAGCTTTTGCCCGCGACTCCGTCCGCGTAGACTTCAAGGTTGGGCGCAGAAAGATAATAAGTGAATCTATAAATCGTCCCTCAAGTGCCCAAAATGGCACTTACTGAATTTAAAAAAAGGTCAAATCAATTCAAATGGTTGAGGCGTAAAAGTAAAACTCTGACAGTTATTTTCGTATTTTTAATAATATGTTTATCCCAATGGGAACTATACATTTTCCCTGGATAAAACATAGCCTATGTTACTTCACAGGGTCTCATTTATGGTCATACCAAAATTTTTGTTTTTGCGTGAAAGCGTAACAAACATCCCTACATTCGCATTTATATAATAGTAAGGATAACCATTCCCACCTATGTTACTTCGGTGGGTCCCACCTATCTGCATACCAAAAGTCATTCAAATCTTTTTTCAATCATTTTTCAATTCTTTTATCCTCCGTATTTTTTTTTTTAATAAGAAGAATATTATGTCCTTTTTTATATCTCGAAGACTATGTGTACAAATTTTCATGATAATCGGTTAAGTAGTTTTGGCGTGAAAGCGTAACAAACAAAACATTAACATTTATAATAGCTGACCCGGAAAACTTCGTATCCCCTAACAGTCATTGAATGTTACATATTTACATATTACCTGAATTTTATTTTTGATTGTATGGAAATAAATATTAAGTTCAGCACTTTATTGAGATAAAAATAATTTTCGTAATAAATAATTACGAAAATTAAATGCATCAATCGTGTCTCCGCAAGTCATGATTTAATTAAACATGTACATATGGGATGGGATGTAGTCGGTTTTAATTCTCTTCATTGAAGCATCAGTGTGGTGGACTGAAGCCTAAACCCTCTCAGTTGCAGAGAAGGCCTATGCCAAGCAGTGGGACGTACATATATGGGCTGATGATGATGATGCACCTTGTGATATAAATTTTTAATATATTTTTTAATTGTCTAAAAGATCACAAACATCTTTTGTTAATCGTCATTGCGAAGGCATGACGAATCGGGAACTGAATTCGTTTGAACTCAATGGTCATACCCGTTAGGATCAATGAAATCTTAGATCAATCTAATTGATGAATTCTCAAGCACCAATTCATCTCTAAGTTGTCTTTTCAGTATCGTCACGTTAATAACATAACTCAACAATTTTCTTAACACCAAGCGCATTCCATTGCATAGTTGTGGGTGTTTTAGATTTCAAAGCGTGATGACTACCGAACCTGCCTTCATTTGTAAATCAGGTACAACCAAGGAGTTTAAAAATACATTTCTGAACGCACGCATAAATATTTGACAACCAATAAATATGTCAATCCCTTTTTATTACTGACATTATTCTACATTTTTAAAATGTAAAATACGCAATTATTCGAATATTCTGGATATATGTTGTCGATTCAAAACCTTTATTTAAATAAGTTCTTTAATTTGAGGGGACCATTAACCATATTGACGGGATAAACATAAAATGTTTGACAGAATATTAGGTAGAACAGTTTATATGAGAAAATTAACTTGTTGTTTTTACCATATTCCTCGCAATTTTCTTAACTTTTTCTTTCATAAGAACCTTCTCCTAACAATAGCAAACACAACAAAAAAAGAATTAGCGAAATCGGTCCAGGCGTTGTTGAGTTATGCGCTTACCAACACATTTTGCGATTCATTTTTATATATAAGATGTAATGTATATATTTGGTTACCAGTATTTGAGTTGTTATATTTCAAACTCCACGCTTTTTAACCCGTTTGTTTAAATAATATGGCGTTAATCACAATAATTTTTATAACACATTTAATGGTCAATATCTATTATCAAACATTTTATTATGTTACACACTACAGTCTATCAAAGTTTTTTTTTATTCATCTCAACGTTACGCGAAAATATTTGCTGAGAAATAATGCAGATCCTAGCATAAATCTCAATCAAGGCTACGCAGGACTATTTATTATAATTTCTTAGACTTACATTGCGTATATTTCTAAGTGCAAATGAATACAAATAGTAGAACATTAAGTTGCCCTACAACTGAAGACTTACCGAGATTTGAACGCAAATAAAACGAAACAGAATCATTTTATAATCGAAATGCTTCCAATTTTTATATTGGTACACCTGTTGTCTAGTACAATAAGTGTTTAAGTATGCCTGTAAATCGCGATGCACTTGAGTATTAGGCGCAATATCGAGGCAAACTCTTAGCATCGCGGGTTCCAATCCCATTACAAATCTTACTTTTATATGTACAATATGTTACGTAATATATTTCATCCCAGTTTTATCGGCGACTTCTAAACTGGTATCTCAAAACACTTATTAGATACCCTCTTGTTTTGACAACAGTTGCGGAATCGTTTCTATGAATTTCGATGCCATAATTTCCTAAATCCCAGTTATATTTTTTTGGTTCAAAATGCAATATAGTAATCTTAAAAATAACTCACGACACAAAGCATAGTAACAATGTTTCAACTTTTGTATTAAAAATAAACGTCAATCTCCATTGGCAACTCTTATTAAATTTAGCAGAAATTTAAATTCGATATACTTTATAGATTTAGACGTTTCTGGTAGAAAGAAAATTAAATTTACAAAGAATTCTTCAGGGAACGGCATTTGCTTTACGTAAAAAGGAATTTATGACGTCTGAAATAATAAACTAGAGGCAAATAAACTTACAGACAGAATTTTACTTTGAACTTGACCTTCAAGGCTGTTTGCTAACTAAATCATAGATTACGTAAAAAGATAACAAAATCTGAGCAGTTTGCACAAGGTTAAGAATTCAGCTTTAGAGGCATCAATAGTCATAGATTTAAGGGCTATAGCACTGGTCATAACTAACAAATATCTGTCCAGTCTGAGTAGCTGACTGTGTAAAATTTGTAATATACAGGAGAGCTTCGTCTTAGTCAAAGATGTATAAAAAAGACAATAGAAATGTTTAAGCTAGATCATTGTAATATATCGCGATCCGCAAGCCATACCTACATACATAATGGGAGTTGATGCCCGGCCTTAACTATACGTTTATAAACAGGTCATATCACTTCATAGCGTGACCTGTTTGTAGGTCAGGTACACAAGTTTCACTTTCCTGTGTTACTATTTATTACATGGATAACACGGCTGTATAACTATGCATATGCAGATCTTCTTTTTTTTTAAATGCATAAAACCAATTTAAAACAAATTATTTTTTCTTATTGAATCCAATTAGCTTACTGGGACTCGATAATTTCCCTTGACTCGTTGCAACTATGATTCTGAAAATGCAAATTTATCAGCCACAATGTGACTAATAAATTTATTTTACTCGTTTCATTGTTGATGCGATGAACAAAGTAATAAGATCTAGTATATTGGGATTTCGGGCCTGAAATTTCGCGGTCTTCCGCCTACATATGCAATAAACCATTAACAAATCAAATAGATATTCTTATCTATACAAATAAATAAAATTGGAGTGTCTGTTTGTAATATTGAAATAACCGCTTTTTAATGAATACATATGGATGTATACACGGTACATATACCAAAATAACGTTTTTTACATTTTTTGTCTGTCTGTCCGTCTGTCTGCCTGTCTGTTTGTTCCGGCTAATCTCAGAAACGGGTGGACCAATTTTAATGGGACTTTCACTGGCAGATAGCTGATGTAATAGGGATTAACTTAGGCTACTTTTAGTTTATAAATTTTCTTATTAAAAATAATTAAAAATAAAATTTCCGCGTGGACGAAGTCGCGGGCACAGCTAGTATAAAATAAAGAAAGAAAGAAAGCCCACTGCGTACAGGCGTACGATACTAGTTATAAGAATAAGGCCTTAGTCTACCACACTGGTCAGTGTTGATTAATTGATAATGGTGACAGATAAATATTAAGTCATAATAACTGAGACATCAAACGTGTTTTTTGCGTAATAAATTCACAAGTTTAGTGTAACGATGCTAATCTGCTCAGTGTCCCGAAATAATGTTTGACTTTGGATCACGAAAGTTCTATTTGCGTTATGCTAAATATAAAAAAATAAATGGTCAGCGTCCGTTGCGGTGGAAATTTTTTCTCTGCCCTACGACAAACATTCTGTCTCGCAATCTTAATGAGCAAATATATTGCTGACATTTCATTCTACGTATTTCAGTATTATATACGTTCATATTCTATATTAAAAAAAGTACTGAACATTTCTATTTAATACCCAATTTTACGAAGACAATTATGTATAAAAACATGAAACGCTTTTACCATAGTAAATGATATAAATAGTAAATGATAAGTAAGTAAATGATATTTGACAGCCCCGTGGCGCAGTTGGCTAGACACCAGCTTGCGAAACGAGAGGCCGCGGGTTCGATTCCCGCACCGGGACAAATGTTTGTGTGATCCACAAATATTTGTTTCGGGTCTGGGTGTTTGTGAGACCGAAAAGTCTCTCGTAGTTTCTGATACTCACGACACAGGACTTGTATCCTAGTGTGGGGTCAGAACTATGTATGTGACTGTTGGGTGTATTTATTTATTTATTTATTTTATAAATATGCGTGTTCCTTATTCCCCTCGACCCCATCAACCGCTTGATCTAACTCATCGCATCGTTTTAGTACAATATTACTACAGTCACACTCACAAGCCATATACGGCTATGTTTTATGGAATATCTATAACTTTATATATGGGGCTAAGTTAAAATATAAAAAATTAAAAGGGTCGAAGTTTGTCAAAATCTTATATGAAATGTTGACTTCCGGTTTTCTATAGGTACTAAAAAAAAAATTTTTTTTTTCCTAAATACTTTGAAAGAGCATCCTTTTTACTATTTGAAACAATTCCATTTAAATTTTTTTATAAATTTTTTGATTCCAACCGCAACGTCTAAAAATGGCTTGTCTCAAATTTTGTCAAATCTTCAGAAGCCCATAACTGGGCAAATAAGCATCACACGAGAATAAATATGTGTATGCATGTTTACATCTATTAACACTATAACTGACCGCAATATAAACAAAATTGAAGACCTCACTTTTTTTTTCATGTCCGCTTCACGTGAAATGCCCCATATAAGGGTAAACGAGGAGTTCTGACAGATTTCAGACGAAGCAAATACATTATCTTATTTGGCCGTAAGCCCAATCTATTCAACTAACGCCTAAAGCCGGTGTTGTCAGCAGGCTCATTGTGTCACACTAATTCTTGCCGAGCGTGTGCTCCTGCGATCTTCACGCTAAATAAATAATCCTATTTGGACGCGAACGCTCAGCAAATTCACACTCTATCCCGCACACAATGTAATAATCTTGAACTGTGAAATCCACTGAGCAAGTATGCACTGAATGGAAAACAGATTTCGATAAACTTTAGAATTTATCTCGTGAATAATAAAATCGGTTCTCGTTGAACAACTTCTTTAAAAATATAAGTCCTCTATACTATGGAGTGTACGTTAGGTCAATTATTTCCTTTTAAAATAAAAAGGTTTCATATAGGACTATAGGATACAAAATTTGTATTATGTGGTATTTATACTAGCATACCTTTAATTACCAACCAACAAACTGACACAAAAAATTTTTTTTAAAGGAAAATTGTTTTTTATGAACCATCTTTTAATCTTGTAAGCATTTTCAGAGCAAATTCTAAATCTTAGATCATTAAAAACATAAAACATCGTTATAAGTGCTAAACATAATAATAAAGACATTCGCTAACGTCCCCCAGACTTTTAAGGGTCTATTATATACAACTCAGCCTGTTTGAAGAGCGACGAAATTACATTTGAAAGCTCTTTGAAAAGGTAAGCTACTGACAAATTGGAGCACCAAGGATGTCTTCCTCAGTGAATTAAAGGGAAGTGAACATTTTAAGTAGGCGGAGTGTTTTTACTTTAAAAAAAATTTCAACCTCCGCCACTTAATTTTATATATTCCAAGTCAAATTCTAATCGCTGCAATGTTATTACAGCAACTTTGAAAATTACCTTTTATATTTATTTTATTAAAAAAAACATAAATGTTAAAAAATGGTGGCGTAAAAAATAAGATGTATTCATTTGTTCTTGTGTCGTCAGCAATTTGTACTAGCAAAACGATTTCTATTCCTGTTATCATTACTAAGCGCAGTAAAACTAAAGGGCACCTCAAAGACCTTTCCAATTTTACCAAAACCCGGTAGCGATCGGCAATGTTGAGAGCCACTTGACGAAGTGGGGCTCACAAAATCATTTCCTTTATCTCGCACCGAACACTCCCACGAGTAAGATAATAGTTGATTATCTAGAAAAAATCGATAAGAAAATAAAACTTTACTCATATATGGAGAGGTCTTATCAAATTATTTTTTGTTTTCATAACAGCCTATCAGATCTCCTTCCATTTTCAAAGTTTTGTTATGTTAAAGTAATCAAAAACCTATCGGACATGATCGGAAACTATAAACGGAGCAAATTTTATTAGTCTGACGTCGACTTCAAGATTAAAAAATCTATGTAATTTAGTTTATTTCTATCTTTATCCCAACAGCTGGGAGCATCGGCTTTACGAGTTTTCCGTGACACTCGGGAACGGATGTTTGCGTCAAGCAATAACACGATTACTAAAATTATGTCTTAGGGGACGTTCAAGTATTACGTAAGCAAATTTTTCACAATTATTAACCCCCCCGTCCCCCATGTCAGCAAAAGTAAGCCAATATCGTACTCCCCCCTCATATGCTTACGTAAGCATTAGTATACATTTTATTTAATTTGTACTAGTTTTATTTTAGAAATCGGAACAAAATTTTGTAGGAAATCCGAAAACGAAATATAAATATTGCTTACGTAATTACTATCCAGACCCCAAATTCCCCGATGTCATCAAAAATAAGCATATGGAATCCCCCCCCCCCCCCCCGTTTAGTGCTAACGTAATACTTGAATGGCTCCTTACACAACATAAGGAACTACACAAAGTTATCTACAAGTAAATTAATAGGAGTTATGACTTGAACGTGTAATCTCACAAGTTGAAGATTGTGAGTACATGTTTAAAGATTAACGTGACTATTCATATCACCCCTTACATGTACTCCGTGGGTGTCACCCCATACAAGTTCCTCAGTTTATAATAAACTTCACGTAAACATCTTGTCGTTAAGTCGGAACTTTGTATGCCGCTTTAGAAGTTTAGACAGCATTATGATCATAGTATACAACTTGCAAAATCCGACAATTTTAAGCCCACCTTTATAGTTAAGTAAAAAAAGTCGTGATGGCCTCGAGGTTTAGGCACGCGGTCGAGAATCTCGACGGTCACGGGTTCAAACCCCAGGCACACATCTCTGACTTTTCGAAGTTATGTGTGTATTCACAATGAATTATCACGTACTTTAACGGTGAAGGAAAACATCGTGATGAAACGTGCACACCTAAAAGTTCTTAGGAATTTCTTAGGTGTGTAGTCCGCCAACCCACACTAGGCCAGCGTGGTGTACTACGGCCTAAACCCTCTCAGTTGTAGAGAAGGCCCGTGCCCAGCAGCGGGACGTATATGGGCTGATGATAATGATGTTATAGTTAAGTAGATCGATGACATCTCTCGTCTGGTAATATTCTTTGTATTTTTTTTCCTTTGTGAGCAGATAAAGGGAGATGAGCCTTATTCCCTCTTGCCACTACATAAAAACATATGAAAATTTAGTCATTCTGAATCCACACCCATATCCATGAGAACCAGACTCTAATTGTACATCACCAAAAGCTATATCACATGTTACGAGACCACATTGAGACTAGTGACGGTATATTTATTCCCACGTGCACTGCACCCGAAAAATGTCAATATAGGCATATTACACATCTACTTAATGGCTGCACAATATCAAAGAGCAGGTGCACAAACGCTTGGGTAGACTAAACAATATTCTCAATTATCTAAACTAATGAGACATTAGCCCGTATACAAGCTCAAAGATGAAGATGTTCAAATATATGTAAGTTTATTTCTCTAATCAAAACAAAGATCGCCGAAACAACATAGTAACTACAATGTACACAGTACACTACGACATTAGACCGGACCAGTGTGCTCGTGCCAAGAATAAAAACATAAAAACAGACGCCAGAAAAAAAAACCGACGCTTCTCAAAGAATTACGATACACAACTGCAAATAAACCACGCGAGATTAGGAACCGCGTTCGCAAAAAACTGCAATCGGTAATGTTTGTGAATGTAAATGTAATCAAAATCTATAAATAACAAGAAAGAGTTTCCATATTTTTTGACGTTAAAGCAAAAATTAGGAATTTTAAATCTAGATCAGTTAAAGGCTTTAAAGTGAATCACTTTAATGTATTACTTAACACATTTAACAGCCATCCGCAGTTAACAGAATCGTATATCTTTTGGAGTTGTGGATGTTGAAAACATCCAGAATTTTTGTTTTTACACAAAAATTTAATTCAATTAAGGAAACATACCCGCGCATCCTCGTTTCGGTGCCAGAAGCTCGACCACAGCGCTGCTTCCGAAAATTTCTTCATTACAATTTCGAGGCTATGTTACTAGTATTACTGTGACATAAAGCAAAACCCTTATCAATCATAGAAGTAGTTTGTAAGTATGTAGATATGAAAAAAATATTCAAAAAAACATACAACCTTCGTGCATAGACTGAACGCTGACTCAACATTTTTAAATGGTTTGACCCTTAGTATCGATTCAGATTCTCAGTAATACAACTCTGTTGCTCTATCGCAATTTTCTATTCTTATTACTATTTTATTCGTTTATTTTTGAAAACTTAATAATTAACAAAAAAAGATCTTTATAAATAGCAATAATAAAATAAAAATATTCGCGTAGTAATTTAACTCTTTAGTAGTATAAAAAAGCAATGTTTTTTAAATCATATGTTACGTACTACATACTTAAGATATAGGGCTAATAAAGCTACTAAAGTTAAAAGTAGTGGGAATAATAACTTAATTGTGACAGATATACTCATTTATTTTGATATCTAACTTATACTGTGGCAAGGTCAGCACCAACAAATGACGTTATCTCGAAATAAGTTCTTCAATATTACCATTAAGAAAGTAGTATATAGATACATAGGTTGTATGTATTACAATCAAGGAAGTAGCTTGCCAAAACAGAAGATGCATCTGCGCCCAGGGCAGTAAATCTGCGCTTGCCCCATTTTAGCAACCATTGTCCTCGCCCAGTTTAATGCAAGACAGAATTGGGTTCGTCCGGTTACGACCGGGGTATTTCTAAATTTTAAACAATTAATACGCAGCTATTTAGTTTCACAGCCGCAGTAATGCCGCATTTGATGAATTTGTTTCCTTGTTTATAATTAAACTAGTAGTATTTAACCGTAGTGCAACGGAATGCTGATAACTACTAACGGTTATTTACACTTTATTATTTTCAATAAAAAAATGAGGATAATTAATAAACAAAATTATGCCTAGCAGTTCAAAATAGGCCTCTGTGGTGTACTAAAATCGATGCGGCTTAACCGCAAAAAGTTTATAGATCTAGGGTCCCACAAAGATTGACCATTTACAGACCATTTCAGTGTACCATTATTATATATCTGAGACACAAATACAATCACTATGTTCAATTGACGGTAGAGGGAAGCGTACATAATAAATGATAAAAAATCTTCTTCCGTCCCGATGACATCATCAATTTATCCGTTATAGTGTTTGTCATGAAGCGATCACGATTTCCGACTCTAATACGAATAGCTTGTAACGTTCCTTTCATTTGTAAAGACATGTTTACACTAACGCAACGGTGTTATTTATTATTTCGAAAATTTAATGGAGATAGCAGCTTACCTAGTGCAAAGTAACAGACCACCACCCATGGAATGAGCACACGGATTTAGAATAATCATAAAAAATGCCTATTTTTAAAATACATGAAATAATGGTCGATAAAAACAAACAAAAAAAATTTTTTTTTATAAAGACAAAATCATTATATTTTTCACCTACCAATTTAAGTGAAACAATGGCATGTACGTACGAACGATGGCTATCTTCGCCGTTTGATTCATTCAAATGAAATATGAATGCATAAAAAATCTGGTTGATTCATATCAGGAAATTAAATTAAAAAGGTTTGCTTCGAAATAAACATACATAATGATTAAGTGCGGATGTTTGAAGAAAGTTACGTCACGCGAGCTGAATCTGTGTTGTTGTTACATGCTTCAGACAATGAATATACGAGTATAAGCACCATTAAGTCTGGATCTTGTTAAATTCATTACGAAAATATTATAATTATTATCTGCATTGCGGCGAAAAGTTTATGTCTTAAATAAAAATCTTATTGCAATTAAGACCTTTCATCATCATCATCATCATCATCATTCATCATTATCAGCCTAAGGAAGTCCACTGCTGAACATAGGTCTCCCCCAATGACTTCCATAGTGACCTGTTGGAGGCAGCCTGCATCTTGTACATCATGTACTTAAGACCTTTACTTACTCGTAAATAGTTTGGGTTTAGCAACTTTGAAATTAAAATATCATGCAAGCTAACTCTATACTGTGCAGCCTATATAAGATAATATCATAAATTTCATCACCGTAGGTACATTCTCCAATTCGAAGCTTTTACTGCAATCGGTTGGTGCATGACAAAATTATGGAAATTTTTAAAACTTGGAAACGACTTCTCAGTAAACCGTAGTAGGTACCTATCTACAACGAAGCTTATAATTTGATCTAAAAATTAAAACAAAAATGTTTTCTAAATTATAGCTTCAAAAGTAGATATATAACTACTTCTTCTTCCAGAAGACTATGTCTGAAGAACTACATAAAATCGATATTACACATTCATCTTCTCCTTATACAAAAATATTGGCGATTTTTTTTGTCATATATAAATTCATCTAATAAGGAAAATATACAGCAAGCCCGGCCTAATTAGCCCAGTTGAAGCAACTTTGAAATCATACTCAGAGTTTGAAATACGAGTATATTTTTGCCGGCGTTTTAATTCGTTTACATTCAATTTGGGCCTTTAGCGTGGGCCGCTAAATAAATTACAGGTTAAATAGAAGAAGCCAAAGAAATATTTACGTGATTCAGCAATTTTAAGTAGCCTTCATTACATATCTTAAATATACAGATTCAAAAAGTAGGTTTCTAATCTGATTAAAAAAGATTTACTGCCTACATAGGGCTACTGATAGGAACATGTTTTACTAATTAATGTAGTCCGTGTACGCACAAAGTACGTGAGAGGATTTCCAACTAACAAAGCGGACCCAATCTAGAGTCGATGGATAGTATGATAAATATAATGAATTCTCTGTTTACATATATCAAGTAGGTACTTCAAACGACATTCGTACCTGCTCGCATAGAGACGCGCAAAATTGTCTTGTTCAGGTTGCGAGTACCAGTTATTACATACATACTCGTACATAACCTCACGCCTACATTCCCCGAATTTTTGCACAACAAATTTCTGCACCCCAATTTCGCCAGTATGTATTGGCCCGACCCGGGAATCGAACCCGGGACCTCTAGATGGCACGGTACATACTTGTGCCGCGAGACCACGAGGCAGGTACTATTTATCATTATTTACGGTTATTATTTATGTAAAATCAAAAAATCACTTGCTATCAAGTATAAAAACCGACTTTACCAGTATCAAAAAAGTTGTTGAATGCAACAGTTTATTAGAATTCAATTTCAAAGAATTTCATTTTAATATCCACGATATAGAACGTATTATACCTACGTAAAAAAAATATGTACGTCTGCAAATGAAAGTACAAGTACGACAGAGAGTAAAGCAATAATGACTTGCTCGCGGCGAAACTCGGAGTTAAATTCGGGTTATTACGATGTCAATCTCGCGTGCTCTGTACCTAAAAAGGTCAAGGTTCTCGGGAGTAATGGATTTGGCGATTATAACAGAACCGATTATGTATTTATTCAACTAGGGCAATTTAATCTCCCTAACTTATTCATCGACGAACCTCGGTTCTGCGTTGTTTTATTGCCTATGGATATTAATTTATCCGGAATAATATTATTTCTCCAATTGCATGGTTTAGATTGTTTCTACATATTTAACACCCATAACTCACTCTTAATAGTAAGAGTAGTAGGTACTGTCGAAATAGAGAAAATAAAATATTTTAACTATAGTAAAATGAGTAATACGTATGCAACAAGTAAGAATAGTGTAGTGATAATGTATAAAATTATTTAAAAGCAAAGTCGATATCACGCGTTTGAATCTTCAATTTATTCAATTCCGAACTTTTAACAAAACCTGCGGCCTGAAAGTAAGTCGTCCCGAAGGAGCGGGGCAGTCCCAAGTGACCTGTCAAAAGATAGGGCAGTAGCCCAGCCCGAGTCGACACTATGAATATTTATAGACGTTCTCACGGAGCGGTCGGAAAATTCTTCGCTGAATGTCACCGAGATCTTATTACAAAGAGTAACATTGTATTTTATACATAAAATATATTTGGCTTATGGTCTTTTTCTACGTTCGATACGGGCTTCGCGTAAGGGGAACAACCCTTAAGAAAAGCTTATACAGAAAAACCCGTATGACGACGATTTAAACGTTATCACATTTAGCTCTTTATCATTACGTCATTGTCTATAACACAGAAATATATATCTTGCGTTTACATCACATTTCTTATCTTTATGCGTAAACATTGGTACCTACGTTATTATAGTCATTTGCACACAAGCGATGCTTGCTGTTAAAAATATGCAACAAATATTAATATGACTGCTAAGTGAATCATCACTGAACAAAACGTTCAAAATTTATTTCTTTTTCCAGGCACATAACTCCCAAAGAATATTTAGAAACAGTCTTTCATCACGAAACAGTATCTAAAAGCTGAGCTGTTATTCATATGAAATAATGTTACTCGCGCTGCACACAGCAGTCGAAGAAAGTTCACGATCGCGTTTCTTTCGATGCGATTCAAGTAAATATACATAGGGGATAAATAGCATTCGGGGCGCATGTTCCACCCGCATTCGGTCGCTTTTTTACTGTCTTTTGTTACACAATTCGTCGCGATTGGAACTTCCACGTGGAGCAAATTGGTACGGAGGATTTAAATATTGTACTTCATTGTAGTATATTTGTTTTGGCAACAATTCGTGTAGAGCTAAAATTATGACATTAAATTTTATGCATCGTCGTCGTCGACTAGCATTTAAACTGAGGGTAATAACCTCGTATGCTGTCAATATGTCTTTCAAGATCGACAAGTGTCCACTACATCGATTCTTTAGTACCAACACGTATTATTTTATTTTAACGAGCTATCCAAGGCCTTTTTATTTGAACAATATACATACGTCAAGCATACATACAAATCTTACAGACGCTGATAAATAAGCACTATTTAGATTTTAAAATAAAAACAATTTCAAAGATTTAATAACAGCACATATTTTTTAAACTAATACAAATATAATTTTATTATAAGTATGTAAGTAATCACTTGGTTGAAACTTATCAAATGCGTATCAGTCCTCCGTTGTGAGTGGATTAAGGTCATTAGTAAATCCTATCACGCTAGTACAGCAATCCGGCTTTGTCATGTCCAAATGCCAATAACTCACTATTAGCCTTACGCACGGAGTATTTGACATCAAACGCACTCGGATCACATTGATGGCCTAAGTTATAACGCTATTCCTAAATGAGAAATGGTTTGCCTCGCTTCCTTCAAAATCACGAGAATTTTAAAAGAGCGCAACTAATCATTGTTTTATTGAGAAAGATGCAACTATATTGATAAGCACAGCTTTAAATATAACTATCATAATAATCACATTACGAAACTGACGTATGTTGAATGCGTCTATGCTTTTTATTAAACTGCTGCTTGTGACTTTGACAAGGAATATTTCGGGCATAAAATGTTAGGGATTGACAAATATACGGAAGTATTTTGCAATCCACAGGCGACTCTGAATATTGAGATGTAAAACATTGCTACACAGATTCATATAATCAGTAGACTTACAAACAACTGCTTGTTACGTATTCAGTCGACGTAGTTAAGTGTTTTGTTGTTCTACCCCCAAATAAAACACAATAGTGAACTCCTGATTTGTACTGTCTTTATATCAGTTGCCAAAATTACGAGAAAGAGCAAGAAACCCAAATTTATATTACAGCTATGGCAAAATCGTTTAGGAAATTAAAAACTGTCAAAGGTCACACTCGCAACTAGCCTAAACTAATTTCTATATGTATTAAATTTTCATTCTTTGGAAATCGTCCTCGTCATAGAAAATGTGCATTGTATTTCCGTTTCAATACATTTTTCAGAATACAATGTAACGTTAAAAAGATTTTTAACAAAAACTGTTGACAATCTCAATAGGCACACGCAGTACAGCCTGGCTCGGCCCCAACTCATTGCTTTTACACGACCTGTTACCGCCTTCAGGAAACGTCTTGAAAATTTAAAACCCTTAAGCTTTACGCCTCTACTCATGTAATAGAGGAGTGCACGGCGCTAAATATTTATTACATAGACAGACCGCCTTGGCATCGTTTCAAATACTCTCTGCAGATGTCGTGTGCTTTAAAACTCGTTAAAATATCCTAGAGTTTAGTCGTCATTAGTTCGACATGAATTAGGGTGCACAAGCGTCTTAATTGCGGTGACGGTTGTCTTCAACTACTGCTTTTACTAAAAACTGTATGAATCAGTAACAAGTTTTCGCGGAATTTCTGTAAAATCTAGCTTCATATTTTCTGCTGATTTTTGTTTCAATAATCTCAATAAATAAAAAATCAGGTATCCAATTTTATAGCATATATACTCAGCCTATCGCCGTCCACTGCTGAACGTAGGCCTCCCCAAGAAAGCGCCAACCATCCCGGTCTTGAGCAGTCCTCATCCATCCCTTACCCGCCACCTTTCTCAAGTCGTCGGACCATCGTGCTGCAGGTCCTCCTACACTTCATTTGCCTAAGCGCGTTCTCCACTCCAACACTTGTCTGCTCCATCGGCCGTCGGACCGTCGCGTCGGCAGACATGGCCGGCCCACTTCCACATTAGCGTGCTAATCTTGCGGGCAATGTCAATGACTCTGGTTCCCTCTATAGCATAGCATAAAATGAAAGGGTATTCGATATTTTTCAGTTAAGACACTACACCGAAATCCTTTTGGTGAAATGAAACGTTGAGCATCGACAGCAATCAAATATCTATTGCCGGCAGTCGTTGAAACACGTATCGCTTCGACCGTTGCCAATTTCCATTACTATGTAGTTTAATTATCATGGTCTAATTCTACTGCGATTATTATCATCGATTTAATTATAAAACGCTGAATCGACGCAATTTCAAATTTTGAAAACTAACGTCCCGATATTTTTTTATTTTTTTATGCTAACCTGGTAAAGTGACTTTATTGGCACATGATGTCAAGTCCTGTGCAGTGCAAATGGTATATCAAGTGTCAAGAAACGGGACGCTCAGTCGACGCAATTATGCCGGGCTGAACATTTTTCATCTTCTTCTCTAATAAATACACCTACATACATACGTATAATATTGGCATTGAGCCAAGGGTACGCACCGTCGCCGTTGACAACAGATTTGATGTTAAAATAAGTTTTACGCAAACACTTATTACGTGATGAACTTTTTTTTCTTTTAATTATTTACAATTACCGTGTAAAATAAGTTATCCTTAATTTCTAAATTTCACATCTATCGCTATTAGTGCATATAAATTTAACACAATTATAGTATCTAGATTTGTATGACACGCATAAACTCTGCAATTTAGCATATATAATTATACTAAGGATTGTGCATTTATATTTTACAATATTGCTTGTTTTAATGCTGGAGATTGTCCCCTGAAACAATGAATGTATACGAAAAAATAACACTGTCACTGAGTAAAAGGCACCTTGTAATTGACAACATTTCGGGCTCAGTTACATAGACACAAGCTTGTTAAAAGAGAGACTATGGGTTCGATGTATGATGATGTATGATCTTCAAATATTTTTTATAGAAATAAAAAATATTTATAGTAATAAAAAATATTTGTCAACGGCGACGGTGCGTACCCTTGGCTCAATGCCAATGTTATACACGCTAACAAACATTGTACCAGAATTTAGTTAATGTTCACGATATACGCAGCGATTAAGCTGTCCGGTAACACAAAATACGTGAACCTAGTCTGGTATTATGGTTAATCTGAATAGATAATTATAAATAAATACACCCAACAGTCACGTACACAGATCTGATCCCACAATAAGATACAAGTCTTTTGTTGTGGGTATCAGAAACTATTAGAGACTTTTTGGTCTCACAAACACTCAGTCCCGAAACAAATATTTGTGGATCACACAAACATTTGTCACGGTGCGGGATCGAACCCGCAGCCTCTCGTTACGCAAGCTGGTGTCTAGCCAATTGCACCACAGGGCTGTTAAACGTAAAAAAAACACGTTAATTGCACTTTTTTTTAACATAAGTCATGTATTTTACCAATCTAAAGTTTACTTAAACCTAAAAGTTTTATCTACAGCATAATGTATTTTATCTCGATACATATGTTTAAATTTATTTACTTTATAGGAAACACAGTATCATTAAAGATGACTCAAAGATGCCACACCAAAGCAACATATGTATCTTAAGCATACATTACTATCTGGGGCATATAGAATCTTAATCTAATCTCCTGTGTTTTGCGTTTCAGACACTCGGTGGACTCGGTCGCGTCGTATTCTAGTCAGAATCACGTTGACCGTATAAGGGCACAGAATTTCTCAGCGGCTTCTTGTCAAGACGAAGGCGACTTCGGATCGATCAAGACTAGCCTGTTCAGACGGTCATTGGAATCAAACAAACGGCCGGAGAGCGTCACGTCCAATTCAAGCTCCACAAGAAGCCGCCTTCGAGAATTTGTCGAAAGGAAATCGAGTCAGGACGACCACAAGTCAGCGGCAAACACCGTCGGTGACATACAGTACTTTGAGAACCCCACTGAAACATTAGAATTCGACAGGCCGCGGAATTCTTTGGAGTCTAAAAAAAGTCAAGAGGAACGACCCAAGAAGAGAAAATTATCCAAGAATAAAGATAAAGGAAAAGATATTTGCGATAATAAAAACAAAAAACACGAGAAATACCAAAGTAAATTAGCTGAATATTATAAAATACCCGTTCAGTTGCCTCAAGACGAGTTCTATCAACATTTGACACGATCAAAAGCAGCAGAGGAACTCCTACAAAAACGATTTGCCAATTCAGACACTGAATTTACCGGCAGCTACGGAAGATTGTGTAAGCATAAGGAATCTGAAGGATCAAACTTAAGGCGTAGCCGGAGCTTAGCAGTTATAAGGGAAGAAACCTTCACTGATCTACAAATCCAAAATCATTCCAAAAGCAAGAGATCTCAACTTATACCTCGAGCCCGTTTATTTGATAAGCCCTGCTTCAAAGACAGGTAAGGCAATTTCACATTTACTTTTGTTAGGTATACTACATATACAGTGAGCACAAACATATACATATGGTTAATTGCTTTTGTTATGTGAAATTAGGTTATACGTTTTTACTTTATAAACTAAAATCTATCATCTTTGGTCCGAAAGAAAGATAATATTTTACCTTAAATATTATTTTAAATACACGTCATAGTTATTTCTTAACTATTTGAGACGTATTTATGCGAAATTACAAAGAAAACAGCGATTTATAGTAGATAAAATGAAATTAATTAATTTTCAAGTTTCATTATTACTTCGGCGTTACAATAAATTGACCAAAAAAATCTTTAATTGCATATTTTGTCAACAATATTATAAAATTCTAACAAAGCAATACCCAGTATGCTAACATAGGGCCAACAAATTACAAGATATTTTTTTTCTGCAGGTTGATTGGTCGTGCCAAGTACCAGACAAAGGAGGAAGTTTTAGAAAGTATATACATAGATAGTACTGCGTCTTGTTTTGGTGACATTAACGAACACGCTAAAATTCCTAAACACACTGACAATAAAACAGACAAAGAAGACGTTATATCTCGTAATGAGAGTCAGTGTTCGAGGTCTGTAAGTGGAAGCTGGACAAATTTAAACGAAGAATTAAAGCAAACAAATCTATCCGAAGACAGTATCGGGCATTCACGCAATCCAAGCGAAATCGATAGTTTAGATTCTAACTACGTGCGAAAACACTATAACTTTGAAGAACATAGAAAGAGTTTCAAAGAAAGCTCTCCTTATACAGAACGCTCTATTCCATCTCCTAATCCTAGCAAAGAATTATATGTAACTACAGACGAACATTGTACTGACAACGAAGATAAAGACAGGTCTAAAAATAACACACCAAAATCATTCACTAACGATAGTTTATCACGAAGCGAAAAAGATAAGAACGAATCTGAAGATATAAAATCAGCCAGCACCCCAAAATTGTGTGATGATATTTCAATAAAAAGCAAACAAAGCGAATGTAAAGAAAATTCTGTACCAAGAGACGTAAATCCATTGTGTGATTTAAAAATCGACAATGATATTCAATCTGTAGTTTCCGAAAACGACGAAACTATTTCGAGCCCTCCTGATAGTATCACATCTTACATTTCTATTTCTATTGCATCGTCAGAGAAATCTCATAAATTAGAATATTTAGCTAATTCCCTCGCTGAAAAGATAGATGAATATTGTGATTCACAATTTAAGGAGAACTTATCTGTATCATCACAAACCATAAATTGCGAAAAATATAATACGTCGGAAGGTGACCCCATATACACCAAAGTAAATAAGAAGAAAACATTCGCTGACATTAGAAGAGAGTCATTTTTAAACAAAAATAAAAATTTATTTAACGAAATTCTCAAAAAACAAAACAACGAAGTCTACGTTAGCAACACATATATAGAGAGTGACAATTATTCTACTAAAAGTAATTGCACGTCCAAAAATATTACAACAGAACCATTCGTTACTACTTTAATAGAAAACCAATATTATTCTTTACCAGATATTAATATTAGCAAATGTCTGAGAAAATCGGAACGTATTGATGAACAATTAAGACAAGAAGATCCTGAAGATATACCTTGTGAAAATTCTTATGAAATAACTCAGTCACAGTTTCGAGATATTTTGTGTGCAAAAGGCAGCGAAAATTACGGACAACTAAATAAAACTTACGTTACTCCAAAACATAACATTAAAATTCAAACAAACAATTGCATCTACTTACCAGACTATTCTGAGCCACAAATAATACAAACCTTTTCAAAACTTGAAGACGATTTGAAATCTATAATAACTATAGATAGCTCTAACGGTGACGACAAAGACGCAAATTACTATCAAACAGATTATCACCAAAACGAAAGAGAAATTAATGAAATTGAAGGTACTATAAGAAATAATAAAGTTATAACGAAGTCAGAAAGTTTAAAACTTAATATAAACACCGAACAAAAACCAGAAATAAACAAAACAAAATCTCTTTCAATTGAAAATATAAGTAAAGTTTCGCAGGAAAAGAAACCAAAAACAAATATCAAAAAACATTATTCGCTTAGACAACGAGAGCCCTCTGAAGACGAAAGTAATCGTGTACCTAGCCCAAACACAATAGAAAAAGACACCACAAAGTCTAACGAGCAACAGTCATTAAAGTACCCTCAAGTTGAAGAATCTAAAAACCAATCCTTGCTGTCTCGCGTCCAATCATTCAAAACTTCTTCAGACTCGAGCATTACTATCGTGCCTTTAAGCGGACACCAAACTATTGTAATAAATCCACCGTTACCTCAAAATTTAAAAAATAAAGACCCAGTCTCTGCTTCTGAACCAATACCAGGTGTAATTATAAAGACAGAATCAAAACTAGAACAAGAACATAAATCTAAAGATTTGATAACTGATGAAAATAAACAAACAAAAAAGGCTAACCTTGATAGTTTTATAGATACCTCAAGTTATTATACACCCAAAGATCCTTTCATAACAATAAAATTGAATAAAGTTGTAAAAACTACTATACCAAAATTTAAAAAAGAAACTTGTGAAAAAATAGCCTTCGTTCAGAATAAAATTGGAAAACCTCCATCAAAGCTAGTAATCAAAGATAATAAGGACTGTGTAGACTCGTCCATTCACACATTTAAAAAAGTTATAACCACTATGACTCGACCACAAATTTTGCAAGTTATTGACTCGAAGAGTAAAAAACAAAATCTTACTTCAAATATGGATGCTGGAAGTAATATAAAAGCTCCATTAAATAACGCCGTGAAGCTAGAAAAATCAACGGAATCAAAAGAAGAAATAAAAGACATTAAAGTAGAAAATAATGTTAAGGAAAAACTTAACAACGCGATAAAAACAGACCTTGAATACCAAGAAAAATTAAATTCAGTAAAAAATTACTGGTCCAAACTTATAGAACATTCACCAGAAGGAAATTTAAAACAAGATATATATCCAAAGCAAGAAGATTTACCAGGAAGCGATGAAACTGAAATTCAAAACGAAAAAGACCAGCAAAAAGATGACGATCGCAAATGTATTCCAGAAATCTCAGTGGGAAGTATAATAAAATCTTTAGAAAGTGTAAAAATTGTCGATAGTATACGAAAACTAAGTCAAACTAAATTGCACCTATGGAAAGACGAAACGGAAAAAGTAAAAAGTGATTCTGAGATAGACGAGCCGCCTATAGAGAAAATCGTTAAAGAAACTGAAGAAAACATTTACGATAAACCAATACGTAAAGCATCGGAAGTACAATCAAACAGAGATACTCCAGAAATAGAAATTGTTGAATTGAGTAGTGACGATAACCTAAATCAAAAAACACAAGCGACTCTCATAAAAGCAAAAAGCTACGAAAAAGGCTGTGATGAATTTGATCACGTACGATACAAAGTAATGAAATCTGAGCTATTTAAAAATAGTATGATAGCTAATTATCGTAAAGAAGCACAATTTGACGGCTTATTACAATATCTACAAGATTACAGCTTCCAAGAACTTCTTGTAAATAACAATATTGTAATAATCGAACCAGTGAGAACAAAAGTTGAGCCAGCACCCAGAAAAAACACAGATACATGTAAAATTACTCCAACCCTTATAAAGAAACATGAAAGCAACACTGGACAAACGGACAAATCTAAAAATGTTATTCGAAGACACTTTTTTTATCACCCTATTAGAGTAAATAAAGAAATTATAGAAGAAGAATTACCTAATCCTGATACAGTTAAAAAAGTACGAAATTTATTTGAGGATACATTAAAAATGAAAACACCAATGACCCATGACCCGCCTTTAATTGAAGAAAATAATGGACTTACTCGGCGTGCAACATCTTACAGAAACCTAAACGAAGAATCAAAAGGAAATAAAAACGGTGGCAGGAAAAAGGTTATAAGGCAGTTGACTATAGATACTAACTACGGCAACAAGAAATGGGACAATGCTAGTCTTTCTAGTGGAGTATCCAGTGGAGATCTCAGCTCTAACAACGAATACGAAACGGAAGGTCTTAGTCCATATTCTCAGAAACATCTAAAAGACAACTCGTATAGCTCCAGTGATGAATATCTATGTGACTCGATGACTCAAGACTTTTGTTGTGAAAGTCAATATGTAAGTCCAGATATACTTAAGAAAATAAGGGAATGCGGAACATCTGTAACGTATTATGGGGGAAAAGTTTTGAATTCAAAAACTTCTGTTAGTCCGATGACCAGAGCGATAATGGATGAAATTAAGAGTTTACAAAAGAACTGCAGTAGAGACTGTTATTCCTGTCAAACAAAATGTCGCGGAGAAAAATGTTCGTGTCTTGTCGCAGACAAACATAATCAGACAGTTTCTGAAAAACAAAACTCCAACAACTCAGTTAACACTACAAATCAAAGCCAAGAAAAAAATAAACTAAGAGAGGGATTTCCTGGATTCAAATTTAAATTGGTGAAATCAAACAGTTGCAGTAGCCGATTAGAATTAACAGGCACTGACGACAGCAAAAACCCTAGAATAAAATACAGGAAACAATTGTCTAAAGAAGATCCGCCATTAGTTAATGACGATGAGAACTCAGTAAAGAATAAAATATACAGGCTAGAAAGCTACAGTAAGGGAATAGCGAAGACTCCATTTGAAAGTAAAGACAACGAAATCAAGAAAGTGGTACTAAAACCCAAATTTGAAGTAAATAAACAAAATGACGATGTGATGAAGAAATGTGAGATGGTTTCACAGCCAAACCCTCCAGTTATCGTGGAAACAAGCGCAAAAGAAGAGACCAAAGACCAAGAAAGTCTAGAGAATGCAGAAAGTCAAAAAACAGAAGCAGATAAATCGACGGCAGATGCACACAGCTTTGAAAAGAAATTTTATTACGTAAACGACAATTTGGAACAAAGCAAGACAACAACAGGAAAATTTGGCGAAATGGTATTCGAAGAATTCGAAGTCTTAGAATCCTGTAACGATAGTTTAAATAGTAATAAGTCATTAAATTAATAAAATACCTAAGATTAAGTATAAAAGCTGGAGCTTATATAAATTGTGATCTGTATTCAAATGACTTTTAAATTATTACTAGTTATACTGGTAGTGCATATAAAAATATAATTATCGTAGGTTAATCATGTATCTAACTTAGTTTTTAGTAAAACTATTTGTAGCGTATATTGATAATCGTAAACGTTCCGAAAGTGTATTGTAATTTTGGTGATGGTCTCTTCTGTATTAAATATTGTTTTTTTTTTAAATAAGGTTGTTTCAATTCATCTACCCTTACCGTCAGATTTTTCGGTGTCGACTTTTGTGGGAGACACTTTTGATCCATGGACGCATACACTTGTGAAGAAGGTGCGACGAGTAGGCCGCCATCGACGACACCATGATTCCTGTAACAATAATTAATGACTATGTAATCACTAAATTACAACTTATCTATATATGCCAAACACTTCACTCTATTTATCCTATACTAGCCGTGGGGACCAGCTACACCCGGCCACAATTTTCAATCCCGTGCACATCTTACGGAAAAGCTAAAAAAACCTTCCTTCTTTATAATATTAGTAAAAATTTAAAACGTCTGTCGTAACTTTCTGAGAAATATGTTTCGTGAATGAATCGGGCCCTGCTCCGCTCCAGTGCAATGTAATAAAAAATAAGTACCCTATGTCCTTTCCCAAGGTCCTATCTGCATACCAAAAATCATTTAAATCGGTCTAGACAGACAGACAGAGTTACTTTTGCATTTATAGTATGGATTTGTACTTGAGTATGTATTGCATGTTAAGTGTTCGCATGTTATCGATTACCTCTGTTTGTACGAATGATAAAAGCGAATGATAGTTATTTGAATTTGTATGATATTTTCATTAGCATTTAATTTTAAAAGGCGTAATGCCTTTTCATTACTTCGGTAGGCAAACAATGAAAATAATAAAAATAAAATAAATAAAACATATTGGGTACGAAAGTCTCTTGATTTAATGTTATTTATTTTATTAAATCTAGTTGGTCGTACATTGATAGTCATAACTTATTACAAAAAAATTGCGGCCAGAGCCGACTTTACACAGGATAAATGATAGTCTATTTCTGTAGCTTCGACAATAAATTTGCAACATTTTATTACTTCAGGATTAGATAAAGCGAGAAAACATCAAGCATTTCGTATTTGCATTAAAGTTTTGGAAAATAGTGGTCAAAGATCATAAAAATAATAACAAACGCATTCAGACAATGTATATCTAAACGTCATATCATATTAGCATTGCATCATACTTGGTTACGACCCGGTAAGTTCATCAACATAATCAGCCCATATACGTTCCACTGCTGGGCACGGGCGTCCTATACAATTGAGAGGTTTTAGGCCTTAGTCCGCCACGCTGGCCTAGTGCAGGTTTGGGGAACTACACAGCTAAGAAATTCCTAAGAACTTTTAGGTGTGCAGGTTTCAACACGATGTTTTCCTTCACCGTTAAAGTAGGGGTGTGTGCCTGGGGTTCGAACCTGCGACCGTCTAGATTCTCGACTGCTTGCCTAAACCTCGAGGCCATTACGACTTCGAAAATTAAATTAAATTAATTCGAAAATTACGACTTAATTACGATCTCGAAAATTAAAGTGAACCGTGTGATAGGAATTAAATTTATTCATTTGCTAATACAAACGGACAATGCTTTCGTGCTAGTAAAACGAGGACTTTCATTTGGTTTAAATTTACGTAAGCGCCTTGTGAAAGATTAATAAGGGCCATTAGCAAATTACTTTTTAGAGTCATTTAACAAATGAAGAATGTCTCATTTGATAAATGAATAATAGTTTAAATCAGGGATGTTATGGAGCTCCGTAACCGTAACCGAAACTATCGGATATCCGAAATAAAAATATATCCGTAACCGTAACCGTATCCGTTTCAGAAGTTTCGAATAGTTTCGGATAGTTTTGTATAAGGGTGGAGTCATAACATAACCTCTTTCATAACTAATTAGTTTCTTATTTAAG
Source organism: Hemaris fuciformis (assembly GCA_907164795.1). NCBI lineage: Eukaryota > Metazoa > Arthropoda > Insecta > Lepidoptera > Sphingidae > Hemaris > Hemaris fuciformis. The sequence goes on along the minus strand of OU015432.1, from coordinate 19,335,601 downwards.
AGTCGATACTTAATTTAAGAAAGTCTTGTGTTATACTTAACACCCTATACGTAGCACAACTTCACTGAAACTTTATCTTAAATGAAAACACTGTGATAAGTACAAAAAACAGTTATTGTTGAAACAAAATATACAACAAAACCAAAAACATCCAAACAGGTGACACCTTTACAAAACAGTTATATTTTACTTTAATCTAATATCCGTAACCGAAACTATCCGAAAATTACGGATAATCCGAAATAATTACATATCCGTAACCGTATCCGAAACCGATATAATTTTATTCCTATATCCATATCCGTATCCAGATCCGAAATATCATATCCATAACATCCCTAGTTTAAATGGCTACATACGGATGTTCACTTTACTTGCATGTAGTAAATTCAATGTCACTACTAATTAAGTTAATCTTGAACCGTACACTCGTTGGCGTATTTTTGAGATAACTTAATACATATATTCACGACTGTATACCTCGAATGGGAAGGCAAAGATGCATTTCTGCACCCACATTTCGCCAATTGTGCTTTCGTCCCACGTAATACAGGACAATCCTATTGTCGGTTTTCGGGCACAGTAGTAGACTCCGTGCTGCTACTGAATATTTCCTAATGGATAAACCCAATAATATAATCAGGAATCGAACCCAGGACCTCTAGATAGCTGTAGGCATCTAAATATCGTGTTTTAACTTTGCAACTTCGTTAAACAACTTAACTAGCTGCCTGAAACAGACTTGGCATATCTTCTAGTGACAGTAACAACAAGTAACACATTTGCAGAAAGTTCCAAGTGAAATTTTCAAAGTGCTAACGTCAGAAGTAGATAAACTAAATACTTTAACTCGTCGCGTTGTGAGGAGAAAAACAGTACTATTTTTCTCCGCTGCATTTGACCAAACAATGCTTTTTGAAAGCCAACTTTTAATGTACGGTTTTATGAATATATATAAATATATACATACATAAACTCACGCCTGTATTCCCCGAAGGGGTAGGCAGAGGTGCATTTCTGCACCCACATTTCGACAGGTATGCATCACTCCCACGTAATAGGGGGCGAGCCTATTGCCGTTTTTCGGGCACATTTCCAGACTCCGTGCTGTTACCCAGTGCTGTTCGAACCCAAGACCTCTAGATCGCACGGCACATACTTGTACCGTCAGACCACGAGGCGTAGATATATTTAGAAACCCATTTTTTTTCTTATTTGTAAGGTACGAGTTAATTGAACATTATGTATAAGAAACGGCCTAGTCGAAAGAATACATGTATATTTGAAAGAAATAAGAAGCATACGAAATTGAATCTATTCTATATAGATATTTTACATTACATGTTTTGCATTATAGTTTAATATTCTATTCCATATAAACGATGTAATTAGGTTTCGCATAGCAACACGGAGTCTGGAAATGTACCTGAACAAGAGCAATAGGCTCTCTCGATATTTAGTAGCAATTAAAATATACAGTGCAGTGATGGCCTCGAGGTTTAGGCGCGCGGTCGAGAATCTCGGCGGTCGCAGGTTCAAACTCCAGGCACACACCTCTGACTTTTCGAAGTTATGTGTGTATTCACAATGAATTATCACTTGCTTTAACGGTGAAGGAAAACATCGTGATAAAACCTGCACACCTAAAAGATCTTAGGAATTTCTTAGGTGTGTAGTCCGCCAACCCGCACTAGGCCAGCGTGGTGGACTAAGGCCTAAACCCTCTCAGTTGTAGAGGAGGCCCGTGCCCAGCAGTGGGACGTATTTGGGCTGATGATGATGAAAATATACGAATCATTGTAGTTGCAGAAATGTACCTCTAATAAAGCCGTGACTGTGTTTATAAGGGCAGTCCAACAGATAAGTACGAGATGCGGAACTAGCCATTGATCCTACACAACCTCACGCCTGTATTCCCTGAAGGGGTAGGCAGAGGCGCATTTCCGCACCCACATTTCGCCAGGTATGTATCAGTCCCACATATCAAGACTCCGTGCTGCTACTGAGTATTACGTAATCGAAAAACCCAATAACACTTTGCTCGACCCGGGAATCTAGATCTCTAAATCGCATGGCACATAAATAATTGAGCCGCCAAATCATGAAAATTTAAGAGGGGCATTAGCTACTTTGTATCTAGTACATACATATGTACGACCTTGCGGCTAGGAGACTCTACTGCGACTTATTTATTCATTTTATGTACAATTTTGGTTATTGAAGTCATAAACCATCTTATTTTACATGTAAAAATCAAATAATAGTAACAATAAGACTTACACATTTCAAAATATCTAAGCTGATAGCCGAAAATCGGGAGTTTTTTGGAAAAAAACTATTAAATACGGTTAGATTTAGGATAGGGTGTCTAATAGTCAAATCAGTCAGAAACGATGTAAACTACACGCCTTTAACGGATATAGGACGACTTTACCTGTAACCCTGTATATGTAGATTTCCTTGTCCACTTTAGGAAGTTACTGTATGTATGTTTTCTTAAATATATATTAGTTTATATATTTATTAACAGGCAAATAATAAACAAAACCAATAACAATTGAGGTATTTAGGGTTATAAATACATGTATATTTTGACTAGATTTATCCTGTTTGCTTAACTCTTGGATATACCTGTAATACAAAGTCAATGTAACTGGCGGTACTTCCATAGAAGCCCAAAAGCCCAACTTTTCTTACAAAATTCCGAATAATCTTTAAGCTTTAAATGTTTAATTAACAAAAACAATTCGACATATAAATGAGAATATCCTGACCCCATAATAAACAATTATAAACTAGACATTACACAATTAACGTGTAACGCTTTTGATATTCCATAGAAGTACTACCACTGGTAAGCAGATAAATCCTACTGTTCAGTGGAAACTTTATTTAATATTGAGAGTCGTAAGGCCTAAGTCAATCATAAGCGTTCTTAATGTGTCATAATTCTCAATGATACACATCGCTAAATAGGGTTGGAGTCAAACCCGCATCAACCGAGATAGTGCCTCAGCAGGCATCATAAATGCCGTCACACTTAGTTCCAATAAACTGAACGGGGAAATCTACGATATCTACGTGTGAGTAATCCAATTATTCAACTTCCTATGATGATGATAATAACGTACTCATCATAACAAATTTAATATAAAGTTGATGACCGGTTGATTTGATTTGAAGGTTAAAAATTTCAGTCTCAAGCGTGTGTAAAAGTATATATATACACTTATTAAAGTATAAATATTTATTTTTATTCTGACTACTGAAAGTTAGGGAGTGTGTAAAGCTAAAAAGGCAACACCCATAGATGACATGAGATTCGAGTGATATCTAAGACTACACAGTTTCTCAACACCCAGAACTGAAACTAATATTAACGTATGTTATTTGTCTTCAAGAAGGACAACATTTCGTACTAAAGCTAAATGTTCAATGAACCACTAAAGTTTTTATTTACATCGTGAATTTCACAATGCGTGTTGTTATAGTGCAGTGTACAAAGCTTTAAACAGAAACCTGTTTCACAAGGTAAGAAGTAACTCTTTTGGAATATATCAATTACATAATTATATAGTCTACAATCTCACGTTTTTTTAAATGAGGGAAATAATCACAGATAAAATAAACCTAATATTTTCATTGCGTAGTCATTAATATTCAGAACTACATATACAAGCCTGAAGTTCTTTCAACTGTGCAGATTCAATACTAGCTAATACTTACTAATAGCAAAAAAATCAACCGCGGAGTGAATAACTACAACCAGACTATGTAATGACAGTCAGCGGGTTCGATGACCCAACGGGGACAAATTTATCAATTGTAAACAAACGTTGCATGGCGCGGAACGGAAAAAAATATTTTAGCTTCAGATAGCCCAAACACAAATCAAAGAGTCAAGACTGTATATGTAATATTATGAAAGAATGTATAGTACGTAATTATTGAATGTATATGTTTATAACAAAACTAGCACAACACAGACAGGTTGCAGTGCAATGAACTGTGAATTGATTACGACTCGTAACCTTGGCGACACAGTTTTGAATGAACCAATTGTTTTGGTTGTCGGTTATCGTTTGTTCATGGTTAACAAGCAACATAATAACTTTTGGACGCGGGAGTCATTTGAATGTCACATTGGAGAAATAAATCAAGCTTCCACCGCACCATTATCTATTTGAAACAATCTATTCTTACCATTAAGATCGGTGTTGTCACTTTGCATGTCATTATAAAAGAAAATAATTCTCTATACATAATATGTAATTATCAAGAAGGAAGGAAGGTCATTTACCGCGTCGATTTAGGGTTTGATTCCAAGGCCATATTTCGTTGACGCTATATTGATACTACCGCGAAATAGTGCAAAAACAAAGAGAGTTATCAAGAGTGATGCAACATTGCAACAAGTAAAAGTAACGCACGAAATAATTTATTAAAATAATTACATTTATTATAAGGGATAAGCAAAGGTGTTGCAAATACTTTGTTGGATCAAGTTTATTTTTGTTTATCGTTTTAACTCCGTGTTGCCAGATCGCTACTATAAATTCCTAACGGAAGAAAATCCACGAGAATCGAACCCAGGACTGTTATAAATATCCTGAGGGTAAGTGACCAACGCTACCTACAAAAATCCCGAACTCAGTAAGTATCGCAATTACCTACATCTCTGGCCTTTAAACTCATAAAAATAAAAAAACAAGATTACCGGTTCACCTTCAATCTGTACTGTCCTACTGAGCAAAATATACTAGCAAATGCCTTATTTCATATCGGTGTTCCGTAATAATTACCAAAACACTCAAAACAAAACACTCTGCTTTTCTTACATAATGTTAACTCTAACAATACAAGTCGTCTTTCTATTACTCTAACAAGTAACAAAATTGTTAGTTTAAAGATAATTGAATGAATAAAATCGGCAGCGTTCATCTTAAAAGACGAAACTGAGTTCACAGACAGTTGAGTAAAAGTTTATTTTTCAATTACACTTCGTTAATTATTCCATTTGTTGCTTCTGAAACGTTCAGATATATTTTTACCAACGACTTCGCTCAGAAGCTCTATGTGACCTCCATACTTTAATCTATTAAATATATCTATATCAGCCCTTATAAGTCCCACTACACGTCTTATACTACGAGCCTGTTCTACAATTGAGAGAGGTTAGGGCTTAGTCTATCAATGTAATTAGTATTGTGTGTTTCAAGAGAAGGAAGACAATATAAATGCAACATAACATTGGTTTTATTTGAAGACGTAATAAGAACATTAATTAATTAAATAGCATAAAACAACTGGCAAATAAACAAAACGTGCCGACTTTCACGATACGGAGAAATGTAATTAACGAAATCACAAATCATTAGAATTTCAACGTTCTTGTTTGTTAACGTCAAAGCAATAAACTCTTGTGTAAATCGTGACGTACGAGTATGTAGTAAAAATAAATCTTGAAGAATACAACTACAACGATAAATAAAATAACTTCGAAGGTTCATTAAAATGCACTCTGCTAATTGCACACGTCTAATCATAGATAACCTTTCTTTCTGGTACGTTTGGTTATTATCGCTATATCTCTGAGAGTTTCGTCACGAGTTAAGGCGCCAAATATTAATTTTACTTCAAATTTTCATGTATATTGTCTCTTATACCACATTCCCGCCTTGCCAGCCGTGTTTAATCCCGCGTAATAAAGGGCGAGCCCATTTTCGGGCACATATACGGTCACTGTGCTTCTTTTGAGTATTCCCAAAGAGGAAAATCCAATAACACTTCCCAACCTACGAATCGAACCTGCAAATGTTGTGGAACCGCCAACGCAGTATGAATGCCAGTGTATAGGTAATAAGTATAGAAAATCACAATTTCTAGTATTCATGAATTAGTGAAGTAGTTTCCAAATGAGCTTTATTAAATTTTTACTTGGTAAAATCCGGACATTGAGTGGTTTCTGAAACTCGGTAGTCACCGCGTAAGGAGCGCCGTGTGCGGTTTGCTGCACTCCAAAGATAAGTACATAACTGCAAATTTTAAGCCTCTCATAAGTGCCGGTATGGCTCCGAAAGCGAATGCTCTGAAAATGGGCAGTCATTTGAAAATATTTATTTTTTACAATTTCTCAATCATACCGGTTACTGACATGAAACGGATAAGCTTAATACATATTCTTTTTCAAGTTGCCATTTCTTTTAGAAGTCTGCTTCATTTGCCAATCTATTTACAGAAGCTCGTATACGTTATTCTGCTAAAACTAGCATCATTACTGAGAGGGATTACTTTATAGTTTGCCAAGCTAGGCTAGTTCAGGTCGAAATTTAACCAAACATATATTGAAATATACATATGTATAATTTATAATAATAAAAATAATACGTCAATTTAAAAAAGAAACCAACAAGGTTTCAGGCCCACACATTTACACGTACTCAAATTACAGGATCATTAGAAGTTACTGATACCAATCACTTCACACCTCATAAATAACGAAACCACATTTGTATACCAAGTCTTCATAAATTACAAGCGCATACAATCTATTTGTTAGCAGGATTTCAACGAACAATACGCGCTCGTGACAACACCCAAGCATGACGAACACTTCACTAATGATTATTCTTATGACGTACAAGCACTCTCACGAGGAGGAGATGACGGTAAAAACAAATAAAGAAGACAAACAATATTTTATCATGAATCAATCATTCAAAGCAAATGTTCCAAGTTTGCGGAAATCATGACATCATTATCGTAAATTATACCATAAGAGATTTCTTTTAATGACTACTGTCAAATGGGCCTCGTTTTGTTTCAGTGTTTTGTCATCCGTTCACAGCAATAACAGAAAAACTCACTGCAATAATGAAGACTGTAAACATAACATTTTGTAGACATTAGATATTTTTGGTCGCTACAAAAACGACTCATGATTTTTCATGGTAAATATCGCTCTAAGCAATTTTGTGTATATTCTTCTTCTTGGATCTTTAATGATTCACGTGTACATATATCTTGTCGATGATTATTGCTTCAATTGTGTGCATAGACAAAATTATCTGAGGCAATATCGTTGCGTTCCGTTCAAATAATTTACACCTAATTACGCTTATCGCAGACCTAATTGTCGGAATGACATCACGAGACAGTCGTGACTTGTGCTTAATGGAAAGTTAACATATGGAGACAAATCACGTGGATTTCTTATGGCTTATTTGTCTGTGAGAAGACGCAATTCATTTTAAAAAGACTAGATTTACTTTAAACGAGGAAATTGTTGTGATACTTATTTATTACTTCAAACTTAGTACTATCTAAATGATGGAATAAGCCGGCTAGTCCTTGGTGGTACCACTGTGTCACAGTAAAAGATTGAGATTGCCGGAGGTCTTTGCTGCTGTAAGGGCACTTTTTCCACCCGTATAGTAACCACTAGATTGCATTGCACTTAACATCAAGTGCGGTATTGTCACTTCATCGTGCTAGTATTAAGAAAAAACTAAATTTCGAGGATATTTGAGGACTTACAATCGGTCATTTCGTGTTACACCAAATTCAAGTTATTATGAGACATCAGGCTAGCAAACGCTTATGAATTAGACGTCTTGTAAAACTTTAAATAACAGTAGGAATAGGACGTATAAAATTAAGAATTCTGAAAGATGAAAACGGGGAATCATTTTATAAAAGGAGATACAGAATAAAAAAGGAATATCAAACACAATCTCAACTTGATTTTGCAAAATCAAAGTTTCGACAGGTCAAATCTATACTAGTCAATAAACTGAAGTTATTGACTGTGCGCTCTATTTGTTTGTTCTGTTCCAAAATAAAGTAAACATATCGATCAAGTCGGATGCATCAGCTAGTCGGAAATAAACTTGGCCCGTAAAAATCATGTAGTACTACTAATACTAACAGGAAATATGTATTCACAACAAGATAAATAATGGAAGGTTTAATATGTATTGTATTCTGATACCAATATGAACAAAAGGAAATTCTTATCCAATGTTATGTAATCTTGAAGTATTTACATACATCATACATACAAACACGCTTGTATCCTTAAAGGGATAGATAGGCAGTGGGAAATTTCTACACCTACTTTCGCTTTTTCAGGCACACATAATGGCCTATTGGCGTTTTTCGGCCACTTTTCCGTGCTGGAGTTGAACCCAGGACTTCACGATCGCTCAAACCACAACAAACACTTATACCGCGGCACCAAAGTAAAAGTCCTAAGCCTAAAGTAAGTCTTATTAAACAAAGGCTTCGAATGCCGACCGCTCTAAAACAGTTGAAAAGTCACGTAAATAAAATTCTGTTCAGAGTTTAGACTCCATACTTTAGAAATCACGTTGGACTGAAAACAAAATTGAATAAAGTACCTTTGAATATAATGAATATTTCACCGTCGTAAATAAGATGCAAATAGAGTTCACTGTTTTTCAACAACTTTATTTTTTTCATAAATAGTTTAATCTAACGCTCAATTTATTAACATTACATCAAATCAAATTCAGCTAAAAGTCAATCATAATGAATTCGTTTCGTCGATGTAAAATAAGCAGAGAAATTAATCACGATTTCACTCAATTACGATTTTAAATTTGTTCCCAATTAAACCTTACTAAATATAAGTAATCTTTTTGTTTTTATCACAAAGATAATAAAAAATATATGTATTTTAGTATGTACATAACCGTGATCGGAAACGAAGGCAGGTAATAGCTAAGGTGATTACAAACCCCCTGGCGTTAAAGAAAATTCTGACAAAAAATATTTTTTTTTACGTTTTCCATACAAACCGCGTACATTTAATACCGATGGTTGTATGGAAAAAGTCAAAATTTTTATTTTTTGTCAGAATTTTCTTTAACGCCAGGGGGTTTGTAATCACCTTAGCTATTACCTGCCTTCGTTTCCGATCACGGTCTGAATACACCCTGTATACCCTCTCAATGGTAGAGGAGGCCCGTGCCCAGCAGTGGGACGTATATGGGCTGATGATGATGATGATACTATATACGTCCAATTGCTTAGTGCAAAATATTGAGTGCAGTTCTTTGCGCAGTTTTAAATTAGCGTGTTAAATTACTAACTACCTACTCCCCTACTCGGGAATACATAAATTCCACTTGCTCACATCCTTGCTCCATTAACTTATTAATTCATAACAATAACATTCAAATATCGAATATTATGCAGAACGATGCAGTAAGTACGAATGAGGAATATGAGCGAAGCCCACTACAAACTTACGTGAGTTTACAACATTATTTATTGCGAACACAAACCGGTTAGCGAATTATTTCATACATAACAAGTGCAAATAAGGAAAGATATTAGAAAAAAAAACACTCCCCGACCTAAACATACGCGCGAATAGTAACAATTACGTTTAATTACATTAATAATTTCGAGTGAATTTTGTTGTTAAAAGTTTAGTAAATACTGAAACTATCGATTTTTATGGAACTAAAATTATATTTTTTTTTATAGAAAATGGTGTTCGGCGGATTATAAAAGATAAAAAAAATAGACACCTTTAAACGTTATCAACAAATCTATGCATCTTACTAAAAACTCATGTAAGAACCAAATTTCTCATAAGAATTTAATTTACTTAAATGAGACGTTACAAATTTTAAGTAAATAAGTCATTACTAATTCTAAGCAGTTATCATACAATGTTAGGCATTAAATAAACTACTATTTTAATGATTCATGTGATTGTCGAAGTACCTATATTCGTTCAATGACAATAATAAAGTTATTTTACTAACTTAAAAATTAAAATAATAATACAAAGAATATAATTATTAGTGATAACGCTAAAACAACTAAACTCAGACATGACATTGATATTTATTTACCTTAATTAAAATGAAAATAAAAACCATGACTTCTAGGAAAAATTACCCTAATAACCCCAAAAATAATAAAAACAAATTGGATGACGTTTGACAGCTGCTATAGACATAACTATACATAGCGCACGTGCATATCAGAATCCGACTCGGAAACGGTAATCATATATGAAACAATGGTAAATTAAAATAGCTAAGTATAGAGAATCATAGGACACTTACTCTGCTATTTGACAAATCCCTAAAAATTGGTGATAAACACAAACCACGATTTATTTCTAATTTAGCGAACAAACGACACTTAGACACACACACCGACGACGCCATCTTTACACTACGTATGTACACAAGTCAGTATCTATAGTCCAGTGCCGGTCACCGGCTCCGTCATACTGGCGCTGCTAAGTGGGAAATGTTGCGGGATAGGCATTTGAAGGATCAAATTCCTTTAACTTTATGAGTATCCTTGATTATTTATGCCTCCAATTAAACATATTATAGCAATATATGAAGCTAATGTCATATAATAATAAATGTTTAATCTGATTAATGATTTAGTAACATTGTCATCAATATTTATAAACAATACTGTAGAGTGTTTCTGCTTATGGATTAAATTTTTTAAGCTGAATGTATATCTCGTTAATGAAATATGATAAGTTATGAACGGAATTATATTTACCTGATAGTTCTTCACAAACAGCAAAAATCGAACAATAAATTTAGAATACGCGCCTTTATTTTTTGTTATGCTGGTAGCACGGGAATACAATTATTAACCATAGACGAGCCAAATATCTTCGAGTCAATCTCTTTCTTTAATGTAATAGTTGAGTTCGATGACATCAAAAAAATACAACAAGAAAATACTAAATAGGTATATTTATTTGAAAAAATACTTTCTATTGCCACATATAATATAAGAAATTAAATGAAATTGCCTATGGAACATGTAATTATTTCCAATAATGTCATTCTTTCTTTGTAAATGATTAAATTTTGATTTTCTTACTTTCTTGCTAAATGAGCAATCAAAATCAATGAGCAGACGAGAAAAATGAACAGAACACCATAAAAGTATTTACTATAACACCTATTATAATTATACTGCAAATATATTTTGTAGAATTTGATTTCATTTAAAAAATATCACTTGTTTTTGTATGAAGAACATACCTAAGAAGATAACGATTTAAAAATGTTTAGTATGTAGTCGATTGTAACTAAATCAATTTAGTCTATTACACCGTTTGACAGCCGACGTCAACATGATATGACAAGTTTTGTACGCCGCGATTGTTTCTGAATTCTTCAACTATTCGACTTCCTAAATAATAACAATGGCTATACCAGATTATAAGCTAAGTACTGTACTAACTGGGCATTCATTAGATGTGCGCTGCGTGGCTACGACTAAAGAATTTTGTATATTATCAGCATCAAGAGATAAAACAGCAAAACTTTGGCATCCTGAAGGGTAAGTCTATTATAATTTTCGTAACGGTTACCGGGCTAATTTCTTTATAATAAAGATTATTTTTGCAGGGTTAAAGAGTTTGTTAATGTTATAACCTACAAGGGTCACAAAAACTTCGTATCATGCGTGTGCTGGCTTCCGCCTTGCGAAGAATTCCCAGAGGGCTTAGTGATTACGGGAAGTAATGACAACTCCATCCTGGGTTATAATCTTCATGATGGCACGACACAAATTGCTCTAGAAGGCCATGAGAATGCTGTGTGCAGTGTTGCACCTGGAAGAGATCCTGGTGTGTTATTGAGGTTAGTACCTCGATTAAACAATGGCTCACGAATTGAATTTATTGAATAAAAAATTCTTGAAATGTATAAATTATCTTCAAGTAAACTTTACTATGAGAATTAGAATTGAAGACTTAAAAATTTGCTATTATTTTGTAAATTAATATTGCACTCAATTTTTATTTAAAATCTCTTGTAATACTACTGCAACATGTGCAATAAAAATATTTAGCAACCTCAAATAAGCCCTATTATTTATGTGACAAAAGTAGTGTTAAATTATACAAAAAGTTACTATAATAACTAAATTACTTACACCCACATTCAGTTCAAGTTGGGACAGCACAGCAAAAGTATGGAGTATGAGTAACACAAGAGCTGCAATGATTACTCTAAAGGGCCACCAGGCAGCAGTTTGGTCTGCTGTTGAGCTCGGCAACAACACTTATGCAACAGCATCAGCTGATAAAACCATCAAACTTTGGAAGAAAGATGGTGATTTAATTACGACACTCACTGGTATGATTATATCATAGGTTATTTCTATACTCATTACTCTTAATGCAGTAATAAAATATAATTCCCTCATTATGCCTTTTTTTATTAACTTTTTTGCAGGATCATAACAAATTAGGTTTCCTTTTATTTGCTAAGCTTCAGTGCTTGGCGTCAATACTACAGCACAGCACAGAAGACTCTAAATTCTTACCGTCTTATGATTAATACTACTTTCTGTTTTTGAACAATTATCTTAGATACTAACTTAAACTCATGATGGCTTAACATTAGAGCTAAGTCAAAATCTAAACTATGGAACCTCAAATTTCTCTTTAAAATTAATACCTTCATAGCAGTATCACTTAATACACAGCTTTTCTTATGTATTGAAAAATGCAGCCAGAATCTATAAATATTCTTTAATAATTTCAGGCCACACAGATTGTGTTCGAGGACTAGCTGTAGCCAGTGCGGATAGTTTCCTAAGTTGCTCCAATGATGCATCAATAAGACTTTGGTCAAACCTAGGAAATTGTCTCAATACATTCTATGGCCACTCAAATTACATTTATAGGTAATTATATTTTTATTGTTACGTACATACCAGTGGCGATACTTCCATAGAAGCATAAAAGTCCAGCTAGCCTTACAAAATTCCAAAGAATATTTTTTAAGCTTTAAATCTTTATTTAACAAAAAGCAAGGTGGAAGTACCTACACTGCTTTCAATGATAAAATATTATTGGAAGAATAATTAATGTTTTTACTATGTAGCTTTTTAATTGTTCTTGAGGTTATGAGTAAGCTTTAGGGATTTAACCCTGACATGGCCTATTGATTGCATTGTTTATATGAATTTTGTGTTATTGATAGCACTATAAGCGTATGCAGTAAAAAATCTATTGTGAACAAAGTTTCGTAACAGCTTTTAATATAAATAATAAAACAAATTTTTCAGCATTAGTATGAACCCTGTGATTTCAAATGGTTTTGCTACAAGCGGTGAAGACGGCAGCGTTCGTCTTTGGTCCGGTGGCGACTGCATGCGAGAGATTCGTCTTCCAGTACATTCTGTGTGGAGTGTCACATGTCTGGACAATGGTGATATTGTCACTGGTAATGTCTTTTTTTCTTTTTTCATAAATTACATATAACATGCAACCGGAACATATTTGAAATACTGTTGGCAATGTGCCTGAGTTTTAAAGGATTTCAAAATACACAGTTTTCACATGACAAGACAACTTTTTGGTTGCTTTAAATTGTACCCTTGCAATAGATAAATAATTCCTAAAACAATAAAAAGATCTGATAATGAAGTTAATGAATGAAATAAGATAATAATTTCAACAATCCATTACCATTCAAGGTTCCAGTGATGGATTAATACGAGTGTTCACCAAAGACCCGGCCCGATACGCTGACGAGGCGACACTCAAACAGTTTGAAGAGGATGTTGAGAAGATGCTTGCCGCCTCACAACAAGAGATTGGCGGATTTAAACTGTCCGAGTAAGTTTTATTGACAATTAATTATAATTACCCAATTTGTAACACACATAGCCCAAGCTTGCATTAAATTACAAATCTTGTTACAAACATTTTAGGTATAATGTTCAGACTGCCATTCTCATAAATCCCAGACACAAAAAGAATATTTTTTTTTCATAAGCTGACACCTAATCACATTCGCCGCGGGCTTTTAAACAACTCCCGTAACAAACAATTTAATAAGGAATGCTAAAAGACTGCTTTGACTCATGAGAATTCAGTATCATTATTGAATTGACTAGGTACTTTTATGTTTTTTCTCTTCATTTATTTCCTACTAATATAAATGTTCTATAATTCAATCAAATTAATATATATAGGAAAGCTCAGCAATTCTATTCAGTTGAATTTTTTTCAACAAAATTCATCTTCAAATTCCAGGTTACCAGGCCCAGAAGTTCTCTTGGAGCCTGGTAAATCAGATGGTCAGACTAAACTGGTCCGAAGAGGCACTAATGTGAAATGCTACTCGTGGAGTGAGGCGGAGCAGACTTGGAACGAGATCGGCGACGTGATGGGCGCCAACCCGGCCAGTGAGGGAAAGACTATGTACCAAGGGAAGGTAATACTGAAATATATATTTAAATAAATTGAAATACACCCAACAGTCACATACAAAGTTCTGACTCCACATTAAGATACAAGTCTTGTGTCGTGGGTATCAGAAACTACGAGAGACTTTTCAGTCTCACAAACACCCAGACCCAAAACAAATATTTGTGGGTCACACAAACATTTGCCTCGGTGCGGGGATCGGACCCGCGGCCTCTCGTTTCGCAAGCTGGTATTTAGCCAACTGCGCCACAGGGCTGTCAAATGTTAGCAGACTAAGCATAGTCGAGAATAGACCTTCCATTATTTTATGTTTACATAGTACACACTAGATTAGAAGAAATATAAAAAGTTATTTAAAAATCAATCACCTCTGCAAACTGACTGCACTGTGAACTGATGTTACATGAAGTGCGGTTCAAATACTATATCAACCACCAAGAAATGCATATTTTATACAGCTTTGATTTGTCAGTAAAATCCCTAGAATTTGTCGTCTGTTTTATCACATGTTAGCGTCCATGGTGCAGTTGGCTAAACACCAACTTGCGGGACGAAGGGCCACGTTTTCGATCTCCGCTCCAAGACAAATGTTTGTGTGATCCACAAATATTTGCTTCGGATCTGAGTGTGAGACAGAAAAGTCAGAGGAGGTCTATGTATGTCACTGTTGGGTGTATTAATTTATTCCGTAAGAAAAGCAGTAGGATAGGATATGTTATGTGAGTGTATATAATGCTACCATGTCAAGTAAGTCATTTTTATATGATCATTAATTAATTGGTCTAATTGAGTGTGTTTTTTATTCCAGGAATATGATTTCGTATTCAGTGTGGATATTAAGGATGGGGCACCTCCTATAAAGTTGCCATACAACAAGAATGAAGATCCGTGGGTTGCCGCACAAGCTTTTATTCACAAGTTAGTTCCGTTTTATTGATAACTAGCTTTTGCCCGCGACTCCGTCCGCGTAGACTACAGGGTTGGGTTCAGAAAGAAAATAAGTTGTAGTCTATTTTATTCCACAGAGTCCCATTTATGTCCATACCAAAAATCGTTCACATCGGTCAAATGATTAAGGCGTGAAAGCGTAACAGTCATAATATAGTTATTTCCTCATTTATAACATACCAGGTAAAACCAAGGAGTTTAAAAATAAATTTCTGAACGCACGCATAAATATTTGACAACTAACAAATATGTCACTCCCTTTTCATTACTGATTATTCTACATTTTAAAATGTAAAATGCGCAATTGTTCGAATATTGTGGATATATGTTGTCGATTCAAAACCTTTATTTAAATACGTTCATTAATATGAGGGGACCATTAACCGTATTGGCGGGATAAACATAAAATGTTTGACGTACGTGACGCGTACGCCAAAATAGCCCGCAGATAGCAGATTTTTCCCGACTTACTTGACAATTATCGTTATATTTTGGACAATTCACACACTATCTTTAAAAAGTATAGCCTATGTGTTATTCTGATGTATAAGCTATATTATTGTAAACTTTCATTACAATCCATTCGGTAGTTTTTGCGTGAAAGAGCAACAAATATCCAGACATCCAGACATCCATACATTATTACAAACTTTCGCGTTTATAATATTAGTAAGATATGAATAATTTTATATTGAGTGTAGTAAATTTTATAATTTTATTTTGCAATATTACAGGAATAATCTTCCACAAGTCTACTTGGATCAGGTTGCCAATTTCATTATAACAAATGCAAAGTTAGACACCTTGCCGGCATCAAGCAATGGGTAAGTGATGGCTTATATATATTTAACTCTCAAAACACACATAAATACCCACTCGCGCTTGTATTCCTGATGGGGAAGGTGAAGATGCGTTTCTGTTAACTACCCAGTCACTTTAAAACACTTTTAAATCCCACTTTAGGAAGCATGCATTTTCGGGCACATTTTCCAAACTGCGTGCTGTTAGTAAGAATTTAATAAGTTATACCTGACATCCTCGATATTCCGTCATCGTTCATCTATTCGCCTTATCCTCAATGTCATAACAAATACATTATATTTGGTTTTAATCGTGCGGTGCAGCAGCTACGCAGACCCGTTCACTGGCGAGTGTCGCTACGTGCCTGGCACTGGCACTGCCACTGGCACCGGCCCTGGCGTGGGGGGCGCGGGGGGCGTAGGGGGCGTGGGGCGAGACCCCTTCACCGGCGCGGGGGCCTACACCACGCCCGCCGCCTCGTACACTGAAAACCCCCTCATACCCCACGACTCATACATAAGGTCAGTAAGAAAAGATAGGATATCATAGACAAATTTATTATTTCCTCATCTCTATAACTATTACCTTTCTTAATTTTCGATAACGGTCTATTTACTCCCTACATAATATTACGAAATATTAATATAAATTACACTAATATAACAAGCCCTAGCTTGTCCTAGCTATGGGGTCCTAACCCCGTAAAAATTTATCAACACCCTTGCCATAGATTTATACCGTAGTCCATTTGAAAAAGCCTACATTCAATAAATGATTTTAGTGTAAAAACCATTTTTGTGTTCCAGATTTGACCAAGCTAATCTTAAGGCAATATATGAAAAACTGAAAGAATTTAATAGTAAAATAGGTGATGGACTGAGCCCCGTAACAGATGTACAATTAGAAAATATTGTTAAATTAGGTGAAATGGTGAGTACCAATGACAATCTTGTTATGTACAGTTTTATATAAACACACATACAAGTGGTCTTCACTGTAGACTGTAGACACTTCTTATTATTAAAACATACACTGACAAATGAGCAACAGTATTTCTCCATTATTACAAAAACGCTGAATCTCTTATCTTATCTATATTGATAAAAACAGCATAAATAAAGAAAATATGAAAGAAACCGTTTTAGTATAATAAAAAAAATCTGACCATAAGTATGTTCATTATTTTATTTAGACCCACTTGATGTCTATTGCCCGTAATAGGTCTTAGTTTTTTATAATACATTATTAAATAATTGATTTGAAATTTATTATACAATTAATTATTTCTTTGTTACAGAATAGTGCATATGATATAGAAACAGTAGCATTGTTAAAGAAAATGTTAGAATGGCCAAAGGGTATGTAATTTATTAGTCAATATGTTTATTCTTACATGTACTAGAATAAAAAAATATTTAACTACTTTTTTAATTTCAGAAATACTCTTCCCAGTGCTAGATGTTACTAGGCTAGCTGTTAGGAACAAAGATATTAATGGTCAAATATTTGACACATCATATGGGCCCACATTTGTTAAATATTTGCTGTCTTTGTTAAAACCAGGTATGACGGATTTCTGCATGATTATACATTATATTATGTTATAACAGAAAAATAAAATAATGAATGTAGCGATGGCCTCGAGGTTTAGGTTAGTTAGGCAGTCGAGATTCTCGACGGTCGCGGGTTCAAACCCCAAGCACACACCTCTGACTTTTCCAAGTTATGTGTGTGTTCACAATGAATTATCACGTACTTTAACGGCGGTGGAAAACATCGTGAAGAAACTTGCACGCCTAAAAGTTTTTAGGAATTTCTTAGGTGTGTAGTCCACCAATCCGCACTAGGCCAGCTTGATGGACTAAGGCCTAAACCCTCTCAGTTGTAGATGAGACCCATGCTCAGCAGAGGGATGTAAATGGGCTGATTTACATATTACTTAAATAAATATTAGTAAGTTGTTTTGACTACAAGTTGCTTGGGGTCAATTTAAAAACTGTCCATTGATGTGCAGTATGCCATATGGGCATGTCCACATTGGTATCATCATATTTTTGTAGCATAAACCATTATGTATATGCAGTGGCGGTACTTCCATAGAAGCCCAAAAGCGGTACACGTTAATTGTGTAATGTCTAGTTTATAATTCTAATGTCTAGTTTATTGTGGGGTCAGAATATTCTCAATCACTCGTATATGTCAAATTGCTTTTGTTAAATGAACATTTAAAGCTTAAAAATTATTGTTCGGAATTTCGTAAGGCAAGCTGGGCTTTTGGACTACTATGGATGTACCGCCACTGTATATATCTCGGAGGGGCTTTAAAATGTTTTTGAAATGTGTGACGTCAGCAACTCTGACGTCACAATTGTTGGTTTCATGACGATTATTCATATTTTGTGTTTTCCTTACGAAAACTTCACAACTGACAAGGCTGATAGCCCAATATTTTTAAGAATAGCAGTGACATCGTTATTATTGGAAGATTCATTTTGAGAAGTGATTTTCACAATCCACTTCAATCAAAATTCCTTTTTTAATTTCTTAATACATCATATGTTTGCTGTCCGTGCGTAGACGGACGAATGCTTTACTCCGCTGCAGCGGATGGCTTTTTATAGACTCTGTAGAGGGGCGATCGAGACCGCAGTGTGGCGACCGTCCATGAGTCATTCTTGTTTATGCAAGAGCAATGACATAGCTCTCAGTATATAGTTTTGCGCCGTTTTATATGTATTTATATATATAAGGTAATGCATTATGTAAGCAAGCCATTGTACATTGCAGACAGCCTGCCGGCCAACGTGATGCTGTCGATGCGCGTGCTGGTGAACGCGTTCAGCGACCTGCCGGGAGAGATGCTGGTGCTGGCGGCGCGCGACAGCGTCATGCACGCCATCATCTGCCTCACGCAACTCAACAATAACGCACAGGTAACACATACTTCGGGGCCATCATTAAATTACGTCACACGAAATTCTTCATTTTGACCCCTCCCCCGTCCTTGTCACAGCTGGTCACATTTTTAAGACTCCCCCCCCCCTCCCTAGTGTGACGTCACAAATTTTAAAAGTCGAGACTCGAGAGTAGCTCTTGCTTTTTTTTGTGACGTCACGATATTTTACCTGTGTCACACTACGTCGAGACCCTCCCTCCCCCTTAACTTGTGACGAAATATATAGATTACTTATCACGGTGCAACGACACAAAGTGAATCCTGACTTCCGACACCAAGAGACACCATTTAGGCCTATCCTGTGCTGTTTATTGCCATGGGATGGCGTGAAGTTCGCACAGGAACTAGGCTTGATCCTTCCAGCGGTACCTCGGCCGTCCTACTGGCCGACGTCCGTTTGGACAACGTCTTTGTGGAATCAGCTTTCCTCGGCGGTATTTCCAAATGGATACGATTTAGAGACCTTCAAGAAAAGAGCCTATATTTTGCTCAAAGGCCGGCAACTCACCGATAATTTCTCTGGTATTGTGGGTATTCATGGGCGGTGTTGACCACTTAAGTCTTAACATCAGGAGGCTCACTGCCTCATTTCCCACTTGTTTATTTTATTTTAAAGTCCCAAGTAGACCCGTTTGGTAGCTCCATCGTCTCCCATTCTTATTACTTTGTTGAGCCGACGATGTCTATGTGACTTGGTTACGGTGTAGGGCAGCGTCCCCCTAGACGGCCGAGACGTTTACGTCTCGGAGGCGCACCGGACGGCTGCGGCATTACGGTGGGCGCTTCTCGGCCACGTACCGTGGTCGCCCCACTCGGCGCGGAGATGGCCACCGAGGGGTTTTGGTCGGTATGCCGGTTTAGGGATTATTGTTAGGGACCCAGCACTAACATCTGCGCGGACATGACGTCGCCGCGCCCGTGCTGGAAGACCGGTGACCCCGACATACCCCCCCCCCCCCCGGGGTTGGTGGGAAGTAGAGCCATAAACAGCTTTCCCCTCGAGAACAAAAAAAAAGGCAGCGACCCCCCGGGTAGAAGACGGGGGAAAGGTCCATGGCATAGCCTAGCTAGCTATCGTATTAGTCCGATGGACTCGCTGACCAAAGTTAGTTGTGGTTTTTTTCCAACTAATGGTTTGTCTCGCTCTTTTTCTTAACTATGTCATAGATAAAGCGAGACAAAACATTAGTTTAGAGTAAGCTGAAATTTAAAAAAAAAAACATTTTCGTTGTCGATCTTGAACTATTTTCGCAAAAAGATTGTTAATGTAAACGACTGTTTTGTCGACCCCGCTGCATAAACGTACAGTGTGCTATCATGAGGTCTAGGGTTCAATTCCAGCTCAAGTTTCTTCCTGAGATTATACTTATACTTGAAAACTGTTGCTAAATTATCAGTACCTTTACTTTCTCTTACCGGAATACAAACCTGAGCCCTCAAGTGTACAAACCATATGTCAAATATAAACATAATGCTAATTTACAGATCGCAGCTGCGTCATTACTTCTGAACTTGTCAGTGGCACTCGCCCAGCAACCAGACAGCGTGGACCTCGCTGAATGTGTCATACAGTTACTCAACAAGATCACTGACAATGAAGCCTATTTTAGGTAATTACATTTTAACTGTATATAGTTTCTCCCATGGCACAGACCTCTTAGTTATGCTAGCCCAGTTCGCAATGAAATAACACACTTCCAATCCTATTATTTACACGTAAAAAAGCAGTGACGGCCTCGAGGTTTAGGCGCGCGGTCGAGAATTTCGACGGTCGCAGATTCAAACTCCAGGCACACACCTCTGACTTTTCGAAGTTATGTGTGTATTCACAATGAATTATCACTTGCTTTAACGGTGAAGGAAAACATCGTGATAAAACCTGCACACCTAAAAAGTTCTTAGGAATTTCTTAGGTGTGTAGGCCGCCAACCCGCACTAGGCCAGCGTGGTGGACTAAGGCTTAAAACCTCTCAGTTGTAGAGGAGGCCCGTGCCCAGCAGTGGGACGTATTTGGGCTGATGATGAAAAGTTATTTTGAAGTAGTGATGGCCTCGAGGTGTAGTCGCACGGTCCAAGGCACACCTCTGACTATTCGAAATTATGTGTGTGTTCACAATGAATTGTCACGTACTTTAACGGTGACGGAAAACATCGTGAGGAAACCTGCACACCTAACAAAGTTTTTAGAAATTTCTTAGGTGTGTAGTCCGCCAACTCGGTGGACTAAGGCCTAAACCCCCTCAGTTGTGGAAGCGGCCCGTGCCTAGCAGTGGGACGTACACTACCGACAAAAAGTTTGGAAGCACTTTTAATACACTCAATGACTTTAGAAATAATATAAGATATAGTATTATTTAATTAAGAGTGATTAGGTACTTAATTAAAACAACAATTAAACTATTAAACAAAACCATATTCTTATTACTAAAATAATATTATATTTTATTACAACATCGATATTTTTTTATATTATCAATTTGCTATTTGTTTTTACAAAAAATCTAAGTGCTTCCAAACTTTTTGTCGGTAGTGTATATGGGCTGATGAAGATGTTGATAAAAAGTTATGTTTGGTAAAAATCTGTCTTCACATAACATCGTCTGACCTCATTAAAAACCTTTTCTTTTCTCCTTGGTGATCCTCCATTAACTTTAAAAATGTATATCGGAACAAATTGACACATTTTTTCTAATAAATATTTTACATTTTCAGAGGGCTTGTCGCCCTGGGTACGCTGCTAGCCGAATCTCCGAACAAAATTCAAATCCAAACGAAAATAGTGTCCAACACTCAACTCAACAACCGACTGAAAAAGGACAGCTCCGCCAATCCAGCCGATGCCAACCTTAGGAAAATAACCACTTGCTCCCAACAAATTGTCAGACTTTTATGAATAATAATTGTGTTGGAATGCGGTTATAAGGCTGTTATTTATTTACATACAAATATTCTCGTGTCTTCAATGTTTTTTCATAATGCTGAGATATGCAAGATTTTTTATAATGTTTGATATTCAACGTATAAATGTTTATATGTGCCTTCCACGTGCATTCAACACAGAAATACACACTTGGCTGTGTAATATTGATTGCTAAATGTTATACAGGTGTAAAAAGACCGTAATCGAAAACTCTTTATGGTTACGGTGATTATAAATTCATCGACGCAAAAAAATTAATACGTTTTCCTATCTACCATAAGTAGTAAATGTATGTTGTTTTTTTTTACATTAATGTGTATGTAATCACCGTAACTATAACCTGTCTTAGTTTCCGAAAACGGACTTTTTACACTCTGTATAAATGGTTGAAGAGTACAATATTTTATAAAGCAACGCGAGTGACATTACTAAATAAGACTCATAGATTAAAAAGAAAATTGTTAAATAGGTATAATTACAATAGAACAAGCTTTTTAGGTGAGTGAGGCATGAATAAATATTTATATTGTATTATTTCATTACTAAGTGAAGGAGTCTGTTGCTATGTTATATGTGTCACCGTAAAATTGTAAAACACCGTTAGATTATAATCTATCTAGCGAGATTGTAAACTGTCGAAAGATTGTGAACTGCTTACAATTTAACGTGTTATTATTCGAAGGCTGTCCCTTATTGGTCGACTTTACAGTAGACCATTCTATATCCATAGAGTTAGGTTACGTTAGGTTAGTATTCAACCAATCAGCGCGCGATATGCGCTTATATCCATTACGGTTCACAATCTTTCAACAGTTTACAATCTCGCTAGATAGATTATAATCTAACGGTGTTTACAATTTTACAGTGACATAATGCAAACGGTATAAAAAAGCAATAATTAAAATTAATACAGCCAATTGAAATATAGCCCATAGTTACATATGTCCCAGTGTTGGACACAGGCCTACTCTACATGCGAAAGGGGAAATGCCTTGATCCGACCAATTAGTAGTCTAGTGTGGGTTGACAGAATATCGACATATTTGTTCAAATATTATTTTTATTCCTTTTTAAATTGTAATATTTATTTTATGCTGGAACATAATCAACCATTTTGCTTTTAAATATCCGACGATTTAGGGCTTTTTGCAATCCTAGATTTTACTAGATTATCACTATTAAAGCAATATATTATATTACTTTCGTTTTTATGCCCCTTCCATAAAAATTAAAACAATGTCCCAGATAACACATGCCAATTATTGTGGATTTTAATAATTTATACTGAGATATCTTCCTTTGACATTCTATTAGCTTAAACATATGAACCAAGTGCAGTTTTCGAAATTAACAATTTAATTTTGGAAAATAAAATAAAAAACTGAATGAATAAAGTGACTGTATTTTTCAATTGTCGATTATCACTAATGCTATGCTTACGAATGGAAGTATGATTTTGTATAGTGAACATAGCAACAATAATAAATTGTATAAAACATAAAAATAATTTTCTTTTATTATACACAATATACATCACGTTTCGTTACAATACCATGTACTCTACCAACTCATCAAGTTTATCCAACAATCACAATACATCCCCGGGCATTAATGATGCCCTTATAATGATGATAAAAGGAGAAAGGAAATATAAATTGAGCCATGAATATCATAAGCAATAATAAATGTTCTTTTCTGAGTAATACAAACCAAGCGATATTAAGGTGAAATAAGCAGTGATGGCCTCGAGGTCTAGGCGCGCGGTCGAGAATTTCGGCGGTCGCAGGTTCAAACCCCAGGCACACACCTCTGACTTTTCGAAGTTATGTGTGTATCACAATGAATTATCACTTGCTTTAACGGTGAAGGAAAACATCGTGATAAAACCTGCACACCTAAAAGTTCTTAGGAATTTCTTAGGTGTGTAGTCCGCCAACCCGCACTACGCCAGCATGGTGGACTAGGCCTAAACCCTCTCAGTTGTAGAGGAGGCCCATGCCCAGCAGTGGGACGTATTTGGGCTGATGATGAGATGATGAGGATATTTTACTTATAATTTGATATATTTATCAAAAGACGACATTACTGATATTATTCTAGTGACAAATTTTATCAATATGTTTAGAATTAAATATTACACCAGAAACAATTTCTAAGCAAGTATTTTTTAACAAATAATATCTGAAGTCATCACCGTTTGAATTCATGCGTACGATACAGATACCAAGATGTTACTTGCCTTCCATCCTCTATTATAAGTATCAATTATTGCTCTATTTTTCAATCAACTTTCATTATAGCTTTCTCAGTTTGTGTAACGGTATATTGCTGAACTACATAATATAATGTATAAAAATTTCAGGTTTGTTCGATGTTGCCACGACAAAAACTAATCTACCTATTCATAATTTCTATGGACTTATGACAATAAGACTATGTAATGGTACCCAACTTGATTATTTTTGTCACTAAATATTGTTGTGATTGTTGAATGTACATACATATTTAGATTTACAAAATTCGATCCTCCTCATTGTTAAGCTATTTTATAATAGTTATAACATAGTAGTCTAATATAACAATACTATATGCTATTGTATAAACATCACATAATATTTCATAAAAAATGTACTAAAATTAATACATTCTAATTCATAAAGTTGTGTTTCTTACCACATGTTGAAACAATCTTACATCATTTATCTTGAATGAGATATTATATAATCTTGTAAAATCGCCTAGATTGGTGTTTTATATTTAACATAAGAATCATATAAGGAGTTCCAGCCACTGACCCTATTTTTGTATTTTCGTAACTTTTTTATAAAAAAATATCGTGTCCATTACAGCCATTGAATAAAATGCCAATGTTAATTAAGCTGTGCTAATTAAAAAGACTAAACGAAATGAACCATTTTTACGCGCGAATTGAACATGTTAGTGTTTGCTATAAAATTATGTTGCCTTGCAAATTTTAAATGTAATTTTTTGTGACTAACTCCTCTGTCGCATTTTAAATTCACTTCTTCTTCTTCAACTCTTCAAATCTTCTGTTGAGATCATCAAAGTCTATTTCATCAGAGGCGCTGATGTTGGGTGGATTGTTTGATGTATTGGAGTTGTTGCTGTGCGGCACAGAAGGTAGAATCAAATCTGATGGTACTGAAGGCAGTTCAGGTAATTCTGGGAAATGGTTAGTGGGGGGTACTCGGGACCGAGGCTGCGGTGTCGGCACATGAGCCGGCTGAAAAAAACGGATTAACTAAATTAAGTTGTCATTTAAAAAATAAAAATATTGACATGCTTAGAAAAATCTACAATTTTTAATTCTATGATTAATTGAACAAAGCATAACAACTTTATTCATCATTATAGTAAAATATTTTATTAACTTAAGCATGCAAAACATAAAAGTTTTTTGTATTATGGTTGTATAAATATAAATGAACTGAATCAGAAATAAAGAAACAACTTAAAATAAATTATTTTGTAAATTAAACAAGTTAAATAAAAACAAACAATTACCAAGTCATGCTGGATGCTGTCATAAGCAGGTGGCAAATTGCTCATTTCATCCTGCAAAGAGGTGTAATGACAATATCAAGCATAGTTATTTACAAAAAAATGATGTGATGAAAAAAATATAAAATATGGTCTACTTCAATAAAAGCTTATATTCACCTGAAGGAAGCTATTGCTCAAAGTCTTGGAATCAGCACCTGGAGGTAAATGATAACCCATAGGAGGCTGACTTGGACCTCCAAAGTTTGCTGGAGGAGTGGCAATAAAACCTCCAGCTTTGCCACCAGAAGGTTGCTAAAAAGTATATGGCAATAATTATTAACGAATTCACCCATTTTTAATATACTTATTATACTAAAATTGGTAATGACATGTTGTGTTGCTGAGGGAGTTTCTTGCCGTTTCTTCTCCACAGCTATAACACATTTCAAAACGGCAATAGTTTAAAAAATATTAAGAAGTGTAAAATTGATGATTCAAAAGAACTTGTAAAAGTCTATTTGAATAAAGATAATTTGACTTTGAATAAAACATATTTTTTTAATCCTTAATTTGACAGACGTTACAGACAGACTATTTCAGTTTCCATTATAAAGGACATTGTCAAGATTTTAGTTACTCTAACAAGAAATATACTGTATGGTGTCAAATTAGGGGTTAACAATGTTGATCTGTGTGATCTCTATTCCATTGATAAATTAATACTTACATTGGGATAGCTAAAAGGTGTCACATTAGATGGAGGAAGATTGGGCATTGGCATGGGTGGTTGTGGTGGATAGCCAATGAATCCAGGTGGCATAGGAGGTCCATTTATATCAATCAACATTGCATCTCGACCTGCAATAAATGGAAGAGTAAGAAAAATTCTTAAACTGAGACCTGAACAACATAAAAAAAATAAAGACAAGAAATCAAGGATACATGGTATTATATTTAGTACCTGGATGACCGAGCTTCGCTCGGTTTTTTTTTTTTAATTGTGTTTTTTGGAAATTATATTTAAGTACGAATTACTAATAAAATGATGAAATATGAATAATGTTACTTAACAACGCCATCTGCTGTTGTGTCGTTAAAGCAATTAGTTGCTCACAAAAAATAGTATTATTATTCGCCAATATTCGCCAATAGATATCAGGAAGAGTCATATTTTTCAGTTGATTTTTGTTATTTTTCTTCCAAATGACATTTTCTAAAAATGATTCCTAGCTAGATCGATTTATCGCCCCCGAAAGCCCCTATATACTAAATTTTATGAAAATTGTTGGAGCCGATTCCGAGATTCTAATGATATATATAGGTATATACAAGAATTGCTCATTTAAAGATATAAGATTTATTAATCTTCTAATTATAAATTTATAAATCTTATTTTAGTAACAAATACTAATAGTGCTAAAATTTATGTACAATAACTTCCATTGGAAGCATACCACTTTTTTTTTTCTCTACTTTATTTGGGGACTTTTGTCCAATATAGACATACCAACCCCATTAGAACAAAACACTGAAAACTTACAAATTAAAATTATTTTTCTGTTAGTCTATATTTGTGTGGAATAATGCAAAGTAGCCAAGTCATACAACATTTGTGCTTTATCAAAGCATACCACATAATAATTAATTGTTAACAGGTTTAATTCTAGTGAGTTTTTGAAATCATGTAATATTTTTACAAAGTATGAACCTCCCCATGGTCAGCAGCAGACAATAAGGCTGACAAACCAACAGAATAATCATGGAAACAATATTATGATATGTACATAAAGACAAAAATGTCTTACCTTCTTCCTCCCTCATTACTTGTTCATCAGGAGTGTATTCAACATTGTAATTCTTAGCAATCTCTATAAGATACCTCTCAACAAGAATCTTAGGAGGACTCTGCACTGACATTTTGTGTTTCAATTTCTCACTAACAGTGGTCACATTCTCATTCCTACAAGCATCTGCATAAATTTTGCCATATTTTGCAGTAAATAAGTCCGATATCACTTTGAGCTCCTGAAAAAAAAAAAAAAAAACATTTGCATGCATTATTGCAAAGTTATTTATACTATACCAAAATTTCCCTACTATATGTATAAACCAAAAGTTTCCATAAAACATGAATGATTAGACATTATTCATTTGGTTTTATTAAAGTTATAAAACATGTTTTTAATACCTACTTTAAAAAAATACTAGTTGTTTTATTTAATATTTCATTGAATGAATAATTATTTTTTCTTATCAATTTCAACATTTTATTGTTACCAAGCATGTAATATGACATATTTTCCTTTTGCATGGAATGAGAAAAACATAATTATTAATTTTGTCAGCAGCCTAGTCTCCATTTAATTTGGGAGTCCATGGTAGAATTAAAAATATGTAAGTAATAATAACAGTCATTCTTTTTACTGGGAATCCTTGGTTTCCTATTTGCTTTTCATATTACTTAAAAAATAATGATAATTGGGTGTCATCATCATCATCAATATCAGCATCAGCAGCATTTCTTACATCCACTGCTGGACCTATGTCCTATGGAGAGGCCTATGCCTCTCCTATGGCATGCCACTGGGCTCAAACTTCAGCCCACTTCATCCAACCGCTGCCAGCCACCTTGCTAATATAATTGGGTGTATTACCCTTTTATTCATAGAAGTAGTATTTTACCTGAATATCTGTGTGCATTCTTGGAGCAACCCATATGAGGCTTGAAATAGCCTCTGCAAGACCCTCATCCAATTCCTTCATCTGAGTGACAAGTCCAAACCTAGCTAACACTAGGTCACAGTACATCTCCACTATCTCCATTGCTTCAACCATGTAGTCCTCTCTGTATTCGAATATTTATGAAGTTTATATAATATGTACATATGTACATATGGTTTTAGATTAGATTCCACAATGGGATTAATTATTTTGTTTGTATTTAATTTGAAGTTTTGTTATTTTCATATAAGGCTTAATATGGTGTGCTGATATGAATGAAAGGTAGTTTTCCACAATAAGAAACCTTGTAGATATCATAATCCACAATTATTGTGTTATCAAGTTAAACAACTTGTTGAGTAATAGGTTATTTGATATTTTAGTATAAATAAAACCTAAAACAGAACATAGCAACACGGAAATTACTATATACCTAACAGGCCTACGTTCTTGATATGCGTCATTAATGTATCAACTATCAACTATCAAATTATTAATTGCATCACTAAGTCCATATGATTTATCCATAGTCTAGTATGCAGATAATGTTGAGAAGATTCACCTGATGATGTGTTCCACTCGGATTTTAGCACGCTCACTTTTACCAGCAGCAATATATTCAGCAATTTCTTTCCTAGCTTTTTGGGCTAACTCGGTTTTCTTCTTTTCTAATAATTTGAGGCGATTTACAGCAAGTCTTAGATGCGTTTTGAGTTTTGTATAGTTCGGATTTGTTGAAAACATTTTGATTTTATAATTTTTCTATAGTAATCTCAAGTAAAAACACAATCCTATGATGAGTAATGAAACAATTATTGTTATTTATAGTATGAATCACCAGAATCGCAATGCGCTACTAACAGAAAAATAGTAAAATGTAGAGATAGCATATTTAGGTTTAACAAGTGCGACAGAGACAACATAAGTCAAAATCGTAACATTATGCTTAGAATCCCAGACTTTATAATATCACTAAATGACATTGTCAAATATGGTTTCAATGCTGCGTTCATTAAAAGTTATAGGTACAGTCGAGGTAAGAAAAGGTTCGTCACCTTAAGATCTATTTTCGTGTGCACAGTATGAGCGGTAATCTGCTTACCGATTGAGTATTTGCATCGCAATTTCATTATAAGTCGCATCTAGCAAAGAGCATCTAGCAAAGAGTATAATAATAATAAGAAGAAGATAGAGTAAAATAATATATACTCGCATCTAGTAATCCTCTAATTGTTCCAGTCGGCTGTCGGTCGCCGTCTATCGGGATGATAATTACCAACTTTTCACGAAACTTCATAGCCCTTCGCGAATGCTTGTGTAACATCGGAGATTAGGACATTGTCTTGTCTCTTATAAAAGAGAGTGCACAATAGTAATCCTACTTCCTACTAATTATAAACGCAAAAGTTGTGTGTATGGATCTGGCTGAATTCTCTGAGTTATGGATGGATGTTTGTTACTCTTTCACGTAAAAATTACTGAACGGGTTTGGATAAAATGTGACACACATATAAAATATGTACTGGAATAACATATAATAATTCTTTTTATCCTAGGAAAACATTAAATCTCTCGGGAACGCGGGTGAAACCGCAGGACGAAAGCTAGTAGTAAATAAAATAGTAAAAATAAATTGTAATTATGGTAAAATTTATTTATTTAAACGAATCTTATTTATTTTATAAAAAACGAGTATATCCATTCGCATCAATCACAGCTTTTAGTCGCTGTCGCATTGATTCAACAAGGCGAGAGCATAATATGTCGGTTCCTCTGAAGCTCTCCCAAACATATTGGCAATGTTCTACGACAGCTGCTTTGGTTCTCTCCTTATTATTTATCCACCGCTGCACCATCAAACCCCATAGATTTTCGATCACCACCACTCCACGGTGCCGATGGAACCACTCGTTCACGATGAGAGCTATGTGGATACGGGCGTTGTCGTGGACATAATTGAACTCCGTTAGTTCAAAATAACGGCCGAATAATATTACAAGCGTTTTTGTTCTAAGATTGCAAGATATTACAAGAAAATAAATGACACTGACATACTTTGACAATTCAGTAGAAGATATCATAATATCTAATTTAAATCTTGTAATGACTAATTAGGCCATTAAAAAGGTTTCATGTTGATATGAAACTAGATGTAGTTCAAAGATGTTACACTATTTTGAACCAAGTTAGTATAATTTTATAAGCAGTTGTCGGCTTAGTGCTTTAGTTTCAAAAGGTACTAAGAGTTTACGACTCGTTAAAGGAATGAATTTGAAAACTGACGAAGGTTTTCTTACTCTGACTGTACATAGTATATTTTATTCAAATTACCTGTGCATTTTTTATTGTGCGCTTATGATTTTATTAAGCGGTTAATTGTTCCACGATTACAAATTAAATGAAAATGCCTCAATATGATTAAGTTAAATTAATTTAATTGAAAAACTCAATATGATTATAGTATAATAGATAAAATTTATATCT
This sequence comes from Hemaris fuciformis, assembly GCA_907164795.1. Taxonomy (NCBI): domain Eukaryota; kingdom Metazoa; phylum Arthropoda; class Insecta; order Lepidoptera; family Sphingidae; genus Hemaris; species Hemaris fuciformis. The sequence goes on along the minus strand of OU015432.1, from coordinate 19,305,025 downwards.
AATGTGTGATGTGTAATTTGTTGTACCTATATGCCATGTCAGCACAACAAAGTATTTAAATAAAAAAAAATATCTTTATTTATTTACAAAAAACACGATGATATTAATACTGTAGAGCAGTGGTCGGCAACCTTTTGGCAGGCAAGGGCCACAATGTGGCAAAATAAAGTAAAGGCGGGCCGCACTTGTGATATTTACCCTACATTCTACGTAATACCTATGTATAATTGGTCATATCCCATAGCAAAAATGAAATTGCTGGTGGTAGGATATTCGTATCCGCCCGGATACCGGCCGACCACTGCTCTAGAGTATTAATATCATCGTCCGTCTATTAATTGCTTCGTGTCTACGATGACTAAGCGCGCGGTCTATCAAGACGATATCTCAGCAGTATGTCTATTGCTAGTAGCAACTTGAATGTTAAAGGGCTAATATACCTACAGGTATGCAGACCGTGATCTAAAACTAACACAGGTAATACGATGATAACAAACACATTGACGCTAATTCATTCATCAGCCCAAATACGTCCTACTGCTGGGCACGGGCCTCCTCTACAACTGAGAGGGTTTAAGCCTTAGTCCGCCACGCTGCACTAGTGCGTGTTGGCGGACTACACACCTTAGAAATTTCTTTTTAGGTGTGCAGGTTTTATCACGATGTTTTCCTTCACCGTTAAAGCAAGTGATAATTCATTGTGAATACACATATAACTTCGAAAAGTCAGAGGTGTATGCCTGAGGTTTGAATCTGCGACCGCCGAAATTCTCGACAGCACGGCACGCCTAAACCTCGAGACCATCACTACTGCATGGTATTATACCTTAATTGTTTAAATAAGAGAAGATTGAGAAGGTCAATATTATGAAAATATTTTTATTCACCAAACACTAGAATGTGATGACCTCGAGGCTTCGGCACGCGGTCGAGAATCTCGACGGTCGCAGGTTCAAACCCCAGGCACTAAACCCTTTCAGTTGTAGGGGAGGCCCGTGCTCAGCAGTGGGACTTATACATATGGGGCTGATGAAACTATGCAGGAGCCTACGTAGTAGTGAATACTTACCACACGCCACCGTTTGCTGAGTTTATGAAGGAGAAGGTAAATAAAAAAAAATAAAAAGATATTCATACAAAAGTTAACATTTTATTTTATTACCTTCATACACAGTAACATCAGACAATCATAAAATTCACTGGTTCCTACAAAACACTTTCATTACTTACTACGTAAGTCAAACCGAGTTATTTACGCCAAATAAACAGTTTGTATATTTTAAAAATATTTTTTATAGCACAATAACATTATAACAAAAATATGTTTTTCTTTTATATCTTTTGTGATTAATGTACATGGCACATATACAAATACATTACAGGGATTGGGTCGAAGCTATAGAATATTTTATTCTATGTATACCTACCTATATTCACCAACCCGCACTAGGCCAGCGTGGTAGACTAAGGCCTAAACCCTCTCAGTTGTAGAGAAGGCCCGTGTCCAGCAGTGGGACGTGTATGGGCTGATGGTGATGATACTTATACTCGAGATGTACAAGTCCGATTGCATTTACTTGTTATTGATTTTAAACATTCAACGGTAAGTTTTCGTAATATGTACAAGATACGTATATTTAGCGATAGTGTTGCTAGTTGTATGGGTAGCTGTTAGCTAGTAGGTACAGTTCATTTACAGATTTCTGACACGAAGTCCTTGACTCTATGGAAATACACGTAAAATATTGTGTTGAAAGATAGTTATGGAACGAATGAATTACATTATCAATTTTATCTCATATATATTTTATCCAGATTGTGGATTTAGTCTTCAGGTCATTCAATTACTTTATACGCTTGAAAAAGAGTCGAAGGCGCAAATTGTTGACTGAGCCTTTGGGTTAGAAACTTCAGAAAATCCCATATCTCTTTAGCTTTTCCGTTTATTAAGCGTACATTTAAATATTCGTAGACGAATAATATTCCATAGAATTGACAAAAAATATACACAAATATTAATCAATTATTCTCTTGTTATTCCTACTAGCATTATTCTTGTTGCTGGTAGAAAAATGATTAAGTACGCCGCATAATACTTATATATTTTACTTATATATGAAGGACGTGATTTTTCGTTTCTAAAACTACGTAATTTATGACCAAGAGTTATTAACAAAAGAGACACGTTCACAACATCGTGTTAAACAATTTCACGTGATTAGACAATTCGAGATATCGCTACGTTTCGTATGATTGTTTGCGCAGGATATCGGAATGGCTACATCACGTCTCACACAGATAATAGATATATGGTTTACACTTATGTACGTAAGCACAGAGGTAACATTGAACATAATATAAATATTAATCTAGGTACATCATACAGGTGCAATCACGTTTAGGAAAAATATTTTATATACTCTTTTAAAATTAATTTATTGGTGAATATTTCTCGAACTTCATGCATTATATTTTATGCTTTAGGTATAAGTAATTTTGTAAATTTGCTTAATTTTGTTTTCATCGCTTATGGCGAGACATGTATGAGAAAATTGACTTTGCTTTTAAGTTGTAATAAAAATAATACTCAATACCTAGCTTTTAAAGTCGCCAATAATTTAGCACCCAAACATAAATAATACTGATTATAATTTGAAAGCATTTAACTTTAGTTGTCGGATGCTGATTACAAAAATGAGGCAGGAACTACCTACTAGCAGCAAGGAACTTAAGTAAGAAAAATCTTCAAAATAAAAAATGGTAATCACACGTTGACAATAACAAGTTAAGCTCGTTAAGATCTTATATTGTCGAATGTGAATTATTTATGCGATAATTATTGTCACAACAATCATACCTACACCTTGAATACACATAAAACATTTAATGTTTACATACAAAAACTAAATGCATAAATATTACAGTTAGCTGTCATAAATACAGGAAGATCAAATTAATACTGCTACATTGTAAAAACAATACTTCAAAAAATGAATATCTTAAGGACTAATTAGATCTAAACATTCAGTCATTTTCACAAACTAAATTACTCGTAAGACTAACATTCTTTTCAGTTTTGCTTAGAAAGTTGTCGAAATCTTCATGTAATACAACAGTAGTGGCACTAGCACTAGACGGACTATGAGAATGTGTAAGATTTGTACGATTGCTATCAGCCAAATGTTCCAACTCGTGACTCTCAAGATTTGGTACGCCCGAGCAAACAGAACTAACTCGCGAAACAGACTTTCTTTCCTCAGGTGAAGAATCTTTCGACGAACTTTTTCCTACTATATACAATAACGAACAAAGGAAAAATGTAGCATAAGTCCAACTAACAGTCATGATCAACGCTAAAAATATACCTATTTGGGAATACGGAAGGAGATTCGATCGTAGTAGAAATATACCGGCAAATCCTGTAGTTAATGCTGCAGCAATTGTTGGACCAGCTGATGCCTGAAGAGCATGTTTCACCCTCGCAAATTTACTACCACTAGCATTTGTGTAGCTCAGTGCATAGTGTAGACTAAAGTCTACCGCTAGACCAGCCGAGGTTGATATTGCAACACTTTCTAAAATATTCAGTTTCCAACCGCCTAATACAAGAATGGCTATTGTAACAGTTGCCGAAAATGTCATAGCCAACAATGCGCATACACTAATAATAAAACTTAATGTGGCAGGGATCAAAACTATAAAACCAAGAGCAGCCGATAACAAAAGGGCAACAACAGTCCCGCTAGCTAATGTTCTTTGGAGATCATAAAATTGAAAGTCTGATAGAAACCAACCACCCTTCATGCCCGGTGGCGCCGACTTTAGTTCTTGCTGCGTCCAATTCTCCACTCGAACAAAAAAGTCGTTCATTGCAGTGTATGACATTGAATATGGCACAACACTTTCAAATTCCACTACCATGGCGGCTACTGATGGTGGTTTTGCAGATCTTAAAAATTTAGGGCCTGCTACTCCTGGCATGAATAGCTCTCTGGGTGTTTGATACAATGATTCAATAGCTTTAATAATGCAAAATTCGAAAACTTCTTTCTTGTAAGGAAAATGTGATGATTCACAGCATGGAGTTCTATTAATTTTATCAATATTGTCAATACACCGTCTACTCATGTACATTTTAAAACTTTCAATAAAACAATTTGGGAGTAGAGGACCCAATGTTTGTTGGTAGAAAGGTTGCGCTTTTAATCGTGCACAGAAACCTAAAAGCCATGCTTGAGACTTTGGGTCCGATATTGAAAATTGCTCATCAAAAACCAAATGACCTTTAGATGAAGGATCCATATGGTTTCCATTGTCAATAGCTTTCACTCCCCAAATCCACCTCAGTGGCATTTTACTACCAATACCTATATCTTTACCAAATTTTTCAAAGAGAAACTTGTCTCTGTAAAGCAAATCATACTGCTCAAATGTGTGGGATGTTTGAAATAGCTGAAATTGTTTTGAATCTGGCAATTGAAGTCCAGGTGAGTTGAAGACTACAAATATGCTTCCTAGTCCGATAGCACCTAATATAACAACAAATGCTATGTGCAGTTTAGTGACACATATTATGGTAAACCTATTTAATATAATTCTGATATCTTCCCACATATCACTAATAGTTTTATGCACAACACCAAACATTTTTTTATTATTTGTACATAATTTAACATCTATTATAAATACTGATACTGGCAACCAACATATCATGAGAATATAGTTCACAACAACAGCTGTGCCAGCAAAAACACTGAAACAATTAATTGCTGGTATATAACTAACATATGAAGCAAAAAATGCAACAGCTGTTGTCAAAGTAGTAATAAATATTGTCACCATGGAATGTCTGATGGTCTCTTCAAGTATCTGCATTAGGATAGTTTCTCCAGCACTGGATACATTTTTAATATCTGACAAGTCATTACCATGATTGACAACATTGTCTCTTATGAGTTGTGTACTGACCATTTTCCAAATATTGACATAAATAAAAGCATCATCTGCACCAATTCCTATGACAACTACTATTACTAATAAATTCATAAAAGGGAAAAACTCTAAATTGAACACATAAACATACAGAAAGTATGCCACACCTAGAGAATATGTAATGGCTGTGAAGAGTAACAATGTGAGGACAAGAGATTTAGTGTAGACCCATACACATATAAAAACGAAAATTCCACCTAATCCTATCAACCAAGTGTCTTCTATTACCCATATATCAAACAATGTATTTTTTAATCCAAAATCTATAGCTGGTATAACAAGTGTATCATATGATAAATTTGAACTTTGCAATTTCTCATAATATGGTAACACTGTACTACTTCTTGGTAGTGGCAAGAAGAGCATCACATCTTTAACAACACTTTGTGAGATATCTGCTGGTGAAAACGCTTCTGCATCTATCAAATAAAATAGTAAATTATATACTGCATCATATTGGGAACAATATTTGGGAACTTTGCAACGGTCTAAGTCACATGATGCCATCAAAGTAAAATTGTGGAAGTATCCAGCGCATCTTTTCAATATATTTACAGTTTTGTTGACATCTTCTTTGCTTAAGTCTTCACATGTGTTTTTATTGGATATTAAAGCTATATAATTTGGCACACTCCACACAGGACAGCAAAGCTCTTCCGAGTGGCTCGACCTTTGGCACATATTATAATAATTCATGCCACCCAGTTCTACTAAGTATGATTGGTATTTACACATCTTCTCTATGTTTTCAAATGACAATAGTGATGTATTATCAGTACTAGTTATGACAAGATGAGCATATTCTGATATGGGTGGTCCACATGGCCCCGAGGCATAGTTTATATGGATTGGTTTGTCGGGCCTCCTTTGCATTTCTTTCAGAGATACCCATTGTTTTCTTGTGTGGTCCTTGAGAAAAATAGCATTATCATCCTCAAAGGTAACATTAACTCCAAAACCCCAATGGACATGGTCGTTGGATATGTTGGTTTCTGGCATATCAAACCATGTTTTCTCGTAGCCAGTGTTGTTGTAGTTGAGATTCTTCTTCCTATTTCGTTCCTTTTTCTTCGCCCGCTTACGTCCCGATCTCAACTTGCCCTGTCGCGTCCTGTTATTATACGTTTGATTCATACGAATTTGGTCTTCTATCTCCTTAGGATTAACGGCAAGGCATCTCGATGGTCTAGTCTCGTCTATAAGGTTTTCCCACGCTATGAATCGATGCGCTAAGGTGGTTCCACGAGTTTCAAAACCCAGAATGGGGTCTGAAAACGATGGGAGTTCATGCCATATAAGAGGGATAACTGTGAGAATAGTGGATACCACGCTCACTGTGAACAGAACGAGGTACGAGTGGCGGACGATGAACCTGGCGTAAGCAGAAAACATCTTCGTGCGATGATATACCAAGCTTCATAATAGCACAACTACCGCACCATTTTTTTACGATGATGTAACTCATTTCAAACCTCCAAAGCTGTTGTATTTAAGAATTTAAAAGGGATTACATTTTTGCAAAACAAAATTGGGGAAAATGGAAGTAACGAAGAATCACACCGCGACCACACTATTCATCTAACACAAAGTGACAAATGTCATAGACTACCGACTAACATCAAATTAAGATGCATCAGCTGTGATGTGATAACTGGTGATAACAGTGATTTTTTATTTGTCATTTAATCATCACATGATTATAATTTTTACAAAAATATTTTTTGATATTGAAAAATAACATTTCAATAGTGAATTTTCAATTTAAAAAATCATTTTAATTATATTTTTAGTCGATATTTAGTTTATGAAAGGAATGCATTGGCTAATTTATTTATTTTTACTGGTAATGTGAAATTTGAATAAAAAATAATAATATATGATAATGATAAACTCAATTCATTTTTAATTCTAATCGTTTAAACATACTTGGCATCTTAAGACCTCATAAAATTAATTCATTAAAAATTTATTACGTCGAAATAAATAAAATACTCGTTAGTCACAAGGGGTTGTGTCACAAAGTTTTAGTGCTAGCAACATTTCTATTGTCTCTGACATCTTGTGATCACAAGACCTCTCCGTTTTGAGTTTTCTTGTCAAGGCAAAAATTGGGCGAAAAAAGGCCGTCCCTTTCGGGATAAGCGGGTAAAACAGCTCCAATTTTCTCAACAAAAATCTCAAGATGAGATACTTCCTGACGTACCTGTTCGTGCTGCTGGTGAGCCTCGCCATACCGATATTTTCGCTGTACTACCTGCTGAACGGGAAGGGAGAGCAGATAAGTTTCGGATGGTTCCTCGAGAACACGTCCCCCTATATGTGGGGGACGTTAGGAATCGCTTTCTCCGTGGCCCTGTCCGTGGTTGGCGCCGCTATGGGAATCCACACGACCGGAGTGAGCATAGTCGGAGGTGGTGTCAAAGCGCCCAGAATCAAGACCAAGAACTTGATCTCCGTCATCTTCTGCGAGGCTGTTGCCATCTACGGCCTGATCACTGCCATCGTATTGTCCGGTATGCTGGAAAGATACACAGAACCATTGACTGATATCGTCATCAAGCAGCAGAACTGGATGGCCGGATACGTGATGTTTGGAGCTGGTTTAGCCGTGGGCTTGGTCAACTTGTTCTGCGGTATTGCTGTCGGCATCGTGGGATCAGGAGCAGCTTTAGCTGATGCTGCCAATGCTGCCCTATTCGTCAAAATCCTGATTGTAGAGATCTTTGGATCGGCCATTGGTTTGTTCGGGCTTATTGTTGGCATTTATATGACATCAAAAGTCAAAATGGGCAACCAGTAATTTAAGAAGAACAGATAATTTAAGTGTAAGTATTGTTGTGCTTCTCGCTTTAATAGTTTAATGTTAGCGCATGTGTAAGTGATGTTAAGATGCTGCTGAAACTTTTGTCATTTTAGAATGTCACATGCTCTGTTGTGAAATTGGTCAGCCATTGTGTTCTTTGAATGCAAATATATGAAACATTACTAAAATTTGTTTTATTCCAAAACTAATTTGATGCAATTGATTGCCCCATTAACATAAATTCTAGTTAAATCCAACAAATTGGTGGTTATTATTGCCCTATATGACTCACTATTGTTACAGTTATTGATTTATTACATTCTGTCTGAAAATTTAAATTGCTTTTAGGATTTACATGTTCATTAATAACCATTAATTTTTATTCATTAACTGTTGTTATAGCCCTTTTTTCACATAATTCCAGTGCATAGCAACAAACTTTAAAACATGAAAATTCTGGCCTTCAGACACCTACTATAATGGTTTCTAAATTTAAAAAAAAGGTCTTTATATAACAGGTCAATAATAATGATTATACAGATTGTTAATGTAAATATATTTTTTTTAAAAGATCTTTAGTCAAACTTTACTTTAATAAAAGTTGATAATTGATAACCTTATTGTTTTTCTTGCCGACCATTTAAATTTGAAAATATATTTTGGCATCATATTCTAGCAAACATATCTAAATACGTAATAGGTAATCTGAAAATAAATTAACAAAAAAAAAATTAATATTCTAAATACAAAAACTGGTTAGATTTTTCATCGTCCTGTACACGGTCAAAATTGATACATGAGACTTCAAAGAGTAAATAAAATTAAGAGATTATTTGGTATTGTATAACTTGTGGTAGTAGCTCTGTTCTATTGCAATACATGTAACTCTTCAGTGTATGAACAAAATCTAAATGAGTCGAATCCATAATCCAAATGTTTTTTTTTCAATTAAATTTAATAATTGTAACATTCATCATGTAACATCAAAAATGTCAATCTAGCTATAGTTTTTATTTGTAAATGATAATATTGTGTTTTCCTGTTTACAGTATGAAAATGCATTGGATCGTCCCAGCCTTGACTATGAAGCTGCATTAACGAAATCATGGTATCCAGTGCTCAAAGAACTTCTATTTATCACAGGAATAATGCTTAACAAATATTACTGCAGTGTTGATGATGTGTATATTTCCTAACTGTTAACGTGTTTACATTGTTATGTAAAAAAAATCTTGTATTATGATATATCTGGTCTTAGCACTACATACAATATTCTTCATGAAGTAAAATTATATTTTTCTACATACTGAGATTGGTGAGAAATGTTTGCTTGATGTTTTGACTACTAATTATTCAAATTTTATGCTATCAGTTGGACTGATAACTATATACTTTATTTTTTAATTATTTGTGATGCATTTGTGCTAAGGTTACAGATATTACAAAACAGGTTTGAATCAAATTGGAGTGTTTTTTTGACATCTTTATAACCAATAGAGATTGTGTTGTATAACCATATAACAGTATCCTTATATTCATATTGACTGGATACAGAATTGTAATGAATGTTTTAACACCATAGTGATGTGATCACTAAACAGAGGTTGCAAGTTATGTCATCTCTGTGAAACAATATTGTATCGAGTCATTTTCTTTAAGGGCTTAAACATTCCATAAACCTTAATTACAAGTTTTATTTAACCTTTTATTGGTTTCAAGTCAATATCCTGTTTTTTGCAGAAATGTGTGTACATGTTACATTTGGTGTCAGTAGTATTTTTCCAGTAGATACAGGTTATAAGGCCAATATTGCTTAAAGCTTCGTTAATTTTAAATTTCTATAAGATTTGCATATACTTCAATTATACCTCAACATCTGTATCTATTCGGAAAATGTCCTCTTAATACCCGGTTTAGATAAATTTATAGCCATTGTAATTGTTAAACAAAATCAGTCCACTTGTAAATATTAGTTGCTTCCCTGTACTAATTTATTGTAAATTCATATCCTTATAAAACTTTACTATAGGTGTTAATGTGAATACCATAGATTGTTTGAATATCAATCGATGTATTTTGAATCGATAATCGATAATGACGATTAGGCACGATGTGCAAATATATTTGGAACAAAACTATTGAAAGTATTATATCAGTCTTAAGTACCGTTTACTGATGTAATTCTAAGTTAATTATTTGTGCAAATGTAGATATTATGTATGTTGATGAATAAATAGATAAAAGTTAGATTGTATTTTATTTATACTTCCTCCCGCTTTTGTTAACTGTTTTGGCTGATCCCTTTAACTTATACGAAATAAAACACAAACTGCAATAAAATATTTTATTTTATTGTAAAACAAGTCCACAAGTTTTGTATTATAATACATGTCGATTGTAAAAATAGATAAATGAATATACAATCAAATGTATCACAAATTGGAATGTACGTAAACTGAGCCAAAATTGTACATATTACATATATTCAAAAGCAATTACTTATTTTTAATTTAAATTATGATTGCCTACCCTAAAGCAGCTATCTGAGCAGAGGTTGTGGAAAAGTTTTGATGTAACTTTTTTTTAAATTATACATATATACGAGTATTTTAGAATGCACAGAAGATATTAATTTACTAGTAATCCTAAAGATGTAAGAACATGTCGAGTTCTACGCTACGAGCTTGTGGTATTCTTGCTTTGGTTGCACCTAACGTTTGAGTCAAAAATAAATTACGGAGCTTAGATATTATTTTACACAGATCTATTAAAATAATTATGGCAATCCGTCTCTAAATAATACGTAAATAAAGCTTCTCCTCAATATTCCACTAGATTTATACTAACTGTACTCGCTATAAGTGTAAAAATCTATTTATTTACAAAATAGGTGGACTCTTCTTATTAAAACGCTCAATACACACGCAGCACACTATTTACACAAAAATGCAAAAATTGGGGAAAATGCCAACATAATACAATTACATTATTTATTTGTAGTAAGTAGCTAAATTAATTTCCTTACTTTGGAGCTGAAAAGAATGTGACTCACAGACTTTGATTCATTAATCTTATTCGAAATAATCTTAGTGCAAACGATATTTCTCGTTATTATAAGTAGATTATAATTTTTTCAAGGCTTTAATCCTTGACTAATCTTCACAAACCAAGACTAATCTTGACCGCGCTCAATTTTGAAAATTATACCGCCTAACGACTTCAAGACGCAAGCCTACGTTATAAACAAAAAATATTACATATTCTTTATTGCGTCATATAAAAATAAGATTACAATTAATCATTTTCTAAGCTTTTGTAGAGTAACTTATAAAAAGGTGTCTATTTACATGACTGACTTTGGAAATTAATAAAAACTGAGAATAAAAATTAAATCTCAGTTATACTTACAAATCTTATTCAATGCACCCAAATTTATCCGTTAGAATTTTAATTATTTAATATACAGAGTATTCAGCAAAAATTGGGTATTGAAATTCTTACAAAATTAAAAAGTATGCGTTTTTTTTAAATTTAATGTCTTACTCGTTACAACTCCATCCAACCATAGTGTCAACAATAATAATTTAATAAATTTTCCAATATTTCTGGATACTCTGTATTTAATCATTAGATCTAATTGGTGTACTAAAATGATAATTGTTCAGCATGAGATCTTTTTCATTGTTTTAATATAAACAGCGATATATAGTTAACTAAGTATAGTAGATTCTCTAAACATTAAAATATGATTTTAGTGTTTTTAAATATATCAACTAATTAACTGTTTGCATATTATGCAATTTAGTGATCCCTAGTAACATCTTAGGTTTTCGCCGCACGAATTTATCAATTTAATAATTTTCACCATTCTATCTATAACTTTCTAATGTCTGAAGAACAATGCACAGATTTACAAATATCTTCTAGATTATGTAGACAGAATGTAAAACTTGATAACATCTAATTACCAATCCCTTAACACGAATACGATTTCGTTTTACTTTTGTAGTGAAATAATGTTCATTTATACATTTAAAAAATTTAAATACAAAGTCGCATTACTTACACTAATTGCGAAATATTGAGTATTCGAAAAACTACATCTGTATCCACTATGAGTTTATTTCCTACTTTAAAGCATGAACAAATAAATACAATTTACATTATGGCAGTGGGCACTGATCGCTGACAGTCTTGACAAAAATTAATACTATTAAAAAAACTCTACACTATTAAGAATTAAATTATTCAACTAATTGAGATTCATTGGAAATCTTGTACTATGTGTGTCACTACACTCTCGTTTCGGCATCGTCTTCAATAGTAGATTTCCTGTGAAAATAAAATATAAAAAAATATTCGATTACATTTATCAAGTTCAAGAGTGAGCATTCATCAATTGTTATCATTTACACAAGTAGATCGGTACTGGTATTATCAACATTATCTTATCTAGCATGCATCTATTGTCATACAACTGTACCATATTTTAAGATTGAAAAGTTGGGATTACTATTAAAGTAATCATAATTAAATCTTTTTTTATTAAAATAATATGCTACTACAGATATTTCGTCAAAACGATCAATGAGTAAATCATGAAGCCTATCTTTTTATACTGGCACAGCACGTGACCTCACTAGTGCCTGATATGTGCTGTGCAGTCTATAAGTTTTGCTAATTTGTTGGAAGCAATTATAAAAAATAGTTCTTATAAGGCCACGTGCCGACCTATCCTTTACAGAATTTATACAGGCTGAACCCAGACACTTGTCGGTTGTCCATTAAATTAAAAAGAGGTTATAGACGTTGAATAATTAATTTTGTAATGATAAAAAATTTAAAAACAAACCATAGAACAGGTAATCATCATCATCATCAGCCCATATACGTCCCACTGCTGGGCACGGGCCTCCTCTACCATTGAGAGGGTTTAGGCCTTAGTCCACCACGCTGGCCTAGTGCGGGTTGGCGGACTACACACCTAAGAAATTCCTAAGACTTTTTTTTTTTTTAGGTGTGCAGGTTTCATCACGATGTTTTCCTTCACTGTTAAAGTACGTGATTATTCATTGTGAATACACACATAACTTGGAAAAGTCAGAGGTGTGTGCCTGGGGTTTGAACCCGCGACCGTCGAGATTCTCGACCGCGTGCCCAAACCTCGAGGCCATCACGACTTAAACAGGTAATATCAACAAATAAAATTCTAGAAATGTTTAATTCTATGATTATAAATAGCATGACGTATGGCTTAAAACAATAGTTCAGCTAATTTATGATCTACTTTAATGTAAAAATTAAAATAAAGTGAAGTTATGTTTCCATTGACAGTATAAGTTGTTTACTGCTGGAACCTAGACATTCTTTAAGCAAGTTTCAATTAAAATTCTAAACCGATGCAAGCATTAAATATTATTTGTTAAATTAGAGCTTATTTTATAGAAGTGTGTACTTATTGAGTTCATAAACATACCTATTCATATACAGGGTGTATTCAGACCGTGATCGGAAACTAAGGCAGGTAATAGCTACGGTGATTACAAGTCCCTTGGCGTTAAAAAAATCCCGACAAAAAATAAAAACTTTGACGTTTTCCTAACAATAATAGATATTAAATGGATGTGGTTATAAGGAAAACATATTTTTTTATACTTTTTGTCAGGATTTTTTTTATGTCACGGTGTTTGTAATCACCGCAGCTATTATCTGCCTTAGTTTCCGATCATGGTCTGAATACATACGTACTGTATATCATATATTCCAATATTTTATACTGAAAATTAAGGAGATTAATAAAATTAGCTCTAATTTAAGATATTTTTTTTTAAAGAACATTGATAGGTTACCTCATCCCTAATATGGTTGAAGATGATTGCGCACGGCAACACCACCGGTTAGCAAAGCAAAAGATGATTACAATGAGTGTTTCTCATACAACCGCCACCATCTATTGACAATTCACCATTATAGTATAGTATAGTCGTCGTTTAGCAAAACGCCTTCGAAGTTACGTTTAGCATTCATATTATAAATTTAATTATTAATTAATTTTATGAAAGGCGTTTCAATAATACTTTATACCAGTTTAAACCTATTGTTTTTTCTATCTTAATCGTTTCATCATATCTTATGGGTAGGTATTTTTACTTAGGATTGGCACTTATTTCTTTTCAGCTATGAGTACTGGGAGATGTTCATTGGCGACCATGCATCAGTATTGTTCATGCATTAATTATTTTTAATAAGAATATGAAAATTCTGAATAGTAGCAAACTTACTCGCTCGTCTCGCCCATACTAGCTAGCGGCGCTCCCATTTGTTGTTGGGATTCACCTGGAATTTTGAATGTGTTACCAGCCTTAAAAATAAATCTCATAATTATCGAAAACGTACATTTGTAATTTGATAATAGCAAATTCAATTTAAAGTCTGTGCTACTTTTTGTGATCAGTTTTTATAACTGAATTCTGTGTGTAGTTTGAATTAAGACCCAACTCATAACAATCGGAGAGGAGATTCGTGCCCAGCGATCGGACGTTTGACGGTGATAAAGATATATAAAAGTGTAGATGTAAAGTGTTAAAATCATTTAAGCATTCATTACCTGGGCGTGCCATCTCACTACGGACTTGCGGTGACTGGCTGATGCCGCGCAAGTTAGCGTGGTCTTCTTCAGCTACAAGCAATGCAAAACAAAATCTTACAAGCGATTCACTCTCAAAGCCCTATCGCATTAAAATCAAACAAAAATAAATGGAAAAGAAAACAAAGCGCACACTGTCATTAACTTTCTATATATTTTGGATAAATATGCTTTGGTAAATGTTGCCTGTTATAAAATTTATTTTTTATAAAACTTGGCAACTTTGATTTAAAGAATATGTGATATCTTATTTTTCTTTGGATTGAAATTACAAAATTTGATTCAAAAATATTTTAACAAAATATTTAGGAAATGGACACACAAAACGGGAAAGGAGACAGGGGCTTTAGTGGTCAGAAAACACACTCAACACTACACAATCAGATTCTAACACATACCTGTGTAGGGGAACAGGTATTTGTCGTGGGGATGGTGCTTGTCCGATCCCTCCGACATCCTGTCATTGTAGTCACCGCCGTAATGGCTCTCCATCTTCCTTTGGTAGTCGTTCTTCAACATGGTCGCAATGCCGGAATCCCTGAAATCCCTAGGGGGATATCCGTCGTGCTCCCGTGTCGATACTCCCGAGTCTCGAAAGTCTCGCGACCCGTACATATTAGTCTCTGAGTTGAGGTATTTCGTGGGACTGAACCCGTAATCAGACGTCCTCGATGGTAGGTACGTCTTGGAACCGTAGGGGTTTCCAGGCAGTCTGTACATGGTGGGTGAAATGGGGTAGTTTGGGTCGTATTGCATTTGTTTCTCGGAGTCTGTTGGCATCACTCCGTACATTAGTTCGTTTTCCATTACGCCGTATCTGTAAAAGAGATTTCTTTTAAGTCAGCTGGGAAATAAATCGAAGGTTCGACAACACTAGAAAAATTTTGATGATTTTATCATTTTTTGGAAACTTCTATAAGGCACCAACTAAGATATATAACTAAGATATAGGATTTTCGTATCCGCCCGGATGGCGACCACCGTGCACAGGGCGTAAAACCCGCCATAGTGACACATGCAAATGTGTCGCGTTCCGGGATCAGTCAGTGTACATCCGGTTTTTCGGGGGACTTCAGTCGTGGTAGGGGGATGACCGTGTGGGTATTTTTTCCTCGACTGGTTGGAGGTGTATTGACCCATCGGCCAGGGAGACCTGTAGAAACGGTTGTTCCGCTGGCCGCCCGCGGTATAGTACAGGGGCCCAATCGTTGCTAACCACCTCGAGAGGCTGCCCCACCATGCCGCGCATAATCTTTGGGTAGGTCGTCGTGCCGGTTGGTGACCGGATGTGGGGTCCCGGCGGCCTATTCCGGGAGGGTACGGGGGCCCTTCCGTCCGATGGATCAGTCTGCCTCCATTCAGCACTATTGTGGCTAAGTTCCCATCGCGGTCTTCTTACTACCACGACATAAGTCCCCCTAGCTTCTTCACACATTCCTTACTACTCCCATGACAGTGCAATATAATAAAGCAGGTTGTACAGCGGTGCACAACCCCACCACCGCGTTCACGATGGAGTTCGCCAACATCCGCGGGCTCCATTCGAACATTAATGCCGTCCACCACCATCTAGAGACGGCCCGGCCTGCTTTGCTCTTCCTGACGGAGACGCAGATTCGTTGTCCGGCCGATCTATCGTACTTGCAGTACCCCGGCTATTCGCTTGAAGAAAACTTCAAGCCTAAGGCCGGGGTGTGTTTGTATACTCGGTCGGACGTCTGCTGTCGCCGTCTGCGCTGCATGGAGGATCCTTCCTTCTCCACTCTGTGGGTACACGTTGACCTCGGCTGTCAAAGCCGTGTCTACGTGTGCCTCTACAGATCTCATAACGGGGATGAGGAGACAACCCGGTTATTTAACTACCTTGGCCAGGCGACAGACGCCGCGCAGGAGCAGTTCCCCACAGCGGAATTGGTAGTTTTGGGGGACTTCAACGCGCATCATGAGTTGTGGTTGGGTTCCTCCAAGACTGACCACGCTGGAAGAGCTGCCCACGCGTTCGCTCTTACTCATGATTTGGCGCAACTGGTGAACCAGCCTACCAGGATCCCAGATGTGTCGAGTCATGTGCCTTCTCTGCTGGACCTTCTGTTGACGAGTCACCCAGCCGGGTATCAGGTGACGGTTAGTGCCCCTCTGGGATCCTCCGACCATTGCCTGGTTGGGACGTCAGTTCCGCGCGCTGCACCTCCACTACCCGTGAAGGTTAAGCGCAAAGTCTGGCACTACTCGTCAGCAGATTGGGATGGTATGCGAGAATACTTCGCATCCATCCCTTGGCGGCAGCGCTGCTTTGAGGGCTTGGATCCTTCAGCGAGTGCCGACGCCATTGACGACGAGATCAGATTAGGAATGGAATACTATATTCCATCCTCTGAGATCGCCGGCAAAGGACGCGGACGCTCCTGGTTCAATCGCGAGTGCGCCGACGCTGTTGGTAATAAACAGGCGGCGTACCGCGCTTGGATCAGGGGTCGCGCAATGAAGGATCCCAATTTAAGTTTACTCAAGGCAGCTTATAACCGTGCCGTCAAGGCCTGCAAGAAGGCTTATGTGAGAGCGGATGCTCAGTGCGTCTCCAAGATTGGACGTGCCTTGGCAGACCATCCGACGAGCAGCCGTGCTTATTGGAGTCTTGCTAAGGCTGTCCAATCCAATTTCTGTCGTCCTTCGCTGCCCCCGCTGAGATATCCGGATGGATCACTGGCCCATGGGCCGGAGGAGAAAGCCAGTCTACTGGCGCGCCTCTTTGCGGCCAATTCTCGGCTCGATGACTGCGGTTCTCAGCCACCTACGCTGCCCAGCTGTGGCCACACAATGTCTGATATCCGTATCAGGCATTGTGATGTGAGGCGTGAACTGCAGTCGCTCGACGTCCGAAAAGCCAGTGGTCCTGATGGTATCCCGGCGGTTGTTCTTAAAAAATGCGCAGCCGAGTTGTCTCCTGCACTAACACGCTTGTACCACGCGTCTTATCTTTCAGGTGTGGTGCCTCAATCTTGGAGAGAGGCTAATGTGCAACCGATCCCTAAGAAAGGTGATCGGTCAGACCCTGTTAATTATCGCCCAATCGCCATAACCTCAGTGATCTGCAAGGTGATGGAGCGGATCATTAACATCCAATTGGTCCGCTACCTGGAGGATCACTCGTTGATCAGTGATAGGCAATACGGCTTCCGCCGTAACCGGTCAACGGGTGATCTTCTAGCGTTTGCCTTGCATCATTGGGGGGAGGCGATTGATCGGCATGGCGAGGCTCTTGCCGTGAGTCTCGACATAGCCAAGGCATTTGATAGGGTCTGGCACCGTGGCCTTCTCTCCAAGCTTCCGGCATACGGTCTTCCCGGCAACTTGTGTTTGTGGATCTCGAGCTTTCTGCATGGGCGTAGAATGCGTGTCCTCGTCGACGGGCACGCTTCACAGCTCATGTCAGTTAGTGCCGGGGTTCCACAAGGCTCTGTGCTATCGCCCACCCTGTTTCTTCTGCATATCAATGATATGTTGCCGCTTGGCAACATTCATTGCTATGCAGATGACAGCACGGTCCATGGGCGGTACTGCAGTAAGCCACCAGGTTGCCGGGCGGATACTGAGAGTAGACGCGAGGAGCTTGTCATTGAGCTCAATCGGACCCTGGAGCTCATTTCTACATGGGGTACCCGGAATCTGGTTGAGTTCAATGCCAAGAAAACCCAGGTCTGTGCGTTTTCGTGCAAAAAATCCCCGTTTCCCCCTCTCCCCAATTTTCAGGGCATTCCACTCGCAATGCGGAACGGCCTTAATATCCTAGGCGTGGATATCCGCTGCGATCTTAATCCAAGGACCCACATCGAGGGCATTATATCCGCCACTTCACGCAGGGTCGGAATCCTGAACAGGGTGCGCCGGTTTTTCACGCCCGGTCAACTTTTCCGCTTATACAAAGCGCAGGTTCGGCCGGGCATGGAATACTGCTCGCACCTCTGGGACGGTTCCGCCAAATACCTTCTCGATGCCTTGGATGGATTGCAGCGGCGTGCCATCCGCATTGTGAATGATGCAGACGTTTCAGCCAACCTGGAGCCGCTACAGTTGCGCAGGGACATTGCCGCACTTAGCGTGTTCTACCGTCTGTATCATGGTGAATGCTCTGAAGAATTGTTTAAGCTTGTCCCACCCTCTCCTTTCCTTACCAGAACCACGCGTGCTGGCATGCGAAGCCACAGCTTTGTGGTTACAACATCCGCGGCTCGAACCAAAAAGTTCGCCAACTCTTACCTTTGCCGCACCATCAAGCTGTGGAATAGTTTGCCAGCTCACGTGTTCCCTCCTTCCTATGATCCTGGATCCTTTAAGCGAAGCGTGAAGAAGCATTTGTGCAGGCCGGCATGATTGTGTCGACCAGCGGGTGACCATATCGTTTCTCGCTGGTCGGTAGTAATTTTTTGGACTCCACTGTGCTTACCATCAGGTACAGTGGAGTCACTTTGCCGTGCCAGAATAAAAAAAAATAAAATAAAAAATAAAATAAAAAAAAAATAAAAAATAGAATTGCGAAAAGAAATAACATTCAATGTTGAATGTTAAGTACTGCGTTTTACATATCTAGAGCTCTTTACAGTACTAAATAATACCTGTTATCAAGCGGCAGCCTGGAGGCGTCGACACTGGCGACGTAGGTGTCGTGCACGTTCTCGAGTATGGACGGCTTGAGTCTGTGGCGGCTGAGCTGGAACACGTCGGAGGTGAGGTCCGGGTTGGGCAGCGGGTTGGGGGACGGCGTCGCCGCGCCCGCGTGCAGCGCCTCGCTGTCCGACCCCGTCTCTTGGGACCAGCGCCCGGTCTCTGGACGGCTCGATTCTACGCGACAAGTGAACAAAAAACAAAAATAAATATTTTTTTAATTATGAAAGAAAGTAACGGAAAATTTTTGTACGCAATATACACATCACATCTGACATCTAACATTTCGTTGAGTAATTATAAATCGTTTCCTTCATCCATTTTAACTTAAGTATACCGTTGAATACAAATAATGAGTGTTTTGTTTTACGCATCACAGTGAAGGTTGTATGCAAAAGTATAAAATATAATTACCAAAAATTAAGTAGAATGCGTTATTATATAAAGTATGGTTGGCAACCCTAATTACGACAGTTTGTATGAATGAAATTCGGATGTCAATTGCACCACAGATGCTGTTGTTTTTCAACTTTGGTATTGCTGTTTTCATTTCAACATATTCCACAGTTTCATACAACCTGTAGAAAGCATACCTTCACGTATATGCGATGGCCACCGCGGCGTCATTGCCAGTGGAGCTCCTTCCGTGATGTTGGGCAAGTAGTTCCCGCCGTTGCCGCTTGTGCCTCTTTCTCCTGAGATATTACCACAGATGTCTATAAAAGTAAATAATATGCTAAAAACTAGTTGGCGTGTCGCTTGTTTTGGTCATACTGATTGGTGAAGACGTGAGACGGGAGATGAACGAGACAAGACGACAGTTGAAAATCGAGTGATAACACACTAAGATACGAGTCTTTTGTCGTCGGTATCAGCAACTACGAAAGACTTTTCGGTCTCACAAACACCCAGACCCGAAACAAATATTCGCGGATCACACAAACATTTGTCAGTGCGGGGATCGATACCGCGGCCCTCGTTTCGCAAGCTGGTGTTTAGCCAACTGTTCCACGGGGCTGTAAAATCGCAGGTGTGATGTGCAGTTCCGCGCGCCGAGTTGGCAGGCCAGAGACCCCGATATCCTTTTCGGCCTCCCCGAGGTACCGAAAGAGGAGCTTAAGGCGCTTTCCTCTCTTAAAAAAAATGGTGGCATTCCGGGAATGCCCTCAGAAGTGAAAACTTCGACATTAACGTTGTGTATTTTGTAATATTTTGGAATGGTTAGAGAATAATTTCGCACGAATTGCTTTATTTATCAGGATAAAAGTACTATCATTTACGTGGTAAAATACAATAGTTATTGCGCTATCGTACACAAACATGACAATTTATATTACATAATACGTCTTACGCATTTTCGATCAGGGTCACGTGATCTGACGCGAGTTCAAAATTTTTGACCCATCCCAAAAAATGCACAGCGCCGCTAAAGAAGTTTTCTCTTAAAAGTGATGTGGTGTGTCGTTGTGAGCGTGTGGTACTGACGCTGTGCGGCGGGCGCGGGGTCGGAGCGCCTGGTGGAGGTCTCGTCGTCGTCGGAGGAGTGGCTCGACGCCAGCTCCAGCGAGCGCGCCGACGCACAGCTGTCGCTGTCCGAGCCCTCGCCCCCCGCACCGCCGCCGCCCGCGCCACCTCCGCCGCCAGACGGACGCGCTTCCGTACGAGCCTTGCGACGGCGACCACCCTCACCTATACATAAATAGTTTGCTTACTATATCATCATTACGCTTCACTATGTACTATACTATATCAAACCATGTAGGTACTGCTGGGCACGAGCTTCCTATACAACTCAGAGGTATTAGGCTAACCGCTAAGGCCATCACGCTGGCCTAGTGCGGGTTGGCGGAAACTGATTGAAAACCTTTTATACTTTATATTTTTTTAAGAATTTCGTTTTAACAATTTAATGCTTGTTAAACTCTTAGTTTTTACATAAATGAAGTTTACTCAACAGTTGTTCCGTTATTTTAATCAGAAGAGTCAATTATTTCTATAGAGCGTTTTGTTACTTACCCGAATTCACTATTTAAAATCACATACAAAACATCATATACGATAAACGTAACACTGACCTTTTTTATTGTAATTCCATCACAGATTAATAGTAATAAACATCGAACAAGTAAAGACTAACATATTCAAATAATAGAAGGAAACTTAACATCGAACTATTTCCTCTTACTTACCATCTTTCCTGGTATGGAAAGAGGAGTCAAATCCTCTCAGATAGGCTGGCATGTCGCTGGCGCTAGTGTTGTAGTTCGAAGTCGAAGTGCTTGTGTGACGCAGTTGTCCGTCGCTGCGGCTACGGGCACAATAATATTATGAGCATACCACAAATAAACTTCGTTAAAGTGTCATAAACGGCCGGTGGAGCAGACAAGTGTTGGAGTGAAGACCGCGCTTAGGCAAACGTACTGTAGGACGACGACGCAGCACGATGGACCAACGACTTGAGTTAGGTGGGGGGAAACGGATGGATGAGGGCTGCTCAACACCGGGATGGTTGGCGCTTTCTTGGGGAGGCCTACGTTCAGCAATGGACGGTGATAGGCTGGGTATATAAAGTATCATAAAATATTCGTATATAAATTGATTACGCCCAATTTCTTATTAGGTAAGTGTGTTGTGGGTCTAGCTTTGGTACTCCCCACTTCATATACATACCAACCACTGGTTCAAGTCGATTCAATTAAATAAGTTTTTGGTTCACATTTCAAACTTATTTAGCACCTTAATTACCTGTAAGGGCTGGAACTAGTTTTCGTAGTGGACCTAGATGTGGTAGAAGATGCAGATATTCCGATGTTGCGCAACTGCCGCCCGGGCTCTGTGCTGCTGTGATAGGCGAGTGACGACCTGAAATATGACAAATATTTAGGTTAAAATGAAAAAAAGATATTTATTACAAAAGCAAAAAGTTTACGAATGTTGTTAATATTCTCTTACCTGTTAATCTGCGACAAGTTAGCACTGCTGCTGATGATGACCGACGTGTCGGCCAGAGGCACTTTCTTCCCTAAACATCTCAGCACAGTCCTATTGGAGAAGTAGATTTTTGAGGTTCGGTAAAGATTGACATTACAGTTTCAAAAAGTAGTTCAAGATTTGCATAAGGCGAACAAAAATGTTTCTAGAACGTACTTGCACTATCGATAAAAAAGTAAAAATATGTTGCATATATATTGAAAGTTGGGCAACGATTTAACCACAATATTGTATTTATTAAATTTCACATTCGACTTTTTGATCACTATATCGAAATTTAGTAAATTATTCATGATATTTCGTAACTGCTTTGAGAAACTGGGATGTCTTATGTATCATGAGATTGTTATAATTAGAAAAAAAATTGGTTACTTTGATGGCTAAGTTGTAATTTATTGCTTACCGCTTCAAGTTGTCTCTGACGCGAATGTTGAAAGCGATGTAGCCGAGTGATGCCGCGGTGGCGTGTAATGCTACAGCGGCTGATAGCACCGCACTGAGAACATTTCTCCGATCGCCTGCCTCGCTGCCGAGGAGTAAGGCGCTCGCCCACGCCACGCAGAAAAGGGGTTGGCACACTATGCTCACTGCTAGGAGCATCCTGCATGATAAAATAGGGTGTTCTAAGATTTTTTTAACCCAGCTCAAAGGAACAAATTATTATGACATTAAATTTTTTAAATTTACGCTGGGAAATAAGCAAACAGTATTTTTGATGATGTGAATTTGGCAGGGTGGGAACTTTAACTCATGAACACTAATGGGATCATAACAAGAAGGAAGAAATGGTATGAGAAAGTAGAGGAGAAAGGAAAGATTATTGAACAAAATGAATCATAATGCAGTAATAAAATTTCATAATTCCACGACCATTTATTATCGTATAGTGCTACGACCTTCATGCAAACAGTCTAATAATATGAATGAAGAAAAGACCAGTAGCTATGTCATAATCATCATCAAAAGCGTTTTTCACGTCTACTGCTGGACATAGGCCTTTCCTATGGCATGCCACTGGGCTTAGCTGGCTGTAGGTGTTCTTCTATAAAAAAAAAAAACAAAAGTAAAACGTATATTGACCTAGAGCTATACAATATTTACCTTAAATTCCCAAAGCCAGTGACGTGATCTCTAACGGTGAATGCAGCTCTGGTGGCTCCAGCGAGGAATATGAAGGCGGCGCTAGCGTACAGCCCGGCCGGGATCACCACCCACCAGACCACTGGCTCGTGACAACTCACCCAACAACTAGTAAAATAAAATATTCGGCATAAATTAGAAATAATCAATGTGATATGCTATATTAAATAATAGGCGTCCATCTTCTTGAGTTGCGTGTTATACAAGTATTGTGGAATCAAGAAGGAACTTCCGGTCTTTCCAGCGTTTTTGCCATTCTTGCTTTTGGAAACAGACTTATGGCGAGCTGCACTGTAGAAGTGTAATTAATTACCAATGTTGGAGATAAAATTGATATTTCCAGTAGTTTATTTAATACCCAAAGATGATACAACATAGTCCAAGATTTGTTCTCCCTAAGGGAGGTGTTTAGGAAAACTTATTGATCCACATCTTCCCAACTGTCTTTTCTGATTAGTATCGTAGCGGGGTAAAGATAACTTAGGTTTAAGACTGGTCTTTTTGTGTGTTCTACCGTCCATTTTACGTCATGTAATTTTCGACGCAGTACAAATAGTGTACAGTGCGCAGCGTGTAGTGTTGTGGTGATGTAATATAGGGATGTTATGGATATGATATTTCGGATCTGGATACGGATATGGATATAGGAATTAAATTATATCGGTTTCGGATACGGTTACGGATATTTAATTATTTCGGATTATCCGCTAGTTTCGGATAGTTTCGGTTACGGATATCAGATTGAAGTAATATATATAACTGTTTTCGACACTCTTGTAAGAAAAGTTTTTATCACAACGTTTACATTTTGCACAATCTACATTACCTTGATAAAAAAATGTCCAAATTAAAGTCGATATTGGTCGCTTTTTGTCTACTCATATAAAAATCAATATTGTACTTAACACAAGACTTTCTTAAACTATCCGAAACTTCTGAAACGGATACGGTTACGATTACGGATATATTTTTATTTCGGATATCCGATAGTTTCGGATACGGTTATGGAGCTCCATAACATCCCTGATGTAATAGCGTGTGAGTCGGTACGTACAAGAGCGCGTTGCCGTACTGGTGCTGGTGGTGCGCGGCGGCGAGCGCGAGCGCGACGGCGGGCGCGGCGTAGGCGGCGGCGAGGGGCGCGCACACGCCGCCGTGGTTGACGTCGCGCACCTCGCGCACGAGGCGGCGCACGTGCCACGCCTCGCACGCGCCCCACGCCACGCCGCACACCCACCAGTAGTGCAGGCACATCGCCACCACCTTGCACGCGACCTGCACACACACGGGCGCGCTTTACCGCAACCATACACATACATCCTAATCCCTATACATTCATCGCGTCATTGGACCAATAAAAATCATTTAAAAATTAGAAATTAAATATAATTAAAAAATACAAGTAGCGGTCTTATTGCACTAGGGATTTTTTTTACAGACAACTGGATGCATAACAAAAGAAAAAGAAACAGACCGTTCTGTAAGTCAGATTGATTAATAATATCGCACGTAAGTAT
Organism: Hemaris fuciformis; assembly: GCA_907164795.1. Lineage (NCBI taxonomy): Eukaryota > Metazoa > Arthropoda > Insecta > Lepidoptera > Sphingidae > Hemaris > Hemaris fuciformis. The sequence goes on along the minus strand of OU015432.1, from coordinate 19,280,274 downwards.
ATGAACTAAGCAGCAACTAAGTTCGGATAACATCATCCTTATTACCTCACACTAAATTCATGATACTATATAACTTATTTATATCAGCTGTATTGATATACTATGTTCGAACTAGTCATACAACAAGCCCAAAGTACCTCCGTCTAAACTTAACTATAAAAATACGCACCTCATTCTGAACCAAGGAAGTCCTTGCTTTCAAAGCGATCAAATAGAGCAGTTCAGCCATAAACACGCAGAAGATGAGGTGTTTGTGTATGGTGTTGGACACTGTGGACGCTCCGCCGCGCATCAGGCAGAGCGCGGCCCACGTCGTCAGCAGCAGCGGGAGGGAGATACTGAACGCGGTGTATGACGTCACCGACTCCAGGAGTGATGGCTCCGGAATGAACTGTGACGAGGGGTATTTAGTTTTTAAACTTATAAGTTAAGGATGTGTATGGGCATGTTATGAGGAGGGATGAATCATATGTAGGGAAAAAGGTGATGGATATGAAAGTTGATGGATGGGCGAGCAGAGGAAGGCCAAAGAAAAGATGGATGGAGTGCGTGACTGAAGATATGAAAGAAAAAGGGGTGAATGAAGACATGACGGCTGATAGGGATGTTTGGAAGGATAAAACATACTGCGCCGACCCCAAATGAAATTGGGAGCAGGGCAAGGCAATGATGAAGTTAAGGATGTGTACTAATGTTGCAACTAATTTTTAAGGATAGCGAATATTGAAGAAAATTGAGCGTTATAGAATTTACTAGATGTACAATTTTTAATCTAATCTCTCCGTGAAATCGCCCAAGGTTTTAACTGTAGAATAGAGTAGAAAATTTTCAATAACTTTACTTAGATCATAAAAATTATAGCGCTTACTTTTTTGTACTTAATAACGAAATATTTTTTGTGGTTTAAGTACGAAACGATACGAAACGGGATAAAAAATCTATTAGTTACTAACTAATTTATTATTATTTATATGTGTCACTTCGAAAATGTTGTCACCTATCATAGTGATGTCAGTTTATACTGTAGTAAATACCTTGTGGAATTTAATTTAAAATGCACTTACCTCGATATCAACTTCGTCGACCAACACAGCGAACGTGGAGAGATGGTTGCACGTGCAGTTAATGAGCAGTGGCTCGTTGGAGTACGGAGACCAGTCGTAGTCGATCTCAGTGTGGCAACCCACGCGCGACCACTCGCCCGGACTGTTGCCAACAATAAGCACATGCATAAATACAAATATATACATTTAACAAATACAGCCAACAAGCAAGGTCTTCTTGGGCCATTTAATATTGTAGCTATTATTGATAAGGCTTGGGTAAATATGCTACCTTCTAAAAACTAAATTTCTTGTCATAGGTAATTTGCTTTACATAATTAATGTAAAAAAAACATATAGGCCTAGCCTAATAGAGAGGTTCTTTTTTTGTAAAAAGATATGTATATCTATCGTAATATTCTTGCCAAATTTTGAACTGAATTTTGAATTTTTTCCAATATATCGAGCGTTATACATAAAGGCACCTGAATTCATCAACTTCTTTCAACCGTCTCAGATAAAAATGCAATTTTAGATTCGAGTAAAATATTTATCCAATAATTTTCTTACCCTCTCAAGGTAGACCAATGCACGCACTGCGGGTTCGTTCGCGTTCCAAAAGTTTCTTTATTTATATCCAACCACATCTGCAGTCTTATCGGCTTTTTCAATCGTATCCCTCCCAGGCTTTTGTACATTAGCTTTATCTTTCCCGTGTCTCTTGTTACATTCCCTGTCTCTTTCTTTTCATTTGGTTCCATCACCAATGCTAGAACTTTGGGTCCATCTTGTTCTAGCTTCTCAGCTGCGTATGACGAGTCATTTTCTTGGAATGTTTCACTTGTATAAACTGATTTCTCTTGTTTCTTGAAGGATGGTTGTATGAGAATGGGACCGTGATCGTTGGAAGCTTCATCGTCGTTGGAGTGAGGCCATTGTTTAGAAGGGCTGATGTTTATATGATTGGAGCTTTGGTGGTGGTTGCCTCTGTTTGCGTAAATAATGCCTATGGAGAGAAAAAATTGGATTACGTTGTCACAGATTTTATTATGTGACTAGTTTGTATGTTAATTAATAACATTGGGTTAATATAGCTTATTAGTAAAATTTTAAAGTTTCTTAGGCTCTTCTTTTTTTTAGGATTTATAAGAAATTTATTATCATCATTATAACTATGAAAATTAGCTTAAAGTCACTAAAAAAAATTATTCCGTACATACCATCCACATCTTCAGAGTTCATGTCGAATACTTCTTCTTCCTTGGACTCCTTCATCCATACGTACTCCGGTACGTACAAAGCGACCTGCAGTATGGGCGACCCGATGGTGATGTTGACTCCCCAACGTCGACTCACAGATTCGTCCATATACAGAGGCATCAGTTGCGATGTGTTCCGAGAGTATTGTAGGTACGCGAACACTGCGCGGGATTCGTAGTTTGTTTCGATGGTGTCTGCAACAAATGGATGTTGAAGACATATACATACAATCATGGATTTTGATTGGAGTGGCGTTCTTATGTGGTTAAGGGGAGTTTAGCTTATCATCATCATTATCATCATCATCATCAGCCCATATACGTCCCATTGCTGGGCACGGACCTCCTTTACCATTGAGAGGGACTGTAATAGATTCATGTATATTATTGAGATTTTACATACCTACAGAATTCTCATGTTTCTTCACAAGTGCGCTTAATAAATCTTTTTCAATTACAACGTTTTGCTATAACTGAGATTGTATATATAGATTCAAGTCTAAAAGCAATCATAACATATTAAACCAGCAATATTATTTTTTGATTATTTACCTTGCAAGTTGTTGCTGGTTATGCCGAGCAGGTCCAGAGGTAACAGTACCCTCGTGTACTTGTCGAATTTATTTTTATTCTTCACGTAATTATTATACTTCGGGAAAGACACAGTGGGGCTGGAAGGTTTCTTGTTTTTATTCACTTTCCCGTTCCCATAATAGAGCGGGGCCTGTATCGGCGAGTGTATGAATGCGGACGTGTCAGGTAGGATTACTTTCTCAGTAGTGTACGATTCGATGTTGTATCGATTCAGTTGTGTGGGCTCGAAACCGTATATCGACTCTGCTGTTACTATGTCCACGCCGATAACTGAAATTTAAAACATTTGTTTATACATCATCATCATCAGCCCATACATTTTTACATGCATTGTTCTTATTAGTTTTTAAATTTAGAAGCTTTCGATTTGATGACAAAAAATCTAGTACATTGTTGAAGTCAATTATATTAGTTTACCTTATTAATCATTTTGGTAGGAGGAAGATTTACAGGCATTACTATGCATTGAACAAAATGTTTAAGATGTTTTAAACGAGTGAAGAAGAAGAAGAAAAAAAATATTGCTTTCATGCTTACTCATATCGCTAGTAACGATTTCAAAGGGGCTGGTGTAGGTGTCGTGCTGGCTCTCCGCCAACACGGCAATGTATTTGTCGAACTGTTGGAGAAGCAACTCCACCCCACTACCGGTCAGCTCTCGTATCCGTTGCCACTCTTTCTCGTATTGTATGTTTAGTATCGTGTTCGCCGATCTTATTAGATTCTGTGGAAATTATATTTGGTGAGGAAATGTAGAAAATTGATGTTATCGATCCATTAGAGATTTGTTGTGTTGAATGCTGTTTCTGTAGGTATAAAAAAAACATATAATATTTTCACAGTGCAAAATATTGTGATCACTGCCGTTTTGGTTCAAGGTGTAATGACCGCTATTTTTTATTTTATAGTTTCCTTAGTTTTGGAAGAGTAAGTAGCATTTGAATTTTCGATTTTGTTTATTCGATGTAGTTAGTTAAACTTAGTGAAATTATAAGGAATTACTAGATATAACAAAAACATAATTTTCAACACATTAACAACACTTTGTCTCTTATAAAATTGTATATCAAAATAGATAACATTTAACTACTTCATGTTTTTTGATTAATTTACATATATATACAAGAGCAAGAAAAACGAACTGAAACAATTGGGAAAACGATATGTAAATAGTTATAACGCACCCTGACGTAGTCCTTGTCCTGGCTGTGCGTGAGGTTGAGTCCGGCTTGGCGCAACTCGTGGCGCAGCAGCTGCAGCAGCAGCGAGCGCGCCGCCACCACGTCCGCGCCGAACAGCCGCGCCGCCCCCGCCGCCCGCGCCGCCCCCGCCGGCCCCGCCGCCTGCGAGCACGCGCGCCACACGTCCGCGCACACGCGCACGCTCACGAACGTGTTCATCGACAGCTCGCCGCTCTCCAGCTTCTCCAACTTAAATGTTCACCAGGTGTAAAGGCATTGGGGGTTTTAGGCACACACCTTTGACTTTTCGATGTTATGTATATTCACAATGAATAATCTAGCATGGTAACGAAAAAGGAAAACCATACGTAGTGGAATAAAGTCTATCCCCTGTACCCAAAAATGGGGCATGGATGCCGTTATTAATATGATTGCTAAAAATTCATTACTCCTTTGAGGTGGTGTCGTCACAGCCGCGCGCTTAGACAGTAGATAGAATAAACTTCCGTTCGTCTTTACTTTCTTTTTAACAGCGCAGACTTATGTTAGTCTATATTCTATACAGGTTATAGGTATAAAGACCGTGATCGAAAACTAAGACAGGCAATAGCCACGGTGATTACAAAGATCGTGATATTAAAAAAATCCCAACAAAAAATTAAAATAAAAAACGGTGAAGGAAAACATCGTGATAAAACCTGCACATCCAAAAGTTCTTAGGAATTTCTTGGGTGTGTAGTCTGCCAACCCGCACTAGGCCAGCGTGGTGGACTAAGGCCTAAACCCCCTCAGTTGTAGAGGAGGCCCGTGCCCAGCAGTGGGACGTATTTGGGCTGATGACGATGACATGATGAATTCTTCCTAACAACTACAAGTTGTAAGGAAGACGTAAAAAAATATATTTTTGTCGGGATTTTTCTTTCGTCTTTATTCATCCGGTATACCCCATTATATGAAGTATTTAACCATGTAGTGAACTTATTTTACTTGTATAGTTTCATTACGACTAAAGTTCAATGCACTAAGTGATACAATAGTTAGCTTATTACCTGTTTCTTAAGTTGATAGAATGTGGCACTGGTGCAGTTGAACATGTCGGGCTCCTGCCACGGAACCACCTGGGTCTCATCGCACATCCTTGTCGCCTTGCCACTTGTACCTGTTATTCGGTACCATAATTCATAATAGGTATTGGTTCGTTTCGACAGAAAATATAAAAAAGGGTTAATGTAAGAACAAATTTTAGTCCTAACTTTAGGGTTAAATATTTATCCTATACCTAATAATCGTATTGGTGGACTAGATTTCTTAATTATGAAAAAAAAATATAGTAAATTTATGTCATCTAATAGACCAGTCAAAAAATTGAGAACAGAAAGCCTGTGCTCATCATATCAATCATCATATCAATCATCATCATAGGAACATTAAACACTGTACTATACCTGCAGGGCAATCCGTGATTGCTTGGACGCCGAATTTAGTCCGTGGCCACCACACTCCGTGCGAGAACGAACGAGGGCAGCCATCGTAGACAACTGAAAAAATAATAATAGACATTGTACAGCAAGTAAAAATTATGAATGATTCCGCGACAGTAAGGGAGTCCAATCCCCGTAGAGCAGGTCTTTTTTTATGGGAAAGGAGGCAAACGAGCTAGTGAGCCACCTGATGTTAAGTGGTCAACATCGCCCATGGACACTCACAATATCAGAGGAATAATCGGCGCGTTGCCGGCCTTTGAGGAAAATATAGGCTCTTTTCTTGAAGGTCCCTAAGTCATATCCATTCGGAAATACCGCCGAGGAAAGGGCTAAAAATCTTACCTACCATTAGATTAACTACAAGTACACACAATATACTCATTTGCCTAAACTACAGCACACTGTACAAGCTAAATACCTTCGCATCCAACGTTAGGAGCCACTTCAGCATAGAGGTTGGCGCAGGAGTCGCAAGCCCTGCCGATGACGCCGTCCCTGCAGTAGCACTGCCCAGTCGTACCGTCACACGAGCTGTTCAACGAACCCGCTGCGTAGCATTGACAAGGCAGGCAGTCCTCCGAGCCTACGGGCCTGTAGTGGTTTTCCTGTAGAAAGAAAAAGGTGTTAATACAATGTATGATAACTGAAATGAAAAATATTAATTATTGAGCGGAAATAATAGATCGCATTAGTATTTACCTTGCAGTGACACTCGCCGGTGCGTCGATGGCAGTGTGGGTGCAGGCCGCGTGTCGATGCGCATGCGCACGGGCCGCATGCACCTGCCCCCCACCAACCGCCCGGACACTCCCCTTCTACTGCCTCCACGCATCCGTTTTCTGTAGGTATAATAAATATACTTAGTTGTTTAAATAGTTGAATGTATTCTCTGAAGTGGTTGGCTGAGGTGCATTTCTGCAACCAAATATCGCCAGGTTATCAGTGTCACGTAAAAGAGAGCGAGCCTATTGCCGTTTTTCGGGCGCATTTCCAGACTCCATGCTGCTACTGAGAATTTTCTAATGAAAAAACCCAATAACACTTTGCCCGACCCGGGTCGAACCCGGGACCCCCAGATCGTAAGGCTATGTGCCTTTTGCCGTGAGATCTCACGATGGTTATAATTTGTTTATTTTTATTTTAACAATGGTAATATTTTCATAGTTCCCAGCTCTATGTAAGTTACTCTTCAGTAGTGATCATAAAATACGGCGCAAATATAAATAAAGTGTTTGTTTACCTGTGAGCATGTATCCGTCGTGGCAGCGGCAGGCGTACCCGTGCGGCGACGCGTCGTCTGTGCAGGTGGCGCGCGCGCCGCACGGCTGCAGCTCGCACGCGCGCACGCACTGCGGCCCCACGCGCCCGCGCGCGCACCCGCAGCTAGTGCTGTCCCACGACGACACGCACGAACTCTACGCACACACACAAACACACATATACATACTGTGGGTGTAAAGCAGTGGTCGGCAACCTTTTGGCAGGCAAGGGTCGCTATGTGGCAAAATAAACTAAAGGCGGGCCCGCACTTGTGATATTTACCCTAGATTCTACCCAATAGCTATGTATAATTGGTAATATCCCATAGAAAAAATGGAAATGCTAACTAATGCTAACATTCACGGGCCGCAAGTAAGACGTCCGCGGGCCGCGCGTTGCCGACCGCTGGTTTAAAGCACTGAAGAGAATAACTTCATTGCATAATGATAATCAAGTATTTAAAAATTTAGAAATGACTTATTGTATTATAAATATAAAATAGGAGGTGACGCATGACTTAATAAAAAAAAAACGTTTGTAACCAAAAGCTTTCGTATAAGTAAAACTATAATACAGAAGAGGATTAAGTTCAATTCCCTTACTACAAGTATTTTCCTATGACTTTTATGAATGATAGTTCATCAGTTTTTTTTTTTTTAAATAAATTGAAGATTTGTAATTCCAACATACATAAACGAAAATTAATACTTACATAGGGTGGACAAATGGAGAGCATACAATCAGCCCGCGACTGACATCCATCTCTCACGTTTTCTCGTACTGTTGGTCTGTTGAGCAATGACTGAGCCGTTCCCACGCGAACATCCTACAAATATTCTTGCATTAATTCCCCTATACAATCTGGTACTTAAAGAAGACCTTGTATTATTAATATTATAATAATTTGTTTATTTTATTTATTCACACTTGGTACAGTGATAGTAAAGGTGGACTTAATATCTAAGGCATTCTCTACCAGTCGAACCTAGGGTGATGCAGAATTGATAAACAGCAAGTGTGCAAATAAAATAATTTATAAGCTTACACAAATATATATTTTTGGAATTTACTTTCGATATGTTTAAACAGTACCTACACAGTACAGTATATTTAGTTAATTTTAACATATTTAAAAGGCAGTCAGTATTACAGAATCTAGTTCGATAAGTTTAAATTCCTTTTTACCTGTATGCATCCTTCGAAGTACCCCACTTCCGAAGCCAGCAATCCCGCCGTAGTATCGGGCCCTCCGATCAATATCTTCCCGATGTACTGTCCCTGTATTTTGTTGGTCAACATCGGCAGTAGCGCGGTCCGCAGCCCGTAGTCTATGCTCACTGATATGTCAGTGCCGAGCCACTTGATCTCAACTCTATGCCATTCACCATCCGAGAGCGTTGTCGTTGGCAGGAACATCGTTTCGCCATTGTATGAGTAGTGGAGAAGACCGGATTTTAACTGTGGAAGGATTGATATATTACCAATTTTGAAGGTTATTAAAATAGAATATTACTATCGTATCTAGATATAGTATTTTGTTGTTTTGTGATTATATTAAGTTAAGACTAAAAATATATTTTCTCAAAATATAAACACTGTATATCGAATCAAGTATTTCGCACTAAATGTAAATAATTTTAATTTGTTTCTTTTGCCTAAAGGTTTAAAAAAACGAAAAACCGAGTTATAGTAAAAGTAGAACTCACCGTGATGAGTATCGAGCTGTTCTGTCCGACTTGTATGGAGATGAGGAAGGCGTCGCTCTGTCGCGTGCGCAGCGACAGCGCGTTGAGCCACGGCAGCTGGATGGGGCGCAGCAGCGGGTTGAACGACAACATGCCGTCGCCGCTGAACCGCCACGGGGCCGCCGTCGCTGCCGGAGGAAATATCAACGTTATTGTAATGAAAGATTACGTCGCGGGTTCAAACCTCAGGCACACACCCCTGACTTTTCAATGTTATGTGTGTATTCACAATAAATCAATTTCTTTAACGGTGAAGGAAAACATCGTGAGGACACCTGCACACCTAAAAGTTCCTAGGAATTTCTTAGGTGTGTAGTCTGCCAACCCAAACTAGGACGGCATGGTGGACTACGGCCTAAACCCTCTCAGTTGTGGAGGAGGCCCGTGCCCAGCAGTGAGCCGTAAATGGGCTGATGATGATGATGGCGCATTCCTAAGGACTTTTTTCATCATTTCATTAAATACGATGATTTCCTTCACCGTTAAAGTAAGTGATAATTCACTATGAATACACACATAATTTCGAAAAGTCAGAGGTGTGTGCATGGGTTTTGAACCCGCGACCGCCGAGATTCTCGACTATGCCTAAACCTCGAGGCCATCACTACTTCAGGAATTGTTACACCCCTTTTTTTTCTCGAGGGAAAAGCTGTTTATGGCTCTACTTCCCGCCAACCCTGGGGGGAAGGGGGCAGGAAGCGTATGTCATAATTGTTGTCGTAATTGTCACACCCCTGACTATTCGCCAGTGTCCCTAAATCCCAGAGGACTTAGGAATTGGACTCACAGTCGGCGCAGTCCTTGCCGGTGTATCCCTCGGCGCAGTCGCACAGGTAGGTGTCCCACAGGTCGCGGCACTGCGCGCCGTTGTAGCACGGCGCCGAGCTGCAGTGCGAGCGCTTCTCCGCACATCCCGACAGCGTGCCGTTGTCCGCCACGAAACTGGCAACACCAACCACTTACGTCAATGTCAAAAACACCCTTTTTTAAGAGTCGAGAGGCGAAAGTAGTATGTATATCCGATCTTCCAACTCGGTGTGCAAAATATTTTTTGTTCGCATTATTTAGGTGCCTAACTAAACCGCTACATTATACAAGCTGTTAAAAGACCGTGATCGAATACTAAGACAAGTAATAGTTACGATGATTACAAACCGATTGACGTTAAAAAAATCCCATTTTAATTTTGAATTTTGATGTTTTCCTAATCACCACACACATTTAATACTTATGGTTGTTAGAAAAACGTCAATTCTTTTTTGTCGGGATTTTTATTAACGTCAATGGGATTGTAATCACCGTAACTATTGCCCGTCTAAGTTTTGGATCACGGTCTTTTAACATCCTGTATATACACTTGGTAATAATTTGAAAATTACTAAGATCAAAATACTATGTGCATTGCATTTGTGTTAAATAAACAGTATTTTGGGTTACTTGCTCTAGACTAAAAGTTTATTATTAAAGTAGTAATAAAGATAAATAATTATAATCAATCGATGAATCAATGACTATATACATACGTACCTATTTAGATCAACAAATTTTCGATCTACATATAAATCCGATATGCATCCAATGAAATCTTTGTTCTTCACTTGGAAACTGCTTGGTAAGTTCGGAAGACCGCCAATCTGTAGTGGACCCGTCAAATCTAGAAACCTAGGGGAGAAGGGAAAACTAAAAAATAATCATTTTATCCAAACAGGCAATGTTGGATATAATTAATTATAAATCATTAAAAGGAAATTAAACAAAAATAGCAGCTGTATATAGAAATAGTTAAAATTAGATTTTAATTTTAACTCGCGATGAAGATACAATGTCTTCAATCAAGCATACATACAAGAAAAGTTAATTGTTAATATGACGTCATGATAATATATATTTTTTATTACCTGTGGCAAGTTTCAGTCGGGATGTCGCAGCGTGGAGGCAGCACCTTTTTCGTGAAGTTGGCGCATGCGTATGTCAGTCCAAAATCAGCTGCGCCCGCGAGCGACAGTGCCTTGTCGCAGTCGTCCAATAACATTGTCGCAGTCTAGAAAAATTATATTGCATTTGATGTTTTTGAAGTTATACTTCTTTTGGCGCGTTAGGGAAAAATGACGAGAGTGATTTTTTACGATGCGCGCGCACACCGACACCAAAAAGTTATTCAGAAAAAGTTTGTTTTAAATTTTAAGAATGTAGAATAGTGACAGTAATAAAAAGGGATTGACATATTTTTTTAAGTAGTTTTTTTTTTGATTATGTCATGTACGGTCAAGACAGAGTCGAGAGAGGTATTTATTTTAATTTAATCTGATTTTACTTTTAAAATTCTATTCACGTCACGTGCCGTCAAGACCGAGTCGTGACGTCAGAATTAATTATAATTTTAATTTCCTTAATTTAAATTTATTACTTAATGAAATGAAATGAAATGAAATTGCTTTATTTGGTCACGTAGGCAATCAAATAGCACTTATGACAAGTCTATACAGAAAAGAAAAATCTTTTATTATTACATTATAATTTAACTATGGTTCATTTTATATAATTTGTACAAAAATATTTACGGTTTTTTTTATAATTTATTTTTAGTTTCATCAGGAAATACATAATATCTTATTATTATTATTTTAAAGTAAATAACGAGATGGACCTTGTGTATTTCCGAAACGTCACGTATTATTTTAATGGTACCACCGGATCCAAACGCGACCCTGACTGAGAAGACCCGGCGAAACAAACTCAGCGGGCTCACTTTCCGCCCTGTGGATTGGGGGCGTAAGAATTCCGCCATGGTATCCCCTACCTGTCGTAAGAGGCGACTAACAGGGGCCCCTGGGGTGGCTGGGTGTACTGCGGGGGCGGTACACTATGACAGCAACCCCGAGATTTGCGGCAGAGGGCGTGGCCTCCGACTGTCGCGGACGTTCACAAGAGGTGAACGTCCAAAAAAGCGTAAGTGGAGGGTATCTGAAGCCCTCCCAATTTGGAGGAGTCCACAAATGGACGGTGCGCTGGGCGGACGCGGACAATTTAGGGCGCTTCTCGCCCTGAGATGCCGCAAAATCGCCCTAAATGCGCGAGATGGTCACCGAGAGGTTTTAGTCGGTATGCTGGCGTAGGATTTTGGTTAGGGACCCAACTCAGCTAAAGCGGACAATTGTTCCGCGCGCCGAGTTAGAAGGCCAGAGACCCCGACATACCCCTTTAGGCCTCCCCCGAGGTACCGAACAGGGGAGCTTAAAGAGCTTTCCTCTCGTAAAAAAAAAAAAAAAAAAAAGCGGGCTCACTTTACTACTGGAATTTACGCGGCGCGACCCACACCTGAGTAGATCCAGCGAGTCCAACTCAGTGGGCATGTATTTGGTCCAGTAAGGATAACATAATTATATTATATGACCTGCCAAATAAAAATTGCCTTCTTATTATTTATTTGCTCGAATTATTTACTCGATCGGTCGTCATTTTATTTTTATTTTATTTATTTTGTGCACATTTTATATTAGATATCAATTTGTATTTGATGTTTTTTAAATGGTTTAAGTTACACTTGGAGCTTTGGGTTAATTTATATTTATTTATGTATTTATTCAAATGATTTGGTTTAAGAAAGAAGAATGTGAAAGGTACTGGGTTCCAAGATGTGGTGATGGCGATGTGCGGGAGAGATCTAATGCCAAATTTCCTTATCCTCTAAATACTGATTTATATTGTAGTATGCAGGAAGCATTTGAGTGAGCATGATCTTTTTGAAGACCTTACTAAGAGCTGGTAGTATTGAGATGGGTCTAAAGTTTGATGGATTATTTGGACACCCCGACTTAAATATGGGCACAATTTTACTGATTTTCATTAAGTCGGGAAAAATACCGTCACTTATACAAGAATTGAATATAACCGTCAATATTGGAGCAATATTAAATATAATAGCTTCAATAGCCTTAACCGACAGTCCCCATATATCTACAGTAGCCTTAATTTTAAGATTTTTAAAAGCTTTTATTATTTCGGAACAAGACACTCTTTCAAAACTGAAAATGGGCATATTTCCAACAACATTTTCTTTTAAAAGTGATTCAGCCAAGACTGCTGATGATTGCAAGCATTTAGTTGTCTGTAAAGGTATATTTGTGAAAAACTTTTCTAGGTAATTAGCAATACTAACTTTGTCTGAAACCAGGTTGTTGTTTATAGCCAAGGTTATCTTGTTATCAGTAACCTTATTTCTCCCAGTTTCTGTATTTATAATTTGCCAAGTTGTTTTTATTTTATTGCTAGATAATCTCAGCTTTTCACTAATATAAGCTGCTTTAGCTTGCATGCATACTTTTTTAAATATATTAGAATATTGCCTGACATAGTTTATAAAATTGACATCAGGTGTATAGGACCTTTTGTCATACAAGTTATATAAAATTTCTCTACTACGTCGGATGCCTTTGGTCGCCCAACTACTGAATTTAATGTTAGAATTAATTTTAATTTTTACAGTTTTAATTTTGCACACTTTGTAGAATTCTTTGCAAATTGTATCAAGTAATGAAGAATATATATCGTTGGCAGGGTTGGGCAGTATTTGAATTACTTGTAATTGAAATACGTAATTGAAATACAAATACGTATTTTGTATTTGTATTTTAATTACTTTCTTAAAATGTAATTTGTAATTTGTATTTAAAATACGTGTAGCCGAAGTATTTTGTAATTAGTATTTCAAATACTCGAGGCTTCAAAATACATTTATTAAAATACATTTAGCCTTCATTTAGCGATCATGAGTGTGAGTGCGAGGCGAGAGTGCAATGATGGAAAAGCCTCGAAATTTACAGACTTTTATAATATTGGACATTAAATTTGTGCTCATCAGGACCTGCAATAACAAAACAAAAACCGCCTCAAAAAAAAAACTATTCCAAAACAAATAAATATGCATTATTTTGTAATTTGTATTTTGTATTTCAATTACAAATAGCTAAAATACTGTATTTTGTATTTTGTATTTCAAATACCTTACTTAAATGTATTTTGTATTTCGTATTTTAATTACTTGCGATACAGTATTTTGTAATTTGTATTTCAATTAAAGCAAAGCATGTATTTTGCCCAGCCCTGATCGTTGGGACTGTCAGAATTAGGTTCTAAAATATTAATTTTTGATTTTAGGTTGATATTAAATTTACCTAGGTTATGTCTTGTCAATGGCCTGTACTTAATTATTTTTTTTATGTTTTCAATTCTATGTTTCAATTTGACTAACAAACATTTATGGTCCGATCTAACTCCTATTTGTGTATACTTTTCAACCACTTCGAAATTGGTTATGATATTATCAATGCAAGTTGCTGTTTCAGTAGTTATTCTAGTGGGTTCAGAAAACAAACAAGTATAATTAAATGAACTAAATAATGACACAAATTTACATTTATCAACTGAATTAACCATTAAGTTAATATTAAAATCCCCACATACTAAAACCATCTTATTATTTTTAATTTTTTTAAGAATATCCTCCATTGCGGATAGGAAAATATTAATGTTCGACGAAGGAGGCCTATACACACACAATATTATATATAAATCAGTTTCCGCACATGCAACCTCACACACTCGTTCAACAGAGAGGCAGGAGATGTCCTTCCTTTCTTTGAAGGTAATGTGATTTCGGATAAGAATTATCGAACCACCACCTTCCGCCGAGGTTCTATTAAACGAACTAGCGACCCTAAAACCATTCACATTAAAACTCATAAGGTGTGCCTTCAACCAAGTCTCAGTAAAACACAGTATACTTATATTAAATGTATCACTAAAAAGTTCTATTTCTAATATTTTGCCAGAGAAACGGTTTATATTTTGATAAGATAAAACTAAATATTCAGAACCGTTTCCTTTTGTCACATCTAAAAGTTTAAATTATTCACCACATTAATTTTAGTAACATTACTAATTGTGGGGGTACAAAGGGACTTAGTCATACTACTTATGACTGTGTTAATATAGTTAGCTACAGGTGTAGCAATAAGTCTTAAAAATCTATTTGGTAGATACAATGTATCTCTTGTCAATTTACAATATTTTCCAATAAATATATTGGTGTCAAAAAATGAAAATTTGTCACTATAGTGACTCGTTAAAAATTGCATATGTCTATTTAACATATGAATATAATTATTTAATTTATCTGATACATTATTTAGGTATGGGAAGGCACACAATATGATCCTAGGTAAGTTGAGTTTTAACATTTTTTCAAAGGCTTTAGTGACATCATTTTTCTTTAAGTTGTGGCAACTTCCTACGAGTACTGTTAGGCATGAATTTTCATCATATTTCTTTTCTAACAGCATATCTACAATATGATTGTAACTAGATCCTGGTATACAGTAATTGATCAGTGTGTGATATATGATATACGTCACGCATGGTCAGGCTTAAATCGTTTTTAGTAATATAACTCGCCCCTGCCTCTGGCAACTCCTCTTTCCCGACACCATGAAGTTATTAAAATATTCTTTTATAATATATATTATTTAAGAAAATATATATTTATGTATGAAGTATAACTTCTAACGCGTGTACATAAGTACACACACACACTTTTTTATTTGATAGGATGATATTTAGGTGAGGCCATTGCTTTTATTACACTGATCTCAGTTTGAGATAAGCTTTATATTCTTGGATACTCCGACTGCTTTGTAAACTATCACGAATGATCATCCACCACGTAACTGGGTGTGGATCCATATACTCAAATATTGGTTTATGATATAAGGAAAGAAACAGTTTGATTTCTCTAAGTATTATTACAATCACTACATATAACTCTATGTTTCGTTAATTAGCGACAGTTGCAATAGCAAATTCATCATTAACACGATATTTATCACTCACCCGATTAAAATAATCCACTTCAACGCTGTGCCACATGCCGTCTCCGACGTTTCCTTCAACAGTTACTTCAGTCTTTGCAGCACCCAGCGAGAAACTGAACCGGAGCCCTGGGCCTCCGCCCTTACCCGCACCCGAGTTGATCAATTCTAATGCTAGGAAGTCGTGTCGTTCGTTGTACCGTCCGTTGTACAGGAGAAGGCCTGATGTTGTTTGTGTTGCGAATCTTTATAACAAAAAAGTATTATTTAAGTCATGGGTTTGGCGATGTTAATTGAATTAGAAATTAAATTGGAGTTTCGGAAGCAAAAATAAATATATTTATTAGAAACAATATCAAACAAGATCATCATCTCTCGCTGGTCGGCACTTTTTCTGGACTCCATTACACTTACCATCAGGTGCAATGGGGTCACTTTGCCGTGCCAGGATAAAAAAAAACAAAAAAAAAACAAACAAGTACCTATTAATTTATGTGTCATATTAATTAGATAATTAATAGATATGTGTTTGCTATTGAAAAACACCGACGATGATGACGATTTTCTCATGGCAACGATCTTGACATCGTCAGTCCACTCCGTAGCTTCGTGGAAACCACTTCCAGTACTTTTCTCCATCTAAGAACCTTATACGTACCGTTATTCTGGTATATGTGGTAAACTAGATAATAGACATGAGGATAAGGCCTTAAGATCCTGGATCCTTTAAGCGAAGCGTGAAGAAGCATTTGTGCGGGCCGGCATGATTGTGTCGACCAGCGGGTGACCATCGTTTCTCGCTGGTCGGTATTTTTTTTCTGGACTCCACTGTGCTTACCATCAAGTACAGTGGAGTCACTTTGCCGTGCCAGATAAAAAAAAATAAAAAATAATAATAGTGGAGCCCTTAAGCTGATAAAAACAAAAAGCATGAAGGAGTTATTACTGACCTGAGTTTGAGATGCAGCCGGTGCCTGCGCTTGAGTCCGGGGAAGGTGAGGAAGGAGGCGGCGGGGAAGCTGCGCGCGCGCAACTCGCACAGCGGCGTGGAGTGCGTCGCGTCGCACGCCGGGCACGCACCGCCCGCGCGGCCCGCGCACGCCGCGCCGCCGCACTGCCACGACTCGCCCACGCCACCGCCCCCGCCACCGCCCCCGCCCCCGCCCCCGCCGCACGTCGCGTTAGACATCGCTGTCTCGCAGTTCACCCCTAGAAACACTCAAATTGTGAAGTGACCTGCCGTAGTATCGAGTTGAGGAATAATATAATAATAAATATAATAAAATTTTTTTATTTATCTTTTTTGAGATCCTAACAGTGTGGTACAGCCGGTACTTATAATAGGGAAACCCTGTGCTATAAGAACCAGCAGCCTTCCAGGATCACAGTTACATTATTGTTGGCTTAATTCTAAATTACAATTCTTAAAGCTATATAATACTTAATTTATCTTAGTTACTAATAACAATATTTAACTACTATATAAGAAACTATATAACTTTAAATTATTTAATAACAAAATCAAATGAAACAAAAGTAAAACAAAACGAAATAAAACATTTGGAATAAAAGCCTTTTGATGCAATGGTGATGAGTTGTGAGATAAATTTAATAAAGTTATAGAATAAATATATATATATATATATGTGTATAATGTATATGCATATATAAGCCTATGTAATATATTATATATTATTTTATAGGATGGAGTAGATTTTCCGTTTCATCATAATTCAGACTGAGAAGATATTGTTTAACATTTTTTTTACATTGGAACTTAGATAGTGTGTTGTTAATTATTTTGTCCTTATATAATTTGTTGTATATGAATGTCCCGAGGAAATAATAAAATTTACCACAGAAAGAAGTTTTACAAAAGTAAGGTCTTGTTATCCTAGGATTCCGTGCAGATCTATTTGATGAACCTGTTGATATGTAGTTGAAATAATGTTCTCGGTATTGTCGAAGGAAAATTTCTAGGATAAACAATTGACGCACTGTTAGCACTTCACAGTATTGATACAGTTCCTTTGTAGGGTACCGAAGTGGCATGAAAGTGCTTACTTTTAGGACTGCTCTTTGCGCCCGCTCAAGCTTAATTAATATATTTTTGGAAGCTCCACCCCATGAAGAAATGCAATAATTTAATAGAGACTGGCATAGTGCATAATAAACTAATAGCTATATAATGCTATATATGGAATAGCTTGCACGAGGTTTTTTTTTCATTAGCAATGCTTAAGATCCTTAAGGTATGTACATACATACATAAATTCAGGCCTGTATTCCCTGATGGGGTAGGCAGAGGTGCATGCAAAATTTCACTGGTGTGCAAACCCTATTTCAGTAAAATATTTTGGATATAAAATCGGATTCCTAGGAAATGGCTCCAGTAATGAATGTTACCTGTAAATCCTGGTGCGCAGACGCATGTGTAGCCTCCCTCCCTGCGCACACACGTGCCGTTGTTTGTGCACGGAGAAGAGTAGCACAGGTCCACTTCCGTGTCGCACATGAAATGTTCTCGAGACCCTAAAATGATAACAATATTATTAATATTAACAATGTTAATCAAATACCTTCTTACATACGTACATAGTACATACCTACATACATAACCTCATGCCCTAGTGTATTTCTGCAAGTATGTCCCACGTAATAGGGGGCGAGCCCATTGCCGTTTTTAGGACACAATTCCAGACTCCGTACTGCTACTGAAAATTTCCTAATGGAAAAACCCAATAACACTTTGTCAGGCCCGGGAATCGAACCCAGGACCTCTAGATCGCACGGCACATACTTGTGCCACGAGACCACGAGGCAGTCCTCTTCCTTCCTTCTTCCTTCTTCTTCTTAAATACCTTCTTATTTGTAAATTTAAGTTACAGTTAATAATCAAAATGAAAGCAATGAAGGTATTGTAATAATTACATTTACTTTTTTTGACTTTTCAGTTCAGCTGACTATTGTTACACACTGCATAATATAATAAAGTTTTATGCATACCAGTAAATCCTTGGGGACATTGGCAGGTGAACGTAGTGACAGGGTAAATGGGTCTGAAGAGCACAGAGTCGCTGTTGATGAATCCCGATGCGTTCCCAAACTTGAGCACCGTGAGACACTCTTCGTAGTTGAGACAAGGCTCGTGCACGCACACGTTGTCGTCGAAGGGAAGCACCTACACAAACAATCATTTCATAGTATAGTATAGAAATAAATTATTGAAGCAAAACTTCTATACGCAATATGATAATGGTAATGTGCATGAATCACAATTCACAACAGAAGAATGAGTACTCTTTGAATTAAAAAATATATTAACCCACCATTCCTCCTCACTGTCCTTTTTTTAGTACACTATATTCAACATTTTTGTTGTTGTTAGGGCTCTTATTTTTATTGTTTCTGATGAAATTCGACTTCGTTATTGTACACTATTTTTGTAATGAAATACAAAAATTTATCGCTGTAAAAAATGTTAAGGTGTTTTTTTTTTTTTTTTTTCAAATTGATAATTTTTGTCGATTAACGAGAGCATTATGATCCGACTTCATTTCCGACTATTTTTTTCCTATATTATTTTTCTTAATGTAAGTACTAAGAACTTAATAAATAACTTTAAAAAATACAATATTTTCGATGCTTGGGAAGTAATTGGTTAACGAACGGCGTGAGAAACGGTGACAATTTAATACCAACATCAAAATACAATTTTAATACCAACATTATGAAACACGAAAAAAAGGCAATATCGTTATTATATTTAAAATAGCATACTTTGTTAGAAGTTCCACTTCAATTATTTAAAAATACGAATATATTATAAGTATTATTATTGTTTTTTAACTAACAAATGAGGTTAAATATTTTGAAATAAAGCTCTTTCGAATGGCTCAGCTTTCTAAAGCGAGTGACTAGCGTGGGTTATATTTGACAGCAAGCAAGCTGTCAAAAGCTGTCACGATCTAAATCTAAATGATTACTGGCAACATTCGTTTACTTGTACTACAATAAGGGATAATGTACGAGAAACATTAATATACACTTTAATATATAGCAGATATATAAGTATAAAATGCACGCATATTCTGGCACAATATTGGCACACTTTTACATTACTTACGCTTCTCATTGACAACTAGAACAGGCAAATTGGCAATTAATCAAAATAAAGATCGAATTTAATAGGTATGTAAATAGATAATGCAAAAGATATTCTCGACGACGACATGGAAACCTGACTGTTGTCATTGATCATTTCATGAAGAATTATTTAATTAACAATATTTTGTTAAAAATAATATTGATAAGAGTAATGGGATCTTGTTTATTCAATAGATCTCCCATTATTAGATAATTTCAACTTTGGAACTAAATGTTCCTTGTTGTTTGGTGCCAATCAATCATAAGCATCATGGACAGCGTGTTTTAATCTAATCTCAAAATCTACCAGTCCCAACTGGTGAAGTAAGATCACGATAATAAGAAAATTCTAATCTTATGTTTTTTTTATATAAGTGATTTAATAAAATAAAATAAATAACACATACCTGTACAGTCGCGAGGCGAGCCAGTGTAGCCCTGTGCAAGTACACTCGCTCACGCAAGTGCGTCGGCGAGTAGTACTGGGAAGTATCGCCGGCGACGCCGACTTCCGCCTCAGGCCGTTTGGCAGAGAACGACACGTTCAGAATGTTGCCGGTCACGTCCGTGTCATCCTAAGAGTAGAGGGTATATCAATGTTTTAAGACGACATTATTAAATTTAAGTAGTATAATATTTAGCCTTTTTATATAAAAAAAAACATATAAAAATTACATCAGAAAGGATTAAAATTATTACTATCTCATTATGTGTCGAAACAATTATGCCGACTTGTTTGAAAAAGAAATTTACACAAGGTGATTTAGAAACTTGGCGCACTTATGTTATAATTATTATGGCCGTTTTTACACGCTCGAGTCACAGCCCGATCAGTCACATATACTCGTATATCTGAGTGTAGACGAAAAAAAGTTAGATACCGCTATTTTTAATTTAAAAGTAAAATTTTGCGTATTCATATTTTTAACTAAAATGACATAAAAAATTCAGCAACACACGTTTAAATGAAAGTAAAAATCAATCTAGCCAAAGTTAAATAATACCTGCACACTAAACACATAGATGTTTTCCTTAGGGCACGGTATGATGGCAGCGAGGCCGTCGACGAAGAAGCCTAGTAGCGGCGACAGGAACTGTTCAGCGGTCATGTCGTTCAGTCGGACGGTGATTGAATTGAACAACATCTCTTCTGTTATCAGTCGGACGGACAGTTGCATCATCGCTTTTACTTCGTTAACGCCATCTGTACACGAAAGTATAATTTAATTTGTAAGCGCCATCTATCCTTCATTTGTGGCAGCATATACGCAACATAAATTACAGTGAACAACTTCAAATAACTTTTTCTTAAGCACCGCATAGGACAAATGTATGTAGATGTCGAGTCGAGTCAGTAAAAATAAGCCAGTACTTACCAGTAACAGATATTTCCATAGTAGCAAGCTTCGGTACATTCGTGTTGAGTTGCGGCGATAACGTCATAGATCCAGATGTTTCGTTCAGTAGGACTAGGTTGGCATTGTTTCCCGATAATATTCGGTATTGTAACTGCAACAAGAATAAATTAATTATAAATAAAATTATATTTGTATACCGCCATCTATGTACCACTTGTAGAACTAGTAAGGTTTAATTGTCTTTTTGAGTTACTACAATTCTATATTTGATGCCTATTTCTATGATTTTAGAACTGTCTTTCTAATATATATATTTTAAAATGATTCAAATACCATTGAATTGTATCTTATCATTGAATTGTACCAAGACAAAGTATTTTTGACGTATTTGTAGTCATTAAAGAATAGTCTTAGTTCTAAGTAATTTGTACGTTTCTATGTATAAGGTCGAAATCTGTCAGTTTCGGAGTAAAGTACACAGAAGTCTTAATAATACCTTATCCGTAACATCGGCATCATACGCGGGGACCCTTCCAAACGGTCCCACGGGGAAGCAGTCCTTATAGTTGTTAAAAATAATCTGGAAGTCTTTCATCATGGGCGCGTTGTCATTGACATCTGTGACGAGGATCTCAACCCTCACGTCGTTCCAGAGTGGAGGGCTCGCCGCCCTGATGATGAGCTCGTACTTCTTGCGAGGGCTCTCGTAGTCCAGGTCTACCATCGTCACCAGCTCGGCTTTATCCGAGCCTTGTCGGGTTTCTAGCGAGAAGCTGTTAGAGTCGTCGCCACCTGGGTTTGATGATAGTTGTTTGTAAGTATTGTTGGATAAAAATAGGGAGGAGGGCCACACTGTAACCAGACGGAACTGCTCTACGTCAGCTAGATTAGGGTTGTATCACTGTCTCATAGAAAAACTGGATGATCCTGACCGATATTGTACAGAAAACAATGAGATTGTTTATAGCAATGTCACATCTAAATTGTTAAATTATGTACATAGACAGAAGTAATCGTGAAAACTGTTATTTTTTTATCCCACAATTTTCGGTTCGTGAAGGAAAAAAACAACAGAAACTTCCACTATTTTTTACTACCCAAAAAGTTTTCATTTCTATGTACAATTTGTAGTCCACACAGAGTGATTATAAGATAGGGAAACTGAGGTATAATAGGTATACCTTTGATGGAGTAGTGCACCTGCGCGTTGGCGCCCTCGTCTGGGTCGTGCGCGCGGATGGCGCCCACCGTGGTGCCGATGGGGCTGTTCTCCGACACGTAGAACGACAAGCACTCGCTCTCGAACACCGGCGGGGAGTCGTTGATGTCCTCCACCTTGATGTGCACTATCACCTGCCAACAAACACCGAGATATTAGTTAGGGGAATAATATAAGGCTCTCATGAAAAATCATTTGACGAAATTGGCTATTTTAACAAAACAAATCCGTTAAATTTGTTTTACTAGTAGTTCTGGGAGATCTTCAAATATTTGTATTGTGTCAGAATGTTTATAAAACTGAAATGACTCTTACAGTTTTTGATACCAGCAACGCAACAATTGAATATGGGCTGAGGTTTTTGGGTCGGTTATTAAATGAATTATTTTTCAATAAATTATAGCATCATTGGAAAATATACACAAAAAAATATTTTGCTTATAGTTCTAGAAGTTATACACAACTACATGCCTAATAAAAATGTGGAAATAAAAATCCGATAGATAACTTTCATATAAAAGTCAACTTACAGTAGAACTCTGCGCCGGCGTCCCTCCATCAACAGCAATAGCTTTAAGGTCATAAGTTGCCACTGATTCTCTGTCCAAAGCTTTGTTAGTTCTGATGACTCCAGATGCGGGGTCCACTACAAACGATCCATCCTCCCTGTCTTTGGGGTCTAATTCGTAATGCACCCTCCCGTTCAATCCTACGTCAGCATCTGTGGCACTAACTTGAGTTACTGACGTCCCTGTGGAAGAAAAATTACATGAACAAGTTGTGAAAGAAATAAGAGCTACCTTTGTTATAAGTACATTCTTTTATTACAAATTCTCACTGACGATGTTAAATTATTTTATATTTTAATAAAAATGTTGCAAAGATATGATGTTTTATCATTCATACATATTTATTTAAAAGAAGTGAAGTAAACACAGCGACAAAAAAATTCGCAACTTGTGTACAGGAATTCACTTTCATATTAGGACGCTGAAAATGTGTTATAAGTCCATTTGTAGCCTCACTTCATACTTTGACAGGGTAAGTACTGGTTAGTGGGCTCATATACCCAAGAAGTTCTGGAAGGAAATCTCTTTCTTCTCTTCTTTCCTTACGACATATTTCATCTCTGCAAAAGTCTGGAGAGATACAAAACAATACTCACCAACTAAAGCATCTTCCATGATGGTGGCAGTATAGAGTTGTTGTTTGAACACAGGCTCGTTGTCATTTACATCAACGACAGATATTTCTACGTCGGTGGTGTCCGAGAGAGAAGGGACTCCGCCGTCTCGAGCCGTCACAGTCAACAAATATCCTAGAAACAGAATCATTTCTTTACTTGGTGGCGCAGTTGGCTAGACACCAGCTTGCGAAACGAGAGGCTGCGGGTTCGATTCCCGCACCGAGACAAATGTTTGTGTGATCCACAAATATTTGTTTCGGGTCTGGGTGTTTGTGAGACCGAAAAGTCTCTCGTAGTGTCTGATACCCACGACACAGGACTTGTATCCTAGTGTGGGGTCAGAACTATGTATGTGACTGTTGGGTGTATTTATTTATTTATTTATTGAGACTTTATAAATTAACTTTTTATAAATCAGTCAAACGTATAACATGGTGTCTTGTGTTGTTCTTCATCATAATCTGATATTATATAAAAATGTTCTTATTTGGCTTTAAATATGATACCTTTTAAATTACAACAAAAATAAATAAGTTAACGTTCTTTCTTTATCGCACAAACATGTTTGAATTGGGCAAACATTACAGTCATGGAGCAAAATGAATTTAATACTGCTATTAATATCATAATAAGTCTTCAACATTTATCGACTATACAAAAATAACGGAAAATACAAAAATACTACTCCAAAATATAAAAGAGTAAAGTAAATGAAGTCGTGATGGCCTCGAGGTTTAAGCACGCGATCGAGAATCTCGACGGTCGCGGGTTCAAACCCCAGGCACACACCTCTGACTTTTCGAAGTTATGTGTGTAATGTGTATTCACAATGAATAATCACGTACTTTAACGGTGAAGGAAAACATCGTGATTAAACCTGCACACCTAAAACTTCTTAGGAATTTCTTAGGTGTGTAGTCCGCCAACCCGCACTAGGCCAGCGTGGTAGAGGAGGCCCGTGCCCAGCAGTGGGACGTATATGGGCTGATGATGAAAGTAAATGAAGTATTAGTACCGCTCATGGTCTCCCTGTCGAGGAGTTTGTTGGTGGTGATGGCGCCGGTGTGCGGGTTGATGAGGAACTGGTGGTCGTGGTGCGCGAGCGCCTCGTTGGAGATCTCGGAGCTGAGGCTGTAGGTGACCTGCGCGTTGACGCCCACGTCGCTGTCGGTCGCCGACACCACCAGCACCGTGGTGCCCATGGGCGCGTCTTCGAACACCTGGGTAGGAAGTAATATATACAGGTGTATTCAGACCGTTACAAAACCTATAATTGGAAATTGCTTTGGATTGTGTTTATATTTTTGTTTTGTATTTTTGATTGTGATTGTTCTGTATATTTCCCAAAAAAAAAAACCCCTGGCGTTAAACTTCAAAATTTTTATTTTTTGTCGGGATTTTCTTTACCTGTACCACAAAAGGGACGGGCAGAGGTATATATTTTTCAACATGTTTTATGTGGTCTAGGAAGCACGGATCTTCTGATCGCAGTTAAAATATTTTATTTTGCATGTTTCGGTATTCATATTCAAAACTAGTATACGTTTAATGTAGAATAAATGACTATTTACAGTGCACATTGATATCAATGGTTGACGCTGTGGTATTAATTTTTCTCTCGAAGATTAATTTCGCATTAAATTTGAATTCCTTTTGGTGGGCACTTAGAAGTCGTACAATGCGCAAGAAACGTTCTTAATATCGGAAATCTAGACTTTCATAAACAAAACAGACATCATAAAATGTAAATCATCTGGCACTCATGCCAATGAATACCTTTGACGGTTGAAAAACATGAGGCAGTCACGCAATACACGGAATACAAAGGTGTCACATTTAGTCGTTTTATTTTCAAGACAATACAAGACTTGTTTTAAGTTTCAGTTAATAATACACTAAGATGTGACAGGCATAAACAATAATCTTATATCTTTAAATGAGCAATTCTTGTATATATGTATATAATTGGAATCTCGGAATCGGCTCCAACGATTTTCATAAAATTTAGTATATAGGAGGTTTCGGGGGCGATAAATCGATCTAGCTAGGAATCATTTTTAGAAAATGTCATTTGGAAGAAAAATAACAAAAAGGAGGCGTTTGAGATGACTCTTCCTGACATCTATTGGCGAAATAATACTATTTTTTGTGAGCAACTAATTGCTTTAACGACACAACAGCAGATGGCGTTGTTAAGTAACATTATTCATATTTCATCATTTTATTAGTAATTCGTACTTAAATATAATTTCCAAAAAACACAATTTAAAAAAAAAACCGAGCAAAGCTCGGTCATCCAGGTACTAACAATAAATGCAACAGTGTATTAATACTTTTAACTTTATAATTAACACTAAGATCGTCGTAAAAAATACTTCTTGTATCGTGGGTTGATACCCATTGTATGACTACAATACGAAAGACATGTCGGTCCGGTAAACATTCAGAACAGAAACAAATATTTGTGGGACACACTAGTGGCGGCACTTCCATAGAAGCCCAAAAGCGTTAAACGTTAATTGTGTTATATCTAGTTTATATTTGCTTATTGTGGGGTCTTTATTTAAAAAAAATACTTTTGTTAAATAAAGATTCAAAGCTTAAAAATGATTACTTATTTATTTATTTATTTAGCACAACCACATCACATATATTAATACATTTATAGCTTAGTGATATTTGCTTAGGTACTACGTCTGATATACATAACACTTAAGGTGTGCATAGCGTTCTCCGAAATTTCATTCATTATTCAGAATTTGTAAAGGCTAAATGGGCTTTTGGGCTTCTATGGAAGTACCGCCAGTGGGACACACAGACAATGAGTTTTTTGCGGAGATCGAGCCCGCGGCCTTTCGTTTTCAGCGCTGGAGTTTTACCGCATCTGTAGCTTTGTGATGTTAAAAGAGTTTTTGGGCTGTTTCTTCTCCACAGCGACACCACGTTTAGAAGCAGTTGTAGTACTTTAACGATTCAAAAGGTACCTAAGGCTACTTAAGTAATGAATATTTTGACTAGCTATGATATTGGATATCTTACCGAGGCAGTGTAAGGTGCGTTTTCAAACACCGGTGCATAATTGTTAGCGTCTGTTATGTTGATATGAACCATGGCGGTGTCAGATCGTCCACCAGAGTCAGTTGCTGTTACAGTCAGCACATATCTCCTCTCCTGTTTGAAGTCCAAGGGCTGCGCCACGGTGATGAGACCGCGCCCGTTCTGAGACGTGATGGAGAAACGACCACGTGTGTTGCCGCCAGTTATTTCGTAGTGTAACCTGTTAAAAAAGAAGGTTGGTTGAGCTTGACAAATTGTGTAGTCATAACAGCAAGATTGAATTTTAAAAAAAAGTTGGTGAAAGTTATGTCTAAATAAGGGATCCTGACATAGCCCTCAGGATTTGTAAATCAAGTTATAGTGGAGGCAAAGAAAAACCTCTGTGACCACGAAACTATATAAAACTTATTGATCGATTACACAGATATTCAACAAAGTTGGAACGTAAAAAAAAGACGTGATAATGATCGAAGGATGTCCCTATATTTGAACTGCTTTTGATCGTAGAGAATATCTCCAATAGTGAGGAGATATATCAAAGACGACACCATATTGGAATAAGGAATAAAAATGTATTCTCAAACCACTAAATGAACAGTGTTTTATGCATACAAAATTACTCAATTCAAAAATCTATGAGACTGTTTAATTTATTAATAAAAAACGTGAAGTCCCAGACTCTATATGTTCCATAAAATATATCCTACAAATCCACTTAATCAAGGTAATTTTGTACACGCATTACACGAACGCACAAGCCCACGTGTAATATTTGACGCGTTAACCTTTAATGGCGGTGTTATGGCTCGTAAAATTATTTATTTCCATACACATAAAACTGAATATTTCTGTATAGGAAACGTCGGCTGGTTTTATTAACACGAGAACTGAGTACATTGAAATGCCTGAGTGGAGAAACCTCTTTTGTTAATAGGTCGTAAATCGTTCGTTTATTTGTTCATTACGCGGTTAATTAGGAGAATAAGTGTTTGCTCAAAGTATTAAAATAAATTTCGTGGAATTTAGTGTTGGATTATGTACTTAGTAACAGAAGTTATCCAACGATATTTAATTACGAAGTATAAAGTTATTAACCTTGTCTACTTTCATGAATGTTGCTAATTATGTTATTTTAAAGTTGTCAAAGGAAATATATAGCCTGTATACATCTATGTTTTTTTATAAAAATAAATTTAGATTAATACTGAAATATAGGATATTTGGCCGAATACTGAAACGCTACTTAATCTGAGGGCGACTTATATTATATTTATGTGGCTATTATAATTTAAGCGGTATATACTTAAAAAATGTCATGTAAAAGAACTTTTTGGTAATGTTGCCATTTATGGAAATTCAAGTGGGCATTAGTTAATCACAGTCTTAAAACTGATAAATGATGTTTCAGTATACCGCTTAAATTATAACAGCCACTTAAATACAAGTCGCCCTCAGATTAAGTAGCGTTTCAGTATTCGGCCATTTGACTCATGTTTCTTGGAAGTTTCTCGTATCGGTTATCATCTATCATTATTATGTAGGCCTTAACAGTACTCGATATCTCTAGGCTTAATCATTATTCTAAAATTTACACACGATTACCATTTTTCGTGCAAATAATTGAGTTTTCATGGACAAAGATACAAAAATACACACATAGCCCGTGGTAAATTAGATACAACAGTTGTAATCACAGAAGTGATACCGAGCACCGAGGACAAAGAAAAAACAGATCTTATTTGGGGCTCAATTAAAAACCTTACCTATTATCCTCGTCAGCATCAGTAGCAGTGAGCGTTACCACCGGAGTACCGGGCGGTTCGTCTTCAGCAAGTTCTACTTCGTACTGAGCCGGCGAGAATACTGGGTCATTGTCGTTCACATCCTGGACGACCACCACCACAGAAGCTGTAGCCGATCGAGGTGGTGTGCCGCCGTCTGTCGCTGTCACCTGAATGAAACAATCAATAATATATAATTGTGCGCTAATTTGTGAAGATGTACTAATAGGGTTTCGGCCAGAACTAGTAGGTCCATTCTTATCTTCATTGCATCGACACCTTGTGATAGTTTGTTAGAGACATTAAATTCTTCGTCTTAAAATCTAGGGTTAATAAGCGAATATTTTTAACATCCCTATATGAACGACACTGTGCTCTTCATCAGGCGCATAAAGTGATTTGCCGAACTTGGATAAAATAATTGTTTGCAGGATAGAGATTAGAATCTGCCTGCTCAGCAAAATAATCTTTAAGGTGCTATGAAAATAATTGTTTCATTTTATATAAATTAAAACGTTATTATCATCTAGAACCTGCAAAATTTGCTACAGTCATATTCTAATTGTATTTGTAAATACTAAAATATGCTTTTGCTCTTAAAAAAAAAGTGACAACTTATACTGTAGATACTAGTATATCATTTATTACTGCAAACTGTGACGTAAGGACCAATACTAGAATCCCAAGTGATGCATCTATTATTACTTCTAATGAATTAGACAATGCATCATGTTGATTGAGTTCCACTCTAAACTATCTAGAGTACAACGTTTAGAACTATAAATAAGGAAATTTTGATTATCTAATACAAAATATCCTACACTAGCTTTTGCACGCGACTTCGTCCGCGTAGACTACAGGGTTGGGTACAGGGTTGGCCTACGTCATAGTAGCTTTATGCATGCATATTTTCTCAGCCCGATCGGTTTAAAATTGACAAACTTTCATCCCCTATTTTATCCCCTTGGGTCTAGAATTAATCAAAATTCTTTCTTAGCGGATGTCAGTCAGTCAGTCAGTCACCTTTGAGTTATATATAGGTATATATAGATTAGCCAAGCCCTGAGTATATTATACTGCAAGATTTTACAGAGTACTCTATAAAGCAAGGATGTATATCATGGTATATTAATTACTGCTCAGACATATTGCACGACAAACGATAGCTTCATAGTTGACACTGTTATGCTAGGCTATTACCTAAATTGTTTCTAGAAAAATTATGTGCAGCGCAAAATTGTTCACAGACTTCATATCATTTTTATTAAAGACAATTGACAATTTGACAGCCCCGTGGCGCAGTTGGCTAGACACCAGCTTGCGAAACAGGAGGCCGCGGTTTCGATCCCCGCACCGAGACAAATGTTTGTGTGATCCGAAAATATTTGTTTCGGGTCTGGGTGTTTGTGAGGCCAAAAAGTCTCTCGTAGTTTCTGATACCCACGACACAAGACTCGTATCTTAATGTGGGGTCAGAACTATGTATGTGACTGTTGGATGTATTTATTTATTTCTATTCACCCGGATCAAGTAAATATCAATTAACTCACCAATAATTGGTACTTGGCTTGCACTTCTCTGTCCAACTGCCCGGAGGTATAAACCCATCCTGAGCGAGGATCTATCGTGATGGGTAAGTCACTCGTTCCAGAATATTCTTTATCTGACAGGCTGTAAGTTATTTCAGCGTTCACTCCTTCATCTGCGTCATAAGCTTGTACCTGCGTAGGAATAAAAATAGTAGGTATATTTGACAACCGTCACTACGAGTATAATTAATATACTTTACAACTCGTTAAACTACATTGCGGGTAGATTCGTACAACTGGGCAATTTTTTGTTTGCATACATACATACATAAACTCACGCCTGTATTCCCCGAAGGGGTAGGCAGAGGTGCATTTCTGCACCCACATTTCGCCAGGTATGTATCAGTCCCACGTAATAGGGGGCGAACCTATTGTCGTTTTTCGGGCGCATTTTCAGACTCCGTGCTGTTACTGAGGATTTCCTAATGGAAAAACCCAATAACACTTTGCCCGACCCTGGAATCGAACCCAGGACCTCTAAATCGCACCGTACCGCGAGACCACGAGGCATTTTTTGTTTGATTACCATATAATATACATATTTGTTTCGTATTTGGATGTGAATGAGATCGAGAGCATTGTTTAAAAACTGCATTCATAGTAATTATTTGATGATAATTTTCTCCTTGAGTGATATGTATTTTTTTTGTAACTAACAACCCGATCAGTTAATTTTGCAACAACGCTGTTCATCGTCATTTTAAACGACACAACCATTCAAGTCAATCTTTTTGCAATATCGAAATTATCATCATCATCAGCCCATATACATTCGACCCACTGCTGGGCACGGGCCTTCTCTACCATTGAGAGAGTTTAGGCCTTAGTCCACCACGCTGGCCTGGTGCGCGTTGGCGGACTACACACCTAATTTTTATCACAGGTTTCATCACGATGTTTTACTAACCGTTAACTACTTTATAATATCAAAATCAATATCGAAAGCATCAAAAAATCTGCTGAGTATATTACTAGGAGTAATTTAACACCGGCCTGTCTAGAATGAAGGTGATTAACACGTTCACAGTTGGTGTTGAAGTTCGAAGAGTAGTGTATTGTGCGGCATTCGAGGCACGGTCGGCGGAACACGCCACGCCGCGCCGGGCTATTTGTTGTGACGTCATCGCGCGTGACTCACTCGCGTTAGGGATGTTGGGCGGCTTACATACCAATTCAATTGTTTTGAATCGTTTATGATAAGTCGATGGAATTGTTGATGGAATGACTGTTGAAGCTTTTTTGGTTTTTGTTTTTTTCCTTACAAACGGAATTTTAGTAAACATTTTCTATTTTATCATTATGGGTATCTTTATATATTTCTTTTGATGCGTAGGAAAACCTCCTTTTATACATATATACTTTACTGAAAGGAGATTGGGTTTAGATGAAACTTATCTCGAATTTCTACTTTTAAATAATTATTATAAACATTGAATTCTATTTTTGAATAACTCTAAGTTAAGAGGTAAATTTTTACATTAAGATTTTACACAATTCTTATTGCGATATATTTTACAATATGAAGTATACAGGGTGTATTCAGACCGTGATCGGAAACTAAGGTAGGTAAAACGTCAAAATTTAAATTTTTTGTCTGGATTTTCTTTAACGCCAGGGGGTTTGTAATGATTTTAGTTATTACCTGCCTTAGTTTCCGATCACGGTCTGAATACACCATGTATTATACTGATTTCAAACCTTTCTTTTCAATCCTATTTCAAATGTACTCACCCTGACGATGCTATATCCCACGGGCACGTTCTCGCTGACAGACTCCTGGAACAGCGACGTGTAGAACCTGGGCGCGTTGTCGTTCACGTCTTTCACATTCACCAGCAGCTGCGTCGTGTTCGACCGGGATGGACTGCCGCCGTCTACAAAAAAAATTGATTTAGATACACTCATATTTTAGGAGCGTTGAAGAGGAAAAAGGAGATTATATCTCAATGAAATGATGATATTTTTGCAATTGGTGTGATTCAAATTTAAAAAAATACTAGTGCTGCGAATGGTTATAAGGAACTTTTTAAATGAATGATATTTTCAACCAGAATTATCACAAGGTGGAGCTAGTCCTGAGGACTAGCCCCTCTCAAAAATTATTGTTAAAATAGAGAGAAGAATAACACTGCTAACTAGAAATTAATCACTTGATATACGCATCCCATATTTACTGTAAGATTGAGCCGTATGAACCTGTGGAGAGATAGCGTTGTCTTGTGAAGTCTTGTACACGCCCTAGTAACATACCTTTCTTTCTAAACTATGTATCTCTATTTCAATAGCTATATAGTTACATATGTATGTAACCTAGGGCGCCTTCTGGCTTGGTGGGGTGACGATTTACGCAAGGTAGCTGGCATACTGCCCTGTGCCAAGGGGGCGTTAGAATCCCACCACGGTATCCCCTGCCTGTCGTAAAAGACGACTCAAAGGGGCCCTTGGGGTCGCTGGGCGCGCTGTGGGGGCGGCGCGCCCTCACTGAAAGTGACCCCGAGAGGAGCGGCCCACAACCGGGGCGCCCGAACCAAGCTAGTGCTAGCTACACACTCCGAGACGGCCGAGACAAATACGTCTCGGAGGCGCACCGGGCTGCGGCATTACGGTTGGCGCTTCTCGCTAACGTACCGTGGTCGCCCCACTCGGCGCGCAGATGGCCACCGGGGGGTTTTGGTCGGTATGCCGGTTTAGGGATATTGTTAGGGACCCAGCCCGGCACTAACACCTGATGATGATGAGCGTGCAACGCTTTTAGGCTTTTATGGAAGTAAGTACCGCCACTGGTAGGCAGAGGTGCATGTATAGTTATTAATACTTGATTACCCAAGCTACAGCACGTATTGTTGCAAGCTAATATAAAGTTGTGTTCAGTAGTAAGGGGTTTGAATATTGTAAATCTAAGTACCATGTTTTATGACGTATAAAATTTTTATACGAGGGGGAATCCCTTAGGCACGTGCCATTTACATCTGAACTATAGCATAATAAATTTCTTTAATCACTTCCCTAGTGTAATGGTTATGTGGGTCTGCCAAACATTCAGGTATTGTTTTCTTTGTCGTCAAGATAGATTGAATTTCTTTTGTACTCCTATGGCAGTAAATACCCTAGTGACTGGACTTGCATATACTTGTTATAACAATAGTTATAAATTTCATCTTGAGACATAAAAGTTAATGGTAGAAAAAAGGAAGGAATATATAAAAATAGTTAACAATATGTACAATATGTACAATATGTTAGTAAACTATATATTATATACTTATAAAAATAATCCTCTCAGTTGTAGAGAAGGCCCGTGCCCAGCAGTGGGACGTATTTGGGCTGATGATGATTATAAAAATAATAAGAGTTAGAAAAAAATAATATTAGAGTTATGTAATTCCGCCGGAAGAATAATAGAGAGGAAAAGGTGAACTTTAAAATCAGGGCAAACTTAGTGAAAATATCTGAGGGATAAAATTTAATTGTGGTTCATTCATCTCATAGTACTGCGACAGAAATTTGATTTTAGATTCATCATATCATATATGTAAGGTTGAACATATCGCACCCCCGGTGCGAGACTGTCACTTATGCAAAAATTGCAAAAATGAGTTAAATATGTAATAAGTATCCTTATGCACCTCTTTACTTGGTGTGATAACATTACTTTCGTAGTATGCATAGTTTCCGTATGAGGGCGTGAGTGTCATTGTGGTTTTGGCGCAAATCACGGCAACGCTGGGAGCAACATCGTTTTTTTGGTCAGTTGTGCCCAGTCCCCCTGCTATTGCATGTGTGTCTTGGAGCAACACTGTTACTACTGGTAATTGTGACATAATATTTTTTTGATTCTGGAGCAATAGTTCGTCTTCTTCAACCAGCATTTCCTCCAATTCCAGTTCATCTAGTGATAGTAGATCTAAGAATGAAGCTGTTGATGACCATGAACTAAAATCATCACCGAAAAAAAGGGGAAGAAAACGTACTCGTAATCCTAACAATTGGAAAAAAAATACGTAATACGTACTTGCGTAACATTCTCATGTTGTCCTATACTAGATCCTATATAAGATTGTTATTTCTTTGTTACACAATTTTATACTTGATTTTTTATTCTATTAATACTACACTACTGTAGAAATGTTAAGAAGTACAAAAGTTTTTTATGTGTATTTTATAGAACTTTGAATTATTTTTTTCTTACGCCAATAACTGTTCAATGGTCATATTTTGATTTAAATTAAAACTAAGAAAACAATTTGTTCTTGTTTCCTTTTTAACTCAGTATGACATAAGTACAGTTATTATTTTTCGTTAGTGCCATAACGTCACTTCTGAGGGGGTTGGAAAGTTTATAATAATAGTATAGTATCTTTTTTACAACATTAAGTGGTCATTATTTATTCAAAAGTAAGTTCAAAGTTGATGTTGTAGTAAAAGCTAGTCATCTTGTCTAAATCTTGAAATATCATTATTTTTTGAGATGTCAAAGTTTTAAATGCTTCTCCTGAAAAATTGCATTTTTGCATAAGTGACAGTCTCGCACCGGGGGTGCGATATGTATATTAATTATTATTTGTCTTCCGTGACATCATCCTTTTTATTCCAAAACAACGGCCCAACGGAAGACCAGCGTTGGCTGTATTGCCAGCATATTGCTGAGTTGGTGCCTTTTTGTTACAGACATAGTTTTTAAGTGATTTATGTCTATTTTATTTTATTTGTTTTTGTATGTTTGTTAACAAATAAACTTTTTTCTTTCTTTCTTATTATGGGTAAATAATCTTGATATGTATTGTACATACGTTGATATTATCAATATTTTTGGCATGTCATATTGGAAGCAATTTAAAATATTTTTTCGAATTTAAATCTTTCGAAGGTTTATAATGATATATGCTTAGTACTACAAATGATATGTACTAAAAATTCACTTTGTTTAAGTTACAAGAAATAAAGAAGCGGTAATCCAATTTGTTACAAAATTATTAACTTAAATTCAACGCTTGTCACGACATAATCAGCTTACATATGTTTGCAGCTAATACTTGTTATAGTAGGATTTAGGCTACATAATATAATAGGCTTATAACCTGCTTAAAATAATTCTAACAAAAAAGACGAAGTCGCGATACACACACCAGGACAAATATTTGTGTCATTTGACAAATATGTATATTTGCTCAAATATTTATCTTGGCAAACCTTATGTAGGGCGCCCTCTGGTTAGGTGAGGTGACGATTTACGCAAGCTGACATCGGTTGAATGAGGAAAGCCGAAGATCGAGCCCAGTGGCGTGCTATAGTAGAGACCTATCTCACCACACACCCGTCACTGTAACTCCTGTGCTCCAGGATCAACAGCGGCATGCACAGTATCGACGCCGAGCAATGAAACTCAGCGAATCTAAGGGGACCTAATTAAACCGCAAAAGTTAATCAGAAAGACAATAGGACAATAGGAGAGGCCTATGCCCAGCAGTGGACGTGAGAAAAAGCTGTGATGATGATGATTTATGTGGGATCGGATATTATTGTGACCATTTGTCGGATATTATTATAAAAATACAGGGATGCGTTTTTGATAATACAAACCTTGAGCCCTGATAACAAGTCTGTAGCTCCTGACTTGTTCGTAGTCAAGTGGCTTTACCAGCGACACGTCGCCACTGAGACTGTCGATTGAGAACTGCATCTGCGTATTACCGCCGATGATTGCGTACCGTATCGCTGCATTCGCCCCGATGTCCGCATCTGACGCCCTGAGTTGACATAAAATAATATAAATAAATTAATGAATATACCCAACAATCACATACATAGTTCCTCTATTGTATCTTGTTCCATCCCTCTGCCCCCCATTATCTTAAAAAGCGATTTAATTTTCTATGTAGCACACATGAACGATCTCTTAGGTCATCAGAGAACTTGGTACTAGAAATCCCCATGCACGGCACTTCATTCCTTAGCAGGTCTTTTACTATTCACGCTGCTCGCTTATGGAATGAACTGCCAGTGACAATAAGAGAAGCCAAATCAATTTATATCTTTAAAAGACTTGTCAAGGAACATTTTTTGTCACTCACATAGTATATATATATATATATATATATATATATATATATATTGTATATATTTATTTTTCATTTACTCGTACTTATATTTTTATTATATTTTTCTTATATTTGTTGAGTTAATTATTAGTTCTAATTACATTTATTTATTGTTATTATTTTGAAATTTTTGCGTACATCAATTTTTTACAATTCTAAATTTACTAAAATTATGACCACCCACTCTATGTTTCTGATCTCTCCAGTCCATCTAACGGTTGCCTGGAAGAAATCGCCGAGAGCGATAAGGCCGCCATTTGTGACACTACCTTATTGAGTTGTGACCAGTTAACAATGTTCTTTCTATTGTAATGGTGTACAATAAAGCATATTAAATAAATAAATAGTTTTGACCCCTCATTAAGATACGAGTCTTGTGTCGTGGGTATCAGAAACTACGAGAGACTTTTCGGTCTCACAAACACCCAGACCCAAAACAAATATTTGTCGATCACACAAAAATTTGTCTCGGTGCGGGGATCGGACCCGCAGCCTCTCGTTTCGCAAGCTGTTGTCTAGCCAACTGCGCCACGGGGCTGTGTATGTTACAATACATGCAATGATAACATGTGATAGCTCTGTTATATGTGGATAAAAATGCTGAATCGATGACATCAGAATCAGGTCCTACGGTCTCGAGAGATGCCAAAGGAGGTATTTTTGAATTTTAAAAATTTCGAGTAAATTATTCAGCGAAAGAGGACGTTGTGAGAAAATAACATTGAGAATTATTTACGAGAATGTCTCAAATATGTAAAGTCTACTAAGCCAGCCTCGTATACTCTCAATTGATACAGTGAAAACAGTGAAGCTATATTCGATGATAAACAAGTTTAAAAAAATCTTATCTAAGAATACGATTACCAATTAAGGTATCAGCATACGGTGTTAACTGTCACATAAATTACCAATAAAAAATTGGAAGCGGGAATTCCTTTATCTATTCCTTATCAAAAGATATAAGACGTTCCGAAGTGGTGATATATTGTAGGAGGATTCAAATGATGTTGTATAATTGAAACTGGGACAATCCTGCATAAAATAAACCATAACAACGAATAAGATCAGTCCTAGTAGTGGTGTTGAAATTGACGTAGAAATTTCTATACAAAAAAAACATGAAACATTAAAAGCGTGATATTCTTATTCAAAACATATTATTCATATGACCATAAAATTAAACTTCTTAATATGCAAGCTTAAAATGTTAATTAAGATTTTATTTATCTGCTTCTTAGTGAGAAACTATTAAGTATACAAAGGTTATTTATTTGAACGTTTAAAAGCCAGTCACATTAATAAGAGAAATGTTGATAAAACGCGACATTTAATCTCACGCGGCGACACAAGATTTGTGTCGTGTTTGCAACTGTGAATGAAATGCATTATAACAGGTTTTATAAACGGTACCCCCTTATTTATAGAGAACGATAATGTTTGTCATACAAAATAACAAACAAATGGCGTTGAATGCAACAAAATAACATTTCCAATACGTACAATAACGATTTATAGACATGCAAATTTGAAATACCAGACGGCGCTGAATCCGCGATACGTTGCGCGTGCCAACTCTGTGCCGGCTTGCACTGTTTTATATCTATTCTTTATTTAAG
Organism: Hemaris fuciformis; assembly: GCA_907164795.1. Lineage (NCBI taxonomy): Eukaryota > Metazoa > Arthropoda > Insecta > Lepidoptera > Sphingidae > Hemaris > Hemaris fuciformis. The sequence goes on along the minus strand of OU015432.1, from coordinate 19,242,792 downwards.
AAGTAGGATTTAAAAAAACTTTCTAAAATAGCACGGTAATGTTTAATTTTTTTTTACTAAAACTAAGATTTACTGATAGAATTTTTAAAATCCTATAGATATAGTATACAAATAAAAAACGATCAAGTATAAAATTAGGTTAAAGGAAAAAAATGGTTGCCTACGTTTCCTGATGTTGTTTTATTGTTTTTGCAGATGGCAAAGGAAATACGTCTGTACAGCCCCAGCTGCCCTTAATTCATATTTTTTTCTTTGATATTAAAACATCAAAACAAGGGTGTGACTCATATCAATGCCCGAAGTGGTTTACGCGTTAAACCCTTCCGGCGTAACTGTCTGGGGGTGTTGTTTTTATTTGAATAGAACGACTCCTGTGCGTATGTGTTGAACGAGGAAAGTCTTTAATGAATAATGTTGGCTGAATTTTTATGTTTTGATATAATTTAATTCTAAAGCTTCTCTTGCATATTAGTAATAGTGATTGAATGCGATCTTTATTATTATGATCATGATTAGATGTTTTTAAAAACACTGGTCGTTTTTAGAGGTAACCCATACTAAAATAATATAAATGCGTGGGTAATTACCGATTTGAATGATTTTTGGTATGGAGATACAAAGGACCTTGAAAAAGAATAAAGGGTACTTTTTACCCTTCAAAAAGGCAGTGTTGCAGTGTTGCAGGACGAGGACAGAATACAAAATTAGCTGGTAAATACTAAAATGCAATAAGACATTAACATTGAACTACAGTAGTTCTGTTGTTTGATATTTAGTACATCTATATTTATTAATTTGGTGGAGCAGACAAGTGTTGGAGTTGAAACCGCGCTTAGGCAGACGTAGTGTGGAACATCCTGCAACACTATGGTCCGACGACTTTAAAAAGGTGGCGGGTAACAGATGGATGAGGGTTGCCTAATACCGGGATGGTTGGCGCTTATTTGGGGAGGCCTTCGTTCAGCAGTGGACGACGACGGGCTGAGTATACATTTTAACAAATTTACTTACTTGATCCGTGCAACTACAGGATTGTCTGTAACGCTTATATCTTCGTCTACTGTAACGGTGTAGGTCTTCTCGCTGAACTGCGGGTAATTGTCATTGTCGTCCTGTATGTTTACGTGGAGTGTTGCGCTGAAATAAAATATACGAGTCATGTCTTCTGCATTTAATATGTTTTTTGGGTTCCAAACTATTGTAATTATTAAGATATCCAATTAATTTAAATTTTTGTTGTACTTAAAAAAATTTACATATTTTTGCCTTATCAACATTATCTTATTCAGATATTAGTAATCAATGTATAATTAAGGCTGTTAATGCTAAAACAACTTACGTGCTAGAAAGTCTATCAGACACAGGGCTGGCTTGGTCCGTAGCTTTCACAATGACAGTATACCGGGACACCTTCTCCCTATCCAAAGGGGACCTCGTGAGGAGAGCGCCGCTCCGCCCGTCTATTCTGAACACGTCTTGCGCGTCAGATTGTTCGGAGTCCCCGCCGTTCGATTCCTCGGGAGTCAGACTGTCTGCAGACACTGATTCGATGGAGTACTCCACCTGGAATTAGGCGTGGGTTACTTCGAGTCGTAAATATAGTAATTATTTAGTAGTGACTCGTGGTCTCGCGGTACAAGTATGTGCCGTGCGATCTAGAGGTCCTGGGTTCGATTCCCGGGTCGGGCAAAGTGTTATTGTATTTTTCTATGAGGAAATTCTCGGTAACAGCACGGAGTCTGGAAATGTGCCCGAAAAACGGCAATAGGCTCGCCACCTAGTACGTGGGACTGATACATACTTGGCGAAATGTGGGTGCAGAAATGCACCTCTGCCTACCCCTTCGGGGAATACAGGCGTGAGTTTATGTATGTATGTGTATTATAATAGGTAGTATAGATTAGAAAATTTACGTCGAAACTGAAACTTCAGTTTACAAAACAAAATAGATTAGAAAAGTTATGAAGTAATACACAGATAGTTTATTTCGTATTTATGGCATATATTACAATTATAATTATTAGTCCATTAAGAAAATTAAGTAATAATAAAATTATTTTATAGGGATAGTTTTAGCATATTATAATTTTTCACTAAAAATAAAATCATAATGTTTACCTCAGCATTTTTGCCGATGTCCTGGTCAGTGGCTTTCAAAGTCAGAACAGTTGTGCCGGGGCTGGCGCCTTCTCGAACAGAAGCTTCGTATTGTTGCATTTCAAATACTGGTGAGTGGTCATTGCAGTCCAGAACGTTGATCTATTCGACAAAGGATTAGTCAAATATCATGTTAATTAAACACAAAGTAGATGACTTACCATCTTTGGGAAATTTTAAGGAGAAAGCGACGAAGAAAAGTCTATCACCTTTTAGGATTACTAGTGCGGCGAAACTGTAGCTTCATACCTATTTCTTGTACATGAATTTATTTCACCTATTATTGTAAGTACTGTTAGTACTTTTATACTATTTTATGCCTATCTTGATGCTCCTGCAGAATAAATAGACGCAAATTTGTTTTCCAGGTTAGGAACGTTACATAGCTGGCGAATCTACCCTTTGGACACATGGGCGTGAAGATTTACTTTTCATATGCGATTATTTAGCTAGAAGAGAGTTGTATACAATTACACCATCGTGACCAATTTGATCTAAAGAATATACTCTCACCTTCAAAGTAATGTTATACTCCGTGACTCACTACATCGAGCCTATATCAATTATTTCCTACTAAATTAACTTCTGAATTTACTGATTGCATTACTTTAACGCGAAACAATAAAACTTTATACCACATTTAAGCGTATCTTAGTAGACAATAAAAAGAATGCGTCTGCGATCTCGAAGGGATAAAAGCCGAGAGGGTTAAAAGTATATAGAGAAATAAAGGACAGTATAATGGACGTAATAAGAAGTTATTAGGGTGCGATTACAAAGAAGGGCTATCTCCATGGGAAAATAATGTAATCGATAAGCTACGAATGGACAAAGTATTAGGGTCGTCGTATCGATATTTTACAACCATGTTATTCATTTTGATATCGATAACTACATTGTATAGGGCTACTTTGTGTGATTTTTAATCAACATTTTTGATGCAGCTATTAGCATTACTTATACGGAAATAATAGATACACAGACATGCACATATTTTCGATAATATATTAAAAAATACAATTTTTGAGTTGGGAGAATCAGAAAGCACTGTACAGATTGTGAAAGCTGAAAATGGGGAAAAATTAGTTTCAGTAGATATCACATGCTTTCACTAAAGAATCTTGAGATAGCTTTTTCAATTTATGCAGTGTAAACTGGATATTTTGAAGTTTGCGTCCAACTCTAAATAAACAACTTAACCATATTGTTTGTTGCATTAGAACAGTTGATGGAAAGTTAAACCTGTAGCTTATTCATTAAGGTCAACTTATAACTCAAAGGCAACGTATTTTAACTGGATTTAAGTGCCCAAGGGCCATTGCTTTCAACTCGCCACATCAAGTTGCTATTTGCGCAGTAATGTTAAGTCTTGGCCTTTTTGTAATCTAGGTATTGTATTCATAGATTAGCTTTATGTCATAAATTTTGAACTGAATGATCTTGAAGACCTAACACCAGTTTATAGGATAGATGTTCGATCCATTTCATAGTCCAAGCCGATTAAAGTGTGGTTATATTAGCCTATAAGTTAAATTTAATGAAAACGAAATGAAATGAAATGAAATAATATTTATTGAATCTATAAAATGTCAAATACATCACTTAGATTCAGTCATTTCAAAATTACCACCCTGTTCGGAAGGCAGTCATCACTAGAGACGAACGGGTAAGAAACTCTAGTGTTGCTCTTTTCCAATCAAGAGATAGGTTACAATACTGATACAAAGACTAAATTTCCCGAATCAGAGCAATTCATTAATATAATCTCAGAATGTTATATTGAATATGAGGATATGATAATTTTAATTTTATGTTAGAGGTACATAATTAAAAAGTTGTAAATACCTGTAAAGTAGTAGTTCCGCTCCTCGGTGGGAAGGTGTCGTCCTGGGCCACAACCCTGAAGTAGTGGACGTCCAACCGCTCCCGGTCGAGTCTGGCTTGCGTGGTCACCACGCCGGTTCGGGTGTCCACCGCGAACATGCCAGCCGATCGCGAGTCCAACAAACTCGACATCGAGTACGTCACTGGGCTGTTTTCTGGATCCCTGATCATAAAGATTGATTATAAAATAGTTATAGAGACTTTAAAGACGAGTGCTGAAGCTTGAGTTAAAATACTAAAATTGAAGTCTATTTATAAGTTACATTCAATAATATTAGTTTAAGCGTGGAAGCGGACTTTAAGTTTTAACCACAATTTATTGAATAAATGACAATTAAATGCCGCTGGACGAACAAGGTATCCTTGACAGCCCCGTGGCGCAGTTGGCTAGACACCAGCTTGCGAAACGAGAGGCTGCGGGTTCGATCCCCGCACCGAGACAAATGTTTGTGTGATCCACAAATATTTGTTTCGGGTCTGGGTGTTTGTGAGACCGAAAAGTCTCTCGTAGCTTCTGATACCCACGACACAGGACTTGTATCCTAGTGTGGGGTCAGAACTATGTATGTGACTGTTGGGTGTATTTATTTATTTATATACATATTTATATATATTCACGATCTTTTCTCTCATTATTTAACTTCATCATCATCAGCCCATATACGTCCCACGGCTGGGCACGGGCCTCCTCTACAACTGAGAGGGTTTAGGCCTTAGTCCACCACTAGTGCTAAGTAATTGCTATTACACATACAAATGTGAAGACAGATTTTGCATTCACTAATATGTTCAGCTCTCCGGTCCATTAATGCGTTATGATAGTTACGTAATAAATCAAACCAACATAATATCCGCGTAGGAAGTAAATAAAATTGCCAATGATTCTTATAAGCGTGAAGTGACATGGGAAACGTAATCGCTTGAAAGAAAGTGTCGGCTCTCCACTGACTCTATGTAATACGATTATAATGTGGAGACGTCTTTACGCTTTATGTGATTTATTCTTTATATGTTGGCTTACTTGGTTAACAGCTTGGTTTTTGAGACCGTGGCTGCGGGTTTAAAATCGAAGCATCTATTTAGTATAAGTTATTAATAACACCGAAGCTTCTAAATGTCAGGTGTTTTCAGAAAATTCTTATGTATTATATACATAGAGTCGGCCTAGTCACATCATGGCAATGCCGTGGTTACGCCAAGTTTACTCATTATAAGTTGAGGATAAAGGTTGGACCGGCAGTAGGTTTAATCTGAGTTTCAAGTGTCCCATACATTTAGCAGTGCTTATGAACGACTATCAAAAGATTCGCCAAAAAAAAATTGCCGCGAAATCAAGCTAAATATTAAGTTTCCTGAAAAACTGGGGCTTTTAAGCATAGCATAGCATCAATTAATTTAATTACTTGTACATCATTTTTCGTACCGCCATGTGATTATTTTGCTAAACCATTAATTAAGAAACAGGCTTAAGCGAGCAATTAAAATAATTATTTATTAAATTATAATAATATAAAAACACGGTGCTTTAACAACTTATGAGCTAACTATGCAATCAAACCTTTCCTGGAACATTAATTACCGTTAAGTTTGCATCCTGCTTTAATAACTAAGGTTGGAATACATTCGATTAGAAGAAATAAATGATATTTTATGCTTTGATGGATCGTGAGTATAGTCTGCGTCTACAATTTATAGTTATTCGAAGAATTTTGATTTCTACGCAGGCAAAACTCTACATTCGAAAAAAAGGTTCTAAAACATTATCAGTACCAGGAGGAATTTGATAATTTATTTTAAGCTTTATATACATAACAGTATAATTTCGGACTTAATGCCATAGGCATTCTCTGCCAGTCTACCTTTGGAGTACTACTTCAATACAATAAACTTCAATACAACATACATAATATTTATACATACAAATATAATACATAAATAGAAACATTAATATATGTATATAGAATTTAGGAGTTTCTCTCAATTTCATTTTTCATAAATATATTATCTTAACACTTACCGAGCTCTGACTGTGGTCACAATGACTCCGGGTGGTTGTTCTTCAGCCACAGAACCTACATACAGCGCCTGCTCGAAGTACGGAGACTGATTCCGAAGTTCCCTTTTGACTCTTCTCGCAATATCCGTGTCATTTAGCTCTTGATGGTGGTACACGATCTTTAACCTGTGGTCGGAGTCCACGATATTAGTCCGGTCGCAGTTGAACGTGAAGAGTATTGAAACTTTCCACATTGGCTCCAAGATGCACATGTCTTCACTCGCGACTAGGTCACCTTGACTCGTTTCGATCACAAATCTGGGATCGCTCACGTCCAAAAACTGCACCTTGCACATCTTTTGCACCGTGCGGGGTAGAAATGCTGTTAATGAATTAACAAACTGCGATTTCTTTAGACATATCCCCTGCCATCGATCTGTCGTTGGTATTGAGAAACTTGCGTACGTCTCCGATATCCATTGTTTCGCTTCAGCTATTTTTACGTCTATTGTCATATCAAATGGCACGGAGTTAGTTGATCTTTTCGTCCTACTTCTATTTTGCTGAATATCATCTTCAAACATCGCATTGGACCACGGATACGCCGTGGACAAAACGTTATATTGACTAGAGACCAATTCTTCAGCTTCGAGTAACCTCCAGTCTATGCTTTCCTGGTACATAACTTCTCTTTTATCCCTAACGACAGTGTCATCGTATTGCAGTGCTGAATCACTTTGGTCGTAGACTCTATCAAAATCGATATCGTACAGATCCGCATGCCGTCTGCTGCAGTCCTCTCCCGTGACCAGAATCCTTATGGGCAGGCTGTAGTAATCGATATCGCGGACGCGTTCCGAAGTTGAGTCTACGTAGAAAGTGAAGAGATTGGGGTACAGCACGCCGTCGCATCTTAGCCGTTTTCTCAACGTGACCAGGCCACTTGTCCTATTGACCTTTAGTATGTGGTGGACGAAGTTGGCGGTTCTGTGGACGTCGATGCTGTAGGTGCGTTCGGAGCCGAGCTTGTAGACTGCGGCGTCTAGGACTACGTATCCCGGTGGAGCGGTGTCTGAGACGAGGATGAGGTAGGCACGGGCGGCCGCCAGCAGCAGCGCGGCGACCACCACGTGCTGCCACGTCCGCGTCATGCTGCTGAGAGTTCACCTGCAGCGCCTCCGCCGCGTCCACCACCCGCTTGGAGTATCCATCTGAAACAAAGAATTCATATGACTTATTTTGAAGAGTTTTATGCTTATGTAAACGAATACATGTAGACAGACGACAGCCCCGTGGCACAGTTGGCTAGATACTAGCTTGCGAAACGAGAGGCTGCGGGTTCGATCCCCGCACCGAGACAAATGTTTGTGTGATCCACAAATATTTGTTTCCGGTCTGGGTGTTTGTGAGACCGAAAAGTTTCTCGTAGTTTCTGATACCCACGACACAGGACTTTTATCCTAGTGTAGGGTCAGAACTATGTATGGGACTGTTGGGTGTATTTATTTATTTATTATTTGTTTTCTTAAAGAATGAACGAATGCAAATGTTACTTTTACCAAACTAAGCCAGAGTTGTTAATTAATGTGATTATATGAGGAACATAACGCTGCCGATCCGTGATTATATTTTTATGTATTAAGTTCTTGTCAATATAGCTAATCTAAAGTCAATCTTAAGATTAACTATGCCTATAGAAAGATTTACGTATTACAGAACTGAACTAAATAACTAGGTCTCATAAAACCTCATCAAAAACTATCTTTACTCACTCATGCTCCTATCTTCAACAAATCTTCCATTTTTAACATTTCATCCACTATATCAACGTACATACATACATAACCTCACGCCTATAATCCCCGAAGGGGTAGACAGAGGTGCATTTCTGCACCCACATTTCGCCAAGTATTTATCAGTCCCACGTAATAGGGGGCGAGCCTATTGCCGTTTTTCGGGCACAATTTCCAGACTCCGTGCTGTTACCGAGAATTTCCTAATAGAAAAACTCAATAACACTCTGCCCGACCCGGGAATCGAACCCAGGACCTCTAGATCGCACGGCACATACTTGTACCGCGAGACCACATTTATATCAACGTTTACAAGTAAAAACAGCCAGGTGCTCTGTAGTTTGGTGAAAAACACACTCAATACATTAGACTGGCGCGAGTACCACTCTCGAGAATGCATAAGCAAATATTTGCCGACAGACGGTGCGTGCGTGTTGAATGCGAGTTGTTCCCCGACCAGGCGACGGCCGCGCCATACTAGTGTAAACATTCTAACGGAAAGCCTTTGTAATCATTGTAACACATCATCTATAGCTTAATACATACATACATAAACTCACGCCTGTATTCTCCGAAGGGGTAGGCAGAGGTGCATTTCTGCACCCACATTTCGCGAGGTATGTAGCAGTCCCACGTAATAGGGGGCGAGCCTGTTGCCGTTTTTCGGGCACAATTCCAGACTCCGTGCTGCTACTGAGAATTTCCTAATGGAAAAACCCAATAACACTTTGCCCGACCCGGGAATCGAACCCAGGACCTCTAGATCGCTCGGCACATACTTGTACCGCGAGACCACGAGGCAGTCTATAGCTTAATTTATTCAGGAAATACCATTGTATTGTCAATAATTAACTTTAAGGTGTCTGCATTCTTGAATCGTAATAGGCATGGATTTATGTTTTTTTTTTATAAAAAGAAGAAGCAACAGAGAAAAAGACTGGTGTCTTCCTAATTAAGATTGAAATTGTCAAAAAACACAGATCTGAAGCCGTTATCAATAAACGTCATTTATACGTTCTTTCATTCTGTGGGCATATTTTAAATTTTGCTCTAAAGTTGATCTAAATAACAGAATTTGCACAAGACGATTAATGACGGCTGAATAAGCGAAAGATGAGTATTTAATCGTAACACTAAGCATTCTATAAAGTTGGTAACATGTAACATTTATACGAGCTAAGAAGATTTATATGAAAGCTTGATTTGGATTTAGCCGAAAATAGTCCTTATAGGTTTTTTTCACCCGCTTATAATATTTATAAATCATCATAAACATTCCCTTGCCCTGTTCCCAATTTTTATTTGGGGTCGGCGCAGTATGTTTTATCCTTCCAAACATCCCTATCAGCCGTCATGTCTTCATTCACCCCTTTTTCTTTCATATCTTCTCTCACGCACTTCATCCATCTTTTCATCGGCATTTTTCTGCTTGTCCATCCTTCAACTTTCATACTCATTACTTACTAAATATGTTTAATGTAAATTAAACTTTTCTGTTTAAACTGCTTTCAATTAAATTTCAAAAGATAATAAACAATTGAAAATGTCCAAAGCAGGACGCCTGCAGCTCTGAAAATAGTTGTATGATTGTAACAACGACTTCGCTAGACAAGAGATAAATCGCTCGGAAATATTGCAGTACCCCGTTTGTTATTTGTTGGCGCGGTAGATTGAAAGAAAACATTACGTGGAATATATACGGACGTTGCAAAAACAACGTGTGTTTGGTATAAATTGTGATCCTTTGTTGCTGTCAATGTGAAGGTATCTCAACTACGCGAAAACTCAATTTGGCGACATGGATCCACCAAACGGACCGCGACTGCCTCGTGGTGTCGCGGCACAGGTATGTGCTGTGCGATCTAGAGGTCCTGGGTTCGATTCCCGGGTCGGGCAAAGTGTTATTGGGTTTTTCCATTAGGAAATTCTCAGTAGCAGCACGGAGTCTGGAATTGTGCCCGAAAAACGGCAATAGGCTCGCCCCCTATTACGTGGGACTGATATATACCTGGCGAAATGTGGGTGCAGAAATGCATCTCTGCCTACCCCTTCGGGGAATATAGGCGTGAGGTTATGTATGTATGTATGTATGTGGATCCACCAAACAATATTCCCAGCTGGAATGTTTAGACGTTGAGGAGATTAAAGCATATGCCACTGAATATGAGACACGCCACGACAATACAATGTAACCAAACGAACCCCATCCCAAGCAAACAGGTTAATCTCAGCTTAGCGTTGAGGCAAAATCTAATAAGCGCCTAATACTTCCCAATTATCGTCTGTCGGATAACATCGGCCGTTTCCGCGATGGCTCGTGTAAATTCGGCGGCGTCGGTTATGGCCAAAAGATTAATAGCGTCAATTATTGGAGGCGCTCGCATGCCCACCAATTTCCGTGTTTTCCGATTTTCCATTCAGCGAGATGGGGGATCATTTTGCACCTGGGCATGGCGCGATAATGTAGGCGCTGTTTAATTAATAAACGACGGACTCGCCTGGGGGAGTTTGTTTACTTCAATTTCAACAAAAGGAGAGTAAACACCAACTTTGTTCACAGTTTTTATAAAACTATCGCTATACAGGGTGTATTCAGACCGTGATCGGAAACTAAGGCAGGTAATAGCTAAGGTGATTACAAACCCCCTGGCGTTAAAGAAAATTCTGACAAAAAATAAAAAAATTGACGTTTTCCATACAAACCGCGTACATTTAATACCGATGGTTGTATGGAAAAAGTCAATTTTTTTATTTTTTGTCAGAATTTTCTTTAACGCCAGGGGGTTTGTAGTCACCTTAGCTATTACCTGCCTTAGTTTCCGATCACGGTCTGAATACACCTTGTATAATACTCAAACTAAAACTAATTATTAAAGTGGTTATAAAGGAAGTGAAATAGAGTTATGGTCAAAAGAAATAATAATATAGAACACTTACATATATGTATATATTTTCGAGACGGTAAGCATACGGTAAAAATAACCCCCATTTTTACTTACATCTTTCGTTAGCTGTGTTTTAAGTCCCACATAGTAGCGGATAAGCTTATTGCTATTGTGCCGTTTTTTAGGCACTTTACAGGCTTAGTGTTGGTACTGAGAATAAATAAACCTAACAACATTTGGAATGCAAATATACCATGAAAATTATTTAAAATTTTATTACGTCTATTTCCTGAAACGTATGTTACACGAATATAAATATTTTTACAGTCATGAAATGCAAAAACATAAACAAGAAAATTCTGTGTGATTTGGCCATGTAATTACGTTATGAAACACGCTAGAAGCGCACGGTCACCGGCATGGCGCCAAGTAGCATCATCATTAAAAATTGCATTACAAAAATGTAAAAATAACCCTATCATATTTTTGATCTTTTTAAACTTGTGGCTCCAGAAACTTTTCATCTAAGTTTAATTTTGGTTTCAGCGTATTCACAAAATATGCAAACATAAATAATAAAAAATTGTTGTTTTTACTTGTTTATTTTGAAAGGATACTAATTTAAAATAAAGCACGGAACTTAAATAGACGTAAAACAACAGCTTCGAGGTTGTATATCGTTTAAAGATTGACACTGCCGGTAAAATATTTCCAACTTTATGTATCCATCTAATTTCAAAATTCCTCTTTCTCAACAAATTTCAAAAAGACATTATGTAAGTGAAGTTTTTTGGCTATGACCAGCAGCATTTACTTACTATGCAGTGTAATAACACTGAAAAAATATGAATATTATGCCATTATTTCTCCACCACTATAAGGCACAAAATATTGTTACAACAAACAGAAAACCCAAACCATAATAATTAAAAACAAAACACTACCTTCACTGTCTTCTTTGAATAAAAGTATATCATTGTATATATACATTAGGTATATATATAGACTGCCTCGTGGTCTCGCGGTACAAGTATGTGCCGTGCGATCTAGAAGTCCTGGGTTCGATTCCCGGGTCGGGCAAAGTGTTATTGGGTTTTTCCATTAGGAAATTCCCAATAGCAGCACGGAGTCTGGAAATGTGCCCGAAAAACGGCAATAGGCTCGCCCCCTATTACGTGGGACTAATACATACCTGGCGAAATGTGGGTGTAGATATGCACCTCTGCCTACACCATCAGGGAATACAGGCGTGAGTTTATGTATGTATGTATGCATTGTATATATCATTGTATAGAAAGTTCCTTTACATGGCACTTTGCACGAAAAAGTAAGCATGTTACTAATCCCACCACTTGAACAAATAAGGCTAAATCGCTTTAGTAGCACCTGCAGACAGTTTTAGTGGAGGCGAAACATCGATAGCATTTGTTTTGGCCCGAGAAAACGATGGAGTCGGGAAACAGTTGCTTAAGAATTGACCCGCGCGAAAAGGGGAAGCTACTTAGTCCTGAGGGATAAATAGCATTCATTAAGTTTATTATCTAAGATGGTATGATTACCGAATGTTTTATTCTAATTGCTATTCTAGTTTTATTATCGTGTAATTTAAGTTACGTATGTTTAAGTTCTTAAGATAACCATCACACTACACCTACCAAGGTTCATTTCTGCACTCCCCTAAGGTAGACTGTCAGAGAATGCCCATGGCATTACATCCGCCTTTATACTGTCAAGTATAGAAAGTTATATATATCATCATCACCCCAAATACTTCCCACTGCTGGGCACGGGCCTCCTCTACAACTGAGAGGGTTTAAGCCTTAGTCCACCACGCTGGCCTAGTGCGGGTTGGCGGACTACACACCTAAGAAATTCCTAAGAACTTTTTAGGTGTGCAGGTTTTATCACGATGTTTTCCTTCACCGTTAAAGCAAGTGATAATTCATTGTGAATACACACATAACTTTGAAAAGTCAGAGGTGTGTGCCTGGGGTTTGAACCTGCGACCGTCGAAATTCTCGACCGCGCGCCTAAACCTCGAAGCCATCACTGCTTATATATAAATAATTTATAACATATATTTATATTTCTTAATGACTGATCAAAATATGAGTAAACTTATCAGTTGAGAAATTGCATATTATGCTTCTTTTGAAACCCACTACACATTTTAAAAGTGTATGACGAATGCGATTTTAAATAACCGCATTAGCTCTCATTGCACCCGAACCAAGTCGAATGTGAATAAGGGGTTTTACTAGATAGCACACAGCAATCATGTTACAATAGGCGGAAAAATACCCGACAAAAGTCTAACACACAATCAAAAACTCACATCCTGGCACGCGGTCCATTCTGTCCGTTTCATCCCAGCACGGGAGACGCGGGAGTGCTAATGGCGCTATCAATTAAACGTGTCAGGAATCACCGATTCGAATCCCACGTCTCCCCCTACCCTCCACCTCCCACCCGCCCCTCAGCCCCGACGGTCATTTGATTACGTTCTGGCCAAACAGTTTAATGGTATTCGCAAACATATGTATTTAGTCTCGTTATACATACAAATGTTACTATCGCAAGTAGATTACATATCCTGTATGGAATTTATAGGGCACTTGGCACGTTTGGGGAGAGATGTGTCCTATTGAGCTTAGTTGGATGGGAGGATAACAGAGTTAATGACTATGACCACAATACTGCTATTTGTCAGATTTTTTTTGTAGTAATGTTCAAGACATTTCAGAAGCTGTGAGACTTGTTTATCGGACTGCCTCAGACTCCGCACTGCTACTGAGTATTTCATAACAAAAAGAATGGAACCCGGGACTTTTCCATTAAATTTAATGGAAAAGTCCGGTAAAAGTAAATTTAATTTAATGTTTTTAATTTAATTCATGCCGCGGAGCCAAAAAAGGAATTCGGAGACAAGTATAAAAATAATTGTTATTCTCATCTGATTTCATTTGATCGTAACAAGAATGAAATAAACACTTAATAACTTAGTTAAAAGAAGATATTGATAATTATAAATTCAAATTTGAATTCGAATTTATTGCCTTGTATAATTTTAATACTTGTCTTAAGATAATTTCTTCACATGCGCTTAACTAAAATGTGATTAATGAGACGCGCTAGTGCGATAAAACGGGAATACATATCTTATTTGCTTTGTATGTGACCAGTGACAGTCATGACTCGTGACTCATGTATAGAAATTCGTGGACTTAAATCGTAAATAAAATCTATAGGGATAGACCTTAAATAAATTAAAACCCAACAAATCAATTAACAAACCAATGATTTCTATATTAAGTGTCAAATTTTCATACAAAATAAAACATAAACTGAACGCTTTTGTAGTAAATCCCTATTATTACGACATTATTCCACCGTTTTATCGACTTCTGACTCGAACTCGGCCCATATTACCCAACGACAGATAGCTTTCTTCTTTAACGACCATATTAAATTGATGCCATAAAATAGAATTCTATTGACCCGTAATAATATTAAATGTGGCCTTCATTAATCCCCTGCTACCGATCGTACCATAGGGATTTCAAGTTTATCATCTAGTGACTAGTGTCACTAAATAAATTCATTAATACACCCAATAGTCGCCTACATAGTTCTAACCGCAGAATAATTTACGAGTCTCGTCTCGTGGGTATCAGAAACTACGTAAGACTTCTCGGTCTCACAAACACATAGACTCGAAACAAATATCAGTGGATCACACACACACGTCTCGGTGCGAAAATCGAAGCCGCGGCCTGTCGTTTCACAGGCCAACTGCTCCGCGGATGTCGGATCTTTCGATATCCGCCCATATTCGTATTGATGCTGGACACAGGCCTTTTCTTTTAGTGGTTAGGTTAGCCCACGCTAGTCTGTGCGGGTTGATGGAGCAATATATCACATATAAAAGCTATAATAATATAGCATATATAAGAAATTATTTGTGGAAAATTCTTAGGTATGCAGCTTTCTTTATGATGTTAACTTGCACCGTTAAAGTGTTAGATTTATTGATGAATTTTTTTGACGAAGATTTTAACTTGTGGCTTGGACCAGACTGGGCAGACTCTATACCCATACCTCAACGTTTCCTCTTTAAAAAAAGCTTTGATTATAATAGAGGCATGTTTTTTGAAAAAGGAAACCAAATAAAATAGAAATTTGAAAATTGCTGAGTTAAATAAAAAAAATGACTTCTAATCTGCCAGTATTATCTATTGAACGGCTCTAACTAATGAGTTCGACAGTATGGAGATTATAAACGTAGCCACGTCTTTATCTGGAAAAAAGATGTCAAAGCAAATACGAGTTTGTAGCGCCTAATGTTTAAAGTTAGGTTGTAAATCTTTTTTTAATGTTTTCTTATAATATAATGGTGTGCGTTGAAGTTTGTTTTGCGGAAGGAATGTAATAAAAAGTTGTTCCCGACGCTAATTAAAATGTAGGGGTTTTTATGAACTTGTCAACTCATAAAAATAAAAGGACGTTTGATGGAGTTTCGAAATATTTTGACCTTAGGTAATAAAAACAAAAAAACATATAAATGTTTTAAAATAGAATATCTTTGCCAGAAAATATTAAGGGGAGGCAGAGCCCAGCAACTTTAGAACTAAATAAAAGCTGAAAAGAATAGTTAAATAACTCATTGCAAAAAACAAAACCGTCTAAATATCACTGCCTCGTGCCGTGCGATCTAAAGCTCCTGGGTTCGATTCCCGGGTCGGACAAAGTGTTATTGGGTTTTTCCATTAAGAAATTCTCAGTAGCAGCACGGAGTCTGGAAAGTGTCTGAAAAATCGCAATAGGCTCGCCCCCTATTACGTGGGACTGATACATACCTGGCGAAATGTGTGGGCAGCAATGCACCTCTACCTACCCCTTCGGGGAATACAGGCGTGAGGTTATGTTTGTATGTCTAACTATCACATAAGCAATAATACCCATATTCCTCGAAGGTGAAGGTAGAGTTGCATTTCGCCAATTATGCCTTCCCACGTTATAAGGGGCGAGATCTTACTATCAATACAATATAAAAAGTACTAATTACCTCGTACAGCGACAGGCAAATTTCACCCTTTCAGCCAATCATCTGCAACAAAAACACCTTAATTAAAACCCCGTAAAAGCACCTTAAACTGTCTTCCACAGCGCAGACTTGCACAGAACACAATTCTGTTAATTGCTTTATAAAGCTTTACTGAGATCGTGGCAAAGAAAATGATCGGAAGATTAAACAAAAGGCTGGTAATTTTGACAAATGAACTTCTCCGTACGCCCCGAGCTTCGGGTAAAAACCAGTGATGGATCGTCGCTCGAGATGCCTTTGTTCCAATGTGACACGGCTAATTCATTTTGTGAGAAATTACGTATTAAATTGAGGGCTAAAGCGTAGTGGCGTTTCAGAATTAATCCTGCAAAAAATTTACAACTAGGTTTTTGCGTTACTAAAATATATCATTGGTTTTGTTATGTGCCACCCGACCCAGTTTTACCTAAAAAAGTTGCCTACGTTCTTCTTCAATATCCCATCTATTTCTACATCAACATTCCTCAAATGGATTAAGGCGTTTAGCTATTGACAGACACATACAGATCCTATATTGTTTCGAGGAATCAGGTCTTAACCCATCACGTAAGTCTAAGCGGGTTGACAGATTTCATTTGCATACTTTCTACATTTACGCAGAGAAATATCCCTGTAATGTTTACATATACCAATGAATGTGCAGTAATTTCTCGTTTACTAGCAAAGC
Source organism: Hemaris fuciformis (assembly GCA_907164795.1). Taxonomy (NCBI): domain Eukaryota; kingdom Metazoa; phylum Arthropoda; class Insecta; order Lepidoptera; family Sphingidae; genus Hemaris; species Hemaris fuciformis. The sequence continues at coordinate 19,226,306 of OU015432.1, read as the reverse complement.
GGTTAGTGCCTAATGAGAGTTCAGCTCCTGCTCAGAATTCTAATTTATAATGTTAATAGTTTAACCTGAATTAATTAAAGCTATTGCACATTATTATTGTAAATAAACCGTACATATTCAAAATACAGAAACTGCATAACGAGTTTGTTAAACTTGTTCTTCTGTTAGAATAAGTGCCCAATTATTATAACGCTATCGGTTGTAAATAAAATACAGGTACTAGGCTAACAGAATCACGTAGGAACGTGCACGATACAGACGCCGGAGGAGTGGCCACTCGTGGTGGAGTGCGTGTGCGAGCGCCTGCGGCCCAGCACCGCTACAAAATGATATCGCACTTGTTATTCCGCGAGGGAACTTTGAACTGTGTATCTGTTTCAAGGACCATCGATAAGGAGGAAAAGCGAATCCCTCGCGTTTTCAGAAGCCACGATACAATGTGATTCTTATAAGGGATGTCAGAGAATTTGTTTATTTGTTTAGATAAGAAGACAGCTTTACATTTAGATTTCGTGCAATATAATCTTTTTGAGCAACATTATCAATTGCCGGACTGATGCAATTCTTAAGCTTTTAATGCTAGAGTTTTCATATATTTTCTAATCCACAAAATTTAAAATGTAATAAAAAGCAACAATCAATCCTCAAGCAGCGCAATTTGAAATCTTTAATCAATGTGACGAAACCCCTCAAAGAAACATTTGTTCAGCCGTTTAATACTGCGCCAGGCATCATTGCCTACATTTGGGGAAATTTAATATATTCTTATCACCCTCATGTCTTAGGGAACACATTTTGTCCGGGACGCGCGCAAATAAAAGGAATCGGGGTAATCTGCATGCGCAGAGGCGCGCGTCACGCTTAACTCTGTTTCAGGATAAACGATATCATTTGAGTGTTGAACTTCGTCGACTTTATCCCTTGCGAGAAATGGCACGTCAAGTATGAAGGGCGCTTTTCATATTTTTGGACAATTCTTTGAGATTTCAGCGAATTTTATATTGTTGCTACTGTACTGGTGGAAGGGTATTTTCATCCCGCCCTGTGGATCGGGGGCGTAAGAATTCCGCCACGGTACCCCCTACCTGTCGTAAGAGGCGACTAACAGGGGCCACTGGGGAGGCTGGGTGTACTGCGGGGGCGGTACACAATGGTGGCAGCAACCCTGAGATTTGCGGCAGAGGGCGTGACCGCTTGACTGTCGCGGACGTTCACAAGAGGTGAACGTCCAAAAAAGCGTAAGTGGAGGGCACCTCAAGCCCTCCCAATTTGGAGGAGTCCATATTTGGACGGTGCGCTAGGCGGAGGCGGACCATTTGGGGCGCTTCTCGCCCTGAGATGCCGCAAAACCGCCCTAAATGCGCGAGATGGTCACCGATAGGTTTTAGTCGGTATGCTGGCGTAGGATTTTGGTTAGGGACCCAACTCAGCTAAGCGGACAATTATTGTTCTGCGCGCCGAGTTGGAAGGCCAGAGACCCCGACATACCCCTTTCCGGCCTCCCCCGAGGTACCGAACAGGGGAGCTTAAAGCGCTTTCCTCTCGTAAAAAAAAAAAAAAAAAAAAAAAAGGGTATTTTCATAAACGCGAATATTGACCACTGTTCGAATGTAAAAAATTCGCTGTTTTTCTAAGGTTTTGTAATTAAATCTTTATTTATCTTGGAGACTTCCATGTATTTACTAACTTAAAAGAGAATGAATTAAAAGTTTCAAACATATAGGTATATTATTGTAATAATAAATGAGTGTCAGTTCGACGTAAATGAGAAAAGAGTTAAGAAATCTTACTTCTGCGTTCATTCTCAAATCTAAATTTAACGCACACATCGTTTACTTACGAACAAAATCTTTATGATACCAAAAAGCCATTGATGCCACCTGCTATAGACAACACCAGCATTTTATCTAGATTTGCGACGAGCACAAATGGAAGGGCGATACACTATCTTTAAGGGCAGTGAAAAATATTGTTACAGGGGTGCATTAATCAATCACCCCCTGTTTAAGTCCAATAGAAAGCATTTTGTTAAACACAATTCACAAAGTAAAAAAAGAAAGAATGTAATTTGTCCCTTCTCTGTATGCTGAGGTGGACTGGTAGAGAAGTCTCAATGTAGGTACCTATACATAACGTATATTAAGATTTACAAATAAATAAATATATACACCCAACAGTCACATACATAGTTCTGACCTCACACTAGGATACAAGTCCTGTGTCGTGGGAATCAGAAACTACGAGAGACTTTCCGGTCTCACAAACACCCAGACCCGAAACAAATATTTGTGGAACACACAAACATTTGTCTCGGTGCGGGGATCGAACCCGCGGCCTCTCGTTTCGCAAGGTGGTATCTTGCTAACTGCGCCACGGGGCTGTCATACATAAATACATTGAAAACAGACAAAAACCTTACCTAGTTATAAACCTTTTATAGATTTCAAGCAATTGCAGATAGAAACCACTACATTTTAAGCGACAGTTTCCAGAAAATCAGATATAATAAATTTTAATGAAAAAAAAAAGTAATGTAATGACAAGTGTGCTATGAAGTATAAGCGCTTCTAACATTTGTATGTAAGCTTCAACTTCTTTGTATTTTTTCAGTTCCAAGCCGTTGTCTAGAACATGGTCTGTTTCATACATTACAGCACGCGAGAGTACATCGTAGCGTTAAAACCATCCGGAACATGAGTTTACTTAAAACTTTTACAACTTGGTGAAAATTGTGTTGCTCGGCATCACACACCTTCAAATTTTACACATTGTTAGCAAAGTTTAAGTGGTTCACGGAAATAGTTTTAAAACTGTATTGTACTGGGTTTTGTGATTATACACCTGGAAGTAAGGAATTTAAAAATTATAGAAAGTGGCTCAGCTGACGCAAGCGTGTGACAACAGAAGCCCTAGACCATCACACTAAGAGGTGGGGCTCATCATTTTATAGCTGACACCTTAACGGTTTTTCAATATGGATGAAGAATTGTTAAGAATAAGAAAAGTATAAAATGCGCGATTTTCGACCTAATTGCAAAATAATAAATTTGTATTTCATTTTTTTATAAAGTTTTTATCCAGGTTCGACTTTGCAATGATATTTAGTTTGAGTGCCTTTTGTCTGAAGATGACCATATCTCGCACAGGACACAATCATGCGATCCTGGTAGGTTTTGCGATGATTACTTCTCTTAGACTAAGACTATATGATAATATAACTGTCTGTCTAAATATTTGATGAACGTCTATCCGATTAAAGTATTAAGCTCGCCTTTTTATTGATATTTCACGCCAAACCTAAAGATGCTAGGACTATAGGAAGGAACATCTGGACTAGTTATTGCATACTTTAATAAATCAGCAAATATACAAAAATGCTATCTTTTTTTTTACCATGCCGTGGCGCAGTTGGCTAAATAGCAGCTTGCGAAACGAGAGGCCACGAGTTTGATCCCCGCACCGAGACAAATGTTTGTGTGATCCAGGAGTATTTATTTCGGGTCTGGTTATTTGTGAGACCGAAAAGTCTCTCGAAGTTTCTGATACCCACGACATAAGACTTGTATCTTAATGTGGGGTCAGAACTATGTATGTGACTGTTGGGTGCATTTATTTATTTATTTTTGGAACCTATTACTTATCTGGTAATAATGGAACTTAATGCAACACATATCGTCACATAGATTTCCAGTGCAGATCTTTCGAACGTTGTAAAATAATAGGGTCGTTTGCCACTCCACGCACGCCCGCGCGAGTACATCGGCGTGTGATGATCGAGTCTCGTATTCGGGTATTCAGTCGGCTCACGTGCACGGTTGATGAATAGGGACATTTCCTGAGGATACGATTTACTAGCGATCTCACTGAGCGTAGTTTCGAGGTTTCAGCGTAATTTATTGGCTTATTTTCCTACACTTTTTCAGTTCAGTTTCATTACGTTAGAAATGGTGGCGCCAGAATAGGGACGCGCGTTGAAATATGATGGTTATTTTGCATTGTCTACGGAAATATTTTCGTGGAACGTGTAACTAAGCTGAATATTTGTTTGTTGAATGTAAAAGTTTTTTTCGTGTCCCTTTAGAAGGAATAACTCTAAAAAATGTAAGTCTGATCCAAAAAAATCATTTCGTGTCTGTAATTTACAAAAATAATTCGTTTCGAATACAAAAATAAAGCACATATTCTTTCTTTTTGAAAAATTAACGCAAAATCTTATGACAATACTAGAACAGTAGACGTAATTAAAATTAATATGATTTAATTAGTATTCACTAACGTTGCAATTAGCCAACTCGATAGATTACATTGCATGTTTCATAAGGAGATATCAACCTTGGTTTCCCACACAAACAAATCTACTTAACATTTATTAATTGTCTAATAACATTTCCCGCCCTGATAACCCATTAAAGTTGTTCCGACTTTCTTTGCTAATGACATTTTTATCGCATTAATTAATTGTAGCATTTGGGATGCACACTGAATTAATTATGTCGGACAGTATAACATTAGTGATAATTTGAATTTACTATTTGTTCCTGAATATGTAGACTGCATTGACATATTTATAGCTATTACGCGAAGCTTTCACAGTGTAATAAATTATCATTAATTAAGTATAATTGTAGCGAAGGCTTGTGCGCAGCAATAGGACCTATGTATGAGAACTGATATTACAGTATGACAAACACCGGTCTGTGAAATAAAGGACCATAACGTAGGACATCATCATCATCATAATCATCAGCCCATCTACATACGTCCAACTGCTTAGTATGTGACTCCTCTACAACTGAGAGGGTTTAGGCCTGAGTCCATCACCCTGGCCTAGTGCGGGTTGGCGGACTACACAACCTAGAAATTCCTAAGAACTTTTAGGTGTGCAGGTTTCCTCACGATGTTTTACTTTACCGTTAAAGTACGTGATAATTCAATGTGAATACACACATAACTTCGAAAAATCAGAGGTGTGTGCCTGAGGTTTGAACCCGCGACCGCCGAGATTCTCGACCACGTGCTTAAACCTTGAGGCCATCACGACTTTTCCGATTACTTACTAAATCCGATTCGAGGCCAATTCAAGACAACTTGCACATGAATACAACATATACTCGCACATACACTCATATCTACATCTCCAAAAGGGAAGGCGGAGGTGAATTTTTTCCAGAACAGTGTTTGAAATAGTCACTAAGTCATCATCATCAGCCCATAAACGTCCCACTGCTCGGCACGGGCCTCCTCTACAACTGAGAGGGTTTAGTTCAAAGTCCATCACGCTGGCCTAGTGCGGGTTGGTCACTAAGTAGTGGTAGTATACTGGTACCAGAAGGCGGTTATTTTTTAAACACAGCATTGATACATCAATTTCTTAGCAAAAATAAACACAAAACACTTCAGTAACTGCCAACAAGCATAACAAGAAATCGTGTAATTCTAATCTAGCATTACATGAGGTCATAAAAGCGCATGCGGTTACCACAGATCGTAAAGTGTTCACGTCTGGTCACCGGACCCGCTGCAAACTCAACGGGTATTACTACTTATTTTGTTGCATTAGTAGCGTCCGTACGACTTTGTGACTAAATTAGGGTACCACGTTAAGGGACATACAATTCAAAGGGATTATTAGGGTCTAATAGGGTTCATATGGAGTTAAAAATGGGAATCACCGCACTTACGCAGCTTTTTTGATAACATTTGATATTTTTGTGCTGCATCAACAAGCGGCTAAGTTAGTGATTATCGCCGCCTGAGCTCATAGAGAAATTTTATTGGCGCAGGAATTAAGCACTCTTTCGTTCGACAGCTTACTTTTAGTCTACTGCGCCTTGGTGTATGTTTATATATTATATTTAATAGTCACTAGTCAAATACCTGCCTCGGGGTCTCGCGGCACAGGTATGTGCTGTGCGATCTATAGGTCTTGGGTCGGGCAAAGTGCTATTGGGTTTTTCAATAAGGAAATTCTCAGTAGCAGCACTTCTCAAAGTCTGGAATTATGCCCGCAAAACGGCGATAGGCTCGCTCCCTATTACACGGGACTGATATATTCCTGGCGAAATGTGGGTGCAGAAAAGCACCTCTGTCTACCTCTGCGGGGAATACAGGCGTGAGGCAGAGGCGGTACTTCCATACAAGCCCAAAAGGGTTACACGTTGATTGTGTATTGTCTACTTCATAATTATTTATTGTGGGGTCAGGATATTCTCATTTATTAATTGCTTTTATTAAATAAAGATTTAAAGCTCAAAGATTATTATTCGGAATTTTGATAGGCATACTGGGCTTTTGGGCTTCCATGGAAGTACCGCCACTGGCGTGAGGTTATGTATGTATGTATGCACTGGTCATAATATCCATATTTTATTAGTCAAACACATTGACGCTGAAGGAAAATTGCCTTTCGCAACGAAATTAATCAGAAATATATAGCTGTTTACTCATTTCTTGGTCATAATTATTCTATTTGCTGCAGTACTATATGACCATCACGTGCAAGATGATCAATATGTTATAAAAAAGACATTACATATTACGAAAGAAATGTTAAAACCACAAACTAATCTAAAAGTCCGCATTTCATAACAGGTCATTTTAAATCCATCACACTGTTGCGAATTGATTGCCAAAGTAATAAGCAAAACTAATTACGAACGTAATGACTAATCATAACTTTCTGACTTAAGCCAAAGTAATAATATCAATTTAATGTCACTATCCCACGCTCTTGAGTTGTATCAGCCTGTAGCATAAATATTTTAGTTATAAATTTACATGTCTGTATCTCTGAATTTTTTAACTTCCAAGTCATAAGCTTATTGCTGTTTTTCGTACACATTTTCAGACACTGTGCTGATTTTGAAAATTTCCGTTACTAGACCCAACTCAAGACAGTGAGTTTGACTTTTGCCGCGAGACCTTGGGGTAGTAAAAAATATTATAACATTACTTATAGCAAGTTTGTTTTGTGAAATATTTTAATGGTAGAGATCCAAAATAGTTGCTGACTCCGAGCGATAATCTTGCGCCCAGCCACTTTTTATTAACACCAGTCATTTCCTTTCTTTATGGTGTAATCGGCGACATAAACTCCCAAGTAAATGACCAGTGGAAGTACCGCAGCTGTTTAGACAAAGTAGTATCGACCGGCCAGGGTCGCCGGCCTATGATTGCAGGCTGCGGTCACTACCCGCCATTTATACTGAATTTTAATTTCAATTGATTACTTGGCTGCATCGGGTCTTATTCTTACCGTGCGACATTGTTGTCGTCTTGCTTACACCTACCAAATAATCCATAGAACTCATTGACTTATTTACGTACGTAGAATTATTACTACATACATACATACATAAACTCACGCCTGTATTCCCCGAAGAGGTAGGCAGAGGTGCATTTCTGCACCCACATTTCGCCAAGTATGTATCAGTCCCACGTAATAGGGGGCGAGCCTATTGCCGTTTTTGGGCACATTTCCAGACTCCGTGCTGTTACCGAGAATTTCCTAATGGAAAAACCCAATAACACTTTGCCCGACCCGGGAATCGAACCCAGGACCTCTAGATCGCACGGCACATACTTGTACTGCGAGACCACGAGGCAGTCCAATTATTACTAACAGTGGTATTTTGTTGTTTTACGTCAGCGTATCTCAGAAGTTCTCAAACTTTGAAGAGTCTATATTTGGTCGAAAATGTAGGAAACCCGTATTTTTATAGTATTATCGTTGCAGCCTGTTTGTATTGGGTTATGAACAGGCGGGCATAGATGTGGCAACTGGTGATGGACAATCCAATCTCTCTACAATCAGTACCCTATTTAGTACAAGTTACAGACCAACTGTGCTTACTAGCGCAGTAAAATAGAAGCATATGACAAGATTAGGTGCTAAGACTATACTGGTAGAATGAGACTCAATTGCTAAGCTCACAGTAATCACGCTTCTTTTTTATGTGTCACTATGCTAATGAAACCAGTCCGAATACAGTTTACACCATATTCACAAATCGATTTTAACGTGAAAGACGTTGGACATCTGCCTGCAAATTGGGTAGACCACTTCGTAAAGGATGGCGGAGGTTGCTCAATCCACACAGTTTTTATAGGCTGCTCTGGGAGACCACGGAGAAGATTATTTACGACTAGTAAAAGAAGTGCAAAATATGACGATGTAGTTCCAATATTTAAGATACACCGCGTTTAAATCTTTTCTTCCAGTTATTTGATAGTATAACATTTTGCTTCGAGTGACAGCTTGTATGCCTTGCTTCACATCCCAATGATGTGAACCGTGTCGTCAAGATCACTATAAAACTACGTTCTATTGTTTGATATGGACAAGTATTTTCTTATGCGGTGACAAAAACAATTTTTAAAACTTTAAACGTCAGATTATTTAAAAAAAAAAAATATTTCTAAATAAAATATTTTAATAGCCAAAAAAAATTTCTAACTGAGTAAAATCGATATCACTAAACGCGGAAATAAAATTGATTTACATTTATTTGCCTCAAAATAGACGACATAACTGTTAATTTATTCAAGAGTTGACTTCTGACCTATCGGCATCGAATGCGATATCATGCCGTTTGAACGGGATCTTAAGTAATAATGTTTTATACTGCTTCACTTAAATATCCATGCCTGCTTCGTGGCATAAGTGTTTAGAGGTTCTGGGTTTGATTCCCGGGTGGAGCAAATTGTTATAGTTTTTTTTCAATACGAAATTTTCAGTAGCTACTGAATCTTTCAAGATGACCCCAAAATTGGCAATAGGCCTGCCCCTATTACGTAGGACTTAAAACACAAAAGGCGAAACGTAGATTCCGAAATGCACGTCTACTTATTTCAGGGGATACAGGCGTGATTGGGTATGTATTGAATAACATATAATTTTAATCCGTAGTTTTAGTAACGACATCAGTTATATGTAATGTTACAAAAAGCAGAAAAAGAGAAAGTTACAAAAAGGAATTCCAGTAACTGTCCAAATAAGTAGTTCATTTTTCCAAAAGTTGAGAGAATTATCTAAGGTTCCAATTTACGAAACCGTGTCAACCATCACACCGTTAATAAAAAAACAATACTTTAAAAATTCCTATCATTATCATCATCATCATCAGCCCATATACGTCCCACTGCTGGGCACGGGCCTCCTCTACCATTGAGAAGGAAATTCCCAAACAGTTGCTAAGCAATCACAGAAACATCCTAGCGTAATCACGATAGACACCACGTGGCTAAGAACATAAAAACACCAATAAAGATAATAAGGAGCTATAAAAACGTCCCGGGCTTTACAATACGTCATCGGCCGCATGAAGACAAGTTTAGATTTCTCACGCGAATATGCCCCATGAAAAACATAAATTGATGTTTTTTTATTAACGGGACTACGTGATTGTGTTTTGTTCTTGTATGTTTCTATATAAAAACAGTCACAGTATTTAAAATAAATGTAGTAGCGTAATGGAGTCCATCAAAAGTGCCAACCAGCGAGAGATGATGATCTCTCGTTGGTTGACACTATCATGCCGGCCGGATACCTTTTCACCATTCTTGTGAAGAAGTATGGTGGACTAATGACAAACCGGCCAAAAAATGCCGGCACGGTCATCCTTTCACCATGATTGAAGCCCCCCCGAAAACCGGATATACACTGGCTGATCCCGGAACGCGGCACACTTGCATGTGCCACTATGGCGGGTTTTACGCCCTGTGTAGGTACGGTGGTCGCTATCCGGGCGGATACGAATATCCTACCACCCGCAATGTAGGCACAGATTAAACAAATGAATGCGTGTAAATAATTATATTTATTCCCACTGCTGGGCACGGGCCTCCTCTACAACTGAGAGGGTTTAGGCCTTAATCCACCACGCTGGCGTAGTGCGGGTTTGTAGACTACACACTTAAGAAAATCCGAAGAACCTACACAGGTTTCCTCACGATGTTTCCGTCGAAGTAAGTACGTGATAATTAATGGTGAATACACACATAACTTCGAAATAAATAAATGTAATGTAATTGATTAAGATAATTGCCTTGTTTTTATCCAAGCAGTGGCGGTACTTCCATAGAAGCCCAAAAGCCCACCTTGCCTTACAAAATTCCGAATAATAATCATTAAGCTTTAAATCTTTTTTAACAAAAGCAATTTGACAAATAAATGAGAATATCCTGACCCCACGATAAACAATTATAAACTAGACATTACACAATTAACGTGTAACGCTTTTGGGCTTCTATTAAAGAATCGCCACTGTATCCAAGTGCATTGTGATTCAATAGAATTTATTTATTACATTTATGTATTAAATAAACGTAGATAACAAATATACCGTGTGATAATTAGCAGTGTTACTTTAATTTCTTTCTACATCTTTTTATAACGTTATTTAAAGGAGCTTTTTTTTGTATTCGTATTTAACAGAAATAAATTCATCAGCTTTGAAACTCTGTTACCTGATGCAAACACTAAAATACGAAATTAATTATGGATATAAAATTAGTCTTAATTTATAAAAGTGCTGACCCCGATATAAATTTTACCAGGCTAATTAGTTTGCCTTGGAAAAATCCGTTAGCTCTTTAAGGTTTCATAATTGGAGGCATAAAAATGTAAGATTTTTTATAAGATTTTTACGGTTCTTCATACCGCATGTTATATATCTTGGTAATCATATGTTTGTGTATGATTACCAAGACATTTAAATAAGAAAATCAGCTATATGCAAAGAACAACTGTTGCTGGTTATAAGATTCTATGCGCCCGAATGACGAGTAAAGTCTGCTATATTAACCCGTGTTATTTGGTTTCGTTTCTCAACCAGGAGTTTCTTAATTCTTAGACTGGCATCACGACATCCTAGTCCTTTAATCTATAAAAATATCATACATCATTCACATTACTCCCGGACATATTATTATCGTTCTTCCATGACACCTAATATGAATGTTACATAAACAGGTGCATAAAAAATATATTTAGTCCGAATAATCACGTGGAAAAGATTAATCTTACTCATTAATACTTATAACAGATTGAACCACATTTGATAAATTGTAATATGGAGATCGACAGGAACCTGGATGACGCTTACAGGCTATTCATATCCATAATATTTTAAGATCCTGTAGACGTGTTATAAAATTGGACATTATAATTCACATGTACTATAAAGCAAACTCAAACCAAGCTCTATGCGAATCAAATTATTGTAGCACGTACTGTTCCTAATCGTAGAGTAGCCCTATCAAGATGCAGTAGGGGTCATTGACCATCTGCATGCAGCTCCTATGGGCACAGCCTTAATGGTACAGGTGTTAAGCAGTAGAATAACTGTTTACACGTTACTTTGGCCATTGGACTTCCAAGAAACTATCACCGTTTCGACACGGACTGCGAGAGCAAACATATTGATCACGTTGTGTTAAAACGTGGAGTATTGTCGGGTAGAACGTTGTGTTTTTTTTTTGATTTCACATTGTTAGCATAGGTCATGTACACACGGGTTAAGGACGGGAATTTCGACAAGGATGTTTTTATAGTGGAACGACAAAGATAACGCATTGGCACCTGTCACCTGCTATGTTCTGAAAGTGTAGTTTATATAGAGAATATACTAATGAACATTGTGATAAAAAAAGGGCTTAAAATAATGAGATGATTTTAACAACAAATATTCTACAAAATATGTCTTTGGTAAATCGTTCTTTGTATCATTTAACTAATCATGTACTATTTAAAAAAAAAATTGACAGTAGTTGCTTATAAAAGGAAAATTTATTTTGTACTCTTAAGTGGAAATAAAAATAAAACGAAAATTTATTTTGTACTCTTAAGTGGAACGCATAATGAATTTCATCTAACAAAAATTCATCATTATGGCTTTGAAAATCCCTTACACAAATAATATGCAGGTATATAATATCTTTAAGATTTTACTGCGCAACAGATTACGATCAAGATCATTTGACCAGCAGTAAACTTACTCAGCGAATAAAACGTTGTGAGTTTAACATCATATACTGTAGTAATTAGTATATTAAACCTTTAATTATAGTTTTTTTTCGTATTAAGATTTCGCTTATAATTTTACATCGTAATATTACGATGTAAAAATAAATGTTTATTAAATGATTATAGAATGTATTTTACTTGCTATTTAATGTAATTTAATTATACATATACTAGTAATATCCTGTGTCGAAATATGAAACTCAGAATATAAATTAAATTCCGGTTTTAGTCTCCAATCCATCAAAATCCATTGTGCTGTTATGTTCCCTATTCCTATATGTTTATCTACGTATATGTCGGCGATACGCCAGAATTATCGTGTCCAGACTCCATAATAACAGAAACACACACAATATAACTTGGTTTATTTTCAGACAATTTCTAGTATAGTACAGAGATAAAATGACAGAGGTCTGTCTTACATCAAGGTTAGTTTGGGACTCCCCTTCGAGCCCAATACAATTCGTTCTTATACTACCTGGGCCTCTCGCCCCCGCATCGGTCATCCTTACGTTCCCACGCATACAGTTACTTTCTAAAATCCCGTAACTAACATCTATTAAACAACCGTTAATTTAGAGACCATTCCCAAATCCCTTTTTTACAACATTGTCTAAGGAATTCGTTAAATCGGCAATAAACATGGACTTTACAGTAATATTAACAATTAAAGACAATAGAGCGCAAACTACAAAGAGCAGCCCTAACGTTCAAGCATTTTTTGTGTCTATAAACATTACTTGCTTCTATGTACAAAGCGCAATAAAACAATCAAATATACGAGTAAAAACTTAAACCTAAAAATGACCATTCTACACACATATTACTAATTTAACTTAATAATCAAACACTACTTTACAAATGGCGCTATTAACAATATTTAAATTCTCAGTTTTGTGATCACAAATAGCTATTTAAATATTAATCTTAAATATTAATTATATTTATGTAACAATATAATCATTATTTATTAGTTTGCGCCCATACGGCCATACTGACTCCAGCGCGTCCCCTGCGCTGTTTTAACAAGGCCTCACTCATTTCGAGATCTAGCCAACACACAAGGCATCACTCATTCCGAGATCTAGCCAACACACAAGGCATCACTCATTCCGAGATCTAGCCAACACACAAGGCATCACCCATCCTGGGCTCTAGCCAACAAGACCAGGATCAAGGATACGCATGGTGGCCAGCCAGCGTTTTGGGAAGGATATTGGATAGGAAAAACAAAATTTGTCTCGTAAACACATCAATGCATATACATAAAATAATCATCGTCATTCATCATAATCAGTTGTATCAATGCAATGCAATTACATAGATCCAACAACGTCAGTAGAGGAGGTAGAGGCCTCCCCGCGTAAATCGTTCTCTGACAAATCCTGCGCCCATACGGTCAATTCATCTGACTCCGCACGGAAGTGAGCTAGACTCTGTCGAAGCGTGCTATCTGCACACTGCGTTTCGCTGTCAGTTGAAGTCCCGTACTAATGACCAACCCGACACGGCCATCCTACAGGACACAGGTCTCTGTGTGTTAGTCTGTAAACAAAATTCATGTGCAAAGTATCATATAGCTCGGCTAGTCCTGACCTAGCCCAGGTAAAGGTCATACAATAATACTGAGGCTTAGATTGTTCTTAATAATCTACTCACAGAATAATTTTCATCAATTCTTAATACAAATCAAAGACAGTTCCAAGCACTACTGATTACTTGATTCATGACCTCCAATTATGACACTAAATTAAACAATCAAGCTATACACGTGATTCATGGCCATCCAGTAACACCACTTACTCAGCCATTTCTTTTGTGCATCCCCTTTGGATCGCACATGGTTCCTAGAGAACCCCAACAATCACCGTGTACACTTAAACATTACCGAAAATGTCATCACTTATGACGCTGTCACTTAGGTCCTCCTCAAGTTCATCAGGTATGCTTTGACCCCTCTGGCATTTTTCTAAGCCTATCATGAGCGTACTTGTAAGTGCGCTTAAACGCCTAAGTAATTTATCCTGTAGTATGACGTAAGTATCTGCAATAGTTTTAGGGATCGAATCGCCTTTTAACTGTTCAACAATATTAGCTAAAGTGGAATCGCGTTTTTGTTCGATAAGGAGCCAGTTATGATCAAGGGTAGCTGTATTAACGGACCATATTAATGAGCTAGATTTATTAATTTTGGAACACTGGTTTAAATGACATTCATTATAACTTTTAACTGGGTTACGACTGAAAAAGTCAGCATGGGCAAGTTTATCGCCCTTGCGGTATTCGATTTCAAATTGGAAGTTCTGTAAGAATGCCCACCATCTGTGTACTCTCGGAGTTAAATCGCGCTTATGACTTGAAGCTTTTAAAGAGTTACAGTCTGTGACTACTTTAAATGACCGGCCATGAAGGAAATGCCGAAAATGTTTTATAGCCTTTACCACAGCGAGAGTCTCCAGTTCATACGAGTGATATTTACTCTCTGTATTTGAAGTTCTCATACTGAAATAGGCTATAACTAAAGGATTTCTGTTTTCTCTCTGAATCAGTACAGCACCATACCCAATAGAGCTGGCGTCCGTATGCAACTCTGTCGGCAGGTTGGGATCGAATATAGTTAATACAGGGGAAGATGTAAGTATGTTAATTACTTTCCGTCGAGCAATGTCATGATCTTCAGTCCAATTAAAATTAATATTGGTTTTAGTCAAGTTGTAGAGAGGGGCCATGATTTTAGAAAAATTAGGTACAAATTTTCTAAAATAGCCAGCTAAGCCGTTGAATTGTCTAACTTCCTTTATATTTTTAGGTACCGAGGAGTCAGTTAAAGCCTTGATTTTTCTTGGGCTTGGTCTGACGGTACCATTCTCTATAAGGTTACCAAGATATTCAATTTTAGTCTTAAGAAAAGAACATTTGGAAATGTTCAAAGAAAATCCTGCACGAGTTAATCTAGTCAAAATAAGTTTTAAATTGATCAAACCTTGCTGTACAGATTCAGATATTACCAAAATATCATCAATATAAACTAATGCTATATTATCTTTATAATCACCTAAGGCAACATTTATGGCACGTTGATACACAGATGGAGCATTGCAAAGACCGAAAGGCATGCGTAAATATTCAAACTGTCCATCTGGCGTCACGAAAGCAGTTTTTTTCGATAGAGTCTTCTGCTATAGGAATACCGTGAAAACCAGAGGCCATATCTAGGCAACTGTAATAACGGGCTTTGCCTAATCTATCAATTTGGTCTGCTATTAAAGGTAAAGGATAATTATCTCTAATCGTATTGGAATTCAACTCGCGAAAATCAACGCAAAGACGGTCGGTGCCGTTCTTTTTCTTGACTAATAAAATTGGGCTGCTGAATGGGGAAGAGCTATCTCTTATTATGCCATTTTCTTTTAAATCCTGAATCATTTCCCTGACTTTCTCGCGTTCTACAGGAGACAAACGATACGGTCGACGCTGTACAATTTTATCTGGATTTTTTAATCTAATTTTTAGCTCACCGGTTGTCACCCGTGAGACATGATTTCTAGACGTAAAATTATCTTTGAACTCATTGATAATAAACTTACGATTAACAGATATATCGTTTTCGCTGAGAGTAACGCTAAGGCCAGGTATTTTTAGAAGATTAAACCCTATTAAAATATCAAATTGAGTTTCATTGTCACCTACTACGTAAAACTCTAGCTCTAAAGTGACATTATCGATTTCTACCACAGTTATAATGCTTTGTTTTGAGATAACCTTTTGACCCCCAATGCCCATAAACTGTACTTCAACTTGTTTACGTTTACCAGGAATTGAACCAGCAACGCTCTCTCGAATTAAGGAGCAATCCGCACCAGTATCAAAAAGACAGTTATACTGTTTGTCAGCAATAATTACATTTGTTGTACTACGTTTAACAGATGAACAATAATTAATAGATTTATTTTGAGCATTACGTTCGTCATTTTGACGGCGGTAGCAATTTTTCTCTAAATGACCCTTACGATGGCAGTAATTACATTCAACAACCTTAGTATTATTGAAAGTACCACGAGAACTGTAATTATTGTTACTGGAATGTGACGAAATAACGTTAGGCTTAGAGGGATTTCTCTCTTTGCAGTCCCGGGACAAATGGCCGGGTTTATTGCAACTGAAACAAACTACTTGATCTTTTGAAGGTCCCGTAACACGTGATTTTTTAACATCATTATATTTACTCTCTCTATTTTCGATTTTACGTTTACGAAACGTTTTAAGAACTGATACTAATTTAGGAAGTGAATCGGGGGTATTTCTCAGCAACTCAGATCGAATAAACTCAGGGTAAATACCTGTAATCAGCGCTTCCACCACCTCTGCGTCGGCAGCTTCTGGTCGAATTCTCTTAAAAAGCGTCCACGCCGTTGTAGCGTACTCTGCGTAGCAGCTCGCTTGGTCCGAAGTGTAGTTGCGCCATTTCTGCACGTCATCCGCATACCGGAACTCCTTGCCAAACGTATGAATCAGCTCCTCCTTCACTTGTTCCCACGTGGTTGAATGCAGGGACCAGCTGTCGGCCCATGTCTTGGCTCGTCCTCTTAACTGTAGAATGGCCTTCATTCGAGCTTCATGTGGAGGGACCATCAGCTTCGTGATAGTTTCGTCCACGTTAGCGCACCAGTCCCTGATGTCGTGCGATCTCTCGTCAGGGTTAAATGGTGGTAGGTAGAAGTCATGGTGCCGCCGAAGGGGTGCACCTTCCGTCAATAACGTTGCTTTCACAGCGCTTGTTGCAGCAGTCTTCGTGATGGAGGTCAAGAGACCCATTACTTGTTCCATAGTGAAGGTTGTCCCATTCGAGGATTCCGATGTCTCTTGGGGTTGTGATCCCACCGCTGCTGTCGGCGATACGCCAGAATTATCGTGTCCAGACTCCATAATAACAGAAACACACACAATATAACTTGGTTTATTTTCAGACAATTTCTAGTATAGTACAGAGATAAAATGACAGAGGTCTGTCTTACATCAAGGTTAGTTTGGGACTCCCCTTCGAGCCCAATACAATTCGTTCTTATACTACCTGGGCCTCTCGCCCCCGCATCGGTCATCCTTACGTTCCCACGCATACAGTTACTTTCTAAAATCCCGTAACTAACATCTATTAAACAACCGTTAATTTAGAGACCATTCCCAAATCCCTTTTTTACAACATTGTCTAAGGAATTCGTTAAATCGGCAATAAACATGGACTTTACAGTAATATTAACAATTAAAGACAATAGAGCGCAAACTACAAAGAGCAGCCCTAACGTTCAAGCATTTTTTGTGTCTATAAACATTACTTGCTTCTATGTACAAAGCGCAATAAAACAATCAAATATACGAGTAAAAACTTAAACCTAAAAATGACCATTCTACACACATATTACTAATTTAACTTAATAATCAAACACTACTTTACAAATGGCGCTATTAACAATATTTAAATTCTCAGTTTTGTGATCACAAATAGCTATTTAAATATTAATCTTAAATATTAATTATATTTATGTAACAATATAATCATTATTTATTAGTTTGCGCCCATATATATTATACAGGGTGTATTCAGACCGTGATCGGAAAGTAAGGCAGGTAATAGCGACGGTGATTACAAACCAATTGGCGTTAAAAAAATCTCGACAAAAAATTTTTTTTTTTACGTTTTCCTAACAATCATAGATATAAAATGGATGTGGTTGTAAGGAAAACGTATTTTTTTATTTTTTGTCGTTTTTTTTAATGTCACGGTGTTTGTTATCACCGCAGCTATTTTCTGTATATAAAAATAGTGCATATTTTTGCCACCTAAATAACAATTTTCACTTTTAAATCTATAATATCGAACACAGACACTTTAATTTTAGTTATTCCTATAGTCCATTCCATCATTGTTTATTTCAATAACATACACAACCTTATGCCGGTATGTACGAGTATCAGTCTTACGTAATAGGGAGTCTATTGTAATTTTTTGGGCACATTTCCAGACTCCGTGTTGTTACTGAGAATTTCCTATTGTAAATACCCAATAACACTACGCCCGACCTATCATCCTATTACTTGGGACTGATACATACCTGGCGAAATGTGGGTGTAGAAATGCACCTCTGCCTACCCCATCAGGGAATACAGGCGTGCGTTTATGTATGTAAATACATATGTACAAATTGCTCATGATACTGCGCGCAATATCAGAAAAGTATTGTAGGTTGTAATGTTACAAAACAGTTTGACAAGTTTATTATTTGGCGCCATGAAATATGGCTGCATTCTGCAAGTCTAGACACCTCGACGCGAGGATTTATTATGAAGCGTTAAAGTGTGATATTGTATTGTCTACAGGTTTCCCCTATAAATAAACTGTATAAAACAATTTTTTTTTCAATTCGAACCGGTAGTTTCTGAGATTAGCGCGTTCAACATACAAACAAACCGACAAACTTTATAGTATTTGTATAGATGACATTGGGGAACATCGTCTTTAACTGAGAAATATTCAGACGCAGACATCTCCTTCAATTCCAACTTTTTACATTGATTGATGAGATTGCATGTTAGAAATTAACAAACAGATTAAGGTAAAAAAAATAATTTTATTTTTTATTTTAAAATCAACATTGTGACAAGTTTCGTTGGACTAGTTGGCATGTATTTTATTTTACTATCGAAATAGGTTATGACAGTGACGATGTTCTCATTAGCACAGAGTCATGAAATATGCCCAGTGTAATGCAATTCTAGTCTCCCATTGCGTGGCACTTAAAAGCTTAAATGGTGAAACGAGTATGTAAAAATGCCTTTGGGGACGCAGGTGTAAATGCAATGTCATAATGTAGGCAGTTTCTTCGTAGTTTTTTTTTTTCTATTTATTTAGAGGCTTTGTCGCTATAGCGATAATGTCGCCCCAGAGAAAAATAACAAATAATAACATCAATTTTAAACAAATCTGTCCTTAACTAATTTATATAATATCCTAGCCGAATCACTTAAAGGTAAACTTAAAATACTATTACATTCACCTACGTGGTTTTTATTTACAACATTTATACGGTTAACTTTATTTCGATCACATTCCATCAGGATGTGATAGACATCATCAATCCCACCGCAAGTGTCACAATTAGGGGATATACTGATTCCCATGAGGAACTTAAATTTAGTCACCACTATTATCTAACCAGCCGTTCTAAGTCGTCTCCACATTACCTTCGGTTTAACTGAGCGCGAAACTAAACTGTACATTATATAAAAAACAAACGCCCGAACTTTACAGACTGAACGCTTCGGGCATCAACTCTGCCTTTACTTTGTACATGGAAATTAAGTCAATAGCCCTTTATGGGAAGAGTTCTCCCGTATCAAAAGAAACTCTTGAATCAACTAAGGGTGCTTACGAGATCAATAGGTAGGTATACGAAGTTTATTAGGACATGCAGTACTCAAAGCCTGTGATCCTATGTATTTAGGTCGAGCCTCAATTAATCTGAAGCACTGGGTACATTAATTACCTACCTTTGTTCGCAAATTGAGATTGGTTGCTTCAGCGTATGGGGTTGAGCAAATATTTTTATTGTGTCTAACGGTACAGGCCACATTTTCTTGCAATACTTTCTAAAGTCGTTCTTGAGTCGTATTTATAAAATAATGTATAAATACATTTACAGCTTTATCTCCTAGACCAAGGTGAACATAATTGTTGATTGTTGTATAAAGATTGACGATAACATGAGATAATTTTAATACCAAGGTCGTATTTACAAGACTTACAGAAGTATGGAAAGTTCACAAATTGTACTTGCGTGACTGCGAGGCCAATCCTTCTTAATTTTACCCAGCAGAGGGCCCGTAAAAAAAATATGCCCTGTGGTAAGGGGGCGTTAGAATCCCACCACGGTATCCCCTGCCTGTCGTAGAAGGCGACTCAAAGGGGTCCTTGGGGTCGCTGGACGCGCTGCGGGGGCAGTGCGTCCACATAGGTGACCCCGAGAGAGCGGCGGTACGGTGGCCTGTGACCGTCGCGGGCGCCCAAAAGAGGTGCCCAAATCGAGTAATTGGGGGTTTACACCTCTTAAAAATCTGAGAGGGCCGAGACGCTCTCGTCTCGGAAGCGCACTGGGCGGCTGCGGAATCATTGTGGGCGCCTCTCGCCCACGCACCGTGGTCGCCCAACTCGGCGCGGAGATGGCCACCGGGGGGTTTTGGTCGGTATGCCGGTGTAGGTTAGGGTAGGTTAGGGACGGGGTGCAAGGTCGGGATACCTCCTAGTGTGCCCTGCTAGTCCGGATGCTGGCGGGGACGGTGCACCCTGGGCAACGTCGGCCCGTGCCGACGGCCAAATCCCGACACCAGGCGGACGGTCCTGTTGACCGCGCCGCGGAGGGGCCCGTATTTCTGGGCCAGCCCGGTTCTGTCCCGGGTCTTCGGCGGGCTCGGACAGCAATCTCTTGCTTCCGAGCAGGAAATGGGCGAACCCCATTTCCACCGTCGAACTCGTAATCCGGTCGAAGCTGTGGTCATGTCTCGCAGTTCGGCCGGCGCGAGGGCCTTGGCTTAACCGCCCGGGCCGCGAGGGAGAAAACCTCTATAAAAAGTTACCCCGAATCCCAAGCGGCGGCGCACCGTGAGGGGATGCATGGCTGATGGGAGGTTCAGTCTCTAGTGCGACCCCCGCCAGAGTACCGGCCGACCCTCTGGCGGGTTACGCTAGGCTTACCCAGGTACAGGGGGCACTGCCTGGGTGGACCGTTTATTTCCCCCATACTCGTGGGAACAAAAATGGAATCCAAAAATTTAAAGTCAAAACATTGCTCAGTGGTGTTGAGCAGGGTGCCTTCCCTGGACGCTTTAGCGCCAGGGGAGGTAGTCGCTGCGTCGATGGTGGAGACGTCCGCGGAGAGGACCGCGCCAGCCCGGATCGATTCCGAGTCCGGACTGAGCTGCGACTCTTCGCGGGCCAAAAGGAGGCGCCTCTCGAGGAGGCGGCCTCGTAGCGGTGGAGACACCGCTACTGAGACTGGCACCTTCAAGGTGCCTCAAAGTTATGCTCAGGTTTCAGCCACAGATGAGGAGTCTGTGGCTGAAACGAGCCGGAAATATAAGGCGGCGCTCAGAAAAGAGCGCGCCGTCGAAGCAAAGAGGAGGGCCGAAGACGAGGCGGAGCTGGCCAGGGCAAAAAAGGATTGCCCATACCGCAAGCCGAAGGCCCCAGAAGCGCCAGTATCCACGCGCAAAGAGGCGCTCACTAGGATGGCGGATCGGCTCCGCAACGTCTCAAAGACGTCCCGAAACCTGAAAGGGGAGCTACAGAGGGACGTCAACCTCAGCGTTGCGGAGCTGATGGAGTTGGCGAACGAGCCACCCTCGGCGGAGGTGACCCGCGTGGAGGCCGAGAATGCCAGCCTCCGCGAAAAGGTGATGGCTCTGGAGGTGGCCCTGACGACACAGACTAAGGTCCTGGAGGACCTGTCGGCCGTTGTTCGACCGCAGTCGCGGCCGATAGTTGTGCCGGAGGCTCCTTCAGTGGACGAGGGTCGCCTCGAGCAATTCGAGCGTCGATTGTCGATGCTCGACGCTAAACTCGAGGCGATATTGCTCAGGCTGCCTCCGGAGCAGATTCTCCGGCCTCCACTGGCCGCAGACAAGAAGAGGGGAGGAGGGGACCGCGCAATACCCGCCCCTCCCGCCAGCATCCAGTCCACGGCCGTTCAGCAAGCCGCCACGTCCTCCGCAGCGGTTCCCGACCGTCAACCACGTTCGCGGAAGCGGGGGAACCGAAAGCGCGCGGAACCGCGCCCGCCGACGCCAGCTCCGCGTCCTCTCCCCCCGCCACCAAAGTCCATGGACACACCATGGACCGAGGTGGTGAAGCGGGGGAAGAAAAAGAAGAAGCCTGGGGGGGGAAACACCGCCGCCCCCCCGAAACCCCAGCCGACACAGCCGCCGCGCAAGCCGGTGCCCCAGCTCCGCCTCCCGCAGAGAGCCGCCGTCACTCTGACGGTGCTGCCGGAGGCGTTGGAGCGGGGCACGACGTATGCCCAGGTTCTGAGCGAGGTCAAAACTCACGTGGACCTCCCTAGCCTGGGCATCGCCGGGATGAAGGCAAGACGAGGGGCCACCGGGGCCTACATCTTTGAGGTGCCCGGGCCAGAGTCGGAGGCAAAGGCCGACTCCCTCATCAGTAAGATGAGGGAGGTACTTGCCGGGTCGGAGGGCGTTCGCGTCACCCGACCCGTCAAGACTGCGGAGCTGCGCATCTCGGGGCTGGACGAGTCCGTCACCCCCGAGGCAGTCGCAGCGGCCGTCGCCCGGCTCGGCGAGTGCTCGCCCGAAGACATTCGGGTGGGGGAAGTTCGGGCCGAGCGCTCGGGTCTGGGCGCCGTTTGGCTCCGGTGCCCGGCGAAAGCGGCGGCTAAGGTCACCAGGGCAGGACGCATCCTGGTGGGCTGGGTGTCGGCTGGGGTCCGGCTCTTGGAGCCGAGGCCCTTACGGTGCTTCCGGTGCCTGTACCGGGGGCACGTAAGGGTCAAATGTACCGCGGAGTGTGACCGCACCGGGATCTGCTACCGGTGCGGTCAAGAGGGCCACAAGGCCCGCGATTGCCTCGCGGACCCGCACTGCACAATCTGTGCAGCTGCGGGTAAGCCCGCAGGGCACAGGGTGGGCGCTAAGGCTTGCGTCGCCTCCTCCGTCCCGCACCGCCCTTTACACGGTGCGAGATCTGAGGTTGTGACGCGGCCGAAACCGCCCACCTCAGAGATGATGGAGATCGCCCATAGTTAATATGGCACTTAACTTCCTCCAGGCGAACATCAATCACTGCGCCGGGGCGCAGGATTTGTTTGTTCAGTGCCTGGCGCAGTGGTCGATTCAAGTGGCTGTGGTCTCCGAGCCATACTTTGTCCCTCCCCGGGATGACTGGGCTGGGGACCTGGATGGCTCGGTGGCCGTCATCACTCGGGGCGCCGCCGGATCCCCGCCCTTCGAAAAAGTAGCGAAGGGCTCGGGATGCGTGGCGGTCTTGTTGGGGGGGATTTGGGTCGTAGGAGTGTACTTCTCTCCCAACAGGTCCCAGGCGGAATTCGAGAGCTTTCTGGTCCGTCTGGGGGCCCTGGTGGTGCAAGGCAGCCAGTCCCACCCCGTGCTAGTCGCCGGCGACTTCAACGCCAAGTCCTTGGCTTGGGGCTCGTCGGTGACGGATGCGCGGGGTGGGGCCCTGGAGGAATGGGCGATCTCAATAGGGCTGGTCGTCCTGAATCGGGGGTCGGAGGACACGTGCGTGCGGCATAATGGCGGTTCGGTGGTGGACGTGACGTTCGCCACCCCGGCTCTTGCCCGCCGTGTCCGGGGCTGGAAGGTCCTGGTCGATGAGGAGACGCTGTCCGATCACCGTTATATCCGGTATAGCGTCTCTGCTTCCCGGGCCCCTACCATGTCCGGTGGTGGTCCCGCTACCCGATTCACGGGCGGCCGGCGGTGGGCCGCTAAGCGCCTCGATGTGGAGGCTGCGGAAGAGGCCGCTCTTGTTCAGGCGTGGCTCTCCGCACCAGACGATCCGGTGCGGGTCAAGCAGGAGGCGGAATGGTTCGGGGTGGCGATGTCGCGCGTCTGCGACGCGTCGATGCCCCGGGTCACCCGCCTCCCGGCGAAGCGTCAGGTGTACTGGTGGTCGGCGGAACTTTCGCAGCTGCGCGCGTCTTGCGCGGCTGCGCTACGCCGACTCTCCAGGCACCGTCGTCGTCGGGTCCGTCAACCTGGCGACGACGAACAGGAGCGGCTGCTCTACGGCCTCCACAGAGGGGCGAAGAGAGCGCTGCGGGTGGCCATTGCACGAGCAAAGGCCGCGGCTTACGAGGAGTCCCGGAGGTCTCTCGATAGAGACCCGTGGGGGCGTCCATACCGTGTGGCGTTGAGCAAGCTCCGCCCATGGGCGCCCCCGCTTACGCAGAGTCTCCGGGCAGACCTCGTCGAGGACGTCGTCGCGGCCTTGTTCCCGGCCACCGAGGAGTTCACTCCTCCACCGATGGCGCCACGTCCATCGGCGCCATCGTCGTTGGATTCGGCAAGGGATATCCCGGAGGTGTCGCCTGAAGAGCTGGAGGCGGCAGTGCTTCGGCTGCGGGGCAAGAACTCGGCCCCGGGGCTCGACGGGGTGCCCGGACGTGTTTGGGTGCTCGCCGTCGAGTCGCTGGGTACGAGGCTCCGCAGCCTGTTCTCCGCGTGCCTGCAGCAGGGCAGCTTCCCGTCGCGGTGGAAGACGGGCAAGCTTGTCCTGCTGAGGAAGGAGGGGCGACCCGCAGAGTCACCGTCGGCGTACCGGCCCATCGTGCTGCTCGACGAGGTGTGCAAACTCTTTGAGCGTATCTTGCACGCGCGCCTCGTCGAGCATCTGGAGAGCACGGGCCCGGACTTGGCAGATTGCCAGTTCGGGTTCCGGAGGGGCCGGTCGACGGTACACGCTATTCTGCGGGTCAGGGCACTGGCGGAGGATGCAGTGTCCCGGGGCAAGTGCGTCGTGGCGGTGTCACTCGACATCGCCAACGCATTCAACACCATGCCCTGGGCCTGCATCAATGAGGCACTGCGGTACCACGAGGTTCCGCCCTACCTTCGGCGTCTGGTGCAGGCGTACTTGTGTAATAGGAACGTCGTGTATCCGGGCGCCGACGGGTGGCATCGTCGGGCGGTGTCGTGCGGTGTTCCACAGGGCTCGGTTCTCGGGCCGCTCCTGTGGAACATCGGTTACGACTGGGTTCTTCGTGGTGCCAACCTTCGGGGCGTCGCTGTCGTCTGCTACGCGGACGACACGTTGGTGACAGCGACGGCCAGGACCCCACAGCGGGCCGCCCTGCTCGCCGGGTTCGGGACCGAACTGGTGGTGAGCAGGATTCGGCGACTCGGCCTCCAGGTGGCCCTGCACAAGACTGAGGCTCTGTGCTTTTACGGACCTCAGTCTAGGCCACCGCCGGAGGCCCACTTGACGGTGGATGGCGTGCGGATTCCCATCGGCTCCCAGATGAAGTACCTTGGACTGATTCTGGACAGTCGGTGGGAATTCCGTGCGCATTTCGAGATGTTGTCGCCGAAGTTGGTCCGCGCAGCAGGCGCTCTCGGTCGCCTGCTGCCCAACATCGATGGTCCTGGCTTCCCTTGCCGAAGCCTATATGCTGGAGTCGTGCGGTCCATGGCCCTATACGGGTGTCCCGTGTGGGCCAATTCCCTCGGCGCTCGCTGCGTCCGCCTGCTGCATCGTCCGCAGCGAATGGTGGCGCAGCGAATCGTTAGAGGGTACCGCACGATTTCGCACGAGGCGGCCTGTGTTTTGGCGGGTACTCTGCCCTGGCAGCTGGACGCCCAAGCCCTCTCGTCCGTGTTTTGGTGGCGGGAGGAGGCGTTCCGGCGAACCGGGCGGAGACCAGCCCCCAGAGAGGTCGAGGCCATGTTGGCCTCCCTCCGCAGCGCCGCCGTGGAGGAGTGGAGTTCCAGGCTGGAGAGCCCAAGTGCTGGCGTGGCGACCGTCGCGGCAGTGCGTCCTGTCCTCCAGCAGTGGATGGACAGGCGCCACGGTGCGCCGACCTTCAGATTGACGCAGGTGCTCACCGGGCACGGCTGCTTCGGTGCGTACCTGTGTCGCATCGTTGGAGTGGAGGAGGCCGCCGTGTGCCACCATTGTGGCAACTGCCGAGAGGACACGGCTCAGCACACGCTGGAGGAGTGCCCAGCCTGGGACGAGGAGCGCAGCGCTCTCGTAGCGGTCGTAGGGAGCGACCTCTCGCTGCCGACTGTGGTCGCCGCCATGGTCGGCAGCCGGAGGTCATGGAAAGCTATGCTCTCCTTCTGCGAACGTGTCATTTCGCAGAAGGAGAGCGCCGAGCGGGATCGGGAGCAGACCGATCCCGCTCGTCGCAACAGGCGACGTAGGAGGCGCCGGGTGAACATCTAGCCCGGCGCCCAGAGGCCACGCGGGGCCGCCGCCCCTACCTTGGCGGCCCCCGAGGAGTAATTAACATTACATTTTGGTGTGCCTTTTGGCACCGCGCAGAGGCGGTCCCGCGCCAATCCATAGCTTTTGCTTCAGGATATGCCGGGGCCGCCTCGCTGAATGCGCTGATGGTGGCCGTCGCGGGGTTTTTAGTCGGTATTACGGCGCATTGATTTTGGTAGGGACCCGGCCCAGCGGCCGCCCGAGCACATCACGGGCGGTAACATCTATGCTGGGTCGGAAGGCGCCGGTGAGTCCGACACACCCTCGCCCCTCCGGGGGTGGGATGGTCCGTAAAGGGATTTTCCCCGCGTGAAAAAAAAAAAAGGTTAGGGACCCAGCCCGGCACTAACATCTGCGTGGACGTGACGCCGCCACGCGCCGGGCTGGAAGGCCGGTGACCCCGACATACGCTTCCCGCCCCCCTTCCCCCCAGGGGTGGTGGGAGGTAGAGCCATAAGCAGCTTTCCCCTCGATAAAAAAAAAAAAAAAAAGAGGGCCCGTAAAATAAGATATCCTTGAGCCTGTTTATATACGATTATAAGTTTAAATGAAGAAATCAAACTGATACCATAAAACTTCTTAGAGCGAATTTAACATCCGCGAAAGAATATGAAGCAATTGTATTAATTAATTCCCGGAAATACGGGATACGAGCTTCAATAAAACATACATTACACGCCCATACGGTCCCTAATTAATAAACCAACAAATAACACAGGAAACGCTCCCACATCGGAACCACGATATATAGTTATTGCTCGCGATGAGAATTTTATCTCAATCGGACCCCAGTCGGTATTTATACCTTCAGAAAGGCCAATTATTGCCTTTATTACAGAAAAGGTACAATGGCAATCAAAACTTTTGTTACGACCGACCACACCGCAACCGAACTTCCAACAACAGTTGCCTTTGAGGTTCCAAAGAGAAATGGTAAACGTTTGATGGATTAGATACGTGATGTTTGATAAATCATTTTTGTAGTTTCTGTGTGGTCCTTTTAGTAAACAAGGTGAATACGTATGGGTGTAAATTTTGATTACATTGTGGACTTCAATTGTTTTCCTTAAAAAGGGAGATGATGATTGTCTCGGCGGAGGACATATTTACGCCAACTTGCTGTAAATCACTGACGCTGACTTAAAAAGTCTACTCAACTACCTTCTTATTTTTAAGGAAATGAGTAAAAACGAAGGTCTCTATATGCCCCGATTTTGTTTTTAAAACATTAATTAATGTCTTAATTCTAAAACATTCGCCATGCTATTTCGAGAGAAATTGTATTTTTGGTAGTTTGCTGTTTTATAAAAACATCGGTAGATATTGCCCGGGACTTTATTCGCTTCTTGGATAATGTACAAGCAACCCATAACTGTTAAAAGATCACATTTACTATCTACAAAAATTAACAAAATTAGTTTAATAGGTTTAAGCATAAAAACCTCGCATTAATAATACTAGTAAATATAAAAGATTAAGTAAAGATAGACAAAGTCACCCTATACTGTCATTATCCTCTTACAGTTTTCAACGAACAAAGTGCGTGAGTGATTTGTTTCGTGTAAATTACGCGTCACGATCGCGGCCACGAGCTCAAGCGATTATGCAAATATTCTCGTTGCTTTTGATTAATTTAATCGCGGGCGTCTTAAACGTCGACGAGTTTACTTAAACACCCCGATAAATAATTCATATCGTGGTTTTCGAACGCTCGTTACGCTGTTGAAAAATTTTGGTTTCTGAACGTTTTGGTAACACACACACGGCAAGATTTTTGGAATGTGATAGACAATTTAGACTACTAAAAAATGATTGCAAATATCTCATAACAGTCGACAGTTTTGTCGGCCCGTTTGTTACTAGATTTACACAACTTCTTAAAATAATTTTTGGCATTGTTGAACAGGGAGAACATTTGAAAGAGGAAAGGAACAAAATTTTATGATATTGTTTTTTAGACAGATTTCAAATGTCAAGGGTTAAGTTCCTTAAGAAATATTAATTGTTGAATGGAGAAGTCGGTAAATCCTCAATATCCTAAGGTTCTTTAGATAGAACGCGTTAGATATAAATTTAATAGTCAAAAATATTTTTATACATACATACATAATCTCACGCCTGTATTCCCCGAAGGGATAGGCAGAAGTGCATTTCTGCACCCACATTTCGCCAAGTATGTATCAGTCCCACGTAATAGGTGGCGAGCCTATTGCCGTTTTTCGGGCACATTTCCAGATTCCGTGCTGTTACCGAGAATTTCCTAATTGAAAAACCCAATAACACTTTGCCCGACCCGGGAATCGAACCTAGGACCTCTAGATCGCACGGCACATACTTGTACCGTGAGACCACGAGGCTTAACAATTACGTAACCTCATTTCAATATATCGTTTCACTAGCATAATGTAGTATAAGTTTCTTCTAACATACTTTCATAGATAATATCTACCTACGTTTTTAAATAAAATTTATTTAGTTCAAAAGTCTCAATGAACCAAGCATCAACTTGATACACATAATATGAAAAGTTACGAAAATAACTCCAGTTCATTGATTGTGTAATAAAGCTCGTTCGTTTGCTCATAACTTTTCATCAAAAGCGAGTTCGTAACAGTGCGATATTAATAATGAAATAAAATTATATACAATTGATAAATGAGAGCAAAAAGTCGTGTACCGACGTAATAATATTTCATATAGACCACACGCGTCGGAGCGTGCAGCGGAAACTAATAGGTTATTCCGTGCCTACATAAAAACCTAAGCACGATAAGAATTAATTCCAACCACTGAATTCTCTACGGAGTACCTTACATCTAGTTAAACCAATAGTGCTTGAAAATGAAGAAATAATTAATCAAACATTTAAACGGGTATGTTTGTTGCTTGTTTTTTTAAAAACTTCAATGGTGTTTATTTGAAAAGCGACTCTATTTCAATTAGCATTGAGATTAGAACGGGTTGGAGTGTTGGTAAATTCTGGACTAAGTATGGGAGTGCGGGTTTAGATACCGTTAAAGCTGCCTAGACTAGCCTTGACAAACGGGATTGTAAAAGGCAATAGTGTGGTTCCATGGTATTTATAAGTGCGCCAAGTGTTTTTTGCTTTGCGCTCTTACTTATTGCTTCGTGAAATATAGAACGATAGTTAATATAAACTCGTTTGTATGGAATACAACATGACTTACAAATGCGCATTCCGATGAAGAAAATAAAACACCATCTTGGGCTTAGTTACTTGTAAAGCTTGTAGTGAAGCTTGATCATATAAAATGTCTACAGGGTGTCATTCGGATGTTTGTAATTCTAACATATTTGTTCCGCATCATGGTGATATGAGATAAAAAACATTATCTTGATGCCGGGTCGGAATTGATGACACCAATGTTGAATCTATATTCTTCAGGCCGTAGAAGTTAGCTAGATGCCGACCATTTTGAAATATAGCTTAAAATAGTTTCAAAAACCGCTCGTCCAAAATATAGTCTTTTCAATGGTTCTTGAGAATTTTTAGAAAAAATAGAGTCCTTAGCTTCCAATACTAATTTAGTCTAGGATTGCGGCGATTCAACAATAAGTTGCTTAGTAACCAGAAAAACAAAAACAAATGAAAAATTCGCATCACCATACGCGTTGAAACCAGCCAACTCATTACCATTGCCAATTGATCAAACAAATTATTCGGTTGCAAAAAAGGCTTCCGTCCACACAATCATTATCTTCGGACTCATTCCGGGAAGGTAATGACGCGTTTTCAGAGTTTTAATCAAACTTATTTGTTATTTACTTGCATTTGATACAGACGTATCATCAGATCCCGTTCCGCGGCTGCTACGGAACTTTGAACTTTAAGGCTCAAACCATAGAATTACTTTTGAATGTTAAATTAGATAACTGTACGGGGGTATAGATCGCACATAGAAAGAAACACAAGCGGTAATAACCGAGAGAGCTTCGTTATCTCGTCCCAGACACACGTCTGAATGGGGCCCATTCGACGGTGGAAGCATCTGAGTATTGCCCCCCTTAATTAAGAGGGACGGTGAGTGGTCTGGAAGCGTTGCGTACAATACCTAGGCGCGGCTGGTTATTTTGAGGGGGTTTTATTGTTCTAGGATTGCTTTCTCATTTCCACCTGGAGTGAGTAACGGCTCCGCTTCACGTACTCATTGTGCGTGGGGTTTGTTGTCGCGCGATGGGTCGCGAGGAAGTGCCTGATTGTTTCAAATGAAGCTGGCGTTGACGCCCTTGTTGCCAACTTTAATGGCAGGATTTTTGTTTTAAAAATGTTATTACACTTACTTACTAGAACGAAGAAATGAAAATGTGTTGTATTTATTCATGAGTCAGACGAGTGTGAGTGAGTGAGTGAGTAAACACCAGGTCTCATACTCCAGTAACAGGTACTTATATCGAATCGACTAATATCGTGTGGGCTAAGGCCTAACACTCTCACCATAAAGAAGTACACAGCAGTGGGATTAAATAGGATAGTATAGATAGAAAAATAGGAAGATTTTTTATGACATAGTGGTACAATATCAGTTAATAAGCTCGATCCGCCAATATTATAAGACACAAAATACTTTTCTAAGACATACATAACGTACCCCAAACATATGTAGAACAAAGGGAATAAAATGAAATGATTATGACTCAAAGTTATAGTTTAAACAAATGGGAGTACCTACTCCGACTATGACATGCCATACGAAGTTGCCTCGCTCAGAGACTTGAAGTTAATCCGGGAAGGTTCCAACTAATTTAAGCAATCTTGTAAACAAATGAGGCGCCCAACTTGGAGCATTCCCCGGATTGCGGTGGGATTGTGTTTCTAACGAATAAAATTCCGTATTAAAATTGTACAAAATATTGTAACGTTTTTATAATAATAAAAATAAACACATTTTTATGTGTATGTGTGTTTTCAATAAACATATTTTTAAAAGAGTTTCTCAAAAAAAAATACACATTAACAGATGCTGAAACATATCCTTTTTTTGTACGATAATTTTAACGAACGCCAGTTTTCATTTATAATTCAGTTATTAAAAAAGCTTTTACATTTGCATAATTAATTTATTCTCTTACGTGTACAAAGAGCACACGAATTACAAATTTTATGAGCATACTAAATAAATTAGTAGACTAAAAAAGAATATTCATTCTTCTTTGTATGTACTTATTGTATGTGACCAAAATATGTAATAGGTATTTAATATTTATTATTCATAATATCGTCGCAAGAAATTTCTTGTATAATTTATAATGAAATATTTGTTATAATTCGAGGTTTAGGCGCGCGGTCGAGAATTTCGACGGTCGCAGGTTCAAACCCCAAGCACACACCTCTGACTTTTCGAAGTTATGTGTGTATTCACAATGAATTATCACGTGCTTTAACGGTGAAGGAAAACATCGTGATAAAACCTGCACACCTAAAAAGTTGATAGGAATTTCTTAGGTGTGTAGTCCGCCAACCCGCACTAGGCCAGCGTGGTGGACTAAGACCTAAACCCTCTAAGTTGTAGAGGAGGCCCGTGCCCAGCAGTGGGACGTATTTGGGCTGATGATGATGATGATGATTTGTTATAGTAAAATTTATTTTTGTTCAGATAATATCTGAACTTAAGTAAACTTCTTTTTTAACCCTGCGCTAGAAATTGGCGCGTGCGAATGAGAAGATTTGCTATTTCAGTAGCAACATCGAGTTTGGAAGCGTCCTCGATAAAAGTCAACAGGCTTGCCATTTAAATAGGTCTTAAATAAATAGCTGCCGCAATGCTTGTGTACAAACCTTTATCTTTAACTAAACAAGCGTATTTGTATCTTTTGTAGTAACAAGGAATGGATAAATATTAAAAAAAATGCTTAATACACAATCCTACTTATTATTGCCGAAGTACCTACAATAAAAACTCGCCCTAATCTGATTACACAGTACATTGCGAAGTGTATAGACGAACCAGGAAAATATAAGGCGGTTAAGTGATATCCCATTGTGTGGTATAATTTTCCATGAAAACCAAGCGAGGGTTACACGTGAATAGACATCTGAGGGTTTACAAATACGCTTTGGTTACTGCTCGGCATAAAGCCCGCATGTTCAATGGAATAATGGATGCCGATGTCACATTTTCAGCCTTTTATCAAGTGAAAAGAAAGTGTTTGTCGAGACGCTTTTTACAGGAGTTTGTGGGCGGTGCGGGATAATTTTATCAGTGTAGATAGATAGACTTAACAGATTTTTTCTTTTTTAATTTTGGAATGTTAATGTTTATGTAGTCTGAGATTTTTACTCTTTACTAAAATATTGTAATCATGAGCAGTAATGCTAGGTTCTAAGACCTGTGTTACTGCTGCTAAGTCCTCGTAAAATTTTGCTTACATACATAAAGTAGCTGTTTACAAGTACACGACATTAGTAAAATAATAGGATTTAAAATTAATTCTACGATTTTTATAGCCCTGAGGCAAAAGTTTTTCAGATCCACAAATACTTGTGTCCGGACTGGTTTTGGTGAGACCGAAAAGTCTCTCGTAGTTTCTGATGCCAACGGCACTAGATATGATTCTTAGTGTGGGATCAAAAGTGTGATTTTTGGGTTTATTTATTTTTAAAGAAAAAATAATATTTTTTTTTTTTTTTTTACTATTTTGTTCATGTAAAACGTGCAAAAAATAAATATATTTTTTTGCACGTTTTACATGAACAAAATAGTTCGCTAAATATGCAATGTAAACATAAATGAATGAGTTCTGTAATTTCCTCGTGCGTAAACTAGGCGCATAGTTTACTTAGACACCTCGGTACACTGCGCAGCCGCGAGTCTAGAATTCCAGACACACACACAGACTTAATAAGTTATTACGCACTTTCATATCAACGGGAAATATGCCGAGAAAATCTGCATCCCATAAAAAAAAACAAGTCTCGCAACTCATTTCTTCTGCTTACCGTAAAAAGTTGTGAGATCCATGTTATACCAAGCCGATGGATTTATTCAGTACCAGGGTACCTTTAAGGGACCTTTTGTCTCAAGTTATTATGCACTTAGCTTGCCAGACAACATCTTATAGTGACCATATCAATATTAAAAATATATCTTATATCTTTAAATGAGCAATTCTTGTATATATATAATTGGAATCTCGGAATCGGCTCCAACGATTTTCATAAAATTTAGTATATAGGGGGTTTCGGGGGCGATAAATCGATCTAGCTAGGAATCATTTTTAGAAAATGTCATTTGGAAGAAAAATAACAAAAAGGAGGCGTTTGAGTAGACTCTTCCTGACATCTATTGGCGAATTGGCGAATAATAATACTATATTTTTTGTGAGCAACCAATTGCTTTAACGACACAACAGCAGATGGCGCTGTTAAGTAACATTATTCATATTTCATCATTTTATTAGTAATTCGTACTTAAATATAATTTCCAAAAAACACAATTTAAAAAAAAAATATCCGAGCAAAGCTCGGTTATCCAGGTACTTATGTTTAAAGTAAAAGAGTTAGATTTGGCAATCGCATGAAAACACGATGTATCTCACTTTTTGCGACAGCTTCAATAAATATGCATATTCTATGTAGAAATCATCGATTGTAATCGGTGGAAACTATCGGTGAATCCTAACAACCTATATCATAAAATGCCATGTTCACCTAAGTACAAAGTTCCTGTTATACCTAACAGGAACTGTCTGTTACTACAGACAGGGCCAAGTTCCGAAATATCCAGACAGACAAATACCTGTGGATCGTAGTTTGGAGGGAAGTCGCCAAACCGCCGCGACACGCAGCTCGTAACTCACAGCAACTAATCTGCGACTGAGAAGATTGTGTTGGCTTTACCGTCGCCGATGTCGGAACAATTATATTACGTGTTGAACTTGAAGTTGAGAATTTCTATGCGTTCATTATTGGAGGCAAAGTTTTGGTAGTATATTTCTTTATACTGTAATTTAAAATATTACCCGCACTAGGCCAGCGTGGTGAACTAAGGCCTTAACGCTCTCAGTTGTAGAGGAGGCCGCAGCAGCAACAGTGGGACGTATATGGGCTGATGATGATCTATAAGCCTCGAGTCGGGAAAAGTTTTTGGCTTCGTGGAGGCTTGCAGTGTCACCGGAAAATGGTACCTACTCTTTAAACAACTCGCCAAATTAAATCTGCCTATTTCAGAGAGGCAGGCGTTAGTATATGTTGATACATATTCAACATTACCCCATATACGTCCCACTACTGGGCACGGGCCTCCTCTACAACTCAGAAGGTTTAGGCCTTAGTCCACCACGCTGGCCTAGTGCGGGTTGGCGGACAGTACCTATATATTCATCGATAGATATTATAGGCAAACAGAAAATTATAGACCGTAAATTAGTTTATTTATGTATAATTTTATTGACAATAAAATAATATTTAGTATTATAGTCACTTCAATATTCTCATACTTGTAAACGTGGCCGGTTTAAAAACCATGATATTCAAAAGGTCCCATAAACAGCTACAGCCTCCCACGACATTCCCTATCACCAGATTATCGTTTAAGATCGCGTGGGATATTGATGATTTTGTTTTCATCGAGAAGAGTATGACACTTGACGCCATATACATTTAATTCCAAGACAATTATTTTATTGTAGCTAAGTTTGTTTAAGTTTAGAATTAAAATATTGGTTATTTCTGTTTAAAGAAAGAAATATTTTGTCTTGCTTCCTATGAATTTATAGTGCAATTAACTTTGAAAGAAACTATTTACTTCATACAGACGTTATCAAAGTTCATAACTATGTCTTATAACATCATACATATATAACCTCACGCCTGTATTCCCCAAAGGGGTAGACAGAAGTGCATTTTTGCACCCACATTTCGCCAGTCCATGGATCAGTCCCACGTAATAGGGGGCGAGCCTATTGCCGTTTTTCGGGCACATTTCCAGACTCCGTGCTGCTACTGAGGATTTCCTAATGGAAAAACCCCAATAACACTATGCCCGACCCGGGAATCGAACCCGGGACCTCTAGATCGCACGGCACATACTTGTGCCTCAATACCACGAGGCAGTCAATAACATCAAACTACTTCAATCCATAAGTTTGCATAAATCTCCAGTGTACACGTAGCTTAATTATTCTTCACTCGTCACAGGCGGTATAATGGACTGTCAACATAATGATAGTAGCTTAATAAATCTTCACCACCACGATTCGCAATGATTGAACAAATTACACGGCACTATCCACTGACCACCTTAACGTGAGCCGTGGCACATACAACACACCCCCTTCATGTATGAGGGTATTGTTACTGGGGGGAGGCGTGGAAGACCGATGGTGAATGGCGGCAGAACGGATTGCTCGCATTCAGGAGCGGACAATACGCCCAATGGGATACCATACACAATAGGTGAAATCCGCAAAGTGCCTTTGACGGTGGATTTTCGGTTACATTTTGGAATAGACGGGCTCGGGCGTCGGCGCGTAATGCCGATACCGCTTCGTGGAGCTGAATGATGTGTGTTGTCAAACAATGCTTTCACCGTGAAACAATGCTGTCTTTTAGCCGTTTTATCTTTTAATTTTATAAAAAATATGTCGTTTGGTATGTTTTTTAGCAGGTTAATATTTATGTGTATGAAAGCTTCACATATTTATCTGACAATATGTGTGAGCCCAGTAGACTTGAAATATCCATAAAAATAATTGTATACACTTTCAGAGGCATACAGGTTTCCTTACGATGTTTTCCTTCACCATTTGTGTATTTGATAATGGAATAAACAAAAAAACTTTAAGACAGCAGATTTGTATGATTCAGGCTCGAATCCGTGACCATCGAGATAGTTTTTGCCAGTCTAGCAACATAACCAACCAATGAAGATAAAAGCACGTAAAATTATCTGGTAAAATGCAAAAAAAATACAAAGAGAAAATAAAAAGAGAAAACGCGGTGTAGAGAGTAGAAATTATGAACAAAGCAATTTTAAATACCCAGTGGAATAAATACAGCATGGTAAAATATAACAATAAATATAAAAACCGCAAAGGAAATAAACGTGTGTATATGGTAAGCACATTAAAGAAGATTTACGAAGCAGAATCTAGATTTTGCATTACGCAACATTAAAAATCCGAAGGCATATTGCGAAGGAAACTCGAGATATACGAGTACGTTCTGTGAGTCGAACATGTGTTAGATTTCTGTTTTATTACCCGAGGGGTTGTTTTCTTTGTTATACTTTAAATGTACATTTGATATGACATAAATTATACCTATACTTTTTTTTTGTAATCACGCTTTTTCTAGTTTTGCCCGAATGTATGTAAATGAAGCAAAAAGCTGATGATGTGATCTTAACTATAAAGGCATTTCGAGATTAAGAGTAATCATAATGTTATAGTAGACTGATAGACTGCCTCGTGGTCTCGCGGTACAAGTATGTGCCGTACGATCTAGAGGTCCTGGGTTCGATTCCCGGGTCGGGCAAAGTGTTATTGGGTTTTTCCATTAGGAAATTCTCAGTAACAGCACGGAGTCTGGAAATGTGCCCGAAAAACGGCAATAGGCTCGCCCCCTATTACGTGGGACTGATACATACTTGGCGAAATGTGGGTGCAGAAATGTACCTCTGCCTACCCCTTCGGGGAATACAGACGTGAGTTTATGTATGTATGTAATGTTATAGTATTTTTATCAGACTTATGAATGGGTAAGAAAGAAATATGCAGAAGGCAGTAATGCAAATTACCCTATATACCAATCTCATCAAAACATTACTTAGAAAGCCAAACAATATTAGGTTATTACTGGACCGGCATAATCACATAGATTCCTCAGACATTATAGTAACCGATTTTTACAACTCCGTAACCTATTTGGACCGTACTAGACTTGGCAGTATAAAAAATATCACATAAATATTCACAAACGCTCTCATTACATCCTCGCAATATCCCACAAGATAGCGCAATAGGTGTCGCAAAGGAAATAACACCGCATTTTTCTATGCACCCGAGCGAAGGCACTTCATATCCGTACGTCACGAAACGGTTTTCAATAACCTTAAAGCACGGGCTTTCGCTGCATGCAATAAAATACACCGCACCGAACACGTAAGCTGTTGCGACCGGTCTTAGTCTTACGCGCTCCATACGATATGTTCGAAATTGTCATTTTATATTATCTGTGTAGAGCGCTTCTCTACGGATTTTTATATACTTAATGCTGAGCCAAAGAAACTATGATAAAAAATGTGTTTCAGTCATATGATCTACAATGTTTAAATAAGCATATAAGCTAGTCAAAATTACTGTACACAAAATTGATAGTTTTAGTGGTGTCTAAACATATGACTAATGTAGTTCATTGGTCTTTAGTAAAGAAAAAACGACAGTTGATTTACTTATTTGCAAAAAGGCAGCGTTTCTATGACCCAGGTACAAAAATAAAATACATACTTTAAAAAGTAAGTTTTTAAAAACTTTTTTTTATTTCCATTCACAAGTTTAACAGATTACCGGTATCAAAAGTAAACTGATTTTACTACGACAAAACTTGTTCTAAAACGTTAATAAATAGATGCCCATCCCAAATTGTTTGCATAATAAGATTTAGGATGTGACATTCATTGAGCCACAAAAGAGTTACTTCACAAAGCGGAATACCGTCGGACGGCGAACGTCGTAAGAAAATATAAAGAGCGAGGTAAATGAAATGTATTTTTGCGATTGTGTAAATTGAATGAATATTTTCATAACGTTTGGTATTTTTTGCGGAAGCGTGGGCGGAGTGGTAATGAGATTGCATTGTCACATTTTTTTCTTTTGGCAAGATTTTTTTCGCAAACGTGAATCGTTGTTACGGGTTTAATGTTACAGAATTTATAATGTCTTTCAGTATTTAATTTTTTAAGTTTAATTAAAAAAATTCATTAGGTAGTCTTGTGGCCTAAGAGCTGTTCAGGCCCAAGGTGCAGACTTATGCAGACATATCTATTCAGATTAATTGTCTAAGGGTTTATAAAACATCGAATGTCGGATAAGATCAGTACGATTTAAAGATGTGCGATGCAATTTGGAGTCCCCGAGTTTGATTCGCAGGTCGAGCAGTGTTATTGGATTTTTCCATTAGAAAATTCTCAGTAGCAGAACGGAGTCTGAAAATTTACCCGAAAAACGACAATAGGCGAGCCCCTATTACGTGGGACTTACACAAACCTGGCAAAATGTGGGTGCAGATATGTACCCCTGTCTATCTGTATGTATGCGCTATGTATGTATGTAAAAAAAATCAAACTTAACATCACTAAAACAAAAAAATTTTCAAAATAACATAAAATATTATATACACTAAACCACGACGCAAAACCATTGACAGTAAATTTCTTGACAACGTAAATGAATCCTTCGCTCACTCAAAACCCCACGGCGAGGTAAGTGGCGGAACTTTTCCTAAAAGCTGAATAAGAGTTTCCGAAGACGCTGCCGAGAGCTCTCCACCAGTCAAGTGTGGGTTCACGACGCGGGCGAGGTACACACCAATTTCCCTGATATTATAAGGGGTGGGTACAAGTGTTTATTGAGACTTTTAGCGATTGTCCCTTCGCTGCTTCAGTGAATTTGGTGAGTAAATTTGAATATCGTATTTGTGTTTGATGGGGCGTTTATTTTTGTTTGGAACTTCTTGTCTTTGTACATTGGCGATTGGCAAAGTACTAGTCATTAACCTTAGTAAAAGGAATTAATAATCTTTTGTAATGTAACTTTACGCTGCTGTTATTCGGGTAGTCACGTACCTTCGTTGAGATACATTAAAAAATACTAAAATAAACCTAATTCAGTTTCACTAGTTTGTTTGCTGCGTAAACTTAGAAGCCTGTACGTAGGATTTAATAGAATTTTGATTAAAAAAATTACAGCACATCTTTCAACAATAGTTTAAAGTATTAATCATGTAAATAAATAATAAATTATTCATTAATTAATAGTAGGTATGTACAGATTTCACACTCCATTTATCTGTAAACTTTAATAGCATTTAACGGACTGTTATATCATTTAATGAATAGTAAATAGTAAATCCCGAACAGTATTAACGTGTATCGGCATTACTCTCCAAGGGTTTACCGTGGCCGATAACCGCAGGAAGCTAATAGCCATAAGACTGGGCTCTGGTTATTTAATCTGTAGGAAGTGAGGTCAAGAGATCTTCCTAATACGGCTTCCTCAGATAGGATGACTGGAGGTGCTAATGGAAAAAGAATTGAGTGAATCCAATTAGACGTATTTACCGCGTGGGGGAAAGAATATGAACTTAATACGTAACTAAATAAGATCTACATTACTGTAACAACATAGAAGTCTAAATGTAAATATTCAGTTACAAAATTCAGTTTCAAAAATAAGTTTTTTCGTAATACTTAAAAAAAAAAGTCAAAGTGACTATCTTTATCTTGTATGTAGGTGCAGAGCTGCATGTATGACCAACAAATCCGAAAATACTAGAAAAATCTCGCTTGCTACCCTACTATTTTGATCAGATTTAAATATTCACCGACATAAAGCGTCATAAACTTGTACACATTAGCAGAATCCGGAAAATGTAATGCTTCCAGTATTATAAAAGTTAAAGTTTTTATGTCCAGATGTTGTTTGGTCAACACGCAAATATCGATGAAAGGTTTTTAAAGAAATTCAATACACCAACAGTCACTTTATGGTATACATTCTCACATAGGATAGTTGTTATTCAGGAAAATGTTGGTATCCCGAGGCATTGCCAATAACGAACTACTAGAATGTCCACTATTATCACTCAGGAAATCATTAGAAAAAGCTACAAATTTTATTTATTTTAATACAAATTACACACGTACAGGACATACAAGTAGTAAAAAGTATACAATGATAACGTATGCAATTAATTATTGACCCACACGTAACACTCTAAAATGGTCCCCTCACTAGGCAAGCCTGTATCGAGGGGTCCCATTGTATCGATATAATAGTATGAGTCTATCGTATTCGCTCACGAGTAAACTTATAACAATTAACCAATTAGGTACCACTTATTCTCTAATACAAAACAAACTAAAATCTATTTTTAAATACCACAAAAACAATAACAAATCTATTTTTAAAAACTTACAAGACAACAACAACAAGACACCACATTTCCACACAACAAAATAAAATTATATGATATATATAAATGTTATATAAATGTAGATTATTATAAATCAGAAACGCAAAAACTGCCCGAAGAAATTTTATTTAGCATCAAATATAATAGGGATTATTATTAAATCAGTGTTTACAAAATCCTTTGCAACTCGATAAATGATATGCCTCAATCAATGTTATCAGTTTATGTAAAAACTATCTGCGTTTATTAATTCCTTATTTTACAGCTGACTCTAGACCTAATCATAGAGCGCAGAGAGATGAAATCGCGTGCAGAAATGTACTAATAAGCTGTGCTATTAGAAGGCATAATATGTCAATATTACTAGTGGATGCGGGACGTGAATCACGCGAGTATCCGCTATTTCAAGGGTTGTTTGATAAATTGAAGAGGCGGATTACAGTTTGAATGTTCCGCAGTTCGCAACCATCCAATATCTGAGACCGATGAATAACTGTTTGTCATTACTTTTATATTATTCCGTGAACCTTTTAAGCTATAGGTATATGTATATGAAAGTTTGGATATCAAGATACAGAAACTTTTGAGTGAATGTATTTAAAATACCACGGATAAATATGATAATATAATATTAGTGGACTAATATTAGTGGATAAGTCGTGATGGCCTCGAGGTTTGGGCACGCGGTCGAGAATCTCTACGGTCGCGGGTTCAAACCCCAGGCACACACCTCTGACTTTTCCAAGTTATGTGTGTATTCACAATGAATTATCACGTACTTTAACGGTGAAGGAAAACATCGCTACTTCGCGCGTCCAATGCTACGGTTTAATCGAATCCGTTTTGCATCATCAACCGTCACTAATATCGTCAGTATTATTAGGTATGTAATTACGCGTCATATCAAGACGATGGATGCATATCGTGTTG
Organism: Hemaris fuciformis; assembly: GCA_907164795.1. NCBI lineage: Eukaryota > Metazoa > Arthropoda > Insecta > Lepidoptera > Sphingidae > Hemaris > Hemaris fuciformis. The sequence goes on along the minus strand of OU015432.1, from coordinate 19,185,185 downwards.
CGACTGGTTATTCTGGAAAAGGTCTTGGTTCATTGAGGAGCATCCTATAAATTATAATAATTATGATGATGTAGATGATATTGACCAACTTATGTCGTATTTTAAAGTTCATCTCGTTGGTTTTTTAGACTTTTAATAAAAATATTTGGAAATGATGAGCATAAATCATTGTATTGTATTACTTATAAAAACCAAGAACGTAGATACTCTTTTATTAAATTATAAATATGTGTAATTTGAACATTTTTTCAGATCATTAAAGTCTAAATTAACATATTGATCCTAAAATACAACTAATTAAATAGGTAAGATAGTTTTGATATTCAAAACGTATTTGCTTTCTGATTTTTTTAAAGCAAACAGTCTGTAAAAAGTTTGAAGTGTTTCATAATATTTTTTTTACTTTAAGAAAATATTTATCGAGCTAGAATATTTTAAAATCAACGCTATCATTTTCGAATACCTTGTTCCGACAGAAAAATAAAAAGTAAGAACACACCAAACACTTTAAGATTGTAAATTACAAGCAAAAAGCGAGTTATAGTATCACAAGCCTGCTGAAATTTATAAGTATTTTCTTCAAACTTTCGTAGTCGTTTCATTAATGAGAAACTTACTTACTATCACATAAATTCTTGTTCTTTAATATTAAGTATTTACAATAGATAGCATATCTACAGTTTCATATAGCCCCAAGATCTCTCGTCTTTGTTTGAGGAAGTTTGTTGTTGAGCCCACGTGGCTTAGCAATTAGTAACTTTTGGAACCAGGGAGTAAGTTTTGGTTGATACAAATACTATTTAATATTATATAACTTTTAATGAATCAGTTTTGTGATGTACATATCTCTATCAATATATGTATGTTATGGATACTAAAATTGCTCATATTGCGACAAACATTTTTTACCATCAACAAAGATTTAACGTAATATTTTTGATCATACATACATACATACATTACCCCACGCCTGTATTACCCGAAGGGGTAGGCAGAGTTGCATTTCTGTACTGACATTTCGTCAGGTATGTATCAGTCCCACGTAATAGCTCGCCAAGCCTTTTGCCGTTTTTCGGGCACATTTCCAGACTCCGTGCTGCTACTGACAATTTCCTAATGGAAAAACCCAATAACACTTTGCCCGACCCGGGAATCGAACCCAGGACCTCCAGAACGCACGGCACATACTTGTGCCGCGAGACCATGAGGCAGTAGATTTTTTTTTCGGTTAAGTATTCACTCATCTCACACGCTTATTGTAAGATCGGTAATATATGCCGTTTCAAAGGTGTTGCTATTATAAAAATACTGAAGTAACCCGCTTATTCTCATGGCGTACACCACCTCGTTATGGAGAAGTGTCGTTTGTATAAAGATGGCTGACGAAGGCCCGCTACCCGGGCGCAGGAAATGATACGTTGCTCCAGGAAACCTAATGTTCAATCCTACACTATTTATGTACATACGCTTCCTTCATACCTACATACTGATGTATAAACGAATGTATGTATCTGTGTCAACTTAATTGTATGTTTTCATCGTTTTTTGAGTTGACCGATGCACGGATTTATGGCTTCATGTTGTGGTAATTGGATATTATTTTTTGTACAAAAAATATGAGTATATTTTTATGGTATCGTTCAAGAATAAAAAAGAGAAGTCTACGAATAGACTAGAAATTATTAAAAGTCAAAAGCGTAAGAATAGGTGATTAGAAATACTTATGTTTAAGGCAAAGGCATATTTGTTCAACAATTAGGCTCTGTCTTAGTTTTTCTCAAGGATAAAACTACTTTGAAAGATCTTAAGGTGAATAAAAATTAAGTCATTGGAACGAGCCAAATTTCCAGTTAGATAAATAAAAAGAAGAATATACGAGTTCTCGTATAAAATGAAAAATTCCTTTCCCAATCTCATTTTGGTAAAAAGCTATTAAGTTGAAATAACTAAAAGAACTTTGATTACATTATTATGCACCTTAAGGGTAACATTACGGGACTGCAACATGCGTGTCTAAGCACATTAAAATATTTCGTGAAAATTGTGATCGGCGCACGCGAATCCTTAAGTGCATTTCGTTTTTACTGAAATTTAAACTTTGCGACATTGATATAAGGTGTTAAATGATTGGCAGGACGTCTTAGGGGTAATTTGTGAAGCAATCTACTTTAATACAAGCGCCGTAGACCGGTTGCGTCTGCGTTTAGCGGCACGCACTTCTGTGCATTTCCTTCTTTTTGTTAACATCTCATAAACTGGTTGTTATGGGTTATTTGGATTGCATTGGGACGTGAGCTAGTTACGGTTTGAATAACCAGTTATAAGTATATTAGTGGGATGATTTTTAATACTGCGGTCAGACAGGACGCGATGTTAAGATTGTTTTTTTTTGTCGTCGTGCTCCTTCGCTTGTAGGTATTATTTAATGGCTTCAAGACCGCTTCAGTAGTCATTTGATTTTCGTTACGCGTATTAATACTATATTCTACCAATATTCCCCCACTGCTAAGCACGGGATGTTTAAGTTCTGAGACCACGCTGATCTAGTACAGGTTGTTTGATAAATTTATCTTATCTAAGGATAACGGACGACACTGAGTAAGGCAGGTTCGTTTTCCCAGTGGATAATTTCATTTCAGATTTCCTGTAGAATGTACTAGACTCCCGGCACGATTGCGCAATGGTAGTTGAACATAAGATTATGCCTAAAAACTCCTCATGAATCACTTTATTTACTGGTGAAAAGTGCATGAAATTTTATTAAGTAGCAGTTTTTTTTTATAGCGAACGAGTAGACAGACAGACATAACGGAGAACTTTGTTTTATCATCATCCCAGGCCCATTTGTTCCACGGCTGGGTACAGGCCTCCTATACAACGGAGAGGGGTTAAGCCTTAGTCCACCACGCTGGTCTAGTGCGGATTGGCGGAATACACACCTAAGAACCTTTAGGTGTGCAGGTTTCCTCACGATATTTTACTTCACCGTTACAGTACGTAATAATTCATTATGAATTATAATTCACATTTCACCCAGAACTTTGTTCTGTAATATATTCTCTAAATGACACTTACAAAGAATAGCAGTCATTTAACAACGACATTGCTTTGTCTAACTGAAGCGAATAATTCATAGGCAATGATTGACTATAAGGGGTTGTTATGACGTCCCCAGCGTACTGCAGAGTGCACTTGAGAGGAAAATATAACGTGTAGGAGGGGCGCCGACAATATATGGTCGTTATGTCTAACAGTCGTCGTAAAAGATCATGAATATTTACAACTACACTTAATGTCACATGACACATGCAAAATAGTCGTATATGGGCGGAGTTAACATTTTCAACCATTTGGTGGAAAAATTTGTTACAACGTATTTTTTTGTAAGAATATTTATATATTTTTATATTAATTGTATAGGTGGACTTAATGCCAAAGGCATTCTCTTACATTCAAACCTAGAGTGAAGCAGAGATGAAATGAGGAAGGTGTGTAAATATAATTACAATGCTATATGAACAAAATACACACATATACGAGTATGTATAGGTACACATAGATATATCCAAAATACATAATAAAAAAACAGAAATTTACATATGTGTATATGTGACATCTAAGTGTCTAATGCCTAAAACACTCTCAGTTGTAGAGGAGGCCCGTGCCCAGCAGTGGGACGTATTTGGGCTGATGATGATGATGAAGTGTCTAATATGTGCTGATATGGTGAATTTTGCAAGTGTGTCACCAATTCCGACATATCCTTTTAATCCTCCCCGAGGTACCGTAGGTCCCAAGCTTGAGGCGTTTTCGTCTCGTTAATAATAAAAGTGTGTTACCTATGGGCCAGAAAAATTGTGCCAGAAGGTTTGATAGTGATAGTCGTCAAGACTCATTTTGCTCACGTGCAACAATACGACTGGAGAAACCAGATGTACATAAAGCACCACGGAAAAATATATGAATGAGTCCTAACGTGCGAGCTGCTAAAGTATGTATGCATTAAAGTTGAGTAAATTAAGTTTATGAGGCGAAGAAAATAACACACTACAATCGTAGATCAAAAAAGGAAAGTCAAAGAAGAAGTATGACCAACACAATAAAGTTAACGAACACTGTACCAACCTAATCAAATAAATGTTACGTTCGTAATTCCCAATAGACTTAAAGTATAAGGACTACCATGTTACCCGACGATGTATTGTAAAAAAATATTAATAATGAATCGATTCAACCAGTTCCACAAGTAACAAAAGTTAACCAGTTTCATTTCTATAAGCCGTGCGCGATTCTGAGAAACGATTCAACGTTCCATGAACGTATGAAAAAATAAATAGCCCGAGTTAATAGCGAACGGTCGATGTAACATCAGGCGGGCTATACCCTGAAACACGAGTCATAGGTCAGCAACAAGCTACTTTATATTATGTGAGCTATTAAACTTCAATACATATTGCGCATTAACTTGCGTTTTATCTATTTTCTGGAGGCTATATATGTATTGACCAAGGGTTTAGGTGCACGTTCGAGACTCTCAGCGGTCGCGGGTTCAAACCCCAGACACACACCTCTAACTTTATGAACTTACGTACTTGACGTACTTTAACGGTGAAGGCAAACATCGTGAGGAAACCTGCACACCTAGAAGTTTTTAGAAATTTCTTAGGTCTGTAGTTCGCCAACCCGCACTAGGCCAGCGTGGTGAATTGAGGCCTTAACCCTCTCAGTTGTAGAGGGTGCCTTTGCCCCAGCAGTGGGACGTATATGGGCTGATGATGATTGTGATGAGGAAAAAAGAGGTAGGGATGACAAAAGCCTAGCTTTCTATAAGGGATGTGACAGCTATGGAATAGGTATATGCCACTGTTCTGGGATGCAACAACATCATTACGTATTATATAGTTAATAAGCGGTTCGGGTTGAATATCAACAATGTGTCAATTATACAAGTAAACACTGTCTGGTCCCTTGGTGCGTGAAATATTGCTCAATTTACCGAAGTATGCCAAGTTCACATTCAGAATACCTGGAATTCGATAGGTCATTAATATATTAAAATAAAAGTTCCTCCGGGGAGCCAACCACAGTTTTGAATAAGGTAGTAAGACAGCTGAAATTCTGTCAATACGTTCAAACTTGGCTCAAACGGCATGGCATTTATGATTCTCCAAAAAATATTCTTATGCGGTAACAATTCTCCCTCATCAGGCTTTGGTTTCTAGATCACAGTACTTGTCTTAAAAAAAAATATGATTTTGTGAGCGTATTACTTTTATGACAAAAATATTTCTAATTTCATTTTATTATAGTCATTAAAACTAGTATTATTTTTATTTAAAAGTTTCGTCCCAAAATAGCATAGAAAAATCTCTAATTGTGTTTTTAATCATAATTCCGTTGTATATTGTGTGTAGAATTTAACGTGCGATGAAACTACATATTAAGCTCTTGCTTCCTTAAACCCAAAAACGAATTTATAAGTCATAAATCAAGAGGAATAAAATAATGCTTATTTATCTAGATATGGTCATTTACGTATAAAAAATAACTAGTTCGCTATACATTAATATCTTGTTTATTTACCTTATATCATTTCTAGGCATCCAAATTCCATTAAAACAGAACGTTCCTTTGATAAAACTCGTATCTGACGTCTACTTGTTTACTGTTTACGAGACGCTGCTAGAGGTTAAAATAAATAATAACTAGAACAGTACAGGCGGGGAGAAGTTGCTGTGTCATATTTAAATTGCTTCTATAATTAATAGTCTTAGTTAGAACCGTTTACGTCTACAACGTCGCCTAATTAGAGCTAACGAGAATACGTTATACGGAACATTGTAACTTTAAACTTATACATCGAAAAATATATGCAGTTTTATTAATGGTAAATTAGCAAGGAAGTTTATGAAATAATGAATAATAAATACTGTTAATGAAGGATGTATTACAAGTCCTTTGGAAATAAGTGTAAATTTAAAATGAGATTTGATAGTCTCGTACGGAGTTGTGGCAATATATTTATTCATAAATAACGCAGGTAATAATAAAATAAAAAGGTATGTATATTTAAAGTGAAAAAAAGGAAGTTTAATGCTTACTTCAAACATAAAATTCAGAGCTATTAAATACAATAAAAGAAATTGCGGCTATTATTTCATATAATTCCATAGGGCCATAACAAATTGCGCAAGTCATCCCATGTTTATTTGACCATCAAAACCTTACGGTTTGAAAGACAATAGTTATCTCGACAACATCAAAGAGTTACCCAAACTTTATGCCTGTGGTGTAAGTGTTAGGAGCGTGGCGTGTCGATGTGAAATGAACCGTAAAATCGTTTTAATACCGTAACGTTTTAACAACGCGCGTCACGGCAGTGTGGATGAGTGATGGAGCCATCGTAAAAGATATCTGGGAAGATGAACATTATTTGGAAAAGGGTTGAATGTATTTATACTAATATTATAAAGCTGAAGATATTGGTTGTTTGGTTAACCGCGGTAATCTCAAGAACTACAAGTTCGAATTCATCATCATCATTATCAGCCTAAGGAAGTCCACTACTGAAAATAGGCTTCCCCCAATGACTTCCATAGTGATGTTGGAAGCAGCCTGCATCCAGCGACGACCCGCGACCTTCACCAGGTCGTTGGACCATCTTGTGGGTGGACGTCCTTTGCTGCGCTTTCCGGTACGTGGCCTCCACTCGAGAAACTTTTGGCCCCATCGGCCATCGGTTTTCCGCGCTATGTGCCCGGCCCATTGCCACTTCAACTTGCTAATCCGCTGGGCTATGTCGGTTACTTTAGTTCTCCTACGGATCTCCTCATTTCTGATTCGATCTCGTAGGGAAACCCCGAGCATAGCCCTCTCCATAGCTCGTTGAGCGACTCTGAGTCGTCTAATGAGGCCCATAGTGAGAGGCCACGTCTCAGTGCCGTATGTCATCACTGGTAACACACAACTATCGAAGACTTTCGTCTTCAGGCACTGAGGTATTTTGGACGAGAAGATGTCGCTATCGTCGTGTTATAGTCCATTTATAGAGAAAGGCTATATCATAACGCTACGATCAATATAAGCGGAACATCAATGAAAAATGTGGCAATATTGGGGAAGAAATATTTCTTTTGCATTCCAAAGTTCGACGGAGTTGCGGCCAACAGCTATATGTTATAGAAAATTGAATCGTCTCTAGAAATTTTTCAACTCTTCTTGAGGTTTTAATTTTTTTGTGTCCGCACCAATCCTAATGAAATTATATTATTTTTGTGAATTCAAGTAGGTATAAGTAGCCTTGTCATGCAAAATCAGACAGGCTTAATGTTTTTTAATAGATAGTACCTATGCTACTTCAGTAAAGATATTTTCATTATAACTAAAAATAATCATAATAATTGCATACTTGTCGGTCTTGTTGCTTAAATCTATGTATTCTAAGCAACTTTGCAAGAGCAAAAGAAAACGTTTAAAATGTAAACCTTTTTAATATTTATCCATCAATAATAAATAATAAAGGTCATATTACAACCAGCTTAAGCTTGTTGTTTACTATGTCCGTTTGTCATAAAAATCAGTTGAATTATGGGTGCAATTATAGTAAAAACTACTTTTTACAGCTTCTAAAATCTTATATATTTTTTGATAAATAAATAAATACACCCAACAGTCACATACATAGTTCTGACCCCACTTTAAGATACGAGTCTTGTGTCGTGGGTATCAGGAACTACGAGAGACTTTTCGATCTCACAAACACCCAGACCAGAAACAAATATTTGTGGATCACACAAACATTTGTCTCGATGCGGGGGTCGAACCCGCGGCCTCTCGTTTCGCAAGCTGGTGTCTAGCCAACTGCGCCACGGAGCTGTCAAATGATGACAATGAAATTGATGGCTAGACGAATAACTTGGGGGCTCATGATGATGATGATGAATGATTGATTGTATTAACTCATTAAATACACGCGCATATTGACTGATACAACATAATTAGGTACTTATCTATGTGTATGTTTAGTAGAATAGTATTATTTCTAATCATACAAGATTTCGAATCAAATGCACCTTCCGCCCTAGACGACCGTGGTGGGTTAAACCTAATCTCTCTCCAAGCGATCGTGCCCAACAGTGGGACTTATATGGTCTAGAATAGATTTATAAACATTAATACAGCGCAAGTTGCTGCTAGTTCTTATTAAATAAGGCCTCGCTATTCCGGTATTGGTATGAACGCCATTAGTTAGAATTAATAAAGCTATTTTAATGAACAGCAATAGTTGAAACAATTTTAGGAATTTGTAATATTTCATTAGAAGACATATGATTATTTTCATATGACTGCTTCGTGGTCCCGCGCCATAAGTACGTGCAAGTGTGAGTGTGAAGACGTTTACACTGCCGTTTAAGGTGTTTAAATTGGAAAACTAAACCGAAACAATAAGTATAAAATTGAATATACTAAATTATACATTATTTCTACAAAAATCTATCACCCAAATATCTAAGCAAGGTTTTCTCTCTACAGTATTGGCTTATTTCCTTTCCAATGCGTAGGCCGGAACAAATATTTTGCTACAAACATATTGCGATGCGGAAATTGAATTCGGATAAAAATACAGTTGCAGTTTGCAAAATGTCACATCAAAATTAAATTCTGAAGCCAATTTTGGGAACGAAATTTAAATAGGATTCCGTTTTTCACTGCATTAAATTATTTAATGTTTAATGCATAAAACTGACCAGAGCAATTATATCTTTTCTACCACCTGGTGTTTTAAACTTCATACAGTACCATGTAGCAGTAACGGACACCGACCTCGTAAAAAAGATAATACTTAGTGTCTCTTTTTAACTTCGTATTAAAATGACTTACTAGAACTTTACTTTGAACGTGTGATTTAATAAATTAAATTTATGTTTCATTTCCAATTTCTGCATGTTTTTGTTAATAGGGTGAATAAAAAAACTTGGGTTAGAATCATGTTGCAGACTTTAAAAATACTTCGGTGTAGATAAGGAGAGATAGAATCTGGAAATAAACGTTCCACCTCGGGGTACACAGGCCTTCTTTACAATTGAGAGGGGTTGGCCATCAAGCCTTATTCCACCGCGTTAGTCTGCAGGTAAAAAATATACTAACTATACATGCATAATAATGGAAAACCCAAATACATTCCCCGCGACAATGAAACCGGGACCTCTTGAACAACTCATACTTATGCGAGAGATGGCTGCTATTTTATATCTATAAATCCTAATAATACCTAATAAGTACGCCTTTCCATCATGCTTCACATACTTGATATCTCACCATTGCATCAGACCGTTATGCACCTTATGTCACGTCACGATCATTTAGTGTACGTAACACGATCGCCCCATCCGTAATAGCCAGATTAGTCACAAGTTAGCTCCAGTTCAACATAGAGCAGTATTCGGAGCGTCTCAGCGTGACGTTTGATTAGGTCTTGTAAACCAAACATCCATCAAGCAAACAGTGTAGCCATTTATATTGATTGCATGAGGATTCCCAGTGTGTATTTCGATGTAGCTGCACATGTATGTATAAAATAAATGGTTTCATCATCATCATCATCATAGCCCATATACGTCTCACTGCTGGGCCCAGGTCTCCACTACAACTGAGAGGGTTTAGGCCTTAGTCTTAGCCTAGTGCAGGTTAGCGGACTACACACCTAAGAAATTTCTAAGAACTTTTTTGGTGTGCAGGTTTTATTAAAATGGTTAATTGAAATTAAAAGCAATGTCACACAAATTTAAATTTAAAATGCAGAACATCTAAATCTTATATTATGTATTGCAATATATCTAAAGTGTTTAAAATAATTCTGGTGTTCAAATAGAGATTTAACTTGTGTATTGAGCAACAAGGAATCAAAATGGAGCATTTCTCGTGTACCTACAACATATGTATGTTTGTAAATGTATGTGCTTGTCGATACGTTATCTTCGTTTAAAATCTTATAGCCCCATCGGCTACCTATTCTGTGCTCCACATATTGCCTCTTTCAGCAACTAAGTAACCATATGTTCATGGTGCTATATAAAATTCTTAAGGATAAACGAAACACAAAAGATAAGGTTTACAATTTTCTATCTATGCCACAACATTAAAGTTAGCGTTTTTCTTATAAGATTGATCCCTATACGCACACCAAAATAGAAAACTTTGCAGCGTAAGAATTCCGGTAAGATCTCCAGTTCACGACTTTAGTTTACTTGGGCAATGCTCTATCACGTCTGGTTCTTGTCCGTTCTTCGATGATTTTTAATGAGATTATGGTCTCGGTGTTATTAAATTACTAATATATTTAACAGGTTAGATACTAAGCACTTTTGGAACTTGATTGCGAGTATCACATGATGTGTACATTCCTAACCACGGCTCGTAAAGACGAGGCTCGATTACACTTTCTACAAATTATCCTAATCCCTATCGAATAAGAAAGCAATTCGAATCGAAATTGAATCAAACGTAAAATTGATTATCCTTTATCACTTTTTAAGCTCATGAGCGTCCCTATGAGACAAATGGCCCGTGGGTTACTTTAAGGACATAAATACTTAAGTACGTAATAAGAATACGATTCTAAAACAATGCGAACCGGTTTGAACAGCACTATGTCAAGTATTAAAAAGGACCGCGAATGCTTTATAGTACTATTGTCTCCCGAGCGTGTCTTCGCTATTGAAAACTGCGCATGAAGTATTGCAATCCGTGGCACCTGTTAAGGTATTTTATTGAATTGGATAAACATTATTTGCATTTAAAAAGTTATGAAAGAAGTTGTCGCTGCAATTTTACTAATGAGACTTTTTGTTAAAAAAAAGGTATGTTTGTGTAAGACAAAGTCAAAAGTTAATCGCAAGTTAACGGCGTGATACGGCACTCTTAATCGAGAAGTGTAGAGTAATATTATCGATTCCCTGAATTATTTTTGTATAATAATAATAACAGACCCCGCCATCTGCGGGTATTTTATTTTTATATTTTTAAATGTATTTTTTTTTATAAAACTTTATATTTAAAAATGTAAAAAATAAGCTAAAATAAATGAGAATAAAAATATAATAATAAATACACCCAACAGTCACATACATAGTTCTGACCCCACACTAGGATACAAGTCCTGTGTCGTGGGTATCAGAGACTACGAGAGACTTTTCGGTCTCACAAACACCCAGACCCGAAACAAATATTTGTGGATCACACAAACATTTGTCTCGGTTCGGGGATCGAACCCGCGGCCTCTCGTTTCGCAAGCTGGTGTCTAGCCATCTGCGCCACGGGGCTGTCAATGTATGAAGATCTAATATTAAAAAAACAGAAATTTATAGAATTATTATATACGTTAAGGACAAACGTACTGCTAATCCAACATCAGAAATATTCTAAAACATGGGATCGATATTTTTCAAAAAATGGTGTTAGTGTGGGTTAATTAAGCCACATGAAATGTTTTCGAAAAATGTAATATTGCAACGGAATTGCAACAAAGAAACTGCTACAAATTTTTATTTTCCTATTAAAGGATTAAATACACCAATTGAAATCTATAGGCTTTTTTTAGTCTCGAGGGGAAAGCTGATTATGGCTCTACTTCCCGCCAGCCCTGGGGGTGGGGGGCAGGGGCGTATAAATCTATAGTGCCGTTTGAAGGAAGCCTTTGAAAAGGCAAACATCTGGTATTTTTTAATTTTCAAACGCAAATCCGCTGCAGCTTGCTCGGCTCCGGGCAGCTTCGAATGCCGCGCGGACCGTTCCTGAAGCAAATCGCTCGGAATAAAGTCTTATATTTGCATTCGTACGCGCCGCTGCTCTTTGAAATTCTATTATATTTTATAATATGATTATCGGCCGAGATGAATTTAATTAGATTCATATAAAAAAAAAAACAAAATTAAATGCCTTTACAATTTAAGCCATAATAGTGGCAAAGTTTGGAAGGTTCGAAGTTTAAGGCCGCAGTACAATCTATAAATCAATTTATTTTGACAGATTTATTGAGGCAAGACTTTGAAAAGTTTATTGATGTGTGTAAACGCGTGAAGGTTCCCGCCAACTTGATGAATGGTCCGCCAATTTCGTTTGGAAGTTTTTAGCCATTTCTAGGTCGAGAATACAAAAGTGTCGTATACCGCAACCGATATTCTATTTATAAAAATATGAGTTTTATGAAAACTACATTTGAATAAATCAACTGTCATGTTCAGAAAATAAAATTTCCGAAGTCGAGCAAACGTCAATCAAAGTTTACCACATTCCTATAAATATGGAAATTCATATTTTATATTCAGTTTGGAATTTAGGTTAGTTGACGCACATATTCCATTTACTATGATGATATCTAAATGCTTTTATGTTTATTGTAACGTTGTCATTCCACATATGTAATAAGACAATTTGAATTGCAAAAAATCGCAGTTAGCTAAAATGACAATAAAATACATTTCAAGGTAAGTTTTATTACTATTACAACAAAGCCACACATTCCTTACCTATTATTCGCGACACAAGTATGTCCCGTGCAATCTAGAGGTCCCGGGTACGATTCCCGGGTGGAGCAAAGTGTTAATAGGTTTTTCCATTAGGAAATTCTCAATATCAGCATGGAGTCTTTAAAAGTGCCCGAAAAATGGGAATAGGCTTGCCCCCTATTACGTGGGATTGATACATACTGACGAAATGTGGGTGCAGAAATGCACCTCTAGGCAGAGGTAGGCACCCTTTCAGGGAATACAGGCGTGAGGTTATGTATGTGTCTTCGCATCACGACATAAATCGTGAAACTTCATCTCAGTCGTACATATGCAGATAAAGCGAATGTATTTGTGGAATTTACATTTATGCGGCATGTATCACATTAGAGAACGCCTGCAAACAGCCAGGAGACGCTAAAGTTATCATTTTATTACGCCGTAAATACGTTTATGCGGGAATACATGAATTTAACACATGCTCATCGCAGTAGTTTCCACGTAAATTTTCAGCCGGCTTCAAGACTTTGTCGGCGAATACTGCTTTTGATTATTGCCATGCTTTGGTGCTTAAACCAGGCTTTAATTGTACTGCTCGGAGTTAGTTTTAGGTCTGATCTTGCCAACTTCGATCCTAGAATGTTTATGGAGTTTGGGTTTAGCATAGCCAGCAAGTGTCCACATGAACATGTGGTTGTCACAATCAAAACCAAATTAAAATTCATATAGAACAGAGGTTCGCAAACTATTTTGTTTCATACATATCTTAATTTGCCATTAAAACTATCTTTATCAATTAATTAATTAATAAGGTCTCTATCATAGCACTTTATTGTCGCTATATAATCAGAAATCTGTCTTGGTGATTGTGTAACTGAACGATATAGAAAAAAAAATAGAATAAACAATACAATCAAAAATTATTTTACAATGCGTCGTTTAACTGAGTTAAAACTAGATACAAGATCCAAATCTATTTTTTATTTAAATGATGTTACAATTTGGTAATTACTAATTAATCACAAAATCAACACAGTATCCTTTAGCTGTCCGTAGCAAACCCATTAACAAAGTAATGGTACAACAGGAAACGTTCCAATCGGAAATCTAATCTTGAGGATCCGATGGACGTTTCCGTCTATTTATCTTTGAAGAGCGCGGCATCCTAAAAGGTCGCAGTTCGAGCATGCCGGCGAAATTAGCTAATGTTAGCCTCTTTAGCCAATTATTAGTGTATCCTGCAATTATGCAATATGAGCCCGCAGTTAGTCTACTACGTCTCTCGGCGAAATTATTTGAGTGCGTGACGTTATCTTGAATGACATCTGAGGACCGCTTGAGCATGTTGAATTGCTCTGGGAATTTTATTACTATTATTTCTAGTTTTTATTGAAAAAAAAATCTGATCTCATATACAGGGTGTATTCAGACCGTGATCGGAAACTAAGGTAGGTAGTAGCTAAGGTCATTACAAACCCCCTGGCGTTACAAAAAATCCCGACAAAAAATAAAAATAAACGTTTTCTTAACAACCACATACATTTTATAACTATGGTTGCTAGGAAATCAAGGTCTGAATACATACTGTATTGTCACGGCATAATGACAACACGGCCCCTGATGAAGCACGGTTCTGTCCAAACAGACTGTCTAGTGGTGAAAGAATCCCATCTTTCGTCATTAAAAACACTCTTATCGGCCTGTTGAGATGCTTGATATAGAAAGATTTCACAATTTATTTTATTGGTCGTCTATCTAGCGTAGATATAGAAAGCAATATCCAACAACTACTGTTACGATCTTGCTATCGTGGCAGAGATTTGTATAAGCCACTTGAAAAAAAATATTTTGACCATGACTTTATAATTGAAATTATAGGTGGTTCCACCCTGGTACTAAACTATTTTGTAATTCATAAATCATGTTGACATGAGAATATATGTAAAACACAAACCAATGTGTTTGCTGCATTTGATCACCGATTCGCTACATCAGCTGTCAAGAAAATTGACATAAAGGGGAGTATACATTCAGTTAACGAGGACGATTTCCTCGGGATTATCGCCCATTGTGACATGATGACACCTAATATATGCCGTGGTGATAAATCCGTTGATACAGTTCACGTCCCTTATTTCTTCATAAAGAAAGTTATGGTCATGTCCTTATTACTGAGGACAGGATGTGATATAACACGTCGGGCCGTCCCGCCAACGGCGTGTTGCTTGCATTAATTGAACCAGTCTAGCGGTGACACTTTTATTAAAGTGTTAATTTGTATGGGTGTTGCTTAGAGTAGTACCGCGTCTCGGGTGGCAGGAAAATGGAGAATTTTGTTTTTCATATTGTGGTAATGAGGTTTTTTAAGTCTTATTTTAAGGTACGAGGTATTGAAGTTGTATCCCTTTTCAGTCATGTTAGTCATTTTAAAGTAATACTTTATACAACTTTTGTTTCCTATTACAAAATGGTCAAAAGACTTGATAAAAATTTATACTTTATTGTCGTTTCTAAAACTGACGCCAGATATAAAAGTGAAAATCATCACAACTTTTGCGTAATCTGTAATACTTACTGAAGATTTGAATAATATACTCGTAAATATACATATATCTTATGATTGATTTTCTCAGCTGAAATTTTTATTCGTGACATTTGGCTAAAAAGGCTCCTTAGCGTGTGGGATGGATCCGTCACGCAGAATAAGCATTTGATATTTATTCCTTTTAAAAATAAATCTTTGTGATGTTTACCTAGAATATTGTTTGTATGATTATTCCTTCGTTGTCATATTTCTTAGACCAGATTTTTTCAAACTTGAGCGACGGAAGATGCTGGCTTTAAATGAATGATAGAATCGGTGGATCGTATTTAATTTAATCCTGCTTCATATACTAGCCAGCTGAATAATATAGTCATATTAACATAGATAACCTCACGCCTGTATTCACCGAGGAGTGGGCAGAGGTGCATTTCTGCACCCACATTACACTAGGTATGAAAGAGTCCCACGTAATAGGGCGCGAGCCTATTGCCGATTTTTGGGTACATTTCCATACTCCTAATGTAAAAATTAAATAACACTTTGTCCGACCCTTTAATCGAAGCCGGGACTTCTAAATCGCACGGCACATACCTACTTGTACCGCGAGACCACGAGTCAGTCAAATGAACATTGATGATTTTTAATGTTATTTACGAGTGGAAAGCTGCCATTTTCAGAGCTTAGGAGATGACTGATAGGAGTATTACAATGTCTTTAGTCTTCTAAATGAACGGGTAAATTTGAACTGGGATCCTTACTAAAAAACTAAACATGGCGTACTGCCTAAAAACTGAGTGATTAAATGCCTGACGTTAGAACTATAAGATTTGCAGATAATGAAGAAAATGAATACCATTCTATTACAAAGCTAATTTTTTACAGTGCATTAAAACTTCGCTAAATGAAAAACGGCGCAGTTCTATCCGTTTTATTATTCTTCTTTGCCTTTTTGAAATAGAAGCAGTTTTTAATGTAATGAATTTTTTTATCCGTAAAACACTTAAGTATAAGTGTACTGTTATTTGAATTGCAGAAATACTTCTGCAAGTACATTTATAGGTACTATAAATACGGTACTTCCATAGAATTCCAAAAGCGTTATACGTTAATTGTGTAATGTCTAGTTTAAATTGTTTATTGTGAGGTCAAGATATTCTCATTTATATGTCAAATAATAATAATAATAATAATAATAATAAAAAACCAACCACACGTCCTGATCGACCATCTGATCACGTGGGGGGCGGAAACACGACTTGACAACTACTGGCGTGGCCAACGTGGCTCTGGTAACCCATTCAACATGGAGACTCGATCGAAAAAGAAATTGAGAGGGCCGCTTCCCGGGGGCGATCGCCGGGGCACACCTGGAGCTGACGCTGGGTGTTACAGCATGCAAACCGTCAGCGGTGAGGAGTTGAGCAGGCGGGCTCCCACCGGGTCACCCGAATCTATTACAGCCGCCAATGACTTTGACAGACTGACAGACAGTAACACTAATAGCCCGATAGAACCCTATAGTCCCAGTACAAAATCGTATACACCTTCGACGTGTACATCACCCTCTATACCTACGTCATCACCACATAACAGTTTTAGAGACCCGTCCACACTGGCTGCAGATGTTCCGCGGGAGGTTAATACCTTTTTACCCGCGGCCACTAAAGCTGGGAAACCCAGAGTGCGCATGTCTTGGAGTAAAGATGTTAATACATTTATTATGCGGACTTATTACTATATCACCAAACTAGAGACAGACATGACGACATATCGAAAACAGCTGCATGAACATTTCTCACAAAAGTATCCTAGTGTTAAAGTTACAGAGCAAAGACTATCAGATCAGAAGAGAGCAATAGAACGAAATAAATTACTGCCACAGGATGTGTTAGATGAAATCAAAGAAGAAGTAAGGAATCAATTAAATGAACAAATAGATAATAATGACAGGAATAGACATGTTCACATTAGTAGTCATGATCACAACGAGACACAAAGTTTACATCAATCCTTTATAACATGTTCAGGAACACAATTGCTACCGCAACTAAGTTATACAATGCCACATAATATCGATAACTTAACTGACCTAGAATTACATACAGTAAACCTACCTCATAATCAATCTACACAAATATCACACGTCTCTACACAAACTGAAACTATTACCTTAACAATAGAAAGTGATATTGATAAATTAACTGAGCTCAACATTCCATCAGATACATATATTAAAGATCTGCAAGATAGATTAACTACTAATTTAACTCTATATGCCGGCCTTGATCCAGAGTCCAGGCCTAAATTACCAAAACTCAAATATAGCCGAAAATTAACCTCTTTACTAAAAATATTTAATGAAAACATACTACATGAGTACTTAAACGAAAGTACAAATTTAGTAGACATACATACTCTCATTTACTGCACGGCCTTAATCATTTCAGAAGAACTTGATGTTAAAATAAGAGGAACTAAGAATACCGTATACATTAAACAGGGACAAAACAGTAAACCAGCGTGGCAATACCGTCTTGAAAAGGACATAGAAAAACTTAGAGCAGATTGTGGAAGACTGACTCAATATATAAACAATAACAGAACAAAGAAAATAGTTAAGAAAGTCGAAGAAATATTTAAAAATCAGACCATTCACACTAAGCACGAGGAGAACAATAAAAAACCGGAAGAATTTCTTGATACACTAAAACAGAAACTTGCTCTTAAAGCTCAGAGATTAAAACGGTATAAGAAAGCCCAACAGCGAAGACAGGATAACCACTTATTTGCTACTAACGAGAAAATATTCTATAGACAACTAGGAAGTAAATTTAAAAATGGTAATTGTGAAAAGTTCGATAATGCACCCTCAAAAGAAGATTTAGAAAGTTTTTGGGCAGAAATATGGGAGGATCCTGTCAGGCATAACGATAAAGCAGATTGGATTAAGGAGGAAGAAATCAGATGGAGCACAATAGAAGAAATGGAGTTCACTGAAATTACAGAGTCCGACATAAAACTTACTACAGCTAAATTACATAACTGGAAATCACCCGGCATTGACAAAATTCACAATTTCTGGTACAAAAAACTAACTTCACTACATAGGGCCATAGCAAAGAACCTTACGGATATTATATTGCGCAGACAGAGTATACCAGATTATTTAGCTACCGGAATAACGTATATGATCCCAAAAGATAAACCCACATCTTATCCATCCCAATATAGACCGATCACATGCTTGCCTACTATTTATAAAATTCTAACGTCTGTTATTTCCTATAAAATTAACACTCATATTGAAAACCACAACATATTAGCAGAAGAACAAAAGGGATGCAGGCGAGGCCACATGGGGTGCAAGGAACAGCTAGTTATTGATTCCACAATTCATAAACATGCAGCCACGAAATCCAGAAATTTACATTGCACCTACATAGATTACAAAAAAGCTTTTGATAGTATCCCACATTCTTGGTTAATACAAATACTTAAAATATATAAAATCAATAGAAACCTAGTAGAATTTTTACAAAATATAATGCCGTACTGGAAAACTACATTGCACTTAAATAACCACATTAACTCAGTTAAAACTAGACAAGTACATATCAAGAAAGGAATCTATCAAGGTGATTCCTTGAGCCCCCTGTGGTTCTGCCTTGCCCTAAACCCAATATCATATATACTTAATAATTGCCGTGCTGGATACCGTTTAGAAAACAAGTCAGAAAACACTAACATATCTCATCTTATATATATGGATGATATTAAACTATATGCCAAAAATGAAAAAGATATGAAGAAACTAATAGAAGTTACTACTCAGTTCAGTAAAGATATAAACATGCAGTTAGGCCTAGATAAATGTAAAACATTACACATCATAAAAGGAAAAGTTAGACCTGGTGATTATACAATTAGCAATGAAGAAACTATTACCGCAATGGAACCAACTGATTTATATAAATATTTAGGATATAAACAATTAAAAGGTCTAGATCATACAAACATTAAACACACATTAACAGCCGAGTACCGAAAAAGAATTAACGCCATATGCAAAAGTCAATTATCTGGAAAAAACCTTATCAAAGCAATAAATACTTATGCTATACCGATCCTCACGTACTCATTTGGTATAATTAAATGGACAAAGACAGACATAGAACAAATAGAGCGAACAACAAGAACTACACTCACGAAACATAACCATCACCATCCAAAATCAGCCATAGAAAGACTTACAATTAAAAGAGAATTGGGGGGTAGAGGACTTATAGATGTGTATCATCTTTGGCAAAAACAAATATTTAGCCTCAGAACATTCTTCCACACTAAATCACACACTAGCAATATTCATAATACAATAGCCCAGAATGACCATAATTTTACACCACTAAATCTACACGATGAAACCAACCAAAACAACCCCAACAATAGTAATCAACAAGAATTAAAATTAAGCGACTGGAAAAAGAAAGTGCTACACGGACGACATCCACATGATTTAGAAAAACCCCATATAGACTCAATAGGTTCCAATAAATGGCTTAAAATAGGAAATCTCTTCCCAGAAACAGAAGGTTTCATCGTGGCAATTCAAGATCAGATAATTAATACAAAAAATTACAGGAAATTTATTATCAAAGACCCTAAATTGACGAATGATAAATGCCGAAGATGTCACACCCAACCTGAGACCATCCAACATATTACTGGGGCCTGTACAAGACTGGCGCAAACGGACTACACCCATAGACATAATCAAATAGTTAACATCATCCACCAATCACTCGCAATTAAATACTCACTAATTGAAAATACTAAGACACCCTATTATAGGTACACACCAGAAACTGTTCTAGAAAACTCATCCCACAAAATGTATTACGACCGTGCAATACTTACTGACCGAACTATACATTATAATAGGCCCGACATCACACTTCAGGATAAAATAAACAAAATAACCTATGTAATTGATATTGCTGTACCTAACACCCACAATATTCTAAAAACAATAGCAGAGAAGAGTAGTAAATATTTAGATCTGAAGGATGAAATCACAAGAATTTGGAGGCAGGAGAAAGTATATGTAGTACCCATCGTCCTTTCGACTACTGGAGTTATTCCGAACCACCTTCACCATAGTCTCAGTTTACTTAAGTTAAATAAATCTCTTTACATAAGTTTACAAAAAGCAGCCATCTTAAATACCTGCAGAATTGTGAGAAAATTCATGCAAATAGAGGAAAACGAAATAGTTCAACAAAATACAAACCCCAACCACGATGCAACAATTTTACCATTTCATAATACATAAACTGCATTTGCTTGGCTTTAGCCCGCACCTGCAGTAAAGAC
The DNA here is from genome assembly GCA_907164795.1 of Hemaris fuciformis. Classification (NCBI taxonomy): domain Eukaryota; kingdom Metazoa; phylum Arthropoda; class Insecta; order Lepidoptera; family Sphingidae; genus Hemaris; species Hemaris fuciformis. The sequence goes on along the minus strand of OU015432.1, from coordinate 19,164,764 downwards.
ACCAGCTGTAGGCTGGTAGAGAAAGGAAACGACTAAGAAAATAATAATAATAAGCCCCCTAAAATCCAACCTTACGTCCGGGACCGACCATCTGGCCCACGTGGGGGGCGGACACATGTAAATTCTTATCACTAACATGGCTAACAAGGCACTGGTAACCCATTTACCATGGAGACGAGAAGTAAAAGTAAACGTATAGGGCCGCTTCCCGGGGGTGATCGCCGGGGCACACTTGGAGCTGACGCTGGGTGTGACAGTGGACGGACCGTCAGCGGTGCGGAGTTGAATAGGCGGGCTCCCACCGGGTTACCCGAAGATACTACAGCCAACCCACAGAACAGACCGACTGACAATAGATCAACTAGTCCGATATCATCCATAACCGAACCTTATAGCCCAAGTACAATATCCTACGCGCCAAGCGCCACAGATGAAGAATCCAGACATTCTAATTCCCCCCCAATTCCAGCTTTGAGTGTTGCGCAGGAGGTGAATACCTTTTTACCTGCGTCCACCAAAGCCGGAAAGACGAGAGTACGCATGAAATGGACTTCAGATGTTAATACATTTATAATGCGTACTTACTACCGTATTACAAAATTAGAAACCGACATGACAACCTACAGACAAACACTCCATGAACTATTTTTAAAGCAATATCCAGGAATCAATGTATCACAACAAAGAGTTTCAGATCAAAGGCGAGTTATTATAAGAAATAAACTACTCCCTGAAATTACATTAAACAAAATTAAAGATGAAGTTCAAGATGAACTTTCCCGCGAAGATAACAATGAAACTTATAATTTTCCTAGTACAGTAAATACACAAACAAATTTCACACAGAGGGTATCTCCAAATATATCACCAGAAATAACACTAGATGCCTATGAAAATTACAATTTACACCATATATCAACACAGACTGAAACTACCCAAACCTTAATAGAAAACGAAGTTGAGATACTTAATTTACCCCCTAAAACAGATATAACTATTGAACAAAAGACAGAAAAATTAAAATCAGCTTTAATTAAATATTCTGGAATGGACCCGCTTGTTAGACCAAAACTTCCTAAATTAAAATATAGTAAGAACCTCACCTATCTAGTAAATCTTTTTAATAATACTGTGTTAAATCAATTCGTTTCTGAAGATTCTCTGATAACCGATATCCACACTCTTATTTACTGCACCGCATTTGTAATATCTGAAGAACTGGGTTACAATATTGAAAATAGACCACAACATGCACCTCGTAAAAATATCTCAAAGCCTAGTTGGCAAATCAGATTAGAAACAGACATAAACCGGTTAAGAGCAGATATTGGAAGACTCACACAATATATCAGAAATAATAGATCTAAAAAAGTAGTAAAAAGAGTAACAGAAATATTCGCGAAAACCTCAATACACAGCAAACATGAACAAAATAACAAAAACCCTGAGGAATACTTAGATACATTAAAACAAAAATTATCACTTAAAGCCGGACGATTAGCTAGATACAATAAATCACTTAAAAGAAAAAATGATAATAAACTATTTACTAACAATGAGAAAATATTTTATAGAAAGTTAAATACTAATATAGATACAACAGTAAACAATAAAACCGATGATACACCAAACGCCGAAGCAATAGAGACTTTTTGGACTAATGTGTGGGAAACGGACATAAACCATAACAACGAAGCTGGCTGGATTTCTGAAGAGAAACTCAGGTGGCAATCAATAGAAGAGATGGATTTTGAAAAAATAACAGAAGATGAAATTAAAATAGTCACTTCTAAACTCCATAACTGGAAATCGCCAGGGTTAGACAAAGTTCACAATTTTTGGTTTAAAAAACTGGACTCACTTCATAAATCATTGGCTAAAAATATGACAAAACTTATCTTAGGCAAGCAGAATATACCAGATTTTATTGCAAAAGGAATTACATACCTTCTCCCAAAAAATAAACAGCCACAATCACCTTCACAATATAGACCTATCACTTGTTTACCTACCATATATAAAATACTTACATCTACTATATCACACAGAATCAATAGTCACGTTGAAAGTAACAATATATTAGCTGAAGAGCAAAAAGGGTGCAGGCGGGGAAATATGGGATGTAAAGAACAACTAATTATCGACTCAACCATCCATAAACATGCTATGAGCCAGAAGAGAAACTTACACTGCACTTTCATTGACTATCAAAAAGCCTTCGATAGTATCCCACATAGTTGGCTCCTAAAAATCCTAGAAATATATAAAATAAATCCACAAGTACTTAACTTTCTTAAAAACATTATGCCTCATTGGAAAACCAGATTACATATTACTGATAATAATAACCAGTTTACTACCCGACAAATAACGATAAAAAAAGGAATTTACCAAGGGGACTCTTTAAGCCCCCTTTGGTTTTGCCTCGCTCTGAACCCTCTCTCATATTTATTGCGCGAAAATCGAGTTGGTTACCATCTAAAACACACGAACACAGACACAATAGTATCACACCTAGTCTATATGGATGACATAAAACTTTACGCAAATACAGATAAATCGATGAAAAAATTAATAGATACCACAGTAGGATTTAGTAGAGACATAAACATGCAATTTGGGATAGATAAGTGCAAAACATTACACATTATTAAAGGGAAAATTCAACCAGGCGATTATGTTATCAGTCAAACGGAAACAATAGCAGCAATGGAATCAAACGAGTTCTACAAATACCTAGGCTACCAGGAATTAAAAGGAATTGATCACACTACAATAAAACAAAATTTAATAACTGAATACTCTAGGAGAACCACAGCCATATGCAAGACTCAACTCTCTAGCAAGAACCTCTTTAAAGCCATAAACACTTTTGCTATTCCTATCCTCACATATTCCTTCGGTATAATTAAATGGAGCAAGACTAATATCATGAACATAGAACGTAAGACTAGAACCTTACTAACAAAACATAATTATCTCCATCCAAAATCAGCTATAGAACGATTATCTTTACAGAGAACGAAGGGAGGTAGAGGACTTATTAACATAACTGCCCTTTGGCAGAAACAAATTCATACACTCAAAACGTTTTTCTTAGATAAATCAAATACCAGCGAAATTCATAAAGCAATTAAGTTTAATGATAATAATTATACACCTTTAAATTTATCAGATAATATTATACTAACTACACAATTAAATAATGAACACGAGCGGAACAAAATGTTGGAATGGAAGGCCAAAGTACTACACGGAAGACATCCACATGATCTAGAGCAAATACATATAGATACAGAGGCTTCTAACAAGTGGCTCCAAATAGGTTCGTTGTTCCCAGAAACCGAAGGTTTTACAATAGCTATACAGGATCAAGTAATTAACACAAAAAACTACAGGAAATATATTATAAAAGATGGAACTATAACAGACGATAGATGTCGAAAATGCCGATCACATCCAGAAAATATTCAGCATATAACAGGAGGATGCCCTAATCTAGCCCAAACCGACTACACACACCGACACAATCAAATAGTCAATATACTCCACCAAAAATTAGCATTTAAACACAAACTCATAGAAAATACACAAACGCCATATTATAAGTACTCGCCAAAGTCCATTCTAGAAAATAACACCCATAAATTATATTACGACAGAACTATACTTACAGATAAAACAATACATTTCAACCGACCAGATATTACATTAACAGACAAGACAACAAAAACCACCTATTTGATAGATGTAGCAGTACCAAATACCCATAACATATTAAAAACAATAGCAGAAAAAATTCACAAATATACCGACCTTAAAGACGAAATTACTAGAGTCTGGAAACAGAATAAAGTATACATTGTGCCTGTAGTGTTATCAACTACAGGCATAATACCACGACATCTTCACCATAGCATAAAACTAATAAACCTTAAACCGAATACTTACATTTTACTTCAGAAAGCAGCTATATTAAACACTTGCCGAATAGTCAGAAGATTCCTGCAGATAGACGAAAACTCAACACACCAAGATCCTACAACTCTTTTTTCCGACTGAAAAGTAATTCCTAAGAGGATGCTTACTTGGTTCCGACCCGTAAGCATCATCTAAAAATCCAGGTTCACTGAGAATTTGTGAAATTAAATTAAAAATAATAATAATAAAGCCTTTATTGCTGTCTTATTTTTAACAAATAACATGCTATATGTGCCTTACATAATAAATTATAAAATAAAGTTTTAGGTTAATATGAAAATATCGGCAAACTGTCGTTAGTTCTGTCCAGCTTGTCCTCCGACAAAGGCCTCCTCTAAGGCTTTCCACTCTGTTCTATCCTTTGCTAAACGAGTCCACTTCCGACCTGCTATTTTCATGATGTCATCTTCCCATCGCATAGTCTGTCTACCTCTATTCCTTTTACTGTCCCGTGGGTACCATTCTGTTACTATTCTAGTCCATTTTTCCCTCGTTTCCCTCAACATATGACCCGTCCATCTCCATTTTAATTGCCTGAAAGTTGTGTATGCATTTTTAAATTTTGTTTTACTTTTTATAAATTCTAATTTTATCCTGTCTTTTCTCTTAACTCCGAGTACACTTCGCTCTATTCCATTTTGACATATTTTTAATTTATTGGCCAGTTCTTCTGTTAAAGCCCAAGTTTGACACCCATAAAGGAGACATGGTAAAATACATACATCAAAAATTTTCCTTTTTTCTTTAATTGGCATATCTCTGCTCTTCATAACTTCGCTGAGCGACCAATATCGTTTCCAGGTGTTTACGACTCTTCTTTCTATTTCTTTTTGCATGCATTCTTTAGGTGATACTAGTTGCCCTAAGTATATGTATTCCTCTACATACCCTATTTTTTCATTTTTAACTTTTATCACATATTCTTGTGAAGAATTAGTCATTATTTTTGTCTTTGTTAGGTTCATTGACAAGCCTGCTCTGTTGCTTTCTTCATCAAGTTCTTGCAGCATAATTTCTAACGTTTTTGGGCTCTCAGAAAATAATATTATATCATCTGCGAAACGAAGGTGACTAAGATTTTGTCCATTTATATTTAATCCTTTATGGTTCCATTCTAGGTTTCTAAATATCATTTCCAAAGCCGCTGAGAATAGCTTAGGTGAGATAGGATCTCCTTGGCGCACACCTCTTTTTATTGGAAATACTTCGCCTGTTGATTCCAACTTTACTTGTGCAGTACTCTTTGAATATATGTTTTTAAGTATTCGTATATATTTTGTTTGTACACCTTGTACCTTTAGAGCGTGCCATATATATTCATGTTCTAATGTATCAAAAGCTTTGTTAAAGTCCACAAATCCTAAGTAGTATGTCTTTTTATATTCTTTAAACTTTTGTAGTATTTGCCTAAGGGTATGAATGTGATCAATAGTTGAAAATTGTCTACGGAATCCGGCTTGTTCTTTTGCTTGGTTTTCTTCGAGGGTATTGGAAATTCTATTTAAAACTATTTTAGAAAATACCTTGTAAATATTAGACATTAAGCTAATTGGCCTGTAATTTCCTATATCTGCTTTATCACCTTTTTTGTATAGTAATGTAATAATTGATTTAGTCCAATCTTCTGGAATATTTTCCGAATCAATAATTTCGTTGAAAAGATCTGTAAGTTTTTGGGCAATTATAGGAAGTGTTGTTATTAGCAGTTCATTAGTTACTAGATCCGATCCTGGTGTTTTATCAAGCTTCTGGGTCTTAATTGCTTTTATAGTTTCGTCTTTTAGGATTTCAAGTATTGGCTCTTCATCTTTTTGAATATCATATTTTTTGTTATCTTGTTCTACGTTTAGACTCTGGTATAAATTTTTGTAATATTCTGTAGCAATTTTTAATATTTCTAGTCTTTTGCCTGTGTTAGTACCGTTTTTCTTTTTCATATGTGGAATCCAGTCTTTTGTATAACTTAGTTCTTTCAATGCTTTTTTTATTCCTCCTGTTTTTTGTATATAATATTTCATCGTAGTTAACCTCTTCTTTTTCCGATCGTTTCTAAGTTGTTCAGTAATAATCTTGCTTAATTCTTTAATTTTTTGTCTATTGTTTTTATTATTCCTTTGTTTCAAAAGTTCTTTCCGTTCAAGGAGTAATTGTTTGCATTTCATTGAGATTTCTTTTTTACCTTGTTTATTTTTTGTTCTACTTAAGCTTCTTTTGATTTGCGTTACCAGATTGTTGTATCTTTCTTGTATTGACATATGTGGTTTGTCCTGCGATGTTACGTCGGCTACTGACTTTTGAAGAGTATTGAGCAATAATTCCTTATCGCCTATGTGTTGAATTGTATTACAATTATTATAAGATCTTCTAGTTTTTCCAAAACGTCTCCCTGATAACGTTGCTCGAACCATCCTGTGGTCCGTATTAAAATTTAAATTATTTATGATATTTACATCCTTAAAGGCATTTCTGTTGTTTGACATAATGTAGTCTATTTCATTCTTGTAAAATCCATTAGGTGAAATCCACGTCCATTTTTTAGATTGTTTCTTTTTGTAAAAACTATTAAGAATACATAATTTGTTTTGTAAGGCAAAGTTTATCAATCTTGTGCCATTTTTGCTTCTACAGCCACACGCGTGTGGTCCTATAATACATTCTTCTCCAAAATTTTGTTTTCCAATTTGCCCGTTAAAATCTCCCATCACTATGACGTTTTTGTATGCATTTTCGATAGTGTTTTGTAGATCTTCGTAGAATTTCTCGATTTTTGTAATTTCTTCCTTTTTGTTCGATTCTGTTGGTGAGTAAGCTTGTATGATAGACCATTTCTCTTCAGTTTTCCTGTTTGTGATTAGTTTAATATTAAGGATTGCTATGCGTTCTGATATTCCTCTAAGTTCTTCTATGTTGTTTACTAGATTTCTTTTAACAATAAATCCCACTCCATACATTCCTTGCGTCTCTCCAATAAAATGTAATATGTATTTTCCATGGTCTTCAATACTTTCTCCAATTCGTCTCATTTCGCTAATCCCAATAATATCCCAATGCAGTTTTTCAATTGCCAGGTCGAATTCCTGAAGTTTTTCTGTAGTTCTAAGTGATCGGCAGTTAATAGTAGCTATATGGATATCATTTGTATTTCTTTTAAGATGATTATAAGAATTATTCCTTAGAGGGTGGTGGTCATTTTCCCCCACGAGGACCAGTCGGCTTGGGGGAGGTTGTGTTATTTCTTGTGTTAGTTTTTTGCAATTTGGTTGTGTTATCCGTTTGCCGGCTATTAATTGCCATTGGTTTTTATGTGTGCTCATATCATTAACAGAGTTTGATCGGATTCTCATCAGGTCGAAAGCGTTTGTCCTATTAGTTTTTATGGAACTTATCGTTTGTTGTTTTTTAGGTTTAGTGGTAGACGTCGACGGCGGTGAAATAGATAACTCCCTTTTTCTTTTGTCGGTGTTGGGACCTTTAACAATTAGTTTATCGTATTTTAAAAAAGCAATATTCCCCTTTTCCTTCTCTTCTAGTAGCTGTGGTAACAAAGCCTTTCTCTTTTCTATTACTTCTTTAGTATAATCTTCCGATATATAGATCCCCTTTAAACTTTTTTTATGTTTTATAATTTGGTCTTTTTTCCACCCGTTTGTAAATGATAATAGCACAGGTCTATGTTTGTTTTCAACTTTATTTTTTCCTAGACGGTATAGTCTGTTCACTTCATTTTCTTCCAATGATAAAGTTAATTCCCTTTTAAGGATCTCCTTGATGGTTTGAAATAGCTCTAGGGTTGAATTTTCTCTCTCTTCTAAACCATAAATAACTACATTGTTACATTTTTTCTCTTTTTTTAAATATTCAATCTCACTCTCCAGGTTAGAAACTTTTTGTTTTAATTTTTTGTTTTCTTCTATCATAGGAGTTAGTTTTCCATCAATCTGATCCATTATATTCTTCGTAATAGATTCTTTTAGATCACTCGTCTGTTTTTCCATTTCTATCTTCATTTTGTCGAATAACAATTGAAATTGTTTATCCATGTTGTCGAATAAATTGTGTGAAACGGAACGTAGATGCGACTTGGTAGAAAGTATTTGTTTGTAATGGCAACACTTTGGTTAGTTGTCAACTTGCCACCTGACAGTTTAAATATTGTTGTTTATTTTATTTTACCGGCTGTCAAGTTGACGTTGATTTAAAAACAAAAAGATGTTGTATTCTAACCTCAATTGTAGATGTATATTTGAAGTTCACTTTTAGTGCACGGATCTTGAAAATATCCAAGGATTGTTTGTTCTATGTCTTCTGATGTTTATTTGATGATGTTTGTAGCACTACAATTCCTGGTTTGTAACTTTAACTATTTTTAATATGTGTTTGATTGACGACGAACATTACAGACTTGTTGACACTTTAACATCCGGAAACATGTCAAATAGCTTTTGTTAAATAAGGATTTGAAGCTTAAAGATTATTATTCGGAATTGTGTAAGGCAAGCTGGGCGTATGGGCTTCTATGGAAGTATATAGGGCTGAAGGTTTTGCGATGTTCTTCTGACATGCTTGTCATAAGATAGGACTAGGAAAACATAAATATGCTTTTTATATAAATTCGAAATTCAGTTGCCTTGGTAAGTGACTTCGAGAGCTCTAATATGCGCGGTTATGAATACGAAGTGTGCGATCGAGACTTCAATTCCCAGGTCGGGAAAATTGTCATTGATTTTTCCATACAGAAATCCTCAGTAGTAGCACTTTAGCCTCCTGGTAATCGGCAATACTAGCACCCTCCATTCGGTTTCATAAAAAAAAAAAAAAAAGGATTACAGCTGGTGACAACAACACTGCCTCCCCCTTCAAGTCGGTATAATATTACAGCCGGAAACAAATCTAAAGGTAATGTATCCGCAATCAATTTGATATTTTAAATAATCCAGAACATCCCGAGTCCGAGGATAATGAATCCGTTTGGGTAAATCTCAGATTGCCATAGAAAATTGAATTGCTTCAAAAATATGGACGTGCTTTTCGAATTATTGAAATGTTGGGGATTTATTCAATGACCGGGTATAAATAGAAAGTAAACGACTTATTTTATTGGATACCGACTGAGGTTGTCCTAGATTCACTCAGATACGTCATAAGAGCTTATATTATCTACTGAGAATGGTTAAAGCACTTCATCTTTACTTAAAACATTGTTTAAAAAATTCTCAGCTTGTTCGACATGTTTTGATTAGTAACAAAACGAATTTCTTTTTACTAATTAAATATGAAAACAATCCTACTCCTGTTTGTTTTTTATTCAAAAACAAATATTTAAATAAGACTGTAAATTTTAAAAACAAAATGTAAAAACTGTGTCGTCGTAAACTATAGCAGATGCAGCCATGCAAATATAACAAGATCACTATATGTAATGTGTATATTAAAAATACTTTTCTAATATTTTACTATGAAAGCCTTCGGACATTTGTATCTATAGGTGTGTGAGTATTGAATTAATATGAACGCGCCTGTTGTCGAAAGTAAAACAAACAGAGTTTTGATGTTGGCTAATTGGTCAACCGTGAAATTCAATAAGCACCGCACTGTTAGCGTACACTGCGATACTAAACTTTTCACGAGCATATTCGAATTTCCATGATTGATGTGCTGTGACAATTTTTTCACACTATATTTACTCCATTTTGCGATTGTCCACAAATTTAATATTCGTTTTATTAGAAGTCGTGATGGCCTCGAGAGTGAGCGGTCGAGAATCACGACGTTCGCGGGTACAAACCCCAGGCAGACACCTCTCTTTACTTTTCGAAGTTATGTGTGTATTCATAATGAAGTATCACTTACGTTAACGGTGAAGGAAAACATCGGGAGGAAACCTGAACACCTAAAAGTTCTTGTATGGCATGTATATGACGTCACAGCGTTAAAAGTAGAGAGGAACTATTTTTACGCGCAAAAACATTATTTTTTTCTGTAAGCAACAACTCATTTTTTTTTATATAACACAATATACTGCTATAGAGATATGTAAAACGAGCACGCGACAAACATTTTCTCATATTGCAGAAACAAAAATGCATGTCAATTTTTAATGGGACTGTACCCGTTTGTACAGAAACCAAACATGAACGCCGTCCGGTTGTTTGTCTGTCCGTGCGTACCTATTGTTTTTAATTTATTAACATACACTTTGTCCCCAATGTCGCATGACGAAAATAAATATTGCTATTGTAACTAATAATAATATTACGTTATACTTTATTTTAGTACGAAATCTTTTAGTATCAGTCGAAGCTGACTTGCAAAAGTCTATTTTTCTAAAAGATTGCAGGACAGGTAGGATTTAATCCTAAAGCACCTTTCATCGTTTGAAGAAGGCACGTATCTAAATGATTTAACAGTAGAAAATTGTAAAAACAATTATTCCAAATTATGCCCGATATAAAATTCAGTTATAGCAGTTTTTTGTTTAAAATTTTACAGCATGATTAACCAAATCCCCAATTTAAGCATGTTTTCTGATTTATTGCGCTAATAAGGCCCCATAAATCAACGTAATTGCCTAAGCTAATACATATTCTCACCGAGTGCCCTACAAAAGACGTCACTTCGCCTGAAATTACTTCAATAACTTAAGTACATGTCATAATCCGAAGCGTAATTTACATAATATGAAGATTACTAGTCGGCCAAGTTTCCACAATGTAAAGTTGCGGTTTAGCTCTGTGTGTTCTTAATTAAATACATCGAGATTACAAAGTGCCATAGACCTGTCGGCTATGTAATTTCCTACACTGTTATTACAGTCTGCTTTGTTAGAGCTCCGGGGTAAATTAACACGTGCGATTGACTTGTCCTGGAAACGATTCCGTGGTGTTACTTTTTCGTTAGGTAATTCACAATAGCAGCACGGAATATAAAAATGTGCCTGTCAAATGACCATAGGTGTACCTCCTATTACCTTTAAACATAGGATTTGAATGATCGCTGTAGAAATGCAACTATAGGTGATGTAAGCGTGGTGAGTATTACAATAGTCAACATATCAATGTCCAATGACAGCCTATATAGAAGCCTAACCAATTACCAACATACAACTAGTAAGCGGGCATCTCAGCGTGAAAAGCGCCCCTTTTCACCCGCTACTGCAGCTCGACGAATTTTTGCAATCAGCATAAAAATTAAGCTTAATTTTATGCATAGGAAGTGATAAAATTATTCGAAGAAATCCCAATGCTCATCACTTCATATCAAAATATTAAAAAACACACACACATAATATAAGCAAACATAGAATCGAAATAACTTTATAGTTAATCAACCCATTCCACATGTGAATCAATTACTGAAATTTTTGATTGCTACACTCAATTATTCAGGCTAGCGGAAGCCGGAAATTCCACCAATTTGTGTATTTTGTTTCAGTACAAAAGAATTCCAACTATTGTTCTATTGGGTCAAGTGGATTCGAATCGGAATCCGAAGGGCACTTGTTTTATTGGTTTGTTTGAATGTTGTATGCCCGATATCAACTCGATTGCGGTAAACAAGAGGGATGACTGATTCGGATAAAGGAATTTGATTTTTTTTTTGCTTTAACTAAACAAGTAGATACACATATTTGCATCTTTCCGCAGTTAAATAATTTTGTTATGGAGTCAAAATTATTTTATTCTAATCAATAGCTCCTGATGGCCTCAAAGACAACTCCACGGTCGCGCGTTCAGATCCCAAGCATCGTAAACTTTTCGGAGTTATTTTCGATGATTTATTTCAAACTTTAAAAGTAAAGAACAATATATTTAACATGTTAATCTAATAATATCAACCAATTCGCTCGTGAAGTGGACTTCTTTAATAGACTAAGGCCCTAATCACCTTAGTGTTGAGGAATCCTCTGCTATCCTTTATGCTGGTTGGATGGCTAGTACAAAGCCTACATTTAACCAACGGAACAAACGCTTACTACAAATTAGTTTCTGTACCCCAAGGATGTAAAGTATGATATAACCTTTATTTTTCATGTGAAGAAAAGCGCTGCATTCCTGGAGTGCGCTTATATAAAAGGTTGGCCAGAGATGCGGAGACAGGGGTACAAATTGGCGAGTTTATTATATTCTTAGGGCGGACCGCGCGATTAAATTACGCGGGCGGGCGCAGGCTGCGCGTTGCCGTCTAATGAAAGTTCGAGAATATTTATTTAATAAATTTATCGTGTATTTACAGAGATCTCATATTTTTTGCGGAGTCAAGGGGTCTGTGTATTTTGATATATTTATAAAAAAAATAATATTTAAATTTTCTAAAGGCAATGAAAGAATTGTTATTTTTTTTAATTTACATTTTCATATTATAAATTTTACATTTTCCCATTTAATTATGGAAAGTGAAAAATCGATACATAATTATTTTATTTCCATTGTGCGCTTTCTTAGCTCACCCCAAACTTATTTATCTTTGGAGCTATCCCCCTATTTCAAAGCTATTAATAAATGACGGTAATGTATAACTTTTACAAGCGGAACTTGTAATTATTCAATTGAAAAAAATATTTTTCTGAATTATTGTTATCAAAAAAATCTGCATTTTGTTTTAAAAGCTTCAATAGGCACACAAAAAAGCTCAAAAATTTTAATCAATTCGAGTTTTTTACCCTACAAGGATATACCAAATCCAACTTTCCTTTTACTTCTTTACAAGTGAGATGTTACATTATATGTCAAAATTATTAGTTATATAAATTATAGATATGGCAACACTTGATTTTGGATCTTATAACATCCTTGTATCAATCCCTTATCCATAAAATTTAACTCATAAAAAAATTCTAAGCCTTGTATAACTTCAGAACGCCTAAAAATAGCAACATAAGTATTTTGACCCCAAGCAATCAAGTAATTATTCGGACCATCTGTGGGCCCAGATGAGGACTGTAATACGGACCCTTTGTTTGAATTACCCCGCGGAGAAATGACGTCATTTGTCCACGTCACTCGGATGTAATGCGACGTTAACTTGATCGAATTTGTTGACAACATCAACTTGGTACATACCTCATATAATCTCTATGGTGTTTACCTAGAATAAGAGAAAATATATAATTAATAAAGGGTTATAAATATACATTACTCTCGCTGTCATAGTCTAGGATTCGATCCCGGAATTATTATTTGTATGGCAAATAAATGTATCCCAGTCTCTGTAAGTCTGTTTAAGTATTATCTACGTTACAAGAGAACCTAATATAAAAAAAAAATATTTCTAAAATAATGTCAATGACTGAACCAAATCGCGAATGAAAACAATATGTTTTTAATGACAATCATCGCTTTTTAAAACATTGCTTTATAGTGAGACTTATCCATGAAGCATTGTGGAAAAAGCTTAATGCCGAACAAATGTAATGTAGACGAAACAAATATTTATTTGCGTAATTGTTGACACCGCTATACTTTATCTTAAAGACTCAGCAACCACAATCACCTAATTCTCCTTTAAAATATACTTATCACAATTCACAAAAGAACGTTAACGCATAATCTTGCTACAAAGAGGAAGTATCGCGTTATTTACGATATAATTGTAAGGCACAGCTTTAATACTGACTAATAATTTCGCCACTAATTAGCCGAGTGGAGGCACGAAGAGCTCTGGAGGCAGTTACTTGCATATTTTAATGCCTTTATCAAGTTGTTCGAAGTAACCGCTGCGGGACGAAGCTACGCTCCTTGCGAGGACACACGGCCGAATATCCTCGACAACTTTAGTTAATTTATTACAGTTGTAGACCGGCGGGACAAGTATGTGGCTTAGTAACAGAACATGGAAGATTTATGTGGTTTTCTATACAACATTGCAGTCGGCGCTAAATATAGAACATTCATGGTGTAGAAATATGATTTACATAAACTTATAGTAGAATATGTAGCACCGGTGAGACATGAAGTGTGATCGACATCACTCGCGAACATGCAAAAGACTATTTATTGTGTAATGCCAGCCTCTAAAGCGTTAGTGATTAGATTTTAATACATTTAAAGATGTTAAAAGGCGAAAGTGGAGAAACGTCAAGTGAAAAGAAAGCAATGAATAAACAAATGATTAATCAAATTTGAATATTGTGTGCGGCATTCTAGCCATTCATTTTAAATGCAAAAGTAATAAGAATCAAACTTCGAATACAAAAGCACCATTCCAAGTTTAAGAAACGTATGCCAAGTTGCACGAAGTTGGAGACATTACCGAACCGTTTGGCCCGTATGTATGAACTGTTATCGTTAGCTGGCAGATACACTTCCCCCCAGGCAATATTTCATACAGCTTCCCTTTGCAGCATAATGAAGGTATCGGAGTCGGGAGCAGTCCTCGCCACGTGTGCCGTTTACCGCTCCATTGACTTCACTCGGTATGAATGTAAATTGCAAAGTTTCCAACTGCAAAAGTGGACAAGTTTCGTGATTTTCGTGTCTACGAAAGTTTGCCGATGGAAAAATTAATTAATTGAAGATTCGCGTCAAAGTTTTTTATAGAATATCGAAGTCTTCGAGTAAAATTGAACAAGGTTCGGTCGTACTTAAAACGTCGAGACTGATAATTAGGCGTTCTTTGCTTTTTGCAATATTTCCCTTAAAACACAGCAAGAAAAACTAATCAAAGAGAGTGGTGCGACAACGGCTATTAGCTGTAAAGTTTGAAATTTGTGCTATATTGAGTGTAAATTGGTCGTGTATTTCTGTATTATTTATATTTTTCATACTTCTGTCCGATAAATAAGTCAGACGTTCATGTGAAAGATGGTCTAAGTCATTGGCTAAAAACTTCTGATATACTTGGACATCGTTATAGAATGAGACTAATAAAGGCAAAGTAAGAATTATAATCTTTATTTCACTTCAGTTTTGTCTCAGAAAGTAGTACCCCCATAGTCAGTGTGGGCTGATGTAGATAGACGATTTTAGTCAAAGTCATGATCGCTATGTGATGTAAGATCCCAATTCTATCGGATCCTAAATAAGCGTCGACAGAATAACCGCTGTCGTCGAATTAAAACAGCGTTGCTCTAATCTAAGTGTCGCTCCTCTTACGGTAATGGAAACAGAGCTCGTGTATATTCGGCGCTCGCACGATGCCTGAATAGCAATACCGTTTCCTCGCTGCACTCTGTTTTCGTCGGCTTTACGATTGTAATCTCACGTTTACCGACCGTAAAACTGAAGTAACAGTGCCGAATTAAAATGCTCCCTTCGTCCAAATTGAGATACCAGGCGATTGCTTTTAATACTCTTCTGATATAAGTGTAGGTTTCGGAAGTCATTTTCGTATTTACAAATTTGAAATTGAGTTTTTCTTCTTTTTTTCTCATTTAAATTAAACTGGTTCGTCTATCAACTTAATCTCCTATACTTTGAGTGATCTTTGAAATCAGTCAGCCTATATTGACCAAAAAAAACTATCAACAATATTGGTCGATAAAAAGGCAGAAACTATTCAGTACATTAACAGTAGTAAGCGAGTAAAAATGAATTTAGTTGTAAACAATTTAATCAGAAAATTAATTTAACAGTTTTGGTAAGTATCACAACTGCTAAGTACATTAATTTCCTACCAATTTGGACGCTCTATTTACAAAATATTTCCCGATTTCGGGCTGTGGCAAAGTATCTAATTACACGCTCCATTTAACTGATAAAGATAATGCGAACCGGCATGGATTGTGCGAATGTATCAATGTATGCCAAGAAGTATTTGGATTGGGCATTACTGAACGGAAAATTAACTTCTGATCGCGTACGTCATTCTCATCAAATACATCTGAAGGTATATTTCCTGCATTGCAGCTAATTTTATTTTATCCCAGCAAAAATAAGTCTTTGCCAAATTTCTAGCATCATCAATATCGTTCAATACTTTTACTTTTCTATACGGTAAGATTACAGGAGTTAGGAATGTGACGATGGCGATATTTGCTTCTAGACTTTGTATAATTTTTGTGCATGTTACTAACGGTTCTTGAGTATAGTGGAGGGGTATGTATTGTGTACAGAAGTCTTTACTGACTTTCTTGGCTCAGTACTGTCAAGACGCTTTATTGTTCCATCAAACGCTTTGTAAAATAGAACAATTTAATGCGACACGCTTCTAAATTGGCAGTCTAGACTATATCGCGTGTTTTATACAATTTGATACGGTCTCTGCTATTTATTATACTGTGTACAATTTGCACGACCCAGTTCATAGCGCCTTTGTTGCAGGGAGTATTGCTCCGCCTGTTATATGAGACTTTTATGAAATTCTTTATATATCGTTAATATTGAAATTTGAATTGACAGACGACTACGTATAAACTGTTTCGATTTTCAGTAAGGAACCTACATTCCTCTGGGCTCATTAACTGTTTAATATTAGTTTCATTTTAACTTTGGTATACTATAAAAAAAAAAAACAATGTATTTTATGCATAATTATGTAAAATATGTAAGTGGAACGATGGAGGTTTTATTATAATAATTACTTTTTAAATTTTTGAAGTTATACTTCTTTTGGCGCGTTAGGGAAAAATGATGAGAGTGATTTTTTACGATGCGCGCGCACACCGACACCAAAAAGTTATTCAGAAAAAGTTTGTTTTAAATTTTAAGAATGTAGAATAGTGACAGTAATAAAAATGGATTGACATATTTTTTTAATTTTAAGTAGTTTTGATTATTTTATTTATTTATTAGTATATCTATATTGTTAGAAACTAAAATTTAATTATTCAAATCTTTTAAAATGACTGTTATTTGACCTGATGCCGTAACTATAGTAACCAAATAATAAGACGCGTAAATAACGCGTATCTAAAAAAATATTTTTTTTTTTTCGTTTTGTTTTATTTCTGGTATATTAACAAATTTTATGTATAAAAAAAAAAAAAAAAAATTATTTTATAATATATTATTATATTATTTAAGAAAATATATATTTATGTATGAAGTATAACTTCTAACGCGTGTACATAAGTACACACACACACTTTTTTTTCATTTAAATAATTTTGATTCAATTGTCCACTTTAGGTTTAATATTTTTTATTAAGAAAAAATCGTCTGTCTTTGGGCGCTAATGCGTTCATATTAAGAAATTTGTTTGTCGGATTTTTACAATAGAATAAATAAAAAAAGAAACAGTAATTCTTCACATTACCGAAGAGGCTATAAATTCATGTCTCTAAAACAATTTAGTTGCACTGTGCAGAAACGTTGGTCAGGACAGATATAAAATTATTGCCTAGACACTTTGTAACGTAAGTGCCACTTGTGTGAAAAATATTTAATGTTTGAAACGTGACATCATAACATTTAAGAAGTATTAAGAAATAATAGCGTAAAGTTACAAAATAATGAAAACAAGTTTACTGTGGCTTTGTTCAACTTAAGTCAAGCAAGTAAGTAGGCTTTACTTTTGGTAATAAAGGTTCAAGAAAAAATCCTACAATTAAAAGTTTGTATCAAGTTGGCCACTACACGAAGCCCTTGCTGATAAGAAGTAGCTGGCTGGTGGCAAATAAGATAAAAGTTTAAGTAAAAACCTCTTAAACTCCTTGTAAGACATCTATCTTGGTCCGAGTTCGCCTTTCACCAATAGGGTTACTTCATCATTTTGAATTTTTCAGCGCCCGTCACAGTTTTATCTTTTCAAAGTTTGGAGGAGTCGTAGATAAAAACTTTTGCTTCAAACTTGGTTTGTTTAAAGTGATTTATTGGAATGAAGTGTTGACAATATTTGGTGTGACGTAATAAGGCTGAAAATGCCAATGTTTCAAGTAATGAGTTGGTATTTGTATAAATTTTGTGGTAGGTACCTTCTTAAACCAAATGAGAGGAGACGAGAAGTAAAGTTGTACTATTAAAATTACTTGTCTTATTAAATCTTAATTTTTAATAAGCCTCAATAAGAAATAATAAAATTGAAAGCAAAGATTTTACTAAAATACTAGTACATACTGATAGTAGTACTTTAATTGGTCAATAACAATCTTTATCAAAATTTAATTCTCAAAATTTGAAACAGCTAGACTGATAGTAAAACTCACAACACCATTACAAGCGAACTAATCCAAAGGAAGACATTCTGGCGGGCCGCCTAATGGGTACCACCGCGGCTAAATTGTTTTGTCTGCTGTTTCAGCTGGCCACTGTCGCGTTTACATAGCGTGCTTTGCATGTGAACACTGTTTCAATGTACTGGAACTAAATTCTTTCGGCCAACATGCAGTGTTTGGGATAGACAGGCCCATCACTTTTGATGTACATCGCTTGGTTTAAAATGGTAAATTGTTATAAGTTTTCCTCGTACGAAAATATTGGGTATATTTTAAAAGGAAAAGAATACTTAAATAGTAGACGGCAATATGAAAGAAACTGTGTCTCAAAATTTGTTTTGTTATCAATGTCTGTTACTAGATACTTCGAAGTCTCCTGAGATGCTTTTTGATATATTATAACTTAAATCAGGTATAAATATAAAAATGACAAGCTTATACTTTCAAACTGACCCTGTGCGACACTCTTCAGCGTAAAAAAAAAACTAGAAAAACGTTTTATCAAAGATCGAAGGGATAAGTCTACCAAAATATTACTGAAAGTAGGTCAGTCCAAATAAATCACAGAGTCCGATGTCACGTTCCGATGCGATTGTTGGAATTTCGGAACATTCTGGAAAAAGGTAAAAAGATCGAGAACGAAAGATATTGTTTTATGTATTTGTGCCGGACCGGGCGGTTAGATAACGCTCGAAATATGAAGGCTGGGACATTCGACTTTTATCCGTACGTACCTATGACTGTTTTTATGATTGTCGCATTGTGTATGATGTGTGACTTTTGATCTCAAATTATAACGTAATATGCTGTGAGAAAATAATTTAAAGTTTAATATTTCGAAATTCCCTGTCTATTCCTGCCAGTGCTTGTGTTATAGTAATAAAAAATATGCAAGTTATTTTTTATTTCATCGATGCGGTTTTTACCTGCGTTCAATAAAATTTATTTATAGACACTACAAACAGTAGACACCTCGCTTAATTTATATTTTTTCAGTCATATAACAAGTAATTCAGCGTTAAGTAATAAGTACGTGACTTTATTAAAAAATAATCATAAAATTATAAAATTATTTATCGATGTACATATAAGAAAAAAAATGATAACTATAAAGACGGTGTATTTCCTTGGTGTTTCGCTGTATTTTTAAACGTATATTCCAAAGGATCCCCTTTGTGTTCAACGAAGCAGGAAATACGCCTCTTATCACGTCTGAGAGTAAATCGTACCTGTGTGTTAACCCTTTTATAGTGTTGCTAGGGGGAGTATCAGTAGTTCGCGTAAGCATTTTTAGACAACAGTATTTTTGTACGCTTTTTTCTGTAAATTAATAAACGATCTTTATCTGTATAATCGTGTACTGTTTACACGTTGGTTGTCGCAAAATCCTTTCACTATTCGAAGTTATGTGTGTATTAAAAATAATTATCATGCTCATATTGGATTAAAGTAAAAATCACAAAAAAATCGAAATTTCCACGAGTACATAAAGTTCACCAATCCGCATTACACCAGCACGGTGTACCTACTCGTCCGTCTCAAAATTAGGAAAGGCTCGTTTCCAGCAGTAAAGTCTCACTATAGAAGCAGTGAATTTATAGGAATTGCAACAAAATACATAGAAGACATGTAACAAAATTAATACAATCACTGCACTATAAATTTTTTGCAAAGAAGTACCCTCATCAAACGTACAAACAGTAAAATTACCGGCAATAATGACAAAAAAATAAATAAACAAGATGGACTAGGTTCAAGTAAATTGGCACAAATTGCTAAGTCCCGAGCATTGATCGCGGCAAAGCAGACCATTCAACCGCAGGCGGTACGCCGATGACATTCAGAGACAATAATTTCAAAGCCTGTATTAATGGTACCTGGGAAACCGCAAGTCGGCCGCCGTACAAACTGGTTTACAGCTTAGAAAAGTGATACGTTCCACTTTTATACAAAAATAATAACTAAATCAGTATGGTGATAAGCCAATTCGTTTGGATGTCGATGTGAGAATTCCTCGCATTTTACTGCTTAATTTTCTATCAATTCAAAAATATGCGAGGTTGGGTCGGTTCAATTTCCTGCTAAGATCATTATTTTTATCATTACATACATAATCGGAGGGATAAGTAGAGGTTCTAAACTCTCGTTTCAACGGTTGTGATTTAAGTTGCGTATAATTGAGTGCTTATTCCCGTTGTTCGTGAATGTATCTTTACTCCGTGCTGTTACTGAAATCAATATTATCATCCAAAATACCCCCAGAACTAGACCACCCAAAAGATTTTTAGTGCGATTTGTTGACGAATTCCTTTCCTTCGATAATTTATTAATATATCTGATATGGTCAGTATCATTACTTTGACATTTATTTCCATTTAATAGTACAGAAATTTTTAGTCCAGTTTTATTGGCTTTTATGCGTCGTCAAAAACCGCACTTACTAAACTCCATACCCTGTGTACTATAGAGTCTATGAACTGGATACTTTGTTTGTAGTTTTACGATAAAGTTTACACATCGGATCTAAAAGGATTTTACGATGATCGATCGCTAAGGGTTGGTAAGCGGTCTGAAGGTTTTTTTTAATATATCACACTGATATCATTTTAATAAAAAGAAAATATTTATGTAACATGTTGTGTTTGTACATCGAAGCTATGATTACTAAATTAAACAACGATTTATTATCACATTTCTCATGAAAAAAATCATGGGATCATCGAGGCATTCAATACATAATGTATATAATGTATCACTATTCCCACAGTATCAGTATTAAGCCCAGGCTAATATGTAACATCATAAGATCCTCAGACGATATGGTTACATAGAGAAGATTCCTCGCAGAAGGGTCAGGTCATTAATCAGGCGCTCAATGAAATGACGCGGGATTTGCGGGTACGAACCGTGAGACGATGTGACGATTCTACAGTACCGAACATAAATCAACCACTGCCAGATTACGTTGGGAATGGAGCGCGTGGTACACACTTTAGATACTGACGTACTTACATTAGCTACTATTAGCGTTGACAAATTGAATGTAAGAATTGAGATTATATATACAGCGGTGCTTATTCACTATTTGTTTATTATTATTAATACACCCAACAGTCATATACATAGTTCTGACCCCACACTAAGATACAAGTCTTGTGTCGTGGGTATCAGAAACTACGAGAGACTTTTCGGTCTCACATACACCCAGACCCGAAACAAATATTTGTGGGTCACACAAACATTTGTCTCGGTGCGGGGATCGAACCCGCGGCCTCTCGTTTCGCAAGCTGGTGTCTAGGCAACTGCGCCACGGGGCTGTCAATTTGTTTAAATTAAATGATAGCGGCAAAATAGAATTAAGACCGAGTATCCACATATCACTGCTGTCATGAACCTTATTAATTGGAGAGATGATAGGCCTTAGTTCGCCTCGCTATTGATAAAGCTTCCATACCAGAGAATTGCCTTGTGCAGATTCTTTTGGGTATGAAGAGCCAGATATTACTAAGCAAAAATCCGGCATAGAATTTCATCAAAAAGATATTACAGGTCTTAAAAGGGATTAAAATTAGACAACCTTTTTATTAATCTTTCGTATCATTTTCTCCAAGCAGCAACGTAACGTGCTATACATAACGTTTATAATCAGATACGAGCGAACAAACCGCGAACATACCACAAATCTACCGGAACAAACCATCGACCGCGCGATAATTAAACACTACAAACTCTCCGTACTCTACAATTTCAAGTTACAACTGTTCGCAATTCATTAAATTGCAAAAGCTTTCCAATTAAAGTAATAGCATTCAACGTGAATTGTGGCCAAGAGAAAAATATTCCACAACGAGCGCGCCCTTGAAAAGCAAGCAAAATCTGGCGGGTATTCGTTAACGCCGCTCAGCATTGAATAATTCATGTCCACTGAGCTCCGGCGAACCTATTCTGGCGTGTTAAGCGATGTATCGTTCGTTTATCCGATGTATTGGCAAAGGCATTTGCAATTGGTTTCATTGTTGTTTAAAATCTTTTTTAATGAAATAAATTCCTTGTGAGTCCTATCCATACTTACAGGGAAATTATCATTTCTGTATATCATCAGTATTTACCAGTGGCGGTACTTCCACAGAAGCCCAAAAGCCCATTTTGCCCTACAAAATTCCAAATAATAATCTTTAAGCTTTAATAAAAGCAATTTTACGTATAATTGAGAATATCCTGACCCCACTATAAACAATAATTATAAAATAGACATTACGCTATTAACGTGTTACGCTTTTGGGTTTCTATGGAAGTACCGCCACTGGTATTTACATACACTGACGGAACTTAGAAACGGACTTTAGAAGACTGATTGAAAGGAAGCGTTTAGAGACTAAGATATTTTGGACGTCCTCTCATTCAAGAAATGATGAAGGTTTCGTAAAGACAGCAGGAAGCCGCTGGATGCAAGTACTATCGGAAAGATCGTACTGAATAATTTTGTCGGCACTGTTTCACTAGCTATCTTGGTATGTGTGGGGTAACACGGATGGACAGAGTGAGGAATGAATACGTTAGAAGAAGTTTGAAAGTGTCTCCTGTGATAGATAAGCTGACAGAAAACCGTCTATCGTGGTATGGTCATATTATGAGAAGGGATGAAACATATGTTGGTAAAAAAAAGTAAAGAGTATGAAATCGAAGGATGGACAAGCAGAGGAAGGCCAAAGAAAATATGGATGGAGTGCGTGAGAGAAAAAGGGGTGTTTGGAAGGATAAAACATACTGCGCCGACCCCAAATAAAAATTGGGAATAGGGCAAGATGATGATTTTTCACTAGCTATCATACCAAAAAAGTCATCTTCCTATTTCTTATAATAATTACGAGTTAAGAACAGTAAAAATTTTAGCTGTGCAAGTGCAAATTGCAAGTGTTGGATAAGCGTAGGTAAGACTTGCAGACCTGCAATACCTGTGAGAATACGTAATTTGTGTGATGCATTTGTACCGCTTAGCTTCAAATCCCAGCGGCGACCGTTAAGGACTTACAATCTCGAGACTCAGCGTGCATATTAAGACGTCCGTACTAAGCGTCAGGCTATTGCTAAATGCCATTTATCTTTTAACCGAGAAACTGATAGTTTTTTACTTCCATTTGTCATGAATTTATCATTGCTCTATTCCGGATGAATTATCGGATCAAACTTTATTTGTGTATACAAATAACCTCTGGTGCTAATTTAATTTCAACAAATGTTGGTTAAGTTTATGAATTTAACTAATTATTGTATATACGAGTATATAGTCAAGCAACTTTAGTATCAAATGTATTACTTTCATATGGATAGGTGTGTGATTATTTATCATAGGTGTCCATAGCATAAAAATATTCATGAAAGCCCGCAATTGTGGATGTAAAAAAAATATATTTTGATAATTCACAATAAAACAATATTTTAGGAACGTATTAAAAATGAAACCGTGTCACGGTTTGATATTTGCTTTTCATAGATGACGACAGCTGTTTACACGAATCGCATTTCAGTGAATTTCCATAAAAGAGAATTTTAAACGCGTCACAGGCATACATTAAAATGTAGCTTTGGTAAAAATCTCGTAGTTCGTATTTTGTATAAATAAATTAAATTTTAGTGAATGTTTGTAATCTCTACTACTGCAGTAGTCTAAAAAAAATATTGTGGGTATGTTTGTTTTGGTTGATGAAAGCTAGATCAGTTTTGACGGGACTCACTAGAAGATCACTTGATATTATAATATCAACGAATAACAACGTAATTTTACAAAAAAAAAAAAT
The DNA here is from genome assembly GCA_907164795.1 of Hemaris fuciformis. Lineage (NCBI taxonomy): Eukaryota > Metazoa > Arthropoda > Insecta > Lepidoptera > Sphingidae > Hemaris > Hemaris fuciformis. The sequence continues at coordinate 19,140,896 of OU015432.1, read as the reverse complement.
TAGAGTAAAAACAGGATACCAGCTAAATGTAAAATTAAAATAATCCGGCTGCAAGTACGTGAAATTATTACTCACTAAAAAAGAAGAAAAAGTGCCCAAGTTGGAAAAAATCTCATAGTCCAACATAAGCTCGTACGTTTTTACTACTTCTACATTTCATTAAAGATTTTTTGGGAATATGTAATTAACTCACATACGAATTTCTCTACGTTGCATTAAAACATCGCTTGCCGGTATTTCGAGAGACGAACTCACCACTTCGGCCAAGTTAACGAACTTTGTGACGTCAAAACAAGCCATTGTAGATTTTGCACAACGTATGTTATATGTCATCAACACTTCGTACCCCATGCCATACAACATTCCAACAAATATTTATCAAAATGTTTGGTACATTTGCTCAACTCGACCAGCACTTGTTTCGTAGTTATTTCGTCTACAGCACGATGTTTTTCTATCATCATCATCATCATAACCACCAGCCCACACACGTCCCACTGCTGAGCACAGGCCTCCTCTTCAACTGAGAGTGGAGTTAGGCCTTAGTCCACCACGCTAGCCTGGTTGGCGGGCTACACACCTAAGAAATTCCTAAGAACTTATTCTTTTTCCTTCACCGTTAAAGTACATGATAATTCATTATGAATACACACATAACTTCAAAAAGTCAGACGTGTATGCCTGGGGTATGAACTGGTGATCGCTGAGAATTCTAGACCGTGTTCCTAAACCTCGAGGCCATCACAACTTTTATAAAATAACTATATTTAATACCGAATATATTGGCCTCTCTGCATCGCTGTTTCGTAATATCGGAATAGGGACAGATAATCCGTGCCGTGTTTGTCTCCGCAAACAGCGACAATGAGATTAAAGCCGTACTCTGATGTTTTAATACTGAACCACGCGCAGCTTTGCACATACTCGTCGCGCTGACATTGATTGTTATTTCATTATGGAGATGTCAACGGATTTTAGGACGTTTTTGTTTGATCACAGCGCACAAATGGAGTGGTGGCCAAATGGAGATATAGTAGTAATTTTTCACCTGTCAATTCAATTATACTGGCATGGTTCGTTTCATTGAATTGTGTGAGATTACCGGGAGCTTTAGTGATGATTGATGATGAGGATTTTATTTATTTATTTATTTAAAACTTTATTGTACACACAACATTAAAACTAAGGAGTACAGAGAACTAGAAAAGTACAATGGACGGCCTTATCGCACGAGGTCTGGAGTCAGCTGGAGTCAGGAGCAGTCACGAGGACTGCCTCGTGGTCTCGCGGTGCAAGTATGTGCCGTGCGATCTAGAGGTCCTGGGTTCGATTCCCGGGTCGGATAAAGTGTTATTGGGTTTTTCCATTAGGAAATTCTCGGTAACAGCACGGAGTCTGGAAATGTGCCCGAAAAACGGCAATAGGCTCGCCCGCTATTACGTGGGACTGATACATACCTGGCGAAATGTGGGTGCAGAAATGCACCTCTGCCTACCCCTTCGGGGAATACAGGCGTGAGTTTATGTATGTATGTATGTATGTATCGCACGAGGCGATCTCTTACAGGCAACCTATTCATATCTGCCCAGATACCGACCAACGTACTATCCATATGGTTTATTTATCCCACTGCTGGGCATGGACCACTTTTACTCCGTCCATAAGGTTTGAAATCCAACCGTAAATTAATTCATCACCTTTATCAGTCTTTTTTTCATAAATAAGTACGACAAAATTTAATACGCGTATATTTGACCATATGCCATGTGCGTGATGTTAATAAATGATAAAGGGAACAGTTTAACTTCAAAAGAGTATAATAATTGGGGTCGTTATATGAGTGTTTCAACTAATGAAGGGTCATAAGTTATTCAACAAGGGAATTTTGAGTGATCTTATATAATAAAAAGTCTAGCAATCTAACTCGGCTTTGTTCAAAGTGGCGATGCCAAAATTTTTTTTCAAAGGTCCTAGTTGTCTCTTTATCAAAAGTTATTTAATTAATACAACGGCTACAAGCGATTAAGTTCCGTAACTTTATCTATACATATGTCTGTACATACAGATTTACTTTGAATTTAATCATAAAACTCATCGTAATTGGTTCAGCAGTTTAAGCAGTGAAATGCAAACGTAACAGAACAATAGAAAACTGTCCTTTCTGCGTTACTAACAAGTAACGTATACACTATCTGGATTGAAAAAAAAAACTTAATCTATTCAATTTATTAAACTAGTCACGTGGCTGTATTAGTAATTATAAAGGAACAGTATTCAAATGAGATTTATAATCAATTCCATGTTAAACATGGCGCCGGCATTCGCAATGACTATTGAGAATATGTAACACGAAGTACGAAGACGTGTACCGACAATAACATAAATGGCTAGGAAAAAGCCATACGAGATACTTTCTGTCAGCAAATGCACAGAATTTATGTGCCAGTATTTTTTCTTTGCTTTCATTTTTCTCTAGTTAAAAATGATACTTTTGGTATATGGTATTCGGCACTTTTAAATCTGCGTCTATGCTTTTACAGATTTTTCTGCACTCGGTACAGCGTAGTTGAGGCAATTGTATTCCACTGCTCACGAATGACCCATGATGACCTATGCAAATGGTACTAAAAACTACAATAGAAATGACGTGAGAAAGTAAGAATTTTGGATCTTATACACTTTCAGTCATTGAAAGAAATACGAGTCAAATCATAGTATTTATGGAAAAAATATAACTTTCTATTCAACAAAAACATTTTAAAATCTGTTTTTCTTTACTTAAGCTAAATCACTGTGATGTAACTCGTTAACTAATCCATCTACTGCTTCTGTTTTCTCATCCAACTGGCCAGTAAACGATCCTCCGATACTTAAACCCTCGTTACGAGCAAAAACGGACCAAATATTTGCACATCATCTGTTAAAAGTTACACTTTAAGTTCTTACTTTTTGTTCGGAAAACCGCCAGGGTTGCCCTTTGAGGGAAGCCTTCTCCATTATTATTACTTTAGCAACGTTGTCCCGTTTGTCCGCGACCCTTCTGTCATGAGCTTAATTTGAATTATGTCGGGCCAGACGGCAACCCTACACCCCTCGATACGTATAAAATTCACGTTTACGCACCCCGCGGGGCCGCGGTGGGAAAAGTATCCATCTTTGCTGTGTGTGTGTGAATTTTTAACATTACACTTGTTTTGTGTTCGAAGTTCGTTGGGTCTTATGGTTTTGTTATAGGTAATGGAAGCGCTTTCACGGTTTAAAAGGATTTCAAATTTACAGACTATGGTTTTATAGCCCGCAGTTTATTCCAGGTTAAGTGGCTTTCGTCCTCATACAAACTTTACTAGAATATAACATGCTGGACTTTATACTAACTCTTTAACTGTCTCTATTTTCCTATTTTCTCTGTTAACAAAAATTGTTAAACTCATTTTCTTGTTTATAATGTTAGTAAGGACATCTCTCTTCATTGAATTCACACAGAAACAAACTAGTTTAACTTGTTAGTAATACGACATAAAGCTGTATCAATATAAAGATTCTATGCCATTAACCAGTGACCTGATGTATGTAGTTGCGATCTTAGAAGCTTGTTAGGTTCTTCTAAAAATATAACTGCGAACGAACGCAGTCCTTGAACTCTCTCGTTTGTTTATTTATTGACTTCAAAAATCACCAAAATTATTTTTGTCTAATTTATTTATTGATTTTCATTGATTTGTAAAATCACTTATATTTTGGCGTCGAATATTGTTGAATTGTACACACTTTTGAAATTCTAAAGATGTATTGGCCGCGTTGCCAAAACAACAGTACCAGTCGTGCCAACATAAGCACATTTGGTTTTTAACATAATTGCCAGTTTCTCTGACTTTGTCAAGTCATTAAGCCTCTTATAAGGTTTTTTTGCGGGAATCGTTTAAATACTAATATATAATTCAAAGAAGCTGTGTCGTAAAACGTAATACATTTTACTCGCCCCCGTCACAACACTTTTACGATTTGAATCGTAAAATGCGAAGACTTTATTAAATTCTGCATCGGAACCGGTCCTCGGGACCAATTCTCACGCACCATCGACTTTTACCGTCGACAATCAAATATATGATATCACAAATTCATGCTTTTACGAAATTGAATAAGTAACTGAATGGATAACATTTATGTTTACGCAAGTAGTTGGAAATAACAGTAATTTTAAAAGCCTAAGTAGTATAATTAGTCAGGTTAGTGTGTAATGTATGTGTATTTATTTGTTACTATTTAAAATAAAACTTTATTTTCGCGCTAAGAAAATGATGTTAGTTTTTCTTGCAACAGTCATTTTTCGACTATTACAAGATTAAGGTATTTCAATCTTAAAAAAAGATTGATCTTACACAAAGTATTCGCTTCATCATCATCAACAGCCTTTCTTACGTCCACTATTGGACATAGGGCTGGCTGACACTGGGCTCGAGTATTCGCTTAGTAATTCGAAACAGTCATGCCAGTCTAAATATTTCTGATGCTACTGGCTAATTGCTCTACCAGTTTATTAGGGCTAAGACTTATTCTATTTGGACATTACCGCACTTACCATCAGGTGCACTTTCATCTCACCCGTGTAAAAAATACAAGTATTCGGAACAGTTATCACGTTCGACAAGATGTCACGACCAGCAAAATGTCGCGCACGTTCAACAATCGCCACCCAGTGATTGCACCAGGCCACCCAATAAGATGTCCCGTTACTTACGACTCAATAACAACTGCCAAACCGATCTCTTTGCTCGATATTTCTCAGGAGTTTTCTCGAGCTGTGTTTGCCTCGATTTGTAGCCAATTAACGGATACACTGATAATTAATCTAAGAGCAAATGGAAGAAGCATTGACTGATTGTTCTCGAACTATTCTGAAGTTTTGTTTTGTCGACATAGTTATTTGTTACTCCAATGATTTTGTAGTGATTTCTGTAGTGAAGAATTTGTAAACTAAGCTATTTGATTGACATTAAGTATAATAAAGTAAAAATGAGATATTTAATACAATTATGTAGATGGGTTTTATGAGATTCAAATATTTTGTTGTTTACTATTTGAATTGTTCTGAAACTGACTTAAGTTTACTTATAACCGTATAGTATTTGCTAAAATTGCACAATTAACTGTAATCTACAATTCTTTAAACTACATGTCATCGTCAGATTACTTATAAGAAACTTTAACCATATCTTAAACTAATTACAGTTAATATTTATAGGCCTCTCAGTCGTAGGGGAGGCCCGTGCCCAGCAGTGGGACGTATGTATATGGCCTGATGATGATGATGATGTTACCTACGAGTAAATTCGACTTGTAGGTATTAAATTTTTATTTTTTTAATTGATCGCGGTTGGTGGTCCGGATAATCGCGAATCAGTATAACTGAGGGTCGGATAATCGAGTTTCTAGTGTACTTATAAAAGTTCAACCAAACAAATCCTTCAACGTCTTAGGTCTTGTCAACATAGACAGACAAAACTACGTTTATTAAACGTAGGCATAATCAATAGGTATTTGTAAGGTTCCCCCATAAAAAAGTAATGGATATTCAAACAAAATACGTTGCTAATTATAAAACTCCTTACTCACAAAGACAAAGACGAAATCAAACACCCGCAAAGAAATGTGATAGTTCAGCAAACGCGCTTACTTATCCCGAGGGATTATCCCCAACGGGGCTATCGCAAGACCTTTATTTACTCAGATAACTAGCCGGGCCGGTCCATTAATCGGACATTAGTAAACCGAAACCGGGTTTTGCATTATATAATTAGTTTTATACTTAGTCCTTTTAAGTACAGTACCTGGATGACCGAGCTTTGCTCGGAATTTTTTATTTTTTTTTATTTGTGTTTTTTGGAAATTATATTTAAGTACGAATTACTAATAAAATGATGAAATATGAATAATGTTACTTAACAACGCCATCTGCTGGTTTGTCGTTAAAGCAATTAGTTGCTCACAAAAAATAGTATTATTATTCGCCAATTCGCCAATAGATGTCAGGAAGAGTCTACTCAAACGCCTCCTTTTTGTTATTTTTCTTCCAAATGACATTTTCTAAAAATGAGTCCTAGCTAGATCGATTTATCGCCCCCGAAACCCCCTATATACTAAATTTTATGAAAATCGTTGGAGCCGATTCCGAGATTCCAATTATATATATACAAGAATTGCTCATTTAAAGATATAGGATAAAGACTACACAGCTATTAATTAGCTGCTAGCTGGGTTTTTAAGCGCTGTTGACGTTAAAACTTAAACTAGCCAAGCAATAAAAGTAAAACAAAGAGAGTAATTTTCTTAATTGTAGACCGCCGACAAACGCTTAATTGAGTTATCTGATTGCTGGTCAGCTGTCCATGAAATAGTATTTTATTCTGTACTCGTTGTGGGATAGACGTATAGCACAGTCAAATGTCCTATTATGTAAGGAACATGAATAATTTAAGTTGATGGTAGTGCAATACTTTGATGGAGATTTTTTAGATGGTAATAGTGGTCTCGCGGTACAAGTATGTGCCGTGCGATCTAGAGGTCCTGGGTTCGATTCCCGGGTCGGGCAAAGTGTTATTGGGTTTTTCCATTAGGAAATTCTCGGTAACAGCACGGAATCTGGAAATGTGCCCGAAAAACGGCAATAGGCTCGCCCCCTATTACGTGGGACTGATAGGTACATACTTGGCGAAATGTGGGTGCAGAAATGCACCTCTGCCTACCTCTTCGGGGAATACAGGCGTGAGTTTATGTATGTATGTATGTAGTGTTAAACCTGATGGCGATCATACTACATAAAGCATAACGTAAAGAATCGCATGTCAGTATATAGATTTCCGACAACTAACAGGGCAGAATAATCGTATCGACTGTTAACAGATAGAAATCCTTTTCCGCCACACATCGACGATATATCTTGACCATACTGCACTTACTATATGTACATTTTGCTGGATCATTATAAAAAAAACGAAACTTAAATAGTCTTATAGACGATTGTCATTATACTTGTTTGTGTAATAATGTCGAAAAGCTTACTTTCGAACCCTATTCGAAAAAGTAAGACGATACAGAAGCTCGATAAATTGAGCACTTTAAAGCTTTTATCGCGTGGAGCAGCGCCTTGCTCAGTCCAAATATACAATTAGCGCTTACCGTACCAGTCAAAGAGATATCAAATTAGGAGCCGACGTAATTGCAACAAAATTGTTGATAATCAACATTTCAAGCTAGAATTGCGCTGTGGTTTCGTAATAAGAGATTCAATTAAAATAGTTTACACATTTCTGCGAGCGCCGGACGTTTTTACATCGAATGTACTTTTAGAGCTCAGAAATATTTGTCCAACAAATACGAGTTGTTGAAACGGAAGAATTTCATTCAGAATTAGTAAAAATATGAATTTCCGCACGTAACAGCAATGGATCTGAAGTAATCAGAGGAGATATTGCAGCGGGCGGGAATTTCCCGCGTGACCTTCCTTCGGATTGTGTAATTTCCTTTGCAAACGTACAAAATAAAGTACTTACTAACACGGGTGTCTTTGCTAAGTTGGTTAAACTGCTCCACCGGCAATAAATTCTTAGCTGAAATTTCAAAAGTTACCCGTGGAACGAACGTACCCAGTGCTCTACTTTAAGTTCGTCTTCAGAATTGTTACTGAGGTTTTCATTTCGTGTCTCGTTTCGTCTACCTTGTATTGCCAACTTGCATTACTGCTAGTGGACAGAGTTCTAAAAGAGCAAAGAAGAAACTTAAAGTCACTGTTAACTCCACTTAATGTCACAATTGATAATTTCTCTTTCAAAATTGTTTAAAAATTGATATTTCACTTTAAAATTTGATAGCTTAATAATATCTTGCAATGTATGCATCAAAATAAAAATTATAATTAGAAAAAAGCTTACCTCATAAAAAAGCAATAACAGTTATCATAACTACAACATCTCTATCGACACAGCAGGTCGTAACATAACAAAACAGCTACAAAAGCTATTACCAACAAAACTCATTAATTACGGTGAAAGGAACATAGTCACAATTATATTCAACATTTATTACCGTCCCCGGTCATGTGGACATAAATTAATATACAATATGTACTAATACGATGTTTCGGGTTAAATTCAGCTCGGGTATATTACGCAGTGCCATATTGCACTAATAATACAATAGAATTGTTACTCAAAATATGTGGAATGTGAAATAACTTCATCATCAGCCCAAATACGTCCCACTGCTGGGCACTGGCCTCCTCTACAACTGAGAGGGTTTAGGCCTTAGTCCACCACGCTGGCCTAGTGCGGGTTGGCGGACTAACTAATAACTTAATTATCCATTGTGTATCATTATAACATGTATCGTTATGACATTTAACGTTATGACATTTATCATGTAAAATTGAAACTGTTTATTAAAAAAAATATGCGATTTTCTATTTTTTTTAAAAATGACATTTCGTGTTGCTGAGGGAGTTTCTTGCCGTTTCTTCTCCACAGCTATAACACGTTTCGAAGCGGCAATAGTTGAATAGTTTAAGAAAATATTAAAAAGTGACGATTCAAAAGAATTTGTAAAAGTCTATTTGAATAAAGATAATTTGACTTTGACTTTGACATTATTTTTAAAAGTGATTCGTAAATAGTGATTATTCCTTAAAATTATCTAATAAAGCACCTAAAGTTAATATACTTTTAAAATCAAGAAGATATTTTTTTAAAAAGGAAGTAATCAATGAGTTTTATGTATACTACTTAAAAATGTTAATTTTTTAATTTCATATTTCATGATAATAGCAAATAGTCATTACTATCAAGCAAGAAAAGATTGAATGTCACTGTTTCATAGAAAAGTGAAGCAAATAATAAATTAAGTCTTCTAAATACTTTAATCATCTATATATCGCGGGATCAACGATGATTATTGAAAAAAAGACAATTCCAATTCGGATTTAATTAAGCTTTTAGAAGAAAAAATTTTTTTTTATGGAAGATTATGTCCAGACCGTGACCGTCCATTAATGAATAAATAAATAAATATAAATATACGTTCGTTACGAGGCGTGCTTATAACTAGATTGTTACATTGAAGAATTTTATGTAGTTATAAATAAATTAGACGCAAGACCAATCAATTTTAATAACCGAAAACAATTTAGCAAAAAAAATAGAAATGGTATTTCAAGAACTTTAGTTAGCAAGTGAAAGTATCATTAAACTCGACTCGCTTTCCGGTAAACTCAATAAACGCTTTACTAACTGCGCGTTCGCTTTGATTCATTTACAACCAAAGGAAATTTAAAGTAATCAATCAACGTTACGCCTTTGATATCTCTGTGGGTCCTCGGCGGGTTCTCGAACGACCCCAGCACCTCAGGCATCGTACAGTAAATGAATTTCGTCGAGGAAGGCATCACCTTTGTCGGATTCAGCGAAAAAGTTGGGGGGTTGATTGGTGCTTTGCTATGAAATTTATAATGATTGCAATAAGAAGTTGGGGGGGTTAATTTGGACTTTGCTATGGAATTAATAATGATTGCAATTTTCAATAAAACATCTAAAGGTGTATTACATTATATCAAGTATATGAGACTTTCATTCTGGTGTCGGTTATGAGGCATTCTTCTAAACGAGTAGCTATTGCCCACGGGTTCTGTTGCACTAAATTTATTCATCATAAGTTGGAAGGATAGATTCGCTGCAGCACCGTAAATGCACATTTTCCAATAAAATACAACCTGCATTTTTTAATTGTTCAGTTACCTGCCATTAGACCTTTCGTCGTTGTTATGGTATTTAAAAAAAGTACAATAATTAATAATGATTTATTTATTAAGGTTATGAGCACATAAATTTAAATAGCAGCATAATCAAGACAGGTTAAATTTGACAGCCACAATGCGCAGTTGGTTAGCCAGTAGCTTGCGAAACGAGAGGCCGCGGGTTCGATCACCGCACCGAGACAAATGTTTGTGTGATCCACAAATATTTTTTTCGGGTCTGGATGTTTGTGAGACCGAAAATTCTCTCGTAATTTCTGATACCCACGACACAAGACTTGGTCTTAGTGTGGAGTCAGAACTATGTATATATGACCGTTGGGTGTATTTATTTATTATTTATAAAAAACTAAAAACTTGATTCAGCTGCATTATTTCCAATCGTATCTTATATATAAGCATAAAGTCACCCAAATGTTCATGTAAAAGACCGGCTGAAGCATGAAAATGAAACAGACGGATATAGATACTTTCGCTTATTATATAGTTAGATAACAAATTGGTGGCGGGTAGTACCACCACGTCGGCTGCCTATATAACAGTGTTCTGCACGTCACTCGCTCTATTCATCGGCCGGTTTACAGTGCGGGAGCTCTGTCCGAACGTCTACGCGTGTCTTGTGAATAATTTATCCTCGTGAATATTAACATTTAGTCGATTCAACTTTGTTTATTTTTGTAATGGCCCCGGGTCGAATAAATCTTTAAAGTGATTTCTTACTATATAATATGTCGGAGCAGGAGAGGCTTGGAAGTATCTTTAAGATGTGTGACGTCACATTGCCTACGTCACAACTGTTGGTTTATGGTGATAACTCATACTTTGACGTTTCTTTAGTAAACTTTCACAATTACTGACGAGGCAGATAGCCCTGTATCGTTATAAATAGCAGTGACATCGTTATTACTGGAGGATCCATTTTGAGAAGTAATTTTAACAACCAACTTCAATCAAAGTTCCTTTTATTTCCCAATAAATCGGATGTTTGCTGTCCGCGGGTAGACCGATGAATGCTTCGCTCCGCTGCAGCGGGCGTCTTTTTATAGACACTGGAGTGGGGCGACCGCCCGTGAGTCATTCTTGTTTATGCAAGAGCGATGACATAGCTCTCAGTATATGCTTTACGCCGTTATATAAATAAGAATTTTATTCTATAAGGAGGTGCTGATCCCCTACAAATCTTCCTGAATCCGTACCTACTTGATCATTATCCTAATTTTTGAAATAGCCTGAGATTGCATAAGAAGAATTTATTTTTTAGAAAAATTAAAATGTTTTTATATGCCTTATAAATTACTTTTATTGGTTGGTGCTAGGTGATTCATCTTGTGTTGTCAATTTTCGGATGTTCGCTAAATAAAACGGATTTATTGACGGTAAAGCTGCCCTAACATAAATAACGAGCTTATAAAAACAGATGTATAGAAATTTTATTAGTTCGTTTTGTTTTTGGGAGTATTTGTGATACCAATAAAGTTTTTGTTTTATTATTTCTGTACTAGATATAGTAAGTGAATACTGATATTTTCCCTTTTTTTTCTAGAATAACATTAAATCACATTTTTCATCCTATACCTATACAAAATAGTAGTTAAACAGAAAATTCTAACCATGAAAGATTATACAAGAAAATGATAAAGTTTTCCATAAACTATTCCTTTTGGGGGAGGCCTATGTCCAGCAGTGGATATCTTCAGGCTGATGATGATGATGATGATCTTTTTCTTATTTGAGAATAAGACCAATGTTACGTGGTATTTCCCAAACCCTCTCAAATCCTTTGGTACTAACCCCGTTTAGTAATAACTCTTGTACAAAATATTCTATGCCATTTATGTAAAATGGTGACATAAAAGTGAATATTTCCGGCTTACTCACATAATATCTACTTATTCACACATATTAGTGTAATACAGTACGCCGTATTTTATTACATTAAGCTGTTAATTAATGAAGTGTTATGACGTCACGCGCTACGCTCGCTGGCTCCACATTCACTATCAAAGCCACGTGGCGTATTACTACGCTACGTACTTTATTATTATTTAACGCCAGCCGTCAATAAAACACATTTGTACTAAGTTTCATAGAATAATTATTATTTATACGGCCTACTGCCGCTTTTCGGGCATATATTACTACAGTCTGTTATATTATATTTCTTAAAAAAAAACTCAATAACACTTTTCCAGCCCTAGGAATAGATTTCCAGAATTCTATACCACTTATTTTGACAGCCCTGTGGCGCAGTTGGCTAGACACCAGCTTGCGAAACGAGAGGCCGCGGATTCGATCCCCGCACCGAGACAAATGTTTGCGTGATCCACAAATATTTGTTTCGGGTCTGGGTGTTTGTGAGACCGAAAAGTCTCTCGTAGTTTCTGATACCCACGACACAAAACTCGTATCTTAGTGTGGGCTCAGAACTATGTATGTGACTGTTGGGTGTTTTATTTTACTTATGCTGCGAGACTACGAGGCAATATGAAAAAAAAAACACGTTTTTAATTACGGAATGGGAAACATTCCATCATTGTTTACTTTTGTAATGTTACTGTTTATTTTGCCTGCAGACAAATCGAACCCTGTCCCGTGGGACGCAAAGCCAGACATAGCAATGGGATAAAATGTCCCCCGGATCGAAACACCGTGCTTTCCTATCAATGAACTGCATCCAACTTGCAACATACTGATTAATGAGCAGGGGTAAAAATATTGATATTTGTTAAGCAAAAATATACTTTGAGTTAGGGTGAATAAAGGCCTGAAATTAATTAACGCGGTCTTTATTTTTGAACTTGACGTCAGGAATAATTGTATTTTTTTAAATGTGGGTAATTTCTTATTATGCTGTATTTCATAAATGTCAAAGATCTAGTCGATACCAAAGGAATTGTATGTAGAATTGTTGAGAAATAAAAAAAAATACTGATCGTCATACCGATTATCGTCAAGCGTTCGAGTCAGTTTTGATAAGATGCGTCTATAAATATGTAATCCGTTTGATCCTCGTTATTATTGTGTAATAGAGAATAAATTTCCTCTTATATATACCAGAGGCGGTATCTCCAAAGAGGCCCAAAAGCCCAGCTTGCCTTAAAAAATCCGAATAATAATCTTTAAGCTTTAAATCTTTACTTAACAACAGCATTTTGACATATAAATGAGAATATCCTGATCCCACAATGAACAATTATAAACTACACAGTTAACGTGAACGCTTTTGGGCTTCTATGGAGGTACCGCCACTGACATATACTTATACCCATATTCTATATCATCATCATCATCAGCCCAAATACGTCCCACTGCTGGGCACGGGCCTCCTCTACAACTGAGAGGGTTTAGGCCATAGTCCACCACGCTGGCCTAGTGCGGGTTGGCGGACTACACACCTAAGAAATTCCTAAGAACTTTTTAGGTGTGCAGGTTTTATCACGATGTTTTCCTTCACCGTTAAAGCAAGTGATAATTCATTGTGAGTACACACATAACTTCGAAAAGTCATAGGTGTGTGCCTGGGGTTTGAACCTGCGACCGCCGAAATTCTCGACTGCGCGCCTAAACCTCGACGCCATCACTGCTTCTATATCTGCTTTATATAAAATTTCCTTATTTAAACTTTGCTAATTACTCGTACGAGTTAGCCATGTTGATATATTTATAATCACAGTCAATGTAAATCACGCGACGTTAATCTGCACGACGGGAAATCGCGTTGCGCCAGTAATTCAGAGTCAAACCACACCTGTATGTAAACTTGTAACGAAGCAAGCCACCGTGTAATTTGTATTCCGCGAATAAGCCGAAGCCGCACCACTCTCAGCGACGCCAGCGCCAATACACACTTCAAATTAGACAACCTTTATATTGAACATGTATTCACAAAGAATTATCACGTACTTTAACGGTGAAGTAAAACATCGAGAGGAAACTTGCACACTTAAAAGTTCTTAGGAATTTCTTAGGTGTGTAGTCCGCCAACCCGAACTAGGTCAGCGTGGTGGACTAAGGCCTAAACCCTCTCAGTTGTAGAGGAGGCCCCTGCCCAGCAGTGGGACGTATATGGGCTGATGATGATGATGATATCGAACATGATTGATTTGCTTTCAATTATCTCGCTAAATATTTAACTCAGGGTAAGAAATATACTGCTGCAGGAATTTTCGTACTAGCAACACGAAGGGACAACGTTGTACGTGATGTATAATAAAATGTTGTTTAAGTAGCGACTAAAGACTCATCAAAAGATTGTCGGAGTAATTTGAAACCACTATTCAACGTCATAACATTAGGTCTAGAGATGACTGGATGAAGACGGTTAAGCAAGCACATCATAATATATGTGTATATTTATTAGTAGTTCTAGGTGAAATCAGACGTTAAATTACCAAGTAGCTTCAAAGGAAGGAAGAAAAAGGAAAAAGGAACCGGTAACCATTCATTTGTGTAGTCCAAATTAAGTGTCGACTGGTGATAAATTACAAGAATTATGCCATAACTCTTTCTCTTCTTTAATGCTTTTAATAATTTAAAAAATATTTTATTATTCCTAAAATACTTGGTATTTTATAGAGCCAAATATCCCGTATGTTTGAGTGAACAAAAGTCGAAGCGCACTGAACTATTACTGAATCTAGTCAACTAGAAACCGGTGGTGTATAAATTTTTCTCTCGGAAAATGCACGCTAACGAGTGGAATGTCCAGCAAACTACACGAGGGACTTGACAACATAAAAGAGTGAAGTATACAAAAGCAAAGGGAGGGACGGAGTAGTCGCGGTGTCGATCCGATGTGCGTGCCCATTCTACTGCGGCGTCTATTGATTGCCTTAATGCTTTTAATAGGGATAATGTTTTTGTTGTTGTGTCAAGACGAGGGTTAATATAGAGAGCAACATAAAAGAAGATCAAAGTCGGATAAATATACTGATAGAAAGGTAAATATATACGGAAGGCTAATGGTATATTGATAAAAGAGATTTGTTAAAGCAACCACATAGCAATTATATTTTAATTAATGACATTATTTTGACTCAAGTGAGTGAGCTCCTATTTCCTATTTTTACGAATACTAGTGAAAGAAACTGTTATTTTAAGGACACATTTTTGTTTTCATGAAATTGAATATTAATTTAGCTGTGGTAGATAATATTATTTTAAAACATTTAACTCAATCCTCCCCACTGTCTTATTTTTAGGACACTATATTCAACATTGTTTTTTAGTTGTTAGTGCTCTTTTTTTATTTATTTTTTGATGAAATTTGTAATTTCACACAATTTTTTTTTTTCGCTGTAAAAATGTTAATGTAATTTTTTCAAATTAATATCTATTGTCTACCAAGGAAGAGCATTATGATCCGACTTCATATATCACGAAAAAACTTTTTTTTCTCATATTATATTTTCTTAATGTAGGTACTTCTAGAAGTTAATTTATACAGTTCATCATAAAAATCCAATGTTTTCGATGCTTGGAAAGTAATGGGTTAATATTAAACTGATGAATTAAATTATTTACGTAGTGAACACGTTAAACTGCACGAGCTTGCGATGGTTCTTCACTTAGAAAGATACGTTTCGCCTACGTTTGCCTACGGTGATAGACTGAATAATATATCAAAGCCGGTTCTAGGAGACTTTAAAGGCATAGCTTGGAGGGTTGCAGATAAAAAATCTTCAGTGGCCCACTATCCTTTAACAGTGAAGAAATCTATTGCTACTACTAAGAATTATTTATTTACACTTTTTATACTATTAAGTATAGAGGCGGACTTAATGCCAAAGGCATTCTCTAACAGTCAACCTCTGGGTGATGCAGAGATAAAAAAGGTAGGTGCATAAATAGTTAAATGGTTAAAAGACTATATAAAATATACATACATACATATATATACATATATGTACTTAAATAGAATCAAAATTTATATATACTAAAACATATACACAGATAAATAAATAATTATCACGTACTTTAACGGTGAAGGAAAACATCGTTATGAAACCTGTGCACCTAAATGTTCTTAGGAATTTCTTACGTGTGTAGTCCGCCAATCCGCACTAGGCCAGCATGGAACCCTCTCAGTAATAGAGGAGGCCCGTGCCCAGAAGTGGGACGTTTGTATATGGGCTGATGATGATGATGATGATGATGAGACTATGTTTTTAATTCTATTTAAACCCAACTCGTAGTAAAGTGGAAACGGGACAAACAAGTATACGTATGCAAATGAACTCGGTCGGCCTTCCCCAAATCGACCCCTGAGGTATTTCAGACCACAACACTTCATTATAGGGTTTAAAATGGAAAGATACCCACACAGTCGGCGACGTGTTTCCTTCAGGAATGAAGTTGAAACAGTTTTAAGTGTCAGTTAATTAAGAAGCCGTTGATGAAACCCCACATGTTCTCGAATGCAATCTACTTTAATTTGAATTAGTTTTACGATAAGAAGGGTCTTTAAGACTGCTCAATATAAAGTTTTTTTTATCTTTTACGTCTTGAACGATTTGCGATGGAATTAAGACAGAACATAGTTATGCCAGAAATGGCTCAATGATACGACACAAATATGCCTAATTACTCATTTGTATTTCGCTTAATAACTTATATTGTGTTAAGTTTTTTTTTCTCATGGAAACCAGTGAGTTAAAATATTTTTCAGTAGTTTATTAAAATTAAACTAAGACAATCTGACAGTAATGATTTAAAGTTATAATTTCATTTTTATTTATTACGGAGCAAAAGAAATGCGTCACTATTCCCAATATTTTTTATTTATTTGTTTTATAAAAAAAAAGGAAATCTTGTGCGATGCGGCATAGGAATAAGAATTATGGGAGAATATTCGTGACAGCTATGATTAAATTTATTGGTCTAAGTAGAAAAACTGTTTTAGTACTTCTATTCCATTTGTATCTGAGATAAAATATTGCATTGGGACCTAAACGACCTAAGTCACACACAGTCCTACATAAAGAGGTCCTCCTCCACTCCTTTAGGTAAAACTGAAGAGAAATAGCAATAAAATTCGTAAAAACGTCGCTCTATTCAAACCACGTTCACTAAACATTTATGTGTGGATAAAGCGTAAATTCGTTGTCGCGGGAATGTTTCGAGAGAAAATCTTTATGTTGCGAGAGTCAATAAAATAATTATGTACACTACATTCCTACGCACTTTTATTACAGCTATTTGTAACATTTTGTATGTACATGTGAACATTTTATTATATATATACTAAAAAACCTATCCGCTTTTATTGAACTTAAATGTTTAGTACGGCCCGGCTTGTCTTTACCCTACTAATTAATGTTGTTCACGATAACCGCTAGATGGCAGTAATAGATTTTATATTTTTTTATATTCCCGATCTTTTTGAAAACTGTTTATTTATTTCATCTTCTAATACAAATAAACAGAGTGTATCTTTTTGACAGTGTAACTTCTAATTCTTTTTCAATTCTAATTCTATTAATATGCCTTCTATATTATCAGTCTTTTTACATCTCTATGATTTTAAACCTTAGTCTACTTGCAGAATTTTCAGGTATGCTGACTTCCTCTTTAACAACTGCTCTTAACGTCAACTCTTTTACGTCAACGCGTATGTCTGTTAAAACTTTATTGAACATTATTTTGTCTTTAATATTTTTATTTACCCTCCTTTTTTGGCAAACATGTTATTCACACTTCGGAACTATCATGCAATGCCTTCTTTATGTATGTAGCGTGTGTCTAGCCGCTAGGCGTATTTTACTACCCATCACTTGTTTTACGACTTTTTAACGTACTTGCGAACGTTTTTACTAACCACAAAACCATCAGTGTATCTACCATTCAATACCATTTTATGAGTTTCTTGGGTACAAAAAAAATATTAAAATTTCTTAAAGAATTTTAATATAATAATATCTTTGTATAGATTAAGGTTAAGAAAAAGACATCACAATCATAGAATATAAAATTGCAACTAACACCGCGAGGAATTTTCACAAAATATAATTAACCTAAAAAATATAGTGTCTATATTACAAATAAATATAGACAATATTTATTTGAGCAGTGACTAAGTCCATAGTTACTTAGGCGAAGACAATTAAAATGACAAAAATAAACACATTTTAAATTAAAAACTAATACTATTGCAGCACAAATTCGCTTTAAATTGCTCAAACGACTGTGTTCTCGAGATCCAATAAAAGTTTTTCCTAGTAGTCGTGCTCCAACTTAAAATGCATGAAATTCTTGATCGTTACCGCCTGTTTTTGTGCTTCGATGACGCGGAGCTAACAGTCTTGCAAAATGAACAGGATAATGTTACGACATTAAACAAACCCAATACTTTGCCTGGGTAGAGTTTCACATGAGTTTGTTCCTTAATTCCTTTAGATAAGTTTCAAATAGCTTAACCAACACTCAAGCGATCTCAGCCTTCCACAGCTAACATAAGTATTAATTACAATTTATTTTTTAGATTAAGTAACAGACGCAATAGGGCAACACAGTTCGCAATCTTGATTCTCTTCATTCTTTTTAGGTATTTTTACATATAGTTTCAAGACTTATGATATATTTCAAAATTCGAAAGTTTTAAGCACTATTTCAAATGTTATAAGAACGAGACATTCGTTAACAAACACATTAACTGACAATAGCATAATTAAACACAATAACAGAAGATATAAAGTCACAGAGGCGTGGAATGAACAACTTACGCTCGTCTGGTCGAAACCAAGATGGGCTGTATTCATTAAATTTTCAACTTGTGCAAATTTCGCGAGACGGGCCCTAAGCCGCTTGCCGAGAAGCTGTTCCAACTCTTCGCTTGGTTGATATTATACTTGTGCTATCAGAGCTCCTCCAATGAATATTTTGCATATTCGTACCGTGTATTAAATTTGTAAGGCCGTAATACCTTCAAATTTATGACCGAAAATCGGTTGAAAAGTTTTGCCAATTTGAACGTTGACGATATTTTAATTGGAAAAGGACTTCAGGCTGATTTCATCCATTGATGGGAAATAGTTAAGCACTAGAACATCAAGCAGTATGAAAGCACTGCCTTTAATCGTTTAAACCATGCTTTTTTTGTTTGGTATTTGTATGTATTGTGTTAAAATATACTAATGTCGACGAATCAACAGGTGTACAGAAAAACCTAATGTGGTTAATGTTACATTAAATACCAATGTACAAATTGTTATTGTCTTTTTTTATTAATATAAATAAAAAATAAACCTCTTTTAACTTTAAATAATACAATTAAAATTCATTTCACGTTTGCCAAAGCACATTGTGTCCACGCAAATCAGATACACGTGGTACACATTATATTTCCTACTACGTTATAGTATTCAAATGCGTTGATAAAATTCATAGACAAATCAGACAAAATTCAAAAATGACCCGTCAATACCGGTTTTGTTCTACGATAAATATTTTTAGAGCGCGCGAGATTTCGACCCAGTGATTCGTAAAATATCCTATTATTGTCCGACAGTAACGTCAGGTGTCGTGATTATGGTGTAGTTTTTGTGCGATGACCGTTGAAGCGTTGCCTCAAACAATAACTCTGCATTTTTTGTTAACAACGACCCGGGCTAGAATTTGATGAGATTATAACAATCTGATGACTTATTCTTTTGGTTAACGAACTCTGTTATCTAAACTTTGATATTGATTCTAAATCACGGCTTTGGTTTGAATAAAAACACTTTGGGAATGTTGTGTAACGGTATGTTTTTATGGAGAAAATTGGCGAGTAGATTGTTGGAGCACTATTGGTGTAAAGAAAAAAAACGAAATAGTAAATATTAAAAAAACAGTTGAATCATGAAAAAATTGTTGATTTTCAGTTTTGAGATGTTTATTGGAACAATCACATTGAAAAGTCTAGGTTAATGGTCGGGATTGTGTAATGAATCTAAAAGATTGCTACTTTATATTCAGCTCATATCAGTTTTGTAGGTTGCGTGAACAGAAAATTCCAGTAGAAATACTGAACATAAATTGCGTAAGCCGCATGTGCACTTTTATAGCATCTTGTTTGTTAGAATCATCCAGGTAACGAGCAAAATTCAGGTTAGTATAATACAATATTAGAGCAGGAACATACTAACATTTTGCTTGAAACTTTCTAGATTCTAGAAGAAAACCTAAGTTCATAAATTTATAAAAAAAAAACATTTGGTTACTAAAAAATAATGTGTATACAATACAATGGACAGTGTAAAAACCGGTACGGGGGGACCAGATTTTTTGACGAATTCGTGTTTAGTCACAGCCATTTCAGTCTAAGAGTGAAAAATAGGAACTATAATATAGATTTTTAACGTTTAAATATCGGATACACCCACTTACACGTAGTCCTCATCAACAGAAAGTCTCATATCGCGGGAGTAATCCTACTCTTCTGTATCTCCAATAACCATACACTTGAACTTGATATAGAATGTTCATTGTATCACTAAAGTTTGTCTCAGTGGACATTGAAACTGATGCTTTTTGTTACCTAAGCGAGTTTAAACCAAGCGTCTGAATACTTCTAAATTATCAGCCTTGACTCTAACACGAAATTCAGGCTAAGTTACTTCTTTAATTTAATCAGAAGGAATAGCGATCTCAAAGTGGTTGCAGAGTTCGTACTACTGGAATAAAGTTAAAATAGACACAGATAAAACTTTTTACGGCCTTGACGAGTGCATTGTTATCTGCCTCAGACCGTAAAATATTTATGAATGCTTTTATGATGTATCTTATTTCACACGAGATATTGTGTTTTGGAACAACATTTGTAATATAAAAATCATAAAGTTAAGTATAATAACAGAAGCTCATTTAAATGTTATAGAGTATATTAAGCATTTTATTAGTTACACATTTTCTTTGATGTTTCTTGCGTTTTCTATATTTGGAAATACTAAATTGATTAGAAAGTATTCCGACAATTATAATACTTGCTTTGCCAATCAGTTTTTAGAACATTTTCTAAGTAGTCTCAAATAAAACAAATAAGCAGAGAGATAAATATACCAAAGTAGTCCTTAATTTCTCCATTCAAAGCGATCTAATTATAAACAATTTGATAAGTGAAGCAACAAATTTGCATGTACTAGAAAATGCACTCAATTCCGTTTGTCGCGGCCGTGCCGTAATTCAAGGCGACGTCTGATCCAAAGTTATGGACTAAAACGGGTTAGGCCGGCTCTATTTAGTCTTGTAACGTCTGCAAACTAGTTACCAGATGTCTATCGTGTTACGAATTAAACGTATTGTGTTCTATTGGAGTGTTCCGTGCGATGTAAACACTGACTAATGTTTGTTCATGACTTCAATTATAAGATATTGAAACTGGTTGGGTACCAATTTTGCGTGATTCTGGATATTAGAAATAATTGTCTAAATCTTGGCGATGCGCAACTGTTTTTTTAAAGAGAACTTGATAAGCCATGTGAATTGAGGCCTAAACTCTCTCAGTTGTAGAGGTGGGACGTACATGGGCTGATGATTATGATAAGCCATTTCTTATTGGTGACGACAAATGAGTTTTATAATGGTGTATACAGTTAAATTGTCATAATTAAAAGTAAAAATTATGTAAAAAAAATTGTAAACATATATCAAAGTGAAAAAAATAATCATTTCGTGTTGCTGAGGGAGTTTCTTGCTGTTTCTTCTCCACAGCGATAACATGTTCCAAAGCGGCGGTAGCTTATTCGAACTGACGAATCAGAAGTACTTGTACAAGTCTACTTGAATAAAAATTAAAGAAATCACAATGTTTATTACAACAAGCACAAGTACTTTCAAACAGAAACCCCTTTTCAAATTGACAGCCTTGATAGCCCCGTGGCGCAGTGGGATCGATACTAGCTTGCGAAATAAGAGGCTGCGGGTTCGATGCCCGCACCGAGACAAATGTTTGTTGTGATCCACAGGTATTTGTTTCGGGTCTGGGTGTTTGTGGGACCGAAAAGTCTCTCATGGTTTCTGATACCCACGAAACAGGACTCGTATCCTAGTGTGGGGTCAGAACTATGCATGTGACTGTTGGGTGTATTTTTTTTATTTATTAAATACTGGCAACAACGGTATCTGATTTAATCTGATACAATAACTATGCAGATAAGATAACATTTCCCGGGCCGGGCAAAGTGTTATTGGGTTTTTCCATTAGGAAATTCTCAGTAGCAGCACGGAGTCTGGAATTGTGCCCGAAAAACGGCAATAGGCTCGCCCCCTATTACGTGGGACTGATACATACCTGGCGAAATGTGGGTGCAGAAATGCAACTCTGCCTACCCCTTCGGGGAATACAGGCGTGAGTTTATGTATGTATGTATGTATAAGATAACATTGTAGGTGTATTGAATGTAGAACTAGATATTTATTGATTAAGAGAGTGTATGTTATCAACTAAAATTTGAATACAGGGTATACGGTTGTTTGAAGTTGTGCAGTATCGTATTTGCAGAGCTTCTTGGATCAACAAGATCCCGAGCAGAGTCGTGAGATAGACCAACTACAGAAAACAATCTAAGAACCGACCGACTGCATTGAATCTTTTGCGCAGTTAAACGTCGTATTACTAAGATAGCATCGACTTTTTAGCAACTTAAATTGATATTTTCAAAGATCAAGATCAATACATTGTCAGTAAAAATAAAATGCATGATAGATTGATAATTATTCTTAACGTGTAAATGAAATGGTTTATTTAATAATACTGGTTAATTTAAGCAAAAAACTAAATACTTTTCTATTGTCTCCATATAATTCCTTTCGAAACCGTTATCGCATATAATCGACAGGCGTAAAAATTGTTGGATTGTATGCAATCCCGTGGCGCAGTTGGCTAGTAACCAGCTTGCGAAACGAGAGGCCGCGGGTTCGATCCCCGCACCGAGACAAATGTTTGTGTGATCCACAAATATTTGTTTCGGGTCTGGGTGTTTGTGAGACCGAAAAGTCCCACGTAGTTTCTGATACCCACGACACAAGACTCGTATCTTACAATTAGTGTGGGGTCAGAACTATCTATGTGACTGTTGGGTGTATTTTATTATTTATTTATTATGCGTTGTATGATATTATTATGGCTCTATTTGAGGCCAGGGTTCGGAGAGCCGCGTCTAGCAGTGAAATAAATTAATAAGATTACATTTGCCACAAATCGTACCCCAAAAACTATGTTTTATTAATAACGTCTACAAATAAAATAAATGATAGGTGATTTGTGTTAATTAGTTGATTTAATCAAAATGCGCTTAATTATTCCGTTTTAGCCCATGAAACTCGCGAAATTCGTATCAAACTACATATGAAAGGGCCAACTTTAGCATCATGCATTGGCGTATGCCATGTTTTGGTTACGGGATTTCGCTTTTCCCAGAATCACCACTGCGTTTTCAAAGGTACGGATAAAAACGCAACGCTACGTAGAGTTGCATATTAATAGCTAAGTAAATTTATTACTTTTTATGTTATACCGCAATATTTATTTAAAGATTAAAGGTATTTTAAAATATTGCTGCATGATATGATTTTCATTTTAAATATTTAATTAAATATCCGGGATACGTAAGAAAAATATGTTACACATAAAAGTAGACTGTATATTACGTTTTCGTGTTAAAATAGTATAAAATAGTTTTCGCGTTCTATAAGTGAAGACTTATTATTGGCTTTATGTTAATTGTTATATTTTTTAACCTAGTTGTATTGTAGCTGTTAGTCTTCCATAAAAAAAAAAACAGCATCACGATGACATTTAGTAACTGACAAGACACAATAAAAAAATCTAAATAGACCAAGCCGTAGTCAAAACACTTAACAATATTTCGCATAATATTATTAACCATTAAACGGATTATCTGGCTGAAATGGTAGTGGCCAGAGCACATAGCACGTAGAACTGACCGCCGATGCGGCAAAAAGATTCATAAGGGCCCCTTATAACCTATCATAGCGCTGGACATCCACGCGCAAGGTACATTGTAGATCTCATGAATACTGCGGGAATCTACTGGATGCAGTCCACTTCTCTCAAACTAGGAACGCTGTGTCAAATTTTGCGAAGGGACTACGGCTCGATCAGGACGTTTATTAGCTGATGATATATACTCAGCCTATCGCCGTCCACTGCTGAACGTCGGCCTCCCCAAGAAAGCGCCAACCATCCCGGTCTTGAGCAGCCCTCATCCATCCGTTACCCGCCACCTTTCTCAAGTCGTCGGACCACCGTGCTGCAGGTCGTCCTACACTACGTTTGCCTAAGCGCGGTCTCCACTCCAACACTTGTCTGCTCCATCGGCCGTCGGACGGTCGGCAGACATGGCCATATATACATAGCTGATGATATTAAATATTAATTCAATGTTCTTCTTTGAGCTAACTAGTAAATAGAAATAAACATAAACAATCCCATCTGTTTCATGCAGCATTTCCCACCAGTGCTAAACAAATTGCACACATCCATTTGGCACTATACATTACACCGCACGCAGAAGTTGGTTATCAAGTCAAGCACTTTCCAAAGTTAGCCTAGTTTCTCCAGTTCTCTAAGTTGTTAAGCTTAATTTATATGCATGCATGCTCTAGTACCATAACCACAGTGTTTATTTAAGCTTATTTGGTAATTTCGAACAAACTAACAACTTAAGTATTGATTTTAACCGAATAGTCACAAAGTCACGTTGGTGTTTCAAATTTATTTCTTACTAGTTCCCGTTTTTGCTATGGAGGGTAAAGGTAAGGAGTATCATCTCATATGGTAGAAAATCGAAAAAAGTGTCCAGCTGCCAGCTGTAAATAACAGTTCAAAAACCTTCCTAATGGCGCTGGTGTAGGCAAAGGACATGGTATGAATTTAATATTATTGTCGACTAAAGTAGTTTATAGAAAATTTCAACTACATGCGTAGTACAAAATAATGTAGTCAATATAACCTTAAAGAGTTATTGTGGTTGATGCTAATGTGGCGCCCCCTAATTTAATACATTTTGACGGACACTTTTGCATGTACAAGATGACACTCCTTACCCTCCATAGTGCGTTAATATACTCGTATATTCAGTTATGTGAAATAATATTATTTTCAAGCTATTATTTTCCCCTATTGAGTGAGGCCTATGTTCAGCAGTGGACTTCTTTTGACTGATGGATTGGTTTATTTTGGCCAGTAACAAAATTATCAAAATCCGTTCAGAGTTTAAAGGTTTGTGGTTGAAAGAGAAAAAAACAAATAAACCTACTTCCGCATTTGTAATGTAACATAGATAAAGGCTAGCAACACGAGCTGTCCGGTTACCTTTTGCGGACTGCAACCAAAATACACAATCGTATTTGTAACGGAGCCTATGTATTCATAATGAATTATAAAGCTATTTATCGGTTAAAGAAAACACACATATACACATAAACTCACGCCTGTATTCCCCGAAGGGATAGGCAGAGGTGCATTTCTGCACCCACATTTCGCCAGGTATGTATCAGTCCCACGTAATAGGTTTTTCGGGCACAATTCCAGACTCCGTGCTGCTACTGAGAATTTCCTAATGGAAAAACCCAATAACACTTAAAGAAAACACCACAAAGGAAACTTCATAATTTGGAGTTTTTGCGAAGAATCGCTTCTTAAGTATTCCCAACAACAAGACGCAACACGCAGCAACACGGTCAACTAAAACCTAAACTCTCCTAACAATAAATGAGACCGCACTTGTAGCAACATCACATAATGAATTTAAAGCAAAATTATATATGAGCGAACAACCTACCTATAAATATGAGTAGAATTAAATCTACGTCATTACAATTTCACATACGTATTCCGACGAATTAATTGAAACGTTTGCGAGAATTGAATTTGTGAATAAACCCAACATCGGGCGAAGGTCTCTGCCCCCTGAAGGCGATAATACGAAAAATGTTAAATGTTCATGATAAATTAAGCAATTTCGGGAAGTGAACGTGGTATGATGGATTTTACTGGCGAGTACCGACCCTCGGGGGGTTTACTCGTAAAATTAAATTCAATTAGTAAAGTATACTTAGTAAAGAGCGTAATGATAAATGCTCGGTTTATTAATGATTTATTTATGGACCATACCGTAAGGACATGACGGCTTATAGGGATGAGTGGAAGGATAAAACATACTGCGCCGACCCCAAATGAAATTGGGAACAGGGCAAGGAGATGATGATGATGATGATAATGACCGTAAGGTATTTACTACTTGAATTAGATGATTAATAAATTAATCTCGACCAACAATCACACAAATACCCCTGCCTCGGCACAATGCGAATGTTTTCTATGAGTAATAAGAAATTATGAGAATTACTGACCTTACGACTGACAGTCTGAACAATATGTGTCTCGCAAAAATATTTATACCGATGCGAACGAGTAAAGCCTCACCGTAGTCAGGTAAGACTGTTGAATAAATCGGCCGGCGCGGGTTTATACTACTGTACAATAAAAAAAATGCAATGGGGGTATTGGATATTGATATCCCACTGTGCGTAAGATGTACAAAATCCGCCATAGTGACCTACGCAAGGCTTTCAAGTTATAGGATCAGTCTGTGGATATAACGTTACGAAAAGGTCCCTAAGTGGTAGAGGTGTTAAATACGAACCTATTGCCGTTTTTCGGACACACTTATAGGCTCTTTCTTAATAGCGAAAATGTTATGATTTTTTTGAAGTTTATAATAATCTTACTTACTGCAAATTAAGTTCACCGATAGAGAATAGCCTAAACTATGTAGTTTAGGCTGAATCCTAAAGATACCGCAGCGAGTATATGTACCATATTACATTTCTATAAATGGCTTAATTCACACGAAATTAAACCAGCCAATTACAAATCTCGTATTGCCATAAAAGCGTTTTACAATACCCATACAAATGGAACAAGGTTATCGGCAGTGCAATTTCTAAATAAGCATTTTTTGTCAATACACACACGCTGCTCAAACTCACCTGGAGAAACCGAATACCGTGGCAACGGAGACCGACTTCCTGAGTTATTTCCTCTCATAATCCAAATGCATTCATTCATATTTATGCCTGATGCAAATGCGTTGATAGCTAATACGCGTAGATTATGAGCCATATGATTGATAGCTCCGTGGCGCAGTTGGCTAGACCAGCTTGCGAAACAATGGGTGTGATCCACAAATTTTTGTTTCGGGTCTGGGTGTTTGTGAGACCAGGAAGTCTTTCGTAGTTTCTGATATCCACGACACAATACTTACATCTTAGTGTGTGGTCAGAACTGTGTATGTGACTGTTGAGTGTATTTTTTATATGTTTATATGCCACAGTGATACACGCAACGCGTTTTGGGTTCAGTTTTAGTAATTCAGTAACGATTAGGCCGGCATTATTATGTCAATTGGCGATTGACAATCGTAATAAGTACACATAAAATAGTAATTTTATTAGTCGCTAAGTTTTATTCTTTTTAAGGAAGTTATTTTTCAAAGGTAACACTTAATCGCATGTAAATTGAAAAAAAAATAATTAAATTCACATTTTTATTATTTTACTACCAAGAATTAATAGAATCATTGAGTTGAGCGCGGTCCTAATAAAATACACAACTAAAAATACAGGCAAATAAAGGATATAAATTACCTGAAGTATATTACTTACAAAAGTGCAGTTTGCAGAAAGAATTTATCCATTTTTAAAACTTATCTTTACACTCGCTGTCTCAACCGCGGTGATTAAGTGCTACCTTTGAAAAATAACTTCCTTAAAAGAATAAAACTATCTTAGCAAGTAATAAAATGACTATTTTATGGTTGAAAAAGTATATGTTCCTGCTTATTTGACAGCCCCGTGGCGCAGTTAGCTAGATACCAGCTTGAGAAAGAAGGAAAACATCGTGATGAAACCTGCACACGTAAAGTTGTTAGGAATTACTTAAGTGTGTAGTCCGCCAACCCGCACTAGGCCAGCGTGGTGGACTAAGGTCTAAACCCTCTCAGTTGTAGAGGATGCCTGTGCCTAGCAGTGGGACGTTTATGGGCTCATGATGATGATGATGATGACTACACTTCCAAGTACTGAACCCGAGAACTTGCAACTGCACGCACCACACACCGCGGGACCAACGGGTCATATAAACTTTTCATCTACATTATAACCTGTGGACAGACGCTCTGTAATTGAATTCAAACTATTCCCACCAAGGTAGACTTCTCATGCAGTCTGTTATGAAACGACGTTGTTGCATCCGATGCCGCATGTCATTACACCGAATGAGGCATTTGTATTCTAGTGGCAGCACCCGGTGAATGTGCGGACACTCGACTTCTCAGTTCTATGTATAAAATATTTTTTATGCGTTCAGGAAGCGTTTATAGATGATAATGTGACGTTTATTTGGGCTATTCTTTAGCCTTGTGGTTGGATCTAGTTTATTTTAATGGAAAGCATGTATGGAAACTAAAATACATGATGAAAACGCTCCTTTTGTTATAAATTTTTTGAGCCCCCGAAATAGGACTTTCGCGGAATTTCTACTGTAGTTTAATGCTGAGAAGAAAACAATAAACTTAATATAGGTATACTTTACTAAGAATCACTTTTAGGTCTACAATATATTTCAATTCTTCGATTTGCATATAATGCAATGTAACTCAAATAAAAAACCAGCTGATAGAAACGGTCAATGACATATTATACACGGCCATCTAGTTCGGTTCGCGATTGCGGGCTCACGAAATAACGAATTATTAAAATTATGTATATTTTTTTCATCCACATTTATAAAGTTGGAAGTACCCCCAGAAATTACAGTGCAAAAAATAGAAAAATGACGGTATCTATTATGTTTAGTAGCAATTCTTTTTTTAAATGTTCCAATGAGATTAGATGAAGCGATTCATGAATCAAACCGTTGCTAATCAATTGTACAGTCGCTGAACTTATTGGCAAATGAAATATGCACAAGCGAGCATACATACGTGGGTCGCTAATAGCAATGTTGAATATTTGATATGACTCGAGCGTAACCAAACTGGCATGTTCGCGTAAATTCAAACGGTTATGACTGCATCGAGGCTTATCGCATTAGGGGTGGACAGAAGCGTACGGGGTCAGTGACCTTGTAAATTTTTGATGGCAACTTACTAGCTTTTGATTGGTCAATATACAGCAGGAAGTAAAAAAAAAATACTTTTGTGGTTTGACACAGACATTAAAAAACCCAGAAAACTTTTTCATTTTGTCATAGAACTTAAACAAGCTGTCAAAACGAGTCGTAATAGTGGAAAAGTTTTAAGCATTCAAGTTTCATCGTTTCATATATAAAATGTGCGACAGTAAAAAAACAATAGGTACTCTTTAATTACACGATTTATTTTTATTATAGTTCACAACATTACACTTTTACTCTAAGTATTTTAATTTAACCATTAAAGCAAAAATGGCAAGATCCCGGACGAATCTCTACATACACTAATAACTACTTGTGTATATTGCTCAAAACAACTATCGGACATAACGACGGTCCCTTTAATGTCGCTATTTCCGGTTTCGACGTAATTAAATTAAGGTGCAACAGACTTCATATTCCGCGAGGATAAATTATTTTTACCTCACAATATAACATCAAAATGAGCTTTTAACCAGCTAAATCGTTGGAATAAATCTTGAATTTTAAGCCTCCGGGACCTCGGGATTTGTCAGAGCATGGCGTCGATTAATGAGGGCTCTTGATTAAATTAAAATTGAAGGAGTTACTCGCTAAAAATGTGTTTCAATTTTAAATTAATCTACCAATTAGTGCAACTGAGCTGGCGGATTTTAAAGCCGGAATACAACTGTAAAAGTCTTTTTATAAAGCACATGGACGGCGAGGAGTGAGGACTCTAATTTTTAGCCCAAATAACGAGCTCATTTCGAAAAACCGGTTGCGAATTATACAATAGAATATGCTTTTAAATTTTGAATGTTTTGAATTTAGCATCCTCGTTTTGTTCCATGTTTGGTATTGTTATATGAAATTTGCTACAGCACGGAAGTGACATAACGAGTCATGACCTATAAACGTACCGTGGTATAACTATTAACATATACTATCGTCATCGTCATCAGCCCAAATACGTCCCACTGTTGAGCACGGGCCTCCTCTACAACTGAGAGGGTTTAGGCCTTAATACACCACGCTGGCCTAGTGCGGGTTGGCGGACTACACACCTAAGAAATTCCTAAGAACTTTTAGGTGTGCAGGTTTTATCACGATGTTTTCCTTCACCGTTAAAGCAAGTGATCATTCATTGTGAATACACACATAACTTCGAAAAGTCAGAGGTGTGTGCCTGGGGTTTGAACCTGCGACCGCCGAAATTCTCGGCGCGCGAAACCTCGAGGCCATCACTGCTTATATCATATACTATGCATAATCCTATTACGCAATCCAGATAGATTAGGCCTTAATTCCCCCCTTTGCCTGACAAGCTGTAAGATCGATTATTACATGTTTCTACATCGTAAATTCAAATAGTTCGAAATGTGCTTTAAACTCGAAACCTAACTTAATGTCTTGCATTCAGATCCCAACTCAGAAATTACAGTAAATGTAAGTTTAATACAAAGTATAAAGAGGTACCAATGTGTTGATTACAAGCACAACGTCACGGTCACTGCTCCTAGTTTGCCCTCAACAACGTTCTACTAAAGTGACATGTATGTACCTACATACTTTTTACGTTACCCTAACTTAAACTGTCTTTTTGTTTGTTTTTTTTTGTTTATTAAAATCTACCAATATCTTACCATTTTCGTGAACTAATATTAAAAATATATATATTTTTCGAATAGCTAATGTTTTTTACAGTGAAAAGCATCCAATGATTTCCAGAATGCCGTCATAGCAGTTCCAATAATCTTCAGTGATCTTGTAAATTCAATATATCGAAAAAAAGGAGTAATAATTCAAACACACATGAGATTATGACCACAAGAGCGATAGGTATTTAGTGTATTAAATACTACTAAAACAACTCAATACTGCAATGAAAGCTACGATCGATTTCCCGTTAATGATTGAAGACTGCACATTTTCAAATTGCATACTTATAAAATTTACAACGGTTATAAAGGTAACTCAAGACGCAAGACGCTCCGATACCAGTATTTTATGTCGAGAGACAATGTGGCTGGCGCAGTCGCGGTTCGATGCCTGGGAACGAGCGGGAGCAAACCGGCTGGGACGGTTCATGTGAACCTTCAGTTAATTATCTACTCACTTTTATCGTGGAATCTTTGTACGAGACTATTATTCGATTAAATTGTACCGCCGCGCTTTTTACTCCCGCCGCGGTTTTCCTTGAACTTCAATGTTGACATTGAAGCCATTAGTATATTCGTTCGGATAATACTTAAAAATGACATTTATATATGAAACAATTAATATACTCAACATTCACACACATCTGACCCGATATTAAAGTCTTGACTCTTGTGTCGTGAGTATCAGACACTACTAGGTAATTTTCGTTCTCATAAAACAACCCGAAACAATTTGTGGATCTGATAAACTTTTGTCTTGGTGCAGAGATCAATCCCGTTGCTGGCAATTGACAGCGTGTCTAGCTTACTGCGCAATGGAGGCTGTTACAGTGGCTTTAAATGTTGACACAATGAATTTATTATCGCACATATAGTATCAGTGTTACAGAAATTAGTTATCAATAATGATAACGGACTTATTCTTTTAATTATTATGTAAAACAAATGCATTAAAATTTCTTGGTAAGAAAGAAAGTTTGAGTCCAACAACATGCTTTGTTTAAAATTTATTATTAAACGTTTGTTTTGATGCTTGAATGTATGTCCTATAGCTTAAATTGACGTTTCTTTTAAGCCTTTCAATTTTCAATGTTCACCTACTTTATGAACAAAAGCCACACTGGAGGTTGCTACACAAGACTTCACAAATTGTAGAATTAAAGAAGCCAAGTATCAAAATGAATCCGCATTTAGCAGCACTTAACTATGAAAAGAAATCCTCAAAACTACATTACGGAAATGTTTAAAAATGCGCCAAGAAAATTGCTCGACCATTACTGCACACTAGTAGAGCGTGAAGGCTGAGTTGTGAAAACGTAATACCTCTCCCGGGAGGAATTTGTCTCCAGGAACCTTTCCGGGGAACCGCCGAGTCGTTGGACTATTACTTTTTTCCACGAATGATGCATGCTGCAGGTTCTATGTTTCTATTTGTGTTGCCATGGGGGAAGTTATGGCTTTATTCCTGCTAATATTGACGTGAAAATTTTTATATTTGGATTTTTGTTTTGTAACTATGCAGCAACATCTAAAATCAAAATTGTAAGGTCTGGTTCCAGAGCTCGGTGTAGGCTTTTTTTGTTAGGAGGGGTTATTTTAGTACACCACGCTGGCTTGGTGCGGTTTGGTGGATTTTACTTAAGGATCGGTCTTGTGAAGAACTCTCGGTCATGCAAGTTTTGTTGAAAATAAATAATAAATTGTAGATTTTCACCTAATTTTGATATGTCAGACATGTCTAACTGGGATTTGAACAACAGAGATGGTGTGTTGAAGATAAGGCGCACTTCACGACGCATTTCTATACTGAATTTCCCCCAATATCTTTTATCTTTATTACACAATTTAATAACAAACATGAAAATAAAAATCTATCATTATTAAAAATACTCCCAGTTACAAATACGTTTCCGTCCCTACGCTAAGATAAATGTCTTAAGCACCCTTCGGTCTCACAAACACTCGGACCCTAAACAAATATTTATGCACAGTATAAGCATTTGTATCGGTGCTGAGATCGAAACTTTAGAGCACCGGCGTCAAACCAACTGCCGTACGGATGCTATAAAGAAACTTTTTTACATTTTAAAAAGCAAGCGAAACGCTGAGAAACAGCAAGTTTCACCAGCAAATTAGAATACGTTTAATTGTAACGAGCGTCCTAAATTTATTCATGTCCGAAAGCAACTAAATGTTTTTGGTTCGTACCAGGGCAGAAATAACACACATTGTTTTTACATTATCAACCCGGTAATTCATTCCAATTTCATCATTCCGTTGCAAATGAAATGACACAGTCACTTTATTGAAACAACAGCCTTTGAAAAGCTGCACAAGCGCGTCATTTTTTTTCTGCTTTTTCTCTATTTTATTAGCTATTTCCATTGTAAAATGTCAGTGCAAAACGATTGTGAATTTTTTAGTGGATGCTGTACAAACGGATTCCAATAAAACGAGCATTGTTAAATGAAACAAGGCTAACAATGGTTGAATAAAATGTGTTGCACAGATCGAACACGCGTTTAACAACCAATTAATTGATGCCACACGCTGCCGGCTACTTTATACAGCGGCGGTGTGGCTTGGAAATACAACTATTCGATTTTAGTTGGGTTTTCGAGTGATCTTTGCGTAATGTTTAGCTGGTTGATTCATACTAGAATCAACTTTATAATCAGCTTCATATCGGAAACGACGATTATGCTTATTATGCAATACACATTCACGTGTGAATAGCTTGGAGTCGTATACTGGGTGTAAAAAGACCGTGATTGAATATTAAGATAGGTAATAGTTAGGGTGATTACAAACCCATTGACGTTAAATATTAGGTCTTCCTGTTAGTTTTGAGGGATATATTAAAAACGAAATACTGTTGTATTATAAAAACGATAAATTAATTTTTATCAAATATGCTCCATTGCTAGCTACAACCTTTTGCCATTTTTCGGGCAACAAATGGATTCCATAATTTATAAAACTGATCATTTTTTGATACATACGATTTTTTGATAAGTGCTGATCTGCAAGTATGTGTTGCATAGATCGAAATAGATGGTAATCAGAAGGAGCACAATCTGGTGAATTTGCGGCATGCAGGAAACACTTCCCTCTGAAGATCTGAAAGTGCATCTCTTACAGTTTTTGCGACGTGTGGGCGAGCATTGTAATGCAGTAAAAAACAGTAGTAAATTACGAAAGTGATTTTTAGCGCATCCCATACTTAATCACACTAAAAACTTACATGGGTTTACTATAAATGAGTTACTTCGAATAATTAAAGTGCAAGCTAAAACTGCATGTAACATCGAATATCTAAGTAATTTGCACCGACGTGACGCGACAACTACTTGACACGTTCCCTCAAAACTAACCGGAAGACCTAATGAATCCCGACAAAAAATAAAAAATAAATTGACGTTTTCTTAATCAACGCATACATTAAATACCTGTGGATGTTAGGTAAACGTCAATGTGATTATAATCACCGTAACTAGTAGTTAGTACCTATCTTAGTATTCGATTACAGTCTTTTTACATCCTGTATAAAACCTTACATTTTATGATATCCTCATTTTTGTCCAACATTATACCATGCTCGAGGCCTCGAGGTTTAGGCGCGCGGTCGAGAATTTCGGCGGTCGCAGGTTCAAACCCGAGGCACACACCTCTGACTTTTCGAAGTTATGTGTGTATTCACAATGACTTATCACGGTGAAGGAAAACATCGTGATGAAACCTGCACACCTAAAATTTCTTAGGAATTTCTTAGGTGTGTAGTCCGCCAACCCGCACTAGGTCAGCGTGGTGGACTAAGGCCTAAACCCTCTCAGTTGTAGAGGAGGCCCGTGCCCAGCAGTGGGACGTATTTGGGCTGATGATGATGATGATACCATGCTCAAATAATGTAAAATACAATGATTTGTAGTGATATCTTAATCGAATAAATAAATAACAGATATAAATTCAACTCTAAGCAATAATTCATATGGAGAGTCCAAACACTACAATATCTGTCGTTTTTGGAAACAACAAATTCGTGACCCCAGCCTACTACTGAACAACCGACACAACGTTTATATTAAAATTATGGTATTTTTTTCTGTGAAAGACCCAATATCCTATTATGAGTCCTTTAAGCGCAATGGAATGTAGAAATTATGTTAAATTGCAAGGTTAAATTTATTCCATTAAAAAACATTTGTTCCCAAAACACCAGAATGAAAGAGGAACGCTTCCGTACTCAGATTTTTGTCGATCCTGCCCGGATTAACACCAACCCGCTTCCTTATTAAAGGTTCGCCTTTTACCTGATCTTTGAAACGATTGCCGAGATAAATTTTATTTCTGCTTTCGTTAAGCGTTGGGATTATTAATTTATCTCCCGATATTTTTGAGGAGGGAATAATTTCGTCTTCGACAGATGGATCACAATTCCATTGAGAATTTGATGAGCATGCGTAATCATCAAAAAATTGCAGTAGGCGAAACTACCTTGCCACCTTGTTTTCCTCTCTTATTATTCGTTTCGCAAATACCACCTATGAATAATGTACCTATATATGTATATATTCTTCATATGTGTCATGCGCGAAGGCGACAATTTTATCCTCCAGTGATATGTTGCTTAAGATAGATAACAATGAAAGTCTTCAATATTGTTTTAATAAAAAACACACCTACTGCTTTACATTCATATCACACAAGAACATTAAGGCCAAAAAGATTAAATCGCTTACAACCTTTCCTGACAGAGCAAAAACCAACTTCAATTATATTTTAACTCGCAGCTTTAAATCGATTCTGAGTCGTTATTTCCAACGCATTCTTTGAACAATGATGTGCGGTAATGTAACGTACAAAACCAAGGACATAACACGCATTAACATGCGAGGCGCGCGCTACGTGAATGTCGGCTATGCGACATGCAAGTCTTGCTATCGCGCTAGTCTCGTCGAAAGCCATAACCATTGTGTCATGTGCGCCTGGAACTTCGCAGGGAACATATTTGTGGATATAATAATAATTTACTTAGATCAAGCTTATGGTAACATTAGTTTTAAAGGAGATCGGAGTATGTTTTGAGTAGATCTAACCAATGGATTTAATGAGTTTGTTGATGTGTGTGTATAGAATATGCTAATAAATATCATGGTCAATGAACCAAAAGCTAACCTACGAGTAATACTAATGAACATAAAATACTGAGAATATAGCGCATTAACAACCGCTGATGAAGTAGTAAATAATATGACGTTTAAAGATAATTGTTTTGAAGAATTTAATTACATTGGACATAAGTTTGATTATTTAGTACTTTTTATGAAAGTTGGAGATGTTGATGGTACAATTCTAATCATTGTCATTTTCGAGCCAATTGCTCTGACTTGTCATGGAGTGTTTGTTTTAAGCATTAATGTTTGATTGGTGGTAAATGAACTTGCAGCTAATGTTTGCGGTGGGTTAATTGAAAAATCGATAGCTTCAGCTTTTGCGTTGCGTGTCCATTATTTGAGTAACGGAAAAGTAAATGTTGGAGTAAAATGTACGTTTGATTGATTGCTTCGCAAATGAGAATTAAATGGAGTTTTTCAATGTAAAAACCGGTTTTAAAATTCATGTAAATGTATACAAACTTCACACTATGACATCGACAAAAATATTTGAAACATAACATTTGGTTATACGAGTACAACAACCAATAAATCAAATGCTGTTACTAAGTAAAAACAAAACACCATCGTTTGTTGCGTCAGATTTGTAGTCCAAAGTTTTTAAAGCGAAGTGACGCCAGACGAATAGCCGACAGACTTCCATATCGCTTACGAACAATAATAATCAATCAAGTTAGCTGGCTCCACGGTCGGCTGGTAGTTCTGAATCGGTACAATTAGTCGCCATACTGCATGCACCCTCAATCCTCACCCTAGCACAGTTTGGAGTGGTCGGAATTAACGAGACGAGACGGAATATGCATTAGAAGGCGTTTATTTGAAAATACACGCTTTAATTAAGACAGAAAACAAATAAAATTATGACGAAGACGTGGTTTTTAATTAACACGACAAATTAATTTATGAATCGGTTTGATGATGATTTTGATCGAACGTACTATAATTAGAAAACTAAACATGTGTAAGAAGACAAAAACTAGCTACCTAAAATTTCATAACAACGTTAAGTATATATTAATTATTTAAGTATAGGTATATGGATATTAATATGAATTGATTTGTATATTTTATACTTATTTAAAAATCTAATTAATAATTATTTTTACTATTATTTTGTCCTATACACTTTGTGCTACCCCTCTTTATTTTTCCTGTTCTATTATCCATCCAAAGGTTGTCTGGAAGATAATGCCTAGAGCGATAAAACCGCCTCTTGTTTTTGTTATTTTTTTAAAATTTCTCCATATATTTTTGTTAAAGCAAGAAAGTGTAAATAAATAAATAAGTTATATTAAAATTTATTAGACTATGCTCCTATTGGTCGCAGTGTGGTGATAAATAGCAAATAAGCCACTTCAATAATGGACCATTCAATACAAAAATATTGTTTCAATATAAACCAGTAAGTTCTTGAGATTAGCATATCAATCTCCTTTCTTTTCTACCTTCAAGTTCAAACCAATTTTCCTTACTATAATTCCTTCAGGTTAAGAAATAAGTAAACAAACTAGCATCGCCATAACTGTGAAGCACAATTACTCAAAAATATCGATCGCCTGACTTACAATGCATTTACAGCTGTCTGAACAAAACTCGTTTGAATATCCATTCTTTCACTAAAACCGTTCATTATCTGTTAGAGCATCTATCTAGCGTCACGCTTGAGTTTTAATTTGGATGGGGTGGCCACCCCTCGAATCTGCCGTTGACCCCGCCACCCGATAATTGTAAATGACTCACCAAATTCGGCCGCCATGCCAACATCTCACTAGGAGGGTTGAATATGCTAATATTAATCTGAGTTTTGTTTGTATCGAGACTGAGTGCGGTTTCGTAATCAACGAGTATTACAAAATTTATTTGCTATTGTTCTATGATTTATAAAATCATAGATTATTACAAGTAGTGATGGCCTTGATGTTGAGGCGCGCGGTCTAGAATCTCGGCGGTCGCAGGTTCAAACCCCAGGCACACACTTCTGGCTTTTTAAAGTTATGTGTGTATTCAAAAAGAATCATCACTTACTTTAACAGTGAAGGAAAACATCGTGAGAAAATATGCACGCCTAAATTTCTTAGGAATTTATTAGGTGTGTAGTCCGCCAACCCGCACTGGGCCAGCGTGGTGGACTAAGGCCTAAACCCTCTCAGTTTTAGAGGAGGCCCGTGCCCAGCAGTGGGACGTATTTGGGCTGCTGATGATGATGATGATGATTAACCAATATAGACTGGAGTTTATAAGATGTTCAATACTATTTTAACAAACTGTTTGTAATTTTAATATATGCGAACGTCTTATGCATGTTTGTATTGTTAATTAAGTTATAATTTCACGTATTTCAATATTGGATAAACTCGCGACTGTCAAGTTTCGTTAAAGTGTTGACTCAGTATCAACAAGCGTTATATTGAAATTTAATGTTTACTTGGGTCTTAATGCAAAATGTACGCTTTTAGTGGTTGTGAATTAAATAATGCTACTTTTACGATCTGTATTATTTACATACAAAACTCTCAGGGATGCAAATACAAAGAGGTTGGCAATGTTTCTAATTCACAATTAGGCTTTCTCGATGTTATATACAAGTTTTTCTGAGTTTTTAACTCATTCAGCATGTTTTTTTTTCACCTTAAATTTTAAGGAATGAATTGAATGAGTTAAAAACTCAGAAAAACTTGTAGGGGAGATTAGTACAAAACCGGGTATGGGGGTAAAACCGGGACATGGCCCTAACACTCTTAAATTAATTTCAAATTTTCGCGCGCTTTGTGCCGTGCAGTTAGCCAACTTGAATAGTTTGTCAACAGAAGTTTGTTGACCTGCGCGCGTGCATGTAGTAAATATTCAAGAAAAAAGTTTTTGAGATAGTTTGATCTAATTTTGGATGAATTTCAAAGCAGTATTTGTTTATAGTGCATTCAGGTAAGGGAATTTTGTTTTTGTAGCAAAGATTAAGTATATATTAAGGTTTTATGAACATTAGTTAAATACTTGTTGTGGCATGATTTTAGGTTATTATAATTACTTTCTTTGTCAATGGTGTGCTCGGGGTAAAACCGTACGGGGTAATACCGGGTGGTACCCGGTTTTGTACCATTATTAGGTATTTTAATAAATGTTATTTTGTATGTTTTATTGTTACAGTAATTAAACAAAATGCCACGAAATTATAAAAGGACGACTAATCGACAATCTTGGAGTGAAGACTGTATGAAAAAAGCTATTTTAGAGGTAATAGAGGGAAAATTTGGTTATCGCATCGCTTCCCGAAATCATTCTGTACCACAATCAACACTTGAAGACAGAGTAAGAAAATTTAGAAAAAATAACAATATAGAAAATGCTGCTAAAAAAGGTCTAGGACGCTTTAAAACAATTTTTACAGTTGACCAAGAAAATTTAATTTACCAGCACATAAAAGACCTTGAAGCTCACTTGTTTGGACTTACCTATAGAGATGTTCGTCAACTCGCATTTCAAATGGCTGAAAAAAATGTCTTAAATCATAATTTTAACAAAGATACCGGATTAGCTGGAATGGATTGGCTTTACGGATTTCTACGTCGTCATCCTGATTTGTCGTTACGCCTTCCTGAGCCCACTTCAGTTGCACGTGCGTTGGGATTCAACAGGGTAAATGTCTCTAAGTTTTTCTCCCTCCTAATTGAATTGCAAGAGAAATACAATTTTAGACCAACCAATATCTATAATGTCGACGAGACAGGCATCACGACCGTCCCTAAAAAAAGATCAAAAGTAATTGCTGTTAAAGGTAAAAAGCAAGTAGGCCTTATCTCTTCAGCTGAAAGAGGCCAATTGATGACCGCAGTTTTATGCATGTCTGCTGCTGGTGTCTACGTTCCACCGCTATTAATTTTTCCGAGAGTCCGTATGAAGGCTGAATTGTTAGATGGTGCACCGCCTGGAACTATTGCTATTTGTCATCCTAGTGGATGGATACAAGGCGAGATTTTTGTTCATTGGCTTGGTCACTTCATTGAAAGCGTCAAACCCACTAAGAATAATCCTGTATTGCTTTTGCTTGATGGACATGCCACGCATACCAAAAATCTTGCATTGATAGAAAAAGCTCGAGCAAATGGAGTCATCATACTTAGCTTTCCACCACACTGCACTCATCGTCTGCAACCCCTCGACGTTAGCTTCATGGGCCCACTAAGTACCTATTACAGCCAAGAAGTGATGACATGGCTGCGTAACCATCCAGGTCGTATTGTAACTCAATTTCAAATTGCACAGCTTTTTGGGATTTCATATTCGAAAGCGGCGACTCTTCAAAATGCAATGAGTGGTTTTTCTAAAGCAGGTATTTATCCACTGAATCCGAATATCTTCTCTGATCATGATTTTATTTCTGCTGCTACAACAGATATTGATGTCATATGTACTGACCCTGTGACGAACTCTTCTGAACCAGTTATAGTTGAAACTCCAATTGACAACACTGTTGTTAACACCAACTTAGCTAAATCTAACACTGTGCATGAACACCAGCATCAGGTTTCAGAAGCTTTAGTATTAAATCCAAAATCAATCCCATCGCAGCAGCCACCAGGTAGCCCACAACCAAGTACATTCCAGGAATCGCAGTCTTTAGCTTTTTCGCCAGCTGATATTTTACCTAAGCCTCATGTCGCAAGAAAAATATCTACAAAAGCTACAAATGCTCGTCGAGGTAAAACAGCTATTATTACTTCGTCACCTTATAAATTAGAACTAGAAGAAAATGCCAAAAAAATAAATAAGAAAAATGTTCCTAAAGTTAGAAATGACTCAACGAATCTCAAAATCTCAAAAAAAAAGAAGATTTCAGATGATATTTGCATTTATTGCACAGAAATATACGGCAACACTAGATCCAGTGACGATTGGGTGCAATGCTTGACATGCAAAAAATGGGCTCATGAAGGCTGTACAGGCTGGGAACCCGAGGAGCTGGACCAATTCAAGTGCTTCAGATGTTAGGGGCAAAGTCGGGTATAAAATAAAAGGGTACCCGGTTTTGGAACAGGCATGGGGCAAAAGCGTAAAATGGAAAGGTTTAGAAGTATATGTTTTTTTAATATTCATATTTGTTAAACAAGTGATCTCATTGTTAAACTTAAAAGAGGATTAGTCTTACTAAACGAATTTTAATAAATGTAATTTGTAATAATTCAAATTTACTTTTTATTGATCTTTTCCCTTAGCGTCCCGATTTTACCCCACTTTCCTATATAACATCGAGAAAGCCTAATTGTGAATTAGAAACATTGCCAACCTCTTGCCTTAAATAAGGTACGGAGGTATATTAAAAATTATGACTTTATTAGTGTCCGGATGATCGGAATGCCATGAAATTCTCTCGTCCGCAGACCCGAGGTATTCCATTATGAGCACCGCAGATACCACGGTATTAGCTAGACGTTCCTTAACAACCAAATTACTGTCATTAGAAATAGTATAATGTTAAAGATATTTATAATGAATATGATCTTAAATTATAAAGTAAAAATATACCTAACCAAAATCAAAAGCTTTGCGAATGCATGACAATACGTTTAAGGAAAATATTTTGTTTCGTTTTGGCACAGAGACAGTTGAAGGCAGTTATAGATTTGTTATACCGAAATATTGTTAAATTTCTTGGGAATTATTTAAAAGAATAACTGGCTAGTTCAATGTTACTCACACTTTTATCTTTTCTCTCCTAATGCAGTTCCGAAGTTTGGCCTTGTGGCTGAGTTGGTAAGAACCTGGTTGTACACCTAGAGGCCTTGAGTTCAATCCTCGCACCCAGACTTGAAGAAATTCATATTGTTTTTTTTAGGTCTGGGTATTGTGAGGACGAAATGACAAAAATAGCGTTTATAAAGCTGAACAGTATTGAAAAATAAAATAAACGTGCGAAAACGCTACATTAAAATTGCTATATATGAGGGAAAAATATGAATTTTTATTTTTAATTAACCCTCGCAGTACAGACATAACACATAAAAAACACCACACGAAAAGTGTTAACACTGAGCCAAACAAAAACGTATGTAGTTGAAAATTTAATAAAAGTTGTGATTCACGTTGCGACTGTGGCGCCCGCAAATTAAAACCATGTAGCGAAAACAAAAGTTATACGACAAACGCGTGTTGTAGCGATCAGATGTATTGAACAGTAGTTCTGCAGCTTTGCGATAGGCTAGTTTATTCTATCAATTTAAAAATGTGGGAATATTCTAGGAAAAAGTGGCCTGTTAGCCTGTTACCTAGAAAAAAAGTTACCTCAAGAATCCCAGCTATTTGTGTTTTTTTTTTTAAATTGAAATTGGTCCTGTTACCTAGAAAAAAAGTTACCTCAAGAATCCCAGCTATTTGTGTTTTTTTTTTTAATTGAAATTGGTCCTGTTACCTAGAAAAAAAGTTACCTCAAGAATCCCAGCTATTTGTGTTTTTTTTTTTAAATTGAAATTGGTCCTGTTACCTAGAAAAAAAGTTACCTCAAGAATCCCAGCTATTTGTGTTTTTTTTTTTAAATTGAAATTGGTCCTGTTACCTAGAAAAAAAGTTACCTCAAGAATCCCAGCTATTTGTGTTTTTTTTTTTTAATTGAAATTGGTCCTGTTACCTAGAAAAAAAGTTACCTCAAGAATCCCAGCTATTTGTGTCTTTTTTTTTAATTGAAATTGGTCCTGTTACCTAGAAAAAAGTTACCTCAAGAATCTCAGCTATTTGTGTTTTTTTTTAAATTAAAATTGGTTAAACGGTTTTGACGTGAAATCATCACAGATTTGGTCGATAAAATCTACATTTTCGTTATCGATACTGGGGGCAAAAGGTACCTTAAAATATCCATAACAAAAGTAAACAGTTTTACAATGAGTGACATTTTTTTCACTTACAAGTTAATATTTTTTCTACATAAATTACTATCTACTGAAAATTGAACCTTATTATTTATTTATTATTAGACTTACTTTGCAAATTCCGCCTGAATCAATATATCTGAAACAAAAATATATAATCAATATTAATGTTTGTACGTCCATTTGCTGTAACAGCTGTGAGTGAAGCGGACCGTAGTTATTATTACTCACTTCCCGCCATGATGGCATCACACGACAGATGGCGCTTTGATCACGAATTCAAATATTAATCACAAATACTATTAGGATACAAGTTTAATATATTTTGCATACGACATGCCTAATATTTTTATATAATACGTACAATTGATACATCGCATTTAGGTGACCGTAAATACATTTATGTGTTAAAACATGGATCTTGCCAATATAGGTATGTGAAGCGAAATTGAAGAAATTAGACGAAAAAAATAATACGCCAAGTCAATGTCGAGTAAATTCAATGAGTTAAACTATTCTAGAGGTTGCCGACTTTTTAAGCAAACTATAGCAGTTTAACAAAACATAGATTTTATCCAAGTACCGTGATAAAAAGTATGTTTTTAAAGATAGTTATACGAGTATAAGTA
Organism: Hemaris fuciformis; assembly: GCA_907164795.1. Taxonomy (NCBI): domain Eukaryota; kingdom Metazoa; phylum Arthropoda; class Insecta; order Lepidoptera; family Sphingidae; genus Hemaris; species Hemaris fuciformis. Next base: position 19,097,623 of record OU015432.1, on the reverse strand, counting down.
AGAAAGATAGTCTTTATTAAGGGAGAATTTTAAATTCAAGAACCCGTAGATTACTTCGAAAGATACTTTTCCATCTCTTCGCGATATACGAATACACATAAATATAAAATCACAAATTTTAAAGTCTTAAAATTCAAATCACACCGATAATCCTAAGCAACTCTCAACTCTGAACTTTGAAGGCACTCCATCAAGAACCCAAATAAATATCAATATTTAATCCGTTCTCGCGACAACTTGCGCGCGTCAAAGTTTGTCAAGCCAAACAAAGCCTGTCTTTTGTGAAGTTGTCATTGGCAGGGGGCTGGGGGATGCATGGGGAGCGCTAATGGGATTAAGCCACGATGTGCACCGGGCTCTACTGAGAGGAAACCCGCTGACTAACGGTGACAGGGGACTGTTTTCTATCGTTTTTTGTACTCAAGTGATATGTTAAAGAATAAATGTAGTTATGGGTCATTTAACTTGTGTACTTAAATTTTATACTTTAAAGGCATTCCCCTTTAGAATGACGATTCTATTTAGTAATAATAATTTAAGGATATGTTATTTATATGCCAGACTAAAAAACTTATAAACAAAAAAAATGATTTTCTAACTGTAATTGAGACACCGTACTTAAGTTTAAAGAATTTCTATACACGAAGCAGTGATGGCCTCGAGGTTTAGGCGCACGGTCGAGAATCTCGGCGGTCGCAGGTTCAAACCCAAGGCACACACCTCTGACTTTTCGAAGTTATGTGTGTATTCACAATGAATTATCACTTGCTTTAACGGTGAAGGAAAACATCGTGATAAAACCTGCACACCTAAAAGTTCTTAGGAATTTCTTAGGTGTGTAGTCCGCCAACTCGCACTAGGCCAGCGTGGTGGACTAAGGCCTAAACCCTCTCAGTTGTAGAGGAGGCACGTGCCCAGCAGTGGGACGTGTTTGGGCTGATAATGATGATACACGAGTTTGAAATTCAAACAGTTTTTACTTGATAGAAGCATGTTACACTAAGAGCCAAATGAATTCGTTTGAATTCATAATGATGTAAACTTATTAGATCAACTTCGCTAAGTATATATTAATAAAGTGTGCCAAGTCAAGCAAGCCATTAATATTCAAAGCGTATAAGACTAAAATAAAATTTAAATAGAAAGTAAATAAAAAAGAATGGTTTAATTATATAGACGATCGATTCATTCAATAGGAAAAAAACGGGAAAGCTATTTCTACTAAAAACGGCAGTACGATTCCATAATAACCCGTGCACCAAGTTCATAACCTTCAAAACATTATACAACATTCATTCAATTCCAACACACGAATCGAACGACGAGAATTGTTCACATTCACACCTATAATGAGCTCTTTCCAACCGATTTTCTATCTATTTCACAGAAACGAGTAAAGCATGAACTAGTTTTTGCGCACCTGTTTGAAAACTGGTAATTAAGGCGACTACGGCAAGGTACAATGAGGCGGCAAAAAGAGGATTTCCATTATAGCAACCGTTACTCATTCAAGAACCAAGATGAGCGCCGATATATTCTGTATTGGGACAAATATTTGCACCAATTAGGAGTGTTTGATTCAAACATACGTAGAATATAGAAGTAAATGTTGATAGCGGAATTAACTGTTGATAGAGACGATCTTATTTTATACCCATTGAGTTTACGATACAATTATCTATTCATGTTTTATCCCTCTATTTCATGGAATAAAAAAGTAAAGTCAGCCTTGTTGGTGTAACTGTACAAGTATGTACCTGATCTAGACTAATTAGGCGAACTCATGTAAACATTTAAGATGAAACGATTGAAAACTATGACCTGCTCAACAGAAACCAAATCATCCTCAAAACAGACGACATATAAAAAGAGTCTTAAGGCTGAAACGACAATTCGGCGAGATCAACTAATGAGTTCCATAAGCAAAGTTCCGCAGCCGTGATAAGCCCGGCTTACCCTCTACGTGACTCATCCCACATCGGACGCTGGCTCGTAAAAACGTACAAAAACTCATCGGGAAGTTCACTGAAAACATCCAGTTAAACTTGTAAGGGGTTTCCGCTGGGCGACAGAATTATGAGCCAAGTTTACCGTTAAGTGCACGCGGCTTGAAACAACAATTATATTGGGTGAATTTGGTACCACAGAATATACCTTGGGCATTTAACTTTGATTATAAGGTAGCGTGTCTGCTAAAGTGCGATCGTCAGATTTTGGTGTCCACTATATCGATGGGTACCTTGACATAGTAACAATTTTGATTCTTTTCCACTTTTTAAGTACTTTCGAGACATTTCGAGAGCGATACCGGGGACAGGCAAAGCGCTATTACGTTTTTTTATTAGAAAATTAATAGTAGCAGTTTCGTGTCTAAAAATGTGTCCAGTATAGGGCATCTCTCCTAAAATGGACTTAAAACACACAAGTATGTGTGGAGCGTAAGGTTTATACAAAAACTAAGGAGTACAAAAACTTTATGAATTCATTGTCTTTGCTTCATACGACCCGATGAAAAAAGTTGTATTGATCACTCCAAAGTCTGAGAATTAAGCTAGTTTCATCGCAATACCCTATTAGGAAGTTGGTGTATAAAATAAAACACGCCAAAGAAACTTCCAAGCGGACCAAGTTAAAAGCAAAAGTTGGTTCTAAAAGATCCTTAGAAAGTATTTAATACATAATGTACCCTACTATTATGTAGCTATCTAACGTTATTTAAAATGTATTTAAAACATGAATCATTGTATTTGAAAAAAAATATTCTTACAAATTCCGTAGTAGCTAACCAATAAAATTTACTAAAATATCTTTGCTCCTAAAATTGAATTATAGTTTATTGCTTTTATTGTATATAGACTGCCTCGTGGGCTAGCGGCACAAGTATGTGCCGTGCGATCTAGAAGTCCTGGGTTCGATTCCCAGGTCGGGCAAAGTGTTATTGGGTTTTCTCATTAGGAAATTCTCAGTAGCAGCACGGAGTCTGGAATTGTGCCCAAAAAACGGCAATAGGCTCGCCTATTACGTGGGACTGATACATACCTGGGGAAATGTGGGTGCAGAAATGCACCTCTGCCTACCCCTTCGGGGAATACAGGCGTGAGTTTATGTATGTATGTATGTATGCTTTTATATAATTTAACGAGCGCCCTTAAGTTTTCTATATTAGTTTTCTTTGTAAAATAAGGGGCCACCTCCTATAGGTATTTTTTTTATTACTAATATATTCAAAAAACACATATGTACGTATCTAGAGAAGAAACATTGGAACGATAATGCACATTGTCCTATAGAAATCGAAAGCACCACTCACTATACTGCTGTGAGATCGTTAGAATAACTTATTCAGGTGAGAGAAAGTCGCATATTTACTTTTAAAACAACAATTAAGGCTTCTTGGTATAGTTGGTTAATCATTTTTTAGTCGCGGGTTCGATCTTCGCTCCAAGAAAAATGTTTGTAAAAGTTCAGATCTTAGTATATTACTGTTGGTGATTAATTTACTTATCTTAACAAAGCATTGTACTTTTCTAAGAGGTAAAACTATTATAACTTTATTTAAAGACATAAACTCTTTTACAATCCTTTCTCAAATGTAAACAGTATTTTTTCTTTAACTACTTGTTATAATCCTTACGTAGTTACTTTGTGTTTATTTTTGTCGGAAATTCCGTTTCAATTGTCGTAAATTTGATTGAAACGTTCCATAAAAATTACGGTGATGCATTTTACAACTTTAATTATTTAATAAAAGTAATTTCTAATTATAATTTTGGCGTAAAGTAATCGGTATTACGACGAAAATTGGGAAACGGAGGCTTGATTGGAAACAATAATTGAGTTATTGGTTAGTCTAAACTTCGTCAGTATGTCAACGCTGGCGCACAAACACGGTGAATTGAATCGGCCTAGAGAGAATCTATGAAGTGGGGGATTAATTAAATTGAATAGAAAATTACTCTCTAATATCCCACTTAAGATCGGAATGATAAGATGTCAATATAACTACAAGAGAATCATAAGATTATTCCAAATGTAATGCAATTTCAGAAATTGTTATTGAATTTTTCATCATTTATCCATACCATTATCATCATTACCATCACCCACAATTTCAACAAATTTCTTTTTATGGCCACTGTATACCGTAGAAATCCTAGAGTTCAAGCCACTACTAATTATACTCTACAAGATGTACTGGTGGCACCTAAATCCAACAAAAAGGCCAAGTCGTAGTCCGGGGGCTAGATAATGAGTGTAATAGCAATAATATCGTCACTTTCCGGTACCTATTATTATTTAACACAACTCTGACGCCATTTCCTATTGAACTTAGAGATTTAACTACACCAGGATTGGAGCTAAATGTGTAAAGAGTAGAATAGCATTAAAATATTGCACATTTTTAGCTGATTTTGTGAATCATCTACGTTTATATTTATATAGAAAATATCCGACGGTCTAGGGTGCTTTAGAACTAAAAAAATCTCTCAGTATTCAATGCCCTCAAGACATTTGTCGTATTAAGTGTGAGATCGCAATTATAATTTTTGGGTGTATTGAGGTCAGGTGTCTATTTAAGATATCATAATAAAACAAAAGGCCCTCATTTCGCATTTTATTATTAAACATTGCCTATTTTTATAACTTGCAGCATAATAAAAATAATCTACCATCAATATCAGCTTGGACTACTGCCACCTCTTCTTCATAACTTTTAGCGGGACAAGTAAACTAAAGCGGTTCAGATAGGTAACATGTTTAAATGCAGAAGCTGTTCCGCTTCATATAATTTAAACAAGTCAGCGGATAGCGCTTTGAATCACAAAAAGCGCTTGTAACGTGCGTGCAGTTGGGGTGAGCTGCACTTAGGGGGCTAAAATCCCCTAACAAAAGACGGCAACGCATTCGTATCGATTTGTGAACTAAGCCGGGTTAAAACATTCTCTAATAAGTAAATACAGACAGACCACATGCGAGCGCTAACGTTTCTGAATTTAGCGTGGTTTTGTTGCATGTTAGAATGGCAACTATCTGGCTGTTTAATTAAAATCCTTTTACCGCGTGCTTGACGCAAAATGTTATATCGTTTTGAGATGTAATTTGTGACGCGAATTGTAAGTCAAAAGATTCAGAGTTAAATATATATTCAAATTTTTAGACCGTCGTTGTAATCATCTGAATCTGCGGGGCACAGCTAGTGAATTACAAAATCAAACACCACAAACAGTTTAACACGCCTACACAGAACCTAATCGACATAGTTCAGATTAATCATTAGATCAGTGTAACAATTAACACATTCAATTGAAACAAAAAGCATCCGTGGTGGATAAACACAGCATTTCAATGATGGAAGAGCAATCATTCAATTATCAAGGCCGCTGCGGACTTTACTGTGGCTAATGATGACCGTGGGTGGTCACGGCCACTTCTATATAAAGCTATTTGACAAAATTACCGTATGTAGTGCAGAAATGGCGTTCAAAGCGATGACTGTGTTTGTTTGTTTGCTCGCGTGGGCCAGCGCCGCGCCGAGCGATGCGAAAGATCGTGAGTAATTTATTGCATTTAAACTTACAAATATACCAATGGTTAGATGATAATGAGGAAGGATAACGACAAGTCTTGCATGTGAGCCATCAGAAAGTAAGAGATTTTTCAGGTCTACCACACTCAGACCCAAGTTGTGGATAAGAAAAATATTAGTCTTAGCGGAATTCCGAACCGACGGTGTCTTAACCATTTGTATCATGGATTGCGAGATACCTGAACTATTCAGTCGTTCAGGCTGTCCAAACGATAGCTTAAGGTCAAATAACTTAAAAAATGAGTGTACACAATATACCGTATGTACTACAAAAGCGTTGAAGATTTTACCTCAAATATAATTCTTTGATGAGCCATTGATGATAAAACTATTAATAATATATTTAGCAACTTAGTCTTGTTTCTTGTACAAGGAGCTAATTACTATCAGCCTTGACTACTAAAGATAGAGTTTTCCAAAGATTACAGTGCTATTAGTTAGCAAAGACCTGAAAATTCGATCAATCTTTAAAATTCCCACGAGCAAGTTGAACGTCCTTCACGCCGTCATCAAAGTAATTTGTTACGAAAGAAAAGACTAAATTGAATCTCCTATTTATTACGAGACAAGATTTATTCTAAATAAAATTTCAAATAGATTTTATCTTCTTCAATACTGATAAATAAATAGTAAAAAAAATACTGCCAAATAAAGACTGTCTAAGGAGGTTCTTTCAATTTTAATGTTTTATTCTCGCTACTCTTTACTTCTGCAGTTTTAACGCCATTTTCTTCCCATTGTGATGCTAAAGGGAATAATACAGCTATTTGCACTTACCTTAATTACTTAGGATATTTTATATCATTTATTAAAATGCCTGACTGCCTCGTGGTCTCGCGGTACAAGTATGTGCCGAGCGATCTAGAGGTCCTGGGTTCGATTCCCGGGTCGGGCAAAGTGTTATTGGGTTTTTCCATTAGGAAATTCTCGGTAACAGCACGGAGTCTGGAAATGTGCCCGAAAAACGGCAATAGGCTCGCCCCCTATTACGTGGGACTGATACATACTTGGCGAAATGTGGGTGCAGAAATGCGCCTCTGCCTACCCCTTCGGGGAATACAGGCGTGAGTTTATGTATGTATGTATGTTTATTAAAATGCAGCCAGCAACGAAATTACATGTTACGTATGCTGTAATAAACCTTCTCTGAATTCGAGAAGGCTTAAGCTTTAGTCTACTAAGCTGGATTAGCACACGTCAACACCTAATATCGGTTGAGTACGAACCTACTATGCAGCTGACAGAGGGTTAGGCCTGAGTCCATCATTCTAGTCTAGTGCGGCTTAATGGACAGTTATCTGTATACAACACTAGCAACCTACATAATATGACCCACAGTCACGAGCAGCGTCTTCGGTTCCCTTTTTTTTTTTTTCACGCGGGGAAAATACCGTCTTCGGTTCCCTGAATCTTCGGACCTCCTCTACGGTTGACAGGGGTTAGGTCTTAGACAGACCTAGGAGAGTTTGAATTCATATAAGGTGTGCGTTTCTCGTCACGTTTTCATTCACCGTTAACCTAAATGACAGTTTGCTTCGAAAAATTAATTAAGTTTAGTGATGATCTCAAACGCACAATTCTTATTCGATTAGAAAAACAAGAAACAAATGAATCCGTTTCAATGTTCACTAAATACCGAAAATAGACTTATCAGTGTCTGCCAAAGAAAATACATAAGTCATGGTGTTAAGTTAATTCTAATTGTTATTCAAAGCGCGAAAGGTTCGTGTTGCCGTTTCGTGGTATTCCTGTGATTGGTTTGGGCCCTCTTCCCCGTGGACATGGGACGGACGTGGGCAGCCCACTAGTCAAATTATACCGTCTAATCTACCGTGTAGGACGTATAGCTATTATTCAATATAAGCTGATGAGAATATGCATATTACGCAGTTAGTTATATGTATGATTATTGCGAACCTCCTGTGAGGAGATGAACGCTTGAATTAAAAAAAATAAGGAATTAAATAAGAAAAATTTGTTTTATCGTTTCAAGACATTGTTTATTGTTACTGACATGCCCTTAAATGCATATTGTTGCCAAATGTCTACAATCCATAAAAAAATATATTTTATATTATAACCTTTTCGGTATATGTATTTACTACTTATACTACCTATAATATTTTTTTAATATTAAAAAGTCATGCATTTAAGGGTTAATTTAACTCTGACTAAATATAGATGCATATTTTAAGTCACACACATTTAATATTCTATTCCAGGTTGTTTGTGACTGTTGGATGGTTTTATTTATAACTAGCTTTTGCTGGCTTCATTCGGTATATTTAATACTTTTTTTAAGTATAAAAATCAACCGTTAAACACCTTCAGGGTGCTGTTTTCGTAAATCAGCTATTTTGCGCGAAAGCTTACAAAAGTAATAACTTCCGCATTCCTAACTTGTTACTGAAATACAGACGATTTATTTTATTTCATTAACATGAAACCAAACATCCACTTGAAAGCATCGCGTGATAGCTCCGACATCGCAGTACTTTCCCTCATCGTATCGTACTTTTTCAACGCATTTTGAAATTGTTGCCGCAGTAATAATTCCAGACGCGTCTGTATGAGTCAGAGGCAAAATGCTGTGCTTTGGGTGAAAAGGACTTAAGCGCTAAAGACGATCGATGCTCAGGCGCCGTAGTTTCTATAAATAAATCGGTATTCACGTAAAATGGATGAGGCTTCCGTGAAACTTCCTCGGGAGTTTTCTTCGGAATTACAAATGCTTTGCCGAAATAGAAGGAGGTTTATCTAAGGTGGATCTTTTCACTTATTTATGAATCGAACTGTGCAGTACCTTTAAGGTTTGTAGTTCTGCTTATGTTGTGCGTTTGCCCAGCACCCTTTAATTGTTTTGGGACTACTCTTCTATGTAGGAGACATAGTAACTTTAGATAGTTTTGGTTTATCAGTTTTCTACTGTATTATGCCTATAAAACGCTAATGTTTGTTGAAATTACGAAGGTTACCGGATGTGCAGATTATATCATTTGAATAGGCTTTATAAAATTGGTATGTTTGTGACAATTGCGTAAAAAACATGTGTATAATGAATATTCATACCATTTACTTAATTGGTCGTGGACATAGGTGTAATTCTGAGGCGAATAATTCTGACTTTCCGATGATTTAGCCCACTCGACGTAAATACATACATTAACTCAACTATTGACGAGTAGGCTAATTTTACTCCATCGTAGTTTATTAGAACTATCGACACACGCAAAAAACACAACTATAATAATTAAGCTAGAGACTACTATTGCATTGCATAAATTTCTATGAACAGAAACATCAATTTACGCTTCAAATAAATGCTAGGTTTATCCCACAGCTGGTCGTAAAGCTTGGTTGTGTGGATACATCTGGACGTACCCTGAGGTTACCAATGCCGGCCTATTACAAGGAACGCACACGACGCTAATGTGAAATAAATAACTGGGAACTTCACTCGCAATGACTAAAGACTAACGCACATGAAAGACATGGAAGGAGGGATTAAAAGTTGCAGAGCCAGCGTAGACACGAACAATGATAGGCCAGTTGATTATAGAGGTAACTAATATAATCCCAATAACCAGATTGCTAGAGGCCAGTTCCAAATATTATACATCATCATCATCCCATATACGTCCCACTGCTGCTGCTGGGCACGGGCCTCCTCTACAACTGAGATGGTTCCTAAACCATAGTCCATCACGGTGGCCTAGTGCGGGTTGGCGGACTACACACCTAAGAAATTCTTAAGAACTTTTAGGTGTGCAGGTTTCATTAAGATGTTTTCCTTCACCGTTAAAGTACGTGATAATTCTTTGTGAATACACACATAACTTGGTAAAGTCAGAGGTGTGTGCCTGGGGTTTGAACTCGCGACTGTCGAGATTCTCGACCGCGTGCCTAAACCTATTATTATTATTTTTAAAAGGCCAGTAACCCATCAACAATCCGAAAAACTGTACTGATTGGTGGGGATAAATAGTACAGGAATAAAATAAAGATCGATGATAGAGCCCATCCTACTATTAAAAATACAATTTTATACGTTTTCATTCTTAACATAAAATTTGCAATAAAATCCAGTATGAAAACAGGTTATAATGGTTAAAAGTACGACGCTCATTGATGTACAATAGCCTTTAGTGCTGAGGTTCGTTTGAAATAATGGAACTAAAACTCTGGAATCCGCATTAATGGTGTTTTTGTTTTAAGAAGGTTTTCAGGAAGTAGGTTTTGCATGTGCATTTTAATAATCTGTATTTTGTTGTGAGATTCTAGTCCATTCAGTTTCTATTCTAACTTAGACAACTACCTAATTAAAATATCATCAAGGCTGAATTTAGAGGTCTTTGCTTTAATTTAAGTTGACATTGCCTGGCGTCATTTAAGTTTTCGAGTTACTTCTCTTTCTAGATATAATTAGATATAATATAATTAATTTCCGGGTTAAAAAAAATGACATATCAAATATAAATTAAAGCGTAACCAAAGCCATCGATCAAAAATAATAAGATATATTATAACATATTCAAAACCGACGCTAATGTTGGGACAAGTACGCTGTTTAAATCGAGTTCGTTTTTTCCTCTCCAAACCATTCCAATCTATCTTCGGGAACGTTCAAACCAGTTCTTACAATGATGGCAGCATAATTGATTCCGCTGCAACATTTAATTTTTTACCTTGCCACCTCAAGCTTGTGTTTCTTTTTGGCTGCATATCCGGTGCACGCATGCCTTAATAATTATTACAAAATAAAAGATAATTTACAGCTCCGCATAATAACACATTGACTGATGCGCAGTCAGTGCCGATAGACTTTGATATGTATCGGGTATTTCTTCGATGTTGAATAAATAACGCAGTCTCGGTACACTTTTATCTTTTACACATATCTTTTAAGATTTTAGAAATGTCGTTTTATTGGCATTACGTTCGACTTCCTTGGCCTGAATGCGATTTATTATCTGTGGTTATCGTTTTATTTAAATGTGTAGTTGAATGAAATAAATGAGAGTAGCTGTTGGTTTGGTATATTTTAGTTTTAACCAATTATTGAAGTAGTGATACAGTAGAAAATAATGCATAGTAAAAGTTTAATATTAATTAATAAAATATCAAAGTTAAATTGTAATGATTGTTTCATCGTTATGTACATGACCTACGTTTGCAGTAAAGTACCTAAATAACTCTTGTCATACCGATTTTCTTCGTTTTGCTCATTTCTTTGTGTCTGTTGCATGTAAATAAATGAACAATGTATATAGTACCAATAAAGGCAAATGACAATAATTGCCTTTCATTAAACTTCTGGCAATACGTGCGTTTTAAATGTGAAGTATTTATTCAGCTCCCAGAGCGGGTAGCCACAAGTGCACATATTTTTAAGTTAATTGTTTTGGCTACTATTGAAGTTTTATAGACAATGTAAAGTATATATAATTATTTTTCAACATTTCACTGCACTCACAGATATAAAATAAAAAATTCACCTCCACACACGTTTACTACTAAGACTGGTGGACTAAGGCCTAAACCCTCTCCGTTGTAGAGGAGGCCTGTGCCCAGCAGTGGGACGTATTTGAGCTGATGATGATGATGATGACACACGTTTATACAGCTATTTTCAACCTTTTAAAAAGTCATACACAACTTTTTATTATTAAACCGCCGTAGAATAAAGTCCTTTAGTCAAATTTTACACTTCCAGCGTTCCCAGAATCTTTAAATCAAATCTAAGTATGTATGTTTTTTATGCAATTCAAACAATAATGCTTGTTTGACGTTAATATGACAACAGAAAAAAAAAACACTTTAATTATGTCAAATTACATAATAGTATCATGGCCGAAAATCATGATATAAAAGAAGATAATCTTATCACGGCCATTTAAATTAACATACACCTTTATCAGATGATCAAAAGGTCTATTATGACTTGCGTATAAAGGAATGACGATAAGAGATCGGGGCGGTTAAAAGCATTCTCTATTTAAATACCATCGAAGATTTTAAAACTAAATGGTTTACATTTCCAATTTTATTTATAGCACACTTCAATATCTTAACGATATTCTATAGACTTAATTTGTGTGGATACCAATGGTAATTAACATCGGTTCGGGTGTTAAACAAAAAATGTTTTACCTGGCTGTTAAAATTAATCGCTTTGGGGTTTTAATGGGAATCTGTTAAAAAAACTACGTCTATCTGTGTTATTATCTTTTAGTTATATTTTGAAGGCAGCCTTTCGAAATTTATGCCTGCGGGTGCAGTGAAATTAAAGGCTATGGTAAAGGTAGGTTTTGCGGGGTCTAACAACTATGCTTGCAGCAGAATAGCCTCTGATTTTTTTTTACTTTGATGTAACATAAATTATGTTGTATAGTTAGGTGCGTATCGACTTCGTCAGCATAATTTATTTCATGGTAAAAATGTAATTTGCGGAATATTTTTTTAGTAGTTAAGTTACCAAGCTTCAGTGAGTTTAGGTCCGTCTCTTTTAAAGATAAGCTTGAACTCACAACAGCTGGATAAAAAGTTTAAAAAGTAATGTATGAATATTCACTATACATTTAGAAAAAAATAATAGTATTGTATCATATTTCTAGGTGAACCGGTCCCATAATGCAGAAAATCATTTAGTTTTTTTTATATATATATACGTACATTATAGGTGAAAATTTAGCGAACGACCAAAACTCACTTTATCGTCCATTAATGTTTTAAATATTTTCGGTTTAATAAGTAAACAAATTAAAAGCATTCTTCTAAAACGGAACCATAGCCGAATAAGCAAAAGGAGAGAACACTGAAGCTAAACAGTTCAGAGTTCAGAACTCTTAAAATATCACTTATGAAAAGAAATATTATGTCTAAAAAACTGTTAATCTGCATTCATTTGCGTTGCATTAACTTTAGACTATTTCTAGACAAAAAGAACAATGTCAAATAGAAAATAAACTCAAATGCACAATTTTTTGCAGACAATGTTAATCTTAAAACAAAACAATGCTTTGAAACTTTTTAGATTAAATAAGCCCTTTATTTCTTGAGACTAATTTCGTTTTATTTTCGGCCCTAACGTCAAGTTTTAGGGTGCACTTTCGAATGGCCACACACCAAGACCCACTCATGAAGTTTAGTAAGCTGAATTGCGTACATAAATTATGTAACAATCAACTTTCCCAGGAGTTTATTGACATTATCAAGTTCAGGGTCCGATATCGTACATTAATTGCGTTCCGGAACTAGCAAAAGTTGATCCAAACTTGTAATGGATTGCCGTCGACCAAAATATTCCCGGATTGCGTCACTGCCGTGCTGTGTGTATAAATCGAAGAATGGATAACATTTGAATGGAACGAATAGTTCTATATTAGTATTGAATGACGTCATTGAGTTAAACTCGGTTGGGGTTCTAACATTGTCTCAGAAAACTGATGTCAGAAAACAGTTCTATAACTAAGTTTGGTATTCTTTATGATATTGCTATTGTTGAAGGTTATTGCTTGTTTTACCTGTTCTGTTAGAACCCAGGATCCCAATATCCGCAAGCGAAAAATCCGATCTTATGTTAAAGAAAAAACCATGATATACATATTTATGTATACACAACCAATCTGAAATTCAAATTAGCTACAGTTCCCTACTCTACATTTACTGAGGAATCTCGAAAGGCTAAAGGCTTAATTAAAGATAACCCACATTAAAGCAGTACCTACTAGCCAACTAGATTCAGAATAATTAATTCCTAAGATCTGTATGGACGTCATAACTTAAAGTACCGTTGTTAGTTCTTGGGTAAAAACAATACAATGAAGTTTAGTAAGGAGGCAAGATGACCGCACTGACACGGATGGTATGTATAATGTATATATCATGTGGAGTGGAATTCTTAGCTTGGGGTCGAATTTGTAGCTTATAAAAAACAAAAGATTGTGACGAAAAAAAATTCTTACTCAACATGTTGAGGCGGGTTAATTTTAAAAGTGCGTGGGCTAACTTAATATGTTGAGTAAGTTGTGAAAAGTGTCAAAGTTTTGATTTTTTATAAACTACAAATTCGACCCCCAGGCTAAGAAAAAAAAATCACTCCACTCTAATTAATATACAGTGCAGTTCAAAAATGATATCGGTTAAATTGTTTCGGCTACATTTTATCAGTCGATACACTGACCGATCCGATACATGGCGAGGTGGCTACTGAAAAAGTAATTGATATATAATTTATTTCACATCTTATCTGCGAAAGTCATTCCCTGGGTAGAATCGAACACTCACACGCAGATTTTGCAACAAGTCTTCCTTAAATAAAAACCATCTTACCTAACGCGTGACCTCTCAATCTCCAACCCGCACCACGAGATCAACGAAGTAATCAACCATATTTAACCACAAAAACTAAAGTTCGCACAAAACTTATATATGTCGAAGCGTTGACGCATCCCCACTGAGCGTCCAACGTAGGGTATAAATACAGCCGCTCGATCGAGAATGATTCATTCTCGCTCGGAACGCCGGACCGAACGGAGCTCTGTACTAAGTTTTGAAATTACCTCCAGAAGTTTTACTGTCACTATTTAAAAAAAAAAAACAATAACGCACAAGACTCTCCGACCATATAAATAAGGGTACTATTGTATAACTTCTGGATGACACTCAAGACTTCTGAATTACACAAATCTGGAATAACTTAGCCTAATGATTTAATATACTTGTACCGGCAACCCTAATCTGTCTGTCCATTGTGAATTCATAAAGGCCCTTTGCGGTGCCAGACAGTGTTAATTAGAAATGCTAGACACCTTTTAGGGTCGCTACCGCATTAAAGACGGGTCCGCGCGGAGCCAAAATTAACAAGATTTCCTACGGTGCTTGCGTAATTACCTAACTAGCTTTAGTATGTTAGACTTAGGGAACATTCTATTATTTCGTGTATCACGCATGTAATAAGAGTAGTAAAGGCAGGCTGGTAGTATTAATAAGGCTTATTGTATGTTTGGATGTTTTTGACACAGTCATGCAAAATCGACACGATGGATTCTTTGATCAACACGAAGAATATTTAAGTAGAGATTTCTTTTGTTTATGCCAATGCAGTCACCAGAATTTGACAGTATAAAGGATATATCGCATCCGCTTTCTGAGTAAACTCAAATGCGGTAGAAATAAGCCCAGTTGACTGAATAACGCTGTCTCGAAGAGATCAAAAGAGGTTCGATCGGTAAGTGAGTTTGTCCAAGGTCCAATATATAATTTTTACATTCTTCATTTCATCTCAACTGTTTTAAAAAGCTAATAACAGATCTACGATCTCCTTGTATGGTGCGTATTCATTGATGGAGCGCTAACTTTAATTAAATGAAATTCTATAAAAGTTCCCACGTTAACGAAGTCCTCGTTGAAATTCAACAGCACAAATTGAATAGACTTAAAATCAATCGATGCTTGTAAATGAGCTCACATTGCGCAAGACAGGTAAATTATTAATGTAATTTGAACGACTTATTTTAATCTTTTATCATCAAAAACAGCAGTGATCATTCATCGAAATTAAATTTGATTATATTAAAATTTAAATAAATTATTTTGCATTTAAAAATCGACAATGTTTGTGATAACTGACTCTAATTCATTTACTTATTCAAAAAGATTTCAA
Organism: Hemaris fuciformis; assembly: GCA_907164795.1. Lineage (NCBI taxonomy): Eukaryota > Metazoa > Arthropoda > Insecta > Lepidoptera > Sphingidae > Hemaris > Hemaris fuciformis. Next base: position 19,082,372 of record OU015432.1, on the reverse strand, counting down.
TTATTCAAGTACATTAATCCTTCACGTGACTTTGACCTTACTAATATCAGTTGACCTTATTTCAAATGACCTAAACTTTCAAGAACACTGTGAACTATAATAATCAAATAATATTATTCAAAGCTACATTTACCGATAATTGAAACAGAGGTGATGTGACACAAAAGACAAAAGTTCAAGTAATTACGTATTCCACTGTGAAATATCTAACTCATTTTATTGTGTTGACCCCAATTCTAGGAACAAGGTACGGACTCCACCGCTATAACCGTAAACAAGTTGCATTAGCAAACGGCCAGATTCTAGATTAATTGAGTTTTAAAGTTAGAACAAAATGTTCTGCAACTTCCATTTATGGTTTGAAACAAAAACTGTTTGAGGAACCAACTAAAATCGTTAACAAAGTATTCCAAGTTTGAAACTAAACGCCAGGAGCAGCTTGGTCAATTGTTTTTTTTTGCAGCATCATATCCTACAAAAATATGTTTTAAACGTCGATAATTGTACCTATATGTTTTAAATATAATAGCATTCTATTTTTTATTACAATTTCATTTATTATATTAGAAAATCGAGCACAAAAGATCAGAGATGCTAGAGGTATCCTAACTTGGCTAGCCCGCAGCATCAAACAAAAACAATTAGAAGTTGAAAGCAAATATTTGTCCACTTATTTCCAACTCCAAGACTATATTGGACTATGGATCAAAACATCGTGAGCAGTGAAGTGTAAACATTAAATAAGCTTCAACGCGAACCACAGTCTTTGTCTCGCAATAAATCAAGTCAGCGCCGACACCGGTCGCCGGACCTGTGGCGGAGGTGTGGATTGCCCATTATATTACAAATTACGTACAATTTCACTGGATCACCTACGCACATTGAAGCGTTAACGGAAATAAAGCTAGGATAATGCCAGGACTTCATAAATGCAAGAAGTATTGCTTTTAGTTGCTTGGTTTAGACCTCGAATTCGATAGAAACAATATGTTTTGAACATCGGCTATACGGTTAGGATGCTCTAAAATGAAAATCTACATGAAAGAAGAACTTTACTATGGTGTTTTGTAAAGTTTTGAAGCGCAATAATAACCTCCTTCCACATTTTTTCGTCTCGACCAAGTGTTTCTACTTGTAAATAGACGGCAGCGACCAATTACTATTAAATGTTACACTCCATACGGTTAGGGCTTTTATAAACGAACTTAAAATATTCAAAACGATGAATAAAATGGTGCTCAAACGTTTGCAGCTACAAATTGAATGAAATATGTTTTAAATGTAACAAGAGATTTAGGACACACTGCCGAAAAACAACACTGATGTACTGAATTTTTAGATGTACAATTTCAAGCCTTGCGCCGTGTGAAAAGCTTGAATGGAATGCTATATACATAGAATATACATAGCATAGAAGATGTACCTAATATTTAAATTTAAGAAACACTAGCATCTCGGTTCCGTCCAAATTATAATTTTCCTTCTCTCCTAAAATACATTAAACAATGTGTCAAAATAATCACAACAAAACACGCGAAAGAAATTATCTAAATAAAAGTGAGAACAGTTCGAAATCCGCGGTATGGTTTAGATAACATAAAGACAAAAATTATAATTTTTTAGACGTAATTTAAACTAATTGTTCCAGAATCTTTGTATTCCAACAAATTATAAAAGACTACAATAAAATCCACAGTATAAATAAAATACAAATAGCCAGTTCACTAAATAAAATATTCCAATGGCCCTCCAATATTCTATAGGTCATTATCTGTTAGTTACAGAAACTGGTCGAATCTAGAGCAGCGGCCTCGCCATTTATCATACACACTTGAACAGCCCGAACAGATTAATAGCCAAGCCCTGCGAAACCCTTTGAAAGATAGCCCAGACCCTTTGTTTGATAAAGCATCTGAGCTAAGTCTGAAACGATCAACCCTCACACGCCGATGGATTTAATTCAGCTATAAATTTTACAAATTTTAATCCCTTTATCGCTCGGGCACATTCTCTTTGTTGGACGTCGGGTTCAAACGGGAATAGGCAAGGATTAGGCAGCGAAAGGGCCTAATGTGCTGGGGATTTAACCGTTCCATTGCTGTTGGCATTCGTTCCTGGTGTAAATGCTTTGACGCTTCATTGAATGTGCACACTTTGTTTTACGTACGTAGTATTTTTTTTATGCCTATGAAATAAAATGTATAGAAAGGTATACGAAGATGAATAAGCACTAAGATTACAATAACAATACAAACCAAGAACCTTAGGGATACTACGATTTTTAAGGACCTTTTGTTATAGTCATGTATTCTTAGTTTTTATATAAGCTATACTTAAGACTAACAGCCTACGTTAATCATGAAGACCAGTATACTTTTATATAAATATTACAAGATTATTTTTAATCCTATTTCTAATTTCGTATTATTATAATCTTTAAAAAGGTCTAAAAAAATTGTAAATTACATACGTTACTTCAAAAAGATTTAAATCCTATACTTACTCTAAAATAACAATATTTAGATGGTTTTACGAACCGTATCAGGCTAATTTTACCCTATTGGCCTTTCAATAACTTTAATGATCAATCTAAACCCACAGTTATATAACACATTCTAATCCTTAACAAATCGCCTTCGAAGGATTGCGGTATTTCTCAAGGTTGAGTAGGCGCCGCAATAAATGCAGTTATTCATTATATGACATATTTTAACAGCTCGAACCAGCCAATTAAAGCACTCATTACACCAAAATGAAAATTAAATTGACAACTAGTTTCGTCTCAAATCAAAACAAATGTTTCGTTTGGGCATAGCTAACGATTTTAGTTTTGGTACTGAGGTTCAAGATAACGCCGTGCGATTTAGACTTTCCAGGTACGATTTCGGTTTTTGCTATAACGAAATTCTTAGTAGCAGTACAGAGTCTGCAAATCGAATTTAAATCACAGCTCGCGAAAAAAAAAATACAGGCGAAAATATGTGTGTGTTGACCAAAAAAAGCCACAATGAAAAATGTTAATACACTAAACGAGTCGGAAATGAAATTCAATCGAAAATACTTTAAAGATATGTAGGCATTGATACAGTCAATTAAATAGACCCAAGACACGGAATCGCTGACCCTAAATAATCGATTTGAACATTCCTCTCGTATCACGTACATACAGAAAACCTATAAAATGTTGTATTTTTACCTCAGCAGTACTAAAGCCATTTACACGCTATTATAATATGCCATTACATGGTAAATTACTCCCCGAATGGAGCTGTTTTTGTTGTACAATAATTTTACCTACCATTTCTGTTACGTGTCCAAGTTTTTGTACACAGCAACGGAATTCAAAAAATACATTGTGAATTAAAAAGGCATGCCCGGTTGGGATCCGATATCATTTGAGTTGAAATCAAAGAAATATGTGTGTTCGGATGAATTTATGTTAGTTTTACAAAGAATACTTCCACGGCAAAGTGACAGTAACTAGAGATTCGATGAGCAAAAATTTATTATGACTGTCTCTCACTAATCGGCATAACTTCAATGGCCGATTCAAAAGCTAACTATACTTATGACCTGCCTATAAACTTTAATTAGTTAGCCCAGTTTCTGGTCGCACTGATACCTTTTACTTAGATGAATTGGCAATGGAAGATGATCAATAGCGATAAACGATAATAGGGATAGGATAAGCGGGCATATTTTTGACAATCGATAGTCATGTGACGTCGATATTGCTGGTACCATCAGTCATCAGCTATCAGCTCGCACCATCACCTTGAGTTCACACTGATTACCTGAAAAAAAAACAATAGAAATTCACTACATGGCACGTAAAATACATTGTCAACCTTCGTATATGACAAGTATATTAACATCCGACAGCCACGCGAACTTTATGGGAATAAACACGTTATATGTAGGAGTGCTACCGATATGCACAAACCACCACGAAAGATTTACACGACACAAACCCGTCGCACGCAATTATCTCATCGGAAAAGTAATAAAAGTATAGTGATGTATTAAAATCGTCACGCACACACACAGACAACCATAAACTTCCATATTTACGATTATTACCGCGTTTGGTACATTGCGTTCTCATGTTTTGAACTCAAATGCAAATGTATGGAACCAGACCGAATTCACACCGACATTACACAATTTGACGATGTTACCCATTTCCAATGTGTTAGTTTCAAATTTCATTGTGTAATAGGATTAGAATATAGATTCAAAATATGACTTTTAAGGTTTAATTCAATATTAATTTTTCATCTCCAAAAACTTATAAAATTCCCGTGGAACCATTAGGATAAAAACAATACTATAACATAACTATGATTCTATATTATTATGTAACGTATCAATGTGTCACCTTCAAGAAAATAGCTTAACAAACAAACATAACATAAAAACGAATATTTCAAAGCGAGCAAAACAATTTCGCGGTTCGCCAATCCAAACTTTTCAATCCTTATCCATTAATAAAATTGTCTAGCAAAATATCCCTAACCGATATAGATAGAAACTTTTACGTAATCAAAATGTACCACACGGTTCCCTTAGGCAAAGGTTTTAATTTTAAAATCCATTTAGAAATGTTATACCCGACCCTGGGACAGGGGCGCCATCTCCTCCCATAAAATATACGAATGAATATTTTATTCCGAAACTTGGCTAGTTTGTATCAATAAGGTGCTTTTTATGGCCTTTACTATTCTTGAATGGATCTGAGATCAAACATTTAAATAGTTACTCGTATTCTATTCGTGAAAATTTGTTAACGCAAAATATTTAGATAAATAGGTAATGTTTGTATGAATTGCTAATGTTTTAAATGAATCCTGGAAATGGTAGGTTAATGATACACAAAAAACTTATTAGGACATTTAGTCTGGTCGTCGTTAAAGTTTGTCTAACAGACTTCAAAATGGCAGAACGATAATTATTTTAGAGAAGTGATTTGACCTGTGGTATAAGGTTACTTTTGTACACTTTCAATATCCGTGGAAATTTGGACCATTTTCAATAAAGTATTTTCTTATCATTACAAACAAACCAAATGATTTATAAAATATTCTTTTAATATTATGTACCTATTTGTTGAATAGATTTTTATTATTATTATTTATTAATGGATACGAAACATAGCAGCGTTGACATTTCTGTGAAATAAATTCGATACATAGAACCTAAGTGGCATTTGGATATAATACAAATCAAATCTAATTTGATACTGTTTGTAAATTTAATCAAAAAACGCTCGCCGTAACATCGGATCGCGACGGCAATAAGCATTAATTACATTCTCCCGCCATTTCAACGATGTAATCCGGCCCTCTGCCACCTACGAGAAGATTATATTTCTCAGATTAATGGCCACATTTATGACATTTTTTTTGGGGATACATTGTTCTGGATTTTTCGCTGACATTTTAATTATTTCGCGTGATGTGTGACGAAGGTGTGGTTTTCAAATACTGAGATGGAAAGGGTTAGCGTAAAACTGTATTTATGACTGTGTGCTACTGGGTATGTTGGTTTTAAGATGACAAAATGAGACTGCCTCGTGGTCTCGCGGCACAAGCGTGTGCCGTGCGATCTAGAGGTCCCGGGTTTGAGTTAGGAAATTCTCAATAGCAACACGGAGTCTGGAAATGTGCACGAAAAACGACAATTGGCTCGCCCTCTATTACGTGGGACTGATACATACTTGGCGAAATGTGGGTGCAGAAATGCACTTCTGCCTACCCCTTCGGGGAATACAGGCGTGAGGTTATGTGTGTATGTATAATGAGATACTGTAAGAAAAAAAAAAGATTTACCAAATATTTAAAGCTAAAATAAATAAATAAATAAATACACCCAACAGTCACATACATAGTTCTGATCCCACACTAAGATACAAGTCGTGTGTCGTGGGTATCAGAAACTAAGAGAGACTTTTCGGTCTCACATACACCCAGACCCGAAACAAATATTTGTGGATCACACAAACATTTGTCTCGGTGCGGGAATCGAACCCGCGGCCTCTCGTTTCGCAAGCTGGTGTCTAGCCAACTGCGCCACGGGGCCAAGCTTACTTTTAGCTGAGGCCGAAAACATTATTTATATTTTGCTTATTACTGTCGTGGCGCATAATTAATTAAATGATTAAACGCAAATAAAAATAATAAAACCTATAATGAGTATGCGCTGGGGCTTATAATAAACTACGCTTAACCGAATCTAGGCCAGTCATTACCGAGGAACAAAGAAAAATCGCTGCTTGTTTATATCATAATATCACGTAATATTCTGGATTAAATATCTGGTACGAAATATTTTTCAGGAATAAAAATATTCCGATAATTTCATATGCCTATTTTTACTAGGATATAACTATAGTAAGTCTTGTTGACTGGCGACAAAAAAATTAAACCTACCTCTCACCAGTCGTCACAACTGTTCAATCTATTGTCGGTTGATCTTTCCGTGGGCTACTAGGTACCTACATAGGGTTTTACGCCTCGCGTAAGGTATCGCTATCCGACTGAATATTTTCCACCAACCACACAGACAGAATGGCTTCACGGCGGTGATGAACGAGCCAGCATATTTATAGTAACATCCCATATAATTATGACACCACTCTACATCTATTCAATACGCGCGATTTTCATACGACAGTGTTTTTTGACTACAATTATGTCTGTTGAAGGCGTTGGAGGGATTACATCGGTAGAAAAAAAAGTTTTTTGTTTTAGAGATCGATTTTGAGGCTTGTTTTTTATTTTGTAAATACTACTGCAATTTTTTTTTAATCCAAAAACAGATAGTGTTTTAACTAAGTTACAAAACCGACTGACAGACCGAAATACAGACTTGTTTTCACATTGCGAGCTTAATAGAAAAATGTTCGTAATTACTCACATATCACAATAAAAAACGATGAATAAGAAGCAATTCCCTCCGAGAATACTTGAATTATAAAAACCAGGAAACGTAAGTTGGACACAGATTGGTTCGTTATCTCCTCTATACATGAAGGAAAAGCGTTAATTGGCAAAGCCGAGATCCGTATCTCGCAGACACGTTGAATAGTGTTCTCTCTTTATTCTGTCGAGGGCACCTGAACGGCATGTCGCCTAACCACAAATACTCCACTCTATATAGGGAGGTAACGCATACTATTAACTTGAACAGGAATAAATTCGAGGTACAAACATATACGGATACGTAGGGAAAATTAATCTTAAATATAATTGGCTGTGTGCTGTTTAACAGTTACCTACACTCTAGAGCTAGGCAAAAAAAACCTTCACTGATTTAACTTTTGTCATTCATCATCATCATCATTGTCAGCCAAAAGAGGTCCACTGATGGACATAGGCCTCTCCCAATGACTTCCACAGGGACCAGTTGGAAGCAGCCTGCAGCCAGCGATTTTTGTCATTACTAGAATCCAAATTGACAAAGACGATCGTTTTTAACATAAATCTATATTATATGTTTAAAACGATCACCTTCTTTTAAAAAAATAACATGTTTGACTAAAGTATCTTGAAACTTGAAAACACACAAAATTTTGATATGTATAGTTACGACATGGATAAATAAATGCTCTGTGCTTAATGGTAAATAGAATAATTTAATATTTAAAAGTAGAAATAGCCGTATGAAACAATAATGTAACGAATGCAACAATCAAAATTAGCCTGCCAACAATTACAGGACCACTATCAGTCTGTTCTAACTTAACGTAAAAACAAAGAAATCAATTCCAGCCGTATTTGCTGGCACTAGTAATACAGACCCCGGCTTGCGAAAATAGATACCTTTCATCCTCGATCTCCGTTTCCCAAAGGAATACCGACCGATTTCAGCTCGGAGCTAGCCGACCGAATAAAAAAGGCAAATAGATCTCCTCCAAATTGTTGCTCTCAAGAATAAACAATATCCAATCACCATTTTGTATTACTTCACTTTACTTCTAGTATCAATAGCGTTAAATTACGTTGTCTTTCAAACTCGGCCCCATTTGTTAGGTTTTTATCACTTTCATAACTGTTCTGCGGAACAACGATGTTTTAGCACCTCCGAGCCCTACGTAACGGTAAGTGTGAAGAGTTACTTACACACGAACATTTAAACTGTTAATAACAATATTCTCATCACATATTCATGGAAAGAAAAGTGGGAACGCTCACGAGATAATTATTTTGGCTGAAATACAAGTTCCGCCGTTAAACTGCTGCCGGCGCTCCGGAGACGCAATAAAATTGGACGTTCGTTGACAAATGTTATCGTTGTTTGCGTCTTCATATTATGTTTTGAATTTTTATTTAAAAAAATCTTACTTTTTTATTTTTAAACTTTAAAGTAGAACCTTTAAAGTAGATGCTAGACTATTTTAATGTCTCTTAATGTTATTTATAACCAAGCAGTGCGTGTAATATCCAAATAAATCCCAGACTGTCTAGAAAATTTATATTCAGTATTTTATATAAATCACAGAGATCAAAAAATGTTCAACGAAAGCATAAGTACATATCGTATCGAAAATTCGCCAATTCGGAAAAGAAAATATAAATTGTTAACTAGTAGTTCCAGTTGTGTATTGATTGCACAAATTGAATAAACCAATTAGTGTTTTCATTGGTAAAAGCACGATAGTGGAATAGATTCATAAATTTATCGATATACTTCCAGTGGAGATTTAAACTCATGCCAACAGTACCTACAGGCTTTTTGAATTTAACGCGTTGAAAGTCAACCAAAATCAGCTTTCCGAAGTTAGTTAGCGAATAAAAGCAAAACAAGAATCGAGTTCGTGCCTTTCCGCCGTAATATATTATTATTAGGTAGCCGTACACAGCTAGAGTTAGGTATGAAATTTTAACGTACGGAATACGGCTATAATTTCCGAGCAAGTCGTAAAGCGACGCTTTGCCGCGCCGCGCCGCCATGTTGGAAACATGGTGTGTTTTGGCGGGAGATTACTGACGGGCTAACATTTTTAAATGTAAATGAGCGGTTGTCGAGTATTTTAATTGAGATACAAAATTTATAGTATGAGACGCGTCATATATTATGATATTAGACATTTATATTCACAATTAATTTGTTGTAAGGTAGTATCTGTTGTAAACGAGCTGCATAATTAGAGGTCGCGTGAAATAAGATATCAGAAGTAGGTAGTCAATAGAGCGATAGATTCAACAGAATGAACTTGAGCAACTAATAAAAGAAACAACATTGAAAAAAATGCATTTTATAGACGAAAATAAAATTTTGGAACTCATGTTCTCACGTATAGTTTTTAATAAAAATGACTATTGTATAATACCTCGCAAAATCTTTTAGTATATTCAATGTGTTAACTATGAAATGCTTAAATATAAAACCTTTGCTTTCTTAAAAAAAAGAGGAAAGTCTTGCAGTGACATGCGCATGCATAGGGAATGCAACTTCCTCGGTAATGTTATATTTATTGCCGATGATTTTACAGTACATAAAAAAAATTGGAAAATAAAACAGCTTATTACTTGTTTTATCATTAAAAGTATTGTATAGCGCAAATAAAATCTCATTATTTCTAGTCTATAAAGTTAAAGCTTTCGATTAACAACTTTACTACTTATAGTTAAATGGTCCGGTTTAATACGTGTATCTATAAAGTATTTTATACAGCTTCTTCATAAACGACATTAAAACAAGCTCAATTATGGCCGAATACTGAAACGCTACTTAATCTGAGGGCGACTTATATTTAAGTAGCTGTTATAATTTAAGCGGTATACTGAAACATCATTTATCGGTTTTAAGACTGTGATTAACTAATGCCCACTTAAATTTCCATAAATGGCAACATTACCACAAAAAGTTGTTTTACATGAATTTTTTTTAAGTATATACCGCTTAAATTATGACAGCCACTTAAATATAAGGCGCCCTCAGATTAAGTAGCGTAAAGCGTTTCAGTATTCGGCCATTATACTTGCTATTGTTACTCTATATTATAAAATATTAACTTCTAAATCAATTATTCTCAATGAAGCACCTATTTTTCTATAAATATAAAATATTGTTATTGTTGTATATTTTATAAAAACACTGTTATCAATGAAGTGAATAAGTTTTCTGTATTACGCTGTATCATATTGAAGTATGTTTAAACTCTATAACTCTTAATAGCGGTTTTATAAAAACTGTTTTACATTAACTTTAGCCTGCCTAAGTTTCAATTCATCATCATCATCAGCCCAAATACGTCCCACTGCTGGGCACGGGCCTCCTCTACAACTGAGAGGGTTTAGACCTTAGTCAACCACGCTGGCTTAGTGCGGGTTGGCGGACTACACACCTAAGAAATTCTAAGGAACTTTTTAGGTGTGCAGGTTTTATCACGATGTTTTCCTTCACCGTTAAAGCAAGTGATAATCAATCATTGTGGCATAACTTCGAAAAGTCAGAGGTGTGTGCCTGGGGTTTGAACCTTCAAACTGCGACCGCCGAAATTCTCGACCGCGCGCCTAAACCTCGAGGCCATCACTGCTTTTAGTTTAGTCAAGTTGCAATTAAAATTAATAATTCTCAATTTCGTGAATATCTTGCCACCGAAACCAGCAACATTATTTAAATGTAAACCTAGGAAGAATTACTGAATTCCCCGCAATGATCTATTCCCATACTTTCATAATAAATGAAATCGAATTTTCAAATTTATCTTCACGCATCGTTGAACATGTTGATAAATATGAATAATAAATCCCAATCTAAAATTGTAAATGGGTAAAATTGCTCACTCATCCAGAAATTATTTCGCACCCTTCAAAAATATGCAAATGACCTATTTGAGTCATAAAAGAATCACCCAGCGTCTGTGACCACTCAGAGCATCGATTGACTAAAAATATTATTATAAACGATAAATAAAATTCCCCATAATATGTTGTTAGTAAAATAATATGAGAAATAAATAAATTATAAAAATAAGTAGATGGCATAAAATATATCAGGCGTAACAATATTTGAGAAATGAAACAAGAATAAAAAGTCACATTCTGTGACATTTCACAGTCACATTTGAATGGTACGCAATAAAATGATTATTACCACTTGCAATTTGATACAAAGTTCGATAAAAGGCCTCGAGAGTGAAATATTACAAAGTGCAGAGCAATTTACATCCCCTCAGTTTGGTACCAACAAGCTGCTATTTTAGCTAGTCATGCAAAAATTATATTTTTGATTCGCTTTTGTTCGAAGGGGCGGAGAGTTGAATACAACCGTCATTGGCGAGGGGAACTTGATTTCATAGGTACTACAACTTTTTTGTGGCACGTGTTAGCTAAGGAAATTATTATTATTCGACTATCAAGTATGTGCCGTGCGATCTGGAGGTCCTGGGTTCGATCCCCCGGTCGGGAAACTGTTATTGGGTTTTTCCATTAGGAAATTCTCAGTGGCAGCACGGAGTCTGGAAATGTGCCCGAAAAACGACAATAGGCTCACCCCCTATTACATGGAACTGATACATATTGGCGAAATTCACCTCTGCCTACCCCTTCGGGGAATACAGGCGTGAGGTTATGGATTATCGATATTCAATAGACACTTTAAGCAAACTATTTAATTGTTTAGATTTCCGTAACAATAAGGTCGTGGTGTTTAAATGATCTCGTGGCATTGGCCTCGTAATTTTATTATGAATGGGTACCGTTTAAAGTGACATTAAAAATCCTGTTGAAGAATAAACATTAACTCAAGTTAACTGTATTCTCATCGAATTGCCCCATCGATATGAGAGCATATGTGTTTATATATTTGACTTCAAGAAACCAGAAATAATGGCAGGACTTAAAGAATTTGTAACGGAAAGTTTTTTTTTTATACTGACACGGCAAAGTGACCCCATTGCACCTGATGGTAAGCGTAATGGAGTCCAGAAAAAGTGCCGACCAACGAGAGATGATGATCTCCCGTTGGTCGACACCATCATGCCGGCCGAATACCTCTTCACCTTTTTTGTGAAGAAGTTTGGGGGACTAATGCCATGGTGAACAAAGGACCAACCGCGACAAACTGGCCAAAAAATGCCGGCACGGTCATCCTTTCACCATGATTGAAGCCCCCCCGAAAGGCTGGAATTGCATAAGAATATTTATTCTGTTAGTATGACCTAATATAGCGATCGCAATTATTTATTTATCTTAGATGCTTTCTTTGCCTTGACAAGGATATCAGCGTCAACTTGGGGTCTGTCGTTTAACACCTTAAAAGTAATTTATGGAGCTACATATTTGGGTTGCATTTGTTACGCTTCCCCTGTGTGGGCCGACAGGGCAACTGTCGGTGCCGTCAGAAGGAAATTGCTCCAGAGTCAACGTTTGGCGTTGATATTTTTGTGTAAGGCGTACAGAACTGTTAGTACTGAAGCTTTACCTGTTCTGGCGGGAGTACTTCCAGTCGACCTGGAAGTGCAACGTCGCGCCGCGTTATATTTTTCCAACAAGCAAAATATTGATAAAGATTTTCTTTCCTCGCGCGACCTTTTGAAAATTAGTCGGTTATTTAAACCATACCCCGAGACTTACTCGGAATTAATAGAAGAATGGCAAAATCGATGGAGTCTCTCTATAAAGGGGCGTCATCTTTATCAATATTTTCCTTCGGTGAGCGATCGTTTGGCAAAAACTTGGCTCGAGATCGATCATTACGTGTCACAATTTCTGACGGGTCACGGTAATTTTCGTAGCAAACTATTCTCATTTAAGTTGGTCGATTCTCCTATGTGCCAATGCTCAACACATAATTGCGAATATGAACAGTCCGCGCATCATATCCTTTGGGAGTGCAATCTTTGGTCGGATGAGCGTAACTGTATGCTCAATAGTATGCATGTAACGTCTGGTGTTGTCTATTATACAGACCTTGTTGAATCCAGGAAGAATTTCCGTGCTTTCCAGCGTTTTTGCCATGCCTATTATTGGAAGTCTACATAACAGCTCGCACTTTAGGTCCAATTTAGTCAATAAAACTCATACAGTTTTTACCCGTGGTGCGTTACTTGTGTCTAATATCACTAAATGTAATTGTCTTTTTTATGTGAGGGTAAAACCTCATAGCTCAATGTTTTGTCACCCGCTTTGCTGTGGAGGGAAGTGAACAACTCTTTGTTTTTCAACTCCTCCTTATATTGTCTTTCTGATTAACTTCGTTGCGGGATTATGACAAATTTAGGTCCCCTTAGATCCGCTGAGCTTCATTGCTCGGTGTCATTACTGTGCGTGCCGCTGTTGATCCTGGAGCACAGGAGTTACAGTGGCGGGTGTGTGGTGGGATAGGGACTACAGATGCTTTCTTTCGAAGCTTGATCAAGCGTCATACTACCCTACGCTTGGACAGAGAGTTAAGTTAGTATCAAGGGGTAACGGTTTTTGAGACCATCCTTCTTCATATTCGTCCTTTAAGAGATTTGAAAGGAAAATAACGCAGGCTGGTCTATTTGTCGAATTGGTAATTGTGCTCTATTAGGTCACACTCTGGGCGGTGCTGCATTCAACACCAAGAATGCGTATAGTCTGTATATCCAATTAGTCACAACGGAACTATACTATGTGGTTGTTGTCTTTATGAAGCAAATACGTCACTAAGAATAACACATGCTCATTACCCATATGATTAAAATTAGGTACATCATATTTCATTCAAGTGAGTAGATTAAAAGGTTGGCATAAAACCTAAAAAAATATATTTGATGTTACTGAAATTAAAACTGTAGGAATAAATTAAAGAAAATTATAAAATCTCAAACAAACATTTAGCCTACATCCATTAGCGATATTTCTCATTGAAGAGCATTGAATTTATAGTAAACTAACTGACCCGGCGAACTTCGTTCTGCGTAACAGCCGATTCTTTTTTAGTTTTTTTTTAGCCAAAATTATTCCTTATTATATCAGCTATCTCCCAGTGAAAGTCCCGTTAAATTTGGTCCACCCGTTTCAGAGATTAGCCGGAACAAACAAACAGACAGACAGACAAAAAATGTAAAAAACGTTATTTTGGTAAATGTACCGTGTATACATCCATATGCATTTATTAAAAAGCGGTTATTTCGATATTACAAACAGACACTCCTATTTTTTTTATTTGTATGTATGTATGTACTATTTGTATAGATATGATCCAGATAGTTTTAATTTCTTCATAAGATATTTTTTTTATTAGCTAAGATTAACTCATTATCACATTAAAGGTATGTTTTAAACATTTGTTTGAATAGTTTTCTCCACAACTCGTGATAAGTGTAAATATTATTGCGACGGTACAAGAAATTTATCGCTGGATTTTTAAATTTATACAAAAGAAACATGTTGTATAGGATACAGTTTATTAATGCAGTAATGTACACTTTTTAAACCATTGCAATTAATGAGACGTATAATTGTATCATAGAAAATTATCTTCCACTGCATTTTATCCATTCAACATTAATAAACATTTGCTTTTTATTAAACTTTGAGTCCCCTACAAGAGTTTGAAAGTCGGCAATATTTTGTATTATTTATATCTATCATCATCATCATCAGTCCATATACGTCCCACTGCTGGGCACGGGCTTATACAACAGAGAGGGTTTAGGCCTTAGTCCAACACGCTGGCCTAGTGCGGGTTGGTGGACTACATACCTAAGAAATTCCTAAGAACTTTTAGGTGTGTAGGTTTCATAACGATGTTTTCCTTCGCTGTTAAAGTACGTGTTTTTTTTTTAATACACACATAAATTTGATAAGTCGGAAGTGTGCGCCTGGGGTTTGAACTCGCGACCGTCCAAATTCTCGACTGCGTGCCTAAACCTCAAGGCCATGACGACTATCTATAATAGACCTAAATTAATAAAAATAGAATACCTCAACAGTGTTGCTTTTGAAACATGTTTTTGCGCATAGTAACAGTTCTTTTTAGTTACAAAAATAATATTATAATCAACTGCCTATTTAATAGTAAACTATCTGACAATTACCATAAGTGATAAGAAATAATATTGCGCAAAAATTAAACCAAACAAACACGTAAATAAACATCATACCAAACGCTAAACACGGCAAGCCAAAACTAAATTTCGAATTGGCTAAAAAGGCCCAGATCGATAGATATGAGAGTGCATGCCCCGTACTAAGGGTAGGCACCGCAATATCTACGTGCAAGGGTCCTCCCCTCTGAGTCATAAAGAGGGTGGCGTTCTCCCTCTCACTTTTGAGGGTTTGGTCGATATTGCTCTCTTTTGTTTTCGCACTTCTAACGCAGTTTCGTGCATGTTTCGGGATAGTTCGTTAACTATTTAAAAGGTAGTTGCGCGGGTTTGCGGTTGTCGATTCAATTCGATTTTTTGTTTGGTCAATTGTACAGAGGTTTAACAAAAAACATACTATTTATAATATAGCAAATTGCAAATAAAACTAATTTAATTTAACTGCACTATATTTAATCGGAAGAATATATATATTTCCTATTATTTGTGTGTTTTACACTTAATACTTTAGATTTACACTTAATAAATTTGCTTGTTTTGTAAAAACTTTATATTTACATGCCTGTTATGTTACTAGCTTTAAAGCAGAACAATATAATTAATATGACTGCCTCGTGGTCTCGCGGCACAAGTATGTGCCGTGCGATCTAGAGGCCCCGGGTTCGATTCCCGGGTCGGGCAAAATGTTATTGGGTTTTCCATTAGGAAATTCTCAGTAACAGCCCGGAGTCTGGAAATGTGCCCGGAAAGCGGCAATAGGCTCGCCCCCTATTACGTGGGACTGATACATACTGGCGAAATGTGGGTGCAGAACTGCACCTCTGCCTACCCCTTCGGGGAATACAGGCGTGAGTTTATGTATGTATGTATAATTAATATAAATGTTATAAAGAACCTGTAAGGTTATATGTGTAATTCCTTAAGGCATGTGGCGTTTTAGTCTTTTTAAAATCTGAGCGTTACAAAGTTGAAAATGGAGTGTCGGGACCAAATACACAACAATTGTCAATATACCTGCACCTGATGCCGTGAAAGCTTCTAAAAGTCTTGTGTTTAGTTACAAAATAAACAACAAAGTAATCGAACAGGAAATTCTACGTTTAATTTTTTAATGTTCGTTTTTTTTTAATTATGAAATATTCTTTCCTTGTTTCAAATAAAGTATTTTCGTTTATGCGTAAGAAATGAAAGAAGTGTGTAAAAAAAATAGTATTATCTAACGTTTTTACTTTTGTGAAATTCTGATAATTATGCTTCAAAGTACGGAAAGCGCATGGTGGCCTTGAGGTTTAGGCGCCCAATGTCTCAGCGGACGCGGCTTCGAATCTCAAGCATGTATACTTCAAAGTTTTCCTTATATTACAAAATATCAGGCAGTTTACCGTGTGAAGAAAATCATGCGGAAAGCAGAGAAAGCTATATGTTCCCCACAAAGAATTGCCTTATTAGCAGAAATTACCTGTATATATTGTTTGTTTGATAGTAATCATTATATATTTTGTATCATTGTAGCTTCATGATCTTATTTTGAATTGGTGCTATGTAGTGAAATATTTCAACAGCCGGTAAATGCAATATACGGCAAAATCGTAATTATAACACTGTTAATTTTGTATGATTGTGTTAAAGGCAATAATAAAAACAACGAATAAATTTAACAAAACGTTTTATTCCTAGATATGTTCTGTTACCCAGTACACAAAAAGCAACACATACAAGCTCTACACAATTCCATGCACAAAATGCAAGGGCTCCACACGAACACAGCAAGCAAAAACAGCAGCAAATCAGTCACTTGACTAACAACATTGAGCAATGTTACGAAGTGTGGGTAAAACCAAGGGCATAAATAATATACGGCGAGGAAGGGCTTTTTTCTCAAAGAGCCCATATACAGACTGCATTCGAAATCATCCAGATTTTGATGCGGCTTTTTCGGTGTCTTCTTTTTCGTGACCTTCATTCTTTTACGAGGATCTTCTTCAGCCATTTTCAATAGATATGCGGTTACTTGATTTTCCATAAGTTTAGATTTTACAGCGCGAAAACCTTTCATAGAAGTAAGCCTCATATAGACACGTTTAATTGTGGCGACCAGACCGCTATCTTCAATGACATCTTTTATGGTAGACGCAGGGTGTGTGGCGGCTCCCTTTAACTTTTTACATGCATATTTAGGATCGATTATTGACCTGCAAGTAGAGCGAGCCACATCTCCGACCACAGTACAACCCAACTTAGCAATATCTAAAACTGAATCGGCCACAAGTAGCGCATCACTCGTTTGAACATTCCTTAGTCTTTGGTCTAAATATTTATTTTCCTTAATCCGTTTTTGCCGACGAGCAACATCTTCATGTAGATATCGTTTGTGCCTTTCTAAAATCTCTTTTTGCCTCTTTTTGGCCTCTTTTATGTGTCTTTTTTCCTTCTCCTTCATCATGCGCTGCTCATCTTTCAATTGAAGTTCCATTTTCAGTGCCTCTTCTTTTTCTTTCCGTATAGCTTTTGCACACTCACAAATTGAACTATAACAAGCACAAATTTGTTCTTGTGTTATAACGTTTTTCATGACATCGGATTTAGCTTTCTTAATAGCATTTATAGTTTGAGCGATGTTGGCAATATGCTTCGCAATATCAAGCTTTCCTCCAGGTAGAGCTGCATGAGAACCTTTCGGTGCAATTGTAAAAGTAGCACCAGTCGTTTTACAAATACCGCGGGCACATGGATTATCTTCTCCTATTAAAGGTTGATTATTTTCTTTTATTTTTGATTTCTTTTTCTTCCCTTTTATGCTTACGGTGTCTTTGTTTGAAGATTGCATTTCTTGACAAAAATGACAATATTCTTTGACTTCCTCATTTATATCTTTCGCTTTTGATTTCTTTTTCTTACCCCTTACGCTTACGGTTTCTTTGTTTGTAAACTGCATTTCTTGACAACAAGGACATTCTTTAACTTCTCTATTTTTATTTTTCGTTACTTTTTGGTTGGCTTTCTTAATCATCTTAGAAGTCTCTTCTTCTTTATTGATTGATATTGTATTTTTCCCAGCAATGTTTTTACCTGATTTTTTCTTACAGCTTCCTTCACAGCCTAGTGTTTTAGATTTCAAATGGGATGAATTTGAAACTGAAAACTTGACTTGTTTTTTACTGTCTTTATTTAAATTACGATTCATTTCATTATTAAAATCTCCGCAATGAGGGCAAAGGTTTTTTTTATTATCCTCCATCAAAATACTATCTTTAGGTGACTTATAGACCTTCGAGGACTTTTTCTTTTTTTTCTTATCCCCCGACTGGAAATTAGAGTAATTATCTATATCACTGTAGGAACAATCTTTTGCCAAACATTTATTAATTTTCATGCTTTTTGATTTCTTTGGATCATTTTTATTTAATTTAGAAGGACGTCGCTCGCTTTTTGCTTTCTTCAAATTTTCAGGTCCTTTAACTGTTTCATTGACCTTGGTAAAATTATCTGAAAAGGGTCCTATATCCTTATCGCGATTTTTCTGTTTTAAAAATAGGTCTTTGCATCGACACAGAAAAGATTTATCTTTTAAATTATTTGACACGTTATTTTCATCAGCCTGCACATGGGGGTTTCCTTTATCCACATTGAGTTTTTTTGTACTTTTTATTTTCTTAAGTCTGCAATTTTTTGGTACAGATGTTTTATCTTTTTGTGAATACAACGCATTCTTATATTTGCAGTTAGCACAGTAATCTTCCCCAACTCTATCTTTCTTATTCGCAAATAATGTCTTACTTGTTTTTTTGTTAAATTTGTTTGGCTTGTAGGGTAATATTGTTTCCATGTCATTTGTGACTTTAGTATTTTTGTTTTGAGCAGTAAAATGACGTTTTAAATTTATTCCACGAGTTGATTTTGTTGAAGTCGCTTTGGTTTGTGACAAATTATTTTCACATACACATGTGCATTTTTTTGTCGGTATTTTCTTAATTGAAGCTTTTTGATAATATACTTGATACTCCTGTGGTTTAAAAATCGATTTTGGCTTACATTCTACACACATTTTACCCTTGTCTATTTTCGGTTGAGATAAATTTGTTTTGTGAAATTGAGCAGTGCAAAAGCATCTCTTTAGAGCATTCGTTACAAGAGAGCCTTTATTTTGGGTTTTAAGGGATTGTGCTTGCGATTCACGATTACGGTAATTTGGAGAATTCCGCGTACTCGCAAATTTTGTTCTTTTTGAATCAACCGAGGCTACGGTTTCCCGACGTTCTTTATCGTAATTAGCCTTTAAGGCAGGTCCAACTTCTTTGTAAAATTCTATATTAAAACTTATATTAGAACCTATTCTAACAATATTTCTGTTAGCGATATCTGACAAAAGTGGAAACCTTGGTTGTTCAACTATCATAGATTGATTCATTGATGATGGCCTGTGTTGACGCCGATGTCTACCAAGTGAAACCGATTGTGTCTTTTTAGAATAGTTTCCATATCTCGTAGTAATAGATCCTTGGGAAAATCGTTTAGCATCCGTACCAAGTCCTCTAGACTTATAACGTGCATTTCGTCGTTTGATCCGTTCATAGCATTCGTATGGATCACACTCACCGGGTATACACACATCAGGTTCACATTCATATGGTTCTAAAGCATACGGTAATGATTTATATTTAGTAAACGTGCTTTTACTCTGTGTGTATGAATCTCTTAACTTAATTTCTTCACGTTGTTTTATAGGCTTTTGAATTTCTATTTGCTTTGATGTATTCTGAAGAGCTAGTGTGCAAAAACATCTTTTCAGCAAAGGGGCCATGCCAGAGCCTGTTGATTGCCTTTGTGCGCCTTCTATTTGAACTCCTTTACAGCGTGGGGAACATTCACCTTGAGAACTCTGGGTTGTCGTTTTTCGAAACCTTGGTTTTGGTCCCTTAAAATATTGATCATCTTGATCATCATCACGGCTGTGATCATTTGGCGTGGAAGTTTGTCTATAAAGTTCTATATCGAACTTAAAACTAGATCCTATTCTTATAGCTTGTCGGTTTGGACTATCACTAGGTATTTTTATATCCTGTGGCTCCTTATCAAAAGTTACATTTCTATCGGGTTTTTCATATCTTAAGCGTTTGGTTCTTAAAGCTTTGTCTCTTGTGGTTCTTTTTGAAGTTTTGCTATACTCAGTCACCATAGAAGGGCGTTCGGTAGAAATGCCAAGTTCTTTTTGCTCTCGGCGTTTTATGCGTTTTAGACATTCATATGGATCACAAAACCCTGGTTTACAAACATTTGGTTCACATTCATATGGTTCAAGAACAATCCGTCGTTTTTGTTTTTTTGTCTCAGTACTAGCATCAAATGAGCTAGCTTGAGGCTTATAATCTGTTTTCATTTGTACATTTGGTTGTTGTTTTTGTTGGCCCTCTTTATGTAATTTTAATGTACAGAAACATCTTTTCAGAATTGGGCCCACACCTGATCCTTTTGTTTCCGTTTTAGGGCCGGGGACTTGTGATTTACGATGATAGAAACTAATACCTTTATTTCCAGCCCTCATAGTTTTAGTACTTGGTCTTGGTCTGTCTCTATCTCTGCGTATATTGTTTGGTTCGTAAATTTCCTTTCTTTGTGCACTTAAAGAATTTTCTTTATAAAATTCAATGTCCAAACTGAACTTAGACCCAATGCGGACAGCTTGACGATGTGGACTATAGTTAGAATCAACATCATGCTGCCTAATGAATGACTTGGGTCTACTACTAGACTTTGAAGACCTTTTTTTTTCCGCTCGCCAATGTTGTTGCTTGTGATTTTCTGTCTTTATGTCCTGTTCTAGTAGAAACATATTTAGATGAGTCTTGACCTTTTCCGGTATTGGAAGATATGGAATGTTTCCCAATATCCCTCATTTTAATACGTTTCTCGCATTCAAGAGGGTCACA
The DNA here is from genome assembly GCA_907164795.1 of Hemaris fuciformis. Taxonomy (NCBI): domain Eukaryota; kingdom Metazoa; phylum Arthropoda; class Insecta; order Lepidoptera; family Sphingidae; genus Hemaris; species Hemaris fuciformis. Next base: position 19,061,423 of record OU015432.1, on the reverse strand, counting down.
TTGTCCTGGCACACAGACTCCAGGTTCACATTCAAAAGGTTCTAAATGGTGGGTACGCGTGGGAGCTGGTGTCTTGTAAAGTTTTTTTGACGTGTGCGTAGACTTATTACCAGTCGTCACCTTTCTTGGAGATTTTTGATTGGTATTATTTGTTGATGATCGTTCAGTACGAGCAATGGGCTTTTGAAGTTTTAAAGTGCAAAAACAACGTTTTAATAAAGGTGTAACTCCAGTCATAGTAGATCGCATTTTTTTAGCTATTACTTGTGAATCAACTCCTCGCATACGCTTTTCTGTCTGGCATTTTGTATCGCACGGTAGCGTGGGCCGTCTTTTATACTTTCGACTGTTATCGCCAACATCTTTGTACCCTATTTTAGATTTAGTCACTTGGCCCACATCGGAACCATTATCTTTATAAAATTCTATATCAAAGCTAAAAGAAGATCCTATGCGGACAGCTTGTTTGCGTGGCGTATTTCCTTCACTGTATGTTGATATTTTGGTTTCTTGCATATTTTTTCGGCGTCTTTGTGTTTTTCTTGTTCTAGACTGGACTTTCATGTTTCTTATCCTGCGGGTAGACGAAGCCATGCTTGTAGCGGATTTAGTTTTGGAATATACTGTGGATGTTCCATGTTCACGTCTTAGCCGTCTTTGTATTCGCTTTGCACATTCATAAGGGTCACATTGACCAGGAATACAAGTATTTGGTTCGCACTCATAAGGTTCTAATTTATATGCGATCTCTTTCGTTACACTGCTCTTAACGCTTTTAGTATCTTTATTAAGAGGCACTTTATCAACAGGTGTTCGTTTACTTTGTGTACCCGATTCTGTATATTTTTTAGGAATTTTGGGTTTACGCAAACTTAATGTACAAAAACAGCGTTGCAACATTTGGCCTACGCCTGACGCTCGATCTTGTTTTTGAACATCCTGGACTTGCGAGTCTCGGGTGTGTCTCCTTCTTTTAATTGTTCCCCTGCTAGTAGTTCTATGTTTTTTAGAATCATTGGATACCCGACGCCTTTTTGTATAACGGTCGACAAAAGGATCATCTTTAAAAGTCTCTATAGCTGGTTTATCTTTATAAAATTCAATATTAAAATTAAAACTTGAACCAATTCTGACAGCTTGACGTCCCGGTGAAACAGAATTCTCATCCTGTTTTCTTCTATCAAAATCTCCAGAAGATGTTGGTCTCGCAATCTTTGAATAGTTATCAGCGCCCTTCTGAGTTTGCTTTGCTCTTGCTGTTTCGTATGATTGTATACTAGACGACTGGGATCTTGTTCTTGGTCTTCCAGTACTTGTTACTTTAGTTCCTAATTTAGCGTTCCTTTTTTTTATTAGTTGCTCGCATACATAAGGATCACATTTTCCGGGGACGCATACACCAGGCGTACATTCATAAGGTAACAGCTCTTGCAATGGGGGTTGATAAAGAGGTTTTTGGACATCTCCTTTTACAGTCTGAGACGGTGTTCCCGATTTTACTTTGGCAGCTGTTAGTGATTTTATAGCACATAAGCATTTATGTAAAAATGAAGCAGGTTTCTTAGGTTGTTGTTCAATATTTACGTTAATAGTTTTTTTTTGGACCTGTGATGTAGTTTTTTCTTCGGCTTGAATTTTTGTTTTCACCTGTTTTAAAAGTTTTGCAGTACAAAAGCAACGTCTTATAGATGAGGTAGTCATCGTTGACTTTATATGTTTCAAAAAATCGGACTGTGAATCTTGGTGACGCATAGATTTATTGTCCTGAGAAAATCTTGTGTTTAAGTGACGTTTTTGTCTTGGTCTCTTCTTGTCTTCCTCGGGTGATATTTTTCTAGAATTAACACTAGACCTCGGCAGTATGTTTGGATTGTCTTTATAGAATTCTATGTTGAAACTGAAACTAGATCCAACACGAACTGCTTGACGTGAAGGTTTATCGGAGCGTAGTGTTTGCACCGAATGTTTATACTTAGATACACGTTGTTTTTTTTCTTTAAAATTTAACTGGTTCCGTCTATTCATCATTTTTTTCTTTTGTGAAGGTGTCATACTTGAAGAAGACATTCTACCAAATTTCATAGAATCCGTACCAAAATCTTTGCTCTTTAATTTGCGTTTTTTCATCAACTCTAAACAGTCGTAAGGATTGCATTCTCCAGGTACACAAATACCAGGTTCACATTCGTGAGGATCTAGATTATACTTAACTTTTCTATATTTTTGTCGTTCTGTATTTTGAGAAGAATCAGCAGTTCGAACGTTGACAGTGTCGTTGTTGAATGCCAACCCTTTATTTTCTGAGGTAGACTTAGCTTCTTTGGCCTTTTTATGCAATTTCAGGGTACAGAAACATCTTTTGAGAAGTGGCGTTGCACTAGACCCCCTATGTGCCATTTCTACCGAAGATTGCGATTTCCGATCCGTTCCAGGCCTTAAATATTCTCTAGTACCTCTGTGTCTCAATTTTTGGCTGGGCTTTTTACGATCTTCGGTAGTTGATGAGTAAGGTGTTGGCACTGATGGTTGTATTTTATCTTTCGAAAATTCTATATCAAAACTAAACTTCGAGCCTAAACGCACGACTTGCCGTTGACCACCGGTGTATCGATTTCCGCGACTTATTTTAGGCTGTGAAACCCTGTGTGCTCTTTTGGACGGTTCGGAGATTGCATTGGACTGAAGCCGTCTCGATCGATATGGCGTATTTAATGTAGTACTTGATGAAGAATGAAGTCGGTTATCGGTTCCAGAAGACTTTGAGGTATTTCTCATTAAGCGCGTCATAATTCTCTCTTTACAAACCAAAGGATCACATTCATACGGCACACAAAATCCGGGTTCACATTCATAAGGTTTGAGTTTTTGTTTGTAAGGAGATGTGTATTTATCGGGAAGTTGAATATTCATTGCACAATATTGCCTTCTTAAATAGGCACTCAATTGGTTTGCTGGCCTCTTTGTTAAAGAACTATAAGATTTCCAATATTTCATGACATTGTTTTCTGAAGACTTTACAATACGTCGTATCTCTAGTGGATGTTTTGTGCACAAACTTTTTGCTGCCTTAGGTATTTTTTTCATCTTACCATGTTTTATAATAGAATTAATCCTGAACACAGGTTGTGAATATATAGAATTACAAGAATTGATGAGGTTGGGATGACATGGCTGGAGAAACTCCGAATCAACACGCACTGTTGAATAAGAGTATGATTTCGATGTCCATAGTCCTGCGCTGTAACCGGGTATTACATCAACAGTGTTCACTTTTTTAACATAAGCATATTTGTTTTTCATGAATGTCACTGCGGGATCTACTTTATTCGTCACTAACGAATTTTGTACAAATGTTGGTTGTGTTACGCCTACTCTGCTGACTGTATAAACTTGTTGTGTATTTTTCGGGTGTTTTCTCTTATTTTGTAATTGCAGGGTGCAAAAGCAACGTTTTAATATCGGGGCGACTCCTGTACCTTGTTGAGTTTTTTTTATAACGTTCGCTTGCGACTTGTGTTGACGCATCGCCGCTGCAAGCGATTGATCGCCACGAGTTTTATAGATTCTGGAATCTTGTTCATCTCCATGTTCGTGTGGTACTCCCACAATTTGCTTGTCATCGGACCTCTGATCTTTAGAAAACTCTATATTAAAACTGAAACTGGAACCTAATCTAACGGATTGACGTGCCTTATTTTTTTCATATAGTTTCGGGATCGTCAGAAGCTGTCTATCGGCTTTGCGTTTTTCTTTCTTCTTTTTTTTTCTTTGTTCGATCACAACCATCGATTGCGCCGATGCATTTTTACTTTCCATATTTTGACTAGACGTCGACATCACTTTTGAAGATTCAACATTTACTCCCGCTTCTCTGAAGTAAAGCCTGTTGTTCCGTTTCTTTATTTTCTCCCAACATTTATATGGATCGCATTCACCTGGCGTACACACGAATGGTTCGCATTCGTATGGTTCTAAGTATTGTAAGTTGTTTTCAAAATTTCTCGTGCTTTTATTCGGTACGACTGTTTGAAATTTTGGTTGCTTATTTTTAAACTTTGGTGTTTTTGTCCCAACGGTAGCAACATCTTTCGTGATATTTTGCACTGGATGCAATTTAAGAGTACAAAAACATCGCTTCGTAGCAGTGCCTATTGGAACACTTCGATTTTTATGCTCTGCTTGCATACGAACTGACTTTTGCTGAATCACAAATTCTCCTTGCGATCGGCGTGACGTTTGAGCTACATGTTTTCTATCTGAGTTAACGTTTTTAGGAAGTGAGCGATAATAAACAGTGGGCTTGGCTTTCACTGGGTTGTCTTTATAAAACTCAATATTTAAGCTGAAAGTTGAACCAATTCTTACAGCCTTTCTATTTAGATTAGTGGGTACACCTAAGACCTGTCGTTGTGGAAATATGGTTTTAGTCATGCTAGAACTGGGAATTTTACCTTTCGGTGCCACTAATGTCGATTGAACTTGTTTAGCTCTTGAATGTTTAACTAATTGTGGTGCAAAACTCGACGTCGATTTCGTTTTGCGATAATCTGTATTAGATGTTTTTGTTTTAGTTTCTCTTCTCTTTATTATATCCAAGCATTCATAAGGGTTGCATTCTCCTGGAACACAGATACCTGGTTCACATTCATAAGGCAGTAATTGCGGCTTGATCACAATTCTCTTTCTTTTTATTTTATTAGTTGCCATTGATACTGTTCTTACTGTAGCTTTTGGTTTAGGTATATGCGCTATTTGACCTGATGTAACGGTTCCCTGTGATGTTGATATTATTTTACCCTTTTTCGGATCAAATCTATTAATTTTTAAGGTACAAAAACATCGTTTGAGTTTGTGCTTCTGTGAAATTAATTTACTTTTTGTAGAACTGCTCATTTGGGAGTACTTGTGTTTAATATATTGTTTTGCGGTAGGTATGCCTCTATCTCTTCTAGGCTTCGCTACCCTCTTTTGTTCGGTGCTAAATGTATTTTTTTCGTTTAATAATCTTCTATCTATATATGGAGGGGGAATATTTTTTTCACCTTTAGAAAACTCTATTTGAAAACTGAATGTTGATCCAATTGTTACTGCCTGCCTTTGCGATGACAAAGTTTTTGCGATGGGTGCACCAGACAATGTGGCAGTAGATTCCCTTAGAATTTGACGTTGTGGTTTCTGAACATGCTGAACTTGTAGTCCTCTGGAAGTGGAACTTAAAGCTGATTTTGTAGTGATACTTGATGAAGACCGCATTTGTTTCTTTGTGTTTATCGATACAGAGTGAAGTTTGTTATTTCTTTTTCTAATAAATTTTAGACATTCTATGGGATCGCACTCATCTGGTATACATATACCAGGTTCACATTCATATGGCTCTAATGTGTACACTGGTTTATTCATTTTTAAGGTTTGAATACTTTCCGAGACTGTTTTACTTTTAACTACCATGGGAGAGACTCTGGGACAAGTACATGGTTTATTTCGTTGTCTATCCATGTTAACTGGAGTTTTAGTTTTACGAGGCTTTATTTTTAAAGTGCAAAAACATCGTTTTAAAGGATGTCCAACTGCTTGAGTATTTTTGCCAGACAATTTAAGGGTAGTTTCGGAGCCTTTATGTTTTTTACGTGTATTTTTTACAAAGCTAGGCCTTTCATTAGTTTTTAATTTTTGTTGTGCTTCTTTTATTAAAGAACTTCTTTCTTTTCTTGGCTTCGACTCTGTTTCAATGTTCGGGTTTATCTTATAAAATTCAATGTTAAAACTAATAGACGAGCCTACTCTAACAGCTTGCCGAGAGTGAGTTCTTTCCTCTCCAATTTCGTCTCCTTTTTGTTTTATGCCTTTAGTGTGTTGAACTTTAATTTTGCTCACAGATTCTTTTAAATTGTGATTAACGCCTTTTGTGGCAGGTTCGATCGGAGGAGGTAATCTTGTCGTTGACTTATTTTCACTAGATTTTTTATCTGGTAGTGTGATTCTTTCTTTTGTATCTTTTACAGATTTCTTTTTAATTTCAACGCAAAGACACGACCCATCTAGGTGTCTTTTCTTTTTAGTTTCTGTCTTCTGCATTGTTCGTTTCTTTGTTGAATCTACTGTTTTTTTAGGCTTATTAAATACATGAGCACTAACATCAGATAATTTAGATGTTTCTCTAATTTTCTTTTCGCCAGTTTCCACGCCTATACTTTCCCGAACACGGATGCCCTTAATCTTGCGCAATCTCTTTCTAGTTATTATTCTGAAACATTCCTCAGGGACACATTCCTGTGGAAGACATTCGAAATCACATTCCCAATCTTTCAATTCTCGTTTCCTCCGCAGCTTTTCTCTGAATTTCGTTAATGAATCCTTCCGGATCTTAAACATCTTTTCCTCGGAGACCTCCTCTGCATTGGCCACTATTGGTCCCTCTAGTCTTTGCTTCCTTATATCTATTTTATCTTGAACTCTTTGCTTTGTTTCTTGAATTACTTCAACAGACCTTTTTGCCGCTGCCTCCACATTTTCTTTAATTCTAGCCTTTGTTTCTTTTATCTTGGTGGCTGATCTTTTAGCGCTTTCTTGCATTCCTTGAACAAGTCGTGTTTTAGATTGTTTTACTCTTTCGATTGTTTTTCTCATTGCCTTTTTTTTCTTTGGTTTTCGTTGCTCCGGAGCACCTACAAGGGGCTCTAAAACCGGTTCTGGTCTGTCATGTCGTAACTTCTTTAGCATCGCTTTCGAGTACCGTTTCATCGTTTCACTAAATTTATAAGTGCATGTGCAAGGATCCGAACGTATATGCTTTGTTTTGAAGTGCACGGCTTTACCCATCCTTCTCTCTTCTCCTGTCCTACGTTTTGATATAACACTTGATTTTGAAGTCATTTGAGTGCCACCGCGACCTCTATGTTTATGTACATGTGCCTTAGAAAATTCTCCTTGAATATCTAAATTTGAACCACAAACACAACAACTGCAACATTCGCTTGAATTTTCGGACAACAAAACAGTGCCCTTGTCAACTAAATCTACTAAAGCAGGTATATCTCCTCTTTTTTGAGCAACTTTATCTGGTTTAACTACAGGCGGTTTCTTTGTTGGTTTTAAATCTGCTTGGGCTACACTTATATTACTTTCAGATAACAGTTGATTTCGTATGTCATCATAAACTGCACGAGTGCGTACGAGCTTACTTAATAATTTCCTTTCCCTCAGAGGTATGTATTTGCCATAATATAGCTTGTCGATTTTGGATCCTTGTGCAATAACTCGTTGTAATGAAGGACGATCTGATTCGCTCTTATACAAACATGATGTGCAAGAACAACTTTGCTGAGGAGTAATACCACCTTTATTTGGCTTCATAATGTATGTGTTGCTTTTTCTGTCATAGAATCCTAGTCATTTCACACAAAACCTTTGAACAGTTTCAAATTCTCGACAAAGACTTCACCGTTATTGTTTCGAAACGCACCACATAACATTGCAAATCTGAAAATCGAGGTCAATGTTACGGACGAAAACAATTGAATTTAATTTTATCTTAAGTAAGAGGAACGTTTGCATTACGTAATTCATTCCTTTTTATAATATTACATACATATATAAACTCACGCCTGTATTCCCCGAAGGGGTAGGCAGAGGTGCATTTCTGCATCCACATTCCGCCAGGTATGTATCAGTCCCACGTAATAGGGGGCGAGCCTATTGCCGTTTTTCTGGCACAATTCCAGACTCCGTGCTGCTACTGAGAATTTCCTAATGGAAAAACCCAATAACACTTTGCCCGACCCGGGAATCGAACCCAGGACCTCTAGATCGCTCGGCACATACTTGTACCGCGAGACCACGAGGCAGTTTTTATAATATTAGTATTATAAAATAAAACGGTAAAGCCAGGCTGTACGTAGTCTTGGCGAGGGCGACATAAAAATGGGCCGACTCATCCTAGTTGGTAGGACGTCAAGTTAAAATTCAACGTAAAGAAAGTGTTGCGATTGGTACAGTTGCACGAGTTTAATCTGAGGCAACCTTTTAAAAGTTAGTTTTATTTACATATACAGGTGTTTAGCGATCCAGGATCAGCCTATGTAATTCCAGAAGCCAAGAAGCCGACGTAATTATGTCTACTGGCGATAGCTGTGCACATGTTTATGAACAATACATATATGCCGAATGTAGGACAACCCATTCAACGTTAACTTCATCAAAATCAAATACTTGTAATAAAATTAAAGATGATATTTGAAAGACACCAATATAAATATCGAATAATTTTCACATGAACCGCTATTCTTAATAATCTCTAGGAACCGTAAAAACCCTGACCGCTGTAGAATATCTTAGGATTACTTACAGGACAGAAACACTTCGACTCCACATAGACAAGGTTGGGATACGAAGTGAAACATCGGTCTAATTCTTACATCTTTGTAAGCTATACATTTCTGTATACGTTAAGCCTTTCCAACAAGGCATTACCGCATAATTTCATATACAAGCACATCTGTATAAAATTTTGATAAAAAATATAAACTTACAAACTGTCACCGCATATTAAAAAACAATGACAACTTAGAAATATTTTCCTCTTTCCGTCACAAAAGCGTCGACGCAGAAGAAAGTTTTTAAGTTATTCTACATACTGAGCTGACTTATATCGATAGCTACAGTTATCTCAATACAAAACAGCACACATTCATTATAATTTTATTTATTAGGAATGTTTTAAGTACTACTAATAAAATATAACGTAATAAAAGTTTACTGTTTTAAAAAGTTCGAATTGGCGGATACTTAATCTAATACTTAACTCCGTAGTACCAACAAGACTGTTTTTTTTTTTAAAGTACTACGCTTAAAAGTTAAATGGAACAGCATGAAAAGGCTTTTTTATATTTCGTACTTTGGAAATAACTAAAGTAGTTACAAAGTTCGACAATCACCGGTGTTTTCTTTCAAGTTTTGCCAAATAAATACGTGAAAGTACGCACAATTATGAATGAATGTTGACTCAATACAAACCGATCACCGTATTAAATATAGTAGAACATTTTATTCGTCAGAGGTTAGTGACTTGTGAGACACCTGCGTGACAGGTTGCATCGAAGTAGCCGAACAAACTTACCTGAGAAGTTCTAGAAGTTAATTCCGAGCCGTCAAATGTTCCACAAAATACACAAACAAATATCACTACACTTGCATTATCACCACTCATTCACTTAAAAGTAATTGATAAATAAGTTATTGCGCGAGTTTCATACAGCCACTTTAGGCGACGCAATCCAACTTTCACACTCAAGTAGCAAAAGCAAACTAAAGTCTCAAACGAGTATACGGAGTACCTACGAACCGCGAACGGCTTACCTACTACGAACCCCAAAAAGCAAGCTTAAGCGAGCGAACGTAACGCCATCTGTCCTAGCATCTAAAAAATATTTTTTTTACTAATGGATTCTAATAACTAGATGGCGCAAATTCTAATGTAGAATTTAATTGCACGCATACTACATAGTTACAAATTATTTTAACAGATGGCGCATATTTACCGAATAAAAAAAAATATTTCATTAAGTATTGATGATATATTAATATAAATATAAATGTGCCCGAAAAACGGCAATAGGCTCGCCCCCTATTACGTGGGACTGATATATAATTGGCGAAATGTGGGTGCAGAAATGCACCTCTGCCTACCCCTTTGGGGTATACAGGCGTGAGTTTATGTGTGTGTGTATTAATGAAAAAAATATATCAGCAAGAATATTATTTTAATACATTATTATTAATAAACAACACCTGTGATTTGTCAGCCTTTAAAGGGCCCGTAAATTTAAAGAGGTCTATTTTATTCTCATATTTTGTTAATGGCACTAAATTGAAAAATTCAATAAAAAAAATCTGCAACAGGTGAACAAATAAGACAATTTGTTTTTATTACAAACAATTTATATATATTTTTATTTTCATAATAAATTATAATGCCTTAATTCTATGAACTATGTTCAGATTCCGATTCAGATTCACTTGGTGGCCACATAGGTCTGTCATCTTGTTCCGACTGAGCAGATTCCAAAAACTTTGTTTGCGCTTCTAAAACACTCTTGCTGTCCGTGCATGCTGCATATAAGTCCAAGGCTTCTGAGTTAAGTTCTAAGAAGGAATGTCCCCATGAAAACTTAGAAAGGTAGAACCGGGCTTCATTTTTATGCCCCGTAATAAACATAGCTGCAGCTAATGCCTCTACACAACTAAGTTGGTATGGTTTACCATAGTTTATAGGGTTTGCAGCGACCAAAAACGGCAGTAGCCTGGGATGTGGTGATTTCATTCTACCAAATGGTGTTTCATCAATTTTTGCCCATGAACAGTCTATAACAGCTAAGCCAAACTTCACAATTATATCTTTGTCGTTTGGGCTAACGCATTGCGTCCCTACAGGCGACAAAACAAGTCCTTGGAAACGTTGACCAAGTTTTAAGTTTTTTATAAGGTTATGTCGAAGTAACTTTCGTCCTGAACATTTCTTGGGATCACAGTGGTTCAAATCCCACATACTAACGGGAAACGATGCTTCGACGCCTTCATCTTCTGAGCCGCTTTCATCGCTGTCTTCTGATGATTGTATAGTCAGTTCATTTAGCCTTTCCGCATAGTCCCTTTGAACGTGATGGTTCGACCGTTTGCCGTGAACATTCCCCTTTTTACCTGGTGCCATGTTGTCTGCAAATAAATAATATGTTAGGTTTATCAAAATAACTTGAAATTATTCAAAGATTATCTAGCGACTATAACATTAAACAACCTTGTTTTGTTTTCCTAAAATCATATGACATATGGTTCACACTTCACTTGACAGTTACTGCATAGGTAAAAAAAATACAAAATTATGAAGCTATTTCATTTTACGCCATTAATTTGAACGAGACAAAATAAACTGTAATGTTACAAATACTATCATAACTAATCTGGAACATGTAAGGAATAATAACGATGGGACGTTATTCTCGATAGTTACTTCGATACTTATTGTCCTAAATAACTATTATTTTAAATTTTCAAACTTTTATTAAATAAATATCAAGTTAATCATTAAAAGAATATCTAAAATTATAGATAATCGTAAAATAAACTTTATATTTTCCTTGTAATTTATGAAGCTGTACACGAGACATTATAAAAATATCACTGTCAAAGCTGAATCTATTTGAATAAAAGAAGACGTTTTATTTTATTGATAATATTTAAATAAATTATCCAAAATTGATTTCACTCGTGGAAGGATGAGCAGTGCCTCAATGGCGGGTAAGAGTAAAATTAATTGTTGTTACAATAATTGACATTTTAAAAATCTTTTTGCAAAATAAATTCAAAAGAGCCGTTATCATTGTTAAGAAAATATTTAAAATGTCTTTGGCACAAAAATTATTTGAATTTAATTCTAAATAAGCGCTTGACAATTTAGTCGCAGGCTGATGAGATGCATGATCAATTTTTTCCTTCCAACGAAGGCCTTAGGATTTTCGATTTTTTGTAAATAATATGTAAACCCACACTAGGTCAGCGTGGTGGACTAAGGCCTAAACCCTCTCCATTGTAGAGGAGACCCATGCCCAGCAGTGGGACGTATATGGGCTGATGATCATGATGATGTATTTATTAAAAAAAAAAAAAAAAGGAATAATTGTCCAGTACGAGCAGCGAGAATACGCGGGTAATTCCTTTAATTTCCTTTTAATAATAATGTGGATTTTTTATTTGGCTTTATGAGTAGATTACTTCTCACAGTTGTAAGAGTAGGCCCGTGCCTAGCAATGAGATTTTTATGGCCTGATTTAGATAGAATGATCGTATCTGCAACAGATTTTGAGTGCAGTCCAGAGTCAAAATTGGTGACGACTGGTAATAAATAAATTACGATTCTTCTATATACTATTCTTCTCGATCTTAACAGTCGAGACAATTACTATTACCTATGCCGGCTTGTTCTGTTCTCAGTGGCGGATTTAGACATTTGCCGCCTGTAGGCTATTCAAAATTTGCCGCCCCTTCTGACCTCTGCATTTCGATCTCTTTCGATAGCCTTTTAATTCTATTATATATATTTTTTTCACCTTTTTTGGTTATTTTAGAATTAAAAGACTCAAAATAGTTTTTGTCTTTTTTAATAAGGAAGGAGGCAATCGTGCTAGTGAGCCACCTGATGTCAAGTGGTCAACATCGTCCATCCATGAACATCTACAATACCAGAGGAATTATCGGTGCGTTGCCGGCCTTTCAGGCAATTTTTTTTGTAGGTCCCTCAGTCGTATCCATTACGAAATACCGTCGAGGAAAGTTGATTCCACAAGGATGTTGTGGAAACACCGTTTGAACCGCAATGTTGAGGAACACCAGGGGGTCAATTATGTCAGTTTTGTTCTGTTTTTTTATCGATGATTCGAGCGGCACGTCGTTGAATGCGGTCAAATGGAAGAAGCTGGTACTGAGGGGCTCCAGCTTAGAGATGAGAACAATATTCCATATGAGGCCGAACCTGCGCCTTATACAGCTGTGGGCGCTGAGCCGGCGTGAAATAATGTCTCGCTCTGCTGAACACACCAAGCCTTTTCGAAGCCAGCTAAGCTTTAGCTTCCAGATGACCAAAGAACTTGACGGTACTCGAACATAGACCCCCAAGGATTCCAATACTAGACGAGATACCAAGGGAAGCACCGAATGAACTGAGGTGATATAAAGAAAAGTGAGTTTTCTTAGCAGTAAATGCGCAAACTTGTTTCTTTGACCGATTAAATTGGACTAAATTCTGCCATATTTTTTTTAACGAAAGGAAAGTGCCTTAAGCTGCCCTTTCAGAACCTCGGGGGAGGCCCGTCAGGGGTATGTCGGGGTCTCTGGCCTTCCAACTCGGCGCGCGGAGCATTTGTCCGCTTAGCTGAGTTGGGTCACTACCCAAAATCCTAAGCCAGCATACCGTCTAAAACCTCTCGATGAACATGGCATGGGATCTCAGGGTGAGAAGCGCACTAAATGGTCCGCTGCCGCCCAGCGCACTGTCCAATTATGGACACCTTAAATTGGGAGGGCTTGAGATGCCCACCACTCACCCTATTTTAAACGCTCACTTATTGTGAACTTCCGGAACGCTCTCTGCCGCACATCTTGGAGTTGCTTTTAGTCATGGCGCACTGCCCCCGCAGTTCATCGTAGAGCCGATGTGGATATCCACGCTCTCTATCGTCAGATAAGCCCCTGCAGGAGGCTGCTTCCGAGGCCCGTTGAAGCAGATAGCGTCGGATTTCTGAAGGGCCACCGCGAGGCCCAGCCGCCGAATTCTCCTCACCAGGTGGGTTGTGCCTAGCGTGGCGAGGTTGATGGCCTCCGGAAAAGTCCCGGCACACGCTGTCACCAACGTCAGCTTCACAAATTACGCCGACACCACGGAGCACCCAGTCGTACCCAATATTCCACAGAAGAGATCCTAGGACCGACGCCTGTGGGACACCACACGACATTTCTCTACGGTGCCACCCGTCAGCGCCCGAATACACTAGGTACATCTCAGTTGGAACGGTAGGGGTGCACTAGGCCTCGGAGATAGGGCGGCACCACGTGGTATCGACAAGCTTCTTTTACGCAGGGCCAGGGCAATGTGTTAAAGGCGTTGGCGATGTCGAGTGACACCGCCACCATGCATTTGCTCTGGGCTACTGCCTTCTTCGCCCGCAGAATTGCGGTGAAAAAAAAAAAAAAAAAAAGCGGTCGTGGGGAGAGACCTCTCGCTGCCGACGGTGGTCGCCGCCAGGGTCGGCAGCCGTAGGTCGTGGAAAGCTATGCTCTCCTTCTGCGAACGTGTCATTTCGCAGAAGGAGAGCGCGGAGCGGGATCGGGAGCAGACCGATCCTGCTCGTCGCAACAGGCGACGTAGGAGGCGCTGGGACAACACCTAGCTCGGCACCCAGAGGCCACACGGGGCCGCCGTCCCTACCTTGGCGTCCCCCAAGATGAAAACGCCACACGCGTCAGGTCGGCGTGCCTTTTGGCACTGCGCTCTGCGCTGAGGCGGCCCCGGCGGGGCCGTCTCGTTTGCGCTGATGGTGGCCGTCGCGGGAGGTTAGTCGGTCTTACGGCGCGTAAATGTTTGGCAGGGACCCGGCCCAGCGGCCGCCCATCCCTGGGCAGTAACATCCATGCTGGGTCGGAAGGCGCCGGTGAGTCCGGCACACCCTCACCCCTCCGTGGGTGGGATGGTCCGTAAATAGGATTTTGCCCGCGGAAAAAAGAAAAAAAAAGGTCCGAACCGACCCTCTTCAGATGCGCAGAATGATACGCTCAAAGAGCTAGGCGACCTCGTCAAGCAACACTATGGACCGGTAGGCCGATGGCGACTCTGCGGGACGCTCCTTCTTTTTCAGCAGGATCATCTTCCCAGTCTTCCAAAGTCGTGGGAAGACGTCCTGTTCTAGACACGCGGAGAAAAGGCCGCGGAGCCTTTCACCCACCTCACTCGACGACTTGGACCCACACACGTCCCGGGATGCCGTCGAGCCCCGGGGCAGTGTTCTTTCTCCGCAGCCGCAGTACTGCTGCCTGAAGCTCCTCAGGCGTAACGCTTGGAATTGGAACCTCCGAGGTCTCCCTTGCCAAACACTTAAATGATCCCACCAACGATCCGTCCCTCACCGACCACGGGCGTGGTGGCATCGGTGGAGGAGTAAAATCCGAGTTAGCCGGAAAGAGAGCAACAACGACTTCACTCAGGAGCTCCGGTCGAAGACTTTGGGTGAGAAGGGGGCGCCGGTGGACGCAATTTATTGAATGCCAACCGGTACAGTCGCGCCCAAGGATAACGATCCAAAATCCCGGACTAAATTCTGCCCGCCACAGTTTGCGGCTTGATCCAACAAATAGTCGATTTCCGAAACAAGCTTATTTCGGCACTCATTGACTTGTTCCTGGGAGGAATTTGTGCGACCAGTATACAAGGCATCCCCGGTACTATGATCCGCATAACTATGGATGTTATTAATAAGTAACAGGTCATTGAGATGCAGAAGGAACAGAGTCGGATTTCAACAGAGTCAGAGTTCATTTTGGCGTTTTTCTATACACAGCTCCCCTGAGTCGCTAAGCCAAGGAAACACTACAATATACCTAGCATTAATAATACGAGAATACTTTAAGAAACATTTTTTAACATGTTAACTTTTATACGAATGACAATATACTGTTACAGAATACCAATACCTAATTAAACCAAGCACATCTCACCTATATCTTTGTGCATATGTAGTTACAAACGTACCTTGGCTGACACCGACTCCAAAAAATAACAATAATTGTAACTACATGATATTATCGTAATAATTCGTTTGACTTTTAAGTAAGTTTATTCATTTCATTTTACTTAGGAGAACTCTAAAAAATATTTTGATCATTGTTTATTAATTATTCATAGGTACCTACCTATCTTCTTGCGTGGTAAACACATAGATCGTTACTACATATTAATGAAGATAAAAAGTAAGTTTTTATTAAGTTATAGAAGAATATGCAATTATTTTTCTACTTTTTAGTGCATATAAATTTGTATTGGAATATTTTTTTTTATATAAAGGCGGTTTTTATTTCTGTAAAAAAAAACTGGGGCAAATTTGCCGCCCCCTAAAATCTGCCGCCCTAGGCTCCAGCCTACTCAGCCTGCTGGTAAATCCGCCACTGTCTGTTCTGTTCTTGTTCATTTTAAGTGATGGCGCTACCTTTACTACAGTTTACCGGTAGATAACTGAATGCAGTAGTAGGTAATGACCAGCTACTACCATTCTATTCTACTTTTTGTTTGGTGAGGCACTTTACGATTACCTCCCCTTAGATTAATTATTAGATATTAATTTATTTAATTATTCCGTCTCCTTTGGTACCGCCGCGCTGAGACTATTATGAAATAATCATTTAACGTTTTTTTTTTGTTTTAATGTGAACAAAACTTTCAATTCCTTAAAAAAATGTGTTAAATATTTCCAACTTGTGCGTCACAGAGAATAAATTGCGTTGATTGATCATTGGGATGCACCCGCCCCTCAGTCACTACAAAAATAATCGTGTGGGAAGATACATCAATGTATCTAGGTCATCTAGTGATTTAATATGGAATATTAACCAATTTGCATCCGAATTCATTTCCATTTCCATCCGAGTCCTTTTGAGTCGCACGAACTACATAATATAGGTACGTTATGAGTTATGACGTTACTAATTTTAGTAGATCTTTTTAATTAGACCAAAAACCTTCGAATTATAATACCTACTGGGACTCTTAATATTTTCAATATAAACAGCTCTATCTAACGGTTTTTTATTTATTTATCGTTGTCACGCCATGCACGGTTGTGATTCTCGTTCGTAAATGTAGAAGGGATACTAAGCATTTATATACCATGAAGGTACTATTATAGGTACTACCAGGTTGATGTATCAGTCGATCAAAGTGGTAAATTTTTAACAAGTCTGAAAGGCTTAACATCTTTATAATGTGCGAACGCTTATCACCAGTGTCCCATCCATTTCCAAATAAATCATATAAATAATTAATTATATTATTCAGAGGTTAAGATATAACTATATATAACTATAACTTTTTTATTTACAATATTCCCAAGAAAGAAAATCATGTACTTTGTCACTATCAGGGGCCAGTATCGGGCATAATCAGCAGTAGATTTACACTAGGGGCAGTCGGGGCAAGTGCCCAGGGCGTCAAATTTTTAGGGCGGCAAAATTTTGAAAGTGAAAAATTTTTTTTTGCCTTATCAAGATTGCTCAATATAATCAATTAATTCTGTTAATTAATAAATGTTGGTTTAATTGATAATTCAAGAAATTCAATTTATCCATTATTTGTAAATTATAATTTTCTTGGAGATTTAAAATAATAATAGATTTTTTATTTTCTGGAATTAAAGAAATTTAATTAGTATTTTTAAAACTTCTTACGTTCTACAATGACTGCTAATAGACTCAATAGCTTAGCTATTCTATGCATCGAATCCGACGTACTTCAACGTTTAGATTGCGAAGATTTAATCGACCAATTCACAATTCAAAAAGTCAGACGTGTTTGCCTGTGAAAAAATTGATGTAATGTAATTATGAGTCACCCTTAGTGCCAAATTTATAATTGTTAGAAAAAAACAAATATTTATTCATGTTTTTAGAATATATACCATATTATAATAAAGATTCTGCAATGAATTAGTTATTTTAGTTTTGAAAAAGAAAATATATAAACTATAAGTTTAAGTAAAATTCCAGTATTGGGGCGGATTTTTTTCCGGTGCCCAGGGGCGACATTAAGTCTAAGTCCGGCCCTGGGCATAATTTTATTATGTTACTGTCATGTGTAGTTTCTTGGTAGATTTGGTGTCGACCTAATCGAATGGCGCTGAATTTACAATTAGGTGATCTGTTATTACTTGCTGTGGCGTAATAATCGCAAAAACCAATGTTATATTTCTTAAAAAAAAGTCACACAATGTTTTCCCCACAAAATAGCAGATGTCTTTATGTGGGCGTTTTTCTTGACGGCTCACTTGTATACTGAGTTAAATTTACGTGTACCTAAGTGCAATCATAGGTCATCATACAACATCGTCCTAGATGGAACAATGGACCAATTTGTGGATCATTACGGTCCTTATCAACCGCGGTAATACAATACTAACAATTGCTGACGTCAAACAGGCGTTTGGTGAAGAACCAATGAGTTAAGTAATCGTTAACGTTTTTTTATTGATTCTAATATATCGGAGCATACATTCCCCTAATGGAATTGAGAGTTCAAGCACCCGAAATGAGGCGTTATTAATCTTCTGGGAAACATTCTATAGAAACAGTCACCCCGATACGTATCACCGAAGATGCAGACGGAGAAGTATTCCCACCCCCATGATTCCCCGTTTTAGGTTTTCACACGTTTCGAGTCCCAAGTAATAGGAACCAAGTCTATAGTAATAGCCCTTGATCGCCCACGCCCCGCCTGAGGGCAATCGACGATCGTAAGCCTTTTATTAACTTAAATTACAATTTTAAGTACTTGCTCGTTTTCATGTACAGTGCAAAAAAATGGAATTAAAAATTGAGAATTTATGAAAATATTTCGGCATTTGTGAGTGAATAATTTTTTTGGAACATATCTTTTGACTAGCAAGTAAAATCGACCTTCAAAAAGTTTGTCAGGAGTGGGATTCGAACCCACGCCCTCAGAGAGGACCAGAATACTCAGACTCGCTTTGAACGAGCAAGTTGCCTTGAACCTGGCGCCTTAGACCGCTCGGCCATCCTGACATTACGTAGTGCTGGCTGTTTTAGCCATACCCTTGCCGATGTTAGCAAAAATACCGAGAACGATAAAAGTTATCAAAACATGATAGAAAAGAAATTAGAAATCATATGAAAATTTAATTTATTGGAAAACTATTTCTAGCAACAGTATAACATAATTAATCACTAGGTGGCGCTGAGCGATGATGAATTTTCTTTAAACCTCATTACAAATTATTTTTATCTCTTTTTGCTGAATAATTACTTTTTTGAATAATGTTTTTTGCCACAAAACTTTGCTATAATAACAACTATTAGGGATAAGGAACCCTTACTTTATCCTAATATTTTTACGTTCAATTTTACAATAAGTACATAGATTAAATTAAGAATTAAGTTAATATTCAATAATTTTTTTTGCTTTATTTAATTTTTAATATGTTCCTAAATTGGCACTATAAATGTCCATAACAACTCCATCTATCGAGAGATAAAAACTCTGGGGAGAAAACGCGAATGGCGCAAAACTGCACTAAGTTGCATCAGCTGTTGTCTTTCTGGAATTCTCCCTGAGCATAAGCAACTCAGATATGATTACTCAGTAAGATAAAGAGGCATTGAAAAGTTTTTTATTAGTTTTGTCCCCGCACACCCGACACTGCACCTCCTGTGAATCAGGATTACACAGTAAACTCAACAAATCTAAGCAAAGTGGGTGATAAAAATCATTATTAAAGTACATAGAAAGTCCACTACTGATCGCGGATCTTCCATTAACTGCTTGAATATCCCACCGGGTAGCATGATATTTGCTGTATAACACATTTTTAAACCATTTGTAGCAATCAAATCGTTTTACCATGCGAGTAGAAAAGAAATAATGTCAAAATAAATGCATATCGAATTGATGATAATAATGATTCACAATAAATTGGAAAACTCATAGGTTCCAGTTTTTTACGTGTTCCAGTATTATACAATAGTATCTAAGTATATAGAAAGTCGTGATAGCTTTGAGGTTTAGACACGCGGTCGAGAATCTCGGCGGTCGCGGGTTCATACCCCAATGAAAGGGGTTAGACGTTAGTCTAACATTCTAGCATTCTAGTAGTGCGGGTTGGCGGACTACAACCTAAAAAGTTCGCTTAGTTCTCAATTCAAACTGTTTTTAATACTCTGTATAAAACATATTTTTTAATATTTTATAATTGAAGGTTTTTGTTACTGAAAAAAAGAGTAATGAGTGAAGTAGTGATGGCCTCAAAGATTATGCGCGCGGTCGAGAACCTCTGACTTTTCGAAGTTATGTGTGTATTCACAATGAATTATCACGTACTTTAATGGTGAAGGAAAACATCGTGAGGAAACCTGCACACCTAAAAGTTCTTAGGATTTTCTTAGGTGTGTAGTCCGCCAACCCGCACTAGGCCAGCGTAGCGAGGTGGACTAAGGCCTAAACCCTCTAGAGTCTAGGTTGTAGAGGAGGCCCGTACCCAGCAGTGGGACGTATATGGGCTGATGATGATGAAGTATAGTGTAGTGTTCAATAGTGTTAGCAAAAATGCCGAAAGAACCTACAATACATAACCATAATTGCTCTATAAATATGATGACATTTTACGCAAGGATAATATATCACCATATATTAAAAGCAGAGTGAAAGAGCAAATATTTGCAAATCAACGTAAAACTGCATATTCGTACCGCTTTAAAACAAAGTCGGTTATTCTCAACAACGGAGCAAGGTCGAAGCATGCATTTATGATTCATTCTTTGTTTTCAACACGTTAGTATCACGAGTTAGGATCAGTTGCATAAAGACACACGTCGGTAGGTATATCATTACTTAGATAATGCAAAAAGTGTGTCTATTTTTCCATATACATAATTGAGAACATTTATCGATCGATATTTAGTTACGGTGTGCCACTGTTGTCTAGCATCAACACTATCTAAGCGTGAGCAGTCGGTGACAGTTGGCTGTATAATTTGCGCCTTCGTCACGATTTGTGCATTTTAAAAAAGTCGGTGAGTACTAAGATTTTAGTTTATTTGTGAAAATAAAAACATTCTGAAATATACATGATTAATAAGGATAGCAATATGCTATAGACTTCACGCGTGTTCTGTTGGGGTAGGTAGAGATTATAGAACGCCAAATGCTAGGCAATCTCTTTATTTAGTCCTTTGTCATATTTTTTAAAATCTATAATTAGTATTGTAACGGGCACCTCCGTAAAGTAAGTAATTTAAATAAAGTTAAGTGGTTTCAATCCATTGTATTTTGCATTTTATTTGTTAAATAAAAAAAAAACAGCAATGACTATCATTGCTTTTCAAAATATATTGGTTTAGGTAGGTAAATACTCACAGTCACGCATTTATTCAATTTATCTTAAAAGATTTTCTTTGCATTATGTTCTATACATATTTCTTATTCAGGTGGATAAAGACCCCGTTTATAAATCTACGTTGATGTTTAGTAGTTTGCGCGCGCACTTTACAAAACAGAAACACGGCGGTCCTGAGTTTGAAGTTCGAATCACAAGTTCGGCTTTTTGAAATCAATGTTGAAGAGAAACACCATACGGTACATTTTTTACGTTTAGTCGACTGCACCAGGCCAGCGCTGTGGACTAAGGCTAAATACTTCTTTACCCAACAATGGGATCAGTCTATAGCCCATACGCACATATGTATATACTGTATTGCATGGATTTTGTGACTCATAAAGGCATGCGTGCATTGTTTGTGGGTTAGGGTAAAGTAGTGCGAGTAACAAAATCAGAAATAAGTTTTTTTGTTGGCTTATCGATGCCACTGTACAACTTTGGCGTATCCTATCGATAAATCTTAGGTTCGATACTCGGGTTAGGTCAGTATTATTTTTTGCGATAGAAAATTTTCAGTAGCAACAACTTGACAGGTAACACAACAACTCAGCGCTTGTTGCAAATATTTGTTTTCAATTTTACAAAACTGATCCTATTTGAAAGTATAGAAAAATGGGTAAAAAATGCGTTTTTTCCGGTTTCCATTCACTTCTATTTTATTTCAATTAACCGTTTTTTCTCGAAGATATGTTCGAAAGATCCGAACAATTTACCAATAAAATAAATGCTCGCAAAGTCGTCACTCGCTTTTCCAATGAAAGGAATTACGTTGCGTAGGTTTGATACTGAGTCATTTAATGACAAAGTGAGTCAGACCTTGTATAAAAGTTTAGTCGCCTTTTACGGTTGAATTTGCAAATATAAAAAGGTATACGTCACACAGAATGAATAACCGTCAATTCTTCGTTCCCAATTGTATCAGGATTGATGACGTATTCTCTGTATGGAGATATAAGAATACATTTCCTTGCTATTTGACAGCCCCGTGGCGCAGTTGGCTAGATACCCGCTTGCGAAACGAGAGGTCGCGGGTTCGATCCCCGCACTGAGACAAATTTTGTGTGATCCAAAAGTATTTGTTGCGGGTCTGGGTGTTTGTGAGACCGAAAAGTCTCTCGTAGTTTCTGATACCCTCGACACAAGACTTGTATCTTAATGTGGGGTCCGAACTATGTACATATATGACTGTTGGGTGTATTGATTATTTATTTATTACTAGCTTTTGCCCGCGACTCCGTCTGCGTAGACTTCAGGGTTGGGTGCAGAAACTAACTAAGTGAATCTATAAATCAAAAATTACGCTAATTGTTGCAGTAGTTCACCACCGGAGGTCATTTCTATCTTTGAGAATCGTCTCAAGTGACATTATGACATTTTTCATAACCTCAGTTCGTCTCATAAATTTATCGCGAAAATGTATCTAATGTCATCTAGGTGCGTATAATGGCACTTAACATCGCATAATGACACCGAGCCCCATAAAAATGCACATGATAACATTTTACTGTACCGGTACCAGTCACCACTACTCCACAGTGCTAAATGGCATTTAACGTGAATTCAAGTCATCCAGGATACTGACTTCAAATAATGGTGCCTTTCGCAATTTCAGTTTCAAAAATGGCACCTAAATTCATAAAACGGAAAAATAGCTCTTCTATTCCTTAAGTTCCACTAAAATTCTTCTAAAATTGCCATAAGTGCCAATTATGGCACCTGTCGTCGCGTGATTTCCAATAACGGCACTTGTAGCCTTATGGATTCGACTAATGGAATCTGATTCATCCGATAATGGCACCTGACGTCACTCACCATCCACTAATAGCACCTAACGTCACTTAACATACACCAATAAAACTTATCGTCACTTAATTGTACATACATACATAAACTCACGCCTGTATTCCCCGAAGGGGTAGGCAGAGGTGCATTTCTGCACCCACATTTCGCCAGGTATGTATCAGTCCCACGTAATAGGGGGCGAGCCTATTGCCGTTTTTCGGGCACAATTGATTGTACATAACCGCACATAATCTTCCTTAAAGTTACTTATGGGTAAGCTCTTCAAAATCAAATATCACATAAGAGAACTTAAAACCACCCAGTAGCAATACCAATCTAATAATGGCAAGTAAGTAACCTAAGTGCGTTTAACGTCACCTAAGTAAACTTAAGACCACCTTATGACACTTAACCGCACTTAACTATATTCAACGTAACTTAATGAATCCTTAGAATCTTAAATGGTCTAATGCCACCTATCGTCTTCTTAGTGCCCGAAATGGCACTTATTGAATTATTTAAAAAAATAGCCTATGTCCCTTAAAGGTCTCATTTATGTCCATACCAAAATTCATTCAAATCGGACAAATAGTTTAGGCGTGAAAGCATAACACAGGCAGTGTTACTTTCGCATTACAATATATGCTCATCCCACGGGAACCCTACATATTCCCGGGATAAAATGTAGCTTATGTTACTTTATAGTGTCCCATTTGTATTCAAACCAAAAATCATATAAATCGGGCGAATAGTATAGGCGTGAAAGCCCATTCCCACGGGAATACTACATTTTCCGGGATAAAAAAATATCCTATGTTGCGTCGGTGGGTCCTATCTAGCCCCATATTAAAAATCATCTAAATCAGTCCAATGGTTTAGGCCAGAAAGTATAACACAGGCAGCGTTACATTCGCATTACAATATATGCGCATCCCACGGGAACCCTACATACTCCCGGGATAAAATATAGTCTATGTTACTTCATAGGGTTCCATTTATATTCATACCAAAATTCATTCACGTCAGTCAAACGGTTTAGGCGTAAAAGCAGAATATTGACAGAGCTACTTATACCCATTCCCACGGGAATACTACATTTTCCGGGATAAAAAGTATCCTATGTTGCTTTGGTGAGTTCCATCTACTCCCATACTAAAAATCATCGAAATCGGTCAAATGATTTAGGCGAGAAAGCATAACACAGGCAGTTACTTTCGCATTACATTATATGCTCATCCCTCGGGAACCCTACATATTCCCGGGATAAAATGTATTTTATGTTACTTTATAGGATCACATTTATGTCTGTAAAAGAATTCATTCATATCGGTCAAATGGTTTAGGCGTAAAAGCAGAATATTGCCAGAGCTACTTATTCCCATTCCCACGGGAATACTACATTTTCCGGGATAAAAAGTATCCTATGTTTTTTCCCAGGCTCCAACCTATCTGTGTACCAAATTTCATTTAAATCGGTTCAGTAGTTTTAGCAGGAAAGCGAGACAGACAGACAGACAGACAGACAGACAGACAGAGTTACAATCGCATTTATAATATTAGTAAGGATTTCCTCTATAGTGGCAATGGAGAAGCGACAGCACTATATTGAATTTTGGTCGGCTCTATGCTGTCTCAAGGGCCTATACAATTACAATATTCAAGAGAAATCGCTAAAATGTAAAATGTATTAAGTTAAAAAGATCATTTTATTCATATTCATTCATTTATAAAATCTCAGACATAGTTATGTAATAGAATCTACTGAACCGAGGATAAATATATAAAATAGCGGTAGCTCCAAATTATAGAGAAGTTTCAGAAATTCCTATGGTCCATTTATGCATCTTGTAATTTCATGTTAAATAGGACTTTTTTTCGAACAATACTAAAATTAAAATAACTAGATTTAATAAATTAAAAAAAAAAAAACATATTGAGCAGTGTAAACTTAGTATTTTAGGCCAGTTATATTTTAATAAACTTTATAATATTTATTGGCGTGTCATAACTCATAAGTTCTATACGAGTATTACTGTCTACATGATAAAATAAACGAGCATTTTATTTCATTTCATTTCAATTATAATTATTGCCGGGAAAATATGTATTTATTTTATGTGAAATGACATGCTAGGCGTAGATAATGAAAGCTATAATGTCCTATGTGACCTACTTTTTAACCTTGGTTCATCGATTTCTACAGTCACTTTTCTGTTGCTCGCAATATATTAATCATATCACCACGATGATAAAAAAAATGGTTAAATTGACCAAAAGCGTATTAAAATAACTTCTTTTTACTATAAATTTTATGGTAACTACAGTTCAGGAAGTTCATATGAAGCCCCAATAGTTAGGCTATGGTTTGTATAATGTTTTTTCAAAATGGGGGTTTCTTCGGACCCTTTTGTACATAAAAACAAAAAAAAAACTCAGCGTTATAAAATAATAAGTTTCACATTTAAAACTATACAAGTGCTGTACCACTCCATATTAATTTTTTTGTTATACATTCCATAAACGTAACCTATACTTGACATTTTTTGTAACTTAGACATGAGTTTTTATACTTAAAGCACCAAACTTAAATTATATTAGTCTAAGGGCCTGAAGTGGCTGACTTTTTGTTTTTGTCACAATCCACTCATTTTAGTTTTGTATAAAAGTGGTAATTAGGAACTGTTATGTTTATTCATTTCTGTCTTATCATTGGTCTATATTTATTTATAGTAATGTTTGTGTGGTGTATTTACATTACTAATTAATAGTATTGAACAAATAGCGGAAGATACACGCTGGATAATGTTGTTATATCAATATTTCTTGTTTTTGTTGTGTCTCTTCTCGGAATGACAACTAGTCCGGTTAACTTCATGCTTTCCCTGAAAAGTAGGCAGAGGTGCATTTTGCACCTATATTTCGCCAGGTAGGTATGCATCAGGTCACGTAATAGAGAGCGAGTATATTGCCGTTTTTCGGGCACATTTCCGAACTCCGTGCTGCTACTGAGAATTTAATAATGGAAAAACCCAATAACACTGCCAGACCCGGGAATCGTACCCGGGAACTGTAGATCAAAGTCAAAGATCAAAGTTTATCAGAAATTATAAGATACTTTTAAGCAACGCAACACCTGTAACAAATATTTGTTGCTCACACAAATTAATGTTCCTAGACGCGGATTGTACTCACGTTTCTCGTTGAACTAGAATATAGCCAAACACGCCATTGTCATGGTATTATTAAATTGGGTTATTACGTGTCATTTCCCATCAACTAGGTAATAATATTTAAGCCCATGGGTTTCGTAACATTTTCTAATCCAATTATCCGTAATTGTATAATTTTTATTTATGCTTTGTCACATGTTTGTAATTCCTATCGGGTCGATACTAGGGAGCGGTAATTAGCGTAATGCCCGTATGTACGTACTAGGGATGTTTTGGATATGATATTTCGGATCTGGATACGGATACGGATATAGGAATAAAATTATATCGGTTTCGGATACGGTTACGGATATGTAATTATTTCGGATTATCCGTTAGTTTCGGATAATTTCGGTTACAGATATTAGATTGAAGTAAAATATAACTGTTTTCGACACTTTTGTAAAGGTATTAGCTGTTTGGATGTTTTTGGTTTTTGTTGCTTATTTTGTTCCAGCAATAAAATATCTTTGTACTAATCACTGTGTCTTGGATTTTATATGAAGTTTCAGTGAAGGCACTACGCCTTCTTTCCGGCTAAAGTTTTTATCACACTGTTTACATTTTGTACAATCTACATTACCTTGATTAAAAAAATGTCCAAAATTAAGTCGATATTGGTCGTTTTTTGTCTATAAAAATCAATTTAGTAAATTTAGTTCTTAAACTATCCGAAACTTCTGAAACGGATACGGTTACGGTTACGGATATATTTTTATTTCGGATATCCGATAGTTTCGGTTACGGTTACGGAGCTCCATAACATCCCTGGTACGTACGTCACGTTTTTCTATTGTTATGTATTTTTGTTATAAATAACATAACTGGCGGGTTACGTGTTATATTTAGGTACGAGGATAATATGACGTGGCTTTTCATGAATTGTTAGTTATATGTCTATTCAAAAATATTATAATGTAAACTCTAACGATGGAGGAAAACGTCGTGAAGCAACCTGCAAACCTAAAAGTTCTTAGGAATTTCTTAGGTGTGTAGTCTGTCGACCCGCACTAGGCCAGCGTGGTGGACTAATGCCTAAACCCTTTCAGTTGTAGAGGAGGCCCGTGCCCAGCAGTGGGACGAATATGGGTCGATGATGATCATCATATCATATACCATATAATTTAAATTTATTCGCGGGCCTGTCCCTCTAAAGGGGTAGACGGAAGCGTCTTTTTTATATGGGCATGACAAAGTGAAAATACCGAATCAGATTGTAAGCACGATGTTGTCCAATTAGAGAATCAAGCAGTGGAGATTCATCTCTTGTCACTTATGTTATGTTATGTGATAGAATAAAGTCGGCTTGCTGTGCTGAGATACTTGTTCACGACGGTTTTATCATCATCATCATCAGCCCATATACGTCCCACTGCTGGACACGGGCCTCCTCTACAACTGAGTGGGTTTTAGCCTTAGTCCACCACCCTGGCCTAGTGCGGATAGGCGGACTACACACCTAAGAAATTCCTAAGAACTTTTAGGTGTGCAGGTTTCATCACGATGTTTTCCTTCACCGTTAAAGTACGTGATAATTCTTTGTGAATATACACATAGCTTCGAAAAGTCAGAGGTGTGTGCCTGGGGTTTGAAACCGCGACCGTCGAGATTCTCGACCGCGCGCCTAAACCTCGAGGCCATCACGACGCGACGGTTTTATTCAACTGAGTGTGATACATTCTCTGGTAACTAAACAGTGTATCAATCTATAAGATTGATGACATGATGTTTGTTATTATTTTATGATTATTAAATACATAAATACTTTACATTAAAAAAAAGGTAGTCGTTGAATGACGAGAGATGTTCATTTCTCGCTGTCTTTTTGTTAATGTTTTACAAAACTGCACTATCTTACGGCAAAATAGAGTTTATAGTTTCTAAGCTAATGTTTACATTTATTTTTTTGACAGCCCCGTGGCGCAGTTGGCTAGACACCAGCTTGCGAAACGAAAGGCAGCGGATTCGATCCCCGCGCCATGACAAATATTTTTGTAATCCACAATTATTTATTTCGGGTTTGGGTGTTTGTGAGACCGAAAGTGAATTTTGGGTGTATTTATTTATTTTAATTCATGTTATTTTTTGTCCCCAGCCTGCTTCAACTACGACAACAACTCGGACAAGAACAAAGCCGAAATGGAGAGCGCAGGTAAAACACTTTATAATATTGACTATTATCAGATATACAGGGTGTATTCAGATCCTGATCGGAAACTAAGGCAGATAATAGCTAAGGTCATTACAAACCCCCTGGCGTTCACACAACACGGTCTGAATACATCCTGTATAGATATCTAGGGAGCTTAACCACCAACGAAGGGTTTTTCTAAATTCTGGCCCTTGCTATAGACTATAGTGATATCAAAGTGCATGGCTATAATACTGATTTTAATAAATAATCCAAATCTGTATCGCCAGGTTGATCCCAATAATGGAACTATCGGGGTAACCTTTATCGGAGAGGATCACAAATATGTACACATATATTTTATTTCAACTTTAGACTTTACACATTTATTCCTACAATTAACGATGAAATATGATAATTAATATTTTTTTAATGTTCATTATTAGACGGTTACTTTTAAACGTCATCATTCGTGTTTTTGCTAACATCGGCAAGGGTATGGCTAGAATAGTCAGCACTACGTAAAGTCAGGATGGCCGAGCGGTCTAAGGCGCCAGGTTCAAGGCAACTTGCTCGTGCAAAGCGAGTGTGAGTGTTCTGGTCCTCTCTGAGGGCGTGGGTTCGAATCCCACTCCTGACAAACTTTTTTTTAAGGTATTTTTGATTTGCTAACACTGCAGTTACAAAACATACTTAAAAGAAAATATTGTCTAAAATTTCCAAATATTTACAATAAGGATTTATTTTTAAATCTAATACATTTTCTTAAGCAGTCACTTAGAGCTTACCTAGTCAAAGTCAAAATTCAAAATCTTTATTCAAATAGACTTTTAGAAGTTCCTTTGAATCATCAATTTTAAACTATTGCCGCTTCGAAACGTGTTATCGCTAAATGTCTTTTTTTTTTAAAGTAAATTAGAAATATAATACCCCTACCCTTCCTAAGATACAAATGCGAATACATAATATATGCATGTATTTTTAAATCATAAATTACCTTCACATGCCGCGGAATTGTATAATCACGAGGAATATAAAGTATCTTTTGCGCTATTCTGCAGTCTCTGCAGAGTGGTGCAGCCTTGCATTTTTTGTCCTTGTAGAATACGCAACAAGCTGACACATTTTATTATAATATTTAACCTCCTTTCGTAATCCTTTTTTATTCAGTCTTTCGTTCGCAGAAAATTCAATTATCGAACTGAAATATTTTTTTAAAGCCATCACAATCACCGGCTTAACGTCCAATTATGGATATCATGATCGTCCAAAAACTTTTAGGACTTCTTTAAATATAAGATTTATATTACATACATACATTACTTCGCGCCTGTACTCGCCAAAGGGGTAGCCAGAGATGTGTTTCTGCACACACATTTCGCCAAGTATGCGTTAGTCCCATTTAATAGGGGGCGAGCCTCTTGCCGTTTTTCGGCCAAATTTCCAGGCTCCGTTCCGCTACTGAGAATTTTCTAACAACACTTTGCTTGACTCGGGAATCGAACCCGGGACGCACTGGTACCGTAAGACCACGAGGCAAGCAAGATTTATATTATTTATTTATATTTGTGAAATAAACAATTATAATTAACATGAAACAAGTATGTGCCGAGCGATCTAGAGGTCCTGGGTTCAGTTCCCGGGCCGGGCAAAGTGTTATTGGGTTTTTCCATTAGGAAATTCTCAATAGCATCACGTCTGGAACAGTGCCCGAAAAACGGTAATAGGCTCGCCCCCTATTACGTGGGACGGTGGGACTGATACATACTTTCAGAAATGTGGGTACAGAAATGCACCTCTACCTATCCCTTCGGGGAATACAGGCGTGAGGTTATGTTTGTTTGTATGTAATTAATATTCCTCCAACAAAGTTTCCACATTCATCATCATCATCAGCCCATATACGTCCCACTGCTGAGCACGGGCCTCCTCTACCTTTGAGAGGGTTTAGGCCTTAGTCCACCACGCTGGCCTAGTGCGGGTTGGCGGACTACACACCCAAGAAATTCCTAAGAAATTCTTGATTTTATTTTTCCAGTCGACATTTTCATTAACCGCGCTTGCTACCACCAGTGCGGTCAATTTGAGTTTAAAGAAACAATATATTGTGAATAATATTGTGTAAATGTGGAAGTACTACGAAATTTAATCGACTGTTTTAATTACACGTATGCTACGTATACTATGATATCGTATCATTTTATACTATTAATTAACGGAAAACAATTTAGAAACATAAGTTTACCAGTGGTCTAATAATAAAATTTTGGCGTAAATTGCCTGTAAAATAAGATAAGCTTTTGGCACTGAAACAGCAAAAACACTCGAAGCACCTGATAGTAAGGCCAGTCGTCATCATCATTATCATCATCATCATCATCAGCAGCAGCAGCATGATCATCATCATCATTATCATGCCCATATACGTCCCACTGCTGGGCACGGGCCTCCTCTACAACTGAGAGGGTTTAGGCCTTAGTTCACCACGCTGGCCTAGTGCGGGTTGGCGGACTACATTCCTTAGAAACTCCTAAGAATTTTAGGTGTGCAGGTTTCCTCACGATGTTTTCCTTCACCATTAAAGTAAGTGAAGATTTAATGTGAATTCGCACATAACTTCGAAATGATAGAGGTGTGTGCCTGGGGTTTGAACCTGCGACCGCCGAGATTCTCGACCGCGCGCCTTAACTTCGAGGCCATCACTACAAGGCCAGTGACGTTCTCATAAAGTATCGCGTACCATACTATCCCAATTAAGGAATACCAAATTTTTAAATATTTTGAATGGATTGTTATTAGGGTCCAATTATATTTTAAGATTACCCAGATTAAGCGTTATAAAGTAATTCTATACCAATGTAAATGTGTGATATAGAACATGTTTTATCAAGTGCTAAGGGCGTTTGCACACGCGACCGTCCGTCACACGTGTCACGACAAACCGCCACAGGAAGGCAATGAACTGCTCTATGCTGGTAAAGAACAAAAGATTTATGGAGGCTACGTCTTGTTTCCTTTAAGTTTTTGTTTCGAGGAGTTTTTATATCGTATCTGCTGAAAGGATTAGTACGGCTAATTTGATTTAACGACTTTGCTAAATAAGTTGAGTGTACTGAGTAATGATCATCATTATGGGCACGGGTTCAAACCCCAGGCACACGCATCTGACTTTTCGAAGTTATGTGTGTATTCACAATGAGTTATCACGTACTTTAACGGTGAAGGAAAACATCGTGATTAACCCTTTTGGCTAAACCTAGGCTTTTTAAATAAATATATTCTTGTAAAAACATAGCCATAAGACATTTAGAAGTTAGTTTTATACGTAAATAAGGCTTACTGTAGCGTAAGGAAAGGATGATAAGGGAAAATAATCGTTTTTATCTGTTAGAATTTTTAATGAGAACGTGTCAGCTGTATGGAAAGCTTTTTGTTACGTTACAACAGCGTCATGCCAAATTCATTAATTTTTAACACGTTTTTACCCGGGATCAGTGTTTCCAGATACACTGTAATTACAGCAGATTTACTGTAATTCTACTCTATTTACTGTATACTGTAACATGCGAAATACAGTGTATGAAATCACTGTATTTTTTGTCGATACAAAATCTTCTGATAAATCGTAATTCTAACACTTGATACTAAGAAATATAAAGGTAGTATAAATAAAAATAGTCATTACGCAGCGCCAAATAATATAAGATTCGAGATTCCGTGTGGGCTTTAATTTGAGACATTTACATTTAGCATGATATTGTGTCTATTATTCGTTATTCGTTGGATGTAAATATTGTTTGCTCGATTTTATTGGACTCGACTGATTGTCTGATTAAAAAGTTTAATTATGCCGAAAATTAGTTCTGAAAGTAATAAAGCTGGACCGTCAAATCCAAATAAAAAACAAAGAAGCGACAATATAAACAAAAGTTTAGAGATGAGTGGTTAGTAGACAATGAACTAAAAAAATGGCTAAAACTTGATCCCAAGAATATTTTCGTGCAATTTGTGTGTTGTGTAATGCGTCAATACTGGCTGATAAGGGAGCGATTAAAAGACATTAGAAGGTTGCAAGTAGGTACTTATTCAGGACAAAAACTACTTCGCAAAAGTCAATTGTCACTGTGTTTTAAACAAATCCGGCTATAGTGACAGCAAATAAATAAAAATGTGATTATTATTTACTGTATTTTTTGATTGGAAAACACTGTAATTTTAACAAAAATATTGTAATTTCAAATAGCCTACACTGTAATTTCAATTTTCCAATCTGGAAACACTGCCCGGGATCGACAATGTTGCCTCATAAAGCTAAATCGACGTATGGATATAAATCTTCATATTATACGAGTATATACATATTTACTAACGTAGAGTCTAGAATAAAACATCAAACCTCCCGTTAAAATAATTTTAATAACTTTGAATTATCTACATTTCTATGTATGTTTTTTATGGTTCTTTTTTTATGATTTATAAGTGCCCAATAAAGTGTTAAATAAATAAATTTAATACTATAGATTATTACAATTTTAGTGGTGCGTAGAATATATGTAAATACGTTTTCAAGTTATAATAATATTTAGTTGGTAATTTAATACATGTCTGAAGAAACTTAACTGTAGTTCTACACTTATGAGTTTCCAAACAATTTACTTAAAAAAATACAAAATCTATTTTAACACAAGCGTTAGTTACCACGGGCAAAAGGTTGTGTAATAAGAAAAAATGGCCTGTGAAAAATAAGGTCTTTTTATATTTTATACCATAAAATAGTAGATACCTCTTGAATATAAAACCTTGAATAAAACATTATAAAGGGTGTCGTGTACAAAATATCTTAGTAACCTCGACGGAATAATTAATTTTCGTATAGAAAACGTCAGCTTTAATACACAATAGAAAGTAAAGTATGTTGTGTTTTTTTTCCATAATTTGTACCTAATTCTTTTTCCATTTCAGTAGTATTAAGGTTATAAGAATAGGTTAGCTTCTTAGTCCAAGCCCCAAATAAACATATTCTAGAAGTAAATTTGTCGTCTGAAATTGTTTTTTACGAGTTTGATGTAGTTATAATAAAACAAAAAAAATAAAATTGCTAAATTAATTAATATCAAAAAAGTTTGTTTACATTGAAAATCCAGTCCGAAGCGGTCCGAACGATTCGGAGATTAGCTGGAATAAACAATAAATTTTTATTTTGTTTAATTTTAATGGTTTAATGCCATACATGTTTTATGGATTTAGTAAAAAAATGCTTTAATTTTTCGAAAAAAAAAGCATTTATTTTATTTTACAAACATTGAGCTCTTTCAAATGATTTATGCACTATCAAAATAAACGGTCCACATTTTCATAGCCCATTTATCTCTGCATCGTCTCGCTCTGATTTCAAACAATGTCCTTACGATTGTATTCAAATGTTATCGAGTTACACTCGATTTGACATCGCAATATGTGGGTTCGGTGAGTGACGTCATTCTGAACTTTGTCTTTTGTAAACATATGTTAAAACTTTAAAACACCTCTGGTCTTTGGAATAAATGTAAGCAAGGAAATGTGAGGTTCCTGTTTGCGTTCCTTGTCCAAGTAAAGTTTAAGTTAGGCAACTCTCTTTTACGTGACAAATGAAACACACCATTGTGTGCAAATACAAAGAAGTAAAGTTAGTGGTACCATTTTAATCCTAGGCAAGGAAATTTAAAAGCGAAAGGTACTGAAGTACTGCTAACCATTGGTTTGTATTCACTTACGCCAATGCTTAAAGTGATGGTACCTGGGTCGTTTTCAAATTGAGGGTCAAAAACATATAACCTGATTAATTCCCATGTTGTCAATGCTATCAAAATTAACATGACTATTAATAAACAAGTTCTTTGAGGCGCTAATGTGCTCAGTATAACAAATCCCATACCTCTATTAATTACGAAAATATACCCATAAAACTAACTCAAATCTCAGAAGTGTGTTAATTGCTTCAAAAATTAAAAATGTGTCCTGAAAACTGCACATTACTTTCCTAGGAAGAATATTAACCGTTAAAACAATATTAAGTATAAAAAAAGTTTTTACAGCTAAATGTAACTGATTCTTTTAAAAATGTCATTCGTGTAACATTTTCAAACTAAAAAAAAATACAATTGGAATCTCTCTACTACCCCGCCTCCCACATTCAAATAAATAAGTGGTAGTTTTGTTAAAAATGTGTTTTATTTACAAACAAACG
Organism: Hemaris fuciformis; assembly: GCA_907164795.1. NCBI lineage: Eukaryota > Metazoa > Arthropoda > Insecta > Lepidoptera > Sphingidae > Hemaris > Hemaris fuciformis. The sequence goes on along the minus strand of OU015432.1, from coordinate 19,027,376 downwards.
CACCCGTGTAATAAAAAACACGAATTTCTTATTATTTTTCATGAAATTTATGCCTTTTTGGCCCTCAAATTGAAAACGACCCACCTTATTGTAAACGCCAGTATTGAGTGACCAAAAACGTCTCTATTATTTCTAGCCACTCACTCACTCATTGTCAGCAAATTCAGCTATAGTACTCGAGGTGGGAAAAACTCGATTATATCTTGTCCAACCCGATAATAGAATCCAAGAACTCCGGTCGCTAATGCGCAATTTTCCGACAAAGTGATCGAGGTAGTTGCCCAACTTAAATAGGTATAAAATCTGGGTTGGTTTACCATTTTAGGTTGTGGACTCACCTCAGTAAATATTATATAACAATTAAGGCTCTTTAATTCACGATAATAACCATAGACGTATCATTAAAACTATGTATATTAAAACTACAATTTTATTGCAGTATAATTGTTAGTGGATACAAATAAATGGTCATTACGTACTTATCTATTTAAATCTGTCATGTATTGTAGCATTTCATGTTATGGATCGGGGCTGAGGAAAAACCGACACGGTGACTCAACGTATATTTTTGGGCTATCGTTGGTTTATACCTAACAACAAACAAATATAACCAATTTAATACGATAATAATTTACGGGAAATATAATTTCGAATCCCACAATCGCAAAGTCATACACAAAAATAAATACATACAAAAATAAATACGGCATAATATTGCAACAGCGCCTACATAATATTTCATAACTCATAAGGATATTATTTCAACAAACACCTCAGGAACTAGCGTATCGTGCTTTACTATATTAAGTGTTTTCACACATACATTCGTCTTGGCGTATAATTTTCTATGTGGGCTCAGTCCGAAGAAAATAGTTTCGCTTTCCATCGGACCAGTTGGCCGCCGCGACTGAAAGCTCGAAGACGTATTTCGTACCACATCGTTGCGACGTCATCGAAATATAATGTTCTCTACTTTATCATTAATGACTTGGAATTAGTGCAATCATGTATCGTGGTAAACCGAAGACTAAATCCAATAGTGAGTTATTTACATTTTTAATTAAAAAAAAAGAATAACTCGAACCGGCAAGTTGTTGAAAACATTAAAATTATCAATGAGAAATTAATCAGCCAGTGTTTTTAATAAAAATAAAAGTGTTTGCTTTTTTTTTGACAACCAACAATCGATCGTTGAAACTGTGACAGCATTTAGTACACCCATTATGTTGTTAATAATTTAGTAGACAATGACTGTTATCGATTGGTTTGGAACGTGTGCCTGGCAACGGTTACATTAACACACGTCTATCCATGTGTAAATAGACACGTGTATCATTAATTTTACGCGACATAAGTGAAACATAAAGATTTGAATAAATTTATAACATTTATTCTATAACCAATCTTTCTATTGAAATAAATAGCTTTTGAATTTAAAAAATTACGTAGATAGCACAGATGGGTCGATTAAGTATTCCATGCAGCATACTTTAAAAGTTACATATGATTCTATGATGTATATTTCTATTGAGAAAAGAATTAATTTTTAAATTAGGAATGAAAAGATACCGGAAAGTGTAATTAATAATATTTCTAAGATCTAACTTTTCTATTATCTTATAACCAAACTTGTGAAGATATCGTAAAGGGTAATCAAACAGCCCGCATACTTAACGGACCATTTCACGTCGCGATTAAAGCTGCCTTTGTGTAAATGATTATTTCATTTTTAAAAAAATCATAAGTTAGAAACTGGCTGGAAATTGCAGAATCGCGATGTATCTTAAATGTCTGGATGTCATCAAATCTAAAAGTCTCCCTTTCTACGACAGAAGTCGTGCTTTCTACACTGAGCGAGTAGTACTTTTCATCGTGTGCGATATTTAAATATATATTTATGTTAGAGCTAAGATGAAACTTAAAATTTAGTACACACGAGTTCGCACGGCTCTACCTGGGTACAACTGTCTTACAACAAATCTACATGAAGGATCAGATTTCTGTCGCTTAGGGTTAAGTTAGTGGCGGACGACCAAAAATTTTTTTTTTTATAATAATATCTATGCCCACTGTGTAGATTGCTATTTTACAGCAATTATAAGTACAAAATAATAAAAAAACAACATCACATAAAAAGGCTTACTGGCTTAGGACTCGTACTTAGGGAGCAGCGCACCCCTCGTTAGACTAAAGGGTTACAGTTAGAACTTTAGGGATTGAAAACCTTTGTTTTTGAACGTGTTATGCAACGTGTTGAAATTTTCATTCATCGATTTTACGCAAAGAAATTCTTTCCGAGCCATTCGTCTTTTGTTTTCAATTCGTAATTAACACGAACGTAAGTATTTTATATGCCTCCAATTAGTTTTTATTTGTTAATTATAATAAAGCTACTTAGGCGAAGTAGATTGTTAGCATATATTTGATGTTTCCTTGCCGAGAGTTCGTGATTGCGTGTTTGAATAATAGCTTTTGGTAATTGATACGTTCGTTGTTTTACGATTTACGAAGTGACGGTTTCGTATTAACACTTAATAGGGTACGAACGTTGGTGTATTTCCTTCTTTGTTAGTGAGCTTACGGGTTTTGTTATTTTATTTTAAGTGGAAATTGCTCGTAGCTTTGTTAGGCATGGTTGAAATAATTATTATCTAAGGATTTTTTAGTAATAAAATAAGTCCTCTAGATAACTTCCACCACAATTATTGACGAAATAGTTTCTTGTGGGTGATAGGAAGGGGTCGAAAAAGTCACATTTTTACTCTTTTTCTCTGGGAAAATCTTGTGAGGTATTAAACCTTTTTAACAAAAGCCTTATTTTGAGAGATTCAATTTAATTTTTGCATAATTCTATCGCCACCTAAAGGGGATCTGCACCTCAAAGAAGATACCTCCTTTCCTTTCCTTCATCTTTTATTTAAAACGACGCATAATCTCTACTTGGATCAACATTTGCTAATTTGATCAACATCATCGACAAACGTACAAAAACATTTACTTTAACGAATTACGAATATTATGAAACATTGAAAACAACTAACGCCATTAAAAACAAAACTTGTAAAAAAAAGTCTCGCAACTCAGTTCTTCTACCGTAAAAAGTTGTGAGATCCATGTGATACCAAGTCGATGAATTTATTCAGTCCTCATTTAAGGGACCTTCTGTCTTAAGTTGTTATGCACTCAGCTTCCCCATACAAAACCTTATAGTGACCATATCAATATTAAAAATATTATATGTTTTAAATAAAATAGACTTGGCAATCGCATGAAAAGAAAATGTATCTCACTTTTAGTGCGACACTCACTGCCGTGCCCCCAGATTAAAAAATTTCAATTGTTTACATTTCCTGAATGTCACAGAAAATTTGAGTTACCTACATTTCACAATAGTTATACCTACTACTAACGTCATACGAGTACATCTACAAACGAGGCATCTTTTAACGTTTTTATCTACATAATATGTTAGAATCAATAAAATATATCATTTTTTTATAAGTACTGTGACCTAATTCAATTTTCCCATCGTGATATAAATTTGTGCGGTTCATTTACGAGACAGAAAAGTATTTCGTATACATTTGCCAATGACATTCAATGATAAGTATATGTGATTGATGCTTGTATTTTTAAAACATTACAGTAGCATGGCACAGACCTCTCTCGGCGACTTCTCGGCAAGAGGAGGAGCTGATGCAGAAGAGCGCACGCGCCCTGGCAGCAGCGACCGATCCCCTGGAGAAGTTGCGCCTCATGTGCCTGTCTCGTGGAGCATCCGGCATCGTGGGAATTGGAAGGCTAGTATCTTTAGTAATTTTGCAAACCCCTTTCGTCCTATCCAGGATGTATAAAGACCGTGATCAAAAACTAAGACAGGCAATAGCCACGGTGATTACAAATACCTTGGCATTAAGAAAAATACCGATAAAAAAAGTATTTTTTACGTTTTCCTAACAACTGCATACATTTAATACTCGTGGTTGTAAGGTAAGGAGTTTGTCTTTTGGTTTTCGATTTGATGTAACGAGGTTAAAAATGTAATGTATTTCGTTGCAGGATTTTCCGCAGAATGGATGATGATGGAAGTAAATATTTAAACAAAGAGGAGTTTATCAACGGAATTAAAGATACGGGCGTGGACCTTACTAAAGAGGTAAAATTCCATAAACAAACTCGTATTAATATAATTCTTATACAAGTAAAAGATGTATTGTGATCTACAGTTTCAATTTTGTCTAATTATTTAATCGTGACTACAATATTTTAATAGTTATGGTTCAAAAGTCTACATTTTATAATTAATTAAATATCTTTAATCTTTATCACAACCATTGTTAGTGTTTATAATAAATGTTAATTTTCAGGAGGCGGAGGAATTGTTCAAAAAGTTCGACACTGATAACAGCGGCTCCATTAGCCTTGATGAATTCCTCATCCAGATTCGCGTAAGTTTTTTATTATCACAATCTTCATTTATCATTGCTAAAAATCCAGAGTAGCCCGTTTGTTTTTTTTTTTGTATTTATTAAGTTACACTATCGCGTCACTTTTTCTCCATGAAGTTACATCATAAAATTTGAAATGAGTGGTAGAGCCGAGCTTACGTTATAATCAAATGGAACTCCAATACGAATGGACCTGCTCTACCAGTAGTAGTTTTACATGAAATAGAAGAGAAGCAATAGTGTTTCAGGGATTTACTAAAATTTATTTAACTTCTACGTGAGAGTCAGAAAAATCTGTTTTCCAAAAAGTCTGTTGAAAAGTTTGTTTTCCAACTTCTCCTTTATATTGTCTTTCTGATTAACTTCGTTGCGGGATTATGACAAATTAGGTCCCCTTAGATTCGCTGAGCTTCATTGCTCGGCGTCGACACTGTGCGTGCCGCTGTTGATCCTGGAGCACAGGAGTTACAGTGGCGGGTGTGGGGGGATAGGGACAAAAAGGCAGAAAAGTCCTTTGCATTTTTTGGTGTTTGTTTGTGGTACACATAACTTGTAAATTATTTGGACAAGCACCATGTAGCGTGTGACAATCAGGGTGTTTGTTTCCTTAGCCCCCAATGTCGGAGTCGCGTCGCAACATAGTCGAGCAAGCCTTCAAGAAGCTGGACAAGACTGGCGATGGCGTCATCAACCTTGAGGACATACGTGGAGTTTACTCCGTAAATTCACACCCCAGGTACTAAAGTTCTTCATTAGGTTTAGGGTTAGGAGGATTGCCCTGACAACAATCATAGATGTCATACGTGATAAATTTATGGCCTAAATTGAAATAATGACATAAAATAATGAATGAATACGTTTGGAACTTAATTAATTATTTATTGTGTACTACCATATCACGTAATATATTAAAACATTTTTAGCTTAGTAACATGTTCTAAGGTGCATGACACTTGAGGTGTGCACAGCAGTCTTCGAAGTAATATAATAGCATAGTAAAGAGAAAAATTATAATCAACTAGCTTTTGACCTCCGCGACTCTCTTTTGCGACTCCGTCCGCGTAGACTACAGGGTTGGTTTCAGAAAGATAATAAATTGTAATCTATTTTATTCCAATGTCCATACCAAAAATCGTTCACATCGGCCATTACTATTGCGGTTGTCAGCGAGTGTTTTCCTCGCTTCCGGCAGATGGCGCGGTCACTGGTACACAGCTGATCGTTAAAAAAACTGTTTTTTCGCGGTCGCGGATATGTGACTGATGCAGAAAATAGAAAAAAACAATCCTTGATGCGGATTATATTATCATGCTAGAATTTCAGCTCGATCGGTGCAGAACTTTTTGAGTTTTTGAAGCGTACACAAACCAACATAACATTTTTATATATATAGATTATAATAAAATTGACATGGAACTGGTACTAGCAAAAGCCATTAGTTAAAAGGCAAATAAAAGGACAGCCCGTGGCGCAGTTGGCTAGATACCATCTTGCGAAACGAGAGGTCGCGGGTTCGATCCCCGCACCGAGGTAAATGTTTGTGTGATCCACAAATATTTGTTTCGAGTCTGGGTGTTTGTGAGACCGAAAAGTCTCTCGTAGTTTCTGATACCCACGACACAGGACTTGTATCCTAGTGTGGGGTTAGAACTATGTATTGGACTGTTGGGTGTATTTATTTATTTAAAATTGCTAAGTTACTGAATAAAAGTCAATTACTCTCATAAACATGAGACTGTAAAGTCTCTCCTAATTTCTGAAACCCACGACATTTCACGGTTTCATCATGATGTTTTCCTTCACCGTTAATTGCTATAATTAGTTATGTGGTGTTTGTCCAGGTACATGAGCGGTGAAGAGTCGGCGGACGGCATACTGAACAAGTTCTTGGCTAATTTCGAAAGTGAGGGTTCCGTGGATGGAAAGGTAACATACATACATATACTTGGACTATTTGGGGAGGTGACTAGATATTTCTAGGTCAACAAAAAAGAACGAGGTATCGTAGAACGTTAATGTAAGTCACATAACGACACATACATAACCTCTCGCCAATATTCTCTAAAAGAGTAGGCGGACCCATAATCTGCCAGGTAAGTATCAATCTTACCTAATAGGGGGCGAGCATATTGGGGTTTTTCGATTGTCATAACCTCTGTTGCAATTCATATTACTTATTTTGTCATAACAGGAAAACAAAACTAAATGAGTTGTTGTTATTTCGGGAATTCTGTGCAATCTAATATTTAAAATGGTAACGTTATTTTCATTATTAATTTTGAGACTGTTACGCTTAAATCACTGATCATATTTATGATTTTTGCCTTTAAAACATTGACAAAATCTTCATTAACGCGTAATTGGGATTGTAGATATAGGTCGTCTTAGGCCAACTATTTGGACTAAGGCATGACTTTAAGGTTCTCGAGTGGAGGGCGCGTACCGGCAAGCGACGGTTGGACGTCCACCCACAAGGTGATTTAGCTAAAATCGCGGGAAGACGCTGGATGGAGACCGCTTCCGACAGAGGACTTTGGACGTTTTGGGGGAGGCCTGTGTCCAGCAGTGGACGTCTTTCGGCTGATGATGATGATGATGACTTTTTCATTTGTAGAATAAGCCCATATCAATCAGAGATTTATGTTCTAATTTCAATTTAATGTAAACGAATTCGCAGACGACGAACATTGTTCCGATTCTTCGTAAATTAAACTAAATTTTGGGTGTGAAACAAAGCTTAAATATTATAATATGCTAAAAATTCTATTGCTATGCACATGTTTGTGAAAACCCATATGTTATGATTCATAACAATGTTGGAAATAATTGTGTGCATTAGATTTTTCCTTTGATGTCCACGCATCACAATTGAATTTCAATTTATTACATCTATACATAACCTCACGCCTGTATTCCCCAAAGAGGTAGGCAGAGGTGCATTACTGCACCCACATTTCGCCTGTATTGTATCAGTCCCACGTAATAGGCGGCGAGCCTATTGCCGTTTTTCGGGCACTATTCCAGACTCCGTGCTGCTACTGAGAATTTCGTAATGGAAAAACCCAATAACACTCTGCCCGACCCGGGAATCGAACCCAGGACCTCTAGATCGCACGGCACGTACTTGTGCCGCGAGGCTACGAGGCAGTTAAATTTATTATGGTATTGATATGAAGCAGTGATGGCCTCGAGGTTTAGGCGCGCGGTCGAGAATTTCGGCGGTCGCAGGTTCAAACCCCAGGCACACACCTCTGACTTTTCGAAGTTATGTGTGTATTCACAATGAATTATCACTTGCTTTAACGGTGAAGGAAAACATCGTGATAAAACCTGCACACCTAAAAGTTCTTAGGAATTTCTTAGGACTAAGGCCTCAGTTGTAGAGGAGGCTCGTGCCCAGCAGTGGGACGTATTTGGGCTGATGATGATGAATTGATAAAATGTTATCTGTTTTTCCTGATTAACGAATCCAAAAACATTTTATCTGCTTTATTAATTGGGTTAATTTGGTTACTCTTATTGTTAGTGGAACCGAAATTTCTGTTGCATCTCTCTTAAAGTGTCAGAATTTTGTATGTGACTGTTGGGTGTATACGATTATTTATTATTATTTTAATATAATATTAGTGACTCTTAGCGTAACTTTTTACTCCTTTCATCGATAAGTTAATTTTTATTAATGAAATGAGTAATTGTGGATTGTCACTCCTTCGAAGTTTTGTAGATATCAAATTTTCTTGTGTAAATGAACAAAATAACGCAGTGTATTAACATTTCGTATTCGTTCGTGATTCATTTTTTTAATTAGTTAGTACAGAGACAGATCTCACTGTGATACAGTTATTTATTGGCTACAATTTACTGATTCCAAAACATTTAAGGTTCTTTTAGGATAATTTTTGACGATAGTTATCAATACGAGTAAAATGACAAATAAATGACGTCATAAAGTTTGCCTACAGCAGATGGATTTCCTCTCTCCAAGAGTGCACCGGTTTTTTTTGGTGATGATGATGACGATGAATATTATTCTTCATCCACAGGTAACCCTCGAAGAGTTCATGAACTACTACAGCGGAATAAGTGTGTCGATCGACAACGATTGCTACTTCGATCTGATGATGCGCCAGGCGTACAAACTTTAAGTGTATACCTGTCTCGCTCTCTTATTACACACATGCACCGAGAGCGAGAGGGACGGCTACATAACTCAATGCACCAAACATTTTGTATAACAAGTTTATTTAATAAATTATTGTGTGTTTCGACATTCTAATTATGTTAATTTCATTAATAAAGTCTATTCAATATAATATTCAGGTGTTTTATTAATATTTATTACGCCTTAAATTGTTACTTTATTCTTACCTGACAGTAAGTGTAGAACGGTCCAAATAAGAGAGTCGACTAGCCAAAAACTCGAAAAAAATTATATATTTGATTTGTCGAAGCGTCGATGCATCCCCACTGTGCATCCAACGTAGGGTATAAATGTAGCCGCTCGATCGAGAATGATAAATGATTCATTCTCGCTCGGAAGGCCGGACCGAACGGAGCTCTGTACTAAGTTTTTTAAATTACCTCCAGAAGTTTTACTGTCACTAATTAAAAAACAATAACGCTCAAGACCCTCCGACATATTTTTGAACAGATATACGTAATCCCGGTGGCCGGAATCGTTCCGTCTGAATGTGGCTCTACCACTTCTTAAAATTTGACTTGTTGACAGCCCCGTGGCGCAGTTGGCTAGACACCAGCTTGTGAAACGAGAGGCTGAGGGTTCGATCCCCGCACCGAGACAAATGTTTGTGTGATCCACAAATATTTGTTTCGGGTCTGGGTGTTTGTGAGACCGAAAAGTCTCTCGTAGTTTCTGATACCCACGACACAGGACTTGTATCCTAGTGTGGGGTTAGAACTATGTATTGGACTGTTGGGTGTATTTATTTATTTAAAATTGCTAAGTTACTGAATAAAAGTCAATTACAACATGTCTTTTTATATAAGCCCATATTACGTCCCACTGCTAGGCATGCTCTTCTGCTACTGAATAAGGTAAGTCGTTTGTCCACTACGATGGCCTAAAGAAAAAGGTTGAGTACAACTGCTCTATATGGACCGAAAAGAATCTACATAGTTAAAAAAACAACGAAATCGTGCCGACTGATAAGGTGGTCGTTATCGTTTTTCTCAACCATTAATTTCGCTGTTTCAATATGAAAACAACAAATAATTTATCCTCTTTTCCTCGTAACATTAAAAAGGTTTAATTCTATAACGTCATGAAGAATACTGGGCACATTATTTAAACGGAGCAGTAAACGATTTTCTTTTTTACTCTGTGACTTTTGAATATTTTACAAGACATTTATGATATAAAGAAATATTAGAAAATAAATGAGATCAATAGGATTTTCTTTTGTGATAACTAAAGCAGTGATCAGATTCTGGTAAGATAATGTTTGGTAATTTTTTCATGCTCCTATAATTTTCACATTTCAAGGTCCATACCGAGCGTTCATCAAGTTATGAGACGACCTGAAGAGGTCAAGTCGCCCTGGTGGATACCGACTGTTACCGACATGCAACTCTAGAAAGTCTGCGTGAAGCAATCACCAGGGAGTCTCATTTCACAATAATGCTGAATCTGCTGAAGATTTATCTATTCCCATATTCCATTAATAAATACACCCAGCAGTCACACATAGTTCTGACCCCACACTAGGATAAATGTCCTGTGTCGTGGGGATCAGAAACTACGAGAGACTTTTCGGTCTCACAAACACCCAGATCCGAAACAAATATTTGTGGGTCACACAAACATTTGTCTCGATGTGGGGATCGTACCCGCGGCCTCTCGTTTCGCAAGCTGGTATCTAGCCAACTACGCCACAGGGCTGTCATCAATCCTATTCCCTACACTATTTCTTTTTTATCCTTATTTCTAGTTCAATAATGGCCAATTTCGATAAACAATCTTGATCTTCATCTCCGAATTGATCTAAAAATTACACATAAACTCACGCCTGTATTCCCCGAAAGGGTAGGCAGATGTGCATTTCTGCACCCACATTTCGCCAAGTATGTATCAGTCCCACGTAATAGGGGGCGTGCCTATTGCCGTTTTTCGGGCACATTTCCAGACTCCGGGCTGTTACCGAGAATTTCCTAATGGAAAAACCCAATCACACTTTGCCCGACCCGGGAATCGAACCCAGGACCTCTAAATCGCACGGCACATACTTGTACCGCGAGACCACGAGGCAGTCTAATCTAAAAATTTATCAATGAAAATAATTAATTCGAGAAAGTCACAAACTTCAAATTGATCGGTCCATTTTTTGGAGAAAAATATTTAAGGGCTGTTTATTAAAATTAGGCTTAGATCAACCTTATTGTGGATACTTGATATTTTCCATGACTTCAATATTATAACTGATGTACATTTAAATTTGTGCAATTCTTTTACGTCGAAGATTCATACATTTGTGGTTTTTCGGATTTTCCTACTACATACTGATTTTATGTTTACCGTAATTGTGCTATTCACATTTAGACATATTCATTAAGAGTTAAATAAACGAAAGCAAATATGACATCATCATTTTAAGCATATATTTAACAACTGTATAGATAAATTGTTACGAAGACTGTAAGTCGGAAAGCTTTTTCTATCATTAATTATAGCAATGAAAATTATAAATCCAGTAACATGTTTTATGATTAAAATCTTCCTCTTCCAGATAAGGATGGAGAATGTATCATCAACTACATAAATTTAACACCCTGCATACTTACATGTGCCTTAGTAAAAAGCAAAATTCTGTAAATTAAATTCTTGTTCACAGGACACTGCTGAAAGATGTGTCGAACGGTACACGCGCTGTTACAAACAGTAATATGTGGCATTCAAATGCTGGTCAGGGTCTTCATGACCGTAATCCTCATGATTGAGAACGTCATCAGAATGGTTCTGCAGACCATGTACAACTTCATATCGTTCCTACTGCAGATGATATCTCTCATACCGATATGCGTGGTGTTCCTTCTTACCGCGAGGCTGAAGTGTTTCATGTGCGGAGGCGGAGGACCCTGCCCAGTCAACAGAGGTGGTACTTGCGATTGCCTCATGTCAGCACTGGCTATTGTCATTTTATTCTTCATATTCAGAGCTACAGGAGTGCTAGATAAGATCTTCTATAGCCTCGGGTACACCAAAGCTCGGGTAGTAGCGCACAGATTCGTTCCCACACCTGGAGATATCACAGAATGCTCCAGGAATGAGACAGAATATGAACAAGAGACGATGACGCCTTCACCATTTTTGAATGAAGATATACTACTTACCGAACCTAAGACAACATTTTTGCATGAAGATACACGACTTACCGAACCTAAGACAACATTTTTGCATGAAGATACACGACTTACCGAACCTAAGACAGCAATTTTGCATGAAGATAGACGACTTACCGTACCTAGGACAACATTTTATCATGATGATAGACGACCTACCATACCTAGGACAACATTTTTGCATGAAGATACTACGAAGACGACATACCTACAGCTTACCGTACCTAAAAAGAGTTACACAACACAAAGTTATGTACACAACACAAGTTATACAACGGTTGTTTATTATTTGGCTTGACATTAAATTTGTTGCGTGAGTTGTAATGCGTATTTAATTTTTTCCCGAATACGGCAAAGCCAAAAGAGGGTTATGATTTTGACAGCCTATGTACATGTATGAAAAAACTATACTAAAACTTAATTTACGTTCAAAAGAATGTAAATGTAATGAAAGTACACATACATACATACATATACATAAACTCACGCCTGTATTCCTCGAAGAGGTAGGCAGAGGTTCATTTCTGCACCCACATTTCGCCAAGTATGTATCAGTCCCACGTAATAGGGGGCGAGCCTATTGCCGTTTTTTCGGGCACATTTCCAGACTCCGTGCTGTTACCGAGAATTTCCTAATGGAAAACCCCAATAACACTTTGCCCGACCCGGGAATCGAACCCAGGACCTCTAGATCGCACGGCACATACTTGTACCGCGAGACCACGAGGCAGTCGAGGCAGTAATGAAAGTAATGTACACAATAAAAATACTTGGAACAAATGTGCAGGCCGGCATGATTGTGTCGACCAGCGGGTGACCATATCGTTTCTCGCTGGTCGGTATTATTTTTTTGGACTCCACTGCGCTTACCATCAGGTACAGTGGAGTCACTTTGCCGTGCCAGTATAAAAAAAATGTAATCTCGTTCAACACGTATCTCGTCTCCGGAAAGTTAACTCTTTTATGGAGCAATGTATACGCTTCTATAACAAACTTCCGAAGGCTATCAGGGAGCTTCCCAATACAAAGTTTAAGAAATCAATTAAAGATAAGCTTTACAAAAAAGCATACTATCAATATTCAGATTTTTTGAAGACAATAAGCCCTGGGAGTAAGTAAATTTATCAGAGTTTTGTTTTGATGCTACAGTTTGTATCGTTATGATATTTATAATGTAATATTGAAATAATGTAATTACAAAAAAAATATGCTAGTTTTTTAAAGAAAAAAATGATATGTCGCGTTGCTGAGGGATTTTCTTGCCGTTTTTTTTCAACAGCGATAACACGTTTTGAAGCGGCAATAGTTTAATAGTATATTACACCCCTTGGGAAGTAAAACAAAAAAAGCCTCAGATCATATGTAATTGTTTGCCGAGGCGAAGCCGCGGTCAACAAACATGTGATCTGAGGTTATCTTTTTTTCTTTCTGAGGGCTGTATACTATTTTAAATTTTTCACCTTTCGTCCCGCTGCGCTAATACTACACTCTTACTATACTCTTTGGTTGCCGCTTTCCGCCCGGAGGTGTAAAAAATAGTTTAAAAAAGTGTAAAATTGACCTTTCAAAAGAACTTGTAAAAGTCTATTTGAATAAAGATATATAATAATACGTGTTCCCTCCTTCCTATGATCCTGGATCCTTTAAGCGAAGCGTGAAGAAGCATTTGTGCGGGCCGGCATGATTGTGTCGACCAGCGGGTGACCATCGTTTCTCGCTGGTCGGTATTATTTTTCTGGACTCCACTGTGCTTACCATCAGGTACAGTGGAGTCACTTTGCCGTGCCAGAATAAAAAAAAATTGACTACTTAGTATCTTACTTTTGTAAGAAGTACTAATTCGTTTCGTAGGCAAGAATACCTATTGCGTTTTAATGCAGATGCTTTGGCACATAGAATATAGATTTAACGACATTTTTTCAAATCACTATTGATGAATTGTTTTGGAAAAAATACAGAGTACATTGACAGTTCATACGCCCTGAAATAAAAAAAAATGTGTGTGTATTAGTGTACACACGTAAGCAGTGAAACTACTTTATATCATTTTTCGAAAAATAATCTATTATTTACAACTTTACAGAAATTGGTTAAATAAAGCTAAATTAGGTAAAGTTTAAGCAAAAGGCTTGCAGAGGCAAGCAGGCAGAGTTGCTTATACCTATGTTGTTTTCTTATTATATGGTGTACAATAAAGAATAAATAAATAAATAAAGGCTTTTATTATCGTAGACATGGATACAAAAAAAACTCGATGGGGTTGCGTTGTTTAATTATGGAGTTCCTATGACCACCTTCCCATCATCAGTCCCTGGTCACCAAATAGTATCAAAGTACTCGTCAAGACGAATCAAACGAGCCCAAACTGGAGGGGTTTGCGTCGTTTAATCACGGAGTTCCTATGGCAACCTTCCAGCTCCATAATCGGACCCTGGTTATCATCTATTGTCAAACTACTCGTTAAGACGAATTAAACGAGCCCAAACTGATGGGGTTGCGACGTTTAATTACGGAGTACCTATGGCCACCTTCCTGCTCCATCATCGGACCCTGGTTACTATCTAGTATCAAAGTACTCGTTAAGACGAATCAAGCGTTAAACATTTAACGCAACCTTGTTGGAAGTCGCATCGAAAAATGTTATTGTCAACTTTGTATAATTGTCAACGGCAGAATCGTGTCATACAGCATGTAAACAAATCAATTCAATGAAATGTTGAAAAAAATTGTAAAACAGGAAAATTATAAAAATTGTTGGATTTTTGGCACTCAAGAAGTTACCATATAAACGAATAATGTGTTATACTATCTACATTCCAATTATATGTGCAGCAGAAACTTTAACAAGACTCTCAATAACAATACTCTACGCAACAGAAGATGTAATAAGACTTCTTATTCAGACAATCATAAGTTACGTTACGACATGCGTCCATATGTTCGCTATAGTACCCATGTGTATGGCGATGTGCTGCTCAAAAAAGTACTGTTCATCAACATTTACTCACCCAGGCTGGGGCCCTAGAGCATCACCATCAAGTTGCGGCTGCACTTTTGTAATAGTCATGGTACTTGCGACATTCTTGATACTTTACTACACGGACTGGGTGGAGAAAATTCTAGAATCGGTTGGAATAGAGGTACCATATACAATAATAAAAAAAGATTTCATTCATCGCACGGTCTACGCCATAAACCTTAAAGAAAATTATGTTAACAATTTGAACGGAACTCAAGATGTAGCTGGGCCATCTACGGTTGTAGAAAATACATATACTATGGTGTTCGATATAGCACAATTTCTACAAGATGCTAGCAACGCTACTTTAGAAAATAAGCCCAAAGCAATTTATAATAACTTTAATGAGAATATATCTACTGTTGTGCCTCTTAATGAAGACATGGTTGTTTTTAGTGATGAATATTATATGGTAAAAGAGAACAAAGAAGTTTTTAACGTAACATTCGATGACGTGAAATCTGATACTACAGACAATGTCCTTATAACAGATAAACTGTAAAAAGCCATGGTAGATACTAAATGTTTACATAGCTACAGTAATAGTACCTACAAAGGTGTTTTAATAAAATGTATTGTGAAATGTGGTTGTCATCTTGTCAAGTTTTGTAAAAATTGTTGATTATGCCTTGACAACAATTAATTAATATTTTTTGAGAATATATTTTTATTTTTGGCTACTCACACTTGTATCTCTTAAGATGTAGGCAGCGTTAATTTCTACATTCAAGTTTTACTTGCTTTACGACCCACATAATGGAAGCTTTTACCTTTTTTCAAGTAAAACCGCGTTCAAAAAAAAATTTTACCTTATTTGTTTCTCGTAAATCGGTAATTTATAAAGACCATATCGGGCTTACCTATACGGGGCTAATGCAGTCAATATACACAAACCCTCATTAAGTATTTAAATTGAGATAGATAAAAGACGCAAAATGGAGTTAAAATAAGTTCAGTAACGAAATTAAATTCGATTCAATTATTATATAACTAGCACTTATCTACGAGTATACCCATGTCCTTGAAATAGTCTAGTTATTGTTCGCTATGTTAGTTATATTTAGATCATTAAAAATCCCAAAGCGACGGTAATATCGGTCGCTGACCGTTTATCATGGTATCAAGGAAAAAAATTTTTTTACCTTGTATTGTTCGCAAAAATATATGCTAATCATGTCATTAATTAAACTCAGGGATATCCCACCATAAATGTAATTTATAATAATATTTGAGTACGCAATGAAAAAAAAAACAGTATAACAAAATTATAAAAGAAGCTAGTCCCGAACGTGCAGTTTCATAAAATCAGTCCTCTAGAATGATAGGATTGACTGGATCCTATAAATGATTTTATATAATACAATTCAATATAATATGTAATATTGAAATACTCAAGCAATATACGACGAAATTGGCGTTGCACGTTTTTAAATTAAAACGGACTAAATGCAAGAACAGTTAATATTATTTTTGTACAAATCCCGATATTTCTAGCGTTTGATTGTTATGAACTTTCATTAGATGCCCAAACTCATTACAAAAGAAAAAACTAATTACAAATGAAAGAAAGTAGGTATTATTCGTTAAAGTAATCTGTGTTGTGATCCAAGATATTTGACATGTTTTTTCCGACGTTGTGTAACGTATATTTTTAAAATAATTATTATTATTCTTATAATATTTACACTTGTTAAACGAATTATGTGATTTTCCTATAAGTTTTGCACTCGGTATGTAATAATAATTGGATTATTTGAACTTTTTATCAACCACGTATAGATAACCTATAAACCATTTTTTGTTAAGTAGATTATACACGCCTTCCAAAAATGAATACAAATGTGCAGCTATCGGCCACATACTGCAACTTTTATTAAATATTCCCTTCATGTGTTTTAAAAAACAGCTAAAAGCAGCAATGAATACCAAAAAGCTCCAAAATTACTCATTCATGTCAGTCATGTTATCTTCATCATTGACTTACAGGTTTAAATGCTTTTATTTGTTTCAGATAGTTATTGTAAGAATTTAGATAATGAACAAATATTTCGGTCTCTCAACATTATCATAGAAACCTATGTGGCATATTGAAAGCAAATTGTTTTTTTTTATAAAGTACGAATGAAATTTTTGCCAGAAGCAGAACAGCTCTCCATGATTTCGCAAGATTTTTGAAATATAAAAATGCCGAACTTCAAAAACCGTTTTTCTTCACACAAAAATAAAAATGTTTTTTTGAAGACAGACTACGAAGGTCTTTGTATAACATCAAAGTCATCAAGTGTATTGTGTGTAAATAAAAACAATAAAGATAACTTCCGTCCTCAAAAACTCAAAGATTTAAAGAAAGTGTGTTACAAAATAACACAACATATTGATGAAGATGCTGATCCCAAAAAAGTTACTATTAAATCATGTCTCTATTCCAAAAACCAAAAAGAAAAGCCTAAAATGAAAGTTACATTTTCATTACAAACCTATAAAACAACATGTAAGAAGGAATGGCATGATGCTAGGAATACTGCTAGCGACTGTAGTATAGGATCAAGGCGTAAGAAATTATCCAGTAAACAAGATTTTGTTCGTCCATTGTTCAAAAATCCATACGTAGTCGGTGATAATCATTCTATAGATATTATAAGACGAGTCTCAAGAGCCAAATGTGATAAAAATAAACCAGTGCGTAGATCTGTTACAAACATATTAGAACATAAAGGCTCACCAAAATCTACGGAATTTGTAAACTATTCACTTGGTCAAACTTTCGGTAATAAGTATCACGCGCTTCAAGATAAATGTGAAAATATGAAAATAGAGAAGAAAATTCTAGAATGCTATAAAAATTCTAAAACGCTTTGTAGAAATTATGCAAGATGTCCTAGGAATGTCAACGTATTTTCAAAACACAGTAATAAATTAACGCCTCAAACACATTTAGATAAGAGAAATAATGCATATAATGTATTTTTTTCTAAAAATTATTGTGTAACTGGAAAGGATTTAAATCTCTGGAAGAAAATGAAAACACATCTCAACCCTATAAATTTAAAACAAACGAAATCTTATAATGATCAAAGCTGGCTCCCAGTTTCTCAACAAAGGGATGCAACCAAATTACATAAATTCTTTAATGATTTTAGAAACAATTTAAGTCTTGAAACTGGACAAATTAAAAAAAAACAAACGTTCAAAAGTGAAAATAAATGGTTGCACCAAGAGCTAAGAAGAAATAAATCAGTACCACTAACAGGATGTGAAAAATATAAAGTCTTGGATTTTCCACTCGATTATAAATATAACAGCACAAATAAAGAAAATAAAAGAAATTATTCTCAGTCGAAATTCAATCAAAATAAAAAACCAGTAAACTTAATAGACACTCCAAGAAGGTGTAAATGTGAAAGATGCTCTAGAGATAGTTTATCAAAACATAAAGAAATATTTGCTAGTAATTTTTTTAGACGGATTAAAATTGCTCAAAAGAAAGCAGGATTTCATGTAAATGTATTTGAGCCACACAGTAACGCAACATATCATAGAGATAACTTAAAAATATCAAAATCACGTAAAAAAACAAGAAATGCAAAAAATCAAATTGAATTGGACAAATTGGTTGGCTGTAGGAAAAAGAAATGTAAATTCAATTCCTGTAATCAACCTACGTCAATTCACGATCGTCGAAGTGTGGAAGTAATATTACAAAAGGAATCTCAACCAAGTGCAAAACAACAAACTAAAAAGGCATGTGAAAAAACGAACCAAACTTTGAATACAGTTAACAAGTCAAATGCTTCTCAAGATTTCATTAGCGCTCCACATTTAGAAAAAAATAGATGTGAAAAAATATGTGACAACAAACCCAGTAAAGTTATATTGGTATCCCCAGAAAAAATAAATTTCGAAGTAAAAAAAGATGGAAAATATTTAAGGATTTTAAATTATAAAAACGTGAAATTATACAAAACACGTAACCGCAAGGGGTATAATGGTCATTGTATTGAACAAGAATCAAGAAAAAGATTATTAGGACCTCGAAATTTTAAAAAACGCATCAGATGTGACTATAAATGTCGTGATGTTGTACTAGCAATAATAAATTCAGTGGTGAGACGAAGCAAAATTATCAATATGAAATGGAACCAACAGGCTATAACAGAATGTAGGAACGATAGATGTAAATTAGGTGTAAAAGCCCAATTAGTTAATTGGTATCTAAATGTAATCGGGAAAATAAAGCATGAAATATCGTTTAGACGTATCAGGAAAAAATGTCCAGATTTTAAGTGTAAGGATATGTATCTAATGACGCTGTCACAACGACCATATTACAAAGTTTACACCATGTGTCCATGGATATATCCACATTTTCTATATTTTGTTCAACTTTGTAAGCAAATGTTTCAATTGTTTTTGTTTTTATTAGCCGCTGTCGTTTGGAGTCCTTGCTTTCTTATTCTGGAATGTTGTAGATGTTTGCTTTGCTTTTTTTAATATTCATATTCATAAATATATGCGTACGAGTCATGAGATGGTTTTATTTAATACCAATTTATTATTTAACCTATCGATAAATTTTAATATTTTTTTTTATTATAATATTGATTGGAATAAAAAGGAGTTCGGAAATAAGAAGAACCCACACAAATATTTGCATAGTTCATTAATTAATTGATTCAGGTCTGTCTGGATTTTGTGTAACATCATCATTTTGTGCTTCGTCAAGTACATCATGATAATGTTATCATCATCATGAATCTAAGACACGTACATCTGTCTTTTTGAAGCCATGTGAGTTTTCTTAATGAAATAAAAAAATAAAGTAAAAAAAAAACATCGTGACTAAACATGGAGAAAAAAAATCTAGGGTAGTTTTGTAAGTCCACCAAGTAACTCACACACCATAAAGAAGGCTTATGAACAATAGCAGAATCAATAAAAATCAATCAAACTAAATTTTGATTTTTAATTCGTCTTTACCTGAAACTTGCCTATGCAAAATACCTACTATTAGCTCGGTCAATTACTATAAATCTAACTGTAATCAATACTAATATAAAAAATGTGAAAGAACACGGTCTGTCTGTCTAATTGTGTTACTCTTGTAAGCCGTCTAGCGCGTCTAAGCCGCTGGACTGATTTGAATGATTTTTGGTACAAAGTAAGGACTAGAGAGAGGACATAGGATATTTATACATACATGCGTACATACATATTACTTAACCTCACGCCTGTAGTCCCCGAAGGGGCAGGAAGAAATGCATTTATGCACCCACATTTCGCCAGGTATATATCATCTACAGCCCATAAACGTCCCACTGCTGGGCACGGGCCTCCTCTGCAACTGAGAGGGTTTATGCGGTATGCCACGTTGGCCTAGTGCAGGTTGGCAGGTATGTATCCGAACAACGTAATAGGGGACGAGACTATTGCCAATTTATCAGGCACATTTCCAGACTCCGTGGTACTACTGATAACTCTAATTCGCGCGGCACGTACTTGTGCCGTGAGACTTCGAGGCAGTGGCAGATGTACGTTGTAAAGGGTAAATGCTGTCCAATTAAAATTTGGCTAACAATAAAAAATAAATATCTCTTTGCATACGATAGAGGTATGCAATTTGCAAGTAGGTAAGTTACGTTCAAGCTTATGCTAGTTAATTGTAACGTGACTTACAAATTTGGTCCACTATGGCTGGTATTACACTTGGTTCGATGGTTGTTCTCTGACGTATAGGAAACATCCAAAGACCCACCATTGAAAGTTAACAGAGTAAATAAAACAATAAATCATTAACGACAACTTTAATTATCACAATGCCACTTACATAGTTAATTTGTGCACAAAATGCAACAACAAAACGCCCGACAAGTTTCACAACACACTATACAGGGCGTCCAAAATACAAAAGCTATCATAAACAACAGTATATCAGTTATATTTTTCAGAAAGGTCAAAATATACAAGAATTGGGGATAAAAGAATGGACAAATGTGGTAAATAAATATACACGGTGTTTTCCTTAAAGTATGTAATAAAGTATGCTCACAATTACGTAATGCATTAGAGTTCCTGTTTGCGATACGCAATTTTCTTTGTTTATTTCTGCTCGCAATCATGCGTTTTTCATTTGGTGTTTTCCCTTTATAAGCGAAAGCTTGGTACAAGGCAGTATCTTCTAATGTATCCGTCAAAATTGTCATTTTATCAGAACCACTTATTGATTTCATCATTTGCATTTTTTTAAGTCTCCACGCATCTGAAATAAACTTATTTATTCTCTCAAAAGTTCCGACAGGATCTGATAACCTTAGCCGGACATATTGGAAAGTTCCTTTAGGATCAAGAAGTGTCTTAATTATAATCATGAATATTCCTTTTATAAGAAAAGCAGATACTTTCAAAATTCCTAAGAAAAAGTCTGCAAAACAACTAGTTTCACCCGCTTCCTCCCTCCCTCTACTAATGGCTTCAAGTTCTTGTCTCTCAAGTTTCAATAATTTTTCTTTGTTTTTTCTTTCCACCCTTTCTTTCTTTTTAAGTTCCTTTTGGAATTTTTTTTGTTCTTTTAGATATTCTTTTTTCTTTTTTATAGTAAAATCAGTATGACTTTTACTTTTATGTGTTTCTTTTCTTCTTTTATAACGAAGTTGCTTGAGTTTTTCTGTTTTACTTAATTTAGGTTTTTGTTTTTTCTTTGTTTTCATTTTGTCTTTCCCTTTTATCAATCCACATTCACAGGTATGGTAACACATACATATATTATCATGATTATCCTTGTGTTTGGCAAAAGTTTTAGTTCGGATCGTACCATCTGGTTTCACAGGTGGTTTACGAGGTTTATTAGTATGCAATGATTTTTTTTGTTTATGGTCTTGAGACAGCGCATTATCCAATATATCGCCCTTTTTTTTTCTTAATATTGTATGTCTTTTTGCCGTTTCTGTCGGTTTCTTCAATTCACTACTAGTAACAGGTATAATTAATCCATTACGCTTAAACTTATGTCGTCGAGTTTCAATTTTTTTAAGCAAAGCCGAATAAGATCTAGACAACTTCTTTTTGTATTCTAACAATGAGTATTTATCATCATTTATAAAGGATTTAATAGAAGGGATGGATAAACCATTTCTTTTATGGATATTATTTTTTCTGAAAATCTGTCTATGTTTTTGTATATGTTTTAAAGTATTATTCTCGTCGAAGCCGCCAACTTCATTTCCTGAATTATTTTTAGAAATTTTAAGACTCTGTTTTTCGTTTGTATTCCTGTTAAGATGGGATGTCCAACCATGTTTTTTAATTAAAATATCAGAATGCGGTTGGTTGGACGTTCTTTGCTTCCCTTTCAATTGTACTTTCATAATTGGCTTGCTTTCTATGGTGGGTGTTTCTGATTTGCTTAATATTTTGGCACATAAACATGATATTTTAGATTTTTTTACCTTGCCAGGTTTTAAACGCTTTTGCTGACATATAGCTTTTGAACATTCACCATGATAATGCTTAAATTTCTTTTGGTTGCACTGACAGATATATTTATTCTTATTGTCAGCCGCGTCTCGACAAATCCCAGAGGAACAAACACCAGCCATTCTAGCTCTCATGTCGCAAATTTTACTACGTACTTCTTCTGTATTCAAAATACGCATGTCTTTAGCATTAAACTTAACTTCGAATAGAGGAACCTCACTGTTCATAAATGACATATCTTTTATGTCCGGTTCGCAAGTTAAATCGTTACATATTGCCCCCTGGTCTACTGGACATTTACACTTGAAATAAGTTTTTTTGTTCTTATATGCTCTTTTACATACACCACCGGAACACGCTGCTCTCTGCAACATGTTTAACTTAGCTCCAGCATGGGAACGACAAATACATTGATTTAGTTTGTGAGACTTTCCTAAAGTTTCAACTTTAGTCTTAATTTCGTCAGAATTTAAAGCATGTAAGTCGACTGAATTAACTTTGAGCTCGAAAAAGGGTTCACCTGTTTGATCTAAAGAATTACGCTTCTCAGGAAGCTGGGTAACTGGTTTCCTTTTACGGTGCTGTGTGAATAATTTGAATATTTCAAAACATGACTTATAATTTTCCTGAAGCCCGCAGTCAGCATCTGAACATTCTTTGGCTTTTTTTATACACTTACACACAAATTTTTCATTTTTACTATTGAATGCATTTTTACAGAGACCTACGTCACAAATTTCAGCATCAATATTTCTTTTTGCTGTGGGGGATTCCGTAGTGTGTCTTAGTTTTTGTGAATATTTCTGACACAAATAAATTATTTTATTTTTAATTTTTTCTACAGTACTTGTTGATGTGATATTACACACATCATTAGTACATTCAGTGATTTCAGGTTTTCGTTTCGCAATACATTTACATGTAAATTTATCATCATTTTTTAGAGCTGCCTTACTGCAAGGACCCTTGTTGCATCTTTTGCTTGTTTCAAGCCTATCATTCTTCAGTGCGTTTGGGATATCTTTTATATTTGCAGTTACGATGCCTTCTGGTGGAACGTCTTCGAAATTTATTACTTCCATCATATCATGCCCCAATGGACTTTTATTCTTTTGCTTAAGATTTACACCTTTGTCCTTTGATATTTTACCTTTTTGTGTTGCATGCATATTCATTCTGCACATACATTTAATTGGCTCTGATTTTATATGAATATCTCGAAGCATTGCATCCTTAGCTGAGCTGATCGGACTCTCTAGCACATCATTTTCGTAGCCAGTTCGTCGACTTGGCGCAATATCAAATTCCACCTTTTTCATTCTGCTTTTCTGCTTAGCACACTGGCAAATATTTTGATCTGTGGTATTATACTCATCCTTTTCCTTCAACTTACCTTTTACATTTCTTTTATTTGATTTTTTTAAATTAACTACTGATATTTTATTTTGCTTAGGAATCTTCACTTCTTGTACAAGATGTTTTTTCTTATACAAATATACATTTTTCGGCGTGTTAATATTATAATTGTATACGTCGTTTGGTTCAATATGGTACTTTACGAATTTTCTATTTTTATAAGCGTCTTGCTTACGCTTAGAGTCTTTTATCTTTCCGGCTTTATTGGAATAATAGCGAGCTACTTTCTCAGCCAGTTTTCGATCCCTTTCTATATTCCAATCAAATGAATCTGTTGATGATGATGCTAGGAAATATGGGGGTGGTGTAAGTTCAAAATGTTTTAGTGCTCTACAATTTTGTATACCAGAACATTTAGTTTTCGGGCATAATATATTTCGAAGGAAATAAACTTGTTTATCTCCATCTAAGTACGGATTTAATGTTCTGTTGCAAACCATCGTAAAAGTGAAGCATACTCCGAGCTTGAGTACTTATGCTGCCGTTTTGGTAGCACAATTGAAAGTTTTAAGAATTTATTTGTTCTTAGCCATATTAAACATCTACTCAGAAAATTTTGAAAAAGCCGCAAATTTATGGACTTTTTAAATTTATTTTTATTCTAAATCATAGCATGTTTCGTCATTTATATTATTATTAATGACATTTATGCTACCATAAATATTATAGCAAGAAATAATTACGAAAGAGTATTCGTTAAAAGAGATTTAGTATTTAATAGTTGAAGAAATACCATTGTTTAGTAAGTAATGCATCTTTAAATCTGCCGAGTGATTTATTTTTACACACAGGATTACAAGTAACTGCCCTTGGTTGTAGGAAGGAAGTGTAAATTAGACTTCCTTAAAAAAGTAAATATCTTGCTTCTAGAAATTACTGGCAATTCCAACGATCACAAAAAAATACGTAAAATCCTTTATTTAGCGTCTGGCTAAATAAAACATACATATATATATACAATCACTAAGATAAAATGACACTGTATCGTTTAAATATTTTGAAGAACTCTTTTTCCGTCTTAGTGGTAGAGTCGCAGTGACTGAGTATCAGTGCCTCAGTCTCTTATGCAATATCATTATAATTTAATCAATAATTAAGAAGAGTTATATTTATTCCTTATTCCTTATAGATATAATAGAAGTCTTTGTTATTATCACCCTCTTATAAACGGTTTAGGCTAACATCGTCAGGAAAGCAAAAACTTCCCCACAAGATTGTTTTTAGGCGTGATGTCCACCAACACTCACTTAATGCTGCTCTTAGTCCTAAAGGAGGCCCTCGCCCAGAAGTGGAAGTATATGGGCTGATAAAGATATTCATATGTACAAATATAGACATGCAATCGACTTTAATGACTCCAACTGCAATCAAACTGTTACGTCAAACCTTTCCGTTATTTAACTCCGCATGAATATTTGATGTATTTAAAAATGTGTTTTACATATGAGTAATTTGAGGAAACTGGTTAACAATTTTCGAGTTCATATTCCCTATACATTCTTGTTTGAACTGTGGTCCTGCGCGGTCAAGTCTATTAGAATGTGTTGTGCCAAAGTTATCCTCATTTGTTTGGTGCTATGTGGTGAGTGTTGGTTTATAATTTATTTGCTTTTTATTCTATATTTATGTCGGTCCTTTTGTGTTCCACTGTTGGACACAAAACTGTTTTAACACTCAAAGAGGTTGGACGTTAGTCAATAATTCTAGCGTAGTGCGGGTTGGCGGACTACACAACTAAAAAGTTCGCTTAGGTTTTCTCAATTTAAACTGTTCTTTAATGTTTTGTAATTGTAGGTTTTTGTTACTGAAAAAGTAATAAGTATTAAGTAGTGATGGCCTCAAAGTTTATGCGCGCGGTCGAGAACCTCTAACTTTTCGAGCATACATATGTAGGTATGTGTGTATTCTCAATGAATTATCGCTTGGTTTAACGGTGACGGAAAACTTCGTGAGAAAACCTAAAAAGTTTCTTAAAGGAATTTCTTAGGTGTGTAGTCCGCCAACCCGCACTAGGCCAGCGTCGTAGACTGTGGCCTACACCCTCTCAATTGTAGAGGGGGTACGTGCCCAGAAGTGAGACGTAAGTATATGGACTGGTGATATTATTTAAAAATAAGAAATTTAAATAGTTATTATAGGTAATAATTCATTTTTTCATGCACTTTGTTCTTTACAAATTTATATAAAGATTTCATGTGTCCCAAGGACCAAAGATATCTAATATTATTTTCTATAATTCTTTTACATCACCTCGATATATGCAAAATGCACATAAATTCTATATTTACAATTCTATTCTTTAAAAAATATTCATTTTAGCACTTGGTAGGTATATTTTTTTCGCACATTAATAGAACAAAATTTGTTTCTATAAGTGTTTTTTTTTTGTACTTTAGTTATTATAAAAGTAAAAACTATTACATACTGCTTGATTCAACGGTTCTTGTGCTGAACGGTCCCTAACCCAATTTCTATTGTTTTTAAGGCACTTCTATAGCAGAAGAAAAAGAAGATTCTTACGCAAATAACGTAACGAAATGCTTGAAGAGTAAGGACATTGAAGTAAGTATCAATAAACACATACTCGTTTATTTAAAATTTCTGTCATAGGTGTGAAAAGAACTTTAGGAGTGAAAAGCACTAAGCAATAAGTTGAATATGTTGATCATATAGGTACCTACAAGTACCCCACTCTTATTATCACGAGATTGTAAATTTGCAATATTCTTTAAATTACTTAACTTCACGCCTGTATACCCCAAAGGGGTAGGCAGGGGTGCCACTTCTGCACTTACCTTTCGCCAGTTATTTATCAGTCCCATGTAATAGAGGATGACCTATAGCCGTGTTTTGGGCACACGGCATTAATTTATTTTTAAAATTATATTTTAATAATGCGAGAATATAAACTGGAGTGAAACTATTAGAAAGCTCGTGAATACTGGTCCTCAGCCTAATATATTATCACATATCATATATAACGGCATAAAACTATATACTGAGAGCTATGTCATCGCTCTTGCATAAACAAGAATGGCTTACGGGCGGTCGCCCCACTGCGGTGTCGATCGCCCCATTATTCTGTCTATAAAAAGCCGGCGAGGCATTCGTCCGTCTACGCGCGGACACCAAACATTCGATGTATTGGATTATTAAAATTAATTTTTATTGAAGTGGATTGTAAAATCACTTCACAAAATGAATCCTTTAATAATAACGATGTCACTGCTATTCTTAAAAATACTGGGCTATCAGTCTTGTCAGTTGGGAATTTTTCGTAAGGAAAACCCAAAATATGAATAATCATCATGAAACCTCCAATGCTTTCCTAAGTAAAACTCAAAATATGAATAATAATCACAAACCAACAATTGTGACGTCAGAGTTGCACACACATTTCAAAGCCCCTTTTCCTTCGACATTATGATATCACCTATAATTTTTTAATGACACATTGCATTATAGGAACAGATGACAATAAATTGAAAATAAATTCTAATTGACACAGCCCATAATAACGTCAAAATCTGTTGAGAATTCGCCGGCTGTTGAGCTGGTATGTTTGTATCATTAGAGCTCTAAAAAAATCTGGACCTTAGTGTCCTCGACTACGCAGATTTGCGCCTGACGCCTACCAAAGCAGATAATTTAGTCAAATATTAGAGTTAGTTTAGTTATTGATCTATCAAGAAACAACAAAGTGATTGATGGAAAAGTAATACGTACTTCTTGCTTGTCTGTCCATAGAGGTTAACAGAGATACCTACATCCAAGTTCTACATGTTGTTATGGTCTTACGCCAATCAATTTTGCATGTTATTTTGCTAAAATTTGTAAATTATTTTATTCTCATTGTATTGGAAGCATAAATATAATTTATTCAAAAGGAACAGGAAAACCTACTTGGAATCCCACTTGTACACAATATCCGGATTTAAGTGAGTACCCAGACCGAGAAGGATAATAATACAAAAAAACATGTAAATTAATATTATTTTTATGTGCAGGATCGTGCGGCTAACGTTCAAAAATGTCTGGCTGATATGATTGATACCATAGTGTCGAAAAAGACTAATTTGTAAGTATACATACATTAACAACGTTATAAAAGATGTTTTTTTTGTTACACACCTCTGGCTTTTCGAAGTTATGTGTGCATTCGTGATGAATTATCACTTACTTTAACGGTGAATGAAAACATCAT
The DNA here is from genome assembly GCA_907164795.1 of Hemaris fuciformis. NCBI lineage: Eukaryota > Metazoa > Arthropoda > Insecta > Lepidoptera > Sphingidae > Hemaris > Hemaris fuciformis. The sequence goes on along the minus strand of OU015432.1, from coordinate 18,999,463 downwards.
GATGAAACCTGCACACCTAAAAAGTTCTTAGGAATTTCTTAGGTGTGTATTCCACCAACCCGCATTAGGCCAGCGTGGTGGACTAAGGCCTAACCCCTTTCGGTTGTAGAGGAGGCCCGTGCCCAGCAGTGGGACGTATATGGGCTGATGATGATTTTTTAACATATTTAAATGCGGATAAGCATACAGTTTTTTTATTAAACGTGAACACATCTTAATAAACATGATTGGTTTGACAACTTGAATTAGAGACTGTGACTCAAATAATTAATAAAAAAACCACGAATTGCGTAGACTCCCATGCAATGTTGTTGTCTGTTGTCTATTACGCTTTCACTCTTTAATCAACTACTGGACAATTTTTCATGAATTTGAACATAGCACTTGACAGGATCTTGAAGGGCATCAGCTACTTTTTATCATCAAAAGTAAACATCTTTCTTCTTACTTGTTCACACACAGCTGAGGATTGCGATCACGTATAATCAATTTCCATTGGGTGCGGTTATAATCGCAGTAGACTGAACGGTGCATGCTGCCACCGCCTCACCACGCCTTTAATTAATTAAAGTAAACTTAAAAAGAAGCAATAAAGTACGAAAATATGGGACTACCAATTGTTCCTAAAGTTACTTCAGAAGTATTTATAACGTGCGGAGCAAATTTTATAACACTAAGCTCCAGCATAGCTGTTACTTAAACATACATACAAACATTACCTTACGCCTGTATTCCCCGAAGGGGTAGGCAGAGATGCATTTCTGCACCCACATTTCGTCAGGTATATATCAGTCCCACGTAATAGGGGGCGAGCCTATTGCCGTTTTTCGGGCACATTTCCAGACTCTGTGCTGCTACTGAGAATTTCCTAATAGAAAAACCCAATAACACGTTGCCCGACCCGGGAATCGAACCCAGGACCTCTAGATCGCACCGCACATACCTGTGCCGCGAGACCACGAGGCAGTCGTGTTACTGTTACTTAAAATAGTAGTTATAAATACATTTCACAGATCAATTCCCACACCGTATTGGGGTTTTTATTGCATTAATATATTATAATTTCTATTTTCAGATCATGTAGCAAATTCAACGATTTCAATCAAACATTCATCAACTTCGTAAATTACACTGTTAACACGTGTGATAATGATACAATCATACATCTCAGCAAAGCTCAAAACACATTTCTGAGTATCGTTAAATTAATTACAGAGGAGGATTTGAAAGGTAAGGTATTTTATAAATTATATAAAAATACTGGTATTATCATTTTTTGCATACCAAAGATAAGATCTGCTTCAAATCATTATTTTTTGGTGAGGCTCATCCTTATTATTTTTAACTTCGATCAATTTATTGTAAATTAGGCCAATTATCTTCTAAGAATGTGAAATTAGTGATATTTATGGTACTGTTACTGTCGCAGCAACGATACCCCACAGCCTCCAATATTTATACCTCATACACCCAGCGGTACTTCCGTACAAGCCCAAAAGCTCAGCAAGCCTTAGAAATTTCCAAATAATCTTTAAGCTTTAAATTTTTATTTCATCTCAGCCATATACGTCCCACTGCTGAGCACGGGCCTCCTTTACAACTGAGAGGGTTTAGGCCTTAGTCAACCACGCTGGCCTAGTGCGGGTTGGCGGAATACACACCTAAGAAATTCCTAAGAACTCTTAGGTGTGCAGGTTTCATCACGATGTTTTCCTTCACCGTTAAAGTACGTGATAATTCATTGTGAATACACACATAACTTCGAAAAGTCAGAAGTGTGTGCCTGGGGTTTGAACCCGCGACCGTCGAGATTCTCGACCGCATGCCCAAACCTCAAGGTCATCACGACTTCGACGAAATTTTTATTTAACAAAACCAATATGACATATAAATGAGAATATATATGACCCTACAATAAACAATTATAAGCTAGCACACAATTAACGTATTACAGTTTTGGGCTTCTATGGAAGTATCGCCACTGCATAGACCATTGACTTATCAGGTTTTTCGATTTTGTATTGACACCCTTAGCTTTTATTGCATTTTAAAATTTCTTTTACACATTCTTGACTAATTTCTGAGTATTACTTTATGCATTGCTATATTCAGAGAAAACTCGTTCTTCATTCCTGCTTACATGAGATCCGCTTCTACCGATCTCACATACCCCTAAATTATTTTCTTCGACCGCATAGATTGACCCATAGAGGACCCATGTGTATCTATATACACACAACTTAGGGCTGTTTTATAAAACAAATAAAATTTTATGTTATTTTATTATTAAACAATTTTTTCCTACAGAAACAATTCAGCATTTGGATGGGATAAGGAACAGAACGGAAGAATTAAAACAATGTAATAAATTGGAGGAGAGGAACTACACTAGCACGGCTCAACGTTGGTTAAGTAGGGTGTACTTGAATTTTGACGTGAGTACATAGTATATATCTTTACTTTGGAATAGCATAGCATCTCCTCTCAACTTAGTCTTTAACTTAAGAATTGGTTCGAAAATGAAACAGTAATAATTAATACGTTACAATTTACATCTATGCGAAAAATTGTATACTTAAGTGTATTAACCATTTATGTGGAACGTAATATCAATATATGTATACCACATTTTATTTCTACTGCAAGTCAAATCTTACTAAACTTGAGGCTAGTTTGGTTAATATTTTTTACGCGCATCAGCCTACAGAGTTAGGGGCTAATGCTGCGGTTAGATACAGTCACATAGGTACATAGTTCTGACACCACACTAGGATACAAGTCCTGTGTCGTGGATATCAGAAACTACGACACTTTTCGGTCTTAAAAACACCCAGACCCGAAACAAACATTTGTGGTTCACACAAATATTTGTATCGGTACGGGGATTGAACCCACGGTCTCTAGTTACGCAAGATAGTACTTATCTAGCCAACTGCGCCACGAGGCAGACATGAGTTGAACATAAATTGTGCATAATATCGCTGTAGCATTGTACACATGCTAGCGACACTTTACACAAAGATTCTTATTAATAACGATATATTTCAGGTGCCAACGTGTCCTCGAACTCAGAGCTCTAAAAAGTGCACGTTGAATATCATTAAAAAGAACTACCCACCGTCTTTCTTGATCTTAGCAAGCAAAATGTTCGATATAGTATTGGATAACTGTGACACAAACGAAGTTAATTGGGTAATGTATTAACACTTATTATCGTGAGTTATCAATTCCACTTCTATTATGCATAAGCTAATATGAGCTTAGCAGTGGCGGCACTTCCATAGAAGCCCAAAAGCTCAGCTTGCCTTTCAAAATTCCAAATAAAAGTCTTTAAGCTTTAAATGTTTATTTAACAAAACCAATTGACATATTAATGAGAATATCCTGACCCCACAATAAACAATTATAAACTAAACATTACACAATTAACGTGTAACGCTTTTGGGCTTCTATGGAAGTACCGCCACTGGAGCTTAGGTATTAGTTATTCAACCTTAAAATAGGCCTGCAAATTGCAGAACATAAATGACCGTTCAACTGCAATCTATAATATAATATCATTACAACAGATACTCGTACTTGCGAAACGTATAGGTTGGTCTTGGATTAGATTTAATTTTTAATATTAAACTAACTAAAATATATTTTTCTTTCCAGCCACCAACGGACGCTGCCAACATCGCACGATATTCGTATTTATCAATATTGACAGTCGTAACTGCTTTATTATTACAATAGAAGAATATGAATATGAGACGTAAGCTCGCAACATGAAGCAAAACATCCTTAGAAATTGGCTCGTGTGACCTGTTCAAAACACGTAGCGATATCTTGTGACCTTTCCTATGTCGTCTGTTCAACTTAGCTGCCTAACGTCGCCTGCAAAATTATTATACTAGATGCCAAAAGTTTTGCCAAAGGATAAAACTTCAAAATCTAGACTAAGTATATACGACTGGTATAAATGAAAGATGGGAAGTATTTTGTTGGTCAAACGAGCAGTTTTTTAAGATAAATTAATTAATTATCATTTAAGAATAAAAAAATGTTCACTTAGACTCAACTTTTTTTATTTTACCCAAATGATTTTATTATCAAAAATCTTACGAAACAAGTGTATCTTGTGGCGCTAGCAAGGCGACGAACGTATTTTCAAAAATAGCGCCAATTTTATGAACATACTTTCAAGCGCTGTTACTAGCCATGTGATCGAAAATAAATGAATATTTATGTTAAGATTATTGTTTTATGAACATCTTTCGTTTTGACTTTGAAAATCACACGTGAAAAGTTAAAAGATTCTCTTAGAAAAAAAACGATTTTTATCTTTTTAGTAATGCCATCTAACGACTATTGATTCAACTAATTACTATAATATACTAATATTAATATTGAAATTACATATAATATTTTTTTTCGATAAAATAAGTAAATAATATCGCTATTACATAGTACTTTTTCTATGATTTTTGATATTTATTCGGTGGCAGCACGTCTTCAGCCGTCTTTGCCTTTCCGTTTGACAGTGACAACAATAATGTGAAATCTTGTCGTTTCTTCAAATCGAAGTCGAAACTCGAAGTTCGGTTTCTGCCCCAAAGCGAGTTAGTCGTGTGTGCCGGAAATTAAATATTTACGTATTAAAAAGATACAATTTTTTGCTCGGTATCCTTTTGTACAATTTGAATTAGACTGGAATAATAAATAGCATCGAAAATGGTTGTGAAATGTCTGTTTTTCTTGGCCATTGTGATCGGTAAGTTACATTATGTATACTACTATCATAGTGATTAAGTACAGAATTAAGTCATATTTGTATCATTTACCTTTGCGTTAATATTTTATATTAAAATGTGTTCGTTAAACCAGAATTGATTTTGGGAAGTATTGAATTAGATACTATGAAGGTATGCGGCGTTTTATTAACATTGCGTATAAAAAATATTCAAAAATTTCCGTTTCACTTCGATACGCATGCCAATAATTACACTACTATGTTCAAAGGTCAAGAAATTGTAAAATCATCTAGACGCAATCACCTTACACCATAATTGTGAAAAAATAATTAAAATCATTTAGTTTCATTTTACTGAAACAGACTTAAAAATAATTGCTATACCAGTAACATAATAGTAAGTAAATTCATTAAATCCAAGTTAAAATTAATAACTAACACACATTATTTTGTCCGTGTATTGTGTAGCAGTTGGTGAATCAGAAATTTCATTCCCAATTTCATTAAAGTTTTGTTCATCAGTTTTGTTATATAGCAGATAACATCAAACACGTGGTGACTTTAATATGTTTACTAAATAATATAATTTATGCTCTTTAATATTTATTATGAGTGTTTCTATGTGTAAGACTTATGGCCGAATACTGAAACGCTACTTAGTCTGAGGGCAACTTATATTTAGGTGGCTGTTATATCGGTTTTAAGACTATGATTAACTAATGCCCACTTAAATTTCCATAAATGGCAACATTACCACAAAAAGTTCTTTTACATGACATTTTTTAAGTAGGTATATAACACTTAAATTATAACAGCCACTTAAATATAAGTCACCCTCAGATTAAGTAGCGTCTCAGTATTTGGCCATTAAAGTTTCAGTTTGTGACATTCACACATAGTTATTTATGTACTAGATGCATATTTTATTTTTATAAGCCTTCACTTGTGACTTGCTCTGTGTGGACTTTGGAAACAAAAAAAAAATGGTTCTTCTATAATTAATGTGAAATATAATATCTTTCCAGGATAAAAAACACGCTATGATGGTTCCTAGGGTCAATGCCTGTATCAAAGTCAATTTTGAGACCAAGATATGAAACTATATTAATCAAAGCCCACTTTGCATTTATTACATAAATTAGGATGTGTCAAAAACTCTTTGGTCTGATTCTGGAGATATGGTTCTTTTATAACTTTAACTGCTTTGTCTGTTTGCAATTTTATTACATAAATTAGGATGTGTCTAAAACCCCTTGGTCTGATTCTGGAGTTAGGTTCTTTTAAAACTTTAGCTGCTGGGCCCAGCTTTGAATGCTCGCAATTTAATAAAAATAGTAGTCTTATTTCTTTCAAATCTACTTTCCATAGATAGTCAAAATTTGGAAGTGTGAATGTATAAACAGGCATTGTTACTTAGTCTTTTATGATATTAGTATTAAATAATAAATAAATAAATACACCTAACAGTCACATACATAGTTCTGGCCCCACATTAAGATACAAGTCTTGTGTTGTGGGTATAAGAAACTACGAGAGACTTTTTGTTTTCACAAACACCCAGACCCGAAACAAATACTTGTGGATCACACAAACATTTGTCTCGGTGTGGGGATCGAACCCGCTGCCTCTCGTTTCGCAAGCTGGTGTATAGCCACAGGGCCGTCTCTAGTATTGATTATAACATATGTTTATCTTTACAGGTATAGCATATGCCCAATCGCAGGATCCACTACTGCCAAATGGCATAACTTTATCCCCTGAACTGGAGGGTAAAATAGATAAAGAAGCATTAGGCAATGCACAAAACAAATCAATAGAAGTGTTTAAGAAGAAATGTGAAGAAAATGGTGGCCCTGAAGCATTCAGTAAGGCTCAGGTAAGTAAATTTTCATTCACAGTTGATTAGTTTAAGTTTATCAATATTATCTAAAATTTCTGTCTGACGCTATGAAATTCATAGAATCACATAAACCGTGACACAGTTTTTGTGTATGTGGGTGTGTGTGTAAATTTCCATTGTCTCTTCTAAATCACTACCATAAAATCTAGATGTATTTTTTTACTTTTGAGATTATTAAGAACTAATCGATTTTTTAATTTTTTGCTTTTTACAATATTAATGTAAAAAATATAATTTTAATGGCTAACATGAAATTGAATTTGCTGGGAAAAAGTCAAAAAAGATTTTTTTATTTATTTATGTGTATTTCTTTAAAATTCAAAAGAGAGATTCTATACATCTACATCAATCTTTGGATTGACAGTTCACTACACAGAAGGCATTTGTTTGCTGGGGGTTAATGCTAATGAGGGTTACATGTAATTGATGAGTTGTTATCAATGGCAATTATAAATATGATCCTTATCATATACTGTGTGAGAAATACAGTAGAACTTGTGAATATTTCCACTTTAAATGTGACCTTATCAATCAATGTAAGTCTATATGCCTACAAATGCTGGGCAAAACCTTTTCCCACTGCTAATAAGGTTTAGGCTTTGAGTCTGAATACTAATATATGACATAAAATCTATATATTGTACAAAATATAAAGACATATTAATCATCTAATCGTTTTTATATATTTCACTGCCTAGTTGTAACTATGATTATGTGTAAAATCATTATTCTATGCTAACATTTTTCGTTGCATCACTTACTTTAGTTAGATATATAACTTACAAAGAATAGGCTTGCATCCTAGTCCCTACATAGGGCTAGTAATAAGTGTTTTTACAAATACTTTCCTGTCTACTACTAAACAGGTACAGTTGTGAGCATAAATGCCATTATATTTGAAGGAAAAAAATACATAAAGGATAATATAGAAATATAGCAACCAGTTTTATGTTCTCATGACCTTCGCATTTGCCGTTGTAGGGGTGCGAAGTTCACGATGTGGAGGTCAAATGATCGATGGAATCAACATGTGTTTTGTATGTATGCGTATATCCACGTACGTCTTCATTACGGAAGTCTTTAAGTTGGTGTTCGTAATTTTCCTTTTGATTCTATTCTGTATCTTAATACAGCATATTACAATAGGTAATATATCAATTAAAACATAAACTTGCCAAGTTATACCAAAGTTGATTGAAATGTGATGCTATATTATAAATTATAACATAATAAACGTGAGAATGAGGTCGCAAATATCCCGCTCTCTATCACTTGAGGGGCTGCACTTTTTTTGCTGACATCAATATTCATATTGTTGATCTTTTCCCAACAATCTGAAGTCTTACCTGTCGTCAATATCTCGTTAGTATTACATTCATAATATTTTTTTTCCTATAGACGCCCTCTTCTATTTTATTATACAAAAAAAATATTCTTAGCAGAATATTTATGTTAAAAATTGGAAATCGCCGTCATCTAGCAAGTAGCTATCCACTGTCGGGCTACCCTTTGTTTGTGCCATCTCATCCGTTCATACGCGTCACGCAACCAAAATTTGCCCAACTCGGGCAATGTTGTCGACCCACCTCACTGATTGACGACCTCGACCTCTTCGTGCCGGAATTGGCCACTAAAATGTCAATGCCCTACTTCACCTGTGGTCCTTATGCCTCGCCATGTGTCTTATACATTCAATTTCACAACCCTAACTCCGACAACGTGTGTTTTGGTAAGACCTCGAACATTGGTATTAGGAATTACAACTTGTAATCTTATACCAAACATGGACTGTTTCATAACTCCTTGTGTGACTCTGAGCGTTAGCACAACACTAAATTTTATACCTAACCCAGTCATAACACCTTTAAAGTAGCATAAAATATTTATTTAAGCTACGTTGCCTGATAAAATGTAACACAATAGCCCTTATTGTCGACCGAATTGGGTCAGAAGTAATGTGACCTCCGAAAATATGAAATCTTTTGTTGTACACGTGTCGATTCTTTCACAGAGCACTTGTATTTAAGTGCTTGTTTCAAAGTAGACGCTATTTTTAACTTCTACTCTAACCGGCCTTTTGGCCATATTCTCGTTTATCTAACGAGCGCGACTGGCAGTTGACCCGTTGTAACAATAACATCCAACGGAAAGGCTATAACATAATAAAAGGTAGAATTTGCTGGTAATCATTGGTATTAGTATGCCTGTGTATGTAAGATATTTGTTGAACTTGAGTGTATTTACCATAGCGGTTAGATAGGTACAGTCACATAGGTACATAATTCTGACACCACACTAGGATACAAGTCCTGTGTCGTGGATATCAGAAACTACGAGACTTTTCGGTCTTAAAAACACCCAGACCCGAAACAAATATTTGTGGATCATACAAATATTTGTCTCGTTGTGGGGATCGAACCCGCGGCCTCTCGTTTCGCAACCTGGTATCTAGCCAACTGCGCCACGGTGCAGCTGTATTAAACTCTGTATTAACCTACCATGCTAGTTAACAATTTTTTTAATAGACAAAATAACAAATAAATTATATTTTTCGGTATAAACCTAAATTAAAGATGATGAAATGCCAATTTATATATTCGCACGATTCCGATGTACAAGATTGTCTTTCCAAATAGAATAAACCTGTACCAAGCAGTAAATGTGATCTTTGTACGTATAATATGTCGTATATGAAATCATACACCAACAATATACAAACAACTGCATAAACCGCAAAACCATTATCACAAATTGTGTTATTACACTAAAGTTGCCATTAGAAATATATATTATGTATATAATAAATGTCACTTCTTACTGTTTCGCTGTTTATATCACAATCTATGTATTATAAAGTCGCTTTTATACTACAACTAAAATGTATGCACGTGGTATACTTTACGAATATTAATCTGGCGTCCACATACGTGTAGAAAACAACTCACAAAGCACCTTTGGGCAAAGGGATTGCGCTTTGTGTAGACACAACAAAACTGTAACAGCGGAAGACAGTCGTACCGTCGTGTTGCCTACTACACAGACTCTTAATGGTTTCTCGTGAATTTTAAACTTTGTAGGCAGAACGGAAACGATAAAGTTTGTGCACCCTTCCGCGTTCAATAACATTGTTTGCGAATGTTAACAATGGAAACGCGTAATACGCACTTTGATCATATTGCGGTCCATAGTGCAATGCAGTGAGTCACAGACAAACTAGGTTTTAATACTGGCCGGGTTTAATATTTTTTTATAATTATCTAGTACCTTTTATTGTAAGTATTTATTTGCAGAACATCATCCGCGTGAATTCTAACGATCATGCCCTTTTTCTATTTTTTGAACTTGTTCTTTCTGCGTTGTGAGCATATAACTTCCAGCAATATTAAAATGAATAAAGAAGTTGAAAAAGGCACCACAATTGACACTTATCACAATATATATGAACGTAAATGCTAAAGAGATTTGTCGTGATTGTAGCATGTGCCACTCAATATTCTCTGTCTACCCATTTCCCATGTACGGGCGTGAGAACAAGAAACAAATAACCTTTCGGAATATTTAATTCAGTCAAGAATTCAAGGAAAATATCATCTTTTCCGTGATCGGCTCGAAGTAATTTTTTCGACATTTGCCGTCATTAACTTTGATCTCAGTTTAATTATTCTGGCTTTCTTAACACGACTGGTTATGAAAGTAAAGTTCGGGTCGTAAGATTGTTCGATTATGCTTCCGTGTAAAAACACATGTCATATGGTAATAAAACATGTGATTTCAAGTCCGTAAATATTTTATTCACGCAGAGAACGGAATAAACAGGGCTTTTTCAGAATTTTTCATGTAATATTCAATTTCTTGTGCCTGGGTGGAATGAATATCTGCACCAATAAAATACATTTGATTTACAATTGATGTTTCAAAAGGCATTTCAAAGAGTGCGAAATGAGGAATATCTTAGTGGAAGTTTTAGAGGACGCGAGGTCGGATTTTGCTAATTTTTTTTATCAACGTGTGTATATCTAATGCACTTATTTTATTCATCATCAGCCCATATACGTCCCACTGCTGGGCACGGGCCTCCTCTACAACTGAGAGGGTTTAGGCCGTAGTCCACCGCTCTGGCCAAGTGCGGGTTAGGAAATTCTTAAGAACTTTTAGGTGTGCAGGTTTCATCGCGATGTTTTCCTTCACCGTTAAAGTACGTGATAATTCATTGTGAATACACACATAACTTCGAAAAGTCAGAGGTGTGTGCCTGGGATTTGAACCCGCGACCGTCGAAATTCTCGACCGCGTGCCTAAACCTCGAGGCCATCACGACTTATTTTATAGTTGAAGCAAAATGTTCTGATCGATCACACGCCCCTGTTACGCTACAGGATCAATGATTCTGTAGACGAGTCAATCATAATTATTAGGTACTTTGAGTTACTCCAAGATATTTACTTACTATTGAGAACGAAGTTTAGTAAGTAGTAACATACATCTAAAGTTTCGAATAAAGATACAAAAGTAGGATAAGTTAACAATTATTTGATATATTTGTACTGATGGAATTCAAGACTCCCCGAAGTTAAGTGATACCGCTTGTGTTGACTTGCTAGAAAGCTGCCGCTTGTTTGCTTTTCAACACTTGGGAGAAAACTGGAGCCGTATCGAGTGACTATTGCTTCGAAACAGTCTGTATTGGCTATTCCATTAAGTGAACTAGGTTATGGCCTAATTCGTTGCACGCAGACAATGGCTTGCGGCGTGTTTCCAGATAGATATACTCGTATACCTACCGACTGTCCATTATTATTAGAATAGGTCAAGATTTATACAGCTTAATTTTGTTAGCAAGGCGGAAAGTATCTCGTTGTTTCTTCAATACACTCATTGTGGCGTTAGAAATCAAAAATGGTTAAGGGAATGTACCTAAATTGTATTAATAAGAGCTTTATTTATAAACTAGCTTTTGCTCGCGACTCCGTCCGCGTAGACTACAGGGTTGGGTTCAGAAATAATCTAATATATTCAGTTTTGGCAAAGTTGCAAAACTACAGTTCTGGACATTTTACAAGTTCAATTATTTCTGCCCAAATGTGTGTTTATGATTCGAATGAATATCAATAAATGTATTAAAGGTTTGTAAAATTTCCCGTCGGGTGTTAAAAACGCTTTTTAACAGGTAAAAAATTGTTTATCTCTTGTTGGTACAAATAAAAAACTACATACCTAAGTATTATTATTTAGGCGTATCAGTTTTTGTTCACACACTCAAAATGCAGAGTATTTATGCCTTATTTCAAACGCGTGACAGTAATGTTGTTGTTTAAAAAAATGTCGAGTATTAATGCTCTGGTTCCAAAACCACTTAAATTGAAAATTTTAATGGCGCAAAAAAAAACATTTAAATTTACTCAGTTTTTGTTTACACTTGATGTGAAGTGGGGTCTAACACTTGAGTATTAGGCACTTTATGCAAAAGTCTTGTTGATACGAGACTACTTATCGTTCCCACTTGTAAACTAATCCACGGCGTAAGAATAAAACAATTGAATGACGCTGTTTAAGTTCACACAAACTTAACAAGGTTTATGGTAATGAAGCCACTTGAGCTCGATGGTATACGAAAAGTGCTTACTGGCAACTTGAAAGGAACAATTGAGTATAACAAGACGTGTATTAATTTTCGAAGTTTTAACTTTGCTAAGGTTTTATTATGTTTAAATTATTTTGGGTAGATAGAATTCATTTTCATCGAGAAGACGTATTGATATAAAAAATAAAAATTACTAACTGTACCTTATTATTGATTATAGTATATATTTAATAACTGATAAATTTGAAATTAGAAATGATATAAGTTGTTTAGATTTTTGAAAAGCTTTCATATAAAAATAAAAACCACCTTTATTGGAGTTTTAAAATCAGTGTTAGTCATGAAGTTTTTAAAGATTAGGATATATTTATCTTTCTGATATTGCATATGAGTTCTGGTATTTATTATGTATTATTCGAAAATTATGACTACCAGATTACAATGTAGCCATGTTAAATACACAATTTGATCCGTAATATGCTTCTTTTGGGTAAATAACTATCATATAACTGTTAAATAAACAGACTGTTTATACAACTAAAGATGTGAATTATTCGCAAAACAGTAGCATGAATTTTCTATAACTAAAAATCTAAATATTTACGTATGCAAAAAAAAACTTATATCAAATTACATACTTTGTGTTTTTTCAGCTGCCTAAAAATGCTTATACGATTTAAAATGATTTACAAATAATGACAAATCCTTTTTTTTTCATATCAAAACAAATAAACTTTTGATCTAATTTCAGACCGATCAAGTATGTTTTCGTAATTATAGGATTCTACTTCTTTTTATTTCACGTTTATGATACTGTGTTTCGGCTCTGTCTTTGCTGTTACACGTTCGGGAAAGATTTTTTTTTTACAAAGAAAAACAGAAAAGTGGTTAAATTCTAATTCTAACGCAAGAATTACCTTTCTAATACTATTTATTAGTAAAAAAACCCTAAGGGTGAAATTATTTAGACATACTTTTCTTCATCCATGTAATTAATGTGTATCATGCAATTGTTCCTCATCGGTGGACGTGATACTGATAAGATTAATGTAATACTAATCCGGTTTGTTATCAGTTATATATTATACAAATAAGGACACATCAAGGTATGTGCATACAGTTATATAAAATTGTATATGAGCTATAGATTTCGGCTATTAAAACTAATACGAATTTTGTGAACATTTTTAAAATGTGTTAAATAAATATAGTACTGCTTAGCGTAGAATTTAAATTTTTATTGAAACTATATAATAAGCAGATTTGAAGCTACGTATTAATTTGCCAATATCAACAATAATTATGGTGTAATTATAAATATAGGAGTACTGTCTGCACAATAGGATTTTTTTTACAATAGCCAATACAAAATATTTTTGAAAGTATAGTTAATCCCTATGAGTTAAAAAGGAAATTTAAATTTATACCCGCTTGGTACATACCAATCCCCTTTATTATTTTTCTTTCCTCGACCCAATGGGATAAACCAATTGCAAAGATCTTTTAATGGCATTCAGAAAAATATTTTTATTCTGTGATAATATACCGCGAGATGAACTGAGACAAAACATCATATAGCTGTATATATTGTAGGTATACGGCTTATATTAATAATGCGCTAACTTTTTACTTTTTAACATTGATGAAAATAGAAACACTAATTGACAACCCTACTTATCATTTTAACTCTGTTATCATGTTTGCTTGATCCGGGCGCTTTAAAGTATAATTATCGTTGCTAACTGCACAATTAATGACGACATTATTGAGTAAACAACTACTATAGGAGCAAATAAATTAAGCCTAACTTAAAATTGATTATTTCGGAGTAATTAGAATTAGCGAAATTTGTGAGTAAAAATAAAAATGTTATTTTATCAACTCCTTAGTTTTGCTTGTGTGCTTTCCGATGTAATCGTTCTGATTTCGATTTCCGGATCGAACAGTGTCATTGGATTTTTCCATTCGGAATTTCTTAAGGTTTCCCCGAGAAATGTCTACAGACTTGCGTCACATGGAAATCATAATACAGCTGGCTGGCAGTGGCGGTACTTCCAATAATAATCATAAAGCTTATTTATTAAAAGCATTTTGACATATAAATGAGAATATCCTGACCCCACACTAAACAATAATAACTAGACATTACACAATTAACGTTTAACGCTTTTGGGCTTCTATGGAAGTTCCGCCACTGGTACATAAATTTGATTGTAGAAATACACATTTTTGGTGAAATAGGCATGTGTTTGTTATATCAAAATATAACCTGCCTCGCTATAATTGAGCCGTAAACTTACTCACCATATTTATACACTAATAAATATTGGAATGTCATAAATTTGGTCAAACCGCTATATCAGGTTTTACACATTGACACGAGCTTCCTGTGTCTATTATTTTTTTGCATCTTTGCTGCTCATTAATTATAGTTTAATTACTTAATAGTGCGAGTTGCGAGAAGGTGATCGTGATTTAGACCTAAAAAAAGGACTTAGAACATAATTTAACTGGAAACGATTTGGGAAAATCGGTATATTCAGAGTTCAAGACGAATTTGATGGGTATTTGTAGCCCTAACCATTCTTAACTTGAGAAGACACCAACAGTCAAAGTCAAAGTCAAAATCACCTTTATTCAAATAGACTTTTACAAGTGCTTTTGAATCGTCAATTAAGTTTTTTTAAACTATTGCATATAGTATAGTATTGCATATAGTACATTAAGACATGAAATTATGCATTATACAACTAATGATAGTCTATTCCATCATACATTCGTTGTAAATGCTATACTAGCATACTAAATAGACTCTAACCATGTTTATTTGAAACTGCATTCTTATCAAAGTTAGTGGCCCGTTTTAATTGCTTCTCTCGCACAGTTGAATTATTTAGCATCCCCGCGAACGCTTAGAGCGGCATTATTGGAAAGCTGTTGTGCTATTTCATTTACGGGACTGAAATAAATGGAGCAATCTGTTGTATACAAAAGCGATTTTATTTGAAGTCACTATTATTGTACTATGTACTATATCAGGCATACGTTCTACGTGAATTGGTCTAGTAGTTAGTTAGTTTCTTGAAATCGTGGTCGTGGATTCGAATCTTTTGCGCATAACTATAGTTTTTATTATTTCTTTTATGAATAATTTTAACGGCAATAAATATTAGTATCGGGTAATAAAGTATCGGGAATAGTAGTATCCAGTATTTGGCCTGATACGTACCCGCGGGTACCCCACAGCCGTATGAGTTACCGCTTACCCACTATAATCGCCGCGTAAATACGATTTCTATCTATAAAGTAATGAATGTCATCCCCGATGAACCGGCGTCATAATTATGTTGTAGTAGTCATAACATGTATTTTAATCATAATTAAATGTGTAATTAATTTAAACAAAAACATTATTTCAAGAAGTGAGCTTCCTTGTTTGTTTTTTACGCTTACCTTTTGACTGCTGAACCCATTTTGATGAATTTTGTAAAGCGATAGATCCTTGATATAGACTAGTTTTTATAAGAAAATATAAGGTACCTCGGGGATTATATTTGTTGGTGTTGATGCGAAAGAAGATACAGGCAATTAGCTAATATTGCATATAATATGAAAGTTCACGAGTAGAATTAGAATGCTTGCCACTCAATAAAATCAATGCTCACTGCTGACATCATGGGTCAAATTGTTTATTCATTAGCAGTGTCAATAAGGAGTATAAAATCAAATGCAAAGAGATATTGCTAAAATTAACAGTTTTTTTATAGCGATCTGCTATTTTTTGCAGTGTGGAGTCTAGTACCTAACCAGTGGATAAACGAAATGTGATGATAGGATTTTGTTGCTGACGAATAATGAAACAAAGTAGGTGTTAGATAGATTTCGGTTTTATTGTACACAATCCATATAACTTTGATTCATACATTCAGGTCTAAGGTCCCTAAAAGGGATAAACAGATTTTGATTTACACACACATTTCGGCAGCAATGTTTTTTCAACTGTCGTATAAATTGCCTTTTACGAATTTTGTAAATAACACTATCCATCCTGAGAATTAAGCCCCCGAGTAGAAAAGCGACTAAGCGTTTTTAATTGTTCTATTTCGTAATTTGCGACGTCAATACCAATATCTGGCACATACTAACAACTCGCGTTTGGATGATAAAAGTCGGTTCGTCGACCACTTGATACGATTGTGTACAAATATAAAGTGGAACAGACCAGTCGTATATCAGCTCATACATGGCACATTTCTGGCAACGCAATACTTGGGAAACTGGCATTTGTCTCAGCGAAGCACCTATCTGATTGAAGCTATTATTACGCCGTGCCGGTTTCATAATGTATATTTATATACACCGTAATTAAAATAAAGATATATTCATCATCATCAGCCCATATACGTCCCACTGCTGGGCACGGGCCTCCTCTAACATTGAGAGGGTTTAGGCCTTAGTCCACCACGCTGGCCTAGTGCGGGTTGGCGGACTCCACACCTAAAAAAATCCTAAGAACTTTTTTTTAGGTGTGCAGGTTTTATCTCGATGTTTTTCTTCACCGTTAAAGTACGTGATAATTCATTTTGAATACACACATCACTTCGAAAAGTCAGAGGTGTGTGCCTGGGGTTTGAACCTGCGACCGTCGAGATTTTCGACCGCGTGCCTAAACCTCGAGGCCATCACGACTTTAATCATAATAAAGATAAAGATATATTCTAACCATAAAAAATGTTCTTTTGGTGAAAATCGTCTTATATCTGCGATGATTAAAATAAATCGACAGAAATAGATTGTGATGTTTCAAAAACTGAATAAAATTAAAATCTAGTGTTTCAGTGATTTTCTGGTGAAGAAAACATAAACATAATATGTATTACTATTAATGACTGGTATCCAAATTAACTAATGTTTTAAGTAACGTGTTAAGTAAAGGGGAGTTAGACAAAACATTAGTTCGTTAACGCAGGCTTCTCATTTTATGAAAGGCGCAAAAAATATTAGGTATTGTTTTCAAGCATTCGTTTGCGATGTAAATAAATGTATAAATTAACGTATATCATACAAAATTGAGTAAGATAAAAAAAACAGTATTTGACATCCACGCTAATGGATTTGTTTTATCATTTGTTTTATTTTGACAGCCCCGTGGCACAGTTGGCGAGACACCTGCTTGCCAAACGAGAGGCCGTGGGTTCGATCCCCGCACCGAGACAAATGTTTGAGTGATCCACAATATTTGTTTCGGGTCTGGGTGTTTGTGAGACCGAAAAGTCTCTCGTAGTTTCTGATACCCACGACACAAGACTCGGTATCTTAATATGGGGTCAGAACTATGTATGTGACCATTGGGTGTATTTATTTATTTACAAGTATTTAATTGTAAATAGTGATTGCTTGGAGGTTTAGACGCGCGGTCGAGAATTTCGGCGGTCGCAGGTTCAAACCCCAGGCACACACCTCTGACTTTTCGAAATTATGTGTGTATTCACAATGAATTATCACTTGCTTTAACGGTGAAGGAAAACATCGTGATAAAACCTGCACACCTAAAAGTTCTTAGGAATTTCTTAGGTGTGCAGTCCGCCAACCCGCACTAGGCCAGCGTGGTGGACTAAGGCCTAAACCCTCTCAGTTGTAGAGGAGGCCCGTGCCAAGCAGTGGGACGTATATGGGCTGATGATTATGATGAATTGTAAACTTAGGCTTGACCATATCTAGAAAAGTTATCATTTTATCTGGCAAATTGTTAACAATTACGTTATTCGTTTTCTATTACTACATCCATAAGATAACCTACTGTTCCTTTATCTGAATGCCGTAAATCTCTATCGAGTCAGCCCAGGTTAGCATAATTGTTTCAATAGCGAGGGATAACCGTTATCGTTTCTCGGCAATCGTGTACCACTCTGCACTATCCATCAGAAGACAAGCCTTATAATAGGCCTTAGTATTGTATTTACCGTTTATTTATATCGATTTCATGAGTATGTGGTGTTTGCCTGTAATTGTTACACATATGCAGCCCTAATTAATACATTGTAAGCGAATACAATGTACAATTGTTCGCTGTAAACAAGTGTTGGCAACAATGATGAATAAATAAACCCGACATGAAGCAACACTTGCGCTTCCGTGTCTTTTTCTATGATTTTTTTTAAATATAAGTATACGTTCCACAGAGCACAGGTCTCCCCTACTACATAAAGAGGTTGGACCAGTTCTTGTTTACGTCTTTTAGGTTCAAAGTCATATCATCGCATAAAATATTTTAGTACTACAACTATAAGGGCCGCTGTTAGGATATAATTTTCTCCACAATCCCAGGTTCAAATCCGAGGCACACACGCATGACTTACAAAAATATTCTGTGTCTTTCAATTCTTAAAATATTCTTAAATTATGTATACTTATATTCTTCAATTCTTATTCTAACATATTCTTAAATATTCTTCAATTCTTAATATATTCAATTCTTAAAATATTACTGTTGTTCACTTTACGTTGCTTCAAATTGGCCACACCTATACGTAACACTCTGTATAATACACGCGAAAATCGTAGGTATAAAAAACACTAGAATACAATGTGCAAGAAATTGAGGATAACCTAAAGCTTTATATTTATAGCCGAATTAAATTGTATGAAACACGTGCCGTCTCATAGCGATGACGTAAATCTCGCATTGGCGAATAAATCCACACCGGTTGTACCTGTATTTTGCGACACTAATTAATTTCATGTGTTGATGTTTGATGTATGGTTTCTCGTCCATCATTATACTATTTTATTCGTGGAAAATGTGCCGTAAAGTACTTCACCGTATTCCTGTAATTAAGTATTGATTCCAATATTTTGAGGTTGACCTATATCTCTGCTATAAATCAATGTGATTAATGGCCGAATACTGAAACGCCACTTAATCTGAGGGCGACTTATATTTAAGTGGCTGTTTTAATTTAAGCGGTATATACTTAAAAAATGTCATGTAAAAGAACTTTTTGTGATAATGTTGCCATTTATGGTAATTTAAGTGGGCATTAGTTAATCACAGTCTTAAAACCGATAAATGATGTTTCAGTTTACCGCTTAAATTATAACATCCACTTAAATATAAGTTTTGACAGTCTCCTCGACGCAGTTGGCTAGATAGAATTCTGTGAAACGCAGATTTGATCAGCTAGCAGCGACAAATGTTTGTATGATACGATATTTTTTTTGGGTTTGAGTGTTTGCGAGACCAAAAAGTCTCGACTAGTTTCTGATACCTACGACGCAAGACTTGTAAAATATTATAGTGTTGGAACTAAGATTGTGGCTTGGGTTTAAATAATATAACATATTAGGACTTTGCTGGACGTCCGATAAAAACATTTTAATACCGTTTTTAATGTGTAAGATTAAGTAGCGTTTCAGCATTCTGCCATAAATGTGTTAAATCTCTGTGATTAATCGACTCAAAATTTGTAATCTAAGAGTTACACAGAAGATTAAATGTCTGTTACGACAGCTGTATTCTACAACCCGTCTTATGTCACTATCATTCCCACGACTCTTTTGCCGTTTATGCTAGCTCATTTCGACACTCCAAGATTGAGTTTCCTTAATAATAAACGATATGTTTTTGCTTCAATAGTTATTTTTGTGTTTTTTATGTGCGGAACATTCAATAGGTAATTAATGTGCAATACTGTTTTTCTAATTTGTAATAATCGAAGGAACGAACGACTCGGCATAACAATCGTTTTTTAAACATGAATTTATTTTTTGTATTAATAATTATAATCTATCATTGATTACTACATAAGCGGAGTCAAGGTGAATGGAGATTATTAAATAAAGAAAAAAGAACACACATAGATATCGTCGGACGTGTGGTGGAGTAGTCTCCAAAACAGACGGTTCTTATCAGATTCGCGAGTGCATATATTTCTTCATAGTTTGTAGAAAAAAATATAGAGGCTGCAGACACAAGCTAACATAGCATTATATTTTTGTGCACCTGTAGTATAATATAACTACCAAAGTTAAACCGTATATCTTCTCCTCTATCAAATAGGTCAAGCATATCTAAAGGATGCAAACCTCGGAAAGGCAACGTACCATAGCAGTGAACAATAAAGTTGCGCCGGGAACTAAGTGCACGCTTGTTACAGTTGTCAGGGAGTTGGCTTGTTTATTGTGTTCATGTTTCGGCTCCATTATACACGATGTTAAAGCCTGGTCTCCTTTCCAAATTAAAGGCTTACTACATGTAAATGGTCATGTAGAAATCACGATGGACTGTTACGTGAGCTTACATAATTTTCAGTGGTTCGAGCTTTTTTCTTATCAAGGTTCCCAATGTGATCCGGTTAAATAAAGGTGCGACTTGTTTAGAGTATCCCCATATTGAAAAGTTATTGATCTTGAGACCCCGATCTAAGTTATAAACTTAAGCAATAGGGTTTATATATTGTTATCATGATTGTTGCCAAATTACGTCTCATTGCTAGTCACAAACCCCCTTTAGGGTTGAAAAGGGCATTTTTTAATTTTATTTAATTTAAATAATTCTGTTCTTGTTACAGCACGCATATGCCAATGTCACCGAATGTCTGAAGAGTCTTGTGAACACGACCGCCTTGCAACAGGAGATCGAGGATGCCAAACCCAATGGCAGGGTTGACGAGGTGTTCAAAAAGTGAGTAACAAAAAAATCTAGACACATAAATTCCTTGACACATTAACATTATTTCACCAGTCGTTATAACAATGCCTGCCTGTTTATCATCGGATATACTCGGTCACTATGGAGACTTCATTGGCATTTTGGCGCTCACTATCGGACTGAAGGAAACAGAAGGAAAGTCGTGCAACCTCTGTGGATAATGGTCATAATGCAACTTGGATCTCAATAGCGCCGAACTTATAATTTGATGCCGTCGGGCTACTTTCATTAACCATAATTAATAAAAACAACCAGTTGAGTCTATCTATATGTTGATATATTTAGAGATTGAGCTTGACGATACTTCGAAATTACAAAGTCGATTATATATTTTTTACTATATCTTAATTGAATATTACTATATATTGAAACATTGTTTTTTTTATTATTATAAAGGTTGATTAGTCTATGTCGTATGTGTCAAGTCTTTTCTCAATTATAGTCTCACTTATCAGGTATTGCCAGAAGAAGCCGTTATTCAAGGGCTGCATCGCTGATTTGGAGCAGGCCACCAAGCCATGCTTCACCGCAGACGAGCAGAAGAACATGAGAACCGTCCAAAACGTCACCGAGCAGCTCATCGAGTTTGTCTGCTTCAAAGAAGGAGACAGAATAGCACGTGAGTTCATACACAAAAATCTGGGAATTAAAGATTGGCATTTTTGTTTCAATTTGTGCTTCGTCACCCTGATTATAGTTGTAAATAGATATGATTTAAATTTACTAAGAAAAATGCGTGCCAGTAACTTGCAAACCTGTACTAAAATATTAATCTGAAGTTTTTTTCTTTGTCCGGTTGAACGCGCTAATCTCAAGAACTAATGGCTCGAATTGAAAAAATATTTTTTGTGTTGAAGAGGCTATAGGCTTTATCTTATTAAGAATGTGTCAAAAACGGGGGGAAAGTATTCCTTTTGAAGTCTTAATTTTCGCACACGGTGTTGCATGATACAAATAGTATTTAATGTACTGAAGAATGTTGAATTGTAAATAAGTATTTCTTTCTAACCACAATTCATGTTTTTATAGTCATCTGAATGAAGAAGATGATTATGTTTTTACATTTTTTTATATAGTTATAAGATTGACTGCCTCGTGGTCTCACGGTACAAGTATGTGCCGTGCGATCTAGAGGTCATAGGTTCGATTCCCAGGTCGGGCAAAGTGTTATTGGGTTTTTCCATCGGGAAATTCTCAATAGCAGCACGGAGTCTGGAATTGTGCCCGAAAAACGGCAATAGGCTCGCCCCCTATTACGTGGGACTGATACATACCTGGCGAAATGTGGGTGTAGAAATGCACCTCTGCCTACCCCATCAGGGAATACAAGCGTGAGGTTATGATTATGATATGATTGTTATATAAGATATAACAATATGGCAACAAGTTGCACTATTGGCAACCAGTGCATTTATTGACAAGCAGAAAATAGACTTGTGCGGAAATCTTTAGTCAGCACATAATGAATATGAACCTGAGTATGATTAGATAATAAATTGTATTATGCAGCTTCAGATTTTCAATAGCACATTAATAAATTCAAAAAACACATTTAAACCATTGAAAGAACCTTGCATCAGAAGTCAAATTCTTCTGCATGGAAGTGAAAAAAAAAAGGTTAACTGTATATTTATCGGCGAAAAAGAATCATCGTGCACATCTAAAAAGATGTGCAGGTTTCCACGAGGATATCCTTAGGTGTGTAGGCCGCCATTTTTTTTTTATGGGAAAATGAGGCATACGAGCTAGTAGTGAGCCACCTGATGTTACCTAACTTGCACTAGGCCAGCCAAGTGGACCAAAGTCTGACCCTTAGTTGTACAGGAGACTTGTCTCGTTGGATGTTTATGACCTGTTATACAAATATTGTCTTTTTTTTACGACGGGAAAGCTCTTTGAGCTCCCCTGTTCGGTACCTCGGGGGAGGCCTAAAGGGGTATGTCGGGGTCTCTGGCCTTCCAACTCGGCGCGCGGAACGATTGTCCGCTTTAGCTGAGTTGGGTCCCTAACCAAAATCCTACGCCAGCATACAAATATTGTCTACGGTTTCTTCCAGTGTTCATTGCCGAAGACGGACAGGAGTGTTTCAAGGATAAGCAGCCCGAGCTGGCGGAATGCTCGAACAAGACCCTCGGCGAGGACGTCTCCTTCAACATGGACAACTTCTCCAGCGGCGATGTTCCCACGCTGTCGTTCGATGTGAGTAAATAGATATTTTCTGTTTAATGAACCACTTTTGTGTCTTTGATACGCTTGGGAAACTTTTTATTATGATCTATTGTTGTAGACGTTCTTTTGAGTGCTTTTACAATCGACGATAGACCCATAGTTTTTTTTATTTTTTTTATAAAACTACTATATCTGGATTTTGCTATAATGGCATAAGACGGTTGATTAGCGTTCTTGTTGTTGTCAATATAATTATGACAGTGGCGGTACTTCGATAGAGGCCAAGTGGGGTCAGGATATTCTCATTTATATGTCAAATTGCTTTTGTTAAATAAAGATTTAAAACTTAGTAATTATTACTTGGAATTTTGTAGGGCAAACTGGGCTATTAGAAGTACCGCCACTGAATTATGAACTTGTTTCTATGAATGCTATACTTTAAAGATAAAAGATTCCTCTTACTTCGTTCTAGCTATTCAACTCGATCAGAAACTTTCTCTGTTTTTTAACATATAATATCTAAAATAACATATTTTCGACCATGTTATTCGCCGCTACTGTCCTCCCGAAATAAACAGAGTAAATTTTTAAATTAAAGAGTCATACTTATTTTTAAATAATTACTGTAATAATACAGGCTAATGTCCTTCCTCGTACCGATATTTATCGTATCCGTGTCGACAAACTTTACATGTAAGCATTGTTTTCATTTATATAAAAACACCCATTCTCAGAGAACTAGAACATGAACAGTTTTTTACACGATCTAATTAAATACACAATGAACATAGTGATTTGTAATTTAAGTTCTCTAAAAAATACTAAGCAATACATATTTAGCTACAGATACTATTTCTAATTACTTTACAAACCATTGTAAATATGTACAAAACCCATTATCTAAACTATTTAAAGTAACTTTTTTATGTTTATTCTGTTACTCGATATGATAATTATTCCCTTAAAATCTAATGGTAATTTGCTGGTATTTGGTGTACGTATTAAATGAGCACTCGCTTCCAGGAACTAACTATCGTATATTTATGAACACTGATTACAAACAGAGTAGAATAATAACTTATTTGTATAGGAGCGAGGTGTTCTCGTCACGAGTGATGGCAGACTGCCCTCTCATACAAATACACCGACCCTTTTATCGGTCTCCCCGAGTGAGGATCGGTAGGGTTAAAACATAAAAAATATATTTTAACAAAAAATAAAATAATCCGCCTAAGCGTCTGGGTTATAAAAAGATAATTTCAAAATATCTAAGCTGATAGCCGAAAATCGGAAGTTTTTTGGAAAAAGCAAATATCTCGAAAACTTTTAGATGTAGGATAGGGTGCCTCATAGTCAAATCAGTCAGAAACGTTGTAAACTACACGCCCTTAACGGATATAGATCGACTTGACCAGTAACCCTGTATCTTCTTATATATAAAAATGAATCGCAAAATGTGTTGGTAAGCGCATAACTCAACAACGCCTGGACCGATTTCGCTAATTCTTTTTTTGTTGTGTTTGCTATTGTTAGGAGAAGGTTTTTATGAAAGAAAAAGTTAAGAAAATTGCGAGGAATATGGTAAAAACAACAATTTAATTTTCTCATATAAACTGTTCTACCTAATATTCTGTCAAACATTTTATGTTTATCCCGTCAATATGGTTAATGGTCCCCTCAAATTAAAGAACGTATTTAAATAAAGGTTTTGAATCGACAACATATATCCAGAATATTGGAATAATTGCGTATTTTACATTTTAAAAATGTAGAATAATGTCAGTAATAAAAAGGGATTGACATATTTCGTCGTATCCTACGAATAAAGGCGTAACTGCAAAATAACAACTTTACAGGAGGAGGTTTTTTGTGTTTTATTTAAACACTAAGGGAGATTTTTGAGTTGTTAACATTTGAAGTGTCGATAAACTGTTCGGGGTTTGTTATAAAATCATTAATATGATTTTTTTGTCAATATTTCTGTCAAATTTGTCCCTTATGTCTTTATTCTACGGAATAAAAAGTAAAAACCTGGAAGCAATAGACGTTATGCCTGTTTTCGTCGGAAGATGCCAAGTCGTAAGCGCATTAAGGGCTATTTATTGTTTTAATTTCAAGAACCTGCACACCTAAAAGTTCTTAGGAATCTCTAAGGTGTGTAGTCCGCCAACCCGCACTAGGCCAGCGTAGTGGAGTAAGGTCTAAAACCCTCTCAGTTGTAGAGGAGGCCAGTGTCCAGCAGTGGTACGTATATGGGCTGATGATGAATAGTCATATAAATACGCCCCGACAACCCCGTGGCGCAGTTGGCTAGTAACCAGCTTGCGAAACGAGAGGCCGCGGGTTCGATCCGAGTGTCTGTTTCGGGTCTGGGTGTTTGTGAGACCGAAAAGTCTCACGTAGTTTCTGATACCCACGACACAAGACTCGTATCTTAGTGTGGGGTCAGAACTATGTATGTGACTGTTGGGTGTATTTATGTATTTATTTACTACAATTAATAGAATATCGCGTTATTTATATAGGAAATCTAAAATGAACAAATCAAAATTACAATATGCAAATTCTACGAAAGGCAAAAATCAACATCTTTAATATTTATAATCGAATAACGCGCTACTTAAATTAATCATATTAAAAATTAAAATCTAGAAACAATCAAGTAACATCAATCAAGCAACGAAATATAAACAACTTTTGATCAAATAATTAATCAGTCAATAGTATTTCCAAAGAACATAAGTCTTTACGTAAGGTAAGGTAACATAGTTGTTTAATAACATTGTCAGCAAAGATAATATTAACATCATAAAGTAATAACGACATTGAAAAGGAAAATTAGTAAAAACCATAATAATCTTGTTTAAATAATTTTGAACTGGCAAATACATCGAAACAACACAAAGATCTTAAATCTTAAAAAAAGATTATTCCTGAAGAGTTTCATATTTTTTGAAGCGCCCTCAATAACGGAGTGGATCTCCTTCATTTTGGGTATGTCCAACTTCTAGAAATCTGTGGGTGATAGTTTCGACGTCGTATTTTCTGACAATGTATTGATACAATGTAAAGAGGATGCGATTGTGATTTTGGCCAGAGCAGTTATTCGACCAAAATCAGAATTGTTTGATTGCCCCTTCTATCTTAGATTGCATAAATAATATAAGCCACTACCTACATATTTCATTGGCTCCCTTTTTACCATTTACCTCCGACCACATGTAACAATTTAGCCGGTTTTATGTGCCATATCATAAACAGTAAAATTGTAAAGGTTCAACTTTCGTATATAATAATAAATGCCCACGTTTCCAAATGGAATGTTATAATTTTTTGCATGTCAAAACAAGCTGTAACTATCTCGCCATCTTGGCATTTCTCAGCTTCAGGTTTATCAGTAAATACCTATGTAGGTATGTCATGTTTGGCGTTTTGGTTTTCAGTAGGCTTTAAAATATTTTTGTATGAAATTGAAACAATTTAAACAAATTAATTCGAGTTTGTTAGTAGAGCTAATAAAACGTTAGTTGTAAGTATAAAAAACTCATTCAATATTTTTAGCACACACAATTGAACTACACAAACTAATGTTAAAAAGCCCCAACCACCACTAAGATTTTTATCAAAGCCATAAAATATTTTTTACTACTTTGTTATTTAACAATATTAATATTTTACAATATTTAAAATTGTTAATGAAAGGTAAGTTAATGAAAATAATATTAAATTCATGCATGCAAACTGCATAGAAATGTGAAAAAACAACAAAATAAATTTTGTTCGGGGAATAAGGCCACAAAAGCGATTAGGGCTAAGAACTCTTCATACTAATACGATATGACAATTCCGTGGAACAAAGCCACAAATACCACAGCGCCTTTTTTCTACGGAGTTCCTATAATTACATCAAAAACAAAGATTTATATACGTTTCTCGCTACAACTGGGTAATATTCTTAACATTTCGGTTTTCACACTTCATAATCATAATATTGCATATACTACGCATAATGTACTATAAAAAATGAAAATAAAACAAATGAATTTTAACGCACAGGTGTAAACATTGTTTGTAGGTATTTTCTTCGTGTTGGCATTTCAATACGACTCATTTTATCCTTTGCCAGGGATATGTCCATATAGTCCGTCCTCTTCGTTTAAGCAAACCCTTTAGTATCTCGAAATTATTAGGTATTATTGCAAACCAACGGCCCAATCGTGCAGCCCCGGTGCAGTACGCGCAAATGGTGCGAGTCCGCGGAATAACGGCGGAGTGGCGCCTGCGCCCGACTCACTCCCGCGCGTGCCCCGTGCTCCCGGGACGAAAAAAGACATTGCGACTGTTGTGGCTGTTTCCGTCGGATGATTCCAGAGGATAACAATAGTGGCTATTTTTAAACCTTTATTTTCTGGTGGATAAAATGTAATTTTCCGAGTTTTTTTTAATGAAGGTGATGTAATAGGTGTAGCCGATATTAATTATGCAATAAAAATAAAAAGCCACAACGGCCATAGTGGCTTTATTCGTAGGATACGACGATTTATTGGTTGTCAAATAGTTATGCGTGCGTTCAGAAATGTATTTTTAAACTCCTTGGTTGTACCTGATTTACAAACGAAGGCAGGTTCGGTAGTCATCACGCTTTGAAATCTAAAACACCCACAACTATGCAATGGAATGCGCTTGGTGTTAAGAAAATTGTTGAGTAATGTTATTCACGTGACGATACTGGAAAGACAACTTAGAGATGAATTGGTGCTTGAGAATTCATCAATTAGATTAATCTAAGATTTCATTGATCCTAACGGGTATGACCATTGAGTTCAAACGAATTCAGTTTCCGATTCGTCATGCATTCGCAATGACGATTAACAAAAGATTTTTGTGATCTTTTAGACAATTAAAAAATATATTAAAAATGTATATCACAAGGTGCATCATCATCATCAGCCCATATATGTACGTCCCACTACTTGGCATAGGCCTTCTCTGCAACTGAGAGGGTTTAGGCTTCAGTCCACCACACTGATGCTTCAATGAAGAGAATTAAAACCGACTACATCCCATCCCATATGTACATGTTTAATTAAATCATGACTTGCGGAGACACGATTGATGCATTAAATTTTCGTACTTATTTATTTCTGTATTTTTATCTCAATAAAGTGCTGAACTTAATATTTATTTCCATACAATCAAAAATAAAATTCAGGTAATATGTAAATATGTAACATTCAATGACTGTTAGGGGATACGAAGTTTTCCGGTTCAGCTATTATAAATGTTAATGTTTTGTTTGTTACGCTTTCACCCCAAAACTACTTAACCGATTATCCTGAAAATTTGTACACATAGTCTTCGAGATATAAAAAAGGACATAGGATTCTTCTTATTAAAAAAAAAATACGGAGGATAAAAGAATTGAAAAATGATTGAAAAAAGATTTGAATGACTTTTGGTATGCAGATAGGTGGGACCCACCGAAGTAACATAGGTGGGAATGGTTATCCTTACTATTATATAAATGTGAATGTAGGGACGTTTGTTACGCTTTCACGCAAAAACAAAAATTTTGGTATGACCTTAAGTGAGACCCTGTGTAGTAACATAGGCTATGTTTTATCCCGGGAAAATGTAATGTTCCCATTGGGATAAACATATTATTAAAAATACGAAAATAACTGTCAGAGTTTTACTTTTACGCCTCAACCATTTGAATTGATTTGACCTTTTTTTAAATTCAGTAAGTGCCATTTTGGGCACTTGAGGGACGATTTATAGATTTACTTATTATCTTTCTGCGCCCAACCCTGAAGTCTACGCGGACGGAGTCGCGGGCAAAAGCTATGAAAATTGCGATTACAAAACAGGTGTTGTTCGTAGAAGGGTGAAAATTTGGAGTTATATGTATTTTTCAATGCTGAATCATAAAAAAATAAAAAATAAAAGGTCCACAGAGTAAATAAATAAACTTTTCGGGTTGGACCACCCTAGGGGTATAAAAAATAGATAACATATAAACATACCCCTAAATGTTAAACCCTTAAATGTTGACCGATTCTCAGACCTACCTACAATATACACACAATATTTCATAAAAATCAGTCGAGCCGTTTCGGAGGAGTTTGCCAAAAAACACCACGACACGAGAATTTTATATATATGGCAAAACAACGTTTGCCGGGTCAGCTAGTATTTATATAATTTCTCAAGAGGAGCAATAATGAAACTCATATTATGAGGTGTTTAGTATCATATTTCAAATTCTATTCCGCTTAGTCGTAAAGAATTCTTAGTTATTAAAACATGTGGCGTTCGGGACTCCCCCGTAATTAGTATTATAAATTCTTCGGCTTCATAGCAGGATGTATTTAAAACAGGATGTATTGGATTACATATTCAATAATAAAATTCAAGTGTTTTATTCTATAATGTTGTTCACCTTTACTTTAGTATTTATATATTGTCTAACCAGATAATTTTACCCGAGATATTTTGTGATGGCTTTTTAATGTATATATTTTTTTCACTTTCCAGGAGAAGCAATGCGGCAAACTCGCGGAAATGCAAGAGTGCATGGTGAAAGTCCTGGAGACTTGCGAGAAACCCACCACGGCCAATATCGTCGAGTCGCTGTTCAAGTTCATACGCAAGGTGACACCGTGCAAGGCTTTCATGGTACGTGATGAATACAACTATTATACTCCAATCAATTAATAACTTTAAAAAATAATACATTATTTGGTTATTTTTTTTATAAAAATATATTACTGACTTTTGAGTTATTATTATTTGCTATTTATTTACTCCATTGCAATAAATGAATACTTTGTAAAAACCATCTTACTGACTTTACAGTTATTATTTTTTATTATTTACTATTTATTTCATGTAATTTATATATATATAAGTATTTTTATAATTATTGTCGTACATTAATTGTTTATATTGTAAATAACTTAACTGACTCCACTATTACTATAACTATTTAATTTTGTAGAATTATACTAATTAATTTAACACTATTCCTACCAGGACGGGGGTGCCAAAGGCAAATCATCCAGTCGTGTAAGTTACAGCAAAATGGGGGTTTATTTTTTATGTTTTGTTTTGTGTTTGCCCGTCCATCATTACTTCATCCAATATTCTATGTTGTGAGTTGTCGTCGCAATGTTTTATATATATTTTTCCAACGTGTGGAGACATGTCAGCTGGTCGCTATAAGGGTATCTTGTAACCAGAACTTAGAGACACTCGCAACTTCATGCTGTGTTTAGACAGAACCGTGTTTGTAATCAGACGGTATGTTGTGTGTTGTCACTTTATCGTATCAGTGTGTGAAAAAAAATTAGTCAATTTGATAGTCTATCGATTTATATCTGCGAATTCCGGGCCTGAATCAACATTATCATCAGCCCGTATATGTTCCAGTGCTGGACACGGGCCTTCTCTATAACTGAGTTGAATAGTTGCTCAGAAATGCTAATTGTCTCATAAAGTGCAGTAAAATCAGTCAGCGACTGGCTGTCCGGTGATGATTGAGGCGATTTATTTTATTTATTTACACTTTCTTGTTTGAACAAAATATATGGAGAAAAAAATAAAAATAACAAAAACAAGAGGCGGTCTTATCGCTCTAGGCAATATCTTTCATACAACCTTTGGATGGATATAGAACAAGAAAAATAAAGAAAAGGAAAAATTTAAAAATTAAGGCGATTGTGATCTGTTCACGGGTTTATTTGTAACATTTGCATTGCTCTATCATATTTTGTTTCGGGTATATTAGGGCAATTCCATATACCTACGCATGTATTCCATTCATGCCGCCGAGACAATAATTGTGATTGTGTTACACTTCATTTTATAAACAAGGTTTTAATTATTGTGTAATAAGTGTTGGTACAGTTTCATATATCAAAGTTTCTTCTTAAAAATGACCGATGATTTAAAATATTAGGAGCGTAGGTATGGATATAATAATTCATCATCATCAGCCCATATACGTCCCACTGCAGGGCACGGGCCTCCTCTACAACTGAGAGGGTTTAGGCCTTAGTCCACCACGCTGGTCTAGTGCGGGTTGGCGGACTACACACCTGAGAAATTCCTACGAACTTTTAGGTGTGCAGGTTTCATCACGATGTTTTCCTTCACCGTTAAAGCAAGTGATAATTCTTTGTGAATACACACATAACTTCGAAAAGTCAGAGGTGTGTGCCTGGAGTTTGAACCTGCGACCGTCGAAATTCTCGACCACGCGCCTAAACCTCGAGGCCATCAAATAATTAGTGACTAATTATTGTCCTAATTGTCAAAGGAAATGTAAAATACTCCTAGAAAACTATTTTTAATCACTATTCAAGTATTATCAATGTACCATAGTATTAAGTGTAATTAAAAATTGAAACACTTTTACAGTGAATTATTGTTACTCTACTAACAATGGCATAGAAAAGGAATATACTAAAAGGATGTTTTCCCCTGAATACTTAAGCTATCTTTGGTGTGCGTTTTTTTTTTCAGTGTGACGTCTGTGGGATATTTGCTTTGTGTTTTCTTGGCCAGGTAATACCGTATACCAAGTATGGAATAGTAATGTGCTGTTCTTTTCAGGAGCCAAAGAACAAGCCAAGTGCCGCCACCCATCTCCCCGTCGCAACAGCAACACTCGCCATGGGTCTCATCACCGCACTGCTGGTTTAAACATTCCGAACACAATTAGAGTACATACTGCTGGTAAACATGTATGGGTATTTCGTATAAGAGTGGATGTTAGAAACGCCCAAATATTATGCTTAAGTAACTATTAGTGTAGCTGGCCATTGAAACCTTGACCTTAATTAGTTGTCTCTCGTATATTCATATATTAACTCTATTTTATAACAATGATTTTTGAAATGATTTATTTTAAAACGGCTATTTTTGAGATGAAAATTTAACGCCATCAAAAGTTATTGGAATGGTTATAAATGAAGAACAAATGGTGTGAGGCACGTGAATATCTTTTTTATTAATAGCTTAATTTTTATTATTATTTTGACTCGTAAGTGTATGTTTAAGAATGTGTTTGTGCATACATGACTGTTGACAATTTACATTAAGGAAGAACAAACAATATATCGTTTTAAGACTGTTTTACAGCATTCAATCAATGTTTAAGTAATTCGTTCAAAAAATATAGTCATTTTTAGTACATAATTTGCATTAAACTTACTAAAAATACTTAATAAATGACTTTCAAAATACTTAACATAAACAGTCCATATCAAACATCATTCTTTTTGACATTATCAGTAAAGAAAAGAGAGGGGATATGAGAGCGTATTTAATTTATTTGTTACATATTACAGAAGTAAGCGTGAACTTGACATTGGCTAAATGCACATGAAGTGCGAAGCCATCAATATTTTTTTTTAAAAAGAAACAGAATTAAGCATATCACACGCTAATAACACAAATATTTTTGAACGCGACAGAAAACAACGTGTGATGTATGCACAAAACAGTTTTAACGAAGAGGATTTTGATAAGTGTAATACGTATGTGTTATTTTGTAAGTTAATGGTGGTATGTCAACGGGTTCACGAACTGGTGCAATGTTAAAGTTTTGGCGGGAAATTTGACAGCTAACTTGACAGCATTTTTTTTTACGTAAATCTTACTTGAGTTACACAATCTTCAAAAAATAACATTCTTTTAATTTCAACTACTGTACCATGGTTATTCTATATTGAGGATTCTTTAAGGTTTAAGTCACTTTATTACGACTAATGAATCCAAATAATATATTAACATCTTCATTGGTTCAATAGATTTTTATCTGCAAAGTGGTGCATGTAGAAAATACTTCTTTTTCTAAAAAATATTATATGGATTTGGATGGTCAAGAAGAAATGATGCTCACTAGTTCGTTAATCAAAAGATGAAGAAACTATAAACTACATTGGTGATTCTGAAGAAAATAGTTGTTTGTTGAAAAATTATCATATATGTTTGCACCAGTTCTAATGCAACCTGTGAAATTATTATAAAGACTTTTGTACTTTTATATTAACATTTATGTTTTTAATATTTTTTATAATGATGTTTTTTATTCAACATTCCCGTATCACAGAGTGCATATCTATATTAAAATTATATATTTTAGAGCCAAAACTTAGCGGCCAAACTTTATTATGTCCCTCCAGACGCTTATGCTTGTATGTTATGAATAGATTTTAAAGAATATATGTGTGGCTTTGAGCGACATTAATTACAAATATTCATATTTTTACACACTGATGTTTGTATGTACAATCAGCAACAAGATTATAATTAACCTTCTGTATGATTCAAATGTTTTGACTGCTTTATTGTCTGTGTTAAATGTTGACATGTTTCACTGTTTCATACCTATATTATTTTAAGATTTGTTTTGTTAATTGCGGTGACGAAAAAATTGTTACTGATTGTACTGAGTACATGTATTATTATGTAAGAATTGATGCGGATATTGGTACATGCGGTAGTTTTACAACACTACAACTAGACTTCAATATTTCAATCTAAATGAATCAGTAATACCTTTACTTAATTATTTTTTCGTTAAAAATGTTGTATTTTTGTATATATGTCACCGTAAAATTGTTAACACCGTTAGATTATAATCTATCTAGCGAGATTGTAAACTGTCGAAAAATTGTGAACCGTAATCGCACCTCGCGCGCTGATTGGTTGAATACTAACCTAACATAACCTAACTCTATGGATATAGAATGGTCTACTGTAAAGCCGACCAATCAGGGAGAGCCTTCGAATAATAACACGTTAAATTGTAAGCAGTTCACAACAATTTTACGGTAACATATATAATTTTCATGGATCGAAACAAGTCTATCAGCATTTCAAGTCTATTATTACAGAATTTTTTGCTCATTTTCATAGAAATATTTTTTGTCTTCTCAATACTACTATCATACTTATTGATTACTGCACAACTGTAACAACATTCCCATTAGCAAATAGTACTTAAAGAATTAAAAATAAAAACAGCTTTATATCATATTCTATTTGCCCATATTTTTTTTTTTTTAAATGCTATATTTCCATAGATTTATTCTGAAATTGAAATTTCTAATGATAAGATGAACATTAAAAAATATTTACAAATATTTTATTTGCAAAATTTTATTATAGAATTAAACTTACCGTAAATTATTAAGAAACATTGTGCACAAAACCAGTCACGTTTTAAATATAGGCTTCTGTAAAACAGGTGTAGATCAGCAATTAACAATTGTACTTAACAGATTTAAGCGACATCAATGTTTAGATCCGCTAATTTCGTATTTTAGTGATTCAAGGACGTCTCGGGTAATAGCAGAAGACACATCAACTCCTACCTTTTTTATTTAGTGGAATTAATTGAATAATTAATAATATAATATTAATGTAAGAAATTAATATTTTTTGCTTTAACCTTCATTATTGATAAATATATACGTATGCAAATTCGATTGTAATAATTTGTGCTAAGATAACAACTTTTTGTGTTTTTTTTTAAATTTTGCTTTGTTTTCTGTGTACACCGAGACATCCATGTTTAAAGTTTCTGTTAGTTTTAATTATATTAGTGTAGGTTCGATGTTGTCCGGTAGCTATTATTTGTGATAAATTTACATAAGTGTCGCTTTTTGATAAGTGTTATTTTGCAAAAAACTTAAATAAATAAAGAGGTGGATATAATAACCAGTTTTTATTACAGTAACTCCTTGCTCTTACCCTGACTCTAAGATGTGCTGAAGCTTGATTAGAAGTAAATAAATATATATGCGCATGGAGCACTGATTGAACCTATTTCTTTGACAAGTCCAAAGATTTAATCATTTCAGTAATAATTTTTATAATAGCTGAGAAAGCTATGTAAGGCAAGCCTTTATGATTGGGTGTTTTACGAAAATCGAATTCAATTTTATTTCTGGACAAATGCCAGACTTGACCAGTTGAACCAAGTGGTCCAACGAATAAAAGTAAACATAAACAAATGAGCACTTAAACTTTAGCCTCTTTTTTTAACCCTAACCTTCCCTCAAGATCGGTTATTGGTAAACCGTTACGCAGTTTCTAATTTGTAGTTATCGTACTACATGCCAGCTGTATAGTGGTAAAATCCGTCTACTATACTATACTATAGTATAGTATACAGTGCCTCAAGGATCATTTGGCACTTGGATGACATTGACAGGAGGGCGTGGGTGTGCCTGTAAGGGTTATCTGACAAAAAAAATCCTTAGTTAATTGCATAATAATAACTATAAATAAGATAATATTAATAATCAACAGGAGCGCTCTGACAAAAGTGACACTCTACAAGATGGCGGCAATAGTTCCGATTTTGGCCACGTGCCAAATGATCCTTGTAGCACTGTAATAAGTTTTTTTTTTTAATATTTAAGACGAAATGATAGGCAACCAGGATCAATTGCTTTAAAGAGGTGTATTCTGAAAAGAAATTAAAAGTCACGGTCTCCATTGCACAAGCTTACTAAATATATCCGTTGAATTTTTTTTATTTCTTTAAATAGCTGTCTAATTCCGAACGCATTAACAACTATAGCAAGGGTTGCCAACATCATAAATAAATAGCGATTATTATCTTAGTCCAAGAACCTGCAAAACTTGGTACACAGAAGACAAGCAGTACTGCGAGTGCAGGTGATGCAATCTTCCTATGTTATCAATTTTGTGTGTTTTCTTATTTATTTATGTCGTTTAATAAGAAGGTACACATATTTTTTTCATTAGGTCTCATTTTCTTCCGTGAGGGTTGCCAGAGTTTCCTAAAATTTATAGTACTCACAGTAATGTCAAGAAATTTAACAATAGTTGCCAGGAATTTTTAACTTTCATCAAGTTTAATTTTATCATTTACGTAAAACAATACAATAAAACTCAATATATAATGTCTTTTTTAAACTTTGAGTTTTTCTTTTGTAGTTGAAAGGATCTTCTAGTTTTAAACGCCAACTTTAAATTGCTTAGCTGAGTTGTTTCTTGAAGGTCTTAAAATAGTGCCTCAATCTTGATAAAATGCTGGTGGAACGCTGTTTTTTTTTAAATTTTAAGGAATGAAAGAAAAATCGCATTAAAGAAAGTGAGTGTGAGTGGAAGAAAATAAGTGTTTTTTAATGACATTCTATAATCTAACTTTTCTTTCCAACTTCCTTTCGTAAATCAACTTTTCTAATGGTTTTGGGGGTATTAATATAAAATGGTACTTATTTGTTGGGAAAATAAACAATCACATAAAAATGTTATCGCATACTTTATTATCAGATACGATGTTTACAATGGCACGAAGATTTCACTCAAGTCTGCCTGAACTGAAGACATGAATGACGCAACCACATCAGTCTTTCTGTAATGTAAAAAGAACACACATCAAAAATATGTAAATAGTCACGCTTAGTGGCTCAGAGAATTTTGTGCTACAACATAGGCTGTCCTTTTTTCTAATACATTTTCATTGTTCAAACCATGCCATTCCTATATTTTATTAAGAGCGTTTTCCATGTGACACATTCGCAATAATAGCCAGTTACAATTCTTTCTAGATGTGGTACCTATATTCGAAGTTAATTTTACTTGTTCTTTGATCTATAGCTGTGAGTAGACCACCAATTAACCTTTTTCTTTTTTATTGTTTTTCTGCGATTATAATATTTAAAATACTTTTCTGTTCAAATGGTGGAAGCGTAAATTGCTTAAAATATAAAATAAAAGGCATATCTATAGAGCATCATCATCATCCTCATCCTTACCGATAGAGCATCATCACAGGGCGATCCCTTGCGCACGAATCTGAGCAGAGACTCCACCATGTTGGCGGGAGTGGGGTTGTTGCACTTCTCCAGAGAAGATACCACACACGTAGACAGCTCCCCAAATTTACCACATTTGTCCTGTACAAGAGATTGTATTGTTTAAATCTTCATCATCAGTTCCAAAATGGTCACTACTAAACATCTCATCCTTCCTCTAAAGACTTCCAGAACAAATTTGGAACAGCTTGCGTCTAGTTGTGAGTAATCTAAATTCTAAACATAGCGAACAATTTGATAGTCTTCATGGCGCAGGTGTATAGAAGTTAGGTTAAGTTATTTCGAAAAATTAAGTGTATTTCGAGTCTGAGGTTTACAGCGAACCGAAGTCCCTATTATTTATTTATATTTAAATATCATGCAATTATTTTTTTACATTGTGTTGTTTATTATTTTATTAAACCACAATATTTTTCACATAATAATTGTTGCTGTAATAAGCGCTATAAAGTAATAGGTATCATCTAGCATTCAACAATTTGGAATGCTTCTTACTATTAAAAGAGTATGTGGGGATGGTATTATGTGCATATGTAGGTATATGTGTTGTTTTTACCGATCTTTAAAATAAAGATAGAAACAAAGGGTTGTACCATCAGCCATTCAAAAACGAATAGAAAATATTCACGTAAGCTTACCTGCACACTCATATCCTTGACGCTTTCAATACTGGGGAAAGATCCGCGGATCGTCTCAAAACACTTCTTCATGTCATCAGTTCTGTTCATGAAACATTCGCGACCTTCGTATGCGATGAACACTGCAATACAAATTTGTTAAACTTAAATCTCTAGGAAATTCCAAACAGGCCTGGTGGGTCACTTTTACCAATCATTCAAAATATTTCATTCTATTTATTCTGTCGTGCTAGGACTTTTTTGTCCCTAATCTACTAAACTTTAGCTGTGTAAGCGGCAAATAAATATTTTCCCTATTAAAATAATCAGGTACGTCGCTCTAAAAATTGTCTTAAGTCCAGTTGTTGTCTTGGGGCTGATCATAGACTGAGTGCCTATAAAACAATGTAAGGTAAATTAATATTGTTATCAAAGTAATACCGGCAATCCTCTCTCCCTCCTTGTGGCAGACGAAGTCAATGAGTTGGTCGGTGCTGTTCTTTATCGAAGGGTAGTGCTCCACCGCGACTGGATCCACGCAAGGCTTGACTCCTTCTAATAGGGAGTTGATGCAAGTCTTCAGTTGGGGAGCCTTGGCGCAGTAACTGATAATATAAAATTATGATTTTATTTTACAGAAGATTCTTTTTAAAAGCGTATCAACCTAGACCATAAAAAGTATTTCTTTAGAAATGTATCTTTATACTTCGAAATAGTTTGCTTCCGTTATTTGTTTGTGGCATGGAAATAAAGATAAAAACCTTCTAAAGCCCGACCTATACATCATTGTCAATCACGCAAATATTTAGGGAGGTGTAATACCATGCATTAAAAAGCCAGGTTTTAGTATAAGGTTGGGTTTCGATTTCTCTACTATGCTCATTAAGTTTGTGTATTTTATCATATTCTTGTAAAAACCACTTGACATAACTAGACGATCACTTAATTTTTCCCCTATAATTTTTACTTACTTCTTGAAAACTTCATCAAGTTCACCGTTTGGCTTGGCAGCTTCGATCTCATCTTTCAGTTTACTAAAATTCACTAAATCTTTAATGCAATTGACGAAGGAACGACCCGCATTCTGGAATATAATATATTAAGGTTCAATGTGGTGTTGGAAAGGGCGGTCAAAAGGGAAAGTTAAATAAAGTGGTAGTAAGTACTAAAGGCGTCCTGCAATTGTTATCACCGAACATTATTATTTTTCAATAAGTTTAGAAATGTTAAAAATCAGCAGACTCGAGTTCCAAATAAAAATTTCAATTGGGAAGCTATAGTTATTTCAGACCAAGTTAAGTTTGATGGAAAGTCGGGTTTCAATTGTAAAATGAACAAAATATAAGAGGCGCAAAAAAATAAAGTGTTTTATTTATAGGGGTTTCCACAGTATCCATAGTAGAGCAACAATGTTCTTACCTCGACTTCACTGAGTTTATCTTCAGCGCCGTGCCTCCGGCACTGTGATTCCAG
The DNA here is from genome assembly GCA_907164795.1 of Hemaris fuciformis. NCBI lineage: Eukaryota > Metazoa > Arthropoda > Insecta > Lepidoptera > Sphingidae > Hemaris > Hemaris fuciformis. The sequence goes on along the minus strand of OU015432.1, from coordinate 18,960,416 downwards.
CATTTGCTTGTACTGGTTACGGCGCTGTTCGTCCGTGTCGATGTCTTGCGCCAGAACGGCTGCAACGAATTGATTTTGAATTGAATTTACAAATCCATGCTGTATATTGGCCTAATATTTGTTTAGAATAACATACATACATACATACATACATAAACTCACGCCTGTATTCCCCGAAGGGGTAGGCAGAGGTGCATTTCTGCACCCACATTTCGCCAAGTATGTATCGGTCCCACGTAATAGGGAGCGAGCCTATTGCCGTTTTTCGGGCACATTTCCAGACTCCGTGCTGTTACCGAGAATTTCCTAATGGAAAAACCCAATAACACTTTGCCCGACCCGGGAATCGAACCCAGGACCTCTAGATCGCACCGCACATACTTGTACCGCGAGTCCACGAGGCAGTTATTGGCCTAATACATATTTGTTTAGAATAATGAATTAAATAAACCTTATAGTTTTTCGCCATGCGATATCTCAACAACACTGCACTTAAACCATCAGATTCTAGTGCGGTCATTTAGCTGTGCCAGTATTCTTTTCTATAATTAAAGACGGGGGGGGGGGGGGGGGGGGGGGGGGGGGCATCATTAAGGTAATCACAAAGCAACAATCATTTCCGATTATTCATTTTGTTAATAACTAACATTGTCTTAGTAATTGTAGGTAGTTATTTGGTTTCAATCCCTAATGTCTGGTAAGTCCACTTTTTAATGGATGAACCAGCGATAACGTTTAGTATAAATGAAAAAAAGTTATTTGTAATAAATTCATTCTTGCATAAAATCATTTAAAACAGAGCCTCCAGCAAGCCACTTGCTGCTTCATACAAAATACACGACCCCCATATAAAAAAAACGGGTGGTACTCCGGGAGTGTCGGCAGAAGTTAAAACTTCAACATTAGCGTTGTGCATTTTTGAATATTTTGGAATGGTTAAGGAATAATTTCGCACAAATTGCTTTATTTATCAGTATAAAAGTACTATCATATACGTGGTAAAATACAATATTTATTGCGCTATCGTACAAAAACATGATAACGAGGCAACAACGCATGGTAACAAACGTCTTACGCATTTTCGATCAGGGTCACATGATCAGACACGAGTTCAAAATTTTTTACCCATCCCAAAAAAGTGCACAGCACCAAAACATGAACGACGCTCTATTTTAAACTACATTTTCATACCAATTTAAACTATATTTTCAAATATCTTTAAACTATAAAGAACGAAACTTTCCTTCACGTCATTGTTTTCGAATCGCTTTCAAATGACAATAGTTATCAAAGAACAACAACCCTAATCACTTTACACTGTTGACCTCTGAACGGCACACAGATAAAAGCTGAACAAATAATACGGTGATATTATTCAATGCTTGTTATCCAATCAAACATTGTCAGGTCACGAGTATTAAGTTTGATCGCTTTATCAGAAAGCTAATAGCATTAGATTTAAACCATTAATCTCTACCACTAATGAGACCATGGCGAAATAGAAAAATGTATGTTATTTGTTATTTGCTATACTTAAATTAATTGTGTTAGCTTAATTTATTAGTAGTAGTGTGATTGTTATTATGTTTTGTTTTGTTTTATTTTGTATAAGTTTGTGTTATACATAGTCCCGCCAGTTCGAATTGGGTACCTAAACCTGTAATGACTGTGTGTGTTGAATAAATAAATAAATAAAATAAAAGAAAATATTATCTTTAAAAAACATTCCCACTTTAAGCTGGGATACTACATACAGAGATATTTTGTTTATAAAAACAAAAAAAAATGTTTATAAAAACAAAATATCTCTGTATTTAGTATCCCAGCTTAAAGTTGGAGATTTTTTTAAGATGTGAATTAAATATGTGTCGATTACTTTGCCATAATCCTTAAATGCCAAAAGTAGTATGGTATAAGCTTTCGAGTTCCGACAATCTATGATCTATGACAGTCATCACTAAGTAAATAAATAAGAACAAAATTGTTTTAAAAATCTGACAAGTCGCAGTTCATACACGTTTTTTGTACACTTACTAGTTAATATTGATTTAAAATAATATAATTATGTTGTAACAAGTCGTTCAAGTAATGAAATTAGTACGTTAGATTAGGCCTTATTTTATGCTATGTGTTATGCTTAGTGGCAATTTTAAAGCACACAAACCTATAGTTGAATTCAACAGTCGCAGAACTCAAATTAGGCACGTCCCTTTTTAAAATGCACAGGATTAAAATGCTAAAGTGAACTTATGCATGTTTCCGTATTGTCCCGCATCATTTTGTGGGAATGTGCACAAAATACGACGGTCAATTCTGTCGTCAACCCCGGTCAAGTGATCGCCTGATCATGTAAATTGGTAAATGGGCTGATGCGAGTTGCACAGGAAGAAGGGGATAAACGAGTTTAGTGGCCGTATAGCTGTCAGTACAATACATAAGGATGCAGTGAACTACGCGACAGAGTGTGACACTGCCAGTAATACTAACATGAATATGTTCGAACATATGCATATATTTACAAAGATAAAGCCCATAAAGTAAGCGACGATGATTATAACAGAAAATATATTTTTTTATTTAGGTGGTTCTTTTTTATTTTATGAACAGAAAAGCAGAGATGTCTACCACTTCTGTGAATACAGGTTACAGTTCGTATGTACATACTTATGTATGTAAAAATATTATTAATTTTTGTTAAAAGTAAACGGTAATGTTGTATCTGTTTAACGTTATCGAATATATACGAAAAACTAATATATAAAACTAAACCTAAAATTCTGCTTCTTAAAACACCGAAAACGCCTTCTGAAGACACCGACCATATTGGCATTTTTTTTGACTGTGAATAATTAAAAATGTGAACTATAGCTGAGGTAAAAAAACTTTTATAACAGACAGAGAGAAGGAGATATCTTTGCCTTATCTATGTAGACATAGAAATTTATATGGCTTGTCCTATCTAAAAGCTTCTTATGTCAACCGGCTTCTCAATATTGCTAATCTTGAAAGTGGTAATGAGACAGAATGCAACACTATACGGCTTCCTGCAATGACGTACTTAGTAACAATTTCTTAGTTTAATCTCGTCACCTATTCCTTTGTGCGGCGTATCGTGGGCGGCTGCATCGTACTTCCACTAGACTACACTTTACTTGGTTAGGCAACCGACAAATATTTACTTATTTCTAGGCTTTTGCTTTTTAAATACAAGTTACAATTGATTTGTTTTTTTATTAATTAATTTAATGACGTTTTATAATGCGCATATTTTAAGTGTATGCTGTGGCCCGGTCTGATGTCTCCCAAATTGATATAAAGGTGCAATTTAGATTAAACTAAACCACATATTAAACTACCCCCTACTTTTACCACAACAACTGCCAACTTCGTTAATTAACTACTAAAAATTCCTTATTCAAAGCTACTTTAGTAATCCCGTTTAAAACAAAATATTATTTGAATATTTTACACAATATAAATATAATGCAGTATAATTGATGATATAACAATGCTTTCCACATCTCGGTACTGCTTATTAGATTACAATACCGCAAACGAAACAAACCGCGTAAACGCGACAATTGCGTCACTAAAACAGCCACTAGTTTTCTTTTGGGGTTAGATAATCAATTATATTATAATGGTTATATTATAATTAAAAAAAAATACGCATTTATTATTGTACTAAGCCGGAAATTGTGTACTTTATTACAGAATGGCTATAACATTTATTGAAAATAATTCACTTAGCAATCTATACGAGGTAAGTAGGTACCAATTAATTTATATTAAACTCTTTTTTTATTAATTTTCTTAAGCTAAATGAATAACTTTAAAGATTTTAGGAGCTATGGGTTATAAATTGTTAATGTTTTAGATAAAATAAGACTTAATTTTTATTCTTAAAATATTATTAAATTTAAACTTAAGAACTCTACAAAAGTTTACAGATATTATTTCAATGGGTATTGATTAAAATAAAGAGTAAAGTGATGGAGATTTTGATTTTGTTAAATAAAAAAAATAAAATAAAAGAAATACAAAGATAATTTGTTTAGTGGAAAATATATTATACAAATATCTTTAAATCATTATTAGTTTTCGCAAACTCGATTATTATTATTTTTTTAAGCTAAAGTCAAGCTGCATCAATATTTGCCAATAAAATATTTAATTCCTATTCAGACAAAAATCACATAAAAAACCTTCAACATTTATGATCTAAATGGCAATTTTTTATTATTCTTACCGGCCGCCATGAAGGCAACGATGAGTGTTTTCCAGATCATTGTGGCACAAAGACTAACAACAAGAGCGGAATGGGCCTGCGACGGATGCCAACTGAACTCTGAAGCTCTATAACTACTTGCCTGGCATTATATAGCTACTATCTACATATCCGAATAAGCGTGTTCTCGTTGACTCATTTTAGGGTTCTATTCTCGTATCACTCGGTATTTTTTCCGCTTGTTAAGGAGGCTACATAAGTATCATTTTTTTTTTTTTTTTTCTATAGGGTTTGTTCTAGTTCTATTTTTTTTAGTTAGGATGATATTTCACGAAATGTATCTAATTTGCTTAGTAGTAGTCCCTTTTAAATAAATAGTTATTAGTGACTGGGATGATTCCAGCGTTTCGCAAAAAATCGAAGTGAAGAAGTGTTAATCTATACTAATAGTATAAATGTAAAAATAATAACTTTGTCTTTCTATTATGTTTACCTGATTGAACCACCTACCCAATTTGTATGTATTTTGGTTTGGAGATAGATGGGATTTTGGGAAAGTACATGCTACGTTTCTAAATTGTGCCCGGACGAAGTGGAGCTCAACCGCTAGTAAAATAAATTCCCGCATGTTGTTTCCATTAATGAGGGATGATTCTTGTCGTTTCATGCCAGTAGAGAGTCTACTTACTTACTTCTACTTGAATAGTATTACGATTACCGTCATGAGCAGTGTTGTCTCTTTAGCGTGCATTTGTATCTTATTATTAATATAAAACAGTTACAGTTTTGACCCCAGAGTAAAACACAACACTGTGTTATGTATAAGAAACTAAGATATATTTAATTAGAGTTTGAATGATTGTGAGGGACTAAAGACCCAGCGGCGGTACTTCCATTGAAGCCCAAAAGCGTTACACGTTAATTGTGTAATGTCTAGTTTATAATTGTTTATTATGGGTTCAGGATAATCTCATTTATATGTCAAATTGCTTTTGTTAGATATAGATTTAATGCTTAAAGATTATTATTTGGAATTTTGAAAGGCAAATTGGGCTTTTAGGCTTCTATGGAAGTATGCCCACTGACTGTTTACGAGCTAAATGCAACAATTTGGTGACTCGCGCTCGACGCGTCGTGTAGGTGTCACATTAATAAATGTATCTATTAGAAATAAATGATATTGCCCGCAGGATTAGCACGCTAAAGTGGAAGTGGGCCGGCCATGTCTGCCGACGGACGGACGGCCGGTGGAGCAGACAAGTGTTGGAGTGGAGACCGCGCTTAGGTAGACGTAGTGTAGGACGCCCTGCAGCACGATGGTCCGACGACTTGAGAAAGGTGGCGGGTAGCGGATGGATAAGGGCTGCTCAAGACCGGGATGGTTGGCGCCTACTTGGGGAGGCCTTCGTTCAGCAGTGGACGGCGATAGGCTGAGAGAGAGAGAGAGAGATTAGAAATAAATATCCCTATGCCCAAGGTCGCATCGATCGAATATCGTGGGTGAGGGACAGAATTATGCATGACATTTTTTGTCCTTGTCTAAAGAAATCCGAGTAAAAATTGTCTGGAAAGTGTTAGTAAACAAAGGGATGGCGGAAATATAGATAGATTGCCTAATGCATTATGTTACAGATACAGTTGAAAAAATCTTTGTCTCTTCCAATCATTGTGAGGTTAGCGTTTTCGTTGCTTCGTATTTAAAGAAATAGGTGATGCTAGCTCATTTGTGCGAATAAAAGGGTCCGTATCGAGAACTTAATAATATTTTAGTCGTGATAGTTATTAATGAGAGAAAATTATTTATTTTGAAGGAAAAATTAAAAAAGTTTAACATGTCTTTTCTAAGTCTTTGATTAGTAGGGGTGTGACTTCAAATAAATTTTATAAATGCATTTTTGTCAAAAAACATGAAATAAGACACTCGCTCTTATAGATAATAATAATATAGCGATTGAATACATTTATCGACGCTGCGGAATACAATCTAGAGGTTCCGTTTTGAGGTTCAGGTTTCTCAGTGTTACAGTAACATTAAAAAGTGTAAAATTGACGATTCAAAAGAACTTGTAAAAGTCTATTTGAATAAAGATAATTTGACTTTGACTTTGACTTTGAGTATTTTCGAATTCACTGTTTGGAAATTCTCAGTAACAGCATATTATTAAACACGAAAAATGAGACTGGCTTTCAATTGGGACTTAAAAGGAATACTATTCGCCAAATTTGGGTACACGAAGGATAATGTCACCCTAATTTAACATACTGTTAATCAATGGCGGTAGAGATAACACTTTTTGTTTTGCATTATATCAGTATGCGATGTATTTCATGCACGCTAATTGAAAGGTAGATAAGTACACGTCAAGTGATCGATCACACGTAATTAATGCAATTCTACGCATTTTGCATTAATCAGGCTATTTTTATTCCACCTTCTATGGTATTATTCGATTCCATTGTGCTTCATGAAGTTGTATAAGATGATTTATGTTAATCCTCTTTTCTTGCTTTAACGTTAAAGACCTTATTTGTACTAAAATGTTAGACATCATATAAAACTAGTATTTTAAACGTGATTGGTTTTTGCTGTCTATTTATATAGAATTTGTTATAGAATTATTGTAATTAATAATGTAGATACCGTTCTTTTTTAATAATTAAAAATGTTAGAGTTAATGCACTAAACACATCTCCTTATTATTTATTTATTTATTTAAAACTTTATTATACACATAATATTATGGAGTACAGTAAACTAAATGAGTACAAAAGGCGGTCTCATCGCACAAGGCGATCTCTTGCGAGGAATAGAGATATAGAAAGAGCAATGAAAGGTAGTCGTAAGTGCACAAAGTGAAATATACTTAGATGACAGGCATAAAAAATGATATTTTGTAGAATTTTGATAGTAGGCAAGCGGAATAGGCCCCGAGTAAAGTAGATACTGGTCGATATTGTCATACGTGTTTCCCAGTTGACCTTAGGCGTTGGTGTGCTGATAATAGGGTTATCTGTCCTCCACATCTGTCTTTCTGCTGTCCTGACAGTCAAGTTGAAAGTATAGCGCATTCCAACTTTTTGCAACGTTAGTAATCACCAACAGTTATAATACAGATAAAATTATTTTTCAAATAACGACTGCATCACACACGACTGCCTCGTGGTCTCGCGGTACAAGTATGTGCCGTGCGATCTAGAGGTCCTGGGTTCGATTCCCGGGTCGGGCAAAGTGTTATTGGGTTTTTCCATTAGGAAATTCTCGGTAACAGCACGGAGTCTCGAAATGTGCCCGAAAAACGGCAATAGGCTCGCCCCCTATTACGTGGGACTGATACATACTTGGCGAAATGTGGGTGCAGAAATGCACCTCTGCCTACCTCTTTGGGGAATACAGGCGTGAGTTTATGTATGTTATTTTTCAAATGATTCTACATGTGCGGTAACAGTTTTAACAGTTAACCTTACAAAAATAAAAATACATACTCAAAATTATGGTTTTCTAGATAAATCTGGATTCAAATGAGCAACACTCAGTGAAAATATTATTTCTAGTCTCATTTCATTACCAAATTCAAAAGTAGCATTCAAAATTTGTGCCTTAAAATATATAATGTAAAATGTCATAATAATTTATTTTGTTTTTCAAAAAAAAAAAAAACTTTAAGCCCGTTCTTAGCATAGTTCATTAAACCAGGTGTTAAATGAAACAAACGTAAACAACCTCACGCCTGTAACAAAGCGAAAATACGAATGACTGGTTCAATTTCCGACTGGGAAACAATTCAACGACAGAAAAACATTTATTGAATAATATTTCACTGGTTGAATTGTGTTCTACATATATCGGGTATAGTGAAGCCAACTGGTGGGTAAATGCCTCCTTTACCCTTCCGATTAGGTATTCATCTCTTAATATATTGACTGCCTCGTGATCTCGCGGCACAAATATGTGCGATCTAGAGGACCTGGGTTCGATTTCCGGGTCGGGCAAAGTGTTAGTGGGTTATTAGTCTGGAAATGTGCCCGAAAATCGGCAATAGACTCACCCCCTATTACGTGGGACTAATACATACGTGGCGAAATGTGGGTGCAGAAATGCACCTCTGCCTACCCTTTCGGGGAATACAGGCGTGAGGTTATGTATGTACAATATTAGCCTTAGTATATTACAGACATACACAGGGTTGGGCAGTACCTATTTGAATTACTTGTAATTGAAATACAAATACGTATTTTGTATTTGTATTTTAATTACTTTCTTAAAATGTAATTTGTAATTTGTATTTCAAATACGTGAAGCCGAAGTATTTTGTAATTTGTATTTCAAATACTCGAGGCTTCAAAATACATTTAGCCTTCATTTAGTATTAAGTTTGTGCTCATCAGGACCTGCAATAACAAAACAAAAACCGCCTTCAAAAAAAAACTATTCCAAAACAAATAAATATGCATTATTTTGTATTTTGTAATTTGTATTTTGTATTTCAATTACAAATAGCTAAAATACTGTATTTTGTATTTTGTATTTCAAATACCTTACTTAAATGTATTTTGTATTTCGTATTTTAATTACTTGCGATACAGTATTTTGTAATTTGTATTTCAATTAAAGCAAAGCATGTATTTTGCCCAACCCTGGACATACATAGATACATGCATAACCCCACGCCTGTATTCCCCGAAGGGGTAGGCAGAGATGTGATGAATTTCCAGGCTCCGTGCTGCTACTGAGAATTTCCTAATTAACAATCGAATTTCATAACGAAATGCTTGGAGAACATAATAAATATAGATAAGAAAAATATTTTTGGTTTGAATGCTCCTAAAGTTAATATTGCGGAAAAAAAATAACAGTTTATCTACAAATATCGTTGAAGTGGAGATCAAAATACAGCATATTTTTATCTTTAAATAAGCAGAATTGAAATCAACGACCTCAATAATTGTTATTTTTTTATTATTGGTGAGCCAGAATTCTTGGACTACATTGGACGAATGTCTCGTATGATATTATCAATGTGAACCTTGAACTTGGCAGAAAAAATACTAAATATGCCTACATGAGCTGGCTGGTAAACGATATGGTAGATGAATACTATAAATTTTAAATATAGTACGTGTTTACGTTTAATATTTTTAAAATGTTTTGTAGAATTGTTACGTTTTTTATGCAGTAGGTTCTTATGCATAGTCAAATTTCGATAACATACACCAGAATATTTTAATAACGATGTATTCTATTTTTAAAACCTCTGCCAGTATTTATTCTTAACGAGTCTTTTTGCCTCCTATCGTCAGCAGTTAAGATTAGTATCATGCCAAGACAAAGATACTAAAGCTCAGACTATGCCAAAACTCAGGTCTTGACAGAGAATTCAGATCTTGACAGAGAACTCAGATCTTGACTGGGAATTCAGATCTTGACAGGAAACTCAGATCTTGACATTTGACAGATAATTTAGCCTGTTAAAGGCAAATTAAAGTTCATTAAACTTTCCAGAAAATGCCATTTACATACGTACACTACAAGCAAATAAACAACGCATAAACTAGATAACACTTCGAGAGGAAAATAAACATACACATATTTTATTATATCTTTATTTTAGAGATTATTATATGGTTATTAAATGTCAATTTGTGAAACGCTACAATAATGGCTGATTAATATTTTTACAGTATAAATCAACGTATTCTCCATTTGTCCAACCTTAGCATTCGTTACGTCATAGAAAGCAGACAGAATGGCGCCTTGTGACCGTCAAATACATTTTAGGCGGGAAAATAGGACGACACCTTAACATACAATTCACCAAGCTTTTGTACAAATCTTTTAGAATACAGACTTAAGACTGCGATACGATGTTTCAATAAATAAAACCTCATCCCTGGTCCAATCTTCATTCGCTCCACTATACTTTTCATTCATTCGATTAATGAATGAATGTTAAATAGTTATGCAAATCGTATCGCAGTTTTATGCTACTTTACTTTAGTTCCATTCAGTTGTGTGTATTTGATATGATATTTATTATCAACAAAAACATACTGATATCGTATTTCCAGAACTCGTATGATTCTTTTCCATCAAATTGTTGACAATCGCATACATGTTTTTCCACGTCAATCTTGTCGTGACAATATTAAAGTTTATTTACCAATATAACCATGTAAAATAATTAATAGATAAACGAGAAAATTGATGTAAAAAATCCTTTCTAAATTAAACAATAAAAAGTTTTATTCAAATGAGATCTCCATTTATGGACATGATAATAATATCGAACGATTAGCTCAATTTTTCAACTCTCCGTATTGAAAGAATATACAATTAAAGGGTTTTTAACATTATTGAAAAATCTTTCATGATATATACTCAAACATCGAGTCTCGTCCAGTTTTCAATATGGTGACAAAGTACCATGAAGGAATACGCATAACTAACACCTAACCAACAGTTTTATAAACGAAAGTTCTTGTCACACAAGAATATTTTATAATAAAATCACAGGTAATTATATTTATCACTAAACATCTATTTAGTCTACATATAAACGTGACGTTCTCTCATAGAGAAAAATCAATATCTTCAGAATTGTAAATAAAAATCTGTCGTGCGCAATAAACTTCGATGAAATTAAATAGTCTACATAAAAAACGGGTACTGTCGGCCACATAACATCGGAATTAATCAATTTGATCTTAATACTTTCTTCGCCGATTGTGTAAACTCCACAAGACAAAGAAGAAAACTTGGGAGATCCATTTTGTTGTAAAGACTTGATACATTTTATATTTATGTATGTATATTTATTTTTAATACCATCATTAGAATTGTGGTCAGAGATAGGCCTATTAGAATATACGCTGAAGACAAAGTAGGTCAAATTACACATTCCTTTTCTGTCTGCATCATTTAATCATCATCCTGCGTTTCTTTGAGCCCTCATTTAAAACATATTATAATCTTATTCTGATTTCTGCCTTTTTCTGTTTTGTGAAATCCATGACATAAAATTTCACCGTGCCATCTTTCATTATCATTTTTTAAGCTTCGTTCGAAAATTCCTGCAGTATCATTACTCGCGTCCATTCATTTAATCAGGTATCGCAGTTTATATTCGATATACGTTTTGTAACATTTTTATACATCAAAAAGATATTCATACTGACGTCGCCTTAAAAGTAATTACATTATAATAAATATAAAAACGACGTCCATTGTCCTCTGTCTCATATCAGAAATAAAATTTTCAAAATAATTTTAACATTCATAGTAAATTCTTTGTTTTCATATTACTATTAGAACCTAAAATTACTGTGGGCATGGCTGCACAAGATCAGTCAAAGAAATTTCAATTAGATGTTTGTAATATACAACAACTGTTTCAATATATCGAACAAATGATCAGATCACTTAATGGTATGTACCGCAATAAAGTTCCACAAACTTAATTTAAAAATGTAATTTACAGAAAGAAGAAAAAGAGAAAAGAAATCATTAATGCGTTTGGCTCTGCAGTGGTACCAACTACCAACGTGAAAGATTTATGCTATTAAGTCTAAACATTACGGCGATGATCTACAACTTGATGCTACATCATTTGCTGAACTACTGTCTTCAGTGTCATCTACTTTAGAACAGCCGGTTTTAACTGATCGTGCGAGCCATATTAGTCATAAGATTGAAGCGTCATATTAATTATACATTATCCCTTTCATAACGTTCCACTATGTTATGAAGTATGCAGATCGAAAAACATTCATTTATAATCAAACATTGATAAATAACATACAATAAGATAAAACACTTACGACAACGATTATACTCGAAGGAGAAATTCTATCGATTGTACTGAATCATTTTTGTATAAACCCATAACAAATAGTGGGTTATGTTTTGTACAAACATCGATTTACAATACTATGATCATCGATTAGGAAAAACCATTACGCGAATAGAAATTACATCAAACGAAGCACCGATAGCATTAAATCATTATCGATCTTATATAGAAATTAGATGTTTTTAAACTCTACACAAAAATAAATCGCAGAAAGATTCGTGCAGATGAATTCGCAAGCGAATGATTACGATCAAACACAAAAATCAGTTCGCGCGTAATTCGCTTTATCTGAACCAGGTCTTTAACCGCGTATTATAAAAAATAGCGTAATGTTGATTCTTAATCGACTAAAATTATGTTGTGTGAACAATTCTGAATACGTAAAAAGGATTTAAAAAAAGACTATCATTTCACATCATCATGATGAACTCATGTTCCGTGTACCAGAATTTCAGAACTGATCACATATGGCAGAATTCCATATAGGTACGTGTTTGCGCAGATTCTACGGCGGTGTATTAAGTGGTAGAGAAAACGTTACATGCAAAAAAAAATACCGGCAGTACATTGATTTTATAAACTGTTTATCCGTAAGCCGACATAAATTTCAAAACATTTTTTTTTATTTGATTATCTATTAATCTTACACATTAATTTATTTCGTACGTTATCAATATTTACAATTATATTGCTGCATATGGTATGAAGGAAGTTTGATTACAAAATTGTATAGAGCGACCACAATTTATAAATAAACCTCGTATACGCTTACAAATGAAATTAGCATTTACTAGGTTTAAATTCCATAGACGATTGTAGAAATCCATTATAGACCTTATACCCTAATCGTTAGCGTTCACATTACTATACAAAAATATTTTCCGTAAATCATAACATCCAATACGAAAAAAAAATCTCCCCTTACGGAAGCACTACGTACATCGAGACACGTTTCCAAGATTTAGACTCCATAGAACTACCGCATTGATCTTAAATATACGATGAAAAAACCTCATATTTATATAGAAAAAAGTATGCCGCGCAACCTTTTGCATTATATCTGCCCTAAAGTAACCAACATTTCCCTTTTCTATGTCGCTCGCTTAGAATTTCAAACATCATTCCTTTAATTGCCCATCTCTCATAGACACCTTTGCAGGAAATACATTACTTATATCATAGATACTACTGATACACAAATGATATTAAACACAGCTTCGATTATAGAAAATACACGATATATTGAGAGTACTTAAGACTTCAAAGCCTTCTGTTTGTTAATGAGAGCGTTCAGTAGTTTGATCCTTGCTTTGATGGCCTTGTACCGAAGATAGTCCTCTTCACGTCCCTTTTTATCATCTCTTTCTACCTTCCTTCTGTTTTGTAACTCGAAACTCAGCTCGTAGTCTTTGATGCTGCGGCGAAGAACCTAAAAATACAATAACAAAATATATTACTAACCTAAATTAGACCACCGTAAGCTCATCTAGAAAGCCGACAAGATGAGAAAACACTTCGGCGAGCTTTATATTATAATATCGTGTTTGAGAATCACACACAGGATGTCAAATTGACACCGTCTTGCAACTAAAAAAATACGTTTTAACAGAATTTTGTATACTTTGTTGTTCCACAGTCGACGCTTATTTTCGCTTATCTTCCACTAGGTTTCAGGATTATAAGTACCAATGAAAAATAGAAATGTTGCAGATTCTATAGTTATTCTATAGTTTATGTACGTAACGACGTTGACAAATACTTACACTCTTCTGTAACTTGGCCTCGGACAGTGCTTTCATCAGGTCATCCAAGCCGAGGCAGTGAAGACCTTCGTTTGAAGGTCCAGCCTCCTCGCTGGTGGCCGATTTAGCTGATGATGTAGAGGACGGTACCTCCTCCGCGCCACAAGCGCCTTCACGCGTTGGTGGAGACTGTAGGGGAGTCTCCGATTTCTCCTAATAACCATGAGAAGAAAACACCACTGACTACAAAAACAAATTGAAATATATAATATAGTAAGGCTAATCTTAGAATATAAATGGTAAGTAAATATTATAGTAATTATTAATACAGGTCCTCTTTCCAACATGAGAATAGATAAAAAATAGTATATTCCTGAATATGTAAGTATATCAAAAAATTGTTAACATTGCAACAAAAAATTATAACTACTTATTACTTTCTCTTAACTCTAATATTTGTTGATAAAAGCAATATTATGTCTAAATATTCTTGATTTGATGGTATGAAAGTATTGATATAAATAAATATGCTACATCCTCATGTTAGTAAAAATATATCGAAGAATGTTGATATCTCATGGTCGCTGTAAAGTAGCGTAGGATAAAAGTAGTATTTGACGTAAAATAAAATAAAAAAACAATACCTAACAACAATTGGTTAAGGCGTGAATATTACCTGCAAGGATTCAGACGGCTTCTCCTGAGAATCGCTAGAGCTATCCACGCTTGCATTGAAATGCATCGGTTCATGTTCATGTATAGTGGCCAGTTCACCATTGTTGCCACCAATTATCTACAAGTAATACATACATTTTTAATTTCACATATCACTTTCATTAGATTTCTAATACTTTATTATTATTAATGCTTATATCATTCTAAAAACTCACATTAGCATTTTCTGAAAGTATGGTACGTAGATCTTAAATACTTACAGCATCAGGTCTTGTAGAAGCAAGGACTCTCTTCACAGCTCTGTATCTCTCATACAAATGTCTAGCTGCACCACGTTCGGCCGAATGTGCGGGTGGTCTGCCTCTAGCTGCTTCCAGACGGAGCAATACACGTTGTACACAAAGTTTCTCAGCAGCGAGCTGTGCTGATGTCCAGTTCGCTTCAGGAATACCCGACCTACCATCCGCAAGCCGACATCCTTCCAGCCACTGAGGAAGAAGACTCTGATTGTTTTTTGGTTATGCATCGTTCTTTGTAAAACATATATTTCATTACATAGTTTTACACGTAAACATTCATGCAGAATCAGCAATCGTAAGAAGCTTACATACTACCGATAGAAATATTTAATAAAAGTATGGTTCAAAATTTTGGGATTTTCATTCAATGGGTAATATATGGTACATGCAGATTTCATTTTGAGGATTATATTTTTCCGAATTGGTAAATGCATGAACCTTGAATAAAAAAAAAACTTCAATATTCTAAGATGATGACAATAGACTGGTTTGTTGCTTACCTCTTCAATATTTTCAACAATTTCCGTCATGGATTTGTCGCTATTCAGAGATGCTTCAAGCGCATCATCTCTTGCCTTCTGTTGCTTAGCTGCTTGCACTTGCAATGCGTACTCCACGGGATCAGTTTTAATACAACGTTTCTCAGCTTGAAGCCGTCGCAAAGTCTCATTCATTCTAATCAGTTGGACGTCAGTGAGGCGATCACTTGGTGACATCGCACATCCATTAACTGCTTCGAAATCGCTCTCATACTTTGTGATGTTCTTTTTAAGTGCGTGTATCTGTAACAATGATGACAGTTGTAAAGTTCTTAAAGTAAGTATTGAATTATGACTATAGGACTATATGACCATAAGTAGTGATAAATTCATCAAAATCTTTAGTTTTCGAAGAGTTTTCATTGCGTCATTTAAATAGTCATTAGCATTTTAAGCAAAGTAACCTAATGTGTATCTTACGGAATAGCAGATCGTTCATCAATTTTTTAAGACCTGTTAAATCAAAAACACTTTAATTAATATTAGATTTATGAAATCTATATACCTTATTTTAATACCTTACCCTTTGAAATACATTCATTGAAAACATCGCATATATTGATGATACAAGAAAGGATTACAATGATCTTGCCAATTTTCTAAGTCTTCTTAGTCTAAGTTGATACCTTCTTGGTGATCTTCTCGAGCTGTCTGTCAGGGCAGGGTTGTTCTCGGCGCAGCTGATGGTGCGGCGTGGCGCTGCGCTCATGCTGACGGGCCTGCTCGGCGGCAGTGCAAGCATCAGAGCTGACGCTGTCATCGCCCCCGACAGTGACGATGGAGCCGAGCGACTCAGTGCTGCCGACACGCACCGCTTGCCTATGCAGCGCCGCAGCATCTAGGGTTTCTGGTTCGTCGCAATCTAGGAAAATAGTTTTAGTGACCAAAAATCTTGTAGATTTATTCATGGAATTGTTTTTGAATCAGATTAGAGGCAGTGTTTGCTCAAGTTTCTAGTAACTAGGTTTAGTACGCGCAGTTATTGATCACATCAACCGATGTTTAGTTAAATTTAATCCCTCATGAACCTTTTCAGGAAAATTATCTAAAAAGACAACAAAATGCGTAATAAACTCTACGTAATTATAATATTATTTAGGATTAAGCATTCCTTCTTAAGTTTTTATAGCTGAAACTAAATAGGAAATATAGTAGACATATACTCACATTGAGGTTTCTGAATGACGGCGTAATCGAAATGTGGCGGCGTGCTGCATCTTATTTCTTCTGTAGTTGTAAAGCATTCGTTTTCTTTGGGCGGCCTGGGAACGCGAGTGGGTGCTCGGCGACGCTTGGCGCCGTACTGGGGACGGCGTGCGCGGGAAAGCCGCTCAGCACGGCGCTCAGACTGGAATCAAGGCACAGTATATTTAACTCGAAGGACTGAAAGCCATCAATAGTTAAAATCCAAAGTCACTGTCTGTTTTAGAAACCATTCAGCAGAATTTATAGACCAGATATATTCATCATAATATATTCTACGACAAGAGGCGACTAATGGGGGTTATCAGGATAGATACTGCGGGGACGATGTGCCCTTTAAGAAGGCGATCCCGTGAATCATCATCATCATGGATCATGGCCTCGTGAATGTCGCACGCCAATTGAGCGTCAAAAATAGGTCCAAGTGGGGGACATCTTAAGTCCCTCCAACTTAGAGGAGTCCACATTTGGACAGAGCGCCGGGCGGAAGCGGTGAACAATTAAGAGCGCTTATCGCCTTGTAAATCTCATATTGCATAAAATGTAATAGCAACACGGCCATCGAGAGGTTTGAGCCAATATTCCAGCGTAGGAATTCGGATATGGACCCAACTCAGCCAAGCGACCAATAGTTCCACAAGCTGAGTTGTAAGCCGGAGACCCCGATGTGTGCATGAGTGTGTGAGTGCGAGATATGGTGTACTCACTTCAAGGCGGTTGTAGTCGTGTAGCGGCGGGGGAGGTGGGGGCGGCGGCGGTCGTTCTTCGCTATGGGGTCTCCTCTCTTTGCGCTCGTGCGAGCAGCCCGAGTCGCGGCGCTCGCGGCGCTTGCGTGCCTCCCTCTCGCACTCGGGCGCTGCCATATCTTCTGTCTCCTTGTCGCTCTCCCGTTCACGCTCGCAGCACTGCGCACGCCACCCCAGCCCAGATATTACAATGCGCCGCTCACTTGCACACTCACTTTCGTTCCCGTAACCCTAAGTATCATATGTTAGTGTAAAGTGTAATGATAGTAAGTAAGTTATAAAATGAATTTAAGTGGCAAAGTGTGGGGTGTGAATGGCGGACGATTTATTTAATTTGGGCATAGATCATATTCAATCTGTAAAAGTATACATATAAAACACAAATGATAGTTGAATATTTTTTTTGCATATCGAAAAATACGAAAGAAAACTCAAATAAAACAAATCTCTATTAAAACTTTTAAAATACCTACATATTCTTATTTTATTAATTGTTTTATTCTCTTTAAATAACAATGAAGAAGAAAATAGAAGATAAATTAAGCTAATGTCAATAGACCCAAATTAAATTATCATCCATTTACAAGCTGAATTGTTCTGCAAATTGTTATTTAGTGAATGAACAATGACCGTGTTATATGTATAAATGTACATATAGTTAAATTGTATAATACACACTCAAATAGGGTGTCAGGAGTTTATTGCCAAAGCAATCTCGCTAAATGTCTATACATCACGATATTGTAAGCGTTTGAACTACCGTAAGGACAGAATATATAACCTACACATAACTATCACAATTGTGAAAAATGCAGGAAATATATTGTGTTACTAAAGAAATTTTAAAAGGGTTCATAGCCCAATAAAAAATAAAAAGTAAAGTAAACCATTACTGTAAATTAACACAATATTATCGTGGTATTATGCAAAGCATATATCATTGATTAAGCTATTGTTTGTAGGTATTGATAATATGCTTATATATACTTAGATAAATTTTAATATATGTAATTAATGTCACGAATTATCTCTACTTTGTGTAAGATGATACGAAGCCCCATTTTTTTCTAAACAAATGTACCTGCAAAATATCCAATTGTACCATCTTTGATAATTATTTTTTTCCAATTTCCAAAACTTTTCTGCCGTTAATGTGAAGAGTCTGAAATTAAATTATTTTCGCAACTAACGCAAACGAACTAATTGAAAGAAATGTCCGAACTGTTTTTGTATTTATATCATTTATCACTTATAGTCTATTGCAAGCTAAATAAATACCGACCAGATACTTACAATGCAATATCTAGCAGCTTCAACTATGGAGTCCAAGATCCTGGATAAGTTGTCTCGGGCGCGGCTGGCCAGCGTCACTCCCAGCGGGCCCGCGATACAACAAAACACCCTCCAATAATCCACAACCAAACACTAATCGACTGGGCTATAGGTTAACCTTTGATGTAAAACAAAATGAAAGAAACAAAACGTAACGGCAGGGCGGAATCGCGCGCCGTCTTGGCGATAGAGCTATCACTACACAGAAGCGGTTAGAGTCAGTTCGCTCAGTAGAAAGTTATTTTATAATGTCACGAGTCAGCACCGACATGTCCCGATCACGGCACATATTGAGTACGGCACTAACAGTCAGTCCGATTTCTGTCCTTGATAATTTACGGCTGCTTCAGAAAATGCGTTGAGACCAGCCTATAATTTAGCATTGATAGATTGAAGGAATGGTCAGAGCTATTTGGCTCGCAAGCTCTAGTGGGACCCTTCCTCGATGGACATATTGGATGTGACCGCGTCCATAAGTCGAGCGTGCCTTCACGAAGATCTGAATGTGTCAATTGTCGTCTATCATCTTGATGTCCCCTTGGCAACACTTCACACACGATTTCGTATGCTCTTCAGAAAAAAATACGAACAGATCTGTAACAATAATAAAACTAAATGTTACTATTTATGATATATATTTTGCGTAAATCTTTTTATATATTTTATACTTGTAATCCTTTGAATTAAGACCAGTACATCTATAACATTTATTAGATATAAGTCATGTCATATAAGTCGTGATAGCCTCGAGGTTTAGGCACGAGATCGAGAATCACGACGGTCGCAGGTTCAAACCCCAGGCACACGCCCCTGACTTTTCGAAGTTATGTGTGTATTCACAAAGAATTATCATGTACTTTAACGGTGAAGGAAAACATCGTGATGAAACCAGCACACCTGAAAGTTCTTAGTAATTTCTTAGGTGTGTAGTCCGCCAACCCGCACTAGGCCAGCGTGGTGGCTTAGGCCTAAATCCTCTCAGTTGTAGAGGAGGCCCGTACCCAGCAGTGGGACGTTTATGGGCTGATGATGATGATTTATTGGCCAAGTATCTCTAACAAACGACGCATTAAAAAAAATAATTTACATCCTTATTCACGTCCACTGTTCACTATAAGGTAACTCTGGAAGGTCTATTTCAAGCATAAATAAAAAAAACCGCATAATTAATATTCACATAGGTATTCTTGATATACCTAAATAAACTACTTATACATACCTTGAACAAGAAAATTACCTCATAAAGATATAAATTCACTTATCAAATGAAAGTGAACCGGGGCAGCTGAAGAATATACATTAAGGACATTAAGGTCCATTAAGTGAGAACCCCTACTTCCCAAACATACTGTACATAACAAACAATCTCAACATAAAGCCTTGAAGATAAATTTGGCAACTGCTCAAGGTAGACCTACTTTGTTATTACATTATATTACATGCTTTTAGTGGATATTTGGGGCGTAGTAGCCAAATTTGCACAAGTCACTGCTGTTATATTCATGATTATTATTGGCAGATAGCTTTTATTGCCTGGATAAGGAATTTTGATACATTTTCAAAATTAAAAAGCGAATAAGAGTTATGGCGCTCAAAAGACATTTTCGGCTGCACATATATAACAGTTCTGACCCCACACTAAGATGCAAGTCTTATGTCGTAGGTATCAGAAATAACGAGAAACTTTTCGGTCTCACAAACACCTAGACCCTAAACAAATTATTGTGGGTCAACATTTGTCTCGATGCGGGGATCGAACCGGCGGGCTCTCGTTCCGCAAGCTGGTATCTAGTCAACTGCACCACGGGGCTGTCGAAATTAAATATATAATGGTGAGAATCAATCATGATCTCACTAGTCGATACTGTAACCCCAGCTTGTTCGTAAATGGCGGACCAAGGAAGTACCTGAATCATTACGACTAGTAAATTTGTTACGGTGCTTAGTTTTTGGGCGGACCAAATATCCCACATATTTTTTATAGTACGTTTCTTTGGTACACGACTTTAGCTACTAGTCTACCGACCAAATGACATGTAGATGCTATCGTGAAGTTTTTACATATAATTTTATAGATATAAAAGCCATTATTGCAGTGGGCGAGTGAAGGTCAGGGCTGCAAGGCTGAAGGACAAACACGGTCGTGGGACGGTCGCTGACATCGCCGAGTAACGGTTAATTCCATAACATTAGTAGGAACATCAACCGTAACATCACGATAAAAAAATTAAGTAATAGTTGTTTATTTTATTAAAGGCGATTTCTTTCAATTATCGGCTTTAATTAATATGAAAGTTGTATATGGCTTTTAATATTGGCTAGTCCCATTGTCCCTTTGGTAAGGCGGCTGAAGAAACTTTGGAATATTTTAACAAGCGTGCTTATTATATTTCCCTTTCTTATATATCTATTTGTATTCTCACTTGTATTTATTAGCACACACCTTTGACTTTTTGAAGTTATGTGTAATAAATTATGAAGGAACACAAATAGTGAAGGAAAAGATGGTGAAGAAACCGGCACACACATTATTTTTTTAGGAATTTCTTAGACGTGTAAACGTCATCCCGTAATAGGCCTGGGTGGTGGACTAAGGCCTTACCCCTCTCAGTTTTAAAGAAGGCCCGTGCCTAATAGTAGGACATACATATGTCAGAGCCGCGCTATCAATTGCTATATGAATGGACTGGCGCGACTCCGGTATCACGAAATCCGTTCTAGTATTTAGATTGTTGATATTAATATTAATTAGTATATGGTGTTACATTTTGTTGATGAAAATTCTGGAGATTAAAAAGTGTATCCGTACAATTAACAGCATCGATTGTGTATACTCGTACATATAGTAGGGTTGTAGTTGTTAGTATTAAATAAATACAAAAAAATCCGTACTATCATACATACCTATTAAAATAACTCAATCTATCTGTTTCGCTTTTAAACCCAATCCGCCTAACCGGTTGATTATTTTTGGTATGAAGACTGACGGAAAATAAATTACGCTTTACAAAATTGCGCGCGTGTGAATCTGAGTCCAGCTGTCAGATCGAAATATGCGTTAAATCTGTGATCTGTTAATCCATTTAGCACATTACCAGGTTCATGTGCTGGGTGTGGAACGGACGGCGGACGGTAGGCAATCCGATTAGTCGCCGGCGCGAGGATTTACGACATCAATGACATCGCTGGCTTTGTAATTGCATTTTTGGATGCATTTTGAATTTTCATCCTATTACATTGATGCTGGTATGTTTTCCATTTGCTATTTATACTGAAAATTCTAGAGTATGAACTTAAAAGTGTTGCAAAATTTATTTTAACCTAAATATTAATGACTCAAGTTATAAAGTATCAAATAAAAAAAACTTACATACAATATTGTCGTATAAGACTGGTATTGCGAAAATTAATTCTATTAACAAGTAAAGGCACAAAAACGAAACAATGAATGGGTCAACGACGTAGCTCCTCGAAATAGAGCCTGAACTAGCAGAATGCCGTTTTACTTGAAATTATGTCATTTCGGTCGTACACTTAAGGTATGATACAATGGATTTCACTTTATACTTTCAAAAGTTTCGACCTATTTATCATTTGTTATTCAAACACTATACCTTTATAGAACTATTTGAGATCAATTTTTAGATTTGACGTAACTAGTAACTACAATTGCACCGGTACATAACTCCGCCCTCAGGTAATATTTTTATTTTTATATTTTTTATATTTTTCATACTGGCATACCAAATCGACTGCACCGACAACTAATAGAAAGTGCAGTACGGGCAAAAAAAAATATTGACTAGCGCGAATCAATACCTTTAGAGCAGTGATCGGCAACGCGCACTTGTGGTCCGTGAATGTTAGCATCAGTTAGCATTTTCATTTTTTCTATGGGATATAACCAATTATATATAGGTATTACGTAGAATGTAGGGTAAATATCACAAGTGCGGGCCCTCCTTTAGTTTATTTTGCCACATTGCGGCCCTTGTCTGCCAAAAGGATGCCGACCACTGCTTTAGAGTATCATCAACACCTAGCGGCTCCGAGGTTTAAGGCTCGTGTCATGAAATGTCATGTCATGAAATGTGTTTTGTTCTTTCCGTCAGAAATGTTTCAGTATTAGCATGATGGCTGGCGTCTCATTACTCGATACTCTAAACCATACTTGGAAACAATTAGAAAAATACATCTTAGCGAAGCTCTTCTATCTGTTTATAGCTGTGGAAGTACATATTATATGTGTCTAAGAAAATGCAATTATTGTTAATTTCTATGAAAATGCTAATTTTATCACTAACTTTCCTGTGATACACTATAAAAAGGCAAAATTCTATGTCTTCACGAAGGTTATTTAAAAGCTTTCGCAGCAAACACAAAGGAGGATAGTGCCACCTCCGCAGTTCGTAGCTGCGACGTAGCGCTATCGTAGCACGTTTACACGTAGCGCCCTCTACGAGAATATTACATGTCAGGCTTGTGAATTTCGTGAGCTTTTTGGGTAGCAGCGTTTTCTATTTTATCCTTCCAAGGCGTTATTATAAAACGTATTTAGCGATGATACTTTTTCATAATTGATAATGAAAATATGAGCTATACCACAGTACACCCCATTTATATATTTTAAACCGTATGTTGTTACAACGCCCACACATAAAATTTGATTATATAGGAAGGGTATAATTATTTTTTATTTAAAATTAATAGCGGTGATACGAAATAGTTAATTGAATATGAACACCACTTAAGATATTAACTAATTTCCCAATAGAACGTGTACAACTAGTATGTCAATATTGTGACGTCATTTTAGGAGTGGTCATATATTTGTAGGTCAAAGCCAAGTTCTCATCCGCACCCCCTATGTTTTGGCAAAGCACCAGCTATGTTGTCAATTGATACCCGTTTTTATAAATATCCTATATCATTACAATATTAGGTTCATAGTAATTTGTTTATATTTGGCTACGGAACAAAATAAACATTCCGGGAAATGTTGTTGTTGTACCCTCCATAATGATCTAAAGCCTGACATATCGGAAAAATTGTAAATATATTTTTCGCTTTTTCTATACTGGCACTGCTTAATGAGCGTAAAGTATTTTTTGGTTGGGAACGATTGCCCGAATCTTTGAACAGTAAAGCAATAGACACATTAACAATAACATTTAGGTACAACTTTCAGGTGTGCAGGTTTCATCACGATGTTTTCCTTCACCATTAAAGTGCGTGATAATTGATTATGAACACACACATAACTTCGCAAAGTCTGAGATGTGTGCCTGCAGTTTGAATCCGCGACCGTTGAGATTCTCGACTGCGTGCCTAAACCTTAAGGCCATCACATAACCCGACCGGGCAATCTGTCGAATGTGGCCAATCTCTGTTAAATATCTTAACCTACGTGGCAGCTTTAATTACATACATACATACTCACGCCTATATTTCCCGAAGGGGTAGGCAGAGGTGCATTTCTGCACCCACATTTCGCCAGTAGGTATGTATCAGTCCCACGTAATAGGGGGCGAACCGATTGCCGCTTTCCAGGCACAGTTCCAGACTCCGGGATGTTACTGAGAATTTCCCAATGGAAAAACCTAACACTTTGCCCGACCCGGGAATCGAACCCGGGACCTCTAGATCGCACGGCACATACTTGTGTCGAGAGACCACGAGGCAGTTTTAATTTTCAAAAAATATAATCTATCGACATGTCATACCTCGTTATTTTACGGCCATATGTCAGTGTCAGAAGGGACTTATATAAGGAAGCTATCAAAGTAACCCACACAACAGACAACACATCATTATCGTGAGATTACCCTTTGAATTTCCCTTGAAGAGCGGTATAAAGGAGAGCAAAAGTTTTTACTGCGTCTCCGATATATTTTTTTCAGCTTAAAACCCCCGATTTGGGGCATGGAATAAATATAATTTCTTTTTTCAACGCTAACTTTTTTGATAGTAATATTTTAAATGTAATTTTCATATTTTATATATTTGATTTGGGTCTGGGTGTTTGTGAAACCGTTATATCTGTTGAAGTTTCTTATACTCACGACACAAGACTTATATTGTAGCGTGGTGTCGAAACTATGTATGTGACTGTCGGGTGTATCTACCCTGTATATTTTTCCTTTTTCATGCTTAAATAAGCTTGACGCGTTCAACATCAGCCCATATACGTCCCACTTCTGGGCACGGATGTATTCTACAACTGAGAGGGCTTAGGCCTTAGTCCAGGCTCTTTCTAATACTTTTGTCTAAATTTTCATTATTATTTTTTATTGTTTAATTTTCACAGTTTCTTTGGTCGAAAATTGTTTATAGCAAGGCTGTAGCGCCAGCAAGCCACTATTTATATTGTCAACATAACATATATTCTGCGTGTGTGTTCCACGAACGCCCACGCTCTCCGGAATTCGATTAGCATACGTTCTATTTAGGTGGACGTGTCCAGATTTACTGGTGGGCGGAGAATGTTTTCATTAGAAATAATTTAATAATAGCAACACTGGCATGCCATAAACAGAAACATAGCGTAAAGCTCATCATAAATTATTCATAATAGCCTTTTTCGTAATGAAATAAGGTAACCCAATGAAAAAATAGTTTAATAACATTGCGGATATATTTTGGCGCATATTTTTTCGCCTAACTCTTTTTGCAATGTACCAATGAATACAAATTTCAACAACCAAATAGGAGAAAAAGTATAAGGGAACTGCAGAATCATTACACGCAGGCAACAAGCGACAGGCGTGAGTAATCGGGCGAAGAGAATAAAACGCACTTTTAACTTAATCTTAAAACTTATAATGAATCGAAATAATATTACTAGTAAGTCCGCAATAATTTTCTAATTCTATCTATTTCATATAACACGAGAACGACACTCCACCGAATACGTGGCACAGTCCTTCGATCACGACGGATTCAAACGTAATGCCGCCGTTAACCGACAATTTCCTCTACATCGGTGTTGCGTCAGAGTGGAAGGGACGTAGCCGAGTTGCCACAACAAATAAAAGGAGGATTGATCGAATTGTGCTTTAGATAAGTATTAATTTAATATAACAAGTAACCCACTCAGTTGTAGAGGAGGCCCGTACCCAGCAGTGGGTCGTATATGGGCTGATGATGAATGAATGATCATGATATAACAAGTGATAGTGGTCGATTCTAATGGGATGATCTTAAACTCTAAGAGAAAGTCCCTGTTTAGCAGTCAACGTATTTTAGTTGATGATGTGAAGTGGCATAAATGACCGGGAACCCAGTAGTCTCCGGCCATCATTTCAGTAGAAGCCGTAGCAAACAGCTAGTAAAAATCAAGCCCTATTATAAAAGTAAAGATAATCGTATCTTGACATTGAATACGGTTCAGCTCCTATCTTTTTATATCTTTCTTAGTAGTTGCTATAGTTGACATGTTTCGTTCATACGTGATGAAGCTGATATAAATTTAAGCAGTGTATCTAAAAACAGTAAAGGAAGAAGAAAAAAATGCTTCGATTTTTAAATAAACACCTTTTCATCGCGACAATTTGCCGGTAATTTTTTGCGCTTGTGAAATATTAATACCCATTCAGCTGACTAAGCCTACAGCTCATTAAAAATGTAGTCTATTTAATGCCAGGCGGCGCTCGCGGTTGACCTCATTTCAAAAGTTCACTGTTCTAAATGTGTTAGCGCAAATTATGAAAACGTGTACAAAAACATACTGGTTACAACCGTCAATGAAGTAATAAAAAATACTTGAGTTGAATACAGCTGGGAAGAACTGATTCCATAAGGGCGTTGTATAGAGAATAATACTTCTCATAGCCGCAGAGTTAAGAAGCGCCATCTATCCAGTTGACATTGCTAAAAAATATTTGTTTATCACGCATGACGTCTACAGCAGGCCAATAGATTTGTTTTTAAAGACTTAAAGAGTCATCTGTTAGAAGCGGTCTGCACTCAGTGATGCCCTGCACCTCAGTAAGATCCTCCGTCAGCCCTATTGGCGGACGTCCAACGCTGAATTAGTGGAATAGTATTTATTTTGTACCTACATCGATAAATAATTATTTATCGAAAAGCATTTGCATTATAAAATGGCACTCCGGGAGTACCGGCAGAAGTGACATTTCAACATTAACGTTGTGTATTTTGAATATTTTGGAATGGTTACGGAATAATTTCGCAGGAATTGCTTTATTTATCAGTATAAAATTACTATCATTTACGTGGTAAAATACAATATTTATTGCGCTATCGTACACAATCATGACAATTTATATTAAATAAATACGGTCTAGTGAAGTCGTTTTGGAAAAAAAACCACATAGGTATTTGTTATCATGAGATATGCGAATCCGAATCCCCAGTTCATGCCGAAATTTCAAAATGGTGTGCATTGAGTTCGAAGTTCAATCACCACTTCAAACACCGCAGCGGTAAATCAAATAGGTACAGATTACGTAATATCAACAATACGAGATAAAGTTTTTTATACTTTGAAATTGCACATAATTATTCGCCTCGGAATACCAGGATCTTATGAATTACAGCTTATGCTGCAGCAAAATCAATGAGGTTCAGAATTCCATTCAATTCAAGTGAAACTAATTTTGGTACATGAAGGCCGAACGCCGAAACGATGCCTTTGATCCGTCGCATTGCTCCGGTTCAATTAAATGGAAAACAGCTACACGGAGATTATGTATGTGTATACTGCGTAAGTGACAACTTCAAACTAAAACCTTTTTGCTTAATACGCACTCCGGGTATAAAACACCTCCGAGCGTAATTAGATTTGTAGGTAGAAATACTTGCCTAAAATTTTGTAGCTCCATTTAATTTTATGAATAGTCATAAAGTTACGAATATTCGTGAGAATATTTTAGATTATAATATTATATAATATATTATTTTCATTACTTGCGAATGTGATTTTTTTAGTGTACCCTTTCAAGGCTAAACTAGGTACCCAGCCGATCATCATTAAACTTTACGATATGGGGTAAAAGCAATTACCATGAGGTAATCTGGAATGTACCGCTAATATAAACATAATTATAACTTTGATTTGAATTAATGGAGTGTATAACTCACAAATTAACGTTATTTACGAGAAAGATAAGAATATATTTATTCTATGTATACGAGCACAAGGGTTGATGATGTCATTCTATTGTTGACACAACTCATGAAAGCCGGAAGTTGGAGCGGCAACCCTAGCTTCGATAATGTGAAGTCATCGTATCAAAATGTTGCCAAGTTCAGTATTGTGGCAACCTTCCGTCGGTTATGCAAAAAAACATGTGTTATCGCAGAAAGCATCCCCACAGACGGTGAGAGTTCCGACATTTGACCCGATTACACCCGGGTTCGATGATCGCGAGTGGGCGTGTCGCCATCAACGGCCGGCCGACAAGGGCTCTCACAACTTATTGACATTACTTAGGATTTCCTTTTGTGCCGTAACTGAACCGGCCTAATAACCAAATTTTGTGAACTTCGCATTGTTTTATTTTCCCACAGACCGAGTAAACAATATGGATGATGATTGCAATTGCCGGCTTGCACTCGAATGTGTCTGACCATAGCTAAATATTGCGCGGCGCAACAAGAGCTAGATGTATTTTAAAACCTGGACTACGACGTAACAAATCGATTTTCGGCCGCCGGCGATAGACTGCAACGATTCGGCTATTACATATATGTATATAGAGCTTCAAAGGTTGGTGCGAAATGTAATTTAGTTGCGGTGCAAGCCTCCGAACACTGAACATGCATGAGGAAGATAAAACAACATGTACGTATCTTAACTCACAATCTTTTTTCTTCTTGAGTGAGGGTTTGAAATATGTATATATATATTTTAGTGAAACTACTACTAATTAAATTTAATCAAAACATTCTTCGTGATATTTTACCTTAAAAGGTTAAGTCTAATAAAAAAGTATCGGCAACAATATTTACTCGGAAGCGAACAAAAACGTCCTTGAATCATCCCAGCCACACCACACCTCGGGGTGAGCGCGCAGTTTACCAACAGACGTAATAAAATAAATTTTCACTTACCCGATGACAAAGGATACTTATGCGACTATATTGTGCGCCTCTCGGTGATGAGTGACAAGGAAATGATCTGTAGGCTGGCCACGGAATGGCGTCGCAACACAAAATGGCGGATGGAACGTCCGCACCCGAGCGCCCGCTGTAGCCGACTGAAGGGAGGTTGGGCGGAGTCGGCACTCGGCACAACACCGGCCGGGCGGTATTATTTTATCGATACGCGTCTGCCTGGGAGATATAGGAAATAAGAAAGACGTAAAAGGAATAAGGAGTGACGTCGTAGTCATTACGTTCTTAATTAACTTGCAGTTCAAACGCAATTGACATTATTGATTTCGAAACCATTAAAAAAAACATAAAGTGAGTTTTATGCATCCATTGCGTGAAAATCAATCTCTCTCAATCTCTGAATTTTGTATTTACAGGTATAATTTTCGTTATCTATATTTGCAGATTGTGAATTAGCATACGAAATAGGGTGAGGAAATATGGTCACTTGTTGTATTTTTTTAGACAATACTGTTACCATCAGGTGCAAATAGTGTAGACAACAGCAAAGCAATATGTAAAAAAAGAAAACATGGCGAACGATGAACTAAGAGAGTATATTTTAAAACGGGTAATTTAGCGACTGGATTAAGTCAAAATTGTATCGGCAATATATCGAAAGCCAACAAATTTGACAACCAAATGGCACCCCGCCATACACTAACCCGCCTACCGTTCAGCGGTGGCGCGCCTTCCTTCGCTGACATAACAAACTATAATCTTGACGTACAACAAATTTTCTTTCACATAACACAAATACACATTTACAATGCAAATATTTACTATACACAATCAGCAACGAATAGTGAAGTGAGCTTTATGCGATACTCTCAATTGAGATCCGTAAATAGCACAGAAATACATATGATTTGACTGCTTACAATTTAAAATCGAATCTTAAATCGAAAACTAAATTGAGATTGTTAAGACTTCATAGAGAAAAAATAATAGAATACTTTCCGCTATACTTACTACTTTGATGTACAAACAAATTTCATTCTGCCAGTTGTGTTCATTATATCCTGCGAATAAGTGGGATATAAAACAATAACTCATTACATTGCGTGCCGTCGTCGAAGCAATCTTATGC
Source organism: Hemaris fuciformis (assembly GCA_907164795.1). Taxonomy (NCBI): domain Eukaryota; kingdom Metazoa; phylum Arthropoda; class Insecta; order Lepidoptera; family Sphingidae; genus Hemaris; species Hemaris fuciformis. The sequence goes on along the minus strand of OU015432.1, from coordinate 18,930,599 downwards.
TATGCAAATGTAGTTAAGCGAGCGTTGTTCTTTCACAAAGTTTATTATCTTAGTTTTGTTGCGCAATACTGAAACGGTCGCCAACCACATTCAACGCAAAATCTAAATGGAACTTTTTGAATATTACTGTATATATAATACTACTAAAAAAGAAATTGTATAATATTTATGTTAAACAGATCGTGTTTAATTTGTGCTCAGAGAATCGCTCTACTTTTTTCGTGACCAAATAGACAGTCCAATTGTTCCCGCTGTTTAAATCTATGCCGTGGGTTCGAAATTTTCAGTGACCGAGAAACAGCCATAGAGGCTAAAAATAATTGGTGACTATAGAAATATCCATCTATCTACGCATTTAGGGGCTCCAGACGAGTTTATGTATGTTTTTCGTGAGCGCAATAACATCCGATGTTAAATGCAATACTGTTCGAATAGTGACTTTATTATCTCACAAAATCAATACAATTATGTCGCTCTGAAAGTGACTGTACGTAGACAAAATAATACATGATGCGTGTCGTGTTCAGAGTTTTAATACATGCACACTATGGCGTCTCTTACACCTTGCGAACAGTGATTGTCATGGTATAGTATTTTAATAATCCTCTGCGTAGCGCGATACGATTTATCAAAAGAATGTTTTCAATTGAAACCTACTAAAACAGATTATAATAATGGGCTTGAATTTAAACAAAACTAACGTGGACACATTTAATTGCATTTTATATAACATATATACCTCATACGTGGTGTTAAAATGTCGTTGATTTTATTTCCAAATTACTAAGCTACGCGTAACAGTAGCTGTATAAATAAATATGTAGATTTTTATTAAATAATATTAATCCACGACAACGATAAATGACTTTAATTATGCCGAATGCATGAAGAAAAACTCTACATTGTGTGTTAAAAAAAACACAAAATACTTGAGATTGCATGTCAGCTACATATTTAACCTGTGAGCGTTTCAGACCAAAGGGGTTGGTAAGATATTGCATATTTGATGCAGTCTGCCTTAAGCCTTGCATTACTTGGTTTTATGTGCAATAAAATACGTAACAGGGCATAAACTCGTTTAATGGTGACATAGAAAGTAGTAGGAGTAAAGAAGAGCCATTCGCTTTATGGACAGTGGTCTTGTGTAATGTCAATGTTAATACTGGTGGTAGGATTATTCTTATTCACCGGAATGTTTCAAATATGGAAACGTGATATCGTAACTTAACATGTCGCATTCTGAAATCTAGGATGATCTAGGATTCAGGGTGTATGTATGTCGGTAGCTGAGAGTTCTCTCGTGGTAGTAGTAGTATTTGGCAGCTCTGCGGCGCTGATGGCTAGACACCAGCTTGTGAAACGATGGGCCGCGAACTCTTAGCGCACCGAGACAAATATTTGTGAAATCCACAAATTATTTGTTTCGGGTCTGGGTGTTTGTGAGACCGAACAGTCTCTCGTAGTTCCTGATATCCACAAGACTCGTATCTTAATGTGGGGTCAGAACTACATATGTATATGACTGTTGGGTGTATTTATTTATTTATTTGTCAATGGTAATTGTAGAGAGGTCCAAATATGTACACCCAACTGTCACATACATAGTTCTGACCCCACATTAAGATACGAGTCTTGTGTCGTGGGTATCAGGAACTACGAGAGACTTTTCGGTCTCACAACCAACCAGACCCGAAACAAATATTTGTGGATCACACAAACATTTGTCTCGGTGCGGGGATCGAACCCGCGGCCTCTTGTTTAAAACATATTCATTTGCCACAAACAACTGGAATGTGTGTCGGTTTATTTACATTGGAATGATTAATTTGTGTTGTAATTCCGATTGTTTGTCTATACTCTATACAATTAATGTATTGTGCGGTTTTGTATTAATTTGTTAATTGCTAAAATGTAATAAAAGGATTGTTTATTCAAATTTCATAGCACAATAATTTTTCTGCCGATATAGCTTAATTGCATAAAATTACAGTAAAATTGTTCATTAATATATATTTTAAGAATAAAGTCGACTGTCTCGTGGGGTAGACAATGGTGCATTTCTCTACCCATATTTCGCCAATTATATTTTTATCCACGGAATAAAATGCGGTCGTAATACCGTTTTTCGGTCACAATTTTAGACTCCGAGCTGCCACTGAGAATCGAATCCGAGGGCTCCAGATCGCACGACACATCGTACTTGTGCCGCGAGACCACGAGGCATTAAACAAACATATTCGTACTCTTACTGAAGAAGAAGAGGGAGGCCTTTGCCCAGCAGTGGGGTCCATTATAGGCTATTAAAAAAATTCGTACTGTAAATAATTTCCATGCGTAATCATCATCATCATCATTATCAGCCTAAAGAAGTCCACTGCTGAACATAGGCCTCCCCCAATGACTTCCACAGTGACCTGTTGGAGGCAGCCTGCATCCAGCGACGACCCGCGACCTTCACCAGGTCGTCGGACCATCTTGTGGGTGGACGTCCTACGCTGCGCTTTCCGGTACGCGGCCTCCACTCGAGAACCTTTTGGCCCCATCGGCCATCGGTTCTCCGCGCTATGTGCCCGGCCCATTGCCACTTCAACTTGCTAATTCGCTGGGCTATGTCGGTTACTTTACTAATACCGACCTAAAATGTAACACACAATTTGTTTATAAACATATTGCATTACATTGGTCTGTATCCCGTGCTAACTGCTTGCGTAATCATAACACGCTTGGAATAATTTGTGAAAAACCTATCACTGTGAATCAAATCGGAAAATGTTACGTACAGAAGAAAAAGAAATATGTAAATAAACTGCTGTAATCGTTCTCATCCTTATATACTGATATACTTTTAACTTATAGCATCTACACGCGATCATCGCTTAGCAAAAAACTTGTTCTATGAGACCACGACGCAATGAGTAAGGCAGTTAATAATATTTTTATCTTCTTTATCTACTATTTAGTTAGATTAAGTATTCTGCACGATTCAAATACATTTTTGTTGAAATATCATCAGTATTCACAGCAGAAAATACTATTAAATTTATTTGAAAAGTTAATAAGTAACAGAGAAATTGCTATAAATTATCATAATTGCATCTGGTTCGACAAAGTCATTAATATGTATGGAAGCGAGGGCATACAAGACGAAGTTAGGCACCAAGCGTTTTAGTTTATTATAATTTTTGAATTGCTCTACTTTCGTTTTTTTTAAGAAATTTTATTTTTTGGTAGTGACATTGTTTTTCCATCTTTTCAGATTTTTCTAAGTCTAAGCGATAAGAAGTTTTGAAATATTTCCGAAAAACTACAAACAGACAACACCTTGTGGGACTTGAAACAAAACTGGCTAAACTTGCGATGCAGAATTGCTCCTCTTTCTTGTTCTTAACGAGAGGACAGCTTCTAAAGCTAAAAATCGAAAGGGGTATGTCGGGATTTCCGTCTGCTCCGTCTACACCTTGGAAATACAGACTTCAGAATGCATTTTTTTTTTGTATAAAAAGAATTTGTTCTGAAACTGTGATGTCCCATCGATGCCTGTTTTAAAGAACCTAAATACAATGGCTATACAAATAACCCACATAGGAAGTATTAGAGCTACGCCGTAGCTTCACGTATCTTATGTTGACTACGACGTAGTCAATCGTATCACTCAAAACTGAAATTAAGCAACCATAGTGGGTTTTTTTGGTGTTGACGTTACTGAGTTGAATCCCTATATTTTGTTTCAATAAAATTATGCTGGCTTGAAGCTTAGCTCTGTCGCTTGATATACGAGTACATATTTATTTTTTCTCAAACGTATACTCGTATTTGGGTGATAATACATTTCCCCAATTATTCACCAAAAATGGCTGAAATTTTATTTTATTCAACATCGCTAGTTTCCATATTTTTTGACAAAAACGCATACATACATACATACATAAACTCACGCCTGTATTCCCCGAAGGGGTAGGCAGAGGCGCATTTCTGCACCCACATTTCGCCAAGTATGTATCAGTCCCACGTAATAGGGGGCGAGCCTATTGCCGTTTTTCGGGCACATTTCCAGACTCCGTGCTGTTACCGAGAATTTCCTAATGGAAAAACCCAATAACACTTTGCCCGACCCGGGAATCGAACCCAGGACCTCTTGATCGCTCGGCACATACTTGTACCGCGAGACCACGAGGCAGTCAAACCAAAACGCATTAATAAAATTTATTTGAAGCCACACCCCTGCTAATCAAATACTTAGAAAAGACATGTTAAACTTTTTAATATTTCCTTCAAAAGAAATTATCTTACATTGATAACTGTCTTGGCCTAAATTATTATTAAGTGCTCGATACGGACCCTTTTATTCGCACAGATGGGCTAGCATTATCTAATTATTAAACACAAAAAAAGCAGTGATGGCCTCGAGGTTTAGGCGCGCGGTCGAGAATATTGGCGGTCGCAGGTTCAAACCCCAGGCACACACCACAGGCTTTTCGAAGTTATGTGTGTATTCACAATGAATTATCACTTGCTTTAACGGTGAAGGAAAACATCGTGATAAAACCTGCACACCTAAAAGTTCTTAGGAATTTCTTAGGTGTGTAGTCCGCCAACCCGCACTAGGCCAGCGTGGTGGACTAAGGCCTAAACCCTCTCAGTTGTAGAGGAGGCCCGTGCCCAGCAGTGGGACGTATATGGGCTGATGATGTAAATACGAAACAACGAAAACGCTAACCTCACAATGATTGGAAGAGACGAAGATTTTTTCAACTGTGTCTGTAACATTATGCATTAGGCAATCTATCTTATTTTTCCGCCGTCCCTTTGTTTACTAACACTTTCCAGACAATTTTTTACTCGGATTTCTTTAGACAAGGACAAAACATGTCCTGCATGATTCTGTCCCTCACCCACGATATTTCGATCGATGCGACCTTGGCCATAGGGATATTTATTTCTAATAGATATGTATGTGACACCAGCACGACTCGTCGAGCGAGGGTCACCAAATTGAAGCATGTAGCTCGTAATAAACTATCAATTTTTGGTATATTTACGGCACTCACATTCAATAATACATATTATAATAAACTCAAATTTCCGCTTAGAATAATAGGTAAGTTGAACGACTATAGTAACATGGTCTTTTGAAATTTCATCTCAGTGATTTTTATGTTCAAGAATTTTTTGAAAACTTATTTTGTGATGAGGATGGGAGACGATCGAGCTACCAAACGGGTCTACTTGGGCCTTCCGAACGGACGTCGGCCAGTAGGCCGGCCGAGATACTGTTGGAAGGATCAAGTTGAGAAAGACTTATGCGAACTTCGTGCTATGGCAAGAAACAGCACAGGAGAGGCCTAAATGATGTCTATTGGTGTCGGAGGTCAGGTTTCATTTTGGGTCTTTGTGCCGTGATAAGTGAGTATATTTTTGTACTCTTTATAACAGAAGAAACGGAGAGTTTTAAGTATATACCACGCATATTCTAGTTTTTATTGAAACTTAATTTATAGAAGTTAATACTTGTTGTTGACATACGAATGCGATGTTTGCTAGTACATATGTACATACATAACCTCACGCCTTATTCCCCGAAAGGGTAGGCAGGTATGTATTAGTTCCACGTAATAGGGGAGAACTATAACTGTTAGCTAATAAAAGATACGTACCATAATAATTATTGTAATTTATTTGTAATGATTGTTTTTTTTTTATTATTCTGGAACGGCACAGTGACTCCACTGTACCTGATGGTAAGCACAGTGGAGTCCAAAAAAATAATACCGACCAGCGAGAAACGATTTGGTGACCCGCTGGTCGACACAATCATGCCGGCCCGCACAAATGCTTCTTCACGCATCGGTTAAAGGATCCAGGATTGTAATTTAATTTATAACAAAGTTTTGATATTTATTTATTAAACTGTGATTTATACTGTTAAATCATGAAGTTTAGCAAAATACTTTGATATCTTCATGTGCACTGTTTCTATTGTTCATAAACCCAAGCAAAAGATAAAACCTTTTTTTACGAGGCGAAACACTAACTTTCATATTTACGGTTCGTTGTAAGAAAGCTTCGACGCATTAAAAAAAGCCTATCATGTCGACAAACTGACAATTTAACAATTATTTAAAAATTGTTAAAACATTCAGTACAATATTTCTACAATTACACTAGAGAACAAACTTCAATTGTCTTTACCAACTGAGAAGAATTGCTAAATATGAACAATTGTTCGACAACAATACTTACATTTCGTACTGCATTTGAAACCGTACAAATTGAGTTCGAAGTAAGTTTGTAGGAAACCGCATAAACTCACTCAGGTACAGCAAACATTACTTGAAAAACATTTGAAGCCTTTGAGGAAATTTTTCTTACTTATCAACTTTTTATTAAACTTTGCTTCGTAACGAACTTAGTTAATGGAAGTGCGGGTTCTTAAAATAGCACTGGTTTCTGTGAGTTATTCGATTGTCGTACTGTGAAAACTACAAACAGATGTAAACTGCACTTGTGTCGCGCCGGCCCTCCGTTTAACTCATATAATTGTACATTCATTTGCAAATGAGTAACATAATACATACCTACATACCAGTGACGGTACTTCCATAGAAGCCCAAAAGCGTTACACGTTAGTTATTAAATGTCTAGTTTATAATTGTTTATTGTGGAGCCAGGATATTCTCATTTATATGTCAAATTGCTTCTGTTAAATAAGGATTTAAAACTTCAAAATTATTAATTGAATATGTAAATTGCAAACACCCTATTGTACATGACATATAAATATATTCTTAAAAGATTTTTGTGCTTTCTGTCACCTTAGCAACACCAACCAAAATGAAAATAATAATTATTATTTTTACTGGCAGTGCAAGCCTACATCGTCCGAGCATACAACCTTCATGAACCATAAAACAAAATTTTGGTAGCGTTCAATTCCCCCTTTAATTGATAAACATCTGTTCGTAAGTGTTTAAGTTGATCTTTTTTAAGTCATTTTATTACACTAAGATATTGAAACCTATTTCATTTACAGACTGCGTCTTTCGTCCCGCGTTTGACTCCCTGGAAAGGCTATGCAACACCATTTTTAGGAGAAATAAGCTCATTCCCTATTACCTCTGACTTAATAGATGTGACTATGGAAGTAGACCTCTTTCTACCCTTTCGTGAAACAGACGTGAAAAATATGTATCTTTGGAACGTTTCTAATTGGCACGAAAATGTTTACACTCACCTCAAGACGAGTGCAGAGCTTACCAAAGAAGCTGCCCAACAACGAAAGGCTGGAGTGTCTCTCCACATTTGCACTAATTATTCCCGCCTGTTAAATTGTTTCTTCACGTCTCGGTTAGAAAAGTATGTAGTCTACAACTACGATTTATACAAATATTGATCATCATCATCATCAGCCCATATACGTCCCAATGCTGAGCACGGGCCTCCTCTACAACTGAGAGGGTTTATGCTTTAGTCCACCACGCTGACCTAGTGCGGGTTGGTGAACTACACACCTAAGAAATTCCTAAGAACTTTTAGGTGTGCAGGTTTTATCACGATTCTATTAATTATCAAATAATGATAATAGATGCATATCATGCTATTTACTTGCATACGTCTACCTTGCAAAGAGCATTGCGGGTAATTAAATCTCACCCCATACTGCGAGCCTTATTGTTCTCAATTTAACAATGCCCGTGCTACTAATGATGCGACTGTTTTACAAAATCGAAGGGTAAAATTTTATCTTTGACTGTTTACACGTATTTTTACAATTATATTGTTAAATTAATTCATCTAGAATAAAATTCAAAACCAGTTTAAGCATTGCTGTTATATTCATCTTGTCTAATATCTAGAATTTTAGATATAAGAAATCAGTTCACGTTTCATTGGATACAAACAACAAGGGGAGCATATCAAGGAAGTTACGTCATTGTTATTTCTTGCCAAAACAAAAAGTAGAGCCGTCTTATTGAAGATAATAAACAGACTGCAACGCCAGCTCACTTATTCATCATTCAGTAATCTTTTATTTCGTATGGAAATATCAGTTCGCATGTTATGATTCTGATTGTGTTTTGTTTTTGTTATAAACAGCAGAGTGGCCGCTCTTATGCCTAATAGTCCGGGAGGTAGCACTATAGTTAAGCGAGTCATTTCATACTGGCTGAAAATATAAATTTAAATTGTTATATCTATAATTTGAATTGTTTGTGGATACGTTTATTCCATCATCAAGAATGTGTTACGAACTACATATAATCTAGTTGTTTGTAGTTGTACAATGGAGTTTTCTAATAACCTCTCAGAAAACTAAACACAATGAATTATTGTAAACATCTTATTTCCATTTAAAGTTTAAGCTCTACCACCGAAGGCAATTTTTACTACAAATATGATCACTTTCATGGATTAGTCCACCTGTAATCGTGTTAACGAATAAAAATTAATTTGAACCATTGACTTCCGACCCATTGGGCATACTTCGGCCTGACTTCACACTGACCTAGCTTTTATTTTTTTAAGCACGGCAAAATAACTGTACTAGCACTTCATAAAAAGAACGCAATCCAAAATGGAGTATTTATTTGTAATATTTTACCTCAAATTTATTAGTCTGATCTCATCTTCATATCATGCACGCAATTTTAAACCATATGTAACTTGGTCACTACACTGATAGATAAAAAATCCTACCACCACCAAAGTGCATTTAAACGTACAGATCAGTATCATGTGATTTTGTTTGAATATCCACTATTTTGGTAGGCTAACTCGAAACATTTATGAATAAATTTGAAAAATTACCCAATTTTTTACTTTCACTTTAACTTCCATCAAACTGTATATTTTTATACGAATTTGTTGCTGTTCCTTATTCATACACTTTATAATACCATTGAAAATTGGCAAGTTTTGGAAATACTGCCGACCCAGTTCTACGTTTAAACCAATGTTCAAACTCATTGGAAACTACAAATTCAAACTTCGGGATATCGTGAATTGCTGCATTAAATTGAATGGACTTAATGGACATTTCTTGTTGGATTTTGTACAATGAATGTATATTATATATTATTTTTAATTTTCCGCTGGTATTTAATATTAAAATCTGAGGGATATACAATTTTTAAATCTTAATAAACACACGCTTTAATAGTGATAGAAAACATGACGAGGACATCTTCAAACATATTTTGAATAAATAAATGCTCTATCGAGTCATACAGGTAACAAAGTTTTACCTAAATTTACCTATATATAGAACTAGAATTGATTTAGATTGCTATTTCCAAAGGAAATATTCGTGAAATGCACAAATATTGAAAGTTCTTTGTCTTGTCTGCTTAGTCACTAAACCATTTATAAAACAGAAACATTTTGTAATTTGACAATTTTGTGAGAAGTAGACATTATCTCTTTTATCAGCAAACTTTATAATATATGGACCGCAATAAGATTACATAAACTGCTCGTGTTGACTATTTTGCTGTGATAGTAAAAATAACTAACTTTACTTATGTTTTCATAACGAAGTTAACAAATACAATTTTCGATACGTCCATAAAGATTTTACATACATAAATTTTTAATATAGCTCATACTATCCTACTTCATAATTTTCAAAATTACACGGCGTGTTTAATTACAAATTAGCCCCAGAGAGTTCTCGAGTGCACTTCAATTTCTCTTTCACGCGTTAAATTAGCTTTCGATTGCACAAAGGGTGCTGTTACATACATCTCGCGGGGATGTTTCTGTCGCTCGCCTATACCTATCCCTTATTCCTAGTCCTGTAGGCGCTACACTCAGGTTTCACTGGGTTGGGGGAAGAGGGGGAAGTCAATAGCCCGGCGCATGCGTACTCTCGCTTCCTCGCTTCTCAATGCCAATCGATATTGTGGCCTACGGGTAGCATTTAGGATATGTTTTTGTGTACCGCCTGCAAAGAGGAGCGGCAGGACAATAGGACTTCAAATAAGGTTTTCTAAAAGGATTACGTAGAATTAAAGTGAAAGTTATTAGTTTTCAACCTGATTGTTTGTGATTACTGCACTGATGTAATAGAAAGAGATGCAAAGTGACGAAAATATATTACTATGAAAAAAATATAATACAAAATATTATACTTGAAACAGATACAAGAATCTGTTTTAAAACAGATAAAAATATAGTATTTTTTATGTCTAACGAATTTAGTAATTTTATTATAACAGTCGAGACACGTCATAACTAGGAGTTCACTTTTACTTCAAAAAAAATATTACAAGATTGCATCAAGCATTTCAAGCGATAACCATTAGCATTACCTAACAACAACACATATTATATAAATTACTGTATATAGAAACATCACATTATTGCCCTAAATCGACGTAGTAATTCACATTTGTATAATATCCATAGTATACAATTACAATAAATCACGGCAATAAAATTTACTTCTCAAGTTATTGCGTCATCGCTACATAAAAGCCTTTCCCTAGACGTTTTATTGCTTTGTTGTGAATTTTTATGGGATAGGTATTCATGGCGTTTTCACTTTACAATACTCTTGTTTTTCAACATTACTTTGTTTCAGAAAGGCTGTTTTGTGCTTTCATTTTTGGCTTTACGAAAGTCTGGCTAAGATCAGGTAAGTACTCTTTTGATTGCAAGTGTCGGCTGTAGGGAAGACATGTACCTGTCTCCGTTCTATTCATTTTTTTAATTTGAACTTACACAATGAATAAATTTATGGTTGTTATAACACTTGTATTGTGGCCTTCGGAGTCATTGTTTAATTAAACTACTTTCATATCTAAAGAGAGTTCATTTAGGGTTTCTTTGAGCAAAAATTGCCAATTTTTTATTTAATTGTTCAGTTTTAACCAATATGCCTTTTAAAATTCTTTCTGTCCTTCTTTAATCGAAAGTACAGTGGACTACGAAATAAACAACGATTTTTTCTGTTACGCTTAAAACTTCTTACGTTATAACAATCACCTTTTGTGTACCGAAACAAGATGAAAAACAGTCTTTTTTTTCAGACAGACAGAAAATTTACGTTATGAATATTCCATGCCATCATAGTAATCTTCATTCGCCGTACCTGACCAAGTCTTGCATCGTTCCAAGTTTCTCTGCAGTGCATTAATCCTCTAACATATTTTCGATACAAACAGTTAAGTAATTATCTGTATATCATTCAAATATGCGAGTGATCTAAACATAGTGAATAATAAAAACACCTCAATTGAGTTTCCATAATTATGTTTCACGCATCAACTGGCGTGACTCCAAACAAGGGCAAATTCGTAGGGTGACTGTGAAGGTCACGGCCCCTTCTCGTATAGGTATCCATGACATTATAATCCTCGCGATGGTGAAATCAATACCATAATTATAAGTACCTACATGACAGTGTACTGCTAGTATTCAAAAAAGAACTCATGAATTTAATGTTTGACATTATTTATAAATAATTGGCATCAAGAAAACTTTTCTTTACGATGTCTGGCGTCATTAAATATCTAGTGACGAAATTCACTGAAACATACCAATGAATCGATGAACGATTACACAAGTTTAAAAACTAGAACTCATCTATCAAATTAAGTACCTAATATTGATTCCGCTTGTTCAAATAACGTGAACAAACACACATAAGTAGTTGAGAAGCAATGTACGCTGTTATTATCGAATATTGGATCTGGACGAGCGAAATAACTACTACGCAATGTTGAAATTTAATATAATCCAACTTTTGTTCAACGTACGTAAAACGATTCATCATTATTTCTCTTTTTTGAAATTCATTGGGCAGTCCATTTTAATTATAGCTGAAGCTTTGGCGTAGTTAATTAAAGCCGCAATGGATGAAAAAATTCGCAACTAGCGTGGGCGTGCATAAAAATGTAGTGGAAAACTTGTGTGGGTGTTTTGTTTTGTTTGAATTGTTCCATTGAAGATTATTTTCTAGTATTGGTTTTTTTTTTCTCCGTGTGCCATTGTGCCACATTTATGTGGGTGGCTCACAAAATGCAACCTTGTGCTTGCCTAGTGTGACTTCTTTAGAATAATAGGCCATTATACCCTCTCTATTTCTTATATCAGCCCATATGTGCTTGTAGGTCATTACTGCTAGCAATTAATGTACTTTAAGAAACGATAAAATCAGAGATCTTAGTTTCAAAAATTTTATTCTACCAAGGCGATTAAATCCTATTATATTAAAATCATACCTATAGAAATTAGATTATAAATTGTTAAAGACTAATCAACATAATATCTCTACCAATCTAAAGCGCGATTTAGATTATTACATTTTAGACAACATTCTCTGTAGCGAATGTATAGTCTCCATACAATGTTTGGATTGATGTTTAAAAATTGCCATAGAAGGTAACGCACTAGAGTATTTTATAAAACATATTTATATCAATTACTGCATAATTTATTTAACCACAAATCCACCTATGGCCTTTAATAGTTTCGTGACCAAATATCAATAATAAAGGACATATTCCTCTCTTAGTAAGCACGTAACGAAATAAGACGCTTGATTATTTATAATTTCCATAAGCTATGACAACCGCTTTCCATTAAATTATAATTGATTGACAAGTATGTGGTGGCGTCGAGATAAGGAGCACACTCTAGTAAAGTATGGTACTCGGCAGTCACGGATTCGAATCCATGGCACACGGGTATCAGACACACTGATAAATATGATTGAGAGATATCATCATATTTATTGACATTATTATTTCATCTCTTCCTGACATGCACTGTTTCACAGAATATTAAAGTGAATTATATTTTACCTTTGATGGTAGAATCCTTGGCACATTTCTTTAATTTCATTTTTGGTCATTTCTGGACCATTTTTTTGAAAAGGCCTTTAAAGATTTGTTCGCCTTCATGGGCGATATGACTTACCACTAACCGTCAAGCGAGCTACTAGTTAAACAACACACTTTTAATTTTATACAATTAAACCTTTATTATTCTTAACTTTTCACATCGGCTGCTAATTAAGTACCTACTAGGGTATTTGTTACGCTAGTTACGTAATAATATATAACATTCTCAACTGGTACCGTAATTTGTCAGAAAATTTTATTAAAATTCTCGGAACAGTCAGGCGAAAATTTAATTTTAAATTTAGATCTAGAAATAGAATATACATACTTCATTTTACATATTTGTGTGTTAATTAAACTATATTTCCAAAAGTGATAATATTACCTTTAAGATGTTACAAAACTATTTAATTTAAACTACAATATTGAAACTAACATCGCCTTTGTGCGCCGTTACAGCAGATGGAATGTATTCATCATAATAAATCAAATTACTAGAATGTTCGCTTTGAATAAGATGCAGCGGGCGTATGCATCGATCGCCGGTGTACGCCGACCTACTTGCAGGTCAAACGGGTCCCAACAGGGAGCTAAACTCCCCACCCACCTCCTGGTTTAATTCATAGCAGCGAATAAAGGAACAGCCCAGTCAGATTTATTAAGCCACCTTTTATCGATCTTGAACACTCTGTGGTATTCTATTGCAGGAAATATCATAATATAAGGATTATTTTTTAATATTAAATACATATGTGTTCTCATTCATAGAAGAAAAAAACTGATCTAGGTCAATACCTTTTACGTTTCTCGTTCATGCTTCACAAGTTACATTCACCCTGTCACGAATGTTACGCAACGGTTGATATTAAAATTTAAGTCAATTGCATGATGTTTGGAAATTCTATTTTCTTTATACAAAAATGCGTTATTCTTACGGAGATGAAATATATTGTACACCATGAAATATATTATGTGAATTTTCTATACACTACAACAGTAGCTACGATTAAAAATCAATAGCTGTACAGCTTTCTGGTTGGATATCCACAGGTGTTCAAGTTAACCGAGGTCAGTTAGCTCGGAGATGGTACGGCCATTGCATAGGGTGAATTAATTTAACCTTTGACCTTTTAAGCCAATTTTTGTATAAGAAAGACGTAGTGAAAACCCAGTCTTTTATTACCTACTATTCAAGGTTGTGTATGTTTTAGAGGAATTCATTAATTATGCAATACCTTCAGTAGGCATGATTAAATCATCCATTAAGTACTTTATGTTTATGTGTAGATATCTTGAATTTTTATTAGAAAGCACAATATCACGACAAACGAAATACAATTATGAAGTATGACTAAAACCAGTACATTATTAAATATTGCCGGGAATAAATTATCTGCTACATACCTGGCTAAATTTTATATTATAATCCAATGTTATGACCTAATAAGATATTTTGAAAAAAACGGCAAATTTTGACACACACAAACACATATTGTGTTCAGACTTCAGAGACATGTCAAATTTACATAAGGAATTTATTGTAATGTCATGTGTGCCAGTTTTAATGTTTTAAGATATGCTTAACTAATCTCTCCAAAACGAGAAATAAGAACTCGGATAAATAATCATTTCATTACACTTATAAAGGTTCTCTGTATATTAATCAAAGCTCAATAAATATCGTCTGTCTGTAATTGAAATATTTTTCGTCTTACTGCTTCTTCTTAATTAGTCATATAAAATGACTTTCGTGGCAATGGCCTGAGATTTCATGTTGCTGATTCAAAATCCTACCACGTGTATAGCGATAACTGTAGCCAGCTTTATGACATTTTTGAGAAGAGTGAGCCCATAAGCAAAAACGACATGCCATGCTTAGGGGCGCTACAGTTAAAAAAAATCTGGTCTACATTCTAAAAAATATTGGAGTTGCAGACAGCCTACGCACGTCAACGCCTTAAAAAGACTATTCAACTTTTTAGCTTTGACTTACATAAAAATGTGAAGTTAATATTTATGGCTATTCACTCAAGCGTTTGACTAGCCTTTTAAGCCTTCATTCCTTTCCTTTTAACCTAGGCTTTATCTCTCGATTGATCTACAAAAATTACCTAAATTAAACCATACAGTTTATAACTGTACTAGGGATGATCGATATTCATCGATGTTGAATAAACATCGATGTTTAGCTGAAAAACATCGATGTTTTGACTTCGATATCATCGATATATCGATGTTATAAGAATAAAACATCGAAATGACAAAACGTCAATTATTCTTTAGGGCGCCATCTAGTGTTAGCATGACAAGCCGTACGAATAGTTATATCTTTGCATTTCTCAAAGAATGAAAAAAATCCTTTTTTAATTAACTTTTTTTTTCTAACATTTAACATCATCCTTTTTTTTTTGTTCGACGATTCTGACAACGCGCGCGTATTCTTGAATTCTTGAGTACGTACACAAATCATACCGATATATCGATACTTTTTAGTAAAAATATCAATATTGATAGATATTTTCAAAAAATATCGATACTTTATTGCATTTCCGACATCCTTACCAAAAATATCGATGTTTTAAGACATCGATGTTTTTCGATCGATGTTTATCGTACATCGATACTTTTGGTTCGATGTTAACATCGATGTTTTTCTAACATCGATCATCCCTAAACTGTACCCCAATCTTCAATATTAAAAATTCTTCAATAATATTATAAAGAACATCATTTGTATTTTTCTTATGAAAAATCTCAAAACTACTATACCCACAAGGTTGATTTCTGGAATGGTTACAAATGGGATCTTGGCAAAGGATGCAGCCTACTTTCTTTGTAAAATCGCGCCCTGGTAAAGCGGACAGCAACTGCTAACAAATTTTAATACCTTTTGCCAAGTATAAGCCCCTGTTGAAATAAAAAATACCACATTTTCTAAGTATATATATTTTGTAAAAACCACCGCAAGCAGACGAGATGTAAGCTTTTTCTATGTTTGATGCTACATGATACACATTGATGATAGATATAGGACACACTAGTTGGATACCAATATAGATATATTTAAACTATTACAATAAGTACCATAGATATACAAAGGTTTTACCAGTACATAATTTGTTAAGGGTTACTGATGAATTGGTTACATTTTATTTGAAAATAATGTAAAAGAATCCTTTGCTTTTATGAAAATATATAAAAAAGAAAAGGACATTATAATAATAATAATAAATAAACAGAATATTTTACCAGGTATCATGACATTTATCATTACTTTAATTTTTACATTTTAAAAAATATATTTGAATATTTATTATATTATTATATTTGAATGTTATAAGAATACAGAGCAAAATCTTATTGTGTTAAATATTTTCTATGCAGTACATTTTGAATATTACAATCCAACTCTTGATTATATTTATTATGTATATATTTTCTCTATGTTTTGATTACAACAGTACTTTATAAAGTGTTATGTTACATAATTTACAAAACAAAACTTATTAATAGTACAGCCAAAACTATTTATATCCACTCTAAAAATTATATTATTTATGTAGTTGACTGCATCATAGTATCAGAATATCATAGAATCTGTCAGTATATAGAAATTCTATATTGGCTTACAGTAGGTACTATTGCTACAATTGGTATAAAAATCTATTTTTTAAACCTACATTGATTAAGCTGGGCGACAATCCTGAAGTCTAGCGGTAAATGCGGGAACCAAATTTGACAGCCCTGTCCTCTTGTAGTAAATGTTAAGTAAGTAAATGTTAATAAGGTTTTAATGTTTCCCAAACACGGTAAAAATATTTTGGGTAGGTAACAGTATGTCTGTTATGTGTTGAAAAATAAGAAACAAGCAATTAAATACGAATCGTTTATCTACCTTCATTTTCGCCAAAATCACATGTGGATGATGGATGCTTTTTCCATTTTTTAATGATTTTGTTTAGATCAGTTTATAATTACAAGGAATGAAAAGTAATTAATAAATTATATTATTTTTATTAAATTAGAATCATGCACTTGAATGGCTAATAAACATAGTAAGGAATATTACACACCTACAAATTTACCTAAAGATTGGTAAAGTTATCACTCTAAGACAAATGGCGAGGGGGAGGGGGGGCACTGCCTGACTCCTTAAAAGCCTAACGCATAATACGGGAATTCTTGAAAAATATTTTTTCTATTACAATATCCATATGCATATATTACATGTGAATACAAGTATACTAAGAAGACTGCGTCAAACAATTATTATTGCCACTCTAACTGACACAAATTGTATTTTTTCTTATCAAGGTTCTATATATTACATTACATGTCACAATATTATTCTTATGGTAAACTACTAATACATAACTGATACATACATCAAGATACAAAGTCTAATAACATATATTTTTTCATACAGTACTTGGTCAGATATAATGACATATTTTTAAGTAATAAGTGATACAGTCATCATGTATATCTGACAATAAAAAATGTATTTTACAAATATACAAAAGCCATTACATTTATCTTTATGAATAATACTTATGCTTTTCTATTCTCTATGGATATTTCTAATGGCATAAAAAGTTTTGACTGTACTCTGGTTCATATAATTTGTATAATCACATGTGATCTATATATTCAATGTTATTATTTGCACTTATAACTAAAATTGTCCTTTTTCACTGCACTGACGGAACTTACAGCATTGCGTGGGCGCGCTGGCGCACAATATTTGAAGCAACTTATATTTTTAATAAAAGTAAATTTATGCCACAGCCTAAATATATATAATTTTAATAACAATAAAAACAAATTATCAGGCCGTGGTATTAAAAACCTAGTTCCCCATCAGGCATATACCTGAAGATTAATATGACGGTTCCAACCTCAATTGCTTAAGGTTTTTCTGCTCAGCAGAATTCAATATACGGCAACAAAAATACTTAATATTTTATCGATTCACGTATATTCATCGATACATATCGATTGCACGCTAATCGATAAAATGTGATTTTAATCGATATTAAATATCGATTTAAGTGCTTCATGTATTGTGCGGGTAACGCAGGTATCTGTATTTCCGTATATGGTAGGGCGGTCGCTAGGGTGGCTTATTGACTGGGTGCCGCCTGATAATTACTAGCTAATAGCGATGTCTGTTTGGATATATACTCGGGTTCTGGACGTTGGGGTTGGACTGCTGCACGGGGTAGCCTTGTGTTATACTTCCTGGCTTTGCGTTCTAAAAAAACAATGTACAATGAACATGTTTCTTTTTCACTAAGGGGCCGTCCATTAATCACGTGAGGTTCGGGGAGGGGTTTGGCAAAAATCACGAAATATCACAAGGGGGTAGGGGCGAGGGTGTAGTGAGATATCACGTGGATTTATTTTTTTGACAAACGCGCGATTTCTAAACCGAAAAGCCAGTCACAAACAACCTGCAACTTTTCTATTTGGACACTTTTATCATGATCCTTAATTTCAGAATAAAATTAGATTATACTTTATACCTGTATTTAAACAAATATTCTAAAACTTTAGATTCTTTGTAAGTACTAAAAAACATGTGATTTTGCGTAGGGGACGGGGGTGTCTTACCTTACAGTCGGGGTTAAAAATGCTAAAAAAACATCACGTGATTAATGGACGGTCCCTAATGTGGTTAACCTTTATCAGAATTAAATCTAACACTAATATTACCTGCATATTGCTATGCTGCTGGGGTTGATGGATAGCAAGATGCCGACTCACTGGAGGCTGTCCGTATCCGCTGCTTACGGAGGGGAGAGTCTCGCTCAGTCCAATCAGGACTTGCGGTACCTAAAATAGTGGAAATTTAACATTTCTTTAATTTATTTTAAACATAATTAATTTTGTAAAAAATGTGCCAAACGCCATTAGAAACCTTGATTTATAATAAAATAAGTATTAAAAAGCAAATAATTTCTTTATTTTAGTATTGGCTGTTTTTGCTTGGAATTTTAGTTTTGATCTGAAAAAAGTTTGTCGATATACCATTTTGAACGTTGCTAGTGCAAACTACAAAACTTCTCAAATCAAATCTATTCTTTCGTTTTACTGCCTCTTTTTACGAGAGGAAAGCAATAGACCGAAAGAGGTATGTCGGGGTCTCTAGCCTTCCAACTTGGCGCACGGAACGAGTTGGGTCCCTAACCAAAATCCTACCCCAGAATACCGACTAAAACCTCTCGATGACCATCCCGCGCATTTGGGGCGGTTTTACGGCATCTTAGGGCGAGAAGCGGCTTAAATTGGTCCGCTGCCGCCCAGCGCACCGTCTAATTATGGACTCCTTAAAATTGGGAGAGCTTAAGATGCCCTCCACTCACGCCATTTTTGACGCACACCTTTTGTGAACGTCCGCGACAGTCTAGAGGCCACGCCCTCTGCGGCAGAGGGCAGAGGCTCTGCCGCACACCTCGGGGTCGCATTAATCATGGCGCACCACTCTCGCAGTACGCCCAGCCACACCAGTGGCCCCTGTTAGTCGCCTCTTACGATAGGTAGGGGATGACGTGGCGGAATTCTTCTTCCCCCAATTCACAGGGCGGGGACGCCGGATCAGTGGTATACGGTCATCCGGCGCCTCCTTTTTTGCTGGCGGCGGCGGGAGGGATCGTTCTACTCACGAAACCGCCCTGCGCTCTCCTTTTGCGACATTACAGTCTCACAGAAGGAGAGCATCGCCAGCCACGACCTCCGACTCTCGACCATAGAAGGAATCACGGCCGAGAGTGAGAGGTCCGCTCCGACGGCTGCACGGTGTGCGCTGCGCTGTTCATCCCAGGTTGAACAATTCAACAGAGTGTGCTGGGCTGTGTCCTCCGGGCAGTTATCAAAAAAAAAACGATTCGGAACGAATAATTCGCACACCCCTAAATAGGGCCAAAAAAGCCTAGCATCCAATACTAAGGCCATCAAGTATCCGTACCTGCGGCTCCTTCTTAGCGTCCTGGTGCTGCTGCGAGTCCCTGTTCTTGAGCATGTCGAGGTAGACGTGCTGCGCGTGTTGCGCGTGCTGCGCGGGCGGCGCGGGCGGGTACATGAGACTGGCGTGGTGCGGCGTGTGCGGCGTGTGTGGCGTGTGCGCGTGGTGCGCGTACAGCAGCGGCGGCGGCCGCTCGCCCACCACGCCCACCACGCCGGACACGCCGGACACACCGGACACGCCGGACACACCCGACACGCCGGACACGCCGGACGTCGGCATCGCGTAGTACGTAGACGACACCGATGACACTGACGATGACCCGCCCACTGATGAACCGTATTGCGGTTGCTCTGGAATGGTCATGTTTCGGTGAGTTTACTCGTTATGTATAATCATACAAGGTGTACTCAGACCGTGATCGGAAACTAAGGCAGGTAATAGCTACGGTGAAGGCGTTAAATAAAAATCAGCTTAGCTATTACCTGCCTTAGTTTCCGATCACGGTCTGAATACACCTGTGTATAACTCTATATACATAGTCATAAAAGGAGACGTGTAGTGTACGCTAACGATTTCATTTGCATTGTTGTGACGTCAATAAAGTCAAAATTCTAATCGAATGAAAAGCTTGTCGTAATACTAGTTAATTTTGCACCACCCGAAATGAGAGGATTTTATTTTTCAGTAGATTTAACAAATTTTTAAATTAAATTGAAAAGTGTAATAAGTCAACACTTTTAAATTTTTCATAGTAAGATTTGGTAAGCCAAATGAAACCAATACTGACTTTCCAGTTATTACATATGTTTAGTTTTTTTTTAACATTAAGCATTAATATGGAGAATATAGCCCAAAATTAATATGGTAATGGTACAAGCGAAAACACACCGACAGTAGAGACTAACATTGTATTAAAGTAAAACAAAGCAACATAAAAGAAAACCAGTTTGACACAAAACAAGATTACATATAATCGAAACACTGCTGACATGCAATTAGGGTGAATAGAAAAATGAATAGGGTGAAATTATTGAAAATAGGAAAATAGTTACGAGGAAGTATGAAATATGACAATGGTTATAAAAAAGCCAGAGCGAGTGAGATGGTAAGCGACAGTGACGACACCTAGCGACAGTTCAACTCACTGTTCCATAGCACTGCGCGAGACACTTGGCGGCCCATGCGGCCATCCTCTACCTCTGTAAAAGATTATTGTGTTATACGGTGGAACTGAAAACAGATTTTTTTATTTATACTGGCACATAAAGCAATCATTTAATATGTATCATGTTGTCCCAATAGAAGCTTAAGTAGCGATGACAATGTCTCTTCACTTGACACAATTAAGCCGGTCTGCTAAGATAGTGCTTCTTGTTAGGCTTAAAAGACCTTTAATTTTATAAAGGAAGCACATATTCAGATAACCAGCTTATAATTTAGTGGTAATATAGTGAGACATAACCCTGTGAACCATTTGGTTCGTGCTGATGCAGTTGTGATAACAAAGGCCAAATTCTTCATAGTGTATCAAGATCTTCAAGATGGTAAGGTGTTATGGTCAAAGTTAAAGTCAAAATCACCTTTATTCAAATAGACTGCTTTTGTTAAACTATTGCCGCTTCGAAACGTGTTATCGCTGTGGAGAAGAAACGGTAAGAAACTCCCTCAGCAACACGAAATGTATTTTTTTTTTATATATTTTTTTAATTATAATTTCATTTTTATTTATTATAATTTAACCTCATACATGTCATAACGACACAAATTGCAGCAACATAACCTCTGATCAATTTACTTACTCCTAGGGCTTATTATCCTCAATATAATGACATTTTATAATAAGCTTTTTATATAGTAGTTTCTAGACATTTTTATTTTATACCAGCATCAGCATGGCGAAGACACTGCATGAACAGTCTTCTTGTTGGGTTTATGAGACATTTCACCTACCTGATCAAACCAAGTGTAAAAAGACCGTGATCGAAAATTGAGACTAGTAACAGTAATGGTGATTTAAAACACATTGATAATAAAAAATCTCGAAAAAAATATTTAAAAATTGTTTTTTTCCTAACTAACTAAGTATAAACTATATTATTTATTCAAGCTTTATTAGATACTAACAGTATACAGGGTGTATACAGAACGTGATCGAAAACTAAGACAGACAATAGCCACGGTGATCGCAAATACCGTGGCATTTAAAAAAATCCCGACAAAAAAAAACGTTTTCCTAACAACTACATACATTTAATACTCGTGGTTGTAAAGAAAACGTATTTTTTTATATTTTTTGTTGAGTTTTTTTTTAATGCCACGGTATTTGCGATCACCGTGGCTATTGCCTGTCTTAGTTTTCGATCACGGTCTGTATACATCATGTATACTGTTAGTATCTAATGTATCTTGACTAAATAATATAGTTAATACTTAGTTAGTTAGAAAATAGTCATTTTTTTTAATATATTTTTTCATATAGTTTATATAGTTAAGCATTAACTTAAAATAGTATCATAATTGAAGTAAATTTAGTACAGGACTCACTGTGGTCATTGTACTGTTGGTGCTTCATCGGCGGCTGGTGAAGCCGGTGTGCGTACAACGCGTAGGTGGGCGACGGACTGCGAGGACGCTTCACGCCTGACTGTGTGGGCCCACGGACTATCGTTTGCTGTTTAAATAAATAAATACACCCAACAGTCACATACATTGCTCTGACCCCACATTAAGATACGAGTCTTGTGTCGTGGGTATCAGAAACTACAAGAGACTTCTTGGTCTCACAAACACCCAAACCCGAAACAAATATTTGTGGATCATATCTTTACGCAAACTGGTGTCTAGCCAACTGCGCCACAGGGCTGTCAGATATTAGATTATTTAGATTAATATGTGATGTGTGGGGATGTTTGATATTAGGAAAACTCTTTAGAACATTGCTAAGCTTTGCTTGAAACTAACACGTAACAATATTAATTAAAAATTGTTTATTGAACGTTAAAAAATCATTCGTTTAGATGTTTTTTTTTAAATCAAATTTACCATCTAGTTCAACAAAGACGGGTTTGAATAGAAAAGAACGGAAAAACTCCAATGTTGTGACCATACACTAAGTAACATTCTGCAATAGTAATTTTTAACAGAAACATGAAATGTGTATGAAAATCTAGAATGTTACCAACTAGGTAGTAGCTCTTAAAACTGTTACGTTTAAGTCAACCAGTTTGCTATGCAGGAGGGTAGTAAATCACATTCATAAATTTAGTATTTTAATTCAAATATATATTTACCTTGTTCAGCATGTGCGAGGAGAGTGGCGGCGGCCTACCCTGCGTGGGTGGAGGCTCGCCCTGTCCACTGTTAGGTGGCATCGGAAACATTGGAATTTGTATGTTGCCCATAGGCATCTTCATCGGCTGCATTTCACTGTAATGATCACTGCTCAATTTTATTTGCGTGTTGACTAATTTATTGCCATGAGTGTTGATTAACATAATGTAATTGTATGAAGATTGATTTTAGTTATTTTTGTTTGTTACCATAGTAAATAAAAGTAATTGTTATTATTAAATTATACAGTAAGTGTTAAGTGATATGATGATTTATATGGATTTTATTTTGCAGCTAACATAAAAAGTAAATTAAATTTATATTTTTCTTGATAATCTCTACTTGATAGATCCTGTCATACAAAGATGAAGAAATATTTTAGTGCTAGGCACATATTCACATTTCAAATAACCTGAACACAGTGATTCAGTTATGCTTAAACATGGAAAAATGTTACACATAACATCATCAGCTGTCAACACCTAAACAATTAATGCAGTTTAGATTTTTTTATATCATGCAAAAGAGCCTTTGCTGCTCTTAATTTAGGCCCGGCCACTACAAATAATTATGGATGGATGACTAAAAGCAATGAATTAAATATACCTAATATTATACTTACTTAGTTTCCTTCTGTTGTTTCTTCCTAATGTCATCTTCATTTAGAACTTTTTTAAGTTGCATAAAGAGTTGTTGCTTTTCTTTTTCAAGTTGCTTCAACTTTGATTCTAGCTGGTCAATCTGTTCTTTTGTCTCCTCTAGAAAATATAGAAAAAAAAAACTATAATATTGAATACATAGGGTGGGTGTACCAGTAACAAACCGATTAAGCGACATTTTGAAAGTAATTTTGATGTTGTGACTCAATTATTATAACAATCATTGCAAAATAAGAATAACATACTCCTTGTCTACCATAGAATCATGTAGCTTATTCCGATTTTCTTAATAGCTGTTAGGTTTCTTTTTATTTAAAAAATAATGTGGAAAGTCGCAATGTGCCTAAGGTTGACCAGATTGTACCAGCAATAGACCAGACATTGTGCCAATAGTGAACCAGTAAATAAAATAAATGCTTTTAATGAAGATAATTTTTATTTTTAATACTAACAAGTTTTGTACTTAGTAATCATCACAATTTTCATGAGTCTCGAAGTTTCAAGTAGTACTTAAATGCTACAAAGCTAATATGTTGTTTACCTTATTTGACAACTAGATAATTATAAGAGATTCATATCACTTTCTCAAAGCAGTTTCTGTTACCAGACTACTAGAAATGTTTCAAAATTCCGCATGACATGCAGCTATATCTGAATGTCGTTTTAAAAAATCGGAAAACCATTTTGTGCCTGGGGTATTCTCTTTAAAGGGATTTGGTCGATTCTCTTCAGTTATAACTTTCTTTACCGTGTCAACTACCATTTCTTTATTGACTGCTTTTTGCCATCGCTATTATCCAAGTATTAAACAAGAATTCTTGCTTGGTCTATTGACCAACTATATAACTATATTTAGTGGGAGGTCCCATTATTCGTTGAACAGGATACTTCAAATTTATTTTATTTATGAAGGTAGTATGGGGATATTATATTTTTAGCGCGTTTCCCTAATTTTGGCGCCTTTTGCTTATTTCGTCTATGGCTGTAAATACATCTTCCTACTTATAATTTTAAAAAAAATCTACTCGGCGGTGTATTGTCTGTAAAAAAAATGTAGGTGGTCAATTACTGGTACAAAATCGTTGTATAGATATTACCAGTAATAAACCACTGGTCTACAACAGGAACGTTGTGGATATTTAAAGAGTTTTTAATATTAATTGATTGCACTATATTAAGTAAATATAAATTTAAAAGAAAAAATAAACAAATTACTAAAAAGCTAAATCACCAGTTGTAGACCAAATGGACTATTACTGGAAAATCATTGAATTCGTGTTCCATTAGTTTACCAATGACAACTATTGAGTTAAATTAGCATTTTTTGATGAAATAAGACTTAATATTATTGCTTTACTCATCATATTACGTAGTTAATTGGAAAATAAGTTAAAACGATTGATAAAAACAAAAGATTAAAAAGTTTGAAAAAACTTACCGTCGATGTGTCGCTTACTAATATGGCCGCCCGGAACGAAGTAAACGATTTTCGTTTCGAATTATGTGTGTTTTACTAATTTAAAGGACATGTTTAGAGCTTTTATTTATGATTAAATTATTGATATAAGTACGGCAGTGCTACCAATCGTAAAAAACGTAGCGGGAAATTCGACAGAAGGTTATTATTTTGATGTGAAGTTAGAAATGGTGTACTACTGGTTCCTGGTGTGGCACTGGTGCACCCACCCTATATGTATTTTAAATTAAATAAGAAAAGTTTTGTATTGGTTCATCTGATTGTTGAGAGGGACATTAACAAAATTTCAGCCCTATTATACCAGATATTATTTTTAATTGACTATTGGTGGAAAAGAGAATTTTACCAATTTCAATCACTCATAATTTAATTTTATGACAAAACAACCTAATGACTGTTTTCCGCAAAAACCATGATAAGGCAGTTTAACATAGAAACAACACAATGAACATATAGTTATTTCAGAAAAATCATTTTTAATAATTAAATATAAAAAAGTATTCACCCAATGTCATAACATCTTGTCTCTCTCTAGCTTCCCGCTCCTTACGCAATCTTTCCTCCTCAACTTCGGCTTCATATTCTGTAAAAACAATACCACATTTTGTCAATAACTTACTAAGTATTTCATTCCAGTACTGTAAGAGACCACAGCTAGTGATAAGACCGCGTTTTGTTTGTAGCACAGTCAAAACCGAATATAACAACATTGTTTATAACAACAGATAGGTTATAACAACCAAATGGCAAGGTCCCAGCAGAATCTATATAAACAAATAGCTATTGGTTAAAACAACTATCAGATATAACATCCAAAATATATGGTCCCTTCAATGTCCTTATATCATAGTTGCTTATCTCATTTATATTGTATATAATAGTGTGCAAGTATGTTAAATAAAATTAAATAAATAAATAATGTGTAATGCTTTTGGGCTTCCATGGAACCACCGCCACTGTTATACACAATCATCTCTCTAATCAAAACCTCGACAGAATGGTCTTACATGTTGGTATTGAGTGTTATAGAACAGTATTTGTAAAGCAGTTATGTCCAATCACTCGCCACAGAAGAAGCTTAACTACCAACATGTACCTGTATTTATTCCATGCAAGTAATAAAAACGGATTAGTGCAACAAAATTTCTATATTGAAACACGGGTCGAGTTTTTTTCTTTTGCCTCACCTCACCATATCAATTATGTATTTTTTTCAATATAATGGCCAAAGATGTTATAATTATTTATATTGTTTGAATATGTAATTCTTTTTATAAGTATTTTGGTAAATCAGGACTTGGTTTAGCGTGACATTTTTGTCGTGCAGATTGATCATTATGACCGCATCAAATTGTAACAAATAATGTCTAAATAATGATTTGTAGGATACCGCTAGTAGAGTACACATCAAAGATTAAAGTGCACAGACCTTCTTTCTTCCGCTGTCTCTCCCGTAATATGTACCGTTTGAGAGCATTCCACATCTTCTGGTCATGCTGTTCAGGTTGTTCTTCGCCCGTACTCGAAGTTACGGACGGCATTTTCTCTACGGACAGTATTTTGGTAGCGGCAATAACACTCTTATAATGTAAAAGTCGTATTTTGTTGATCTGGATTTTCAAGATATTTCTATAAAAGGGATATCTCCTGCATGTACAGCACACAATACTTGTGAGAAAACAAAATATTTTTGCGTTTTCGTCGTATTTTAAATGACAATTGACAATTGTCAATATTTTTCTTTCAATCAAAGACTTGCAAAAGACAAAACTATACAGCCATGAAGCGTTGAATTAATTTAAAGAAACTAGTGCCGAAATAATAAAAATAAAAAAATATTTTTGTATGACATTGGATATTTAAATAGTGTTCTATTATTTCTATAAGTATTTTTTTTATAAATTAGTGATCAAAATACACAAAGGTGATTAATTGTTACCTAATAATACCTACCTATTTATTATTACCTTATGATTACCTATTTATTAAGATTTCAAATGTTTGGGAATTACACATAAAATATATGCTACATTTCTGAGACGTCATACAATTTTTTTCCAAATTGACATTAAAAGCCTATCGCTTTCCTTATCTAATGTCTCCTCGCTGTTGTGTATGCTTTCTGTGAAATGTTTTAATATTTATTTTTTATTAAATTAAGTGATAAATATATGCACGAAAGTTCCTTTCCTCACAATTTAGTGAAGTGGATTCTTCGTCTTTAGAAATGGATGGACCTTCCGGACCTAAGAAGAAATTAAAAACTGTAAGCTAAATCCTTTTATTCGGCTTCTGTAAAATAGGATAAATATTTGTTTATTGAATCAATAGTATTAATTAGATTCTTTTATATAATCTAAACCAAGATTAATTGTTTGAACCAATAACAATTTCCTTTAATTAATTAAAGAGTTAATTGAATGACTCACTTTACCTAAGCGACAAGAGTATGATCACTTATCTATATAAATTAGAATATTGTACGAGCGATTAAGAACGGCTTAGCGCGAAAACAAACACTATGAGTACGTTATGATCATTAAAGATTATTCCAATACTCTTAGATTAAATATTATATAAATTTTTATCATTTTTAGGTACAAAATAAAGGCTCAATAATTTATTAAAAATGTAATTTACGTATGTATTTTTTTTATTATTTTTATTTTTTTTTAACATCACAATTGCACCACATATAAAACTAATATGCTATAATAGATTTTGGGAAAGTAGTGAATTAAATAATTATTGTAAAATATTTAAATAATAACTAACTCAATATATGAAGTGGATAGTGATCTTAAACTGTTTATTTTTATGTTAGCCTATGGTAAATTAAATATTCTGTAATTTTATCCCTAGTTCTTGGGTCTTCATTACATATTGCCAGATTTATTAATTTATAAATGTCCATCAATACTGTTAGGAAATTCCCAGTAGCAGCACAAAGACTAGAAATAAGAGATGTAGGAAAGAGGCATGCTAGTCTATAATGTATAATTATGACAATTGTTTTGTGGCTTTCTCAAACAATAAACACATTTTAATATAATTTTCTAGGTTTATTGTCCCATTGTTATTAAACTGGGTTAAAAAAGAACTTTCTAACATTTATGTCATGTTAATAAAACTTATCTCACATCTCTCAATTTGTGAGTCATGAATGCTTTATGCACCTAATATTATTTTAAAATATGACTTTATCAAATGTTGTTATAATTTCTTATCAATCTTTTAGTTACTATGATATTACAATTTAAAATCTATACAAATAAATAAAATTGGAGTGTCTGTTTGTAGTATTGAAATAACCGGTTTTTAATAAATGCATATGGATGTATACAGGGTACATATACCAAAATAACATTTTTACAATTTTTGTCTGTCTGTCTGTTTGTTCCGGATAATCTCTGAAACTGGTGGACCGATTTTAACGGAAGTTTCACTGGCAGATAGCTGATGTAATAAGGAGTAACTTAGGCTATGTACATATAAAAAAAATTGAGTGTCTGCAATATTGAAATAACCATTTTTTACTACATGTATATATGAATATTTATATAATATGTAGATATATGGTACATAAACCAAAATATATTTTTTTACAATTTTTGTCTGTCTGTCTGTTTGTTCTCTCTCTCTCTGAAACGGGTTGACCAATTTTAACGGGACTTTCACTATTAGTGACTTGTATCACATCTAGCTCTTAGTTAACAGTTTACTAGACAGGCTTTAAGCAAGCCAGGACTTACTATTGAAAAAACTTGATTAACTTTACCAATATTTCCACTTTTAATTTTAATAACATACTCCTTTTCATGGTGCTCTATTCACATAAAAGTGAATTTACACATACCCCATTTACATGTGTTAAGGAGATTTCACTGGGCTTAACTAGTTGGTTCACATAGTCATACTCATTTAAAATTTTCCCATAGTTATACTGAGAAATCATTGAGTGAACATATTTTTCATTTCAACAAAACTTAAAACATAATTTAAATAAAGAGCATTAGGACAATGGCATTATTAATAAAATGACAATAGAATGTAAGAATATGAAAACATCGGAATAGTTTTGTTGTCTGGTGAGAGGTAATCATAACTTATTTAACCAGTTGGTACTATTTAGTTTTTATTTCAATAACTAACAGGGGCCCACAATATCCTGGTGCAATGCTAATGTAAAAAATAAATAAAAAGACATGTAATGGGGAAAGGAAATATGACCAATATTAATTTGTAAGCTGGACAGGTATCCTTAGAAACCTTAATAACGGACTCCTCAAAGTTGGCAAGGCTTGAGATGCCCTCACTACCCTTTTTTAAACGCTTAGTCAAGGTGAGGGTCCGCGATAGGTATGATTCCAACCGCTTAACCACACATCTCGGAAGTTCAAGACCACTTTCGGTTAGGGCGCACTGCCTCCTCGGCACGCCCAGCGACCCCGATAACCCCCGTTAGTAGCCTTTAATGACATGGTGGGGACGCCGTGGCGGAATGCTTACGCTCCCAATCCATACGGCGAACATTACACAGTTCTGCCATAAAATGAGATTTTTTTTACATCTTGTGCCATGGTTACCCAAATTCCTTCATCACACAAACTTTGTTTCACAGGTTAGCTACTAACCAACTTCGCCACGGGGGCTCTCCAATCGGAATAAATATAAAGTTAAATTTTATAGTCCTTAATTAGAGAATATGAATAATATTAAAATTAAATTTAGAACATTGAATGTAACTTTGCAAATACTGACTATGAAGTAAGTGTGCATAATATGCTAGTATAGTTTTATTTTCTTAGTCTAGAAACTCGGTGTAGGTGACGTTTATTGCATTATTATTTACGCTTTAATTTATAAACCAGCATCCAGTTCCTTGAGGTCTAAATTAGCTCATCTCACTGCTGGGTAGGGCCATCTCGACTCGACTGCCCTTGACTTATTCGGTTACGCGGTACGTACCTAGGTTTCCTCACGGCGTTACCGATCACCGTTTAAGTTCGTGTAAATTGATTACTAATTACATATCTTTGAATATAATCTAAGAACTGAAACCCGCGACTAACGAGATTTTATTAAGTCATCAAGTAGGTCAACATAACTGCCAAATTTGAATATCTCGGTGTTATTAATCCACAATAATCTAATTAAATAAAATTAACCAGTAATGCAATGTCGCACTATCAAAAACCCAAATAAAAGCGTGACCTCGACTGAAAATCGAAAGGGAAGTAATATTTTCCCACCCTAACAAAGAATATTCTCGAAGTGCAAATTCGTTTCCTCTAAATGCATTGCATCATTTTTTGTGCTTATCAAACGTTTTACGTGATTTAATGGAATAGAAAGAGCGAAGGCTGTAACAGGAACGGGTTCACGAAAAAAATCAAGGTCTATTTTTTTTACAGAGTTTAATTATTTCCTAGGTGATTTGTTTTTTTTTAACTGTGTACAAACATAGGCAATGCAAGCCGAACAATCTGCTACAGTTATTTAATAGCGATTTAAAGTACAATATCGTTCGTGGAACGCGCCAGTGTGGGACGGAACGGCGCGGGCGCCGTGCGTGTCGATCTGACTGTCTAAATATTCGCGTGCGCTTTCGCGTTTTAGCGGGAAATATTGTCATTTTATGTCAATTATATTAATTTGCAACAATGAGTCTCGAGCTACGAAATAAAAAAGTGTGCGACACTTTCGAGAAGTACAAAATTGCAGAATGGGGAAATGGCAACGGAAGAACGGTTAGTACACGAAGCGTATTGTTTGTTTTCATTCAGTACATTATGTTGCATACTAATTTTCATCAATGAAGAGGAACAATTCAGATTATGTTATCATTCTCCTTGGTCATTGTCAGTAATTTTCATTCATAATATTTTCTAACAAGTATTTTTTATGTAAATTAATTAGTTTAAGGGAAATATAAATTTCATTTGTTTGTAGCACTTGTATAATGATACGTTCGTCTAATAGATTTTAAAGTTAAAGTTATTATAAACATTGCTTTCACCCATGTATACTTCTTTAACAGACAGATACTACTTTCTTTCCGGTCTTCAACTTTCATTTAGTTTAAATTATTGTTCATTTATTCATTACTTTATTAACACATTTCATTCTAACATGTTATTTATTTTTACAAAATATCGCAGACCGATTAATTAGGGACTATATTATTATTAAATATTTTTTTATTTATGTAAAGCCGATTAAGATAATTGGTTATTAAAAATAATGACTATTATTATTATTATTTACAATCAGGCTTTCAACTGTTTCTTTACTATACTCTGCACACACAGGGTGGCCCACTTGTGTTTTTTTTATCGTATAATATTTTTCCGTAGACATTATTATCACCTGTTATGACTTTAAGGCCAGTGTAGTGTATTTTACTATGACAAGTAAAGATACAGTATTGTTACTACTGCTTGTCTTTATCGTTTAGAAATTGCCTCTTTTTTGGTCTCACAATACCCAAGTCAAAGCAGGCTATGCCTTCCAACTTACATACCAGTTACATAACTGGAAGCCGGGTTTAATTATGGATAAAACACACATTGTCTCGGGACTGGGCGCTTGGGCTAATTATAGGAAACTAATTTTTAGTAAATTTGGTATTAATTAGTTACGTGACTGTTGAGTGTACAATGTACATTTATTGTTTCTCTGCAGTTCGTGTAAAGTTCATAAACCTGAGTACGTTAGTTGAAAAAATATATTTTTTCTTATCAATAAGTACGTAGTAAAATATGTCGAGTCGCTTTCGTGTTTCATGTAATAATTAATCATTTTAATTTCACTCTACAAATTTTCAAATATGGGTCTAACATTATTTTAAAATAAATGCGAAGTGAACGAACTCCAGTATCCAAAATGAAGTGTCTAGTAGGGTCCCGTTACGTTGAGGACATGTGTACTAAGTGGACAATAGTAACGGATTTTTATTGTTATTTTATATTTTCTTTATATAATTTGTAAATAGTCAGTTCTAAATTCGATTCTGAGTATGGTTGCCAACCGTACTATAATATATTGTACTATATTTCGGGTCGGCGTAGGTACTATTATATACTGTTGAAGAAATATATAGTACGCAAAAATACTATATTTTCAACATCGAACGAAATCTAAAAACAAATATTTATTTCTAAAAATAATTAACGCGCCTTCTCATTAAATTTTGAGTGAGGCGAGTTCGTGTAACCGAATTCCGGACTCTGAACGCATCTACAATATTTTGTCTTTGGCTCCCACTAATCTCTATTTTCTATACTAACTGGAGGCGCTAGCGCTGGCAGCACGTCAATGTTTTCAATATCAAATTGACATCGAAATTTTTTTTTGGTCTTTTTTATTTTTGTTGGGTTTTTTTTTCAATTAAAATACTATATTTTTGGCAAGTGTACTAATATTTTTAGAAGTGTACTATATTTTTTATAACTTATTTTGAAAAATACTGTATTTTGCTGAGTAAATGTTGGCAACCCTAATTCTGAGGTAATTTAAAGATACTTAAATTTTGAATTAGCGTCGAAATATGAATGTAAATATGGTTTTATGCTGCCATCGCATAACGACATGCAATTTTCACTGCTATTCCGAGCATAAAAAAATATAATTAGTAATAAAAAAGTTTTAGATAAAGTAAGAGATACCGTCCAGCCGACACCATGGATTTGGATCCCCAAAGCAAGGGTAATTCAATGGAGGTCTTCCAAATTAAATTATGTGATAAAGACAGAATATGCTTTAACTGGCATTGCTAAACTTACGGTCAGGTGTCAATATGATCCATATTTATAAATAAAGGCAACAGTGACATCAGTAACTGGCGAGAAATGTATGCGATTATCTCTGACCAGGCGTAATAATACGGGTCTGTTTCTGTAGATTTAAGATCGTAGTAATTTATCGGGCAAGATCTTAACATTCCTATCAAAGTTCAAACCAAGGACACATTTCTGGTGGTTTGATGCTTTATATTCGTAATAGATTATCGCGCACTCAAAACTTTAAAAACTAAAATTGTAAAGAAACCTTTATGGCTGAGAATCGTTCCTAAAGAATTTAGAATACTAAGAATGTCATAGGTATTTCAGGTCGTCCAATGCTCGTTGTTGACTAAGGTAAAGGTTCCTAAATTAAAGAAAAAAGACGAGAATCCAACAATACAATACGGGCTGATGAATATAGGAATTAATTTGTCGGTTGAAAACTGTGAAATATCATATAGCACCGTGCTGTGCAAGCGATGGTTATCGGGTTGATATGACGCGCTATTGTGGTACTTTATCGAATGGATCATCTTAACATTCAACTGTATTACTGGATTTAGATATTGTGTTCGTATATTATTGTTTGTATTACGCAATAATACTTATTCTTACTGTATTCTAATCATAACAATCGATCAGAATGATCGATTTATAGTAAAGATAATTTACTCGTGCTTATTTGTATATTAGGATTTGGACGAATGTTAAGGATTTGACGTCTAATATTCCCGTGTTAGACTGAAGATAGATAGTTATCTCTTCCTACTTAACACATTAATGGCTGGGCACTCTTTCTGGACACTTAACGTACTGGTAAGGTATAGTGCGAATTTCGAAGTTTAAATAAAACTAAATAATAAAAATGAAGGTTCAATCTTTTGTATTGTTTAACGTTTTACAAATATCCGGAGTATACACATTACTTGTAAAATTCCAAAAGGGAAGCACGATGTTCCGTGAAAGAAGCAATTGTTTTTGCTTGAAACAAATAAAAACAAACGCTCGTCACACCTCAATACTTGTGTATGACCCGCAGACGGAAATGTGATTATCCCTATTACTACTCCGCGGTCGGTTGTGTCATGCCTCGTATTTCTAATACGACTTTATTGAGTTATTTATGTTCATCACAACGCCATGACCTTTCTATATTTGTAATTCGTATAATATTGTCAATGTTAGAACAATATCTGGCATATATATCGTACGTTTTCCTTCCACAAGTGATAGGCATTAGGTTGTCTTTAGGATGGAAGAGAACTAAAATCTACTTTGTTCATGTTAGTTAGAAAGTAAGTTTATATAAGAAACCAATCATTAGAATTTTACAAGTGATCGTTTCCGTCGTCTATTTATGTATTTATATTATAATTTATGTGAAAGATATTTAATAGGTATTAGATGAATTTAAGTATTCTTCGTTCTCATAAAATGTTGCGCTGCTTTAGCAAACCTATTTGATCGTAGATTGAAGTAAGTATGTCTTATATTCACTTCAGCAGATATAAGCTCATTGTTTGTTGTTCATATTTCTTATGGTTTTGTACTCAAACAGCGATTGTAGCACACAGAATTTTATCATATTGCATTCCTTGTGATAGACATAGACATTTGAGATTTAATTGTTTTGCCTTTCACATCTGTTTATATCTATCTATACATCTATACTACAAATAAATAAAACTGGAGTGTCTGTTTGTAATATTGAAATAACCGATTTTTAATAAATGCATGTGCATGTACGGTACACGGTACAAATACCAAAATAACGTTTTTTACCATTTTTGTCTGTCTGTCTGTCTGTTTGTTCCGGCTAATCTCTGAAACGGGTGGACCAATTTTAACGGGACTTTCACTGGCAGATAGCTGATGTAATAAGGAGTAACTTAGGCTACTTTTAGTTTATAAATTTCTTATTAAAAATAAATTTCCCGCGCGGACGAAGTCGCGGGCACCGCTAGTTTTTTTTTTATAAAATTCAAGGTGCTCTATATTGTCTTCATACGATTTCAAAAATGGCTATCACAATAATATGTTTTACTGAAGTACTTAGAAATATGAATACAAAAGTTGAAAGATAGACAAGCAGAGGAAGACCAAAGAAAAGATGGATGGAGTGCGTAACTGAAGATATGAAAGAATAAGAGGTGAGAAAGACATGACGGCTGATAGGGATGTTTGGAAGGATAAAACATACTGCGCTGACCCCAAATGAAATTGGGAACAGGGCAAGGAAATGATAAAATGAATGATGAAGTATTTAAAGACATATAGTTTGAACTTAAAAGTTTGTCATGATCCAGTTAGCAAGTCGTGCTTCTGACCGCTTTTATATGTCATGTTTTACACCTACCTGTAAACTCGATGTTAAAAAGTGTCGTACGCTCATTAATGTCATTCCATGTGGCCGAAATGCCGCGACTATTTCTTTGAACGTTCCCTAATTGTATAAGGCCGAAACAAATTGCATGAAAAAAATATTCTCGGAACAAGTTTAGCACATCCTTTGCGCTCTGGAGCTAAATTTAGATTTCGTTTAAATCGAAATGCGAGACATTCGAGCCAACCATAAAACGTAATCTGAAAAATTAATTACATGCGCAATTTTGTTTTTAATATTAATTTTTTATTGATAATTTTTTTTGTGAGTTTATAGTAATCTGGGCTGTTAAAGACTTCTTTGAGACAGACGGTTCTGTATTCCATCATTGTTTCCAATGCATTTGTTAGTTGTGTCATATATTAACATTGTACCAACTACCACTGGCACTGACTGTAAAGCTGGTTAGTTTACCAATACCTAGCTTGTATCTTGAATGTTGGGGAGAGTCCTAGGCACAGTAGTGGCCGATATTATGATAATGAGTACTAAGCTTATTTATAAGAGTCA
Organism: Hemaris fuciformis; assembly: GCA_907164795.1. NCBI lineage: Eukaryota > Metazoa > Arthropoda > Insecta > Lepidoptera > Sphingidae > Hemaris > Hemaris fuciformis. The sequence continues at coordinate 18,894,647 of OU015432.1, read as the reverse complement.
GAAGATATAGAGTAGCCCGAAATAATTGTCACTAATTGGACTATAATTGCAGTGCATTTATTACTTGATACAAATGCGGTCACTGGCGTACCAGTTTAAAAGAAATCTTATTTTACAAGTATGGTACAATACTCATTAAGAAAAACCGTGCCTTTTTTATTCTAGCAGTAATGCAATCAAAGAAATTCGGGTGATTCTGATGTCTTTTACGAACAAGAGTGAATTTTTTATCAATCAAAATAAAATTACATTTCGACTGTTTGCATGTGGCTGTTGAGTTTTGTGTCATGTTAAATAAGACATATTATTTTAAATTTAACTAATGTGGATCAGTAGAACTTTATGTTCACTTATGATGTCCACTTTAGGGGTAAAATTTGTCCCGTGAATATTATTGAGTGTACAATGGACAATAAACTATTTTAATTCATTAAAAAGACGAGGCTGTTTTTAACAATGTAATCATTATAAATAATGAGGATTGTAATTAAATTTTATGTTGTCATTTTTCTCCAATTAATGTTAGATTTATGCACTAATTTACGGTTTGTGTTATATATTTATTTACTATTATATGTACTGTCTGCGAAGTCATAATAGCACGAATAAAAGATAGTACCCATACAAGATTATATTCATCATCAGCCCAAATACGTCTCACTGCTGGGCACGGGCCCCCTCTACAACTGAGAGGGTTTTAGGCCTTAGTCCACCACGCTGGCCTAGTGCGGGTTGGCAGACTACACACCTAAGAAATTCCTAAGAACTTTTAGGTGTGCAGGTTTTATCACGATGTTTTCCTTCACCGTTAAAGCAAGTGATAATAATTCATTGTGAATACACACATAACTTCGAAAAGTCAGAGGTGTGTGCCTGCGGTTTGAACCTGCGACCGCCGAAATTCTCGACCGCGCGCCTAAACCTCGAGGCCATCACTTAAGATTATATTGTGACGCGATTATCCAAAACTCATACCAATGATAATAAATATTATATAGTTCGTTTTCTGACACATTCTTTTTAGTATTAATCTACCACGTTGGCTTAGCGGGTTTAGTAGACTCTATACATAATAATATAGAATACATTTACATAATAATAATAATAAGCATAAAGCATATTATTTTTATATATTGTTGATTGAAAACAATAATGTCGTATAGTATTAATTTATTTAATATTGATTTACGATGTAGCCCTTTGTTTTTGATTCCATTAATACGGATTATGTTATTGTTATAACGAGAAAGAAAATAAAAAGGCCTTTGACGTTCCTTCTACTTCACTACAAATATTTATAAAAATCAGAAACTAAGGCAAAATAAAAAATACATAATTTTATTTATTATGCTAGTCAACATTACCGTTGTAAATTGAGATTATTGATTTAAAGGTTTTTACTAAGTAATAGATTTCTGTGTAAGACTTAGGAAGAACCATCTCATTGGACCAATAATATTGTCTCTCGTTATTTAATACTCCTATGGAAATGAATTGTAATTCCCATCTGCTAGTTTTTCGGTACTTTGTGGCGATAAGAAATAAATTCGATTCATACGATTTTTTTAATTTGAAGTCATGTTGATAACTTGAAAAAATCATACAATTTTATGTCATTTTTGATAGCTTGTTTTGCTTGGTTTCAAATAGTCACAGAAAAAACTATTTAAATTAAAAACATGATCGTCAGTCATTACTCATAGCTACTCTATCTAACTTGCTATTGACATAAAAAAATGCTTGACTTGTAGATAGGATCGAAGTCCAGTTGTTTATTAGCATGGACTGTTAAAGGTGAATCAAATTTCTAACATATATTCGGGATTCAGCTTGTAATTATAATCTTTGTTGTCATCGACTGTTATCTCGTAGTGTTACTTTAATTTAAGAGCAAGCAATTTATGTTCATTGTGTTGTGCTGTTTCTAATAAATTTATTACTCGCATTGTCTGAACGGGTGCAATTAGTTTCCGCGTTATGTTTCCGCATATATTTTTATATGTTCAGCACGACCGAGAATTGGACAATAAAACGCCAATAAAATGGCTTTAAATGCATTAATTTATTGAAATAAAACGCGTAAGCAATTTATATGTTTATGCGTACTCATTCATATTTTTTAAATCATTCAATCATTCAAACTATACGCGTACTTCATTAGCGATGTATTCATTGAATATGGGCCTTAAAGACACGAAGCAGGCTATATGCATTCGAGGCTTTCACTCATTCACTTTTATGTCGCCTTCGCAAGACTAGAATTGTTTGCAAATAATGAATTTCTATGTGATTGTGATATTACAATGGCAATAGACGGCTATTTGTTTCCAATTCTTTTATATTTTCTTTTATGATACATATATTTGTAGGTTAAAATAATGTATGTATATTCAGTGTATACACTACTATTAACACATAAGATAAAACATACTAATCTACCTAGTGCGGTCCCAATAAAAATTCTACTTTTCATATTTGTTTATAAATCTTTGTTGTTATTCATTAATTAACTCGGCATGAACAGCTTTCACATTTGTGTACTACCTACTATCTTATATTTGCGCTAATTAACAATTTTACACATAGACACTGATATGAAAAAGTCAATAAACTAATATGTACTTTTTTACTGATTCATGGAGCAAGTTTCTGGAGTGCGATCGTAAGGCCCCACATTGATTTCCCTCTTACTTTTCCCTTGTGGTTTAAAATCACTGGTAGCTCTTTAATGGAAGAAATGTATACAACCTACCCCTTGGAGAATACAGGCTTGAATCTGTATATTATGTAGTGTTTGACCCAATTCCCCTAATTTACATTTTGAATAAACCAACACTTAATAATCGTCTAATGCAAAGAAAAATAAATTAACTCGTATATTAAAATTAAACGCTTCTAAAAACTCATTATTCTATTTAAATATTTTTTCTGATTACGTACGTTTATAGACATGTGTTTTTTTCCTTATATGATGCCAGAGTTGTACGTGTGTTATGCGAATGGCTGCAGATTTACGTAAACATTGTACTTTCTCCACATTCCCTATACAGCTCGTTCGCTTCTACGATTCAGAATATGCGAATGAATCTCGATGAATATGATTATTTTGTGGTCGAAATTGAGCGATGACGTAATGTTTCTCATAGTTGATGTTAGCTGTTATACATACATATATAGGTATTGAGCTAGAATAACCACACTAATATGAAGGCGAAAGTTGTGTGTAATTTGTTATTTCTTCACGCACAAATATACAGACAGTAGTAAACAGCCCCGTGGCGCAGTTGGCTAGATACATGATGATGTGACGGGAGGCCGCGGGTTTGATCCCTGCACTGAGACAAATGTTTGTGTGGTCCACAAGTATTTGTTTCGGGACTGGGTGTTTGTGAGACCGAAAAGTCTCTCGTAGTTTCTGATACCCTCGACACAACTCTGTATCTTAATGTGGGGTCAGAACTATGTGTGTGACTGTTTGGTGTATTTATTTATTTATTTAAATAGTAGGACTAATTTTGATGAAATTTAGCTTGGTAGCCGACACCATGGTTTAACACATAGGCTATTTTTGATCCTGGAAAATTTAATTAGACGCGGGTGAAACCACGGAGCACATTTACGGCCTTCTTGTAAACGTTACTTATTTTTGCTAGTACTGAACCATGCTGTGGCCTACTCAATTTATTGACCGATAACGTTAGAGAAAACGTGACAAAGCATTCATCATCATCATCATCATCCATCATCAGCCCATATACGTCCCACTGCTGCTGAGGGTTTAGGCCTAAGCATTTTTATAGTATGATTATTAGCAAGGCCGCTAGTGTTTACATAAAATCAACACGTATTTAGAGTGATTAAAAATGATACCGATATAAATTGTTGGAACTCATTAGTGGTGTATTTTACAGCCTACTAATTAATTACCTTCTGATTAATGCTCAAACAGTATGCTCCTATTTCACAGTTTCTATACGATTAAATAAAATGTACTTAGTTAAATATGGTTTCAGAATTTGTGCCTATTTTAAAGTAAATATGGTTATTATAAATTAATACATACGAAAAAACGATTATTTTTACGGCTGTTAATCAGTCTTCTTGTCCGGCCGTTTTTCGTGGCAGGCGTGTATAGAAATTTCATTTACAGACGTGCTGTCTTTATTTACCTTTGTAGTATATAGGTACTTTGTGTATTCACAATTTTTTTTTTTTAAATTATCTATTAATATTAATGTAAGTTGCTTTAACGATGAAGGAAAACATCGTGATGAAACCTGGACACCTAAAAGTTCTTAGGAATTTCTTAGGTGTGTCCCGCCAACCCGCACTAGGCCAGCGTGGTGGACCTAAACCTAAACCCTCTCAATGGTAGAGGCCGGTGCACAGCAGTGGGACGTATATGGGCTAATGTATACCTATACTTTTGATATATTCGAATATACACGATAACACATATTTTTGGTATTATTTCCTGTTCATGCAATATGTTACTTCTTGTTACATTTATATGGCAAGTAACAACACCGCACCTGATGGAAAGCGGAATACAGTTTAAATTCCCAGGCACACTAATGCTGACGTTGCCACACTACAACTTTAGCACCCAAAGCCCGACAACAAACATTGTTTAAAACGAATATTGTTTCACAGCTGGATATACCTACCACTATACGCGGACATTTAATTCAATCTGGTTCAATGATAAAAGAAATCATTTTTAGTATCAAGTCCTTAGCGCGTATTACACATACATATTAGACTTAGGTCACCGAGTAATCTTTGGCATAAAAATAGACAGCGGACGAAAATAGGTGATCCCAATTGATTATAATTCGTGCTAATGATTTAATGCGTGGAAGTTACAATTGAAATACTTAAAATAACGTGAACGTATTTCAATAACAATAATAACAACGGTCGTGAAAGTAGAAAAAGTTTTCTTCCATAGAAAACTAGCTGTCGGTCTAGACTTTGCTAAAGGTATATTTATTTGTTATTTAGGGTTCAGACAGCTATTTGGTAGTAAACTAATAAATAAATAAATACACCCAACAGTCACCTATATGTATAGTTCTGCCCCACACTAAGATCAAGTCTTGTGTTCAAAACGAGACACTTTTCGATCTCAAAAACATTCAGACTCGAAACAAATATTTGTCGCGGTTTGGGGATCGAACCCGTGGCCTCGCGTTTTGCAAGCTGGTAGCTGACCAATTGCACCGCGAGGCTGTAATCAAAAATATTAATTAAATGACTACTAATATGTCTTGAAATACGAGTACAATCTTATTATGACCATGGCATCGTCATAAGTTAATTAATGCTATATTTAAAGTCTGTCCGCCAACCCTTACTTGGTTAGCGTAGTAGACTAAGGCCTAAACTCTCTCAGTTGTAGAGGAGGCCCGTGCCCAGCAGTGGTACGTATGTATATAGGCTGATGATGATACTTTAAAATGTCAGGAGTTACAGTGGCGGATTTGTAGTGGGATAGGGCCATTAAAAAACTAACTTAAAGCTACTTACTGTGTTTTCTTTTTTATGTGTAACAGCTTTGTATGTACGATAGAAATGTTTTTTTACTGTGGACTTCAGACCTGAAACAATCACTTATCACAAGTTATGAATACCAAGAAACCTGAAAATGTACTTAAGTATATTGTACCTATAATAATAATTGCTGGGTGATTATCACCAAACATCTACTGAGCAATATATTATTGATATGCAGTAAAAAACCAATTTACGTTTATCAAAGATACGTTGTATCTTAAAATCCGTAAAGTCAAAGTCAATTTTATACATTTGTAAAAACTGATTAAATCTATCAGTAGACCAACAATAAAGCATAATAAAAAATAAATAATATTGCATTAATCTTAAAAAGTAATAAAAACATTTACGTCAGTGTCGACAGTATGAGGGGCTCTGCTTTAATACTCCTTGTGTAAACAACCATTGTAATCAGTAAGGGCTTACTAAGTGCTTTCGGTACACATGTTCTTCTACCAAGTCCATTTACGTACTCGATTATGTCCATTCATTTGATCTCTAAAGTACTCAACTATAGAGTTCTCAACATCTATTGTATTGTTAACAATATTCGTATTAGTCGATCTAATTCAACGTTTTGGTCTTGTTTACGCTTTTGAGTTTCCTTATAATTCAAAATGATGATCAACTGATTTGTGTCTTGACTTGGTTAAATTTAATCACTGACGACAAAACAATTGGACATACGAGTACATGTCATTCTTCGCGCAGTAATTGATTATTTTGGGCGAAATTTTAAATCTTGCTTGAGTTGTCGACGCAATAAGAAGAGCACACCACAATGAAAAAAAATATACAAAGTAATGATAATAATATAACAAATTCATATTTGGCAACAAGCTTAAATATAGCTCCTGGACGCTTATTTAAAAGATCCAAATTTACATATGTATATAAAAATGGGAAATTGTTAGGAAAAAATTGTCAGCTCTGCCAAAGTTCAGCATTAATAGCATACATCTTCATTCGACTTGAAGTACCAGCGATCACAAATATGTCGTGTATTTAACATTAATAATAATTATTCTTAACTACCACTACATCATTTTTATGGCCCAACACATTATAACACTGTGGTTTCTCATATACTATGTTGTCGCTTTCAACAATTATATCGTAATCACCCTTTCGATGAATTGCATTTCTCTTTATGCACTTGCAGCAAAATACGTGGTCGGCTACCTGTAGCTTTCTTCCATTGATGTTTAAAGTCTTGCTATTCTCTATGTTTTGATCACAGTCGTCTAAGAGACTTATCAGTTGCCCTACTAACATTTTTCCTACACCGTACCTACGAACATCAACAACTGCAGTAGAAGCAAGTATCGATACAGAACAGTACACAAGGATCGATCCCGCCTCCTGCTTAGCGCAGAAACTAAATTTGGACTGTACGCCAATTAGGTTCACAAGTTGTTTCCAATAGGTCAATGAGAGTTGAGCATTCGAACTAGTGGAATTGAGCAATGGAGAGTTTTGGTGCACTTAAGTCTCCAGTATGTCGATATTTATGCACCTACTGAAGGCCATTACACATATAAATAATGATTATCTCTCACTATAGATAATGACGCCTTATCTAAAACATGCAGAAGTAATGTGTGAATTTATGTTTCAAATACTTGTGTTGAGTACAATACCTACTTAACATTTTCATGTGTGTAGTCTATATATTTTTACAAATAACTATTTTTTAAATACAATGTTTATGATAAGACTAAATTATGCTCAAAATAACAATTTATCAATAAAGTCTTGCATCTGTGCTCTACAATTTGTTATTTAGATTTCCCGGAAGGAAATCTTCTGTCTTCTCGGTCCTTTGCACTTTCTCTTGACCTTCAATATATACCTTATATTAAATGTCCTTCGCTGATTGAAAGGGACGATTAGTCACGTTCAAAGTAATCACTCTGTGATTATTATGAATTGTTACATTTATAATGATATTTTTGACCTCGTTGAATCAATGTTCTATATTTGAAAGCAGCGTGCTACGCATGAGAAATCGTAAACTGTAGGTTATTTTTTATTAATTTTCATGCATGTATATGTTTATTAGTGTCCAACAAATAATGACAATTTTTTGTGACTAGCCCATATCCTTGTTCATATCAAAATCTAATATTTATGAATTCAATCACAATTTTCTCTATTAAGATGTACTAGGTGTAAGTACAAGGTGTAAAATACTCCGATATATTAGACATATATACAAAGATCTGTTTCTGTCTGTGCATTGTGCAACCAACACAAGTTGGTTTTAAATATGGCCGAAAAAGTGTACGTCTCACTGATAGGCTGGCTTTGTTTTCAGTTTTAAGGTAAAGTTGTCAAATATTTTCGAAAATTCTTTTACACGATGCAGGCCGCTTCTAACAGAGCGCTATGGAAGTCTTTGGGTAGAGATCTATGTCAAGCAGTGGACGTCTTTCGGCTGATGGTGTGGATTCATTAGCAATATGTCTTCCCGCAACGTTTTTTATTTGCTAATAATAGGATCGAGCCATGCCATAGCCACGTAGATGGTACTGCCGTCGCATACGAAACCAAGATATTAGTCGACATAATTGTGTTAGATATAGGGTTTGATGCCATTTCTATTGCTACGTCATTGCCCCCTATAGCCGGCGTATTCGTTTTTATAATGAAGATTTTGGATAATGCTTACTGACACCTTATTACGTCAGTTAATTTAAATTCATTTGGTATTTAGTGGGTAATCCCACGCTCCCTGTGTTTTCATTTTCAACTTTTGCCTTTGACAATGCTTTTTCCCACAATTCTATATTTATCTTCAGCCGTCACGCATATAATTAATGGCTGTAATTTTCTTAAATATTTTTAATTAACTTACGTCATTGTGTTGTTAGGATCTTAGGTGGGCTATAGCTCTTTAATAATGAAAAATATGATGAAACAAGGATTTTTCCGATCTTTAAAGTTGATAAACTAACCTTTATATGTGATGGCTATTTTAAAATCATAAATTAGGTTTTCAAACAAATTGACAGATTAACATAAATTATGTTATACTTAGTTAAGTTACGAAGCAGTAGTTTTTATTTTATTTTGCTTCTATTTTTTATTGTCGGTTACTTTTCGGTTATAATCCCCTATATATAAACAATTATATATAATCTTACTAATATCAATCAATCTTACTAAAATCCATCAATGCTTTTTGACATTTAAAAGGCAGCATTACAAAATCCTAATAAACTTTTAATAGGTAGTAAATGATACGATACCTAAAGCGTTCTGAGTGCAGGTTGTAATAATTGCATTAGAATTATTCTTCTGAATGTAGTTATCAAGGCTGAACTCATTTAGACCCTTCACCATATTTTGTTTACCTAATTATTCATTATATGCCCAATCCACGTCATTGTAACTAAGTGTTATTTGCAATTAAACCTTATCATGTAAGAAATCTATGCAAATGGCAATTGTAATATACCGCAACGAATTTTTAGATCTCATTTAAATGCTATGAGGGCTTTAAATTCTAATTTTTGTTGGAATATATTTGTACTTCGAATATAAATTAATGTCTATTGATATAATGATTTCTCGCCAGTGCTTTGCTGCGCTTTCTATTTGGTTCAGAATCTAGTTTGAAATGCCACAGCATTAAAGGTGTTTTTGATTGTGAGTTATTATTTTCTTATGACTGACTCGTTGAGCCCGTAGCATAAATTAGCGCTTGCGAACCTGAAGTCCCTAGTTCGATGATAAGCAATATAATAGATACAAATTTCAGTGCTGGAGAAAATAAATAATATCATGTTTCTGGCAAGGCGTTTGTCCATCATGGAATTCTGGAAATGAACAATAAAAATATTAATTATTAGCACAAAATCTGGAAATGTGTTCCGTAAACAGTAAAAAAAGGCTTGACAATTTTTTACTGGAGATTGCTTTTTCTTCTGAATTTTTGCTATCAAAATACGCCTCAGATTACCTCTTCGGGTCTGTAGGATGATGCATGCGTTGCATGCATGCATTTATTTAATCGTGCCATTTAAACTTACATTTCGTTTCCGAATGTGGAATTAATTGTTACGTATCAGCGTGTCTATCGGTATTTATATTATAATCGTGAAATATTATACGCGTAAATAGGCAATTATTTGCCATATTTTAATTATAATAAGGAAAGTTACGGCCGATTGATTTAATCATGGAAAAATTCCTACTTTAAGGTCAAATTTAATTGCAGTTTCCATTCCAAATTTATATTGGTGTTTGTTGCGCATGGCACGTACTATTTCCTGTACTTGTCTATGATAATAAATAACTACTTCGTCATTAGAATTGTTCAACCGAATCCTTTATTCATATCGGTTGATTAAAAAAAATCGATTGCATACTCCATTTAATTTACAAAAATCAATTGTAACTTCTAAATTTCTAAGTACTGCTAAAGCAAGGACATTCTGTGAATGTTTCGAACCCAAACAAACGGAAACAAAAACTTGCAGCAGTTTAATTTTTGTGATGCGAAATCCGTACCTTTAAAAAGAAACTAATTAGAATTAATGGACTGGGGTTTTAAAATTCAACTCTTTATATGACAGATATCGATGGAATGTATGGATACATTTTATGTTTTGGGAAAGACGATATTATTTATTTTTACCAGCAGTAAACTTTGTATCGCTTATCATCGTCTTCGCAATTAAGAAAAATTAAAACAGCTGGGCTTAAAATGTTTCTTTTTCTTTTAGCCAAGCTCTTTAATAAGTTTTGAAAGCCTATCATACAATCCTACAATATACCAGTTTGAATAGCTTCTTAAATACATTTTCTTTTGTTCCAGTGCGCCCAAGTGGCGACAAACGTGGTGGAGCAGAAACATCAAGTATCGAGAGCCAAGAGGAGTAGAGCTCTCGGTAGTAGAGCCTTCAGAGGCAGCACAGTATGGTTCACAGGCCTCAGCGGGGCGGGAAAGACCAGCATAGCGTTTGCCCTAGAAGCTTACCTGGTTTCTAAAGGTTAGTTTTTCTTTTCTCGCAGTGACTCCGGACAGGTTTAAATGCATTGACGTTTTTTGTCTTTGTAAAAAAACGTTTCTATACCTATTTTTTGTTTGAAATACAAAATCCTTTCAATGAAGCATGAACTCTAGACTGCACTACATTTCCTTCTAGTTACAGCGTAATCGTAACCGTTTAAATATAATTTGTTTAGTTTCTGCTAATTTGAAGTGATTCTGATGTGTTATGAGTAACTTCAATGCGATACATTGATGTGTCAATAATGCGTTGCATTTGATCTAGACTTTGAACTTGATAGTGTATAAAAATATTCCCGCGTTTAATATGAAATAAAAAACAAGTTATTTCGATGCGACATTTCTTTTCGATGACGAAGGTTTACAAAATAACTGGAAAGTATTGAAGTACAATGCTCTCGACATCCTAAAAAGGGATATTCGCAGGATTATATTTATTTTTGGTTTAATTATTGTATTGTATGTGGGTTTTAAACATGATCTGAAAGGAAATATATTTATCGAAACATATGGACGTGGAAAAAAAACTAACAACTAACTGCAAATAATAATTTCCATTTGAAATGCAATAAATAATATTATCTATTGACACAATATATCAATTCCAAACGATTCATTCACAAGAAACAGAATACGCATACATGTTTACTATTTCAATGCACACAGTCGTGTGTAACCTAGATAAAGGTTATTTGATTCTCCATGCTGGTAAGTATGTTAATTTCCATCGAGTTGCAAGCGAATTAAACACGCGTTACTATGTAGGACACCTGATCCTCGCTTGTTGTTTATACTTTATTAATTGTACTATTAATATTATTTACCTTAATAGAGTTGCATTATGGCATGCTTGGTGTTTGTATGTTCAGCCGTGCGATTTCACGTATTGCTACTCGTATCTTCGCAAATAATTATCGAGCACTAGCTGTCCCGGCGAAATTCGTTCCGCCTAACAGTCGACTCTTTTTTTAGCTTAAGTTACTCCTTATAACATCAGCTAGTGAAAGCTGCCAGTGAAAGTCCCGTTAAAATTGTTCCACCCCTTTCAGAGATTAGCCGGAACAAACAGACAGACACACAAAAATTGTAAAAAACGTTATTTTGGCATATGTACCGTGTATACATCCATATGCATTTATTAAAAAGCGGTTATTTCAATATTACAAATAGACACTCCAATTTTATTCATTTTTATAGATTAATTCAAACCATTCCTTTTAAAGGAGGCTCGTTTCCAGCAGTGGGTTTTATATGTACTGATATCAATTTTCTAGTAGTATCAAGCAATAAACGATGAATTTTAACATCGCCATGGAATCTGTGTTTCTAAGAGTATGTTTTGAGTAAATAAGAAATCTAAATCTCTCTACAGGTATCCCCGCTTACGGCCTTGATGGTGATAACATCAGAACCGGTCTAAACAAGAACTTAGGATTCACCAAGGAGGACAGAGAGGAAAACATCAGACGCGTTGCTGAAGTTGGCAAACTCTTCGCCGACAGCGGCGTTGTCTGCCTGTGCAGTTTCGTCTCGCCTTTTGCCGAGGTATTTAATAAATAAATACACCTAACAGTCATGTAAATAGTTTTGACCAGACACAAGACTTGCATCGTGGGATTCAGCAACTTCCAGAGACTTCGGTTCCTAACTTAGATCCGAAATTAATATTTGTGGATCATATAGGATCATATACATTTGTCTGGTGCGGGGATAGAGCCTGCAGCCTTTCATTTCACGAGCTAGTGCCTAACCAGCTTGCCAGTTGTTAAATAAAGGTTAATTTATACATACATAAAAAAAAAGACATTAAAAATGATTTAAAAATAGATCAAAGGTTTCTAAACCGTATGCAATTTTTTTTTCTTGAGGTAGGCCTGAACAGGTAATTTTACAAAAAATAAGCTCGCACTCGAATTGAGCAAAGTTCGTTGACTCTTAAATAGGTTGTCGTTGATGCTCCGCCGGTATGATAATGTATTGGACTTGTTTCTTATGTAATACTTGTGCGTGTGTATATTTTCCCCTTTATTTAGATGTAGCCACAGGTTTAGCGTCAAATTGTCGCAGCAAATTAATTATATTCATCATCATTATCAGCCCAAATACGTCCCACTGCTGGGCACGGGCCTCCTCTACAGCTGAGAGGGTTTAGGCCTTAGTCCACCACGCTGGCCTAGTGCGGTTTGGCGGACTACACACCTAAGAAATTCCTAAGAACTCTTAGGTGTCTACACACCTGTAGGTTTTCCTTCACCGTTAAAGCATGTGATAATTCATTGTGAATACACACATAACTTCAGAAAGAAAAGAAAAGTCAGAGGTGTGTGCCTGGGGTTTGAACCTGCGACCGCCGAAATTCTCTACCACGCGCCTAAACCTCGAGGCCATCACTGCTTAATTATATTTATTTAATTATATTAACATGACCTACAAATGTTATTGTATCCTAATGAGATTATTCTGAAAGGTTTTAATCACTCAGTCCTACAACTCAACTGCATAGAACTTGTAAAAATAAAAAAATTGGCGATTTTAGCAACTAGTTAGCTTTAGTTTCTATGTCGATATTATGGTGACGATGGCTAATCTGAATCGTACGTACCTAATGACCGCGATAAAAAATATGTAATATCGTTATCTCTTGATAATAATAAAAAAAATCATTATTGTTTATTGCCATGCAAAATATTTACTACGAGTATGCATGTTTCAAGTGGTTTTGGCTTCCAATCCAATCCAATCCATCAGCCAATCGAAGTCCACTGCTGGACACAGGCCTCTCCCAATGACTTCCACAGGGACCTGTTGGAAGCAGCCTGCATCCAGCGACGTCCCGCGACCTTCACCAGGTCGTCTGACCATCTTGTCGGAGGACGTCCCACGGTTTTGGCTTGTTATAAAATAATTAGCACTAAAATATTGCGTATACATGAATTGGTAATTAAGTTGGATAAGGGATACTAAAAATATGATTGCGAAAAGATTGTTTGTTTGTTTCGTTTCCATGAATAAACTCCTGAATCAATTTTGATGAATTTTTGTACCAGAAATGATTGGCTTGTGAAGACGGTCACTGATAAATTCAAGCGGATGAATAAGGTGAATTTAGTAAGCGAAGCACATTGTGCGTTAGGCTATGGCTAAGGTTCTGAACTGGAGCATACACGGGCGACCATAGCGATAAAAGTCCATGCACAAGACAAAAGGACTCGTAAACATAAGATGTCACCGATTAAAGTAGGTCTAGGATTCTTTCGAGAGTTCAACTTAAAGTGGATTTTCAACATAAGTACATATCTAAAATTTCTCGTAGTCGCGGTTATGTGAGCAGACGGAAAAATAGTTCAAAACAATCATTGGAGTGAGTTTGTGTCAAAGTATTAAATGATAATAAATTTCAAAAATTATCGTAATGGTATATTTGTATAGCAATAAGGATTGCAAAAAAATTTAAATTTATCCTATTTTAGAGTTACATGCGTATTGCCTGTTGTTTTCCGGAAATCACCGTGAAATTATCGTTTTGGATTGAATCTTCTGTGGTTTTGATCATACAAACAAGATACAAACGAGGAAAACATTGTGCCTTGGGTTTGTACTAATAATGCCAAAGCGAAATAATATAAAACAAACAGTTCAATTTATAAAAAACTCACTTTCAAATTTATGCCAAGAGATTCATATTGCTTAAGTCTTACATGCATACATACGCAATGTAGGTTTTTTAATGGAAAACCTAATATCAAACTGCCCGACCCTGGAATCGAACCCGAGATCTATAGATCGCACGGCACATATATGTGCCGCGAAGCCATCAATCATTTAAGTTTTTGTCATTAATTTTGGACACCAACATCGAGCTTATATATAAAATCATCAGAATTGTCATTATTCAATTCAGTTGCATGGTCTCTTTTAATTCTTAGTCTAGTCAACAAGTTCAAAAACGTGTTAAATAGAAATAAAGCTCCTAAAAATATGTGCCATACCTCATTCGATTCGGAATGACGTCTAGAAAAATGTTTTTTAAGGGCATATTAGCACATAAAAAATTGCAATAGTTATTAACAAAATAAGAAAAAAAAAGAAGGTATTTAGTTTTTCATTAATAACTTTTAAAATAATGATATTTAAGGAATTATGAAAAAAGATCCTGAAAGAGGAGGAAATTTCCAATAAAAAAGTCCTTACTCCCGGTCGAATGAGGTATGGCACATATTTTTAGGAGCTTTATTTCTATTTAACACGTTTTTGAACTTGTTGACTAGACTATCTTTGCTTGTAATTAAAAAAAAACATATTTTCTCATGTTATTTAATATCATAATTTAATATTAATTGGATATTCAAACATGTATAATGAATATATACGCTTGCCCGTTATTAATTCGACATGCATAATGATGATAACATTGTTTATTCAAAGGGAGTAATATAATTAATATGAGGTGACATTTATGAAATTATTTTATTTTCAGGATCGTGAAGTGGCGCGTCGTATCCACACAGATTCGGACCTTCCGTTCTTCGAAGTTTTCATTGACACACCACTAGAAGTTTGCGAACAGCGAGACACCAAAGGCCTTTACAAGAAGGCCCGAGAAGGACAGATTAAAGTGAGTTATTTTTTTATCAACTTTTAGTTTTTTTCTTAGGCTGATGTTTTTGTGTGTGGACTGAAGAAAGTTCACAAAACATTATTGGCCTGGCACTGGAAGTTTAACAGTCACGAAAGTTTAATAATACCAACTTTTACCGCTCCTTTATTGTCTACTTTCGTCATTTGAGTGCAGACAAGATAATTATGGCGTCCAGTAATTTCTGGTAGTCTATGATTAAACCTATTGATTTACTTATATTTGTCCATATGTATTTTACGTCATACGAATACAAATACGAATATGTGTTACTTCTACTTTGGACAGTTTTAGTCCTAAGTCTACATTTGTAGCTCAGTGCTGTTAGTCACCAAATATTACTTGTGGAAAAATCTGATGCATTCTGACCATATTTTGCTTAAACGTAGAAGTGTAGGTAATTACGAAGCCATTCAATTTATATCTTAACATCTACGAGACGTATCTCATAGATAAATTAATAAAATACATGATGTACTCGTAAATGCATAAGACTTTGTTGCGATGGATAGTAAAAACCGGCCAAGTGCGAGTCGGACTCGCGCGGTGAGGGTTCCGTACACACAAACTTAATATTGGAGTTGAAATTTTTTATGTTGCGCACATTATTGAGTGATTTATCATGTTAGTTTAATATAATGGACTTCTCATAGGTTTTCCTATAATCTATAAGTAAGAAACTAATTACTGTATATTTTTTTTCAAAATTTTTGATTCAGTAGTTTCGGAGATAGGGGGGGGGGTCAATTTTCGTCTATTTTCTTGAATAACTTGGACACTATTTTAAATTCACATAAAAAATACATTTAAGATCTTCACAACAACATTTCATTTGATATGTCACACGATGCCGTTTTCAAATATATATATTTATTAATTTTCCACCTTCCCCCAAAAATGACCTCCCATATACAGATTTCATCTATTCAGGTCACACCTCTGCGTTTGGGTCACAGAATTGATGTGTATACTGTGTACCAAATTTCAACTTAATCGGTCGAGTAGATTCGGATATAATTGACTGTGAGCGACGGTCACACGAGTGATCCTATAAGGCTTCCATTTTTTTACCCGGACGAACGGAACCCTAAAAACTGCTCGTCTGTTACTCGTGTATGCGGTCGTACTAACACATAATTAGACCATGCATGATGCAATCGTATTACTTTGTAATCCACATAATTCATTTATTCATATTTATGTAATATGTTAGGCCATTAATAATTCATAACATGCATTGATTTTATAATTGAGTTTGTTTTGATTGTCTTCACTAGTTATGCGTATTGCAATATATATGCATATTAATTAAAGCAGCCCAAAACAAAGCAGAATATCTTTAAAAACAACCCCCCTCCGCCCTCCCAAGAACCCAACACCGATACACCGCCCTCTGTTATCCAGTAATATACACGTGAGGTTATAGTCGCTTAATTTTCAAACACATTCTAAACTACAAAATCTCTAGTGTAATGGATGGTCGTGGTATATTTTTTGTCTATTGAATGTTAGAAAATATTAGTCATCTAACTGTTTATGAGTATATTTTACGAGCGAGGGAAAAATTAGGTGGTGACATACCGTTACATATCATAGGCACTTTACCGACCTTCGAGAATGAAAATTTAAGAAATATATATTTACATACTGCCTTTGACTGCCTCGTGGTCTCGCGGCACAAGTATGTGCCGTGCGATCTAGAGGTCCTGGGTTCGATTCCCGGGTCGGGCAAAGTGTTATTGGGTTTTTCCATTAGGTAATTCTCAGTAGCAGCCCAGAGTCTGGAAATGTGCCAAAAAACGGCAATAGGCTCGCCCCCTAATACGTGGGACACATACCTGGCGAAATGTGGGTGCAGAAATGCACCTCTGTCTACCCCTTCGGGGAATACAGCCGTGAGGTTACGTATGTATGTATGTATATTTACACATCGTGCAATTGTCCCCCAATACGAATGATTATAATCGGTGGAAATTCTCGACAATAAAGTTTTTATTGCCGCCAATTTGAATATTATCTCATTGACGGTTTATCAAACGTAATGAAAGATTTATAACCAACATGTTTATAACACAAGCTTAACGCCATCAATATAAGCGAAGTACGTTCTGTATGAGGAGTATTTAAGTTATCTTCAGTAAACAACTGCATTCTAGATGTTTTAGAACCTATTGTTAACTATTGCAAGAATAAGACGTAGAAAATTTACAACAAATATAGTCTACTTGTACATTTTGGTCTTTTCTAAAGATCACTAGAGGGTTTTGTTAGGATTTCATATATCCAGCGATCTCCCGTAATATTTTTCAGCAATATTCTACTGTGGGAGTCAGAAAAGAATATTATTAAATGTATGACTGAATGAATTGTCGTAGCAAATCAAAAATCACGTGATCATTATTGGTAATCCATACATTTTTCATCGTTTCATAAATTATTACTTTGTGAAGGCTCCTTCATCCGGGGTTAAACTAAATTAGATGTATCAAATTAATGACTACTAGCTAAATTGTCGCCAATATAATGCTCTATACTAAAAACATAGGAATTACTTTGCCGTGACGGTAAGTAAATGTTTGACGAAACGAAAGAAGAATGTATAAGTATGACACAATAGATACATGCCTACAATACATACATACATACAATACATATAAGTCTTTCCTTTTGAAACTCGCAATTGTGAAAGTTGGTATATTAAGGAAGGAGAGCATATTATAAAATATTTCTCAGGTGTGTAGCCCGCCAACCCGCACTAGGCCAGCGTGGTGAAGTAAGGCCTAAACCCTCGCAGTTGTAGAGGAGGCCTGTGACCATCAGTGGGACGTATATGGGCTGGTGATGAATATAAAATGGTTTGTGTGCAGGGGTTCACCGGCATCACCCAGGAGTATGAACGACCCGAGGCTCCCGAGCTGGTGGTGCAGACCGTGGGCCGCTCCATCGAAGAATCCACCATGGATGTCATACAGCTGCTCGAATCTGAGGTCAATTGTTCAATAATATTTTTGTTTTGGAATAAAAAATATTCAGAATATAAGAAGAGCCAGAGACCTGTTAGAAGCAACGGCACGATAGCAAGACAAGAATGTAAGGAGACCTAAATGCTTTTAAGAAGCAATAGAACAACAATAGATAGGAGTGAAAGAAGAAAGTTATACTTCTGCCCAGCAATGGATTATACAGTAGACCTGAAAAATTATCATCTCTTTTGTGAAGTACACTTTCAGAGTGATTGGCCACTAAATCCTTATCTACTACCCTGACACTGCAGCCTATTAGTGGTTTTGGCTACAACTTCCTGTCAATGATAACTTCTGTCTCCCCGACGACGCAACATCGACCTGGAATGGATCAGGACCAGTATTTTTGGATATAACGCCCAATGGAATAAGAATTACTGTACTTATGTATCAGTTTTTTCTCATAACACTAATAGTATATATACTATGCCTATCGCCGTCCACTGCTGAACGTAGGCCTCCCCAAGAAAGCAGGAAGACCTGCAGCACGATGGTCCGACGACTTGGGAATGGTGGCGGATAACGGATGGATGAGGGCTGCTCAAAACCGGGATGGTTGGCGCTTTCTTGGGGAGACTTACGTTCATATCACTAATGAGTTAGTTAATATCTGTTTTGTGTGCTAATAGGGTATCATCCCCCGTTTCGAGAATAATCACACTGAAGTGGAGGAGCTGTTCATCTATGGAAACAGGCTGACGAGCGCCATCGAAGAAGCCGCCAAGCTGCCACACATCGATCTTACTACCCTCGACTTGCAATGGGTTCAGGTGAGAATTTTGTATAAAAGAATTATACGTCGTGAAGGTTACGGGGATAAGGCGAACGGTCGCAAGTTCAAATTTCAGACACACGTCAGACTTTTCAAGATTATGTGTGTTCACAATCATAGAAAACATCGTGGGGAAAATCGGTGACTGTCAATATATTGTTTTTTATAAATACACCCAACAGTCACATACATAGTTTTGGACTGTATCGTAGGTATCAGAAACTAAGAGAGACTTTTCATTCTCACAACACCCAGACTCGAAAGAAGTATTTGTGGATCACACAAACATTTTTCAGGGTGCAGGTTCGAACCCGCGGCCTCTCGTTTCACAAGCCTAGTCAAGTCTAGCCAACTTTGCTACGGGGTTGTCTGTAGTAGATTGAGGATTTATCCCCCTCAATCAAAGAGGAATATTAGTAAGCTGTTTACCAATTCTTATCAAAATCGTGTTTGCTTTCAGGTGTTGTCGGAAGGTTGGGCGTACCCGCTCAAAGGATTCATGAGGGAACATGAGTATTTGCAAGTGAGTATACTGTCATACATTCATACATAACCTCACGCCTGTATTCCCCGAAGGGGTAGGCAGAGGTGCATTTCTGCACTCAAATTTCACCAGGTACGTATCAGTCCCACGTAATAGGGGGCGAGCCTATTTCACTAAAGCCTAAGCACATTTCCAGACTGCTGCTATTGAGAATTTCCTATTGGAAAAACTCAATAACACTGCCCGACCCGGGAATCGTACCCGGGACCTCTAGATCGCACGGCACATATCTGCGAGACCACAAGGCAATCACCAAGTATACTGTTGAAAAATTCTTGAGATTTTTTTTAGGTGCGTAGTCCGCCAACCCGCACTCGACCAGCGTGGTGGACTAAGGCCTAAACCCTCTCAGTTGTAGAGGAGGCCCGTGCCCAGCAGTGAGACATGCATTTATGGGTTGATGATGATGATGATGATCGTTAGACACTGATAACCATTTAAATACAACAGTTTTTGACCAACCCGCACTAGCGGAGGCCCGTGTCTAGCAGTGGGACATATATAGGATGATGATGGTCGGTAGACACTGTTTTCCATCTACTCCTTTATTTGTCTTTCTCATTATTATTTTTCTTTACTGGCACGGCAAAGTGACCCCATTTCACCTGATGGTAAGCGTAATGGAGTCTAGAAAAAGTGCCAACCAGCGAGAGATGATGATCTCCCGTTGGTCGATACAATCATGCCGGCCGAATACCTCTTCACCTTTCTTGTGAAGAAGTTTGGGGGACTAATACCATGGTGATCAAAGGACCGACCGCGACAAACTGGCCAAAAAATGCCGGCACGGTCATCCTTTCACCATGACTGAAGCCCCCCCGAAAACCGGATATACACTGGCTGGTCCCGGAACGCGGCACACTTGCATGTGCCACTATGGTGGGTTTTACGCCCTGTGTGCGGTGGTCGCTATCCGGGCGGATACGAATATTCTACCACCAGCATTATTAACTTCGTTGCGGGATTATGACAGGTTAGGTCCCCTTAGATTCGCTGAGCTTCATTGCTCGGTGTCAATACTGTGCGTGCCGCTGTTGATCCTGGAACACAGGAGTTACAGTGGCGGGTGTGTGATGGCGGGGATGGGACCACAAAAAAGATACTGATATAGCTTTCGACTAAACCCCCTCTCCCCCCCAGGCGCTGCACTCCAACTGCCTGACGCTGGCCGACGGGTCCGTGGTGAACCAGTCGGTGGCGGTGGTGCTGGCGGTGAGCGCGGCGGTGAAGGAGCGCGTGTCTGGCGCGGCGGCGCTGTGCCTGCGCCACGCGGGCCGCGCCGTGGCCGTGCTGCGCGCGCCGGAGTTCTACCCGCACCGGCGCGAGGAGCGCTGCTGCAGGCAGTTCGGGATATACCACACCGGACACCCCTACATCAAGGTGCGCTTCCAACTCGGCTTGCCAACTCAGCCAAGCGAACAATAGCTGTACAATAAGATTGTAATAGAATTGTTTGTAAATGAAACTGTATACTTATATTTGTGAGTCGTGATGGCCTAGAATCTCGACGGTAGTGGGTTCAAACCCCAGGCACACACCTTTGACTTAACGAAGTTATGTCTGTATTCACAAAGAATCATCACGTACTTTAACGGCGAAGGAAAACATCGTGATAAAACCTACACACCTAAAATTTCTTAGGATTTTTTTAGGTGTGTTGTCCGCCAACTAAGACCTCAACCCTCTGAGTTGTAGAGGAGACCCGCACCCAGCAGTGGGACATATGGGCTGATGATGATGATTTGTTTCGAGTCTGGGTGTTTGTGTGAGACCAAAAAGTCTCTCGTAGTTTCTGATACTCACGACACAGGACTTGTACCCTAGTGTGGGTTCAGAACTATGTATGTGACTGTTGGGTGTATTGAAATATTTATGATACTTTGTTGCAGATGATCAAAGACTCCGGCGACTGGCTGGTGGGCGGCAACTTGGAGGTGTTCGAGCGCATTCGCTGGAACGACGGACTCGACGCGTACCGCCTCACGCCCAACGAGCTCCGGAACAAGTTCAAGGAACTGCAGGCCGATGCAGTTTTTGCTTTCCAGGTAATACTGGTGAGATAACCAGTGTCGGTACTTCCATAGAAGCCCAAAAATCCAGCTTGCTTTACAAAATTCCGAATAATATCTTTGCGCTTTAAATCTTTATTTAACAAAATCAATTTGACATATAAAAGAGAATATCCTGACCCCACAATAAACAATTATAAACTAGACATTACACAACTTCGTGTAACGTTTTTGGGCTGCTATGGAAGTATCACCACTAGTGATAATAACTACACTAATCGATTTACTTTACTTTACTTTGATTTTACTTTATATTTTGTTCATGTCTTCATACTAGCACAGGGGATTGTACTTTATTCGATGGAAAGAAAAAGCTACATTCAGTTTTGTTAGTATTGATAAATAATCGATTCTCTAAATCGATCCTTTGTGTGATATCGATTAAAAATCGATATTTTCATCCATAACATCGATATCGTTCTTAGATGGTAACTCTTAAAGTATTTGAATATTGTTTTTCTTGATAGACATTAGAAATAGTACTTTTTTATTATGAAGGAAAACACGGTGACAAATTATTTTATTGATTCCAGTTGAGAAATCCGATCCACAACGGCCACGCTCTTCTGATGCAAGACACACAGCGCCAACTCATCGAGAGAGGCTTCAAGAAACCCGTCCTCCTGTTGCATCCTCTCGGTAATTGTGGTTTTTATTGTATTTTCCTTTTAATCATACACGACAAAATAATCACTCTAGCACCAAAATAGACAAAATAGTTTTATGCTGATATGTATAAAGTCAGAAGAAATAAACTTCTTTCAAGTCGTCACTAAATATGGAACTAGACAAAACTGACACACACACACTTATCTAAACTTCAAAGAGGCACTTGATAGATAGATAGATTGTAAGACCTCAACGCAGGAATTGTAGCTAATTGTGAAATCAGTGCTATGTGTGTATTTTTTAAAAATCTAATCGATATTTTTCAGGCGGCTGGACTAAAGATGACGACGTTCCATTAGAGGTGCGCATGAACCAGCACAAGGCCGTGCTGAGTGAAGGAGTTCTGGACCCCAACGCCACCGTGCTCGCCATCTTCCCCTCGCCCATGATGTACGCCGGACCCACAGAGGTGACAACACTAACCTACATTTATCAATCTTTAATCGATTTATTAAAGTTTTGAGACGGCACATCACTATCGATCTTGTTTTGTGTATGTTTTCGAGTGTTTCTAATGGCATGCAATTACTACCATAGGTATAATAGATAGTTGCGTTGCTGACTAAGATTATATGGATGAAGTACAAGGAAAACGAAGGAGAGCAGCAATAGAACATCTAGTTACCGATAATTTTACTATCCCAATAAAATACGATAACTAAGCGATGTCTATCATTAGTTTTCTGCATAAGAAATAATAAAATTGTTTCTAATTTTAACTAAAAACCATTAGAGTTGGGACGTTATAAATCGGAATATGTCCTAGTTTTTGATTTCCGCGACACAAGACTTGTTAAAATTATTTTTTTAATGAGTATAATGTTTTTATTTTGTATCCAGGTGCAGTGGCACGCGAAGTGTCGCATGAACGCTGGTGCCAACCACTACATCGTGGGTCGCGACCCCGCGGGTCTGCCGCACCCCGACGGCGGGGGGGACCTGTACGACCCTCGGCACGGCGCCATGGTGCTCAAGGCCGCGCCCGGACTCAACGACCTTGAGGTCAGTCCACAACATTTTATTACCAATTCTCTATGGGTTGGGTAGGTCCACTTGTTATTAACCATTGATCTTAACAATTTCCATCTAAAGCCAATTTTACCCACACTTAGAAGATATCTTTACCATCGTAAAAACTCACTATCTCATATATAAAGGAAATTAACCCCTTTTTTATCTCATTTTATGCAGAAATTGAATCAAATGGATATTGCTCATAGTAATGTTTATTTTATGTTTTTGTTGCAACAGATTATACCGTTCCGTGTGGCCGCTTATGACACATCGGTCGGTAAGATGGCGTTCTTCGATCCCACACGTAAAGAGGACTTCGATTTCATCTCAGGAACGAGGATGAGAGGTAATTAAATATTGCTCATTAAAATAGTCTCCCCTAATAGGTTGTTTTGTATCGCGAAGGTCGCATTTTGCCATTGATTTTGATATACATAGACAGTTATTACAAATAAAAATTGTCATTCATAATTTTTATGAGCAATATAAGTGCACTTATTCGTCCTATTATAATGCATCACTGTTATCACTTGATCCAAGTTTGATCTGCTTTAAATTGACGCTGATTATATAATCATACAATATAATTTGTGATTTACATTGCAGGACTCGCGAGGGCAGGCAAGGAGCCGCCCAAAGGTTTCATGGCCCCGACTGCGTGGAAAGTGCTCTCCGAATATTACCAGTCGCTCAAATCCAAGATGGACACCAACTAATCTGTCAAACACACGGCATCCAACTAGCACGTCAAATATTCGGAGTGGGTTGTATTGTTCGTTTAGATTTAAATATTGTATGCTGCTATTTAAATAAATTAAATAAGGTATGACCTAAATTGATGAAAAAATTAAATTAAAAAAGTGTGTATTGCTTATGGATCTGTCATTGTCAATGGATTTGATAGAAAATATTGTCTATGTCTTGCACAAAATGACAGTTTGCTTCCACTGTGTGTACTTAATGATTTGGTGCATTGTGCAATATATTTTTGTTTGTGGATTTATGTATTATTTTTGGAATATATTTTACATTCCTGTGAGACATTTTAACGAGATTTGTGTATGATTACACATTCCATTTGCATATTTTTTTGTATTTTGTGACAGAAAATCGTATTGCTTTTGTATTATATGTTGAAAATTGATTTATTCGTAGTGTTTAACGGGACGTATTGTTAACGTATAAGAGGTTTAATGTAAACTGTTGTAATTTTAGTGAATCATGGTGCTTCTAAAGCGACATATTTAATTATACAAATAAACAATTATATCTATATTTTTATTTTATTTCATACTTGTTTCTGCAACTTCGTTCGTCTTGTCACTTTTTTTAAAAACAAATTAATTTTGATATACGAGCCACGCCGCAGTCAAAAGACCTCACAGTACTAACAGACTGGGTTGATCGGAACGTAAGGTAGCGATCACATCACAATCACGATCACAAACTTAATAAAAGAGACAGCCTCCGTGGCGCAGTTAGGTTAGACACCAGCTTGCGAAATGAGAGGCTGCTGGTTTGATTCTCGCAATGAGACAAATGTTTGTGTGATTTGTTCCCGGTTTGAGGGTTTGTGAGGCCAAAAATATCTCGTAGTTTCTGGTACCGTCGTAGTATCTTGGAGAGAGAAAGAGAGTAGTGTATTTATTTATTAATATAATAAGAATTTATATCAACATGACATTTCTCTTCGGTACTACGACGCGGTAACGTCATATTCATAATATAATGTTAGAATACATAAGGATAGTGGAGGAGTAACTCTAAATAGGCCGGTGCCGAGTGTTGGCGGACCTCCTTTGGTTGCGCTCCTTCCGTCGCGTCAGTCTGACACAATTGTCATTGGTTAGGATTAGGAATAATTTGTCATGCTGTTAGTTTTTGCTCTTTTATTGTAAATTGTAATCTGGATTATTTAGCGTTAGTTTTGTGTCGGAATCGATGAATGTTAATGTTACTTTGATATTGAGTAAATGTAATTAATGAAATTGTAAAAACGTGTAAAGTATTTTCCTTTTTAAAAACTCACTTCTGATCGAATTTCCTTAGATCAGAAGTGGGATAGGCCCTTTTTGCCCACTTTCTTTATTTTGTCGAAGTTAGTTTCTGTGTGTAGTTAAATTATTTTTCAAATTTCTTAGCTTTGCGAAGAAAGCAGTTTTTTAGTGCAAATGTCACTATCTTGTTTCCCGATCTGGGTGAGTCGTATTTGAATATTTTTATTTATGTTTTGAATTGTATAGTTGTTTTGTTGGATTACGTCTTCTTATTTTAATTTCGTTAAAATGTCGGATCGTGAGCATGCGCGTAGCGCGAGTCACCGCGGCAGTCGTTGTTCATATCATGATCGGCGTTCGCATTCTCGGTCTAGGTCGCCACAACAGAGTTCGGGTCACTCCACGGTTACTGATTGGATTATCGATGCGATTCGTTCTATCAGCCATGGGAGTAGGACTAGTCAACATTTTTACATGTCAAATTTTGATTAGTCAACATTTTTACATTTCAAATTTTGATCCGAATCTTCATAACATAGATGATTGGTGTTCAGAAGTAGATCGCGCTAAATTTCTTAACGATTGGAATGATTACGAGTGTCTTTCGTGTATTAGTAATTGTTTAAAGGGAGACGCGCGTTCGTGGCTGAACGAATGGGTAACGAACGATTGTACGTGGAGTAATTAAAAAAAAAAAGAGTTCAGGCCGTTATGTCCACGGAAGCCCGATATTGCAAATATTTTGGCCGATGTTATTAACACGAACTGCGACAAATACTCTACGTTGCCAAACAAAGTTCAGAGACATCAAACAAGGAGACCGTTCATTTTTGTAATTCTTTGGTTAAGTCTGTTAATAGTGACGTAGTTGTAGTTATTATTCAGGATGTTTCAGTAGATGTTTTAATCGATAGTGGCTCCACCGTAACCCTTATTTTATCGTCTTTATTGAAGCATTTTAGCCATACGCGCAAACCAGTTTTTCGAATTTTTAAGGGTTTAGGTAGCCAGGAAGTAGAAAGTACTTGTTACGTTACGTTGACAATTGAGTTTGATCTGTTTGTGGTTGCAGCCAAATTCATGAACACTCCATTGTTGGTACAGATGTTTTGAATAGAGACTGCGTTAGGTATGTTCGTACTAAGGACTATCAGCTGCTTACGAGGGATGATCGTAATTCAAACAGAGTGATGACGGTTCAATCGGAGACTTCAATCTCAATCAATACTTGTCTTGTTGATAAACAGTTACAAAAATTGTTAGAGATTATTAACGCGTTTTCAAAGTTTTTCATTTCTGGTACCCCGACCTCAACTGTAAATACAGGGTGTATGACAATTAAACTCAATTCCAACATCCCTGTCAATTATCGCCCGTATCGTCTCTCTTGCTGAGACTTCGTGTTCGCGAGATTATTAAGGATCTTTTAGATAAGGGCATTTTGGGAAGGTTAATGACATCACAGTTAAGGATCGCTTCCCATTACCGCGTATTGATTACCATATAGAACGTTTCATCATCATCATCATTATCAGCCCACTGCTGAACATAGGCCTCCCCCAATGACTTCCACAGTGACCTGTTGGAGGCAGCCTGCATCCAGCGACGACCCGCGACCTTCACCAGGTCGTCGGACCATCTTGTGGGTGGATGTCCTACGCTGCGCTTTCCGGTACGCGGCCTCCACTCGAGAACTTTTTGGCCCCATCGGCCATCGGTTCTCCGCGCTATGTGCCCGGCCCATTGCCACTTCAACTTGCTAATCCGCTGGGCTATGTCGGTTACTTTAGTTCTCTTACGGATCTCCTCATTTCTGATTCGATCTCGTAGGGAAACCCCGAGCATAGCTTTCTCCATAGCTCGTTGAGTGACTCTGAGCCGTCTAATGAGGCCCATAGTGAGAGGCCACGTCTCAGTGCAGTATGTCATCACTGGTAACACACAACTATCGAAGACTTTTGTCTTCAGGCACAGAGGTATTTTGGACGAGAAGACGTCGCGTAGTTTCCCGAACGCTGCCCAACCGAGTTGGATTCGCCGATTGACCTCTCTCTCGAAGTTGGACCTGCCTAACCGGACCACTTGTCCTAAATAGACGTGGGGTGGGCACAACATGGACATTCGACATGATTTTCGTCTTGTCCATGGTCATTTTAAGACCCACCTGTTGAGAGACTCGATTGAGGTCTTCGAGCATAGTGCTAAGGTCTTCCAGCGATTCAGTCAAGACTACAATATCGTCGGCAAACCGAAGGTGTGTGATATACTCGCCGTTGATGTTGATGCCGATCCTTTCCACTGTAAGAGCTTGAAGGCATTTTCTAGCGCGGCAGTGAACAGTTTCGGAGATATAACATCTCCCTGTCTCACGCCTCTCCGTAGTGGAATAGAACGTTTAGGGCACAATAGTTACTTCAGTAGTTTAGATATGGCTACTGGCTTCCACCAGATTGGATTAAGTCAGGATTCAGTACCGTTTACGGGATTTGTCACACCTGAAGGACATTATCAATATTTGAAGATGTCTTACGGTTTAGTAAATGCTCCAGTCGTTTATCAGCGGATTATTGCAAAAACACTTTGTGAGTTCATAGAATCCGGTGATATTCTTGTATACGTTGATGACGTCTTAATTTTGAGCAAAACGGTAGATCAGGGTCTTGTTTTGCTGCTTAGGGTTCTTGAAACTCTGACTAAGGCCGGTATCTCAATCGACCTGAAGAAGTACTCATTTCTAGCCACTGAAATTGAATACTTGGGGCAAACAATTAGTCAGAGTCAGGTTAGGCCGAGTCGTGAGAAGGTGAGAGCTTTGATTGACTCAGCGGAACCGCGAAATGTTAAACAAGTTCGTCAGTTTATGGGCTTAGCCAGCTACTTCAGACGGTATATAGCTGACTTTGCCCAGAAGACTGCCTGCATTACAGCGTTAACAAAGAAGAAAGTTAATTTTGACTGGGGACTAGAACAACGGGCTGCTCGAAAGTACATTGTGGAATGTCTAACGAGTAAGCCGGTACTTGCGATATTTGATCCTTCATTGTCGATAGAAGTCCACACAGACGCGAGTTCTATCGGTTATGGAGCTGTTATGATGCAAGTGCATGAGGGCAATCGTAAGCGAGTGGTATCTTACTTTAGTAGACTTACTCAGGGGGCTGAGAGTAAATACCACTCGTACAAGTTAGAAACTTTGGCTGTTGTCAAAGCTCTTCGTCATTTTAGGCATTATCTAGTGGGAGTACACTTCACCGTAGTCACTGACTGTAATGCCTTGAAATTAACTCAGCGTAAGAAAGATTTGTTACCTAGAGTGGCTCGGTGTTGGGTATTTCTACAGGATTTTAATTTCAGTTTGGATTATCGTAAGACGCCCCGCGTCTTTGAACCTAACTCTCTAGTTTTTGTAAGAAAGCAGGCACAATCAACTGGGAAACTTGACTCCTGCATGCGAGGACCGCATCGAGTGGTGAAGATTCTCCCACATGGACGCTACGAGCTTCAGCTTCTGGCCGGCTCGTACGGGAAGTCTACGCAAGCAGCCGCGGAGAATATGACTCCATGGCATGGAGAGTGGACGCCCGATGTGCGTGCTGATTTATTCAGTGGTGAGCGATTGAATTATTTAGTATGGCTTTATAATTCCTGCTTGGACAATTTTTGTAGCAACCGCCTATTATTGTACTAGGTACCTTGTGACAGTTTTTATTTATTTATTTAAAACTTTATTGTACACATCATAATAATACAAGGGAGTACATCATATTACATTAGTACAAAACAGTTGTATTTGAAGTGTTATCTAGCTACCTTGGATAGTCCCAATCTCGGAGTTTTGTACTCGGATGGGCTATCTGGGCCGAGGGATGCGCTTTGAGTGGGGTATTGTTCCATGTTGATGGATGCCGTCTAGGAGTGAGCTCAGGCATGCGATCCTGATATATGTAACATGCCTTAGGCAGCTTTGTGATGCGTTCGGAAACTTGACTCTGTTGTTGAGTTGTCCTGGAACTAGAGCTGGGGGTACCGAAGGGTCACGCCATGCTTTGGTTTGTGACTGTTCGTGTACCGTGAGACATGTTTATCGGCAATCGTAGTCTGTGTTTTGTAACGTAGTTTGGTTTGAAGCATATCTTTATGTGAACTTAACACACACGCAAAGCCATGCCTCACGTAAGTCCTCGTAGGTCCTCTGGCGAGTCGTGAGGTGGCGATCTTCCGACAAGTCCCGCCCCGGGTGGTTGGTTCATATATTGCAATGTTTTACGCCTATTTTGTGTAAATCCATACTGGGTTAGCTTAGCTTACATGGGTTATCATCACCGATACCATCGTTGGGTCAAAATGCACAATGGGTACTGCCGTTATTTTGTTTTGCTACAGACGCAGACAACGAAGGGGAGGAGTCAGCTGCTGGTGTCAGCCTGCCTCTCGACTTGGAGCTGCCTCTCGACTTGGAGCTGCCTCTCGACTTGGAGCTGCCTTTGGAAGAAATTGAGCCACAACCCAGTAACTCCGGGATACAGTGAATCTCTGGTTGGCAGTCTCCGCAGCAAAGCTGAAGACAGAAGAGTCCGGGGACGGCCTCTCGTCAGGAAAGGCCGTGTTAGAATACATAAGGATAGTGGAGGAGTAACTCTAAATAGGCCGGTGCCGAGTGTTGGCGGACCTCCTTTGGTTGCGCTCCTTCCGTCGCGTCAGTCTGACACAATTGTCATTGGTTAGGATTAGGAATAATTTGTCATGCTGTTAATTTTTGCTCTTTTATTGTAAATTGTAATCTGGATTATTTAGCGTTAGTTTTGTGTCGGAATCGATGAATGTTAATGTTACTTTGATATTGAGTAAATGTAATTAATGAAATTGTAAAAACGTGTAAAGTATTTTCCTTTTTAAAAACTCACTTCTGATCGAATTTCCTTAGAATAATATATTATTTAGATGGCTACATACTTACTAGATGGCGACGTAAGCGGGACAAATATTTTCAAACGCGATTTATGACAAAATTATCCCGCGGTTTTTGACCAAATTTTAAACATTAAGAGATGCCGTAAGAATAAAGGCAAGTCATAATTTGTTACAAAATTAATAGCAATTGTATTAATCATCCATCCATCAGCCAATGGAAGTCCACTGCTGGACATAGGCCTCTCCTAATGACTTCCACAGGGACCTGTTGGAAGCAGCTTGCATCCAGCGACGTCCCGCGACCTTTACTAGGTCGTCTAACCATCTTGTCGGAGGACGTCCCACGCTGCGCTTTCCGGTACCTACGTGGCCTCCACTCGAGAACTTTTTGGCCCCATCGGCCATCAGTTCTCCGCGCTATGTGCCCGGCCCATTGCCACTTCAACTTGCTCAACGAGCTATGGAGAGGGCTATACTCGGGGTTTCCCTACGAGATCGAATCAGAAATGAGGAGATCCGTAGGAGAACTAAAGTAACCGACATAGCCCAGCGGATTAGCAAGTTGAATTGTATTAACAAACATTAAGAAATCCTTCGGCGAATTAACATACCCATAGGTATATCTTCCAACCAAATCATGAAATCCAATTCTGTAGTTTGGTTTAAAAACGAATTCATTAAATTTTATGTAATATTTATAAACTGGTGACCTTTACACTTCATCATCAGCACAAATACGTCCCACTGCTGGGCACGGGCCTCCTCTACAACTGAGAGGGTTTAGGCCTTAGTCCACCACGCTGGCCTAGTGCGGGTTGGCGGACTACACACCTAAGAAATTCCTAAGAATATCACGATGTTTTCCTTCACCGTTAAAGCAAGTGATAATTCATTGTGAATACCCACATAACTTCGATAAGTCAGAGGTGTGTGCCTGGGGTTTGAACCTGTGACCGCCGAAATTCTCGACCGCGCACCTAAACCTCGAGGCCATCACTGCTACCTTTACACTTAATGCTTCCTATTTCCAATCAAGCTCATAAAAGCGGAATTACTTACACATACGGTCTTATTTTAACAAAGCATTTATGTCTATGTTAATAAAATAATAAATATGTTTTAACTTGCACCTGAAATAAATTTTACTTGGTTAAGTAATACATAAACAACATTTATAAGTGAGTTCGTTTATTGACTGCGGTACATGAATAAATAGGGGGAAGTGGGGCTGATTGATACACAAAAATTGAAAGTCGGAATAATTCGTGAATAAACCAAATATTTTATTCAATTTTCAAAAAAATATTTAGCTTAAATAAAAATAAATTTTATAAAATCAAAGAAAAAAGTAATTTTGGATGTGAAATAAAGCGAATAATACATGTTTTGTGAAAAATGACTTTTATATCATTCTGCCCAGTGGGGCACTTAGATACATGATGTAGGGCACTTTAATACAGAATGTAAATCATATGAATTTTAGTTAAATTATACACACTTTCTTAGTAATTGTAATTTATGAAGAGGTCGTAATCAGTTTATAAAGTAGTTATTAATTATTCTAATCTTACATAGTAATTTAAGCCTACAAAGAAAAACAAAATAATCATAAAAACCATGTTGATGTCTGTTTTATCCAAATTTAATATACGATCAGGTGTTCACTTATATCGTACCATTCATCATCATCATCATCATCAACAGCCCAAATACGTCCCACTGCTGGGCACGGGCTTCCTCTACAACTGAGAGGGTTTAGGCCTTAGTCCACCACGCTGGCCTAGTGCGGGTTGGCGGACGATGTTTTCCTTCACCGTTAAAGCAAGTGATAATTCATTGTGAATACACACATAACTTCGAAAAGTCAGAGGTGCGACCGCCGAAATTCTCGAAACCTCGAGGCCATCACTGCTACCTTTACACTTAATGCTTCCTATTTCCAATCAAGCTCATAAAAGCGGAATTACTTACACATACGGTCTTATTTTAACAAAGCATTTATGTCTATGTTAATAAAATAATAAATATGTTTTAACTTGCACCTGAAATAAATTTTACTTGGTTAAGTAATACATAAATACATTTATAAGTGAGGTCGTTTATTGACTGCGGTACACGAGTTGAATGAATCGCTATAATAATTATAATAGATTATTCACGCATACAATCGCGTTGCTTTATTTACGAAACATTATCATACTATTTCAATATAATTAGCGTTGAAAGTACAAAACGTTGCGTAAGTCTAAGATATCGATTAAATGTTAGTTACTTGTTCTAGAGGCTCAAGAATTATAAGGGTCAGAAATATAATAAAACGTGATGACTGCTTTGTCGCCGGTTGCAATGACGTGTAGTCATTCTATCTGCATCAAGAAGGACACAAAGATTACCTATAGAGGCATCTTTAGAGCTGATGTCATAATCCTCAAACGTAACTTCTTCGAACTGCCCAGATTTCCAGCTTACCTTGACAACAAAATTAAAATCGACATAATATTTTTAATTATTTAGTATGCGATAAAGTGTTATCATTCCTCAAGTATTATCAACAAGTTGTGTGCGTAATTATCATAAGAACATTCTCAAATATGTCTTTTCAAGTTTAAACCATATGCTGTAAGTAATAAAATACACATTTGCAATTTATGGTAAATAATACGTGTAAATTATTGCATAGAACCATCAGTGTTGTGCGCGTGTTTATACTGTGTAGACGTATCGTCATGGCAGTTAGAATATTTGTCAATAAAATACTCCGGAAATCCAATAATAAAATTGCCGTACGATGCATGTCTTATTATCCAATTGATGACTATGTGTTTGGACTCTCGCCGGAGCAACAGCAAGTAAATATTGTTTTTCTAAAATAGTGTAATCGTATTCTACCTATATAACAAAAGATCTGTCATTGAGGGGGTAATTATCGGAGTATTGCTCCTAAACCAACGGATAAAATCGTTCTCCTTATTTATCACATTAACTCAATACTAAATATCGATAACTGTCATTGCCGGCATTTTTCATAACTAATTTATGTTGATTAAGTCATGTTAATTTAATATGTAGAATAGTTTATCATAGGTACATATTTTGTAACAAATTTGATATTAATATTAGCACTCGCAGCGGTTTCTGCTTATAAACATTAACTTTGTTAAATATTCCACTATTCGAGCCCGCTTTTTTCTATAAAATCGAACATCGCATTTATTTATTTAGTCATTAACTGCCTCGTTCTTGCAGCGTAAGAGTATACGTTGCTATACAGAGGTCTCGACTTCGACTTCCCGGTCAGACAGTGTATTGGGTTTTCCATTAGGAAATTTTCAGTGTATCCTGCAGGGAGCCTGGAAATGTGCTCCAAAATGGCAATAGGCCCGCCTCCTGTTATGTCGAACAGCAGAAATGCACCTTTACCTACCTTTCGGGGATACAGACTTGAGTAGTTATGATCTTTACCAAATCTATTTATTATTGAGAAACCTGTCATGTTAAATCGAAAGTTTTTAACTAAAAATATTATAACTTAATACCATGTTCCTCTATGAAAATAATCATTAACAGATAAGTAAGTTGATAAAACCTATTAGTAGGGGAGCCCAAGCGGGGATTTTCCGTGTTACTAAAGCGCGTCAGAAAATCATATGGGGAGAAACGTTGTACCCTGTAATGTACCTCTACCATATATGAACCTTTAATATAGGGGCCTGCGTTGAGGGCAAACTGTCAGACTAGTAAAAAAAAATCGATCCTCAGAAAAACTCGTGCGCGTCAGATGAAGGCAAGGTAAGTTAAGTACAAGCAGAGTAGCTTAGATTTCAATAATCTGACGATTCAAGCGTGGTATAAGGAAATAGGCGAGTCAGAAAGATGTAAAAAAAATACGTTACCTGGAAATACTCGAGCGCGATTAAACTTTTTTTTATTTTGAAGGAAATCTTTTAAGGATTACAGAAAAAATATAATCTGACGATTTTCATGGGGTTATGTAGCTAAAACCACAAATAAAGTGTGGAACGTACAGCTGCTGAGAACTGTATATTTCCCACTCCGCGTCTCTATTTCCTTCTCAATCTATCTCTATCTTTCACTCTCTCGCACCATGCGCACGCTGCCATCTGCCGTCATAATGCCATGTCAGCTGATCACAATAATAACGTATTCTTGTTGTGTCTTAAAACAATTATCAGACACGTCTCAGCCCTTCTCATTGAATGTGCGCAATTACGACGCTTGTAACTTGCCACCTTGCCAATCAGAGCTACGGCAACATTTATTGCGAACTAAATACATCGCATGCTTATGGAGAAATGCGCACTATCGTATCGTTACTGAGATGTCACCAACAAACTACGGATGGAAAAATGTGGATGGAAAATTAGAGCCGACTTGGTTCGTTGGTAACCAACTTCCTGAAGCATACGGAGATATCGTCATAACACCTGACATTTTAGGAGATACTTTAGATTCAGGTACGTTTTATTTTTAATACTATAATATTAAATAAAACAAAAATTATAGAGATCATAACCATTTCTTCTTACAGAAACACAAGATGACGAAGAAATTGACCAAGTGGAAACCAACTTAGAAGACGAATCCAGTGAGGAAGAAGACTAAAATACTTATTTTAATATTTTTTCATTTATTTTTATATCAATAAATAGTAAAAAAAAAAATCAAGAGATTATCAATATTCCTCCACATTATTGTCAGATTATCATTTAGAACGATTAGGACATCAAATTGAACTGCCTGTATAAATATCTGACGCGCTTGAGTATTTCAAGGCCACATATTTTTTTTACATTTTCAAAAATGTGTCATGACTTTTGATCGCGTCCAAATCGTCAGTCATTTGAATAGGACACTTTTTTGTGTTTACTTAACATTCCCTTATGAACATCTGACACGCTCAAATAACTTTTATTTTTTAATTTTTTTCTACCCCTTTTTACGGCTACCCTCCACTAATCACTCGTCAGATTAATATCGCTCAGATATCAGAAGGACATAGCGCGTATACATTATGAATATCTGACGCGCTCAAGTATTTCCATGTGACTGTTTTTTTTTACATTTTTGAAAATTTGTATACGCTTTCCTCCACACTAAAATGGAAAACTTAACATAAACTTTTCTTCCTTTTAGGACTTAATCTTTACAATCCTATAGGTCTCCATGACGCTTTAGTCGCTGCAAATTTAGCATCCCGGGCTCCCCTACTATATTTTGATTCAATCATATGCACGATTCGAATTATTTAGAATTACGAACTTTTTACATTTTGTAGTTCTAATTTAGTAGGTATATCTTCTTTACTAATATTATTAAGGAAAAGATTATAGGTATATATTTTTTTATGGACATAAACAAGACCTTGGGAAGTAACATGGGCTACTTTTTATTCTGATAAATGTGAAGTTTCCATGGCACATGAGCACAAAATTCACAGTTGCGCTTGGGCGAAATAATAAAAAATAGGAATTCAGCGGCAATAGCAGACTATAGTATCTGGAGAAAAAGATGGTAGTAGGAAAAACAACTAAGTACCTAGTGTAAGAACGTAAAAAATACAATTTCAACTTTACATTTTATTTTATAAGGTCTTCCGG
Source organism: Hemaris fuciformis (assembly GCA_907164795.1). Classification (NCBI taxonomy): domain Eukaryota; kingdom Metazoa; phylum Arthropoda; class Insecta; order Lepidoptera; family Sphingidae; genus Hemaris; species Hemaris fuciformis. The sequence goes on along the minus strand of OU015432.1, from coordinate 18,858,821 downwards.
TTAGTTTTGAAGAATTTATTAAAAACGATATACTCTTGTATTATAAAAAAGATAATTTAATTTTAATCAAATATGCTCCGTTACTAGCTAACCTTTTGTCATTTTTCGGGCAGCAAATGGATTCCATCATAAAATAAAACTGATCATCTTTTGATCCATTTTTTGATACGTACGATTTTCTGATAAGTGCTGATCTGCAAGTCTGTGTTGCATAGATCGAAATAGATAGTAATCAGAAGTAGTGCAATCTGGTGAATTTGCGTCTTGCAGTAACACTTCCCTCTCACCCACACCCCGTTGGTCCACTACTTACGGGACACCCTGTATATGAGTTACTTCGAATAATTAAAGTGCAAGCTAAAACACGCAACATCAAATATCTAAGTAATTTGTACGCGACGTGTCGCGACAGCTACTTGACACGTTCCCTCAGAACTAACCGGAAGACCTAATATATATTGTTGTTAACCAAAAAATTGAGTATACCTATACAAATCGCAACAGTAGATATAAATAAAGAAAATAATATTAAATGTTCCTTTTTCTAAATTCTTTCAGCTGAGAAAATCGGTGTTCGATTTTGCACAAAAGGAGTTAGCTCCCAAAGCAGCAGAGATTGACAAAGAAAATAATTTCAAAGAGCTCAGAGAGTTTTGGAAGAAACTTGGACATTTAGGTCTATTGGGTAAGCCCTATTTAGTAATTTTGATGTTTTAGCAAAATATTTTTCTACTTACTAATAGGTATAGAGTATAGAGTGGAATGGTGGATGGTATCGGAGCGGTAGTATGAAAATTTTGAGAACTACTCTGCGAATATCTCTTAGATATAGGTAAGCAATGAGATATTATCTTAGATTAGGTTTCCTCCCGATGCTTTTTTTCGTCGTTTAAGTGAGTGATAATTCATCAAATACTTATACAAATATAAATTCAAGAAGTCGGAGGTATTCGGTTAGGTATGAACACGCTACTATCTATACTATACTAATAATCATCACGCCCAAGTAACCAGTCTTTACTGCCTCTCCTCCTGCCCTGTACGTATTTTTCGTCTTGAATTCCAAGGTCGCATAGATTTTTTTAAGCTTTTCTATCAGTATACATTTGTAGTAGTGTACGACATTTTAAAGTGTGCTCGAAAAATATATATAAAAACAGCTGCCTATACTAAGGAGTACCTCCTATATGGGCGTTAATATGTAATTTCAGGTATAACAGCGAATCCTGACTATGGCGGTACCGGAGGAAAATACTCAGATCATTGTGTCATTATGGAAGAATTATCAAGGTATACGATAATTGCTTTTGAATATATATTTTTTTATACTGGCACGGCAAAGTGACTCCACTGTACCTGATGGTAAGCACAGTGGAGTCCAAAAAATTAATACCGACCAGCGAGAAACGATATGGTCACCCGCTGGTCGACACAATCATGCCGGCCTGCACAAATGCTTCTTCACGCTTCGCTTAAAGGATCCAATATGTTGTAATAACTTGTCATTTAAATTTTAATTAAACCAGAAATTAATTACTTTTCAGAGCTAGTGGAAGCATAGCGTTGTCATATGGAGCTCATAGCAATTTATGTGTTAATCAAATCAATAGAAACGGCACGGATGCGCAAAAAAGTAAATATTTGCCAAAGGTAAGGACAAAGACGTGAATTAAACAAGTTTTTTTTATTAAACTGGCTGTAAACACACTAAATAGTGTCGAGAAATGATTACGATTCATTCCATAAAGCCAGACAATTTTTAGTAGTAACTTACAAGATCACAAAAGCTGTTGATTTTTCTATTTTTTATCATAAATCTTTTCAAAATGTGTTTTTACTATTCCAGTTATGTACAGGAGAGTACATGGGTGCTTTGGCAATGTCCGAACCAGGAGCTGGCAGCGACGTGGTTTCAATGAAACTGCGTGCCGAGAAGAAAGGGGATTATTACGTGTTAAATGGAAATAAATTTTGGATCACAAATGGACCGGACGCTGATGTTTTAGTGGTGAGAATTGAGTTATTTGCCGTGTATACCTATTATATAACAAATTTAGTAAATTCTATGACAGCGTTCGGCGTTATGTTTAGAAGCCGGTTCGATAAAAAAATACTAACGAGGAAGTCTCAACAGACTCACAACAAAGGTTAAGCATCCTACGCTAAACTATGCTAATTTATTGACAACTACGAAAATTTAGATGTTTGGAAGATAGCAGCTTTAATTCTTGTACAGAATAAGAGGTATGGTTTACAAATATTTGTGCAGTTCTGGACCCTATCTAATTATGATATAATAGAAAAATGTGAAAATGAAGATCTATTTTGTAAATAACAATCTTTATGATATTTCATCATAACCCACATGATTTTGTTGCCTTTTTGGCATAAATCTGTATACACCGTTATATGCAGACTTGCATATTTGGTTTTTGATAGACAGCATTGTATATTGTCCACCCACAAGGTGGTCTGACGACCTGGTGAAGGTCGCTGGATGCAGGCTGCCTCCAACAGGTCACTATGGAAGTCATTGGGGGAGGCCTATGTTCAGCTGTGGACTTCCTTAGGCTGATAATGATGATGATTGTATATGAAAAGACTTCAGTTAATATCAGATACAATGAAGTCACTTTATTTCATTTAATGTGTATGCAACTGCAGTTCCTAACTGAACGTGGAAGTAAATAATAAAAAATGTCGACGCAGTTGTTGTGTTGTCGAATTTAGTAAGTGAAGTTAATGTTTTTATCTTCAAAGAGATAACCTTGTAAACGACTTTGTGTGCTGAAATAACGGTGTGCATCAGCATATTAAATGCACATTCATAGCAAATATTGAATTGTTTTAGGTGTATGCCAAAACCGACGTAACGAGCAAGCCACAGCATGGGATCACGGCGTTCTTGATTGAAAAAGACTTTCCAGGTTTCTCAACAGCACAAAAATTAGACAAATTAGGCATGAGAGGATCCAACACTTGCGAATTGGTCTTTGAAAATTGCAAGGTAATTTCATATTGGATAAGTTAATAGATATCATGCCTTGTATCTAGATGCGTGCTTAGATAATGACTAATGATAAAAAAAAGCATTGGGCACTCTAATCCTACCGACTACAATTCATTCGAATATTTTATATAATTAACTTAAAGTAGTAAAGTAATTATTAAATCTAAGCAGTGATGGCGTAGAGGTTTAGGAACGCGGTCGAGACGAAATCTCGGTAGTCACGGGTTCTAACCCCAGGCACACACCTCTGACTTTTGGAAGTTATATGTATAGTCATTAGTCACAATGAATTATCACATACTTTAATGGTGAAAGAAAATATCGTGAGTAATCCTGCACACCTAAAAGTTCTTAAGAAAGTCACTGATGTGTGGCCAGCCATCCAGCACTTGGCTAGCGTGGTGGACTAAGTCTTAAAAATCCCCTCAGTTGTAGAGGAGACCCGTGCCCAGTAGTGGAACGTACATATATGGGCTGATGATGATGACGCTGATGAACTTAAAAAAATATCGTTTCGCCATACAAACTTTCAGCACCTACATACTTCATCCCTTACTAGTTTTATTTACAAAACAGAAATACGAGTACCTTTATCATCAAAGTCCCATTTGCCTCTTTCACAAAATTGATTATACCGTGGAAACGCTGTATTATAATTCTGGTTTGAACAATCCATCAGGTGCCAGCCGAGAATATTCTAGGTGAGGAAAATAAAGGAGTCTACGTGCTCATGTCAGGACTGGATTTAGAACGCCTGGTGCTTGCAGCTGGACCTGTTGGCTTAATGCAAGCTGCTATAGATGTGTCTTTCGAATACGCACATACGAGAAAACAGTTTGGTAAAAATATAGGAGAATTTCAATTATTACAGGTATGTTTTATTTGCTTTTTATATACAACTAGGTGCTGTAGAAAAAAATATTTTTTATAAACTTTAGTATAGTTTAGCGAAACAAGAAACAATCATGCTTGTTATAATTTGTTACTATCTAAGTTTTTTAATTTTAATCCAAATTACATCTGGTAAGGTAATGGCACTAGTAGTTGACCATGTACCTGTAGTTGACCACCAATGCACATAAACAGATAAAATAAGAATTCGCGGCATATTTTTAAACTAATTCCATATTGAGTAGTCAGTGCTGTCATGTGGTCTACGAAGCGCGCAAACTACGACTCCATTATTTTCAAATATTAAAAATAGCCTCCAGTTGTTTGTTGATTGACGCACCGTAAATCTATTATTCGTTTTTTTGTTATAATTTTCTTAAGGATTGAAAAAGTTTGAAGTTAAATATTAACAACTTTGTCACCTTGTTGATGGTAAGTGTTTTGATTTTCTTGTTCGTTAAGGATTAATTGAGGTAACAGGGTATTTAAAATACGAAAATTTGTTTACAAGATTGAGATGTGGGGGTGGTCCACTACTGATTCCGTTTTAGCATGATTTTCTAGTAATTGACCAGGATGGTCAACTTCTGATGAATTTCTGTATCATGTAAATGTACTGTACGGAATAATATATGAAGGGCATCATCAATTAGAATTAACTATTTTATTTACTTTTACAATAACTTAATTTTATTTAGTAGTTGACCACCTTTATTGTAAGGTACGAACAGTTACTAAAACCAAATTTTCACCTTGTAGATGTCTGGGAAAAGGGGTACATTCCTAAATTATACTGAAGCTGCAATGCTCTCAGCAGTAAATGTCGTTCGTCTTCATAAAACACCCATAAGAACGGCTGAAAAAAAATCATCTCACAATAATGATGGTGTTTTGGAAACCACAATGGAACCATCGGCAACTGCGGTACTTATTACTGTTGGTGACGAACTAGTGCTAGTGACGATCCCAGGATCACCAGCAATTAGCATTGCTGATGACATATTTGAAACCACTCTAGATCAATTTGACATCATAGGTCCTAACGATATGCTTGAAAATATGCGTAAACTTTCAACTACTGTTGTCTGATTAAGAATCTGACAAAAGCCTCGGCAAAAAGTAAATGTTGAATTTGTCATATTTAAGTACGGCATTGAGGTTTAGGCACGCGGTCGAGAATCTCGACGGTCGCAGGTTCAAACCCCAGGCACACATGACTGACTTTTCGAAGTTGCATATGTGTGTATTGATAAAGAATTATCACGCACTTTAACGGTGAAGGAAAACACCGCGATGAAACCTGCACACCTAAAAGTTCTTAGGAATTTCTTAGGTGTGTAGTCCGCCAACCCGCACAAAGCCAGCGTGATGGACTAAGGCCTAAACCCTCTCAATTGTAGAGTAGGCCGGTGCCCAACAGTGGGACGTATATGGGCTAATGATGATGATGATGATGAAGTACGATAATAACTTTTATCCCGGAAAAGTACTTAAAGCTATAAAAAAAAAACAGCTACAATATCATCGATGAAAGCAAATGGTCGATTGTGGAAATGGCCAGAACATTTATTAACGAGCGGGGGATGTTATTGTTATTATATTTCAAATAAAACGCAAAGTTGTCTTAATTTGCCTTCTTATTTAACAAATAATTAAAAAATCTGAATGGTCAACTACTGATGCAAAACATGGTCAACTACTAGTTTTTAGGTGGTCAACTACTAAATCTCTTATATTAAGTTTTATTTTCATTTTTTTACTTGAATGCAACCATTGTACAAGAAAAAATACTAGCTCGTTTCGTTAAAAGACTTGCACAGAGTTAACAAAACAAAACACTCATTGAATTCGAATGATGATTAAAGTTAGGCATTAAAAAAGAAATTTCTGTGTCCTTAAGTGGTCAATTACTAGTGCTATTACCTTAATTGGTAACCGTAATCGTCATTCATATGAAATTATGTTTACAAGAAGTCTGACTACAAGGCCATTTTAATCTGGCATATGGTTTACATGTTTACCATACTAATATTATCTATAAATGCATAAGTGAGACTAAATTCTGTATGTCTGTCTGTTACGCTTTTACGCGTAAAGCGCTACATCGCTTTGAGTGACTTTTGGTATGGAGATAGATAGGACCATGGACATAGGTATTTTTTTATATAAAATTGCGCTGAGGTGGAGAAGCGCCAAATACAATATTAAACGCATTCGTTAAACATTGCTCAGAAAGTTGTGGCAGGCGTTATATTTGTAATTAGTGTTCTCGTAGGATGACCACGAGATTCAAAATTGCGAAATGAGGCCTTACAGCTAGTATGGGTATGATCGAAAAAATAGTCGCAACTGATAATCAATATTTCCAGGGTAAAATGGCCGATATGTATACAACATTAAGCGCCTGCCGAAGCTATTTGTACAACGTAGCCAAGGCTTGTGACGAGGGTCATGTCAATAGTAAAGACTGCGCTGGCGTTATCCTGTACTGCGCAGAAAAAGCTACGCAAGTCGCTTTGGATGCCATACAGATTCTTGGTAAATATTTTTTTGTCTACACCTTAATTTTATGTCCTGTGAACAAAGAAATTTCTCTTTTTTATTAACGTATTTTTTGTATCTAATATATTGCTTATAGTTACGCTTACAGAATAGTTGAAGTAAAGCTTATATCAGAATCAGACCCATTCCTAATTTAAAAGTTATATAAATTTTGAGTGTAATGATAAAAATGTGTTGTTGAGTCCTAATTTTTCTGTTACGTGTTTAAACTACGTGCGCTCTATCCGCCCATAGTGATTAGAATTGTTTATCGATTTTAGCAGTTACACGTAACAACTCGTAACTGTAGAGAGTATCTATGCGAAGTGGTTGACTATCTTGATAAGTAGGTAATATTATTTTTATATTTTAAGGTGGAAATGGTTTCATCAATGACTACCCTACGGGCAGATTCCTCAGAGATGCCAAACTGTATGAGATTGGCGCGGGCACGTCTGAAGTTAGAAGGATGCTCATTGGCCGAGCTTTAAATAGTGAATATAAATAATACAATTTGATGGCAATGTACCTCATGACAATTTTTATTGAATAAATTATTTGTGATTTTTTAATTCGTAAAAAAATATTCTGCTTACACAAATTACAATACAAATTTTACAATAACATTAACAGCAGCGTATGTCTTTACAAAAGAGTATTGTTTTTCATGGACTTAAGACTAGACTACAATACAGCTTCATTTTTTATGACTTATATACTGGTATAAAAATACGAGAAATTATAAATTCACGGTCCAACAAACGATTGAGAATACCAATATTTACACTTTCCTTTTAAAATGCAATACATACTTTTTGTAGCTCACAATTCTCTTTTAATACCTCGAATTTCTTCTTTGAAAACAAATTGAGTGTCATTTCAAAAAAATCATTTAATGTATATAATCCATTAGAATATACAAATATTTGTGACTAGAAAATCAATGAGACCGACATTGACTGATAGGGTTGTCATCCGTCTGGGTTTGCCCAGATTTGTCCTAGTTTAGAGGGTTCATTTGTAGTCCGGGCTTAAAAAAAAAAAAAAGTAGATGACTTAGTTTAATTTGAATCAATTTTAAAAAGGATTTATGACATTTTCAACTGTTTTGATAACACTGTGTTTAAAAAAAAAACTTGTTGACATGTCCGGGTTCTGGGCTCTAAAATTCGGGATTTTCATGCGTCCTGTCCCAGTTGCCAAATTTTAGAGATGGCAACCCTACACTAACACATAAGCTAAACTAAATTTGAATAATATTTGGAACCATATCATTATTTGTATCTGGAAGTCAGATTTTTGCAATGTTGTAAGCATTTATATACTAATACCTTAAAATTACAGGTAAGTTAATAAATTACAAATCTTAAACACATATGAAACATTTAGAAATTACATACATACATACATACTGAACCTCACGCCTGTATTCCCCGAAGGGGTAGACAGAGGTGCATTTCTGCACCCACATTTCGCCAGGTATGTATCAGTCCCACATAATAGGGGGCGAGCCTATTGCCGTTCCTCAGGCAAAATTCCAGACTCCGTGCTGCTACTGAGAATTTCCTAATGGAAAAACCCAACAACATTTTGCCCGATCCGGGAATCAAACCCAGGACCTCTAGATCGAACGACACACACTTGTGCCGCGTGACCATGAGGCAGTAAAATAGAAATTAAATTAGTATACATTTTTGGCATTTTTATTACACTAAAAGTGGTATTTTTTGAAAAGAACTACTTAAAAGACTCTTGTAATGAGTACTTAATCTTAATTATCAAGCTTATAGTGCCCAGCAGTGGGATGTATATGGGATGATGATGATGATAGTGTTTATTACTGGATGTTCATGGCACACAAAAAAAAAAACAGCCAACTCACTGTTCCCAGCACTGCTGCCTTATATGCCTTATAGCAATTCATATTTAGTACTGTCAATAACAAAAAACAAAGTAGTGATTACTTTTCTCACAATTAATCATTGCAAATTGTTGTTTAAAAATGCATTTAGGACACATTTAACAATATTGCACAGTGTAACTATTCAGTTTAATAAACAATATCATTTACATACTTTGGAAAGTTGATCTTGACAATTCTATAACATCTGAATCCTTATTAAAGAGCCTGCAAGACAAGCCAACTTCAGGTGACTTTTAATGGCATTATTAATTGGACCCGCTGATCTCAAAGGTCACTATTTATTATTCTCAATCCCACCAAAAACTTACTGAGAAACTCAATGATAATGATTCAACAAAATGCCACCACTTAGGTGGAATGTATAACATTTGTCCAGGTCTTAACACACAATAATATGGTGTGGCATTACTATATTTAGGATAAGACTCCAAGTTTGGTTTCCTTGGGTCAATTTTTGCTGTGTTGTTCAGTAACTCATGATCATGTGGATACAAATACTCTGAGTCTGTTGGAGCAAATAAAAATAAATGCTTTTCACCTATAACTTGTGACAGTAAATTTTTCTTTGGATCATGATGTAGAGGAGAGACTGTGCCTTTTGGTCCATACCATGCCATAATGTCTACTGCTTCCCCACTCTCAGAAAAGCAGCAATATTCAGGCTCTACTATATCCTTCTTTAATTCTGGTATGTGGTCAAACAGTTGATACTGTGCTAAATAACCTTTAGGTCCTTCTTGTTGCATGATATGATTTTTTATGAATTCCTCAATTGTCATTAGTTTTTGAGTCCAATCAGAGTCTGTGTATTTGCTTCCTAATTCAATAGATACAGTCCTCATTCCTGCAAGTTTTAAAAAATAGTTCTGATCTTTCCATTTTGATAATGCCGGCCAGTGATTTATGCAGTTGTTCAAAATAACAGGTTGCTGTTTCACTATATACTCTCTGTAGAACAACTCCATGCTTGGACAGTCAATAACACCAATAGTTGTGGCATTGAAGTTGTTGTTTTCATTCTTAGTAGGTTGTTCCAAACTTGGTCCCGCAACAATACTTGAGTCAAAAGATGGACATAAACAATGAATTATGTCTGCACATTTTTGCAGTAATAAGGGGTTTGTATTTAATGGACATCCAAAGAGGATTCCAAAATCGATTGTTTTGAAACATTCTCTAATCACACATTCAGATAATTCAGTGCAGTGTTGTAAGTATAAGCAAAGTTTCAAATATGAAGCAATCGTTATTGTTTTTCTCAAAAAAAGTCGGACCTGCTTCCAATTTCCTATATTAATTTTCTCATGCATGTAGTCGAGTACAGCTTGTATACTAACAATGTCAGAGGCATTAACGGAGTCTTCGTAGTCAATATAATGACGCAGTAAACTTTTGCAACTAATGTCCAATTCCGCCACTTCATTTAAAGATGAAACCACATAAGACTTTAAGTTTTCCAATTTGGCATGTAAATCTGCACATGTAGCCATATTGATTTATTAATAAAAAAACTAAGCACAAAATGTAATTGTTTATAAATACACGAAAAATATAAACATAACCTTAATTTTAATGACAATTTCCCATTTTTTTTTCTTTGTTCCTCAAAGAACTGGCTAAGGTCGAAGACCATGCTGCCAAGTCTTCAGTAATTTAATTTCATTACCTAGTATGAATTATGAATGATGATGATGATGAATGATGAAAGAAAAAGGGCGGGAAATTCCCAAACTGGAGGCGCGCCCCCCGTCCCTCCCACATACAACCCTTAATCCCTTCATTACAATAGTGAACAGAGAATCAAGCACCACTCGTCGATATTGCACACAGCGCATCCGATTCACCCCTCGCTTCATCCCTCCCCGTCTTACCGCATCGGTGGGACCGTCCCACCTAGATCAGGAGGCTCCTCCATCCTCTCGCCAACAATCACCAGAAAAGACAAGATTCACCAAATACAGCGCGACAGGGAAGAAAAAAGGGAAAACTAAATCAAACACACCACACACAACACCGACAAGCAACACTTAATCCCCTGTTCACCATTATCAAGAAAAAAATAAAAATTATATGTGAGAAAAACAAAAAACGCGCCCTCCAATCCGAACACTTCCCGCCCTTTTTCTGACAATTTCCCATATTCGACGGTGCCATTACTGTTCACGCAGATAAATTGATAATCCTTCACATAAATTAACCACTCTTCTGCGTGTACTGAAACGGTTTCCGTTTGTCTATTGCTTAATAATCATATTGTTATTTTTTTCTTTTCTTTTATGTTTCTTTCAAAACACTTGTAATTATGATTTGTGATCGTTTGTTTAATACTATATTTTATTGCAGGCTTAATAAGGTTTGGGGACAAAATAATGAAATCTCTTTCACTGACCTTGACCTTTTAGTGAAATGAGAATCATTTTGTCTATGCTCAATCATATGACTTTTGCACGTGATCTGACATATTATTTACAAATTGAAGTGTTTAAAAAACTTTTCGATAACCTGTTCGTAATCCGGTATACACAAAGATGCCAGGTAATTCCGGCGCTGAGGATGTCGTGAAATGTTATGTGTGACGCAATGGCATTATTCGATAAACTTTTTTCTTTAAAGAGAAAACTTGATTCAGATTCACGAAGGTACGTCTTATGGATGCTTTTCATTCATGTTATTTCTATTTTTGAGTGGTATGGCATGCGCCGGTAGGGTTGACGTCCGTAGAGTACACCCGTGCGATCACCGGGTCTGTCTGAGGGCTGGGACGTGGTGTTTCGCGTCTGCAGCGGTGACGCACGCGTTTCTGGCAAGTGGCAGCCCAGCGCGGGCCGCGGCGAGCATGTGATAACTGCGCGGGGCGAGGGCCGCGGGCGTAGGCGAGTGCGAGCGATCACGTCACTCCGTGAGAGGGGCGGGTCGCTCTCAATGTTTACTTATTTACACGCGAACTAAGCTAGTACACTAGCACATTCCACTTTAACCGGACGCACGTCTTCCGCCCGACGCCTGTCGTTGTGCATTTAGTGTGAACTTTACAGTTATTGCATTTCTGGTACTTGTGTGTGCATGTGGCACAGATTAATATCACCACTTTGCCACAGTTTACATTGTTGTAAACAGCTGTGTTCACAGCTGAAGCGAGTATGAAATAAGATGAAATTTAGGTAATATAATTGTTGTGAATCATTTAAAACAATAGGCTACAGATGTAGTTAAGACCAGAATTTGCATTATTGAAGCCAATTTTTAGGCTGTTGTGTGATAGGTTTGAAGCAGTGTGAACTAGTTCATGGTGTGTCACAATTATGTTCAGTGTAATGGTGTGAGGGGTAATGTGTTGACAATACATCTACCAAACATAATAAATTTATAATTCTAAACCTGTTTTGATTGAATGATTCATCAGTTTAGTATAAAAACTTAGATTAGACATGAAAAATAAACCATTTGACAGTACAGCAGAAGAGAAAGTTGTTACATTGTTTATTCTGTCAAGACCCTGGCTATCTGTGAATCTAAAGTCATATGCATACAAATTGTTTGCAAATAATCCAATATGATATATTTGAGTAATGGTACATGCACCATTTTAATTAATTGACATGTATGAGTGGTAATTTTTAATGCTATCTAAATTTATATTGGGGACTGTGATAAGTTTTTTGTTCTTCGCTGATACAAATTCATGCATTTATTTTTCCATAGATACATTTTAATTTTACAAATTTATTGTTATTGCAATATTCATTAGTCATGAACCTATAGCTCCACTACATCTAATATTTTTAAGAAAGTTATGATTTTTTTTATCAAAATTTTGTTTTTTGATATCTAATGGATATTGGGGTGCATAAGCATAACAGACTTAAATTAATAAAACAAAAGAAATCTAACAGGTCAATTAACTGATGGGGAAAATGTAGGGTGTTTTACTAGCCATATTGGTATGAACCATTTCAATTCAACTTAAATAGAATTGCAGATTGGTTTTATACCTTTTTAAGGAGTTGAGGGTATCCAATTCATCATCCAAACATGATATATTTTTATGTTACATATTAATTTGTTCACATAAAAAATGTTTCATATCAATAGAGGGTTTAGTACAGTGTTGTAAACTTGTAGTGTAAAATGTGATATCTTCCATCAGGTCTTGTCAAATAAATCCAGAGCAAGTGAGATTGCTTCTGTTCAAGGAGTGTGATTGGAGAGGAAGGAAGCTACTTTTTGATTCTTCAGCTATACAAAAAGTCCCAGCAGGGAAAAATGACAAACCACACATCAAGCCTACTGATGAGGCACCCTGCATTGTGGAAGTCTCAAACGGCTTCAGTTATTTGGTGAGTTTCATGTAGCTATATTATTACATTATTAATAAATTTAATGCTTACATTACTTCTATTATATTTCTTATAGAATCTTATTACTTAAAGGCAACTGGATGTTTTCACATTAAAATTGTTGCTAATTTTGTTTTTAAAGTAAGATTTATAGTTATTAAATGTATAACAATGTATCTAGAAGATTAAATTTGTCATCCCATTCAACCTTATTGAACACATGGTACAGGATATTAATGCTTCCCACTTATATGCTACTTATGCAGTAAGAAATTTGCCCACCGGGAATTTCATTTAATTCTATTCTGGCATAGTACATCTCATGTGTCACTATGAATATTAACAATGCCATCATAGAAATTCCGATCCCCTCTCATTTTCAAGTACTTGCTGGCTATTCTAACCTACAGCCGACACAATACTACGTACAATTTTTTGGCAGCATAGTCAAACAAAAGAGTAGGAGAGAGTTTGGAACTGGGCAGTACAGATTCTTCCATGACTTCTTGGTTTTGGTAGGGTTCATTGCCATTTACGTAGGCGAGATCGACGTCGAAAACGTATTGAGTAGCTCCTTTGTACCCCCTGGGGAAATTTTCGGCAAAAACAAGTTGGAATTTCGAAAAACGTAGATAAATTCGATGTTAATTACTCATTTCAATAAGTTCATACGAATTTTTAAAAATAATGATACTTCGTAACTTCAAAAAAGGGACGATGAAAATATTAGATTGCCAGTCACGACGATAAAATTTTAATAGTATAAATTGATACTTATTTCAAATTAATATCGAAGATAATAAACGTGTAATGATAAACCGAATTAGTTTACATCGTTCCCTATTTGAAATTCGAAGAGTATTTTGTTAGATCTTTTATTAGCTACTATAATCGATGGTATTATGTCTCATGTTTTTACTCGAAGCTTCATTTGCTCGTCACATTAAGCAAATTAATTCTTTAAAAAAAGAATAGCTTTATACCTTTAATCAAAATTCATCAAAATCCCGATTATTATTCAGATTTAGGCGTGGGAGTTAATTTAAACAGGTTTTATAAAAATATTTTCTCTGAGTTTTATTTTGGAAAGTTATATTAATGATTCGCACTATTAATCATTCTAATGTCAATAGACGCGGCTCCAATTTTAACATAAAACTGACCTAATATTTCTATATGTTCGTCGGCTGTTTTTTTTGTTTTGTTTTTAATGATAAACTACCTTTGATCGTATAACTGGTTATAAATTGGGAAATACGGAAACATGATAAACGAGGAAATAGTTTTGATGAGGATTAATTGCTAAACTGTTATAACGAATAGATTTTTTACACAACGATACATATTTTACAAGTGATGTATGAAATTGCATTAGTTGTAAGGGAATGGAAAAAGAAAAAAACTGCTGAAAGAATAATGTTTGCAAATGTTATATTTTTTATCTTACGTATCGTATCGAGGTTGGAAATTGATATTTTATTGTTTAGAAAATAATAAAAGTTAAATTTGCCTATATCATCCTCAAGGGTCCTGCTATGAAGCTCGGTTCCGTACCTAAAAATACGTTATAGACAGAATTAGTTTATTTGCCATTTAAATTATTTATTCTGAGGAGAAGAATAGTTAATAATGGAACTCTTATTTTCTTCATTTAATTTTAATAATCTCGTCTAATATTATACCGTATTAATGGTTCAATAGTTCGTTCCTTTTTTTTAAATACTCCAATTTTATAAACCATGAATTTCTATATAACAATTCCAATAGGTTTCATGCGGTGACACACAGTCTGACACACGTAGACAGTGAGCAAACTAGATACTGACTATTGTAGTTATTTCCAGTATTGCCGTGTTGAACTTAAATATTTGTACAATACATAAAGGATTATATAAAGTGGACTTGCGATACAAGTACATGACTCTTCCGTCTGCGTCAATGTTTGACATCACTGTTGCATTTATGCAATTTTTATTGCGACGGATTATGAACTATAGGTGTCTGCAGCATAGTCCAAACGGGGATTGACTGGCGAAAGGACATTACAACCTTCTCTCACTATTCGAAATAATTATGCCTCCTGTCTTGGCATTAGTGATAAAAGAGACTCGCGTCCTTTTAGTCGTTTATAATAAGACTAGCCTTTTTTACACGACTCTGTCGGTTATTATACAAGACTAGTATACTAAAACGACTTAAACGGTTTAAACGTCTAAAAGGCTTTAACGACTGCAGTCATTTACAAAAGAACTGGCGTTTGTGTAAGACAATAGTGCCTGTAGAGGACCTTTCCTTTAGTTAAAAAAACTGTTGTTTGCCGGTAGTTCATTTTTTATCCCTAGGCGGTACATAAAACACCAGTTACATCCACACCACATCCAACACACACGCCTTTCGACTCACGACTCCCCAGGCGATGAGTTGCCAGTCTTTTAAGTTCTTTAAGCTGAGTAAGTCGTTTAAGCTGTTTAAGTATCTACTCAGTCTTTTACGTTAAAAGACTTCGACTAAAAAGGCTAGTCTTATGACTAAAGGTTGGGGACTATAAGACTGAGTCAGTCGTGAGTCTTCAAAAACAAGGCGAGTCTTTATTATACGACTTAAAATCCTGAGTCTCTTTCATTATTACTTGGCATACCTACGTGGATATTCCGTCGGATACGAATATCCCACAACCAGCGAGGCTATTACTCACGGTTGGCCATCTGTTGGCAAACAGCGGAACGGGCGACGGTCGAAAAAGCACGTGACGTTTTCGCATTTCATTATGTTTAATTGACATATTCGCAAAACGGAGTCACGTGCTCCCGTTTGCGATTCTCCAACATCTGTTGCTTGCAACTGATTAGAAAGTCGACTGGCCCATAACAACGTGACCATTGCACAGTTTTAACTTACGTCTGACGCGAAAAAACTGAGTCGTGCTGTGTCGGATTTTAATTAAAAAGCTGTCGAGTAAATTTACTTTCATATTAACTTATTTATGCTTTTGTTTGTATTATCAAGCAGTGTCCAATTTATAAATAACACCAGATTATTTTTAGTATTTATAAAAAAAAAATGTACCAATAAGGCTTCTGTAGATATTCATAGTCAAGAGAATAATTAACTTTACACTTATAAAGTATATATTGAAGCTAACTTTCGCATCAGTTAAGTCCAAGTTAAGTAACTATTAAACCAGATTATTTTCAGTATGGTATAATGATTAGAATATCCATTTCCGTAGCGATATAATTTTGATATGTTTGATTTTGCGCTTTGATATAATTGTTGATCTGATACCTAATATTTTTATAAAAACATAAAACTTCGAACGCGCGAACGAATTGGCGCTCTTCTGCTGTAGTTTTAAAAATAGACGTTGCTTGATTTATGTTTCTACTATCATATTTTCTGTGTCCAACGCGGTCTTAAAATAGGTCCACTCGTAAATATACTCTGCCTTCGCATATAAATAGAACGGGTCAGTATCGGTCAAGATCACATAACTTCTTATTTTAAAGCCCTGAACATCATAAATAGTCGATTCTCATGAAAATTACTATTTATTATTCCTATCAATCGCATTGGGAGTGTTTTTCTTCAGCGAATCTGAGTATTTGTGTGTTTAGTTTCAAAAAGCAAATCACGTGAGGCGCGATAGCTGTAAAGATTTACGTCATCGTCGGAGTGATAGTACTTTACGTCCAAAACTTGTTCATTATTCAAGGATAAGGACGATTTCTGTTCGTCACGTGTGTAACATATTTACCTTTAATGTTGGAAAAACATTTTGCCAGAGAGAAAGTTATTTTTGTCCTCACCTTATCGTCGCAAGGTGTTCTAAAAGTTACTGTTGTTTATTTTAAATTCATTTGCAGGTGTCACTAAGGATGTTTAAAGAGTGACAAAGAAACGGAAGTACATGTCGGACATATTTTTCTAGATGCGTAGCTACGTTCAAAACAAAAGCAATTTGCGTAACAGCTCCTGACCTTACCATTGCGACATCGTTGGGGGTAAAATCGTTTGGAAAGTTCATCATGGTTGTGGTTTCGCCAGCAATATCCATTTAAATACAATCCTATGACATCACGTGATTGCCAACGTTTAAAAATAAACGCCGAGATGTTTTTTTTTGGTAGTAAAATTGAGACTCATAAATACCTGATATAATTTAAAAATACTAGCTTAATGTTAATCTTTGATTAAAAATAAACAGAACATGGGAATAAGGGATGGAAACAGGGTAATAGTTCTTTATGTATTCATATATTCTTATCTGTCTGTATCTCATTAATGCGTGGTGGGTTCTGGGTACAACCAGTGTACGTCCAGATTCGACTAGGACCTAGGTCGTTGAAATTAGGTCTGTATGACCATAATTCAAATTTCTAGCCTCTGTATATAGTACTGCACTCAGAGATAAGTAATGTGGTCATAATATAGTCAAAGTCAAAGTCAAAGTCAAATTATCTTTATTCAAATAGACTTTTACAAGTTCTTTTGAATCGTCCATTTTACACTTTTTTATATTTTTTAAACTATTGCCGCTTCGAAACGTGTTACAGCTGTGGAGAAGAAACGGCAAGAAACTCCCTCAGCAACACGACATGTCATTTTTTTAAATAGCAATAAATGTCTTTTTTTAATTACATTATTTAAATTTTACATTGTAAATGTCATAATGATACAAACTATAGCAACAAAACTCCGATCAATTTACATTACTCCCAGGGCTTATTATCTTCAATAAAATCTGAAATTTTATAGTATGCTTTTTTGCAAAGCTTATCTTTAATTGATTTCTTAAACTGTGTCAAGGGAAGCTCCCTAATAGCCCTCGGAAGTTTGTTATAGAAGCGTATACATTGCCCCATAAAAGAGTTATTAACTTTCCGGAGACGAGTTATGTGTTGAACGAGATTACATTTGTTCCTAGTATTTTTATTGTGTACATTACAAATTTTATTAAATTTATCAAGATTCTTTTGGACGTACATTAAGTTCTCGTATATAAACTGACAAGTGACGGTAAGAATATTTATTTCTTTAAATTTTTCTCTAAGTGAAGCCCTGGGACCTAAATTATAAATAGCCCTAATGGCTCTTTTTTGCAAAACAAAAATAGTGTTAATATCCGCAGCAGCTCCCCACAAAAGAATACCATACGACATAAGGCTATGGAAATAGCTAAAATAAACCATTCTTGCCGCTTCCTCGTCAGTCAGACGTCTGATCTTTTTCACTGCATATGCCGCTGAACTTAATTTGCTTGCCAATTGTTGAATGTGCGGTCCCCATTGGAGTTTTGCGTCTACCGTAATGCCCAGAAATGTAGTAGACGCAACAGGATCCAGTTCTTCACCGTTAATTTGTACAGTGGTTTTTAATTGCTTAACATTGGGCATTGTGAATTTAACACATTTAGTTTTTTTCGCATTTAAAAGTAAATTATTATTATCAAACCACTGAACAACTTTACGAAGTGCATTGTTTACTTCGTCAAAATTATCGAGACGTCTTTTTACGTTAAATATAAGAGATGTATCATCCGCAAACAGCACTATATCGTTTTTATCCCCTACGTAGTAAGGCAAGTCATTAATGTACACAAGAAACAAAAACGGCCCAAGAATTGAACCCTGTGGTACTCCCATGGTAACCGACGATCCTGGAGAAAGTTTTCCATTAACGTCAACCCTCTGAACTCTATTATTCAAATACGAAGTCAGAAGATTGAGAGCTCCGTTTCTAATGCCATAATGATGAAGTTTCCTGACAAGAATGTCATGTTTGACGCAGTCAAAGGCTTTGGACAAGTCGCAGAAAATGCCAATAGCATCCCGCGACTCTTCCCATGCCCTGAACACAGTTTTTAAAAGTTCAACTGCTGCATCGATAGTTGATCTACCCTTAGTAAATCCAAACTGTTTCCGATGAAGTAAGTTATTTTTATTAAAAAAGTTCAATAATTGATTAAGTATAATTTTTTCAAATAACTTACTAAGAGTTGGTAAAACAGAAACAGGTCGAAAATTTGAAGGGTCTGAGGTATCACCAGATTTAAAAAGTGGTATTACCTTACTAAGCTTCATCAGGTCAGGAAACACTCCAAATGCGACGCAACGATTAAACACAGCTGCCATGTGAGGTGCAATAATATCGATTATAGAGGATATAGTAACTACTGACATACCCCACAAATCTTTAGTCTTTTTTTTATTAATTTCTTTAAAAGCCTTAAGAATATCATAATGACTAATAGCAGAAAATTCAAACGATGCATCACATTGAGGAACATTATCTTCAAGAAGTAACACAGCAGACCTCGAAGACGACTGAAGATGTTGAGTAGTTACTATTGGAATATTTCCAAAAAATCTTTCAAATTCAGCGGCCACTTCAGTGTCTTTTGAAACAATTTTATTATTAACTTCTATACTAAATTCTTTGTGGTGTTCTATGTTCCTTCCCGATTCAGAATTGATAATGCTCCAAGTGGCTTGTATTACATTCGGAGCTGATTTAATTTTATTTTTAAGATGCATTGATTTGGCAGCAGAACAAACTTGTTTAAAAACCTTAGAATATAATTTTACATAGGATATAAAAGCCGGATTTTGGTTAAACATTCTTTCATTATATAAATCATACAATTTATTTCGGCTTTTAAATATACCAGTACTCACTAAAGGTCAGACGGTTCTTCAAAGTAATTGTTTTTGATTTAAAAACTTTATTGTGTTCCATGTTTATATGATTAAATAAGGAACCATAAATTTTGTTGGGATCTTTTTGAGAGGACAACTTAGGTAGATTTTGTTCCATATTTGTTTTAAAGTAATTTAAGCGGCTAGCAGTAATAGGAATAAATGTAATACTTTTGCTTGATACTTTACATGTATTCAAAGGTAAAGACACCAACTGGCCACAGTGATCAGAATCAAAACTATTAATAATAGTACTTTTAATAACTTTAACATTGGTAAAAATGTTATCTAGACATGTCGCACTTGTGGCAGTGATTCTTGTTGGCTCAGAGAATACATGTTTCATGTTATATGATTTAAAAAGATTTAATAAGTTTATAGTTGCCTGTGTGTTTTCTAGAATATTTATATTAAAGTCTCCACAAATAATAACTCCTTTTTTTGAATTACATATTCTGTGCAAAGCATCTTCCATGATTTCCATAAATGATATAAGCAATGCACAAGGTGGCCTGTATACACTTAGAACAATAAATTGACCAGATTCAATACAAGCTATTTCTGCAACACGTTCAACAGAAAGTTTCACTATATCAAGTCTTTCTTTAAATTTTATTGATTTATTCAAAATTATTAAGGAGCCTCCATGTATCATATTTGTTCTGTTGAATGTGCTAGCAACATGATGGTTGTTAAAGTTAAACATCAACTCATTGGACTTTAGCCAATGTTCAGTTATACATAAAATATCAATGTTATTTGAATTCAGAAATAATTCCACTTCCAGTTCTTTATTTTTTAGTCCTTGTATATTTTGGTGTATCATGTTAATAGCCTGTTTGCTACAATTTATATTAAATTTACTAATATAGCCAGAGTTTGTCTCTGTTGTCTTATGAACTAATTTAAATTAAATGTCTTATTATTCAGATTACTATAATCTGAATTTATATCAATCCGCTCAATAGAGCATAGTCTATTAGCCAAGTTTTTGGCTGTTACTCTAAAATAATAAGATAGCACATCTGCTATCTGTCTTTTAATATAAAATGGGAGATAAAAATTATCTCTTGTCTTAGAATATAATTTACTAACATACTTGTTAGTGTCAATTACATGGAATGTCTTATTATTAGTGCACATTGTGTGCATTGTTATATTTAACCTATATCTAATGTTATTTTCTTCCGCTGACAAGTTTTTACAATAGGGTAATGTAAACATAACTACCTCTTTCAGATTTAATGAACAAAGTTGTTCATAGAATTTTAATAATTTAATTTTGTTTAAATTACCCCTATTGCCAATGAATATAACTAATTTACTGGTTGAATCAAATTTTTTATGATTTAGTATGCTTTTTGCAATTTCTGCATATGGCATGTTGGGCATACAATTATTTAATAGTGTTTGTCCCCTTTCCAAACTAACTAACGCTCCCATGGTTTTGCCTATTTCATCGCTGTACATAATTACATTTTTACTTACTTTGTGTGAAACATTCTGACTATTGGAGTTATTGGCTGGCTCTGTATGTTGAGGCCTGGTACATAAAGAAGATTTGGATGAGTAATTGAGAGACGGAGCATTCATAGGCCTTGAATCACTTAAGCTATTGCAGTTACAAGTTAAATTATGGTTTTGCAATGAATCAAAACGGTCTGCATTATATTTACATAAATCAATTAACTCAGTTAAGGCTGATGAATGCTCTTCTATTTCTCTTTGAGCATTTTCATATTTAGAAGTCATAGATATTAGGGATGATTGTAGTTTTTCCAATTCTAAATTAAGTAATTGTGTGTCAGTTTCATACCTAATTCTATTTTGATCTAATTCATAGGCATATAAGTCAACTTTGTCTTTAAGAGCTAATTTATCCTTCAAGCTACATACAATTTTATTTTGTTGTTTATGTCTTTTTAAAAGTTTTTGAGTTTTCGTTATATACCTATTAATCTTAACATATTTCTTCATTTTGTTTTTGCTACTTCCAACAGCTCTTGCCCCACTACTTGGATGTAAAGTGTCATCCCCTGTTAAATCTATAGTAGTTAAGGCAGAACTATTAGAAGTTACTGAGGCCAGAACAGAATCAGTACTCATTAGCTCGGTGAATAGGTTTTGAGTTTGTTGTTCCCGAGCAGAGGTTTTGGCCATTTCCAGCTGTGTGATGTGGTGTTGAGCTTCACGAAGTTCTTGTTGTAAGCTGGAGATAGTGTTTAGGGCCATCTCGTACTCTTGGGAACATTTATCAAATCCTTCCACTATTAGCCTGAGTTGATCCCGCTCTTCAGTTACAACTAATAACTGTTTGTGCATCTCAGTTATTTCTTTTCGAAGTGATGTATTCTTATTTAGTATTTCCAATAACTCCTTTTCGTTGTCATCCCTCTCCCGATCTAGCAGTTCACATCTCTCCCTTGCAACCTTTAATTCTTGTAACGCCAGTTGGAGTTTAGATTCCTCTTGGCGGGACAAGGCTCTACGGGTCATCATTTCGATAATGTTAGATAGTCTAGTTTCTTAGTTTACAAGTATAAACTGCGGCTAGACTAGGTGGATTGTAATAATTGCAAGGAAAAGCGCAACAACTGCAGATGTTAAAGTTGGGTCGTAAAGGTAACAAAGTATTACTTACCTCAGTTTTTAGCTGAAAGTAAAACCGAGGAAATACACAATTGCACCAATCACTTACCCAATTAATCAAACCAAAAAATCAATAAAAGAGATAGAAAAGCGATGACAAAGAAATTTAAATTTAAATTTATCTGACAGTTACTTATAGTCACACAAGTATTACTAAGTTTAAGAAAAAAAACGTTTAAAAACTACTAATACTTATAATTAACGTTTTTTTATACAATTAAGTACTGTTTTTAAGAGTTAGATGGTTATGCACAGCGATTAATTAAATAAATTAAATATTTAATAATTTTACTTAAGGAACGTTAGCTGTTCGTATTCAAATTCAAATACTTTTTTATATTAGTCTAAAAACCAGTTTAGCCAAAATAAATATATTTCAAGTAGTTTTTTTTGGTGCTATTCCTTTTTACAATTCTTTTGCGGAACTATTTTCATCGTTCATGCACCTTTTATTTTTGCCTTCACCTTTATACTACAATGAAATGTTCTCTGAAGTTCTTTTACTTATAAAGATGCGAATAGACATGATAGACATTGATATGCGTATTTATTACTCTGGAACTGGCCACAATTTCAACGGAATGAATTTATTCTCAACTATTATTAGGCACACATGTTGATATATTGACAATCTAGGCAATGTTTAACTTTCGTGTTAAACCCATGCGAAGAATACCCACGATAAATGATTTTGCACAGTGATAATTTTAAAATGCCATTTAAACCACACATATATTTATACAACTATAAAATTTCCCATTGATTTTTGCATTTTTGGTAAGTTTTCCAAAAAAAATAATTGATGCCACTACCAAGTGAAAACAATTGATTTCGCATTTTCGTTTAAAACTTAAAAGTAAAGATTCGATTGTTTTACACGGCCGTTACAATTTGTTTTACACAATCAGGTTTACGTAAACATTGTAATGATAAAAGACAATCGCGAGTATTTTGATTATGTCACGCGATATTGTTTGCAATGGCATTCGCTGTTAGCAAGTGTGCGCGGCACTTTACGATATCAGGTTTAAAAATAAAACGCCAATTGACATACGATGCGGTCACAAGACTCTCAATTCACAGCTTATAGGCGCTGTTCTGGCTAAATTTAGACCACTTAAGATGTTAGCCTTTTCGATTATGTGGACGCACCGTAAGTGGCAGCGATGCGGTCAGTTCTGTAATTTTAGCCTCACTCTAATTGGACATCACATGTGCTGTTTTGTGGTAAATTGAAATTGTAGCCTCTACGCCACGGCTATTCGCAACATGTTGATAATTTCATTGGCCATTACTGTATGGCCTGCGATTCGGTCACATGACGGCTAAAAATATCTCCAAAGGTTTTTTAAAAGTGATAATTTAGAGTTGGTTATCAAGTTTTAATGTTGCCATTATGTTGTAAATCATATCTGTCTACATGTAAAAGATATTAGTGCTTGCAAATAAAGTAATAACAGTTTGCGATGACTTCGTATGTTTCGTGTAGAATTAATACTTTAATTATCACATTTTGGGCTTTAAAGTGTGAGGAAAGTTAAGTAAATTTATATATTAATGATCTTGTTAATAGTTAGTGTATTTATTATAGCTTAAGTGTTGCAAATGAACAATCAAATTTAATGTAGTTTTATAAAGTAATTAGTGTGCGATATCAAATATAGAAGATTTATTTGGACATGGAACGACAAAATAGAAGGAATAGAATTAAGGCACTTTGCCTAACGAAATATATCTAACATAAATAAAATTAGTGTACAAAAAGTACCATCTTAGTTTAATCGCCTGTTGACATTGATATTATAATTTACATTTGGGTTGGAATTTACATTCTAACAGTCAATATAAAAATGTTGAATAAGTGGTTAATTTAAAAATTCGGTGATGTTTTTTAAATGGAATAAATCATTACATGTAAGTTAAAATTGAGGTGTTTATAACATCGACATTGGTAGAAAAAAATGTATTTAAATACTACGACTTTAATGAGCGACTTTTTTTTTATAAAATAAGTAAATGAATAAAGAGGCTCTTTATACTCTTAACAATTAGCTCCTGTGATTAATATCAAAGAAATGTATTTTACATTGAGGTCATAGGTGGTATTATAATACAACGAATTTTAACAGTGAACTGATGAACTAGAACTGTGATTAACTAGCTGGTTTGGTTACAAGATTAATGCGTTTTTTTTTAAAGACATTTCGGTTATGACATGAATTTTTCCTAATTGATTCCATTCTGCTATGAACACTTTTAAACCTTTAAAATTATAACTATGTATACCTGATGCAGGCGAATTGTACAATCGTAGGTTTATTTATATACGGAGCAAATAATTTATAAGTACAGGATTAGCATTGCTGGAAGAACAACACCGTAGCTCATTGTGAAAGGTTGTGTTGGCTGTTTAACCTTCGCAAAAGTCTGATTCTATCGTTTGTAGCAGCCTGCGTGCTAAATACTAATCGACTTGGATTATGTCCAAAAGATGTTGCAAAGATAGGTAATCCTCCAAGCAGTCATTTACATTCAATAAACCAAGTGTTGATTGTCTAAAAACATCAATGTAGTAACATAAAATTTGTATATTTTAACTGCAAAATTATAATAAAACGATTGGTAGACTCTGAAATAGCAGAAGAGGGGTGAAGATCGCGGAACGGTAGTAGATCGGTAGATAGTGTAGTATGCCTTAAATTGTCACTGCTTTTCAATATGGGCTTGTATGAGACATGGATCGCGTTAATGACTTTGGATATGTGGTCCAATATGTGGTGTTGTTATGGTTGTTTAATACCAAATCAATAAGCTGTTGAAATAAAGACGTGGTCCGCCTGTGCTATTTTCGATCTTACTCATTCGTTGATAACGACTCGTGTATAAAATATGTCTATATATGTATATTCTCCAGGGATTTCTTTATTTAAAACAACGACTTCAATTCTAGATTAAGTTATAATGAAAAATCGATATAAAGTATTTCTAGAGAAAAATAGACACTCTAGATCTAGATACACATCTGCCACGTAATTTAGGTCGCTGTCTTGCTTTTCTGATAAAGTTTATACAAAAAAGAAATTATAATGATTATTTATTTATTTATTTTATTTAATATGCTTTATTGTGCACCACATACATAAGTAAAAATTAAATTAAAGCTACCTTATAAACTATTATGCCACAAAGGGCGGTCTTATCGCTATTTGCGATCTCTTCCAGACTACCCAGAGAAAAAAAAGTATATAAAAGAGGTGGTCGTGGAAATTAATAAAAAAAATAATAATAAAAATACACAATAAACAAAAACAAAAAGCATTGATAAAAAAAAATTAAAATTAAAACTAAATACACAAATATATTTTTAAATTAAGAAGATTATGAGTAGTGTGCTGTAAGTCTACTCTTAAAAGTAGACAAGGATTTTGCTTGCCTTATAGATAGAGGAAGTTCGTTCCACAAGCGAGCAGCATGGACTGAAAACGAATTGCCAAGAAAAGAGGAATTATGCTTGGGAATCTCTAATCACAAATTCTCTAGTGATCTAAGCGGTCGTGCATGGGTATCGCTTAGGAAATGGAATCATTTATTTTAATGGAATTATTTATAACTAGCTTTTGCCCGCGACTCCGTCCGCGTAGACTACAGGGTTGGGTTCAGAAAGAAAATAAGTTGTAGTCTATTTTATTCCACAGAGTCCCATTTATGTCCATACCAAAAATCGTTCACATCGGTCAAATGATTAAGGCGTGAAATAAGTCATATAGTTATTTTCTCATTTATAACATACCAGGTAAAACCAAGGAGTTTAAAAAAAAAAAACTGAACGCACGCATAAATATTTGACAACTAACAAATATGTCACTCCCTTTTCATTACTGATTATTCTACATTTTAAAATGTAAAATGCGCAATTGTTCGAATATTGTGGATATATGTTGTCGATTCAAAACCTTTATTTAAATACGTTCATTAATATGAGGGGACCATTAACCGTATTGGCGGGATAAACATAAAATGTTTGACGTACGTGACGCGTACGCCAAAATAGCCCGCAGATAGCAGATTTTTCCCGACTTACTTGACAATTATCGTTATATTTTGGAAAATTCACACACTATCTTTAAAAAGTATAGCCTATGTGTTATTCTGATGTATAAGCTATATTATTGTAAACTTTCATTACAATCCATTCGGTAGTTTTTGCGTGAAAGAGCAACAAATATCCAGACATCCAGACATCCATACATTATTACAAACTTTCGCGTTTATAATATTAGTAAGATATACAAAAAATATTTTCGGGTATTGACAGTATTTTATTTGCATTTATTATTTAGTTTTTATTATGCGAGAATAACCTTTGCTTATAACATTGTTGTACCAATATTGCCGGGAGATTTTAAGTAGCTTATTAACTGCCTTCCGTTTTCTTTATTTCAACCTTTTTATAAATTTTAAATTGTAAAATCTATATTTTATGTTACAAACGAGACTAACTGTGGAACAAAGCAAACTAAATTACAGCTTTAATTTATGATGAGAGCGGATGCTGTAGACAAAGGATAAAAAAATCTTACACAATTCTTTTGTTTAAATCCAGTTTGGTTATGATAATGTTAATGTCGTCCTAGAGAATGTCAACATTGAAATCACGTGAACAGAATCGATACAATTGGGCGCATTAAGCATAGCATCTAGACAGTACACCATCTGGTAGGCCGGCCCAGGTGTCCTATTGTACCAAATTAACTCAATAATGTTTAAACGGCGAGAATCAATTTGAATTGACATTTATTGTAACACCAATTGGGGAAATAGATTTGGAACCAATTGTGCCACTAAGTTTAGTTAAATAGTTGAGTGTCTAATCGTACGAGTTTTTCGAGAATACTTATGTAAAATAAAAACGATGTTGAAGAATGAAATGTCAATAGAATTAGCACTTATTTCATTTTTGGTATCTAGACTCGCTTTAAAACAGAAACTTTACAAAGATTATTCCATACCACATCAAGGTTCCTAACAAGTTTTTAGTCAAAAGGCCTTATTGAAAGGTATATCATTTCTTATTTCGATAATTCCGTTGCGGAGCTTCATCTTACAAAATAATTTTATATTAAAACACAAAACGCCCGCCCAAAACTAGTTTTTCCAGTATTACGGGTGCAAGAAGTGCACTCAGAAATGACCCCTACTTTGCAAACGCTCAACAACATTGTTGTCCTTAACGTATGCAAAATGCGGAAGGCTTGTCGTTCTGTGAAGGAAGTTCCTTGAGGTTGATAATAATTTAGTTTTATAACCTCATAATGCTGCTTCCAAAAATTTATTTCGTGGGCTGTAGACATTTATTGTTAATTCCTGTTCGTGCTACAATCCCGTATATCGTGAGTGCCTACGCAGTTTTTACTATATGAATACAATTTATCATCCTATTTTTAGCTTACTACGCTCGTCACGTGATTTTGTTTTTAAATTTAAAACAGCTGTGTTTTTCGTTGCGTCATACTTTGCTTAATTTTACATAATATTTATCTGATTGACGAAATATAAAACACTATTTGCTTAAATATGTTTAGCCGTTTTAATCTTCTTGAATTATATTTCAACACATTTTGTCTCGTGGTCTCGCGGCACACGTAAGTGCCGTGCGATCTAGTGGTCCTGGGTTCGATTCCCGGGTCGGGCAAAGGGTTTATTGGGTTTTTCCATTAAAAAATTGTCAGTAGGAGTCTGGAATTGTGCCCGAATAACGTCAATGGGCTCGCCCCTATTACGTGGGACTGATGCATACCTGGGGAAATGTGGGTGCAGAAATGCAACCTCTGCCTACCCATACACATACATACATACATAAACTCACGCCTGTCTCCCGTTAGGGTAGGCAGAGACTATAGAGCGCCAAATGCCACGGTCCAAACACACCACTTTCGCTTCCTCCACTGACATTATCCTCTTCATGCATGCACGTCGGTTTCGAGGACTCTTTATATTGCCCTTTTTCAATAAATCCCTTTTTTTTTTGCCTACCCCTTCGGGGAATACAGGCGTGAGGTTGTGTATGTATGTATAACATTATGTCTAATTGTAGTTACATTGTATCTCTATCTAATATAAGTCTATAAAATATATATTTCAACAAGGTTAAAAAATAAATACCTACAAGGTGCATTCATCCGGAAAAACAGGAAAACCATATTGACTATAAAAATTGTTTACAAAATTCACTCGTCTCCAATTATGTATGACTTACTTGAAGATGTTTTGTTCCGTCGCGAGCAGTGGGCGGAACAAGCTATAAATGAGGAATATTATTAGAACCAAATGACGTATTTGGTCGTACGATGTTTGCGGTCCACCTGTCTTGGATGTCGACAAGTATGATTGATGTATCCGCAAGCTCTTTGAAAGGTCAAAGTGTCCCAACTCACCCTTTTGTCTGATCGATAATGTGTATTGCTTTCCGGTGTTACCACTCTATTTTCGTAAATTTGTTCATTGCGGAGACAATTGCGCAGTGTTTGCAACTGGTGTTTTGTTTTCCGACAAGCTATTTAGTACTTGTCAATCTTAGCAGGACGGCCCGTCATACTCTTGCATATTGTTTGAAAATTAACATTAATATTTGTTTTTTCTTCTTTTAATAGGGCTGTTCATTAAATCATATATTTTTAAAATGAAATGAAATGAAATGAAATTGCTTTATGAAATGAAATTGCTTTATTTGGTCACGTAGGCAATCAAATAGCACTTATGACAAGTCAATACAGAAAAGAAAAATCTTTTATTATTACATTATAATTTAACTATGGTTCATTTTATATAATTTGTACAAAAATATTTACGGGTTTTTTTATAATTTATTTTTAGTTTTCATCAGGAAATACATAAAATCTTATTATTATTATTTTAAAGTAAATAACGAGATGGACCTTGTGTATTTCCGAAACGTCACGTATTATTTTAATGGTACCACCGGATCCAAACGCGACCCTGACTGAGAAGACCCGGCGAAACAAACTCAGCGGGCTCACTTTACTACTGGAATTTACGCGGCGCGACCCACACCTGAGTAGATCCAGCGAGTCCAACTCAGTGGGCATGTATTTGGTCCAGTAAGGATAACATAATTATATTATATGACCTGCCAAATAAAAATTGCCTTCTTATTATAAATTTGCTCGAATTATTTACTCGATCGGTCGTCATTTTATTTTTATTTTATTTATTTTGTGCACATTTTATATTAGATATCAATTTGTATTTGATGTTTTTATAATGGTTTAAGTTACACTTGGAGCTTTGGGTTAATTTATATTTATTTATGTATTTATTCAAATGATTTGGTTTAAGAAAGAAGAATGTGAAAGGTACTGGGTTCCAAGATGTGGTGATGGCGATGTGCGGGAGAGATCTAATGCCAAATTTCCTTATCCTCTAAATACTGATTTATATTGTAGTATCCCCTTGTCATCAGAACACGTTTAATGTGCACCTTAAATGAATTATCTGATAGGTCAGTTACAGATTTGGGGAGCTTATTGTAAAATTTTACGCAGTTGCCTACAAAGGACTTACTGGTTTTTTTCTAATCTTAATGAGGGTATCACAAGTTTATGTCTACCCCTGGTATTTACATTATGTATATCACCAATTTTACTAAAGCTACATACATTCTTACGTACATACATAATATTTTGATAAATGTATTCAGACGGCACGGTCAGTATATTACAGTCCTTGAATATGGATCGTAAGGAATCACGGCTACGTAGATCATAGATGGCGCGGACTGCTCTTTTCTGTAGTATGAAAATGCTGTTAATATCAGCCGCCGATCCCCACAATAGAATGCCATAAGACATTATACTGTGAAAGTATATTATAATTTATAATATATAAATTTATAAATTATAATTTCATGTCGCACTCGCGGATTCAGAATTAAGTTGACTTATGAAATCTTACTATGTTTATTTAGCACTTTGAGAATTAATCTTTTTTAGTACTAGATTCATAATGACAGTCCGTCTAAGAACTGTTTCCTGTACATTCATTGCAATGGGAAATACAACGGTAGTATTCGATACTAATGTTTATGAGTTGATCTCTCGTATTAAATCTGAAAGTACATTTAATAGTGACCATTAATCGTTTTTAATGTTAATGTCTGCGATTATAGAGATATCTCGTAGCACGTACAAGTGGTTAATGCCCTTAAAGTCTGTAATTGAATCATTGTTTTTTTAATTCAATTTTCGTACATCTGGGTCTCATATGGAACTTATTGGCTGTTTGAAGAGTTGCGCTAAATCGTTGCTTATAAGATGAGACGCGCCGACAATTATCTGGAGTAATTTTTCAACGCGGCTATGTATTTGTACGCCGGCGTTTTGATGTTAAGTGATATAACGTCCTTCCAACCATTGCTGTTATTAATGATTACATTGAGCTCAAACGCGCAGCGGTAGGTACTGCATTTTCAGCTATCTTTGATTTGATGCGATTCGAACAAATAACAATTTACTTTATTCTAGACCACCACGCAGGAAACTTTGAAGGTAATGTGTTTTCACACTATCATGTTCAGTATTTGATATAGATTTCAAAATATTTAACGAAAATGAATAAACTAGTATACTTCTTTATTAAGTTATGATTTCCATTGTGGTGTAACTTATCACGGTTCAACAATTACACAAAATTACTAAAATTGTAAATTCCTTAAAATTAAGTAAATTTTCTTGTAAAAATCAGTTAGCTTGTGTTAACTTTTAATTTATGAGACAAACGAGCTGCGTGAAGCTACGCAGCTAAAAATGTCGGCATAATATATTCAAGCAGGAAAATGTTGCACTCGGCACGAATGCGCTTCAGATTCAAAAATCTGAATGATCCTAATCTAATTAGGATACATTTTTCATTGATGATTGATTCATGAGCTATGTATAAAAAATAATAAAGACAAATTATGATTGATAGTATGTACTTATTTGTATATCCGACGGCAATTTAATCTTATCAAGTTTAATCAGTTCTTCTAGGTAGGCCGCGTCACGTGATTCTCAAGCCAAATATAAAGTTATAATGGACACTTGAATTAATGAATTTAGTGATTGAGTTTATCAAAGAGAATGGATGTGATTCGCAGGCGATTTAGGACATTGAAGGTTATTGCGCAAGTTTCGCTGAGGTACTCAGATTATGATTAATGCGATTTCTTCGTGGTTACTGACTTCCCTTTATTAATCTTGTGTATTCTTCTAGTAAGTTAGTTAATATTCCGCTTTATTGTCTTTGATTAGTCATATAGATATCACAGAAAAGTGCCATTCGACTTCACTTAAAAGAGGACTTTTTAACGTAAATAATAAAGAATAGCAAAAAATATGACGCTAAACGTTTTGAACGGACATTGAACCTCAGCCTCATCGTGACCAAAATATTTTCGAAGATTACAAGAGAAAAAAATATTCTAAATGATGATATGACTAATATTCGTAGGATGCCTTTAGCTTACTCATAAAAATGTTGCAAAAACGCTTTAAATTTTGTCTGACCTCTTTATAATTGGATTATTTTGCGCATAACGTTTAAAGAGAATTCTTACATGACCTGGAGTCTATTTTCCCTAGTTACTTATTTGCCTTTGCTTATGATAGCGTGTACAAGCGCACTTATTTATAATTTACCGAAGTCGTTGACTTTCCATTGACGTCATAGATTGTAAGGTACGACATACGAACTCGAAGTACATTATATTTCTTTAATAATTATGGTCATGCCACTTTAAACGACGGATCAGGGGTTGAAATTGGTATACGTATGTCGTGTGAAAAAATGGGATTTGGTTTATGGTAGACTTTTTTAACGTTTAATTTTTTTATTACTCAACTCTAAAAAAATAATTTAAGTAACCCCAATTTGAATTGGTCTCAAGTAAAAATCTAAATGCTGTAAATTTTACGATTAAACCTTTGCATGTACACACACTAACTAGCTTAATCGGATGACAATTTAACTTACTTGTATAAAGTTAATTTTTTCAGCAAATGATTATTTTGTAATATTTTAAAACAGCTCAGTATTTAAGCAAGCCTCATTCATTTTATAAAATTCTAAGATTCCGAATGTAATGTTGCAATGTATCTTGTCCAGTATAAAGGTGCATCGGAGGACGCGACGGTTCTCGGTGAGATGATATTCGGCGCTGTGGCCATGAACTACAAGAGCGTATCCTTGAAGATCCACATAATGGACGAGCCGAGAAGGTAACAAGGTCATATTCATTATTTTACATTGTATAAAAATATCGTTTAGCTCACAAATAACACGTCCAACAGATGTTCCAACACGTTGACATGCATTGTCTCCCTGATGTATAGACTCGTCGGATTACGCTAGTTTTTAATGGCTGTTTATTGTGTTAAGTAATCTTCTGGCAGTCTTCATTGAATATATTTCGTCTGCTGTTGAAAAGACGGTGGTGACTATTTTAGTTTGTTTAAATTTACGAAATGTTATGGTAAAACCATATTGTGATTTTTAAATGCTATAAAAGAGAGGGTAAAGAAAGTAGGGAGAAAAGTCAAAATAAGTTATCAGAATATTTGTAGATACATCGATTGTCGGTGCATGAAGGAGCTAGGAAGCTTAAACAAAACAAAGCTAATAATGAATGAATAGTTATTTTTTTTATGTAGATATGCCTCTTTAGTTGTAAAAGACACTAATACAAAAAAAAATATAACTGAATAAGTTGTGCAATTTTTTAAATTCGTGAAGCGACACAAGGATGAGTTGATTCATCGTCAGTTTGATCTGCAGGTTGATGTGCACCAAGATCTTCTGCGTGCCAACATCTCGCCGCATCAGCCGGGTTGAGCGCAAGTTGAACGATCGCCACGAAGCCAGCAGCTGTGGCGACTTGTGCAACGGCTCACAACCCTTGAACGTTCCTGCCCTCAGAGAGGAAGGGGTCTCTTTGAGCTTCTCCTTAGACAGGGGGGATTCAGGTTAGTAGAGTTTATTCACTTAAATTTAAATTTATACATTATTTTGTCCTTTGTATACTGCCATGACAATATGACAGGTCCGAACCTAATCGTAATCACGATGCTGCCTAAATTGAGCATCCAGGGGAGAGTTATTTCCATCACTTGTCAGTTGATACTCTCATGCCGGTCTGTTGAGATCCTTGTTTTATGGTAATCTGTGATTCACTTCAAGTTTTTTGTCAAATATTTTTTTCGAAACGTGTTTCTATATTGTCTCCTTTACATATATGAGAGCTACTCTGAAGATGTAATGATATAGTTATTGACCTAGTACTTGATTAGTAGATCACTTAAAATCAATGTAGCACTAAACAAGTCAAATATATCACACATAAACGTATTTTACTATTGCAATACACTCCATAATGATGTTGATATCCTCTTAAGGTTGATGCTTGCAATCGATTTTTATTTACAATGTACGTAATTAAGCACATAATTAAAACCCGCGAAGAGGTAATACGATCGAGAGATTACTGTTTATGTAGCGGATGTTATATAACTCCGTTTGTTCAAACATCGTGTGTTATGCAATAATTTGCTAAGTGCAAAGTGTTTGGCTTTGCAATGTCGCTTATAACGTGTTCAATAACTTTCACGCGTGTCTTCATTTTAATTATTCTACTCTAAATAAATGTAGTTTTTTTTCTGTAGTGATGGAGGAAATCATTCCAATTATTTTATGTTTGCTCTTCTTTGCTTTGACCAATATAAATTAATCAAAAGTAAATGAAATAATGTTTAGTTGGTACCTTTTTTTTTATTCTGGCTCGGCAAAGTGACCCCATTGCACCTGATGGTAAGCGTAATGGAGTCCAAAAAAAGTGTCGACCAGCGAGAGATGATGATCTCCCGTTGGTCGACACAATCATGCCTGCCGAATACCTCTTCAACTTTCTTGTGAAGAAGTTTGGGGGACTAATACCATGGTTATAAAAGGACCGACCGCGACAAACCGGCCAAAAAATGCCGGCACGGTCATCCTTTCACCATGATTGAAGCCCCCCGAAAACATACACTGGCTGATATATACCTTCCTGAATTGAGCAGGACTTCATTACAAGTTATAATTTTTAAACAGTAGGTAATCATAATTCCACATAACATTAACAGAAGTATTTATTAGAAATTTATTTTGGCAAACAAACAGTCACGCAAACACGCAATTTACGTAGTACCATTGTGTTCCCCGGTATTGGAAGTTACGAGACAACATATTTTGTAATGTGGGTAATGATAATGAGACCCAGTGGAGCAGGCTGTGACGACGTGTGTGTTGAGCAACAGTCGATGCATTCACACGGATCGGTTAATAGTGTTTGTTTTAAATGCTTGTCTTAATGTTTTTACGAGTCAAGTTCGAAAAAATATTTTGAAATTGCAATGGAATGTAATGGGATTTGTGAATCGTGCTTAATTTTTGTTTATTGCAAGTGCCCAAAATTTTGTTTCTCCCTTTGCTTAGCCTTCTTTCGTTTCAATTGGGGTCGGATCTAATAGTTATTCTTCGCCAGATAGTTCTATTCTGGGTCGTCGAGACATTGATTTGGGCTTTCCATAAGTCGTATTGATGACGGACATCCAAGTTATGATCTACCGCGCTTTCTCGGGTCGGTTTTCGCAGCCAAGATTTGTCGAGTCATGTGCTCTTTGGGTTTTCTCATTACATGACCATCTGAGACGTGTTTCGATAATTTTGTTGCCTTCGATGGAGTGGATCTATAACAGCGCCCATAATTTTGTTTCTTTTAAAAATATCTAATTTACATTTATGCTCAACAAAAACGTTTCTTAAATTACACTTACACTCACCCGTAAAATATCAGAAACCACGGTCAATTTATTCATCTCTCCGCACGCAAACTTAAACCAAATATAATTAGTGAACACAGAAACGCTTCTATTATTTCTTACTATTGCCCAAACGTTAGAAAGCTTCATTAAGATTTTTGTTTCAGGTTTTTGCGGCGATCAATCCCCGTATAGCAGCGTCGGTTCCACCTACGACTATTTCTCCATGTTCGAAACGTGGGACGGCAGCAATATCCAGGATGATCTCTATTCATTTCATTGTAAGTGTATCTATACATTTATAATAGTTTATGTGCATTTTTTTATTTTAGATTACTATAGAAGCCTTCGCTCGCGATAATTTCATAATTACCTCTGAAAACAAAAAAAATGCCCTCTAATTTTGAATATAAGTTCATGAATAAGAAACATGTAAGGAAGTTTTTCGGAATAAGTGGAATCCTTTTAGAGTATAGAAATATCTTATTCCTTTAGAATAAAGTCCATCGGTAAGCGGCTAAGGCTAAAAAGTATTTTAAGTAGTTATTTCCCAAGAACCCTCTTACGTCCACCTAAGAATAATTCCATTTACTTAAGTAGTTTTCGGGTGCATCCGTAACAAATAATCATCATCATTGTAGTTGTTTTTTTTTTCGTTATAAGTGTCTTTGGATTACCCTTATCTTTTTACATGTCCTTTTTGCAAATTAGGTTGTCTGGAAGAAATCACAGTCAGTGATAAGACCGCCTATTGTCACTTAGTCCTAAGTATTCCTTTTTTTAATTTTGTTTTGTGTAATATGTCCATGGTGTACAATAAAGTGTTTATAAAATAAATAAATAATCAAAAACCTTACTCTTATGAATCTTAGTATAGAAATGGATTTACTATGCTTACAAATATTGTAATTAACTTTGACTTACCTCTAAATACATGATTTATTGTTTTGAATTTCAACGTCGTCATGTACATATATTCTAAGAACTAGGTATTGTTTTCGATTGTATTATGTAAAAACCTGTTTATGCATATTTAACATGAGTCTTAAGTCAAGTGTTTTTTGGTGTTTCTTTTTATGATTGCCACATGATATAATGTAGTGATTGTTCGGTTTTCCGTATCGTTTATTATCAAAGTATAATAGTAACACTTCTAGAATTTAATCAGGTTTTTGCATTGATTGAGAATTTTAAGACCTTAATCTTATCTGGTTCTAGAATCAATTAAGAAGGAGACTTTATTTACATAAAAATGTACATAGTCCAAAGATTACCAGAAAATTAAAAAAATACGTATTATCGCATCAGGGCGTGCAAGACCAGAATGAACAAAATAAAATAAATAATGTAATTTACTTATTTCACGTTAAAAACTCTATCTGTAAACTATCAAGAGACTATAGACAAATGTCACATTCTAAATCACAAATACAAAAAAAAGGACAACAAAATGCATGAAATTAACGTGATCATCTATGTAATTTTATTTACACTTTTAATAATTAATTACGATTGTCCAATGTGATTTTGTCTAGGCCCTCTCACCTCTGGTCTTTATATTTTTTGCGTTTCAAGTAGATAAAGAATTTAAGCAAGTATACTGAAATGAAATGAAATAAAATTTAGATTAATCTATAAAATGTCAAAAACGTCACTTAGATTCAGTCATTTCAAAATTTAGTTTACCACCTTGTCGAGAAGGCAGTTATCACAAAAGAAGAACGGGCTAGAAACTCTAGTGTTGCTCTTTCAAATCAAGTTATAGTTGATATTGATACCAAGATTACATTTTTCCTAATCAGAGCATTTCATTAATTCAATCACAAACTACGAGTATTATATTGAATATGAGAATTACATAGAGTCGTCTAGAATGTAGAAACTGTTTAGTTTGTATCAAAAACTTACTGATGTACGATTCTATTAGCTCGAACGAAGCCTTGGGATTATAATATATTAGGATATAATGTCAGTTATATAACTTTATAATGAGCGTGTTAAGGTCACGCTCACCTTAACATAATGTATTTTACTTCGAATGTCTGACGTCTGACACGATAAAATTAATTTTTACGAACTGTCTTTTCTAATGAATCTCTATTAGCGGTCATGTGATTCTCTTATAAATAAAATGCCAAAACATTGAATTTATTAACCTTTCTGTTGAATTTTGCATAAATAAATATTTTCATTTTTACCAATAAAGTCATCGGCCAAAAAGTGCATGTGTGCATCGATTTTATCGATGAATTTAATAGGGACTTCGAACGTTATTTCAAGTATATAGGTAATGGACATCGTATAATTAGCATTTTAGAATTTTATGTTATTTTGAAATATTTTGATTGAACTATTGAAATAAATTATTAATTGTATATAACAGACTGAACTCTGAAGGATTACTTAAAGTTTTGCCGATTCTTTCTATTCGGATCGATGTAATTGTGTTGGTCGCATCGATCCCAAGTCAAAATACATTAAAATCGACTCTGTGTTTTATGCTGGCAACAGTAAATAAGTGATATCACACAAGTCAGGGTCAAATTATTTCTTCTACCACCAGGTCCCCCCGGACGCAAGCTGAGCACGTCAAGCAACGGCAGTTGGCAGCGGAGGACGTTCCAAAACATGACGACCAAGTTCAGCATCGGACACCAGAGCTCCAACCTGCTCAGCGTACCCTCAAGCTTCAGCAACGGAACTAGTAGCGATTCACAGGTTGGTGATCTATGAAGTCTATGATTAGAATTTCTTTGAAAAAAAAGGTATTCGGTCGGCTTTTGTTTTTTTAAGGAAGTTTGGTTGTGATACATCTGACGTTTCAAGTTTCTAGGGAAAATAAACGTGATTAGTTGCTATGAAGACACGATACAAATGTTTGTGTAATCTTTTTTTTTGATGTCAGCGCGATACTGATCCTACTCTTGAATTTCGAGATATGATTATGCATTCGAAACAACTATATCGATATCTTAATTGGATGGACTTTAGACTTTCTCAGGATCATTTAAATCTGAAATTTTATTGAGATATTTTCATTACCGTTTAATACTATAAGACGCAGTGCAAGGGATATTCCTCTTTGATTGAGAGGAATTAGGTCCTCATCTAACACTACTCTAGTGGAATTAACATACCTAACATATTCATTGTGGATAACTTTTAGGCTTGCAGAAATCCTCGCAATGTTTGAAAAACGAAGTGACATTTTCACATTTTTTGACAAGAGTATACAATCATACTTTAAACATGATCATCAATCACAAAGAAATCTCGATCTTACATCTCCTACTACTGTCTTCTATAAACACACACGTGACACAGTTTATTCTACTTTCATAAAGCGTTAGTAATCCAAGTGACGGTTTAACGTTAATCTCATGACTGCATCGGTAATGAGTGACCACGCGATCGCATTGTTTACACCAGCCGACGTTATCAGGACGGCAGGCGCGTGATATTTGTCACATGGTTGACCACGGCTATCGTTCACGCAGTCATGTGAGCTGTTATCAGGGCAATGGCAGTGTAGTAAACTGCGATATGATAACTGCATCGAAACGCTACTCGATAATGTTTGACGTTGCAGCTGTTGAGTCAGCCTTTTGCGGTTTGCAGTAGTGGTTCTTTTACGGTATATTCCGGTGTAGGGCTAATAGGTTTCTGATTGTCTGTTTGAGCTTTATAGGATTGTGTCTCATGAATATACCGTAGAGTAGTCGTAAAATTAACAAATTTTCTATGGCCTGGACTTTCTACAAACCCTATAGTACGATTACGACTCTTGAAAATGTCTGAGTAATTCGACAAAAAATTACATACATTTTTTGCATGATGTATTTAAGAAATTGTGTGTTATTTCAATGAAGAGGTTTTTAATTAGTTTCAAAATCGCATGTCATTTAGTTTTTTTTTTAATTATTTTTCTTTTATTATCGACTTTTGTTAAGACATTTTTCTTTCATAATTCCTCGGAAAATGTATAAACGCTTTTCATCTTCGTGTTTACGGTGTGAGAAAAAAAGATTTTTACTAACAAAACCAATTCAAGCACAGCTTTTGAATTAAGAATAACAAAAGAAAAAACATTGAATATGAATGTTTGTGCAAGTACTAATGTCACTGCTATACAAACGTAAACAATAACGCATCGTAAACAAGTCTCTGCTTATCACTTAATCACATTAATGTAACAAACAAACAACTTGGCGTGATTAATGGAACATCAACAGTACATTATTTTATTTATTTGCTCATTAACTACTCATACATTCTCTCAGACAAATCATTATAGTGATAATTCTTAGTTAATGTACTGCTTGTTAGACCATTGAATTGACTAACAAAACTATTAAGAGCATGAACCAATTCGCATTGGTGTTATTTCTTTAATAATTAATAATGATATATATTTTTAGTAAATAACTAAGTATTACAATAGCATCGGAATAATAAATGACTGCAATATAGGTCGCCATTGAATGGAACGCGCAGACGGCGTGCTATTTGATTGATCAGACGGAGCACAAAAAGTGCTACCATATCTTATCAGTTAACGATTCCATTACCTCTCCAATAATGATGTTGCCAGTTACGATAAATATTACAATGTTTCCTCACAAAAAAATTTGAAAACAAAGAGCAGGTAATAACTGGAGATTTTAAAATTACCATTTCTGTCGATCATACATATTTTTCATTATTGAAGGGTTGACTTCGACGTGGTCCTTTTGTAGTTACCCACATAGCACTAGAAAGGCATATTAACAGCTGACGTAAACAATGAGGTGTGTATTTAACGCCTCGGCAAAGAAGAGTTTGTTATCTCCAGGTTTTTATCTCTGAGATTGTACATTTGACGCTGGTATTGCATTAGGCGAGCCTCACCCAAAGCTTGCGTGGGTGTTACCAATACGCAATTAAGTCACGACAATTAGATAACCCTAAATTTTCAACCACTTTCAATTTTAATGATCCTGAACTCAGAAGTGACGTCATCGCCGCCAGATTTGTACTTATTTACCGTAAAATTGGTAAAAAGATTGTAGTTTTAGGCGCGCTCGATGTTTTTGGCACTATTGCATCTATTTCACTTGAAATTTGGTTTGAACGATATTTAAATAAAGCGATGTATATCGACGTCGGTATGGTTGGATAGGTGGAAAGTATTGTGAATTATAATAAGCTCGCCTCACAATAGAATTTTGTTTGTCAGTCCAACAAGATTTGGATTTTTTTGGAAAGATTCGTCGATTTGTTGTTGAACTCTTATCTATCACATAATACGTTATAAAGTTATGTATAACCAGCTCACAGCTGTCGTATGTAAAGGAAATGTATGAAGAACCGTCTTACTGTTGCGTTTCGTTAGGTTCTGTTTAGAATTAGATTTACGAGTCCTTATAATTCATGTTCTAATTACGGCCTTTCGCATTTTTATCCATCCGTAGTCCTAAAAATTTGTAGGATTTTACACTAATTGTTTACTTGTTAAAGAAGATGCGTTTCTGTCTTGTTAGTATTTAAAAAGTTTTTTTTGAAATCTCACCAAAAATATTGCGCATACTCATTTACAATATAATTTGTAATTGTATGAACCATCACAAAACAAACAAGTTGTTGGGATAAACTTTGGCCCTAATGCGCGGAAGTAAATGGAAGGTCGTCACCTTGGGAATAGTTTATTTGGTGATAAAAAGCTTGATAAACGTACATAATTTCTATTCCTGCTAAAAACGTTAGGGTTGACAATGACATAATTTCATCGTTAACAGAACCGGACAAGTATTTTACCTCACAATCTTGCCAGATCCTTCGGACTGTATAATTTTAACAAAATCGAGGATGATTTAAATCATGGCGTTAAAGTATTCTTTTTTTATTACAACCAAGACTTTGTTACTGATGATGTCGGATTAAAAAGATTCTTAAACTCGAATATCAGACTTAGAATTAGTCTTTCAGGCAGTCTTATCGTATACTAATTTCAACAGATATACAGCAACAGTTCTACGTGTGACAGTCTGATGAGCGGCAGCTCGGTCATGTCGCAGAGGAAGAACAAGCTGGGCCTGGCTCTGCTCATCACCGTCAACGATGGTGCTGAAATGTAAGTGGGTTGTCCTTAGAATTATTACTTTCTACTTTCAACTCAGTAACTCAGAAACTCCAGTTGGGCAAGAGATTTCTTTTGGTAAGGGTTAGGCATCCACCCCGCTGGCGTAGTTCGTGTTGATACACTTCTTATGCCAAAAACAGGGTTTTGGAGAACTCTTTGATAAAAGCAGACTCACCTTACGTATTTATTGTATTAGTAAGAATTAGATAATAATAAAAATGTTGTCCATTTAATACAGAAATTAATGAGTACCAATTGTTGTAAAACTAGTTACTAATTATGTTATTTAATAACTATGACATAAACAAAATTAAATAACTGTGAGAGACTTAACAAGTGTTTACTTTTCGTCTTATTCTATAACATAATATGGCAAACGGTCATTAGTAGCTATCTTTATGTCGGCCTTCCAATTAGTTGGGTTTGTCACATGGCCCTACATTAGTAGGATGCTTCTGTCTGGTTCACACATATGTAAATGAGTCACAGTATCGTGTTCCTGTGTGAAAATTATGTCCCAGTTTTATGTTTAGAGTATGACAAACAAGATAAGGGCCAATTTTAGAGTTAATGAAATTACATTTTTTCGCCGTATTGTTGCATGCACTTGTTTGAATTTATAGTGAGTTATACCTCATAAATAAACTTATTATCTATACAAATAAATAAAATTGGAGTGTGTTTGTAATATTGAAATGACCGCTTTTTAATAAATGCATATGGATGTATACACGGTACATATACCAAAATAAAGATTTTTACAATTTTTGTCTGTCAGTCTGTTTGTTCCGGCTAATCTCTGAAACGGGTGGACCGATTTTAACGGGACTTTCACTGGCAGATAGCTGATGTAATTAAGAGTAACTTAGGCTATTTTTATTAGTTTATAAATTTTCTTATTAAAAATAAATTTTTCGCGCGGACGAAGTCGCGGGCACAGCTAGTCTATACAAATAAATAAAATTGAAGTGTCTGTTTGTGATATTGAAATAACCACTTTTTAATAAATGTATATGGATGTACACACGGTACATATACCAAAATAACGTTTTTTACAATTTTTGTCTGTCTGTCTGTTTGTTCCGGCTAATCTCTGAAACGGGTGGACCAATTTTAACGTGACTTTTACTGGTAGATAGCTGATGTAATAAGGAGTAACTTAGGCTACTTTTAGTTTCTAAATTTTCTTATTAAAAATTAATTTTCCGCGCGGACGAAGCCCAGCTTTAACAATCTTTAAGCCTTAAATCTTTATTTAACAAAAGCAATTTTTTTTTTTTTTTTTTTTTTATTCTGGCACGGCAAAGTGACTCCACTGTACCTGATGGTAAGCACAGTGGAGTCCAGAAAAATAATACCAACCAGCGAGAAACGATGGTCACCCGCTGGTCGACACAATCATGCCGGCCCGCACAAATGCTTCTTCACGCTTCGCTTAAAGGATCCAGGATCATAGGAAGAATTTGACATATAAATGAGAATATCCTGACCCCACAACAAACAAATATAAACTAGACATTACACAATTAACCAGTGGCGGTACTTCTATAGAAGCCCAAAAGCGTTACACGTTAATTATATTCTCATTTTTAAGTCAAATTTATTTTGTTATTTGTAAAAGTTATTTTTCGAAATTTTGTAAGGCAGGCTGGACTTTTGGGCTTCTATGGTACCGCCACTGCAATTAACGTGTAACTCTTTTGGGCTTCTGGAAGTACCGCCACTGGATATGTGTGTGTTTGAAAGGCGCATGATGATGTTAGTGTATTTCACCAGGAGCCTGGTGCGTCGGTGTCTGGAGCACTCTCCGCAGCTGCAGGCGATGGTCTGTCGGCTGCGACTGGCCACGTTGGCGGCGGGTGCTAGTGGCGGATTCGTCTCCACGCTGTACAAGGCTGCTGAAGATGCCGCTAGATGGTGAGCATACTACCAATTTTCTATAATAGACCGTCAATGTATGTTGTTTGAATTGATCATCATCAGCCCATATATGTAGGTGCTGGGCACGGGTCTCCTCTGCTGAGATTATTTAGGCCTTAGTCCACCATGCTGGCCTAGGGCATCTTGCCGGACTACACATCTAAGAAATTCCTCAGAACTGTTAGGAATGCAGCTTTCCTCACGATTTTTATCTTCACCGTTAAAGTACATACGTGATAATTCATTGTGAATAGACACATATCTTCGAAAAGTCCAGAATCTCGTCGGTCGCGGGTTCAAGCCTCAGGCACACACAACCTCTGACTTTCCCAAGATACGTGTGTATTCACATATTCATTTAACGGTGAAGGAAAACATCGTGAGGAAACCTGCACACCTAAAAGTTCTTAGGAATTTCTTAGGTGTGTATTCCGCCAATCCGCACTAGGCCAGCGTGGTGGACTAAGGCCTAAACCCTCTCAGTTGTAGAGGAGGCCCCTGTCCAGCATTGGGACGTATATGGGCTAATGTTGATGATGATGTCTTGCACTGCCTTCTTTTCTATTATCAAATGCGTGTTTTTTGATATGATATTTTTGTAATGAAAAATAATATCAGCTTCAAGTTTTTGATGAAAGCCTATTTGGTAATTATATTAAGCTCTTGAATGGTGTGTCTAACAAGACTTATTTACATAAGTAAATCAACAGAGAATCAAATCTATATCGAGTCGAAGCACATCGTGTTACTAATTGAACTGAAAACATGTTTATTATTCATTTATTTAATTAATTAGAACGGTTATACCATTTACACTAATCAATAACAATCCAAAAAAATCATAAAAATAAAAAAACACAAACAAAAGAAGGAAAAACAAAAAATATATAAAAACAAAACAGTGAAATAAAATGAAACTTGACATTAATTAACATTATAAACTATGTAAAAAATCAATAAATAATATACACCTATTCATTCATCACACATTCAATTCACAAAAATGCAAACATTCTGACAAAATCGCCTTCCATTCCTCCGTAAAGATTATTACAATATAATATGAGTTAAACCATTGTATGTTAGTTACGCGCGATTAGATAATTATGTTGTCATGTCGACGCAAGCGAAGTTTTTTGTCACAATTTGAATATAAGTGGGCCGTGTAATGGCGTCTAATAAAAAATATCGCGTCTTAAGGTTTTAGTAGTATTTGTTACATTTTTTGGAAAAATGTGTCTGTTTCGTGCGCTTCGATTAAAAACGTATGGGACATTTGGGTTTAGTGAGGCGATACTGGTATTGTACCATTCCAAGGCTAAATGATTCACTAAGATACAAGTCTTGTGTCGTGGGTATCAGAAACTACTAGAGACTGTTCGGTCTCACATACACCCAGACCCGAAACAAATATTTGTGGATAACACAAACATTTGTCTCGGTGCGGGGATCGAACCCGCGGCCTCTCGTTTCGCAAGCTGGTGTCTAGCCAACTGCGCCACGGGGCTGTCATATAGTATATCAACCTTGGAAAAAGTTTTAGAAGCAAATTTGTCATTTAAAAAGTTTCTAGATATAAAATAGCGCTTGCACGTGGAATATGAAAAATACAGTTGCCAGATATTTTTAAGTTTTGATTTATGAGCATTTCGCGTAGTGAGTGCAACGACTTGCTAACTGCGTTGCCAATTATCTAGTGTTTTTTTTTCTATACGTCACGTGAAGCAGAGGACGATATATCATTTATAATCATCATCAGCCCACGTACGTCCCACTGATGGGCACGGGCCTTCTCTCAACTGAGAGGGTTAAGGCCTTCGTTCACCATG
The DNA here is from genome assembly GCA_907164795.1 of Hemaris fuciformis. Lineage (NCBI taxonomy): Eukaryota > Metazoa > Arthropoda > Insecta > Lepidoptera > Sphingidae > Hemaris > Hemaris fuciformis. The sequence goes on along the minus strand of OU015432.1, from coordinate 18,814,056 downwards.
ACAGCCTAGATATCATTGGCCTGTTTGCATTTGCATACAAATGTGTAGTGTTGAAATAAACACATGCCTGTATCCGCAAAACGATAGGTAGAGGTGTATTACCACACTCAAATTTCGATAGCTGTGTATTGTGTATGCTACCTGTAATAAAAATCACACACTTGAGAATTTCTAAGTAAAAACACCAAAAGTTTTTGATCGACCTGACAACCGATCCGGTATATCTGCCACACGTCGTATTAAACTCCGGGGAAATAAATAAACAAATACAAGTCGTGATGGCCTTGAGGTTTAGGCACGCGGTCGAGAATCTCGACGGTCGCGGGTTCAAACCCCAGGCATACACCTCTGACTTTTCAAATTTATGTGTGTATTCACAAAGAATTATCACGTACTTTAACCTACAACTTCTTAGGAATTTCTTAGGTGTGTAGTCCGCCAACCCGCACTAGGCCAGCGTGGTGGACTAAGGCCTAAACCCTCTCAGTTGTAGGGGAAGCCCGTACCCAGCAGTGGGACGTATATGGGCTGATGATGAAATGAATAAATAAATACACCCAACAGTTACATACATATTTCTGACTCCACACTAAGCTACTAGTGTTGTGTCGTGGGTATCTAAAACTACAAGGAACTTTTCGGTCTCACAAACACCCAGACCAGAAACAAATATTTGTGGATCACGCAAACATTTGAACACGCGACCTCTCGATTCGCCAGTGTTTAACCAACTACGCCACGGGCCTGTTAAAACCCCAAAAAAAATCGTTCGATCTGACAACAGAATCCAAAAAATTCCTCTTAGCATTACATTAGCGAAAATATGTGCATAATAATGATTGAAGACTTCATGTATATGAAGATTGCGTAAACAAACAGTGGTATTTCAGGTTGTCGGACCTGATATACGGTCCCCGGCTGCAGCCACTGTGGCTCAACATCGTGACGAGTGACGCGCGGGCTTCCAACAAGACCGCTGAGTCACTGCTCTCGGACCTCTGTGCAGTGCTCTCGGTTGGAGATACCAAGGACACCAACTTGTAAGTACATATATGGTTCTTTAGTACTATGTTTAGTTTTTACTAAACATATTTAAAATTACAAAAAAAAAATATACCTAAATATATTTCATTTTACTATGTTAGTAACTACTATGTTTTAATTTAGTACTATGTTTTGTTCTTTAGTAGTATTTAGTGGCAATGTTGTATGGAATATAATATTGGAGATATAATGAATCGGCTAAATACCTCAGCCTTACCTTATTTGTGAGTAACATTAATTTATTTTTCTACTGGAAATGATAAAAACTGTTTCATAATGTCAGTATTTGGTGAAGCAAAAAGTTCGTTAAACACGGCTTTCGACATTTGCTGTAATGACAGACGTGATATTTTTTTGGGAAGTACAAAGTTGCTGTACGTTAATCATTTGGTTATTAAAATCAGATCTGTGATAAGTTTAGATTTGATACAATAGGTATCAAATCTCATTTTACACAAAAAAAAAACAATTAAACTAAACAAATAACAGCGCTAAACTTCTACACTCTACTATCAATGTAGAATGTTATTCTAGTTTCGTCATTAATCTATACACTGACTGAATAATGGGCATGTCACGTGACGCGAGATCGTCACGCAACGGCGCCGCATTATTCAGAAATAGATCAAGTCAACGACTAATAACTCGCGGCTTTGTATAAAACCCGTTGATATGCGAAATTCTCACCTACTCGATGCACGTGATACGATAAAAACCCCTTTATTATGTGGACATGTTGTTGGCAACGTACGAGTTTAGTTAATTTGCAAAATAGCCTTTTAATCATACAATAAAAATAAAATAATAAAAATGGTTCTACTATGATTTTATGTCGGAAATCGTAAAGTGAGTGATTTAAATAAGATAATTTGTGAGAAATTTAAAAGCAGTTTTGCAAAAATAACAAGTTCGGTTTAACAGTGCTTGAAAGCAATTGGCTTATTTATCAATTGCTTACAAGCTTTTAATAAGACCACCAGAGTGTGGTGTAATATCCGTTATTTAGTGCATATGTTAGACATAATATAGATTTTGTAGAACAGCTGGTTATAAGCTATTTATCGTTAAAGTCAAAGTCAAAATCACATTTATTCAAATATACTTTTACAAGTTGTTTTTCATCGTCAATTAAGTTTTTTTTTCAACTATTATGTAGATATAAATTATATGTATAAACCATTTTTGCTTGTAGTCTCTACCGAGGGTAACGGATTATGATTGGTAGCAATCTCCATTAGGCTAGCGGGGGACTAAGCTTAAGTTCGTCTTAAACGAAGAGGGACTATATTGCGATAGTCGAGGAGTATGAACTGTACATACGGGATCTGAGAATCTACCTATTACCAAGTCTTAAAAAATTATACTATTATCAGTCTTTTCTTATTTCTCCTCTATTGTTGCTTGTTGTTACTTCCTATTTTTAGATAACAGAAGTCTAACAATGGTATTGTATAACAATAGTGTTTGAATTAACATAATTCCATATAAGAAACAGTCTAGACGCCATGTTATTTGCATGATCCTTCAACCCGTCGGCGACATACGTCTTTGACATTTTAGTTCCTCGATGACGTGTCGAACATACCAACGCTGCAGCGTCTAGGTCGCGACACGAAATCACATGATCGCATGTTTATTTACACGTATGTACAATTATACAAACAAAGCTGAGAGGCAAATAATAAAAATGTTGTTTGCACTTTGTCTGGGCGAGGTGCAATCAAATTACAATTTTTATTGTGTTAAACATTGTAATAGACTGCCCGCGCTTTTTGTTCGTGCGCAATGTTCGAAATTCAAATATTTGTTTTTAAAAATAAATTCAATTGTCCAAGGAATATTTATTATACTGCTTTAATGTGTAGTCATAACATACAACTGGCCATTAAAACATTTGTGATAAATACTTCTACAACTGAAGTCAACTAATAGCTAAGGCACACGCTAGGATATTGAGTATAGAGTTCCGTGAGATTGTTTCACGTTTAAAACACAAAAAAGACCGATCATCAGAGTACTTGGATCGGAATTGTATAGACTGAAAGAAATCTCTATGCCTATTACAATGCGAAACTTAAGGCAAAATTTTTAGACATGTATCTCCCAGATGCTTGGACTGCAGTAGGTATATCAAGCCTAAATTTCTTTCTGCCGCAAACAAGTTTACCATGTGACAAAGAACCGTATGTGTGTATTGAAGTTTACTTAATGTATCTCCATATACGCATGAACCGCACAACTTTAAGGTATAACTATCCTACGGTTACGGAACCCTAAAACAAAGCCGTTTCAGCACTACAACAACGCGATTTAATTCGTAGCAATCAATCGTTCCGTACGCCGCGGACACGATAGTTTCCTGGCCATAATCCAACGTCGTGACGAGCCGTTAGAAAGCGCACATTCGCGTACGGGCGATAATTAACGCAACGTGTGAATGGAGATGTCGTTTTTTAAACATTTATTTGTGTAAAATGGCAGGTACGGTTCGGCGGGTGCTATTTGTGCACAATGTTTACGCTGCCATCACGTGATTCCATACGCGGGGTTTTTTCACGGCGGTATTGACGCGAGCAAATGTCGGTACATTGTTGTGCAACAACGGTACACGAGTTGATGAGTGCTCGTAATGTGGCTTAAAATTATTTTTAACGATGACCATTATTACAGTTTGCAGTTTTTTAAACGATTCACAGCTTTGTGTGTTATGAAGGTCTTGGTGATTCGCAAAATCTCACTGGGATGTCATATTGGTATTTTATCTCTTAGATATTTAAGATTTTGGTCTCAGTCCTCAGTCTTCAGTCCCTGATTGGTTTGATTGATCTTAGATATCATCTTTCGCCTTTTTTCTCTCATTTATAAAAAAAAGTGTATGACAGTTTAAAATATCATTGCTCTTTTGAAATTGAAAGTTATACAGACATGGCGCAAAATTTAATGATTCGCATAGTTGACGAATGTGCAATGGTTGATATGTCATAATGCCTGTTCTACTTGAAAGCTGTCCGTTCGAGCTATTTAGTTACGTTATGATTCTATGAAATCTATATCATATTTCTGCGATATGCTTAGTTTGTTTGCAATTAGTCTTAATTTATCGTTTAAAATATGTTAGAATTTAATAATAGCATTAGGATTGTCACTTATAAACTTTTTTCAAACTCTTCAAGATGAAAGCCTACAGTACTCAATGGACCTCTGAATAATGGATATTTCGTGAATGGTCGATATGTGTTAGAATTTGCATACGCCTTTTGCTGCCATTACCGAATGGTGACAGTTGAAATTCACAGCTTAATGACCTAGCCGAGGCGTAAATTATTTTTAAGTGTGCCAAAAATATTACGATTTTGCCTAAATAGGTAACAGACATAATTATCAGTCGCCATATAACGACTAGACCTTCGATGTGAGAGGTTGCATGTTTAGTTAGTTTATAGATTAGATATGAAGGATTCTTCGTAACACTTTGGCACAAGGTCAAGAGACCGACCTTGTGCCAAAGTGTAGATTGTACATAGAATTTTTTGCTCGCCATATTATTCATCGCAGCTGCAAACATATACTCGTACTCAACTATAGCTTGTATTTTTTGTATAAGGATAACACACATGGTCTAATATTTGTACGGTACTAGTTACGAGGAAAATATTTACATCGATGTTTTCGTACTGCCATTGCCCTCGTTTACGAAATGATTCCTTTGTCACGACAATGGTTCAGTATTTATATTTAACTGTTTGTTGTTACAGCTTTGTCAGTACACTTGTAACGCACATCCTTACTTATCACCTCGGTTGGGTGACCACCGTCAGCCCGTACGATACCGTCGACTACCACAAGTCGAACCTGCAAGCCAGTGTCGACGCCCGCCGGCCTTACAACGCGCTGTGGGCTCAACTCAACGATCTCTGCGGAAGCATCGGCTTCCCCCCGCGTGCTGCTAGGACGATCATCAGCGGCACAGCCCACACGCAGTTCATCAACAGGCTACTCGTCGTCCTAACATATTTCTTGCGATGCGGTGACGTTAGACGGAGTGAGTTCCAATTCCAAGAGAGCTCCCCCAAAAAGACCAAAGTGATTAGTGTCAACAGGCCAGAAAATGGCATGAAACGTAGTGCAACACAAGTGAACAAACTAGCTCAGTTCGATTCAGTGGAAAGTTTGAAAGTGCCAGTGAATACTCAGAATAGTGACAGTAGTGTGAGTACGTTAGCTCCTAGTGAGGTTAGCATCAAGCGATCGTCCACGCTCGCTAATTTAAGTCAAAAGCTCTCTAACAGTGCGGAGTTTAAAAAGGAACAAGACGGCGGTTCCACCAGCGACAATCTAATGGTCAGCCAGCTGAGGAGGAATACCACCATGATGATCTCGTCTAAGGCTTCTTCGGATTCTAGTCTTAACTCATTAGTCTCGGACACCGAGCCGGAACAGAAAGTTGTGTTCGTTTTGGGTGATAATGAGAAGTTGGTCGGATTGAAGAACAAATCGGCAGACGGCAAAAGCGTGAAGAAGTCTTCCAAGGTCCACAACGAGCCGCTAGTTCTGGACACGGCGGAGAAGAAGTCGGAAGGTTGCACGAAAGACAGCTGCGAGCAGAACAAGAGCTCCGACAGCCCGTCCAAGTGCTGCGGGCAGATACTTCAACATTCCAAACCAATAAAACATTCCGGTTTTAAGTTCGAGTTCGATAAATACCCTCAGATAGTCACTAATTATATGAAGAGCAAAAATTTAGAAATACTTGATAGACATTACATCGGCAAACCGGGGAATTTGAAGTTGGACAACTTCCAGTTCGACCCGACCATTGTGCCTTCCATACAGGAGGACAGGTGTGAAACATGCGTCAAATGCCAAATGATGGAGTCGATGCTGCAGACACCCACCAACGCTTCAGAAATGGAATACATGAACGACATTCCGCGACAGTTGGAACCGCAGTACGCGAAGGAGACGATAGTCGACGAAATGCAAACGCACCGCGAGATGTCACCAAAGACCTTCGTGCGGCGGCGGAAAGAGAGCACTATAGTTGTAAACGTAATCAAACCTGAGTCGGATGCTGGCGCGTCGACGGAGACCAAAAAGCCGGAAGTGAAGAAGATAAGGGGACAGAAAGACAAAGAAAAGTTGATAGATGTGAAAGAGGTGATAGAATTTTCTATGCCGGAATTGTGTAAGTCTTGCACGTCACCTGCTGCGGATGCAAGGTCCGGTTTCGACGCATCACTGCTCGGCGGCGTCACAGATCACTATGTACCTGATTTAATATTACAAGGTGAGAACACTTAATTTTGCAAGTCTACGCAAACGTGTTTGTTTAATCGTTTTTAGTTGGACAACGCATCCGGTCCGTGTGCAACAGTGGCATATGAATGGGCCGATATAAAGTATAGAATTTTGTTGGTAGAGAGCACCAAACGAGCAAGCGGAGCCTATGATGGATGGTACTTATCAATTATACACAAGCGAAATACCAAAAAATAAAATTCTTTGGACAGTCAAAACAAAGACAATAATTTTAACAGAAGTTATTAAGTAGAATTCTAATTTCATCATCATCATCGGCCCATACAGGTCCCACTGCTGAGCACGGGCCTCCTCTACCATTGAGAGGGTTTAGGCCTTAGTCCACCGCGCTGGCCTAGGGCGGGTTGGCGGACAGTGCGGGTTGGCGGAATTCTAATTTAGCTATAACAATTCACGTTGCTATTTACAGGAACAATCGCAAACCCGAAATTGTGGGAGATGGAGCTGAGGCGAGATTTGGATCTCACGTCTTTTCTGAACAAAACGATGGAGACGCCGTTGCAGTCTGTCGCCATCATAGCAGATACTAATAATTGGTGAGTTTATGTAGCTGTCTAATTTAAGTCATCAGAAAGAGTCTACTTAAACCTCAAAATGGAGGTATAATTAATATTTATATTTATAATTAATATTTATGTATAATTAATATATCTTACTTTAATAAGTAAGATCCAGTATCATGTATATTACTAAACTATCGTGATTGATATATTATTCTTTGCAGGGAAGTACGAGTAGTAGGCAGAGAGTGTGGTACTGGTGGAATGTCATCTTTGGTCGGGTCAATGCTCGATGCGTTACCAATCATGTGGAAAGCGAAAGTGCCAGCTCATCAGGTAATTGTTTTAACTGTTTTTAGTAAATATCTTTTTCTTGGTCCTTTTATGATCGGATATATTCATAGAAACTTTGAAGCAAGTGTTAGTAATTCTACTACATACATCAAACATCTAAAAGTTAATTAATAAATTGTATAGATTTGATATATTTCGCGTTATAAAATACGTTTGGATTTGGATCAACTGGTCTCTGGTTAAATTAACTGAAAAACAAAGCCAGGCTATGACTATACCTATGACTGTCCGATGTTGTGTGTGTATTCGCAATGGATTATAACGTATTTTAACGGTGAAGGGAAACATCGTGAGGAAACCTGCACACCTAAAAGTTCTTCGGATATTTTTAGTTGTGTAGTACGTCAACTCGCACTAGGCCAACGTGGTGCACTAAGGCCTAAATCCTTCTCAGTTGTTGAGGAGGCCCGTGCCCAGCAGTGGGACGTATATGGGCTGATGATGATGATGATGATGAGGTGGTGGTGGTGGTGGTGGTGGTGGTGATGATGATGGTGGTGATGATGGTGGCGATGATGATGATGATAATTGATGGGATGTTTTTGGAGCAATAGGTTTCTGTTTGATATAACCGGTTAATCTATTTAATTTTTCCTCCTTCCAGTGTATATCGTTCTTAGAAGGCAAGCTGCGTGAATTCTGCGTGCTATCGAAGACGTTGGCCGACATGCTGATGTCGACGGACTTCTGCGACATGGTGACGCTGAGCAGGTCGCTGAACGTGGACGTGAGCGACGTGCCGCTGCTGCTGGCCGTGGCCGCCACGCACACGCCGCACGTGGCCGCGCGCTACGGACTCACCTACCGGTAGACACACTACGGCGGAGGGAAAAATACATTTTTTTTATCCTGGGGGTCGAATTTGCAGCTTATAAAATAAAAAATAAAAAAACTTGCTAAGCACATTCACGACTTTTCGAAAGTCGTGATGGCCTCGAGGCTTGGGCACGCGGTCGAGAATCTCGACGGTCGCGGGTTCAAACCCCAGGCACACACCTCTGACTTTTTCAAGTTATGTGTGTATTCACATTGAATTATCACGTACTTTAACAGTGAAGGAAAACATCGTGATAAAACCTGCACACCTAAAAAGTTCTAAGGAATTTCTTAGGTGTGTAGTCCGCCAACCCGCACTAGGCCAGCGTGGTGGACTAAGGCCTAAACCCTCTCAGTTGCAGAGGAGGCCCGTGCCCAGCAGTGGGGCGTGTATGGGCTGATGATGAAGCATATTGAGGCGGCCCACTCATTTTTTAAATTAATTACGAGGCAAAATGTTTGGTTGCAAAAAAACAAAAAGATTGCCTTGTAATCTTTTAAAACATTTTAAAATTAGCAATTATGATACTTTCCAACTCAAATTTTATTCTAGTGCCCTAAAGAAGAATGTTACTTTTTGGGACTTTATTAAAAATTAAAGCAACAGTTTTTTTTAACTTATGATTTTTAATTGGCATAAAAGAAGAACTCTGAAGTTTCTAGAACTTTATTTTTTTATTGCAACGAAACATTTTAACTCGTAATTAATTTTAAAAATGAATGGGCCGCCTCAAGAAGGTGAGTAAGTTATTTTTTATTTCAAAAATATTTTAGAAACTACAAATTCGACCCCGAGGCTAAGAAAAAAAAAAGATTTTTTCACTTCATACTAACACACACACTCACATACCAGGCGCCATGCTCACATTCATCACGCAGTCACAACAAACTATTGCAGATTATACCACATAGCATTTTTGAAATCAATAAAGAGACCAAATTTGAGGCCATATGCCAAATCATCCTAGGTTCCCCGTCAATATAATTGGCCACCAGAGACCACGGACCATGGGCATAATGACCAAATGACGTATTTTATTATTTCAGTAATATATTCCAAATTAGATATCCCCTAACCCAACATATTTAAAAGACCCACATCTTTGAATATGTTGGGAGATACCTAATTTTGAATACATTAATGAAATAATAATCTACGTCATTGGGTATTTATTGGCCAAGGACCCATTTTGCCATATGGCCTCAAATTTGTTTTCTTCAATCAATCTTCAAAAAATACTAGGTGAAATTATCTGCAATAGCTTAATTATCTACGCTTATTGATGCTAAATTATTACCGTGTATAATTGATGAGGCATTGTTAAAAAAAAAAACATGAAAAAATCGTAATTTCGATGAATGTGTCTTGGTACTACCATGAATAGGCTTCATTAGTAGAATATTAGATTGAAAGTGTTGTAAAGTACGCCTCGTTGAGATACATTCCTGAATTATATGTAGGAAAAATATATCGTGTCCTGTACTCGTTATAATGTTCGCTTTAATGGGCATAATAATATTATAAATTGTACGAAATTTACAATGAAGCTTCCACGCAATGTGATGTATGTTTAAGTGTTAATCGTTTTGCGTTTTTTTCTCAACAAAATAGTTAAATAGGTATAATTGTAGTCAGGCATACTTTACTCTTTCAAATATACTTAAAATTACTCGGCACTTAGTTTTGTCAGAAGGCAACAAAAGATGGCAAGGATCGATCGTACTAGTCTGATGTTCTTGAGTGGGACCTCGTTAGCTTTGTCGCCAATTAACTTCCATATATGTAGTTAATGTAATATCGCTTGTAATATACGTAAAAACGTGTGACGTCGTATCCTGTGACGTCACTGTGCGTGTGAAGTGGGCCGGGACGTGGCTTGGCTCCGATCTCCGAATGCCATAGTTTTTCATACGTAATTTGTCATAGATTCAATTAATAATGCAATTTTGTTGACAGCTGAAATATCTGTCAAATTGTTTCTAATTTTAAAATTATCTATGTGGCGTTGATGGCAATTGAAATTTAATATGTTGTTCAGTATTATTGAGTTAAATGTATATGTAAAATTTTATGCTTTTCTTATACATTTGAAGGAATTTTAGTCTCATTCTTTGGACCACCATATTGAGTATTAATTGCTGTTAACGCATAAAACTTGAACAATTGTGAAAAATATTATTGTATCTTGCTGTTTAAATTAAATTCAGTTCCAATTGGGAAAACAACTCACTTGATGGTAAGATATTGTTGTTGAGATAAATTATATGTGGCTGCTATAAATTTATGTCTACTTGGTTGTTGCCTTAAAATAGTTGTTATTTATTATATCACATAATTTTATTGTAATGGAAATAAATCATATAATGATGTTGAATATTTAAATATAATATTATTTTTAAATATATATATTACATTTGCCATCGAGTGAGTGAATTAAAGAAATATAAAACAATTAATGTTTCAAAGAAACTAATGCTTTAACTATATGGTGGTGAGGAAGTGATAGAATGGTATTCAAGCCTCCGTCTGTTGTGATATGAGTTGGTGAGGTTTTCTGAAGGCCTATGTATGTATTGTGATAGTTATTGATAAACGGAAATTATATTTATATTAAGGCTTAAAAGCTGCACAATTGAATTACAATTTATTATTTCTATATATTCTATGGAGGCGATTGAAGTATTGCAAATGCGATATCAACGATTTTTAAGCATTTTAAGAACGACGCTTACCCAAAAAAGAATTTTATTTATTTATTTATTTATATAGCACAACCACATCACATATATTAATACAATTATAATTAATGAAATTTGCTTAGGTACTATGTCTGATATACATGACACTTAAGGTGTGCATAGCGTTCTCCGAAAAAGTATAAGAAAGATAGCTAAGTAGAAATAGATATAAATATGGAGGAAACCTTAGTTGATATAGTTATATTAGGCTCAAAGGGTCATTTATGATTTGCAAATGTACCTTAATTTTTACATATATTAAAATAATTTCAATTAAATCGTCGTTCAAAACTGCTTCTTAATCGTGGTATATCTTATTACTTTGCATTGTCAATTGTTATAAATTTGGTAATTGAAATTGTACTTGAACGCAATGGTCGATGTCTTCAATTACTTGTTTTGCCATATTTTAATCGTAAAATTGTTATGAAGCCTCTTTATATATCAGAGTAATATGTGTGCGCTGTAATAGAATTACACAATGTGTAAATTATAATACTCAGTTCTCCAGCACATGTGTAATTTGAACCAGTGATGGTACTTCCAGAAGCCCAAAAGCTTTACACATTAATTGTGTAATATCTATTTTATAATTGCTTATTGTACGGTCTTTATTTAACAAATTTCCTTATTTATAATAAAGATTTAAAACTTAAACATCATTATTCGGCATTTAAAAGGCAAACTGAACTTTTGTGTTTCTATGGAAGTGCCACCACCGATTTGAACATATCTGTGTATGTCAACCTACCTGAAGTCTTCAACACTTAAGTACCTTATCCGTTAATCAAGAGGGTGATATGTATAGTAATTTTTTTAAGTTGTCCTTTTTATTGTAATATTTTTTTATACCCTAATTAATAAATTATTTTTTTTCATATTGAAAATTTGTTTGATTTTTTTCTTTGAAGAATTTACATATGTTACTAGTGTGATTTGGTCATATGAAATGTATATTATAAAGTCGGCCTGAAATCACCAAGAAATCGATGATGAAACGTAAATGCGTCTGACTTTATGACTCACACAAATATGCAATTCTACAAGCTTTCGCAAGCTGGCCTTATGCCTTTTACGGCTACATTTCCAAACTCCTTGCAGCGATTGAGAATATCGTTAAGAAAAAACTCAATAACACCTTGCTCGAATCGGACCTCTACTAGGTCGCATGAAAACACACTTGGACCATTTGACAGCAACTCTTGGATAACTATAGAAAATAAAAAGTGTGTGTGTACTTATGTACACGCGTTAGAAGTTACACCACACCACTACTGAAGTAAAACTTATAAATACGCCCAACAGTCACATAATATGTACATTCTTAGTTTACACAACATATTACATTTCTGAACGCGCTGATAAATATTTGACAACTAATAAATATGTCAATCCCTTTTATTACTGTCACTATTCTACATTTTTAAAATTTTAAACATAAACTTTTTTGAAAAATATTCTATCCGAAACATATTAAAATCTTTCTGATCCATTTGACACTTACATTTAACATAGGCAGCTTCAATCTGTCAATTATAGTGATGTGCGCGCATCTTAAAATATCACTCTCATCATTTTTTTAACGCCCTAAAGAAGTATAACTTCATAAAATACTAGGCGTGAAGTCGTTTCGAGCTCACCGAAAGAGGTGAGCTTCCAAATTAGGGTTAGGTGGGGAGCGTGTCAAATCCTTAATCAATACTAATCTTATAAAGAGGTAAAGTTTGTGACGTTGGATCTACTGAATCCATTTTGAAGTTATACTTCTTTTGGCGCGTTAGGGAAAAATGGTGAGAGTGAATTTTTTACGATGCGCGCGCACACCGACACCAAAAAGTTATTCAGAAAAAGTTTGTTTTAAATTTTAAGAATGTAGAATAGTGACAGTAATAAAAAGGGATTGACATATTTTTTTAATTTTAAGTAGTTTTGATTATTTTATTTATTTATTAGTATATCTATATTGTTAGAAACTAAAATTTAATTATTCAAATCTTTTAAAATGACTGTTATTTGACCTGATGCCGTAACTATAGTAACCAAATAATAAGACGCGTAAAAACTTTCAGGCCGATCAAGAAAATATACGATCTGTGTCGTTTTCCCGCGCTTGCTCTATATTCGCCAATGCAGTGTTGCCACCCACACCAACTTATTTCTGACAGTGACAATATATATATTGAATATTAGTGATAAAACTAATTTGAATAAACTGTTTTGAGTGCATTTATAGATTTGAGGTTAAGTAATTGTCGGTATGTATAATTTATTTACATCGTTAATTAATTATTACATTATTATCTAAAAAAAATTTTTTTTTTCGTTTTGTTTTATTTCTGGTATATTAACAAATTTTATGTATAAATAAAAAAAAAAAATATTTTATAATATATTATTATATTATTTAAGCAAATATATATTTATGTATGAAGTATAACTTCTAACGCGTGTACATAAGTACACACACACACACTTTTTTTAAAATTATTTTTGTATTGAATAGTCCGTTTTACAATTAAGATTATAAGGCTATATATCATCAAACTATAACTAAAAGGAGCGGAGATTAAAAATGAGTCAACAACAGAAGAAAAAGTTTTGAAGTCTAAAGTTACGCATAGGTACGGAATTTCGGGTCATAGTATTTTATAGAGTCCATCCTATTTCTGGACAGTGTGTCAGGTGCCAGCGTAATATAATTCGGATCTTGACGTACCTACTCTTTACCCCGAGGTAGCGGAAATAGGAACCTATATAAAAGTACCGGAAGGCCCTTTTAATACCCAAATTACCCAAATACCTAAATAGGTACCCAAAATTTTACGTATAATATGAAAAGTAATATTTAAAACATATGAATACATTTTAAACTAGACTACAAGTAATAAAAGTAAGTACGAAGTAGCACCGTAGACTCCCTTTATTATAAAGTATTAATACCAAAACTCAAGTGCTCCATACATGTTAAAATAAAGTTTTGCCGACTCATTCTCAAAGTTGTTTTACATCGCTCCACAAAGTTTCGATGTAAGAACCGTGGCATGTAATTATATTGGCTTGTTTAAAAGTTCCCGCCTCCCCTCTGCAGAAGATTAATGATACAAGTTTTACTTTCGGCTACGTCTGGCTGGTATAATGATCAGTGTTCGTAGTTTTTGTTGGTACTGATTGTGTTGTAACTTATTGTGTGGATAATACATTATGTTGAATATTGCAGTCGCGTATATGACTACTTTTTTGGGTTCCGTACTTTAAAAAATGGAAACATAATTCTATAAAGGGTCACTTGTATGTTTATCACAGCTAATTTTTGAAAATAACACTATGTCTTGGTAATAGAATCCAGTATGGCCTCGAGGTTTGGGTACGCGGTCGAGAATCTCACGTATTTTAACGGTGAAGGAAAACATCGTGATGAAACCTGCACCTGTAGAGGAAGCCCGTGCCCAGCGGTGGGACGTATATGGGCTGATGATGATGATGACTCTATATCACACGGCGCCGTCTAGTATCTAAACAATGAGACAGTAAAAACATATTCAATTTTATAAAAGGAAATTTTACTAAAGACGACAGGCTCGTGGTCTCGCGGCACAAGTATGTGCCGTGTAATCGAGAAGTGCGGGTTCGATTGCCGGGTCAGGAAAGGTGTTATTGAGTTTTACCTTTAGAAAATTCTCAGTAGCAGCAAGGTGTCTAGAAATTTGCCCAAAAAACGTGAGACTGATACATACCTGGCGAAATGTGGGTGCAGAAATGCAATTCTACCTACTCCTTCAGAGAATACAGGCTTGAGGCTATGTATGGATGTATTTTACAAAAGGCAAAACTTATTCATGTATCAGTAGTATAAAGCGTAGTTTTTTAATAAAATATTAGCGTTCTGCGCAAAGGTAATCGCACTAATGGTGGCGAGTCCACAGGGACGCGTTAATTACTCAAATGCTCGGCTATCACGTATTTTTATTTCATTCTGTCTTTTCAGACATTTTTTCGTCAAATACTAGGCTTTAATACCTCAGTTACGTAGTCTGGTAAGTTATTGAATTTTATTCTGGGTCATACATATTATATAGATAGGTACTTATTACTTATACGTATTCTACAAAAGTGTTTTGTATACAGATGATATTTAGGAGGGAGATGAGGAATAATATTGATAATAGCGTAAAAAATATGTTCACTGAAGTAATTTATGTTTGTAAATATATCTAAATTTTTTATAGGTACATCCCCAAACTATTCTCAGTGTAAAAATATCTCCAATTTTTATACATCCCCAACCTGTATTCGCAGTAAGAGATGAATTTATTAAAACTTTTTGCCAGCTTGGTTTTACATCAAACGTTTAAAGCACTTTATTTAAGGCGAGCACATTAATCGATCACGTTTACAGCCGACGTTCTAATACTAAGAATTTCCAAAAATTCTATACCTACTACTACTGGTTGGCGCCTACTTGGGGAGGCCTTCATTCAGCAGTGGACGGCGATAGGCAGATAATATATCTACTATATAAATTCATATCCCCACGCCTGTATTCTCGACGGGGTAGGCAGAGGTGCATTTCTGCACCCACATTTCGCCAGGTATCAGTCCCATGTGATAGGTGGCGAGCTAATAAATATATTCTATACTATAAGTAAACTGATTGCTTGCTCCAGAAATCGCACCGCAGATTTCTCGATCGCTGTAGTCACACAGCACACTTCTTCAAAAAATAAACTCTATGTTTATA
Organism: Hemaris fuciformis; assembly: GCA_907164795.1. Taxonomy (NCBI): domain Eukaryota; kingdom Metazoa; phylum Arthropoda; class Insecta; order Lepidoptera; family Sphingidae; genus Hemaris; species Hemaris fuciformis. Next base: position 18,798,546 of record OU015432.1, on the reverse strand, counting down.
ATATACGTAGACACTGGAAAAAACAATGATAAAGTTAAAAACATTTACTAAAATTAAGTGATAATTCATTGTGAATAAGTACACACATAACTTCGAAAAGTCAGAGGTTTGTGGCTGGGGTTTGAACCAGCGACCGCCGAGATTCTCGACCGCGTGCCCAAACCTCGAGGCCATCACTTGCAATTTCTTAGGTGTGTAGTCCGCCAACCCTCAATAGGCCAGTGTGGTGGACTAAGGCCTAAAACCCTCTTAGTTGTAGAGGAGGCCCGTGCTCAGCAGTGGGACGTATTTGGGCTGATGATGATGATGATGATGACTAAAATTAAAGTTTTAATTAAAGTTCGATTAAACGTTCGAAAATACAGTACCTAACTCACTATTTAACTGCAGTTGTATGGTACGTGTAATAAAATCCCCAATATTTGTTGAGGATAATAAAGGTTTTGTAATATTACGAATGCAATAATTAGGTAATTCGTCTGTTACGCTTTCACGCCTTTTTTAATTGGGAAAATCCTCTTAGATTCCTACTTTTGTTAAACAAGCAGAGTAGATCGGACTGTTTTCAACTAAAAACCCCTCGGTTACCAAAGTGAAAAATCGGTGTGCAATGAACACCATACCTAGCGTAGTGGTTACCGTGATCAAGAAGGCGATTCCTCCAGGGCGACCGCTTTCCATTGCACGCTTTCAAGCCGCTGAAACAGATTTTAATGTTTTCTTTATATAAAATTTTAATCCTGGAGACGGTTATAGGTAGAAATTTACTGCGTAATCCTATGAAAATTCAGGCGACATGAAATGGCTAAATATGTATTTTTTTATTGTATGAGCTTATTATATGCCTAATAATTTCATTGACTCTGTGTAGACGTCTTTTAACACTGTCCCATAAACTCTTCAAAATTGAATGAAATCAATACGATTTTCGCTAGCAAATGCAATTATCGACAAGATGTCATTAAAATGTCACGCGCACTCGACGGCCCATAATGGAGCCCTCGATATGGCCTCAAATTGAGTTTCGATGAGAACATACCTGCGAATAAGATCTCAAGTGGAGGCCTACCTTCAGTATAATTTACTTACAGTCGGCATTTCATAATTAATGGCAGTGGAAATAATTGGCGAAATTTCTGCGCCGAACGTTCGACTTATTCATGTCATGTATATCTATGAAGAAAATTACTTTGTTGGTGACCTAGATATTAGTCCAGAAATAATAATTAGTAATGAATTTTTGAGAGTCGTTAATACAATATTTTATCTATGCTACCCTTGTTAGGTATCACAATCGAAAGCTTTTGTAAGGGAAAACGTTTGGCATCTCATCAAAATGAAGACATGGAAAATTAGTTTGATAACAATAAATAGCAATATGGGCTCCGGATCCTGGACTATATTATTAGCAACCTCTGTGGTAGTTGGTTACCCTTTAGCAATTAACTAATGAAAAGAGCGGCCGCGGTTTCGATCTTCTCAGTAAGGGTGACGTTAGATAGTTCCGACGTGACATAAAATGAATAGTATGTGGCAAATTATCTTTAAACAATGAAATGGAGCGGATGAGAACTTCGGTATTTCCATCCGGAGACGACTTAGGGACCTTCAAGAAAAGAACCTATATTTTCCTCAAAGGCCGGCAACGCACCGATGATTCCTCAGGTTATTGTGGGTGTTCATGGGCGGTGTTGACCAATTAACATCATGTGTCTTACTTGCTCATTTGCCTTCATTACCATAAAAATAAATAAATAAAGAACTGCATAAATATGATACTGAAAAAGTGACCTTGGCGAACCTGGACCGGACCAGTAATAAAAACATAAAAAAGAGTATGCTATAAATAACCTAAACCTTCCCAAATTGTTCTAGGTAAATTGAAATTTTAAAGTAAATTACCTTAATATTGTATAGTTGGCAACCCTGCCAGCTCTCGTCACTCACCCGACAGACTGGATTAAGTGGCGCAGTAATAAAAATGCAATAAAATAAACCATCTGCGGTGTAACATTTTCTACATAGTAGAAATAGCGCTGTGGCATCCTTGGATTAGAGTGAGAGCTTATTTATCGGCCATTAATGGAACACGGAAAAGCGTTTCTAGGCAATAATGCAACATAGTTTTTCGCTCGAGCTAATATTTACAATGAAACTTAAAAACGTTTTAGAGTAGATTAATTGCAATTTAACAACGCCTGCTGCAGTTAGTGAATAATAACAATTAAAGACTTAATTTCTGTCCAAAGCTCTGTTTTTTGGATTGTATTTTTTTATTCCTATATTTTTTTCTTCATAATAAAATAGACATACACAATTTCTTTTGCAATAATGCTATTAGTATAGAAAATTCGGTAATTAGATTACGCACTTCAACGCCAAAGTAAAATCGGAATGAAAACTGTACGCCAAAAAGTTCTCCACGAGAAATTTCTTACGTACACACCTAAGATACGTAGACACGCCATAGTCTAAACGCCCCTGTAGCAAGACTTTTATTGATTGATATAACAGATATGGATTACATAATCTGCTTGGTATCTATTGCAACTGTCGTATTTTTATCATACAAAAGCATTTACAAAGCGTAAAAACGTCTCCACAAATAATATCTTCACCTAAACCAATGTTCGACTGAGAACTTGTAATCGATTTTACGCGTATTTCTAAGGTAAAATTACGAAATACGAGACAATGGCTTAACAAGCAAACAACGGGAGATAATGCCGGATAATATTCCACAGCTCCGTATTATTCTGCTTATTTTAAATACGGGAATATAATATCCATTGACATAGTTGCTAAGACGTGTCATCTGCCAAGACAAAATAAAAAATACGTATCTAAGTTTTTTTCCTCACGCATGTAAGTATAATACAGAAAACATGTCGAGCCAAGAGGCAACATTACTCTACAATAATCTTTTTAGATATGTTAGGCCCACTGGCTAACACTGAGCCTGCGTAGTGGACTAAAACGTAACCCTCTAAATAATAAAGGAGATATGTGCCCAGCTCATTATAAGCTGATGTAAACTTAACATCATCATTATCAGCCCATATATATAAAGTCCCACTGCTGAGCACGGGCCTCCGCTATAGCAAAGAGGGTTTAGGCCTTAGTCCATTTCATTTCATTAAATATAATTTCATTTCATTTCAGTCCACCACGCTGGCCTAGTGCGGGTTGACGGACCAACCTATGAAATTCCTAAAAACCTTTTAGGTGTGCAGGTTTCATCACGATGTTTTCCTTCACCGTTAAAGTACCTACGTGATAATTCTTTGTGAATACACACATAACTTCAAAAAGTCAGAGGTGTGTGCCTGGGGTTTGAACCCGCGACCGTCGAGATTCTCGACCGCGTGCCTATACCTCGAGGTAATACGAGTAACGAGAGAGAGTAACGAGGCCATCACGACGATGAAAATTTAACAATAAATTCTTAATAAACCCTGCAGTAGTAGTGACCAATGACGCTCACTCCATCAAATTAATCTGACACACAAATCGCAATCAACCGTGACTGAAAACACACGTGCAGTGCAATTAATCATCCTTCAAAATGCGATTAAACTAGAGACACACGATCAAAGCGATAGTTGCAATCGAGAGCGTGTCGCAGACATCTGATGGATTACGACTTTGATGAGCATCGGTTATGTTTCAGCGTAGTTCGAGCGGTGTGTTATTGTAGAAGATGGTATACAGTAACTACATATATGCATAAATACTGTATGAATCTACCAAAAGTAGGAATAGGAGTATTTTTACATTCACTTTTTGCCAGTTGTGTTTTAAATCCCATGTAATAAAAGTGAATAAATAAATACACCCAACCGTCACATGCATAGTTCTGATCCCACATTGAGATAGAAGTCTTTTATCAATAATAGGAGGCCTATATGCATTTTGCAGGCACTTTTTTAGATCCAGAATCGTCTAAATGGCATACCGCTCGCTTATGCCGAATTTCCAATGCGGCAGTCACAGAGAAAGTTTATTAAACTAACAGCAGGCCAGATACATAACTCCTTCAGAACACTACCTACTTTTTACTTAACTCCCCTCTTTGTAATAGATAACTTGTATGCCAAAATTCCAAACAAAGACATTTGCATATATGATATTATTAAGCTAATTCTTTAAGCAGTGATGGCCTCGAGGCTTAGGCGTGCGGTCGAGAATTTCGGCGGTCGCAGGTTCAAACCCCAGGCACACACCTCTGACTTTTCGAAGTTATGTGTGTATTCACAATGAATTATCACTTGCTTTAGCGGTGAAGGAAAACATCGTGATAAAACCTGCACACCTAAAAGTTCTAGGAATTTCTTAGGTGTGTAGTCCGCCAACCCGCACTAGGCCAGCGTGGTGGACTAAGACCTAAACCCTCTCAGTTGTAGAGGAGGCCCGTGCCCAGCAGTGGGACGTATATGGGCTGATGATGACGAAGCTAATTCTTTGCTTTCTCTTTAAGCATTCTTAATAAACGCAAGTCGGCATAAAATAATAATGCTGCTAATAGGTTTAATCTTGGTAAATGCGTTGCAGCCCCGCATGCCTCGCTCGCTTACCGTGGATTATTCAATTTCCAACTCGCTAAGAGATAATGGTTGGTAATCCGATATATGCGTCGTCGATCATGCTCCGCCAGATAAAATAACACTTCGCGAGCTTACTTAAACAAATGGTTTCAGCGTGTTTCACTGTGTAAGTATTTACTTGCGAATTTCATGGTACATGTAAAAGGGTATGTTTCAGTTTTACTTTGACAGGTCGACTTAAGCTTTTGCGTTGGTGATTCAGCATGAATGAAGAATCGAATGTTGCAAAATCATTATAAAGAGTGTTTAGAACCAATTCTTATGTATTTACTTGGGAATTTCATGTAAATTTCAATTTTGTTGTTACTTTAACAGAGTTAAGCTATTGGATTTGTTATTAAGTAAATAAAGAACCGAATGAATCATTATAATGATTAAATTAATAACCAATTTTCAGAATAATGCTGGGAAATCAAATGCAAATAGGATTGATGAGTGATAGTCATAATATTAGATAGTTTTGTACTTTAGTTGCAACTGTAAATATTATTAGCACGAGCCAAAATTGCATTTGAACAGCAATGCCTAATTGTATAGTTCTATTTGTGTCAGTTAAAAAAAATATAAGTTTGTTTTCAGTAAAATTAATATTCTTTTCGAATAAATTCAGATTTGTTATACTTAGTAAAAAAAATTACAAAGATAATAACATGTATGTATTTAAAGACGGACTTCTTACGCCGCCTTTCCGAATGTTTATCTCCTGATACAAGCATATAGAAAAAATATACAAAAACGATCAGTGGTATGCGAAAAAAATCACCCGCCAAGTTTCAACGAGATGCTCAAAATAAGGAAAGTTTACGAAACACTCGAGTAGTCGGGGAAAGACGCTCGACTTGTCGCCTCCATCTTAATATTCATTGAAGTTGGAGTTGCTCGCATGAATTTCCTTAGGCGCATTTTGGTTTTTAATTTAAATTAGTTGTTACGGCGGCACAAGTGGGTGTCGTGCGATCCTAGGTTCGACTTCCGGGTCGGGTTTTTTTTTATGGAGTCTAGAAATATGGGTATGCCTAAAAATACGAATAATATAATAATACCAAAAAATGTGTTTTTGGTAGGAAAACCAGGGCGCAATAATGTATCTCTGCGTACCACTTCGACGACACAGGCTTAAAAGGCATTCTTCTTATATTTGTTACGTAGTGTATATGCTACTATTTCCAGACCAACTTCAGAAGCGTACAATTACACTAATTACTACAAATGACAGCCCCGAGGCGCAGTTGGCTAGATACCAGCTTGTGAAACGAAAGGTCGCGGGTTCGATTCCCGCACCGAGACAAATGTTTGTGTGAACTACAAGTATTTGTTTCGGGTCTGGGTGTTTGTGAGACCGAAAAGTCTCTCGTAGTTTCTGATACCCACGCCACAAGACTTGTATCTTAGTGTGGGGTCAGGACTATGTATGTGACTGTTGGGTGTATTTATTTATTTATTTAAATATCACATTTTCTCCATTTTGAATTAACCTTTTATCTCAATGCATAATATCCACAGGGAAATCCGTGGAACAGAAGCGTTGAATAATATCCGCAGGCGCCTTAGGTGCGCTCCGCGAAGATTTATGCCGCCTCAGGTGCAAGGAATGACATAAATTACGTCCCACTGCAAGTCGACCGAGAAGCTATCGAAACTATGTAAATTATTTGGATCCCTACTAATATTTTAAGATATAGAAAACTGTATGTTTGTTACTTCACACAATTATTTAGTTATGCAGGATGTAAAAGGACCGTGATCGAAAGCTGATAATAGTAATGGTGATTACAAACATATTGATGATAAAAAAAATCCCAAAAAAAAAGAAATACTTTTTCCTAACCACCATTATAATTGATTTTAAAAGATTTTTGTTAAAAAGTTTTGTTTTTTATAACCTACATATTCCAACCCAAGGCTAAGAAAGAAAAATAATTGTCACTCCACCCTAGTTTACACACTATAAAAAACCTTAGGAATAAATTTATGTTAATTTTGTGTAATATTATACAGGTTTAAATAAACAGTGACCGAAAACTGAGACAGTTAATTCTTATGGTACTTAGGATAGTCATTTTTTAATAAAAAAAAATCGGGATTTTTTATCTTCCAATGTGTTTCTGATCACCCTTACTATTACATGTCTTAGTTTACGATCACGGTCTTTTTACATCCATACCAACATCAATTCAGGGATAGCCAGGTATTTTTCCACAACCACGCTTTGCCAGTTGAGTTTTAAACAACTTCTTGTCATTTTTCCGTTTGCCACTCGACACAATAATACTGCCAAGTTGCCTCTTCATATTAAGCTTGATGTGTTCACGATCTACTAGTATCTTATTTGTAATGTGTAAGATAAACTAGTTTCATCATCAGCTGAAAGACGTCCACAGCTGGACATAGGCTTCCTCCAAAGATTTCTAAAGCGCTCTATCGGAAGCGGCCTGCATCCTTCGAACCCCGCGATTTTCGCTAAGTCGTCGGTCCACCTCGTCGGTAGACGTCCAACGCTGCGCTTGCCGGCACGTGGCCTCCACTCGAGAACCTTTCTGCCCCACCGATCGTCAGTTTTACGAGCTATGTGCTCTGCCCATTGCCACTTCAGCTTGCTAAACCTTTAGGCTATATCAGCAACCTTCTTTCTCCTACGGACCACGAAATTAGTCTAAAATATAAAAATAAAATATTTTTATAATTGAATTTATTTTTTTACAAATTCTCTGTACGTATTAAAAGACCGCCTCCAGTAAAGTGCCTTGAAATATACGTAAATATTTCCTTTTTCTACTGCAGACTGAATTACAGAAAGTTTTTCTTTAGAGTTGTATTTTTGAATTCTCGTTAAAAGTTTTGTTTGATTTGGATCAAGTATTTTTTGTGGCTGGAGCGTGACTCGCACAAGTTTTGCTGCTTGTTTTGCGGCTCTTTATATTCCCACAATATTTGATTTACTTTATTACTGTATAGAGCGTTTGAAAGCAGAGGGAAGTGTATTTATATTCAACATTTTTATTTTTTTTGTACATATCAATGCTTCCTGGTCTTGCGGCACAAGTATGTACCGTACGATCTAGAGGTCCTGGGTTCAATTCCCGGGTCGGGCAAAGTGTTACTGGTTTTGTTCTATTAGGACATTCTCAGCAGCAGCACGGAGTCTGGAAATGTGCCCGAAAAACGGCAATAGACTCGCCCGCTATTACGTGGGACTGATAGATACTTGGCGAAATGTGAAAATGCAGAAATGCACCTCTGCCTACTCCTTCGGGGAATACAGGCGTGAGTTTATGTATGTATATCAATGTGCAGCTAAAATATGTACTAAGCAGTAGATTTACTTATCGGTTCATGTAGTTCAGCGTTGATCTTAATTACACTTACAGTTTTAATAATTTTGTATGTTAAAAAATCTGTTGCATTGGGGCGTACCCCAATTGTGAGTGTGGTGTACCACGGGGAAAGTGAATGCCTAAAAGAAGAATGAATAAAGACTGTACAATATCATACTAACGTTTTTATAACCAACATAATTTTTATTCGTTTTTTTTCTTTGTAATAAAAAATAATAATAAAACAGATAAATATGTATATTTGCCTTTAATATATAAAATATAAATACGGCTATGAGAGAGTCTCAACAGCAGCAGTTCGATCGGGTCCCCGGGATATTACCGTGAGCCACAGTGAGGCATCTTGTAGGCTTCGCTAGAAATTGCTCAATACATTATGCATCAACTGGGGTGACTCGTGCACTTCAACTAGAATATGGCGACCGTATAAAGTGAATTTTCTGAAGGGAATTTTGTGGTCTTAGTTTTTAAGTTCTACGTTGCATTTGATTAGGTGTATGGACTACTATAGATATATACTCAGCCTATCGCCGTCCACTGCTGAACGTAGGCCTCCCCAAGAAAGCGCCAACCATCCCGGTCTTGAGCAGCCCTCATCCATCCGTTACCCGCCACCTTTCTCAAGTCGTCGGACCACCGTGCTGCAGGTCGTCCTACACTACGTTTGTCTAAGCGCGGTCTTCACTCCATCACTTTTCTGCTCCATCGGCCGTCGGACCGTCGGCAGACATGGCCGGCCCACTTCCACTTTAGTTATGTTTAACTATAGATATGTTTGACTCGTATATAATGCTATGCTATGCTATGGAAGCCTGTGCCCAACGGGCTGATGTTGATGATGATGATGATGTGTGATGTATCAAGCACAAAATTTTACTCACGCAAACCCGGCTGAATTGATATTACTTATTAAATATGTCTCATAACAACTCATGAATTCATATAACTTTCCGTAAGGTACCTTAACACGACGGTATTTAATTTTGAAGACAAAAAGCAAAGGCTGAATGGGAATTCTTACAGTCTCAAAGGCGCTCACAGCAAGCGAAGTTTCTTAGCTGTAATAAGGTATCTCAAAGGTATTGTCTAGTACAGTTATTTCTGTATAGTATTTCATCTTGCAATATTGGATCAAATGTACTTTATTGGCATAGAAAAAAAATCTTTGAATTTAATAACTACATAAATTTAGTTCCATGCTTGTTTATGACGAATGTTAATGCTAATTGATTTTATGACCCACGTAATAGGGGGCGAACCAATTGGCGCTTGTCCATACTCCGAGCTGCTTTTGAGTATTTCCTATGGAAATACAATATGGAAATACTCGACAATACATCCTGGCCCTGGAAACAAACCTAGGATCTAAGAGGCGACTAATAGGGGCATTTGGACAGAGCGCTGGGCGGCAACGGGAAACAATTAAGGGCGTTCGCCCTGTATTTACCGTACCGCCCAAAATGCGCAAGACGGCCATCGAGAGGTTTTAGTCGGTATGCCGGCGTAGGATTTTGGTTAGGGACCCAACTCAACCAAGTGAACAATAGTTTCACGCGTCGAGTTGGAAGGCCGGTGACCCCGACATACCCGTTTCGGCCTCCCCCGAGGTACCGAACAGGAGCTTAAGGCGCTTTTCCTCTCGTAAAAAAAGGATCTCTAGATCACACCGCTCATATTTGTATTACGCGACCACGAGGCAGTCAAATAAAATACTAATCTACACAACGAAATTAGAAAACAAAGTTCTATGACAGCCCCGTGGTTCAATCCCCGCACCGAGACAAATGTTTGTGTAATCCACAAATATTTGATTCGGGTCTGGATGTTTGTGAGACCCAAAAGTCTCTCATAGTTTCTGATACCCACGACACAAGACTCGTATCTTAGTGTGGGCTCAGAACTATGTATGTGACTGTTGGGTGTATTTATTTATTATAAACATTACTCCACAACGAAATAACTCCAAAAAATATTTAATTATTATAATATCTAGTATTTTACTTGGTGAATTTGTTTTCCTACGATAACTTTAGTAAAATAAATACGTTGTGATGTTAAATCTGATTAAATACACGAACTCGTTTAATTACGTCGCGAGGGCGGTGTGTTTTAACTCGATTTATGATTATATTATTATATCGTGCTCGAATTTCAGACTTAATAAATGTATATTTTATTATCATTGTTTATTTCTACAGAGAAATATTAATTTTCATTTATTTAGGAACGCAAATGACAGCTTTTTGAATATAGAGTGTAAAAAGACCGTGATCGGAAACTAAGACAGGTAACAGTTATGGTGATTACAAACACATTGATGCTAAACTAAATACCAAAAAAAAATACATTCCATAACTTACATAAAACATATTAAATGTCTATGGTGAAATTTGGCATGCAGGTAGATGCTATGACGTAGGCATCCCCAAAGAAAGGATTTTGAGATGAGAGGCTATATAATATTAGTAACTTTTCAGTTTAAAATATCCGGATTTCTTCAATCAAAGGCTACAACTTATTTTCTTTCTGAACCCAACCCTGTAGTCTACGCGGACGGAGTCGCGAGCAATAGCTAGTTATGATATAGATGTAAATTCAACTCGGATTTCAATTTCGGATGGAAAAGCTCAATAACACTGTGTCTGATCCAAGAATCGAAACCGGGACCTCTAGATCGGAAGACCAAGAGGTAGTCACGATAAAATGTCAATCTATTATTATTATTGTTATGAATATGTAATATCGCATATACATTGCAAATGTAAGAGATTCCATTTATAATATGCCACAAAATACTAGCTCCAGTATTGTTACCACAGAGCATACTATAGGTCATTCAATACTTTTTTTTTCTCTTTATTATTATTTTAGGGGCTTACAATCAATTGATTATACTAGCTCCATAGTACCCTTATATAATTACGACAGAAAAAGAGATATTACATTTTTAAACTATTGATAAATATTGATTAATAGCATCTTCCTAATTCTTATAATTCAATACATTTTACAATTAATGTTTGAAGATTTTAACTCAAGTTATATAATGAATACCCACAAGAACCGAAGAGAGAAGAAGGAAACTAATCTATCGAATTTTCCATTAAACTGTACCAGATTGCACTAGTTCACGAGAAAGCGTAGTTCTTTATATTCTCGTTTTATGTTACAAAAGAATCAGTGAGGATGAATTCAAAGAAAAGTTGCAGGGGCTATGACCCTAAAGTTAAAATAATTTTTATAACGAGACAAAGAGAATATTTTAAATTTTGGTAGAAAGTCAACCGGAAGGCTAGTGTGCAAGGAACCAAATTTAAAAAATAGGAATTGGAATTTGTGTTCGACAAATGATTAATTTTTTATTTTATACTTCAGACTCCGTTCTTCTACTGAGAATTCTCTATTGAAAAAACTGAATCCGAACTGGGACCTTAGTCCACACCTTTCGAGTACACGTACACTTATTCTACTAGACCAACTAGGCGACAAATATTAAAAAAAAAATTATATCAAGAGCTGTAATAAACACCTTCTTTGCCTCATCGCATCCAAAACGATTTCATTCAGAAGCGAATTAAAAGAATAAACAAAACGAAAATAAAAGAATTTGTCGAATTATACACCTTGGTATTAATAGTTTCATGGATGGAATTTTTCGTTAAACATTCAGTAAAAAGTAGAAGGGAGAACATGTTACATATAGGTACATGACATACAAAGCTTGGAAAGCTTTAATTTTCATGGCATACTCTCTAAAAATATTTAGTTGTACAAGTACAGTAAACTTCAGTAGAATATGGGCTGTGAAATTTTTTTAGGGACCCAGAATTTTAATACTACATCCATTCCTGGTATCTTCAGTAAAGCAGGGAAATCTTATATAGATGCTCCATCTTGAAAGGAAATTAATATTTCAGCCCGCATTATTGTAGGTTTCATTTTAAATTATAAAAGTCGAATGGGTACGCGAACTAATAAAATATTTTTTGTGCAAAATTTATACTTATTTAGTTGTTTCTTAATACTCCATTAATCGAGTCAGTATACAGAATTGAAAACTAAGACAAGTAATTGATATGGGGGTTACCAACACATCGACGAAGGAAAAAAAAATACTCAAAAAAAAAGGTTTTCCTAGCCACTATAAATATTTTCTGTCTGAATTTTCGATCAGGGTCTGTTTACATATGTATAAAAGCTTAAGGAGTAAATTATGTTATTGTTTGTAATATTTATATATATGTAAACAGACCGTAAATTAAGACAGGTTATGGTTATGATGATTAGGAAAACGTATTTTTTATTATTATTTCTTGGATTTTTTAACGTCAATGTGTTTGTAATTACCGTAATGGAATGAAATAATATTTATTGAATCCATAAAACGTCAAATACATCACTTAGATTCAGTCATTTCTATCTATGTCTTAGTTTAAGATCACGGTCCGTTTACCACCTGTATAATAAAGAACATTATAACAAGATAAATAACACCTTCCATTCTTTCTTCTTCCGACTGTCTATAACACTATATGTCGGAAATGCCCCCAAATTTATACAAAATCCATTAAAGAAGCCAAACAACAGATTGAGAATTGGTTACTGAAGTTAAATTATACTGAGACAGAAAATATCATGTTGACGATTTAACCTTGTTTTCACCCTATATGTTTTCCATATCAGGCATACACACACACACACACACACACACATTCTTGTGATATACCCAGATGCTTAAAGATTTGTAAAAAATAAAAACAGAAATATTGTTTAGTTTAGTTTAGATATTGTTAATGTTTAGTTTATTTTTCTAATAAATACCTTTAATTAAGAACCGTGTGCCCTGTTCAAAATTTTGTATCAGGATCGGTAAATATGTAGACCCTTGCGATACAAGCCACGCTTAGTGCAGAGGTCAATGTATACTTTTTCTTTTTATACTTGCTTAGATATGTAAATATTTTGTATAAATCGATGTGTTATTATGTTTTAGATTAATAAGCAAATTTTTTGGTAATAAATAAATTTATTATTATTATATTATTATTATTAAATAACTAGTAACATGATAAATATTTATTTAACCAGTGACTAAAACTACCTCGAGTTACTAGTAAATGCCGTTCAATTCACAAGGTCATGAATTTCATTCCCGGGTCAGACAAAGTGTTATTAGGTTTTTACATTAGGAAATTCTCAGTAGCTTAGCAAGGAGCTTGGAACTGTGCACGAAAAACGGCAATAGGCTCGCCCCCAGAAATGCACTTCTGCCTGACCCTTCGTGCAATACTGGCGTGAGTACATGTATATAATATAATTAAATATAATTTATTTGTACAAAAAATTACAATACAACATATTTTTTACAAAACACATAAAATGAGGGCTATACAATCTCAGTGTGACATTTTATGTCTCATTGACTCCCAAACTAGGAATAAACCTGTAACTTGGGATTGATGTATGTAAATAACGTAAACAAAAAAAGCATCTTTTAGTAGCGAATTATAAGCCTCTCCAATACAATTGTACATTTATAATTGCAATATTGGAAATGATACTTTTTAAATTTGTCCGAATAACCCTCCCTTTTTCTTATATTGAATGTTTTTACAGCCGCACGCTTTATCTGATTAAGCATGTTTGTATTCTCTAACGCACCCTTAATTCACGCTATTTCACAAAAGAGGCGTCTGTCAATTAATATAAATTAATTAAAATTCCCTTAGGCAGTACTCCGCACGACGTAACCTGCCCTAGGGTTCAACTCCAACTTGGAAACTCCAAGTGAAAAATTAATAAGAAAACTTGAAAAGCTTTCGAGACTCCGTGAATGGAAGACTGTTTGGCTGAAATTAATGTGCGGGCTTAATTTATTCAAACATTTCATTATGAATATTTCAATGAGATAAATATGAAAGCATGAATGTCAATATTTCGAGATAAAAGCGATTCAGGTATTTTTATCTCCATTTTAATTAAACTCTAGTAAATAATTATGGAGTACGTTTTTAAGATTAATTACACTAGTTTACAAAATTTAATTTTTTGTCTGTTGCCGCCAATTTTATGGTTGATAATGTTCACTTATGACTTGTTGATGTCAAATCTACTCTCAAAATTTTTTGAGCAGCTCGCGTTACTTTGTTTTTTATTTTTATAATTCAAGCATATTATTAATTGATAACAGGCATATTTTACTGTTTTAAGATTAGTATCTGAAGTTTTTGTGTCATGAGAATTTTCAAAGAGATGTTGTTTAAACAACCCAGATATTTTTTACTAATATGCGGAGAATATGTGTTGTGTAATGATCGTAGAAAAGTGATATCAGAGTTTGTGAAAAATACCTATTTTGAGTATTTTGGGATGCTCTTGGATAAAAATGAGAAGTCATGGGCTGCCAATTGTGTTTGTGAATCGTATGTGGAATATTTAAGATTATGGAACAGTGGTAAAAGTAGTGCCTTTAAATTTGAAACACCGACTATTTGGCGAGAACCACGAAATCATCTCGAAGACTGTTATTTTTGTAGCGTGAACGTAAACGATTTAAACACTAAAATTCGAGCTAAATGCCATTACCCGAGTACAAGTTGTGTTCAACATCCAGTGCAGCGTTCACGTGACTCTTCAGTGCCTAAAAATATATCTGAACCCTATCTGGGGTACCTCTTGCCCATAGTACAAAGGAAGAATATTGTAACATTTCGCTAGTCTTAAACAAAATAAAATACAATAACTATAAGTGCCAAATTTGTGTCCATTTAAAAAGGCTAAACAGTCTTCTCGGTCAACAAAGTGGTTACAATAAGTTTCCCTGTTTTATTTATGTCTTTGGGACAGTAGAGCTAAACAAGAGCATTGGGTAAGAAGAAACTGGCCATTGAGAGAAAATATGGAGCCTGGAAAGCAAATTATAGTCCAGAATTCATTAGTAGCTCGTGACAATATTATCCTTCTACCATTACATATAAAACCACGACGAGATATGAGCGAAAAGCAGGGAGAGCGTATGCATCAGGACTTACGCGTCATGAAAGAGCGCTACCAGGGTTTCTGGGACACGAATATGTTGTCTGACTATTGTTGGTCTCTGATTTCCAAAGTCTACACATCTGAGAAGAGTTTCAAAACAAAGTTTTTAGAACTCAATGATTAATAATTGTTTTAGTAAAGTTTTTCTTAGTAAATACATGTTTTTCTGTTTTATGCCAAACTATAGCCGAAACTCAAAAACTAGAGCTGATAGAAATATTCTTATTATATTTTTGAAAATATCATATCATATATAGTCAGCAACAGCTAAAATTTCTTCGGCAACAGATGTACTGTAAACTAGTGTTATCACTTGAAAAGATTAATGAATTTAATGAACAGAATGGACAACAAGGAAGTTTAATTTGATGTGTCTTCAATTTTGTATTTGTTTAATTTTACTTTGGCCTACTTGAAGTAGGTGCACTATACTTCACGTTTTTTTTGACCTAGCTAACTAGCTAAGTAACCACACCACATGATGTTCCTCGCAATTTTTCCTTCAGCGTTAAAATGTACGGTAATAAAATTAAATTATTAGAAATATACGTTTAACCTTAAAAAGTTTAACCTTAAAAAAACTTACCTTGTGTATATCTGGGATTTGAACCCACGACTGCAGTTGTGGTATCCCCTCGAGGCCAACGCTGACTTATCTGCGTCTCAAGATATGACAAGATACGTTTGCCCGAAATGTATGTGTCTTTAATGTAGTATTTTGGCTCTAAATCAAACTTGTGGTCTGCGACGGACGGAAATTCAGCAGATCCACGTACAGTTACATCAGGTTGAATCTTATCTAAGGAGGTTGACAGATCTACCGGAATTGTAATAAATTGTACAGTTCTTTACAATCAGTGAGAAAAATATCGAGTTTTCTAAGTCAATTTGCAAATCAAAATAAATAACTTGACTAACTTTTGAAGCTTTGAATTAATTTTGAAATTTGGTTCAATTCACAAGTTACCTTGAAGAAATCCCACATTGGTATGGACGGCTCCACTGTACCATTTTAATGTATTAATTTTCAAAATTTGATTCCAATATTTTTTACACGTGTATCATAAAATTAATTTTTTTCTTAAATAATTCTCAAGTTTTTAAAAACATATTTAGTTTAAATACTGAAACTAATTTATATTTTCGTATAACAAGTTAGTAGCTGCAGGGTAACTTTGAAATTAGTTCAGACTTGTTGTAGAGGGAGAATTGTTGTTCTTATATGGGCCCTAGCATGGAAAGCTTGCACTGCTTCTGATAGTACCTACTGCGTGGCCGTCCTGCATAAATAAACTATCCTCACGCTTAAAAATTAAAGCTAGAACTAAAATGAGGCTTCTCGACTAACTGATAAATATTTATACCTACGCCACGCCTATGTTTGTACCGGTCTGGGTGATTTTATTTTATTTGTGTTTGTTAACAAAACATTTGCTAGGGTAAATGTTTCAAAAAAGATTAATACAAATGAAAATAAATAAAAGGAGCACCTAAAACACTGGCTAGATATCAACTGTGCACAGCCGTATTATCTTCAAGGCAGGTTTGTCACATTGTACATCGGCGTGCGAGAGCCTCCAGCCCAGTCGACTGGCCTATTGTGTGACGTCATCAAAACTTATCACGCGCTTTCTGTACTTACGGCAGATCTCATTCCGAGATTGTTTCGTTGTTTAAGATCCTTGAACAATCCAAGTTCTGAGAGTTTTGAACGTGCTGACGAGAGTTCTGAAGTCTCTTTGAGTTTTTCTACTTATTGTTATAGAACTCATTTTACCTTTAAACATTGTTCATGAGTAGGATAAAGCTGATTGTTGACGAAGTTGTGTATGAATTGATATATAACGGAGTATCTTGGACGTTATTGTTTTCAAATAATGACAGTCAAACTTTTGTAGGTAATCTCAAATTTAATCGGAAACAAACTTATTACAGAGCTCCGTTCGGTCCGGCGTTCCAAGCGAGAATGAATCATTCCTCGATCAGGCGGTTGTTTTTATACCCTACGTTGGGCGCACAGTGGGGATGCGACGACTCTTCGACATATACATATATTATGTGCTGAATTGATGATTGGCTGCGTATGAGTATGTGTGGTGGGAAGATTCGCTATTTGATAAGATATATTCCTTTAAATGCTATTAATTAATAGGAATACTTATATTCTATATTAATATTCTATATTTTTGTACACACTGCCCTCCAAATTAAATCCCTTCAGTTTGTCCATCCTATGGTTGCCTTGAAAAGATCGCCATGTGCGATAAGGCCGCCATTTGTACCTTTCAATGTATGTTATTTTATGTTTTTGTTTTATGTTTAGTGTACAATAAAGTTTAAATAAATAAATAAATACTCTCTATGTGTAACTGCGCTGTGTGCCTGCAGTGAGCTATTTCGGAATGCTTCTCAATGAACTACCATTTATTTTAACAGTGAAGGAAAACATCGTGAAAATACATGCACACCTATAAAGTTCTTAGGAATTTCTTAGGTGTGTACTCCACCAACCCACATAAGGCCAGCGTGGTGGACTAAGGCCTAAACCCTCTCAGTGGTAGATGAAGCCCGTGCCCAGCAGTGGGACGTAGGTATATATAAATAATAAATAAATACACCAAACAGTCACATACATAGTTCTAACTCCACACAAGGATACAAGTCCTGTGTGGTGGGTATGGGCTGGTATATGGGCTGATGATGATTATTTTCGTAGCAGGCTTAAAAAAAACTAGGATTTATTTCTCACCGAGCAGCACAGCTCCGTGTCAATTTCTATCCGTGCCATTGCGGATTCTGGTTCACAGAAGTCGGAGTTGCGATTGTGTGGGAAAAGGTTAACGTAAAAAAAAACTGTTATAGGTTTTGGATAGCCAGAAAGGCTGGAGACTTACAAAATATTTTTTTATTCCTTCTTGACTCTTAAGGACTAGATTTACAGAGAGAAAAGGTCTCAGCACAGTTAGCTTACATTATAAATATCCATTAAAACATAATTGGCCCTTAAAAAATTGCTCACTACACGGACGGGCTGTTCATTTACTTAGCTCACACCTCGGTCGCGCCACTCTCTAATGGCCCGGCGGTAATGGTTCTTCATGTGCTTAATTACTGCTCTTAAGCCGCCGCGGGGGCACTTAAGACGAAGCCTCGTACCTACATATATTTTAATTGTACACTGTTGACAAACTTCGTGATAATTTACACTTTTGACCGGACTTTTCTTTTATTTGTACCCGACTACGGCAAAGCCAAAGGAGGGTTATGATTTTGGCTATGTATGTTTGTACCATCAATCACTTATTAGAACTGGACAAATGAGGTATCGATAGAAGCTTCTTGATCTGTTATAGGCCATATGACGTGTCACTGAATCTAATGTGGCGCCCTCTAGCGGTCATAAAGTATTGCGTTAAAAAATAAATTTGAGATAAATATGCCGTGTTTGGTATTATTGGAAAGGACGAAGTGACTTTCAGTAACTTTGTTTAATCCTATGTCCTGAAAATTGTTTCATACTTCTTTAGCCCCGTTTTTTGTCGTAGTTGGATTTTAGTTTTTTACCTGAGTCCATGTTTTCGATAGCCCGGAACACTATCAACTTAATTACCGCCCGCGACGTGTATGATCTATTATGCATAGGGGGCTTAAAGTGTGATGGCGTTTTGTCTCACACGCTTCAATTGAATTCCTGCCTCATGTATATGTATCACTCGACTTCTAACCCAAATCAGGCTCGTATGCATTAAATCGTAAATTTTAAATGTAATATGAAACATTACTGCCTAACATGCATGCGTCTCTTGGTAAACGCGAAAGTATAAACAGAGATATATGGGCTCTATAATCATCAGCCCATATACGTCCCACTGTTGGACACGGACCTTCTTTACAACTGAGAGGGTTTAGGCCTTAGTCCACCACGCTGGCCTAGTGCGGAATGGCGGACTTATACATTATTATATTGACTTATACATGAACCTCAAAATACGGGCATAGCAACTAACACATATATTAAAGTATAACCATTAGCCCAGCAGTGAATTATATAAAAAGTATGTCTCACAAAATTACATTACTATTCTAAAACCTACAAAAGCATAAATTATTTCCAATTTAAAATAAAATTACTTCTATAAATCGCGCTGTACGTCTCAACTAACCGGGTTTATTCATGCGATTTGATTACGTTTTCTTCCAATGCAATTTGTGGCGACGGATGCGTTTGTACTAAAGCCGAGTTTGCTCGAGAAAAGCCGTCTGAAACGGACACTGAGCGAACTAAAGGACGCTCGCTCGCTCTTATCTTTTAGCGGGACTTCTGCTCGTGACGTACAAGAACTGATTGTTGAATTAAACTCTTATTTCTCTCGGTAACAACAGTTTTATGTTTATAAAAGTGACGTAAATAGCGCTTTGTGTGTTTATGAGAGTACCAGTTCGTTGGCGCAAAAGAAAAAAGAAAATAAATGAGAGAGTTCATTATATGTCAGAGTGATCAAAATATTTTAATTCAATACAAGTTTTAACTAGGCTCATTTAATTGATGAAATGGACTTGTTTCAAATTCGTATTCGTTGCTGTTTTGAACAAATTTAATGAGTGCAGTATTGCTATTGACAAGGAATCGGGTAGGATGATTAGTTAAGAGGAGGTGCGAAAAGCGATATAAGCGCAGACAAAGATTACTCGGATATCCCCTCCCGCCTCCTTTGTCCACTTACGAGGACAAATCCAACGATCGACACCATTTTCACGGGTCGCTTAGATCCCCACAAAAGAAGGGCTAGTCCCTGGTTTGGTCTCTACCACAGACCCTCTTGTAGCAGAGGTAGTCTGTGAGTGACGTTCTGACGGAACTTGGATATACACCAGTTTTGCAGTCGGAAGGCACATCAGCCTAAAGGTACTATAAGGTAGTAATAATTATGGACGGATCAACCAACCAGCCAACCCGCACTAGGCCAGCGTGATGCACTAAGGCATACATGCTTTGCTTTAATTGAAATACAAATTACAAAATACTGTATCGCAAGTAATTAAAATACGAAATACAAAATACATTTAAGTAAGGTATTTGAAATACAAAATACAGTATTTTAGCTATTTTTAATTAAAATACAAAATCTGGGGGCACGGCAGTGCCCCCGCCAAGTCGAGCGAAAAAGCGGCACGGCGGTACTATACTTTTTTTACTATTTATACTTTCAATTACGTATTTCAAATACTGCCCAACCCTGTATATGGGCTGATGATAATGATGATGATGATGGACGGGTCAAATGGAGATAAGTCTCTTGTTGAGGTAAGTATCCTGTGGAGGAGCGAGCTTGTTTTTCCGTTATACTGTCTTCATGTTACTCTGAAATAAAAGGCAGATCAGGCTCATGAAACACGTATAAAAATATATCTTTGCTGGCCTGTAAAATGATTTTGAATAGGGGAGCAGCTATTTGTAGCGTAAAATAAATATATTTGTCTTGAAATTTCTTACCTGGCCGGCTGCTATGGCGTATTAAACAAATTTATTCCACCTTCCACGACGTAATCAGCCCGATTGTCATTAATTTGACAGATATATTACAATGGGCGCGTTCGCGAGACCATCACCGGCTTTAATTGGTATTAATTGTCTTAATTTGTGCCTTAACAAATTGGCGTGGATGTTTTTTTTATATAATTTCCTTTTGTGCTAAAAATATTTCTTTTTGATATTTATCGTAAAAGATTTAAGAACTTTAATTAGGACACTATTACCTTATACTTCAGCATTCAATGCCACTTTGCATGTAAATGAAAAATATGACCCTAAAAATACGAATGAAAATGTCTTTAACCGTTAAGATTTTTAAAGCATAGATTGAGTTTTTATGTCATGCTTTCAGACCTCAACCGCTGACGATATTGATATAGCTATAGATGGGACCCTAGAGATGGTTTTTATCCCGGAAAAATGGTCTTCAGGGATTATTTTTTATTAGTCGGTAAATTTATTCAAACATCTGAAATGGCGGGCAAAAGCTGGTACAAAAAGTACAGGAAATTAAGTTTGAATAAAACGTTAGGTACGGGGGAGAACAGGCAAGTAAGACTTAAAACTATTTTATTCCCTGTCTACCTCAAAAATATGCAGGCGTAATTTATGTTTGAATACAAAATAGCTTTGTCACTTGTCGAATTAATTCGATTACGCGAAGATAAAATGAAGACGCAGAAAGTAAATTTCGCCCTGAGTGTAACGAATTAAATTTTTAATTCGCCCGTCTCGGGTGCGTCCTAATTATTCATGCCGAGTCGCGAATACGAAATATCCCACGCCGTATTGGATTGTTCCGTTGAATTAGGCCAACGGGAATGATCCCGAGGGATTGTATTGAGATGTATTAATTTTGCTCACATTGTGCTAGCAAGTAGGGCAGGTGAAACATTTATTAATTATTTGATCGAAGATTATCATCTTATCATAATTATGATGTAAAAAGAACTTGACAAATTTATTTACACGTTAATGAAATTTAAAACTTTTAATCTAGTAGCAGTTTTTATCGTTTTTCTTACGAGATATTTTAATCTCATATGGCTAAAGGTATACCTACTGTTTAATGTTTTGGTCTATCGAGCTGATCTTTATTCCAAGCGCCGCAAAGTGGTTGTTTCGCCAGTAACACCTGATAAAAAGTCTGAATGAGGTACGAATACAGTATAGATTGTCAATAAATGATTATGGATATTTCATAACAGTCGGACAAATGTCCTTGCCTTTTTGAATGTACCTACATAGGCTGATCGTGGATTGCAAAACATCTGCATTTTCTTTAGTTAGGGTATTCAGCCTAACATGATTAAAATTCATAGCATTAATTTATATTGCACCACCATCAACTCATTTTGTAAATTAAACCGGTGCTCTGTGAAGGTTCCTTTAATAAAATACCCAAGTAGTTTGGAATCACGCTAATTACCTACAGCTTGACGAAGTTCTCAACTAAACGAAGGCGGGTTAAACTTGCATGTTAACCCGATTGATTGCGGTCAAAGTTGAGCTAAACTATCCCGGAGTTGGAGTCTCG
Source organism: Hemaris fuciformis (assembly GCA_907164795.1). NCBI lineage: Eukaryota > Metazoa > Arthropoda > Insecta > Lepidoptera > Sphingidae > Hemaris > Hemaris fuciformis. The sequence goes on along the minus strand of OU015432.1, from coordinate 18,776,499 downwards.
CTAAGCCGCGCTTGGTGCGTCGTATGCGGAAACTTGGTACGAGTGTTTGTGACGTTGGTTTTAATTTGGTCGAAAATATATGTTTATTGAATTCAAGAAGTCCGCATCCGTTGCTGCATCAAACAAATTAGGTTGAGTGTTGAAGTTCCTTGTAAATTGGTATGAGACTAGTATTTTCATGTCAAAAGTAGGTGATTATAAATATTTGATGATTTTTCAAAACAATTTTGTAAGAATTTAATTTAATTTTTTGAAAAGGAGTTTAATTATTTTACGTCCATAGGTTTTCTTCTTCTTTAACCAGATAGAGTGTATTTAAGTGGCTTTTGCGTTTACGTGCAAGCTTTCAAGCTTAATAGGTAAGTACATTTTATACCCATAAAAGAGCTGAATGAGATAGTTAAATATAAAAAAAAAACACTACTTGAGAAAGATTTGGCAATTTACCGACTTATAAAAACTTATAAATAGAAAACTATACAAAAGCATTACATGGTGTATTTTATTTTACTAAATATAATTATAATATTATTCAACCAAGATCAAAGTAAAAAAATGTCCGTCAACTTGGTTAACACAGCAATGAAAATATTCCTATCTATGTCACCTCAGCTATTCCTGCGTGGAATGATGTCACAGCAACAATACAAACATGGCGTGAGTTAGCTTTTACAAAAATACAAACCCCTTTATATTGAATTCACGTCGTCAAAAAACAAACGAGGCGATGCGATACTCGGACCGACGCGACGGTCGAATGGTCGCTGTGTCAATGTGAAAACGATTGAATGCTGTAAAAATGTCGCCTCACGACTGAATGAGCTGTTCCAAGCAGTCATTTTACATAAAAATTGCTTACTAAAAGTTAATTTTTAATGAGAAATAGTGATACTAAGTGATAAAATCACGGGATAACGAAACATTTGTTGTCGCCTAACTAGTTAAGGGTAGATAAATAGTAATTGATAGAATGCTCGTCGGTAGTTTGAGATGTTATTGTCACGATTGGAATGTTATGGTGGGGCGGTCTCTATAAAAGCAAGTTCAGTGCTAGCAGCATCTTGCTGTATCAAGTCTACGGTTGAACAGATCTAGATTATGTACCATAGTGTTATTGTATATATTATATTGTGTGACTTGTAATAGTTATGTACATATTGTGTAATTATATGAATATAATAAGGTTTAGATAACACATTCAAGAGACATTGATAATGGAAACGATGTAAATACTCGTATATGTAAAGACCACGTGATTTTCCTAGAATCGATTTTGCTCGTGAAATAATATTAATTACTTCATTTATAGATGTTATTTTGGTCACAAGTAAAAGTATTTTTATTAATATAAAAATTACGGATCAATAAATGGATTTCTGGCAAGGAAAATCTAAACGAATTACTGCCTCGTGGTCTTGCGGTACAAGTATGTGAGTGCCGTGCAATGTGGAGGTCCCAGTTTCGATTCCCGGGTCGGGCAAAGTGTGTTTTTTCCACTAAGAAATTGTCAGTAGCGGTACGGATTCTGAAAATGTGTCCGAAAAACGGCAATAGGCTCGCCCCTTGTTACACGGGAAGAAAACACAATAAAACAAACGTGCCGACTCTTTAGGGAAATACAGGCGTGAAGAATGTATGTGTGTATGTAAAAACTAAGTGTAATCTATTTCACAATTGTATACGTTAAGGTACTCACTTGGCTTTTCAATAAGCTATATAAGTAACATAGCACGATTGAAACAACTTTATAGGTATCCGTACAAATGGCCCGCGATGTGATTGGGTCTAAACTAATTTGTAGCTCCGAAGCCAAAAAGGAAATTACATCGGCTTGCGGTGAATTTTATAAACTAGCGGAGGGAGGACGGAGGGTATCGATTCCTCCTCGCAAATGTCAAGAGGCAATCACTTCCAGTAATTCCGGGGAAATGTCACATAAAATATTGACATTAGTGGAGCCGCAACGTTTCTACTCAAGGGGACATTTTGTAATAGAAGAATATTCGTGGCTGCAAAATTACAAACACTATATTGTGTGCTTATGTGCTATAGTTTCAAACATTAATATGCCTCGCTTCCTCTTGGCGGTTGACTTTAGAAAACGTAACTTAATATTAAATAGACGTTATATTAATTCCACAGATTTGCGTCAGGACATTAGCATCATCATCATCATCAGCCCATATACGTCCCACTGCTGGGCACGGGCCTCCTCTATAATTGAGAGGGTTTAGGCCTTAGTCCACCATGCTGGCCTAGTGCGGGTTGGTGGACTACACATCTAGGAAATTCGTAGGAACTTTTAGGTGTGCGGGTTTCCTCACGATGTTTTCCTCTCAGTTGTAAAGACGACGCGTTAACAGTAGTATACAGGGTGTCCCAGCAGTCGACGATAACCCGGAAACGGGGAATAGCCCAAGTCGTAAGAGTTATCAGAAAAATATTTAAAAAAATATAAGTTATGTATTTAGAAAAATATAGGGATTTCAAAAAAATCTAGAAAATCTACACCCTGTGACGGTTTTTTCACTACTGTTGCTGCAAATCTCTACTTTTTTAAATTATTATTTTTGTTATGTAATCCTGAATAATGCCTCTGCAAACTGTTATCCAACATTTAGAGCCACCTTGCTATACTTCGGAAGAAAATGACATTGTTTACCAAACCGCATATTTAAGATTAATCATACGCCCAAATTTAACTGACTGTCCTGAAAAAAAAATGTACTACGCGAGTTTGGCAAGTAGCTTTAAAAGTTGGCGCATTTAATAAGGAATCTAAAATGGTATAACACTTGCTACATTATTTTTTAAATGTGGCACAATATTTTTTTATTTTGCGAAGAAACCCATTTGATCAAATTTTCTTATTAACTAAAGATGTTTCTATTCGGCTCTTCGAGACAGCAATTTTAAGATACTATTTGAGTGAGATGGAGAGAATCGTTTTACGATGTGTGAGCGAGACAGATAGTGAGGCTAGTTCAGTTAGAGAATATTTCGATTAGGAATACCGGAGTAGATGGATAGGACGAGCTGGCACAATCCAATGGCCAGCCCGTTCACCTGACTTAAATCCTTTAGACTATTTTTTACTGGGGAACGGTGAATTTTTTTTTGTTTAAAGCCAATTGAAAATTTACCTGAGCTACGGCAAAAAATAAATGGAAGTAGCTGAATTTTTTAGGAATAGAAGATTTTCGCCCCTGATAACCCGATCTTTTTTAAGAAGATGACGAGCGTGTATTGCGGCTGAAGGAAGGCAGTTTGAACATGTATTGTAAATTTTACTAAAGAAATATTTGATTTTAAGCAATTACTTAATAAATCTAAGATATCCAAATAAAAAAAGCCTAAATTTAAAATAAAAAAGTGATCATTGCTCCGATGCGTGGTGCCCATGGACTACCTGACAATGGAGTATCTGTCTCACTCACACATCGTAAAACAATTCTCTCCATCTCACTTATAAGTTCATCATCATGTCATCTTTAGTTAATAAGAAAATTTGATCAAATGGGTTTCTTCGCAAAATAAAAAATATTGTGCCACATTTAAAAAATAATGTAGCAAGTGTTATACCATTTTAGATTCCTTATTAAATGCGCCAACTTTTAAAGTTACTTGCCAAACTCGCGTAGTACATTTTTTTTTCAGGACAGTCAGTTAAATTTGGGCGTATGATAAATTTTAAATATGAGGTTTGGTAAACAATGTCATTTTCTTCCGAAGTATAGCAAGGTGGCTCTAAATGTTGGATAACAGTTTGCAGAGGCATTATTCAGGATTACATAACAAAAATAATAATTTAAAAAAGTAGAGATTTGCAGCAACAGTAGTGAAAAAACCGTCACAGGGTGTAGATTTTCTAGATTTTTTTGAAATCCCTATATTTTTCTAAATACATAACTTATATTTTTTAAATATTTTTCTGATAACTCTTACGACTTGGGCTATTCCCCGTTTCCGGGTTATCGTCGACTGCTGGGACACCCTGTATAGGCTGCTGTTAATATGCCAAGCAGTGGACGTCTTTTGGCTGATGATATTCATTGAATTCAACATACATTTTCATCTTACACATTGAAACGAATTCAACATTCAGACGATAGTATATATCGGAGGAAAACCGGCTTTGACATGTGTGACGTAAGCAACTCTGACGTCACAATTGTGGGTTTTCCTTAGGAAAACATTGTTATTTTCATGATTATTATTCATATCTTGGGTTTTCTTTACGAAAACTTTACAACTGACAAAGGCTGATTGATAGCCTAGTATTGTAAAGAATAGCAGTGACATCGTTATTATTGGAGGATTCATTTTGAGAAGCGATTTCAACAATCATCTTCAATCAAAATTCCTTTTTATTTCCCAATACATCGGATATTTGCGGTCCGAGCGCAGACGGACGAATGCTCCGCTGCAGCGGGTGGGTTTTTATAGACACTGGAGAGGGGCTATCGACACCGTAGTGGGGCGACCGCCCGTGAGTCATTCTTGTTTATGCAAGAGTGATGACACAGCTCTCAGTATATAGTTTTACGCCGTTATATGTATATAACTCGCTAATCTCATGTACTTAGAAAGGATACTCTAACAAACGTAACGTAGCCGCGAGGTTTCAAACTAATTAGCGAAAGTTTAATAATTGCCTCAGTCCACCTGATTAACAAGCGTCGGTTAATGAAACTCAACATTTTGACGGAGGCATCGGCCCTTACGTGTCAATCAATTAAAACTTTTATAACAAGTTGCGTGCCGTAAAAGGCTTAAATATACGGTTTTGTGAGGCTTATTTAAGAGTATTTAGGACCACATATTTCGCATGTTAGGAAATAATTAAATTTAGCATTAATTGTTTTGATTAATTTGTTGGAAGTGCTTTTAATGTTCATATTGGTTTAATTATTTAAATCAAGGGGTAGTTGAAAGGATTATTTAACACAAAAATGTGTTGTACTATTAGGATTTAGATTAGGAAGACGGAATCTGTATATGATATCGCTTGGTAAGAAATGATTTGCTTGCAAAAAAGATGTACCTATCCATCGTCATGTCTCAGCCCTAAAAGTGTAGTTCAGGGTGTACATTATACTCCTGCATAGGTGTTTCGCTGAGATTTTAAGCCCCACAAGATAAGAGGCAAGCCTGCTGGGCAAGTTTCCAAAACTCAATAACACTGCCCGTACCCGAAATGAAATTGGAACATTTCGTAAGCGCGTGGATATTTATGTTTCGAGATTAACGAGGCAGTGTGATAATAATACAAAAAAAATATTTTTGTTTTTTTTTAAAAGATAAATGATGATCTACTAGATCTAAAAGTACATCGCTTGCGAATCGAGAATTCGATCCCCGCCCTGAGACAAATGTTTGTGTGATCCACAAATATTTGTTTCGGTTCTGGGTGTTTGTGAGACCGAAAAGTCTCTTGTAGTTTTTGATACCCACGACACAAGACTCCTGAAATAATCCTGTGTGACTGTTGGATGGTTTTATTTGTCATTTAAATCATTATATCAAGCTAACTAAGCCTAACAACAAATAAATTGTCTTCCTTTGTGTATTCGCTAGCGTTTAACTTCTGGATTCCACAACTCCAGGTTCTAAAAGTTTTCTCATATGTGCGCATGCATATGGAGAATTAGTTTGACTACAGAATAAACAGAATAGACCCGTTGCAGCCCTCATGAAGCTTTATTATTGTGTCTGTTGTGTGAAAGCGGAATGATTGCATTAGCAATGCAAACACAGCTCTGTTTGCACTTTAAAATGGCACACTTAACTTGTTTACTAAACAAATATGGTTCATACATTTCACACTTACGTTAATGGGTGTAGTCAAACTGGATAATCAATGAAAACGATTGGGGTTTGGGAATTTTCTTACAGAACACATTTGTAAAACAAAAGCTACGCTGTCGGATATCATGCTACGAGTGAAATTGCTGCCTCCTTTCTATTCTAATGTTTGACATGCATGTGTCTCTTAGTAAACGCGAAGGTATAAACAGAGGTATAAGGGCTCTATAACCATCAGCCCATATACGTCCCGCTGCTGGGCACGGGCCTCCTCTACAACTGAGAGGGTTTAGATCTTAGTCCACCACGCTGGCCTAGTGCGGGTTGGCGGACTACACAATCAAGAAATTCCTAAGAACTTTTTAGGTGTGCAGGTATCATCACGATGTTTTTGTTCACCGTTAAAGTACGTGATATTTCACTGTGAATACACACATAACTTGAAAAAGTCAGAAAAATGTGCCTGAAGTTTGAACCCAAGACTATCGAGATTCTTGAACGCGTGCCTAAACCTCGTAATCTAAAGTTGTGATGGCCTCGAAATTGCTGGAGGACCAATAATTCTTATGACTTATTTAAAGTTAAAACAAAACGCCAGTCATAAGGTACACTTGCTTGCTTGTAAATCGAGCTAACATTACCTATGTCTTTTTTTAAGTGTAAAATCACGAGGAATCACAAAAATATACGGAAACAGCCACAATGAATGCAAGATCAAATACAGAATCACCGCGTGAAAAAACCTAATGAACAATATTAATAGTCTAATGAATGAATAATTTTTGCGTCATGAAATAAATTTCACATTAAATTTAAAATGAGATAAATTTAAAACGCAATCAAAATATACAACTCATGCATATTGGACGAGTCGGACAAACATCCGCGCGATGACGCTGTGCCAACACGAATCAATAGAATATGCAACTGCGCATCCCGACTGTAATCACATTTATTTATTATTAATCCTATTTTAAATATACATTACACATCGGTTGAGTTATATTCCGCGTGTGGCACAGAGTTTTAATCAACTGTATAAACATGCTTACAAGTAGCGGTTTTATCGCTCTACGAAATTTCTTATAGATAACCTTTGGATGGAAAATAAAAGAAGAAAAACAAAGAGAAATACGTGTTCTAAAAAAATGACGGTCATTATCATAGTTTCTTCCACGTGCAAAGTATATGATTTACAAATCAATAATAAATCGTATGATTGGCAATTGGCATGTACATGTATGTATATAGCGATGCGATTTTTTCATTGTGGTGTTGGGCATTTAACATACACGTGGTACATACATTCTTTGGATTCTGTATAAGGATAGATTCCTGTATACACCAATCTCTCATTTCCTATACGAAAAGACAGAACTTTAAAATAATAAGCCCCTTATCATCATCATCATCCCTTTTACGTCCCACTGCTGGGCACGGGCCTCCTCTACAACTGAGTTTAGGCTTTAGTCTACCACGCTGGCCTATTGAGGCTTAGTGGACTACACACGTAAGAAATGCCTAACAACTATTAAGTAGGTGTGCAGGTTTCCTCACAATATTTTCCTTCAACTTTAAAGTGAGTGACGATTGTAAATACACCCACAGCAATAAGCCCTTATTATTTATAACTTAATCCTATTTTACTGTCATTATTTGAAATGGTTGAATACAAATATAAGTGACCCGCTAAGATCCTATTTTAATAATGGAAAGAAGACAAAAGCCGTTATCAGTCGGTGACAGGCGGCCTTACCTCAGGATTCAATGCTCTCATCTCAATACAAATTTGTTCTCCCAAATATTTACGTACTGAAATAGGAGATCATTTATAGTAATATTTCTAAATTAATGGAGAATGAGATTAGTGCTGTAATAAGTGCATATCGCATTCCTCATAGTTTTGTAATTCAAAATCGAATGTTAGACTTAAGAAATATAGCCTATCGCCGTCCACTGCTGAACGAAGGCCTCCCCAAGTAGGCGCCAACCATCCCGGTCTTGAGCAGCCCTCATCCATCCGCTACCCGCCACCTTCCACAAGTCGTCGGACCATCGTGCTGCAGGACGTCCCACACTACGTCTGCCTAAGCGCGGTCTCCACTCCAACACTTGTCTGCTCCACCGGCCGTCCGACCGTCGGCAAACATGGCCGGCCCACTTCCACTTTAGCGTGCTAATCTTATGATGACTCCGGTTCTCTAAGAAATGAATATTAACTTCCTATTACTAATAATGACCATAAATGAATACTTTAGGTGATTTATAAGTAAATTCAAAAGATTCATGAATAAGTTAATTCACGTTCGAAATATTTTGAGCTACAACATTATTATATATTGCGATAGAGAAATGTCGATTATTCGGTAAATTGTTTTTGAGTTTTTCCAATTGAAAATTCAGCAGCACGGAGTCTGAACCCTTTTACCTTAGACCTAAATAATAATTCAAAACGTGGTTGCAGAAACGCTGTCTCTGCCAACCCACTCGGGGATATATGCCTGAATATATACGGTATATGTGTAAATATGTACCTATACTACAATATATGTAAAAAGCAGTGATGGCCTCGAGGTTTAGGCGCGTGGTCGAGAATTTCGGCGGTCGCAGGTTCAAACCCCAAGCACACACCTCTGACTTTTCGAAGTTATGTGTGTATTCACAATGAATTATCATTTGCTTTAACGGCGAAAGGAAAACATCGTGATAAAACCTGCACACGTAAAAAGTTCTTAGGAATTTCTTAGGTGTGTAGTCCGCCAACCCGCACTAGGCCAGCGTGGTGGACTATGGCCTAAACCCTCTCAGTTGTACAGTAGGCCCGTGCCCAGCAGACGTATTTGGGCTGATGATGATGATGATGATGTAAATTTAAACATTTGTTTATTTTTTATATTTTTACAACTTGTCTCGCCCACTACTGTTCGATAACTATACTCTTCTTTCCAATTGGTATATGAAGTTGTATGAGTGAAATTGTTATGGTTTTCAGCCCGCCACACGCGGATATAATAATGGTGCTTCGTTGTGTCATGTTGTGGAAACAAACATAAACTGAAATGGCGCTGCAGTGGCGCTTCAACGTTATAAAGCTCAATCGAAATGGATTATTTGATGCGAACACATAAGCCACGGTGTTAAATGACGCGGATACAGGCATGCTTTGAAATACTTTGAAAGTATTCGTATTATGCAGATTTTGAGAACGTGTTGCTGGGAGATTTACTAGGGCTTTTAATGGTAAATACATACATACATTATTACATATACTCAAGCTTGTATTTCCCAAAGGGGTAGGCTTTGCAGCCACACTTTGTCAAATATGTATGTAAATAGAGGAGATCTTGCCGTTTTTCGGGCACAATTCCAAACTCCGTGCCGCTACTGAGGGTTCTCTAATGAAAAACCCCATAACACTTTGCAAGATATGGAAATCGAACCCGGGACCTCTAAATTGCACTGCACATACATGTGCCGCGAGATCACGAGGCAGTCAGATTTCCTATAAATATAGATAATGTTTTTGGGATGTTATCAGCTCTTTGTTACCATGATAGTTGCCGCAAAGATTCGAGAGAAGAGACTGTAGTGACCTCCGAAAGAGTATAGGTCATTGGGCCATACTATAATAAAAAGTTCTACGAAAAAATTGTAATACGAGTACATGTTTGGTGTATTCCTACATGGAAGAGACGTGTTTATTAATTGTTCATATATAAGAGTATGAAAGTATTTCTGTGAGAATATTACTATAAACTTTTATTTATTCTGAGTTCTTTAATCATGAGTAGCACGAATCAGTTAAGAGATGGGAGTCCCTAGCTATTGTGCCGTGCCAATTAAAAACACGTAATTTTCGATTTCATTGTTGCACCAGGACTCTCATTTTCCGAAAAATAGTCATGATAAAGTCAGATAGACACTATCTCTCAGCTAGTTTCTATTCAAAAAACACGAGAGAGTTTCGTCCAAATTAAATTTAATACCCTTATTCATGAAGCATTTTCATTTGGAACTAAAAGTTGTGACGGCCTGCGGTCTCATCTCGGCATTAGTGTAATTCCTCTGTAGTCGAATTTAATCCGTTACACTGTGGACCAGTTGAGCTAGTATTTTCATGATGAGTAAAACCGTCCGCCAGCTGCATTTCACGTACAAAATAGCATAAACCAGGCGGTAAGCTCGGTTTCACCGCTATATAGCCGTGCTAAATGGAACTACCGCTATGAAATATGGGTTTTATGTTCTTAGAATAATGAAACGGTGGGTGTATGTAAGCTTCTCTGTGTACATTTTACGTAGTGGAAATGTTAAAGGATCGGGTCGGGTAGATGCAAAGGTAACATTTAACTTGTGCATAGTATTATGAATTCTCATAAACATATTTATCGATCCGGTGTAGTGTTAGTAACGTCTGCAAAATTTTTACTATTACTTATTGCTTCTGTTCTACACACTTTATGCTCCCCTCGCTATTTTTCCTCTTCTACTATCCATCCTTAGGTCTATAAGAAATTGCCTAGAGCGATAAGATCGCCACTTGTATTTTATATTTGGTTTAGTCTTCTTTTATTTATTTTGTAAGTACAAGAAAATGAAATAAGTAAACAAAATTCTACACAAAACTAAATATTTCATACACTATGAAAGGTAGACCATCCAGCGCTTGAGTCACGTGTGACACAACTGGATACAAGTAGGGTGGCGATAAAATTCGCAATGACGCGGAATGGACGAGCCCAATTATTTTTTTTCATTATCCACCCGACACGTAGGCAGCGCGTGTACAGCCATACATGTACATTGTTTCTGTATGTGCAGGAGCACATACTGTACATAATAATATAGGAATATTGTCGCGTTGTTCCATATTGTTTAATATTGTCTCGTGGGAATAGAATGAGGGCGGCTCATAGTTCAGCTTACTTTTCGTAACGCAGCAATGAAGCCGGTTTTTATTAGACGAGTGTTGTTGAGTTGGCAAAAACTCCTCGTTACTTTCGTGTTGTGGTTCTGACAAGTTCGATATAATGTTGTCGAATCTTGTCGATTCCAATATTTAGTACTGTATTACTTACAATCAGATACTTATGACTTTTTGTATTACTTTTAACGTGTTAGTAAAAGAAACAGATCTTTGCAATAGCGGCAGACTTATTTGTATTGATTGAAAAATACTTAAACACAGAATTATATTTTTTTATACAAAACCTCAGCCTCAAAGGTCTCTCGTATAATGTGGCGTTATTGGGTTTCTGATTTGAAATGCTCCAAGACTATTAATTAGTAAATACCTAATATTGCAAATGAAATGAACCAAATAGAACGCTTTAAGTTGATTTCTTCACTCTAGGCGATCCAGTCCATTCGATTTAGTACAAGATGATGAGTCTACTACTTAAAGGTTACTTAAAAACTTTTATTCTTGAAGGCAAAAGCAGAGGTTTGTTTTAAATTCGCAATTAATAGGGGACCAACCTATAAAAATTTATCTATGTCATGGGACCAACCAGACTGTCGCGTAAACGGTAGAAATTGTATTGAATATGTGACAGCCCAGTTGATATAATTATAGGAAGACTGTGCTCCAAGTTTTAACTTAACCTAGGAGCCTTTCAAATTACACTATAATTACTAGTTTGGCATGTTTTACTACTGATGCAAAAGCTATTAACAAGTTTAAACGCCTGCCGAGTCCTCGCTGTGTTGGAGTTTACATTAAAATAATGATAGTTCTTGTTCTACGGTAGATTCCACGTACTGGGGACTTTGACTGATCTAATAAAGTTTTAATGTTGGCAGTAAATCGAGCTGATAGTACGAATATTGAAAAGTTTTGATTTTGGAAATGAAATCGTAATGGATCCGAAGAAGTATTACCCACAGTAATCCGAATTTGTTATGTGTACATATGTCCTGTATGAGAATGTATTTCCTGATGAAAACTAAAAATAAATTATAAAAAAACCGTAAATATTTTTGTACAAATTATATAAAATGAACCATAGTTAAATTATAATGTAATAATAAAAGATTTTTCTTTTCTGTATTGACTTGTCATAAGTGCTATTTGATTGCCTACGTGACCAAATAAAGCAATTTCAATTTCAATGATGTTTTTTGAACAGTTGAACTAATTTTGAGCTCTTTATAAATGCGACCTCGCTTAGTTAAAGTAAATAGTAGAAACTATTTTCTTATTTCTCCAATTCACATGTATCCTTGATGTTGGTTGCAGGATTATTTAACAACCCTACCTTAACAATTGAAGTCATCACAACATTAAACTCAGGTGAATAATCTGAATTAATATATCATCACCAACTACGTCCCACTGCTGAGCACGGGGCTCCTCTACAACTGAGAGGGTTTAGGCCTTAGTCCACCACGTTGGCCTAGTGCGGGATGGCGGACTACACACCTAAGAAATTTCTAAGAACTTTTAAGATGTGCAGGTTTTATCACGATGTTTTCCTTCACCGTTAAAGCAAGTGATAATTAATTGTGAATGCGTGGTGGACTAAGGCCTAAACCCTCTCAGTTGTAGAGGAGGCCCGTGCCCAGCAGTGGGACGTATTTGGGCTGATGATGATGACACGCATAACACACATAAAAGTAAGAGGTGTGTGCCTGGGATTTGAACCTGCGACCGCTGAAATTCTCGACCGCGCGCCTAAACCTCGAGGCCATCACTGCTTAATACTTTACAAATATAGCAAAAAAAAAAAAGTAGAAATCGTAATGTTAAGAATCTACTGAAAACAAAATAACATCGATCAACGTTATAAGTTGAAGTGGTCATGCTCTGAAGGTATTCAGATTTCGTATCCAATCCATCAGCCAATCGAAGTCCACTGCTGGACATAGGCCTCTCCCAATGATTTCCACAGGGACCTGTTGGAAGCAGCCTGCATCCAGCGACGTCCCGCGACCTTCACCAGGTCGTCCGACCATCTTGTCGGAGGACGTCCCACGCTGCGCTTTCCGGTACGTGGCCTCCACTCGAGAACTTTTTGGCCCCATCGGCCATCAGTTCTCCGCGCTATGTGCCCGGCCCATTGCCACTTCAGCTTGCTAATCCGCTGGGCTATGTCGGTTACTTTAGTTCTCCTACGGATCTCCTCATTTCTGATTCGATCTCGTAGGGAAACCCCGAGCATAGCCCTCTCCATAGCTCGCTGAGTGACTCTGAGCCGTCTAATGAGGCCCATAGTGAGAGGCCACGTCTCAGTGCCATATGTCATCACTGGTAACACACAACTATCGAAGACTTTCGTCTTCAGGCACTGAGGTATTTTGGACGAGAAGACGTCGCGTAGTTTCCCGAACGCTGCCCAACCGAGTTGGATTCGACGATTGACCTCTCTCTCGAAGTTGGACCTGCCTAACCGGACCACTTGTCCCAAATAGACATATTCGTCTACAACTTCGAGAGTCGAGCCCCCAACTGCGATCGGGGTGGGCACAACATGGACATTCGACATGATTTTCGTCTTGTCCATGTTCATTTTAAGACCCACCTGTTGAGAGACTCGATTGAGGTCTTCGAGCATAGTACTAAGGTCTTCCAGCGATTCTGCCAAGACTACAATATCGTCGGCAAACCGGAGGTGTGTGATATACTCGCCGTTGATGTTGATGCCGAATCCTTTCCACTGCAAGAGCTTGAAGGCGTTTTCCAGCGCGGCAGTGAACAGTTTCGGAGATATGACATCTCCCTGTCTCACGCCTCTCTGTAGTGGAATAGCCTTCGTGCTCTGATCTTGTACTCGGACCGACATGGTGGCGTTGCTGTATATGCTTTTCAACACCTCGATGTACCGACAGTCAATGTGGCACCGCTGGAGAGACTCTAGCACAGCCCAGGTCTCGATCGAATCAAAGGCTTTCTCATAGTCCACAAACGCTAAACAAAGCGGCAAGTTATATTCCTCGGTTTTTTGTATAACTTGCCGAAGCGTATGGATGGTCTATGGTGCTAAAGCCTTTTCGGAAACCGGCTTGTTCGGGAGGCTGGAAGTCATCAAACCTGCGTTCGAGACGATTGGTGATGACCCTCGAAAACAACTTATAGACATGGCTCAGGAGCGAGATGGGCCTGTAATTCTTCAGCAAAGTGTTATCACCTTTTTTGAAGAACAGTACCACCACGCTCCTGCTCCATGCCTCTGGCGTTGAGCCCTCGAGGAGAACGGAATTAAAGAGCCTCTGAAGGACTTTAAGTACCGGCGTTCCGCCCGCTTTCAGAAGCTCTGAAGTGATTCCGTCCTCACCCGGCGCCTTGTTGTTCTTAAGTTGCTTCAGGGCCATCTCAATCTCACACAGGCTGATGTCCGGGATATCATCACTGAAGTGGCGGATCAACTCGGCTCTCGGGTCTTCGGCCGAGCTAACAGTCGGTTCGGCAACCGAGGTGTAAAGCTGTCCGTAGAACCTCTCGATCTCTCTTAACACCTCTGCCCTCGTCGACACTACGCTGCCGCCCTCCGTCTTCAGCCTAGACAGCTGTCTTTGCCCAATAGACAAGTCTCTTGCAAACACTTTGGAGCCTCCGTTCCGCTCAATTGTCTCTTTAATGCTCACAGTATTGTGAGCACGGACATCGTGTCGCAAGGACTTCCAGATCCGTCTATTGAGCTGACGATATGCTTCGGCGTCCTCGGAAGACTGCAGCGCCATAGATCGACGTTCGGCCATAAGGTCAAGAGTGTGGATCGAGAGTTTTTGAAGTCTATCTCTACGGCGAGGTCTAAAATGCTTAGATCCCACCGTATGGACAGCTTCTACCAAACCGCTGTTTAACTCGTCCACTGCAAGGTTTTCTTCTAGGCAATCAAAGCGATTTCGAAGCTCGAGTTGAAAGCTCTCGGGGTTTTGGAGATGGGCGCGAGTAGGTCGGAGCGTAGACTTCATCATGCGACGCCTTTCTAGCTGGACGTTGATATTCAATGAGCCTCTAACCATTCGGTGATCACTGCCGGTTTTCACCCTGTTGATCACAGAGACATCACTGAATATCCGTCTATTCGTCGTCAAGATGAAATCTATCTCATTTCTCGTAGAACCGTCAGGACTCAGCCAGGTCCATTTCCTGTGAGGCGGCTTCTGGAAAAAAAGAGTTCATCGCGAAGAGTCCCTCTTTCTCCAGAAAGTCGGCCAGCCTCTGACCCCTGAGGTTCCGTTGCCCATGTCCAAATTGCCCCACTTTCAACTCTGCATCGCTTCTCTTGCCCAACTTTGCGTTGAAGTCCCCCATAACAACATTGAAGTAGGTTTTGGAAGTATGTATGGCCCGACTTATGTCCTCATACATCTCCTCTACTTCTTCATCTGGGTGTGTCGAGGTCGGCGCGTATACCTGTATGACCTTCAACGAATATCTTTTCGATATTCTGAGTATAAGGTACACTACCCTGCTCGACACACTTTCGATGGATACGATGTTGTTGATGAGAGACCTGTGGACGAGAAATCCGACACCTCCTCGGGACTGTTGGTCGTCCCCCCGGTAGAAGAGCAGGTTACCGGACTTCAGGGTTATCGTGTCCTCCCCGATTCTTCGGACTTCCGACAACCCCAGAATGTCCCAGTGTAACCCGCTCAATTCTTCTTCCAGTTCGACAATCTTCTCGTCTGTCCTCAACGTGCGTATGTTGTGTGTTACCAGGGCCAGTCGTCGTCGGGGGTGGTAGCCGGGGCCAACCCGGGGATTCTTAGCACCCCCTGCCCCGCCGTAACCATGGCCGCTACCGTAGCCAGGAATAGCGGGGCTGCCGGGGACTGGGGGCCTGGTCCTAGTTTCACTCATCAGAAGGTATTTGCCAATACTCGCCACGCTTGGCAGGCGGGTTGGCGAGCGCAGGAGGGGACTCGCGTTGATGACGCTGCTGCCCGTCATCAACCAAGGAAAGGGAATAGGGTGTGTGGGTAGAGGATGGTATGGGAAAGGAAAGTATGGCCTATAGGAGTGGATACTGCAGTCACGGAAGGGGAGGTTGGTAGTGACTGCAGTAGCTCGGGGAGGTCGAGGTCGCGTACTCGAAGCCCCTATTCTAGGGTAGGCCATGACCACTAGATAGGAGCATCCCTGACCACTGACTTCGTATAATTCCTTTTTTTTCTTGCGCATTTACGCACGACTTAGGATCGTTTTACCCCAGGGGTATGTTGGGAGCTTAATTAATTGGGAGCTTAATACGTAGGGAGGTTAATTGTGCGCTCTTATTATAAAGGTAAGAATATTAAATGAGCGGCTCTTTTGTTCTTGTTGGCTCGTGGTTACACATGCTTGGAATATAAATTGTTTTTGTTCTTTTCTGCCACGGTTATGTGACGGCAGTGGCAGTTTATGGGTGTACAGTTTAAGTAATACATTTAGAGAAAAACAATTAGGGGTGTCTCTCAGACGACAAATGTCGGTCATTATTTTTGGTAAAATCAATTATGATTTAGTTATAAAATGTTCATTTGGACTATTACGGAAAGTTGCGATATATTTTTATTTCTATTAAAAAGATTTTTAAAGAGAAAGATCATATTACATTTTTTATTTATTTTAATGTTTATAATTTTTAATGTTTATAATTACACGCAATAAGTAGTTATAGCACAAAATTGAGACTTTTCGCATTGAAGTAGGTACGATTGTTGTGTTTTGTCAAAACCAGGTGAGAGTTTTAATGAACAAATCAAGAACCTTTTTTGTGTATTCGATAAATTTTTCTATTGGTGGGTGTTACTGTGTTATAGGGTTTTTTCAGTAGGATTTTTTTTAGTAGTAGCAATGAGTCTGGAAATGTGCCCGAAAAGCGATAATAGGCTCGCCACTTATTACGTGGGACTGACATATGGCGAAATGTGGGTGCAGAAATGCACCTCTATCCTAACATATTACATACATAGCAATAAGTAATATCTTTATACTACACCGTAACAACAGTACTAAAATATTTACCAGAAAAAAATACTCCTCAATATACTACCCACTCGCATACATAGCGACATTTTTACAATATTTCAAGAAGGATTGTTGGAGAAAATAAATTTGAGTGAGGTGCGGTCGGTCCCAGGGCGCTCCGGGCTGTCACGGATTGACATCGAGCTGGGAACTGAATGCGGGCGAGCCGTCATTTCCGTCCCGAACACGTTCAAACTTGTTACATGCCGAAATATAACGAGCCAGTCCAAGTTAGAAGCGATTATATGTATGTGCTGGCACTTGATATTGAGTGCAGTGCGGGAAAAGTGTTTTTCGGGCAAAAATATTTTTAAGTATCTCGCACCTTTGACATAATTATGTAGGTTTGATGGTTTGAACGCATGCTGGATTTATGAGTCATTATGGCGCGAATTACGCCTTATAGGTTGTCTCTATTTGAATGGATACGCATATCCCACCGCATACAAGTGCTCCGGCAATCGCATTTACCCGAAACAATAGAGTTCAAATTGGTTTTCTATTAGAAATTGATTGCTAGTACAATTAGTAGTGAGGGCCTCGCGGTTTAGGAGCGCGGTCAAGACAAATCTCGGCGGTCGCGGGTTCAAGCCCGGATTTTTCAAATTTATGTGTGTATTGTGTGTAACGAAATAGCAGAGTTCAAATTGGTTTTCTATAATCTATTGATTGGTATCACTCTGTTCGCACCTATACAGGGTGTATTCAGACTGTGATCGGAAACTAAGGCAGGTAATAGCTAAGGTGATTATAAACCCTTTGGCGTTAAAGAAAATCCCGACAAAAAATAAAAAAATTGAAGTTTTCCTAACAACCATAGGTATAAAATATTAATCACCTTATATATATTAGGTTTATAATCACCTTAGCTATTACCTGCCTTAGTTTCCGATCACGGTCTGAATACACCCTGTATGCACTCATTCGTACCTACTATATTTCCTGCACTGACTATTATCAAAGTAACGTTTTTTAGATGCACGTATCGTAATAGTATTCTTTTTAAATCGTGTATGACGTACACAATAGATGGGTAAATTTAAAAAATGTAGATATTTTGTTCACAACACTGCGTAAAACCGTGAATGGATGAAGAGAAATTTCACACGCTGCATGGACATGTATATAGTTTGAAATTGTATGTGAATTTATATTTACGAGGCGCAGGGGAAAAGCGACAACGATTTAAAAATATTAGGTAACTGAGTGACAAAAATATTAAATAAATACAAATATAAAATTTGGTACACTTTTTAATATTAACTACACATAATATAATAGGCGGAAAAATATTGAGATACAGGTGAAGAGGAGCAGAAGGATATGAGGCAATTTTTGCTGTCTAAAGTAGTGTTAACTACGGCCTGTGTGTGTGCGTGTGGACTAAGGCCTAAACCCTCTCAGTTGTAGAGGGGGCCCGTGCCCTGCAGTGGGACGTATATGGACTGATGATGAAAGTAGTGTTAAACCACAGTCACCTACATGTGCTGGCTGAATGCGGAGTTGTGGAAGACGTTTTACACGTTATGACCGAGTGTGTACGAAACGAAGCCGAAAGTTTCTTATTCAATATAAAATTTAGTATTAATTTGTGTGCGACGGGAGTATGTAACAGCATTTTGGCTTATCCCTTAACGGAAGAAGCCAAAATGTTGTATAACCTCTTAACTACCTATATTAAGCGGCGATAAATGTAAGAGACCCTATGATGGTGACGTATTATGTAAATAAAACCCTTTATAATAAATAAAGAAAAAACAAAACAAAAAAAGAGTGTCATAGAGAGAAATATTTTGATGGAAATTATTGTTTGTCATAAAGAAACAGAAAAATCATAATTATAGAGCCAATTGGAGTACGCAGATTGTACTGTAGAACACTTTGATAACAATGTGCCGCAGTGAAGTAGGGCTGTGTCGGTTATATCAAAATATTATTTACCGACGCTATAAACATATTACTAACATAAAAGTCCCCTATGAATGGATAAAAATTTCAAAGTGGAAATGGTTACATTTGCAATCATAAATATTGATTGAGGTACAAATAAATAGATGTTTTGAATTTGTAAGAATATAATATTACGGTCTCATAAAAGTAAAAGGTCTTTTGTTTCAGTAAATGCAATCACAATACGAGTTGGCTACAGTATTCGTTTAGATAAAATTGAAACGCTTCAGCTGTTGCCATA
This sequence comes from Hemaris fuciformis, assembly GCA_907164795.1. Taxonomy (NCBI): domain Eukaryota; kingdom Metazoa; phylum Arthropoda; class Insecta; order Lepidoptera; family Sphingidae; genus Hemaris; species Hemaris fuciformis. The sequence goes on along the minus strand of OU015432.1, from coordinate 18,757,546 downwards.
CACCACAAGCGAACCCACCGCTATTTCGCCTGAGAGGTTTTCATATACAATGGCCGACTCAAATATCATTTCAAACACTATACACAACGATTCTTTTACAATCCCATTTTATAAACTCATGCTCCAGCCTCCAACCTCTGCGTACTAACGTGAATTCTGAAATAATACAGAAGTACGAGAACATTCTAGTTTTTGGCCGTCCATATCCTCCTGGATAGGGATCCACGCAGGGGCGTCTTGTAGAAAGAACTAAATGGACGCCCGTGTGAAGTCCTGACATTAAACGGTCACATCCATTTTAGGCCTTAATAAAAGCGACAGAAGATTCAGGACTCTAGGCTAAATTCTATATAAAGTACTATCGGCTATTATAGCAGCGTAATTTTTTTCTTATTGGGATCCAGGAGGATATACTACAGTATATTTATTAATATTTTGTAGGTCTTTCTGGCTTCAGTTTTTTATAAAAAAATATCTTTTCACCAATACTCAGAGATTTCTAAGACAAATATAGCCGTGACAGCAGCAAGATTGCAGTAAAATAATGCATTGAAAAAAAAATCTGTTGAAAATTATTGTAAATGTAAATCGTAATAGAAACAAAGAGAAATGAGTGGAAGAAGAAGAGAGAGGCCTTAGTCCAGCAGTGGGATCTTTAATAGGATATTAAAAAAAATCGTAACCATAAATTAGGAGTTAAAAAAAATATATTGTTGTTTTACAAGAGTACATTCCTATCCTATGACTAAGGCATAGAATAAAATATATTATGTAGCAAGTTTGGGGTATAATACATTGAGTGGTAAAAAGGCGAATAAATAGTTGTTGTGATATTAAAGTATATTTAAAAGTTAAATTTCACGACAAATTACAAAATACCATCTAGGAATTTCTTGCCAGTAATAGGACCGCAATCACAGAAACAGAAATTGACTCATTTGATTCTTCACTGGTGCAATAAAGCCGTGACGGGTTGAGGTATCCCTTGCGTGTTGTTGAACTGAATGAAAACTGACTGCCATTGGGATCGTTGAGATTTTTAAAAGTAATTCAAAAGGCTGACCCCGTGCTTTTTGCACACAAAAATTGTGTTATCACAGGCATAATGAAAAAATATAGTTAAAAAAGTTCCTTTTTATATCATAACCTATTACTGATAGATACTTTGAACTCAATTCGCACTCACAGCTTGAAGACGTTAAGCCTTTAAGTGGAATAATAGGTTTATCATGTTAGCTGAAGTGCCATACTATTGTGATGGATAAAGCTTCGTGACTTTCAGAACGTAGTCATTATTCGTCAATAAAATGGTAAAACGGTAGCAAAGCAAGAAATACTTGACAGCGGTCACGTAGCCCAAGATAGTGGTTGATTCCTGTATTGAAATACTCAAATCAGTGCTGTTAGGTAATGTACTTTTTAAATCAAAGTATCGAAACGAAACAATAGTTTTTTTTAAGAAAAAAAAACACATAAAACGCACCGCCCGATACGTATTAAACTACTATCACTATATATACCAATCACAATCTCTTTGTTGCGCAAGTACAAAGCCGGTAAATACTCCGAATAAAAAACATGTAAAATGGAAAACATCCCAAAATATCGTATGAATTTCGGCCGAGGGTTGAGCGTAGTCCTCTCCACATATCAGCGTCAACAGCAGTGGCCGGCGGATCCAATCACGGCGCTCGAGTGTCGTTCAATACAGCCGCACTTAATCTCTGATCAAACGCAAACAAGAACCTTGCCCTTACTATGTGTATCAGTGTATTAAGTAGAATAATTTTTCATGTGTTTTATACTGGCACTTCAAAGCCAAGACACTTTATCTGAGGCTAAATTCAGGAACGAAAATTGTCCCACAGTAATTGAAGGATGCGGTTTAAAACTATAACAATTCTGTGTTTCCAAAAAGAATACCAGTGACCCAGATAGATGGAATTGGATGCTACGGCGCTGCTTCTCTAAATTAACTTAATAAATTACATATAATAGGATCTCTAAGAATAGTGAGCCGGGTCGCGGCTGAAATAGCCCTGAGTACCTACGTTCCTGAAAGCAAAAACAGATATAGCTCTTCTAATCATCCCATTCGCATTGGGTATATAGTTTATTAGCTTTATTAGGTAAAACGCATTCTAACTAGTAGACGGGCCTACAAAAGGAGGACGGAAGCGATCAGGTTTGAAATACCATTCTTCAGGTTAATTATCGAATAAAAGAGGACGAGAAAACGACTGTTTTTGAGACACAATAGGGCATTAAAGTTATAGGGTGATGAGCCAAGGTGATGTAAATAAAATAAATAAATAAATACACCCAACAGTCACATACATAGTTCTGACCCCACACTAAGGTACAAGTCTTGTGTCGTGGGTATCAGAAACTACGAGAGACTTTTCGGTCTCACAAACACCCAGACCCGAAACAAATACTTGTGGATCACACAAACATTTGTCTCGGTGCGGGGATCGAACCCGCGGCCTCTCGTTTCGCAAGCTGGTATCTGGCCAACTGCGCCACGGGGCTGTGTTGGGCTGTAGTGGAATCATGTCGTTATACAATCTAACCATAATTTTTCATTTACAAATGGAATGTGTCGTGTCATCAAAAAGTTACAACGAGGTAAGAATATAAAACTTTGTTCTAAGTCTGTCATTAAAAATCAGATTGCACGGATCGAGTTCTTAAAGACCAACTTGGAATAATATTACAACTCCGTGTCCTAAGTATAGTTAACTCGTGAAGTGATTGTTACATTTAATATAAACTCGTGGTAGGGGTGCTGTCTACTCTGCTGTAGATAACATCGCATGAGAGTCTTGCTAATAGTAATTAATGTAGTAGCTCCAAAGTTATTTTTTTGTTTAACAAGCATCTGGCCAGCATAACTGTGTGGACTGGTAACAGATTATCGTCGTCGCTTTTTTTTTGTGAAGTAAAAAAAGCGACAGCTTAAAATACTTTGTGTTTCTTTGGCATGGTATGGAGGTTACATTAACTTCAAATTGCAAGTGTAAAGTGGTCTAAATAGAGTGTTGATTGGCTGTCGACATAATTATGATCATCATCATCATCAGCCCATGTACGACCTACTGCTTGGCACGAGCCTTCTCTACCACTGAGAGGGTTTAGGCCGTAGTCCACCACGCTGGCCTAGTGCGGGTTGGTGGACTACACACCTAAGATATTCCTAAAAACTTTTAGGTATGCAGGTTTCCTAACGATGTTTTTCTTCACCGTTAAAGTAAGTGATTGTTCATTGTGAATACACACATAACTTCGAAAAGTCAGAGGTGAATGCCTAGGGTTTGAAAACGCGACCGCCGAGATTCTCGGCCGCGCCCCTAAACCTCAAGGCCATCACTACTCGTACTATGTCACACAAGAATTTATGTCGGAGCGGGGATCGAATCCGCCGCCTTACGTTTCTTTGCCTGGTGTCTGAAAAATATACGAAGGATTTTCTTCTATCATCATCATCATCATCATCAGCCCATATACGTCCCACTGCTGGGCACGGGCCTCCTCTATAACTGAGACGGTTTAGGCCTTAATCCACCACGCTGGCCTAGTGCGGGTTGGCGGACTTCTATCGCTATCTTAAAAATATAAGAAGATTTTCCTTCCATCAAGGTGTGATTACGTAATTTGTGGTTGACATGACAATTTCACGCGGCATAACAAATTTCGTAACGGATGTCGTCGTGAGTCGGCGGTCGACGCTTATGACATTCTGCTTGGTTAAGGATTTCGTGAATATGTAAATCTTTCACCTGTCTTCACATCTGTTGCAATATTATTGCTGTGTTTCACGCATCCTCATATATAATCCAATATATATATATGCACGATCATATATAACGGCGTAAAACCATATACTGAGAGCTACGTTATCGCTCTTGCATAAACAAGAATGACTCACGGGCGGTCGCCTGGAGTGCCAGGGTCTATAAAAAGACGCCCGCTACAGCGGAGCGAAGCATTCATCGGTCTACGTTAGGACAGCAAACATCCGATTAATTGGGAAATAAAAGGAACTTTGATTGAAGTTGGTTGTTAAAATTACTTCTCATAATGGATCCTCCAGTAATAACGATGTCACTGCTATTCATAACGATACAGGGCTATCTGCCTTGTCAGTTATTGTGAAAGTTTACTAAAGAAAACTCAAAGTATGAGTTATCACCATAAACCAACAGTTGTGACGTCGGCAATGTGACGCCACACATCTTAAAGACACTTCCAAGCCTCACCTGCTCCGATATATATAATGCAATATATCAAGCCCATTTAGGAAAAGTTTTACATACAATTTTGATACCAAACTGTTTCCTTGTGCAATGCAGTTGTAACTTCTGCAAGTTACCAGAAACTTAGAGGAACTGTGTGTGATATTTAGACTGGTGTACGATAGTTTTATAACATTCCCTAATGCTAGGTCATTCTATTTAATAACGAATACTTTCCTGGGTATTAAGTTAGTTAGATTGTGTTGTAAGGCTCGACCGAGATGGGTTTTTCGTTCTCGGCCAAGACCGAGACCGAGACCGAGAATAAAATGATATCTCGGCCGAGACCGAGAGCCGAGACCGAGAATAGACAAAGCGTGAATTTTTTTATTTTTAATACTGTTAACTTTTTAATACACTACTAATTGTTTAACAAAATTAACTGTTTTAATAATCAAAGTTAAATAACATTATATTATAACATAAAAAAGCAATTTTTCGGCATTTTCGCCCTTCAAAGAGTGTCGCCTCTCGTCATACAATTGTCCAGCTTTGCTAAACAGTTCGACGGTCCCCAAGAACAAAATCTTATCTGCAAAATGCTCTACTGCAGTATAAGTGTTTTAAATTAAATGAAAATATAAATATAAATTACTCACTCACATCCTAAAAAAACTGTTCTCTTATTATACCGATGTGCTAGTCGTTTTGACATAAGTCTAATCCTGGTCTTTATGTTTAAAAATAGCTGGGCAGTCGCGTTTTCTATATTTACTTTCATATTCATTTATAGCATAATATTAATCACATATTAATAGAATATAGGCATGATAGGATTAATTTTAGTTTATAATTGTTGTGACTCTATTTGACCTTTCATCGCTCTCAATTATTTCGACTAGTTCTTGTCCCATCCACCATTTTTAAATAGTAATTCTGTTTAACTATCATCATCATCACCAGCCCATATACAATGTACGTCTCACTGCTGGTCACGGGCCTCCTCTACAATTGAGAGGGTTTAGGCCTTAGTCCACCACGCTGGCGTAGTGCGCGTTGGCGGAATACACACCTAAGAAATTCTTAAGAACTTAGGTGTGCAGGTTTAATCACGATGTTTTCCTTCACCGTTAAAGTATGTGATATTTTTTTGTGAATACACACATAACTTCGAAAAGTTAGAGGTGTGTGCCTGGGGCTTGAACCCGCGACCGTTGTGATTCTCGACTGCGTACCTAAACCTCGAGGCCATCACGACTTGTTTAACTATAACATAAATATAATAATTGCAAGTAAAATATTACCTGTCATTTGTTAATCGCGCATAGTCGAAAGCAATTACAAACACTGGTCAGTCGTTAACCTATTTCCAGTCCGTTTGTTTGGCAAAGGCACACTTTCCTACAGCCCCGGTGTCCACACTCACATCGTATCTTTATGAACAAAAAATCTCAAGTTATATTTTATTGTAAACGTCTCGCAGTTTATGAGCCATCGTTATTTTTATGCTCCATAATCTGTCCTCGATGTTTCATTAAGAAAACTCGGATCGTAAAATATGATTTATTCGTATTGATTTGGATTTTATGAACGCAAGATTAATCTTGGCTCACTACAAACTATACTTGGAGTAAATAGAAGGCGAGAAACCACAAAATGACGCCCACGGTTCGACATATTCAATTCTCAAAACTTTCTCGACGGATCTGTTCGAAACAATCTGGATTTATGTAAGAGCATTAAATGAGTATATGATACCGAATAGCAGTTATTGCTATATACGTCTAAAAATGTAGCCATGTATTCGTAGGCATGGAATCATATGCGGGGTGTAAAAAAGGCCGTAATCGGAAACTAAGATAGGTAAGAGTCACCGTGATTACAAGCATAGTGACGCTAAAAAATCCGGAAAGAAAATAACAATTTCGACGTTTTCCCTGATTACCATAACTATTACTTGATTTAGTTTCGTACACAGTCTGTTTACATCTGTATAATATATAAATAAAATATTGATTATACCTTGATTGACGCATTTTGCTTTAACATCATAAAGGTTTCACAAATTTTTAAGCATGATTCCTTCTGGTCAGTTTGGTTATCTTTAGTCGTCCTCCTAATACTGAAATATATAATAATAATAATAGTCTGATCCATACTTTATATATCATCATCATCAGCCGATATACGTCCCACTGCTGGGCACAAGCCTCCTCTACAACTGAGAGGGTTTAGGCCTTGGTCCACCACGCCGGCTTAGTGCGGGTTAGCGGACTACACACCTAAGAAATTTATATAGAGCTTTATATATAAACTCCATATATTGGTATAACTGTAGATACGAAGATATAAAATTATCGTCTGTAGGATTTTGTCCAAAACTTATTAATTTCTTCGCAAATTATCTTAAAGATAGAAAGCAATATGTACAGTTAAATAACTATCGATCTAATAATTATTTTACGCGTTCGGGTGTAAGTCAAGGCAGCACTCTAGGCCCTACACAATTCTTAATTATGATAAATGATCTTCCTAAAGTGCTGAATTCAGCAAAGTGTCTTATGTATGCGGACGATTTAAAGCTGTATTTACCCATTAAACATAGTGAGGATTGTGAAGCTCTGCAGAATGACATCAATGCAGTTGTAGCTTGGAGTAAAACCAATAGACTACCCTTAAATGTCACTAAATGTAAAACGATTACTTTTACACGATCTCATAATCCTGTCATTGTCCCATATCACATTGAAGGAACGTTTTTAGATCGAGTTGATATGATCCGAGACTTAGGGGTTACGTTTGACATGGCGCTTAATTTCCATGAGCATATAAAGTCTACCTGTAATAAAGCAAATAAAGCACTTGGTTTTATAATAAGATCTTCAACAGATTTAAAAAATTCAACTGCCTTAAATTTATTATTTAATGCCTATGTACGCAGCACTTTGGAGTACAATGCTGTGGTATGGGACCCAAATGAAAAAAAGTATATTCTTATGCTAGAAAGAGTGCAGAGGAAATTTGCTAGACATATATATAAACGAAAATATGGTTACTACCCGTATTTATATCCTTCATTGTTTGTGTATCGATCGCGATACCCTGATTCTGAGACGAAAGTTGGCAGCAATAATGCATTATTGTATGTTACTCCACAATAGTGTAGATAACCCAATGGTGTTGGAGCATTTCCACCTATATGTACCAGATATGTATGTCCGCTCTGGAGTTCGACGAAGGCATCAGTTGTTCACAGATTTATCTCCAGTGCGCTCTCACTACGTGGGCAACTCTCCGACAGCTCGTGCAGTCTCACTGTTAAATGGACTTACAGAACGGGTTCAGGATGTCGATGTATTTTTTGACGGTCTCAACGTACTGTTTGCGTCAGCAGTCGCCTATCTGAACTTGACATCAGAGTTCTATAATTACTGATTTTTATATAAATTGTGTTATATATAATTTAATTCGTTCTCTTAACTTGTCATGTAAATTTAGTTTTAGTTTTGTGTGGATGTGTTATGGATAATATTATACAAACATTTTGGTGTATAGGTACTGTAAGTTTGTATAAAGCGCTTGATAAATAAATAAATAAATAAATAGGCATTCCAATCTTACCTACATACCAGTTCAATTAAATTGTGAAGGCCATTTCTAGCAGTAATTTTGCATTAATTACGAACCAATTTGCGTTCATGTTAAGTACATTTCCTGCTTAATTAGCAACTGCCAGCATCGTGTTGCTTACTTACGGCCCAACGCCTTTAATTTAACCTTTTTAAACTTGAAATAAAACACTTAGTATTTTTCTAGCTGTGTTTACAGAATTTTATAGTAAATTGAATATAAAATATACTTAAAGGCAGTAAGGTTATTTTTCTTCTTTCGTAACTTAGCACCAAAACTGCACATAAAAATGCATCAATGGTCGCTTTTTGGTATTTTGTTATATTTTAAACATATGGTTAAATTATGAGTAGATAAATATTAAAATTTTATTGAGGGCAGACAAATGCGTCTAAAAGTCCTAATATTTTGTCGTTAGACGATCCTCTATGAAATTAATTTCCATCGGCGGCGTATGTAATTTAACCCGTGACTGAAAAGTTTTTTTTTTAATTTACGAAATTAAAGGAACACGACTGCCTCGTGGTCTTGCGGCACAATGTGCCGTGCAATCTAGAGGTCCTGGGTTCGATTCCCGGGTCGGGCAAAGTGTTATTGGTTTTTTCCATTAGGAAATTCTCAGTAGCACCACGGAGTCTGGAAATGTGCCCAAAAACGGCAATATGCTCGCCCCCTATTACGTGGGACTGATACATACCTGGCGAAATGTGGGTGCAGTAATGCACCTCTACCTGCTTATTCGGAGAAATTAGGCGTGAGGTAATGTATGTATGAAAGGAATGAAATTCACTATCTTCTGGTTGACAAAAAAATATCAATAATCCTTAAAAAAAATATTACTTTTATATATAGTAGTTTGAAAATTTTGACAATAATTAATTAGTAAGCCGATAAAGGGCTATAAACTATAGATAGCGTATCTATTACAGCTGCAACATGAGTCACTTTTAATCTATTCGTCAAATCTTTTAAGAACACGTGTATTTTTAATAAAACAAATAAAAAACCTTGTGGTTCTTAAAAATGTATTTCGTAATAAATAAAATTCACAATTCTCTTACCACTGGGAAAGTGTTTAATACAGTTCTCAAAAGAGTTTTGAAAGTATAACAAATGGGTGTCTCATAATCACAATCAATAAAAATAAATCAATTTGTAAGATTTGATATTATGATGTTTTGTATATAATATTATCAGTTATCTCTGGTAATGTTTTATGGGACACGATAAAATTATTTTATCATAAAAATCGTAAATTACTTGTACGTAATACTGATATAATTGTTTTTGTGCCGATTATATTATCATTTATTAAAATTAATAATACTGTGGACATTTTAAATGAAGATCAATAGATATACATTTGCGTAGAGATATCGCCTGGCTTCGCGTATTCTTTCACTTGAACTGACAAATGATTTAAGTTTATTCATCATCATCATTATCATCATCAGCCCATATACGTCCCACTGCTGGGCATGAGCCTTACCTACAACTGAGAGGGATTAGGACTTAGTCCACCACGCTGGCCTAGTGCGGGTTGTCGGACTACACACCCAAGAAATTCCTAAGAACTTTTAGGTGTCCAGGTTTCCTCACGATGTTTTACTTCACCGTTAAAGCAAGTTTATTACATTCTGTTTTTCACATAAACACACATATGACTATCATAGCCAAGAGTTTTGTTAGTTTTCATTGTAAAAATCCATCAAGCTGTATAACAATTTGGCGGTTTATAAGCTTATTTTTCCTCGCAATGGGCCTTCTAAACGAAATTCGTAGAACCATCTTATCAGGCCGATATAATTGTAATGACGATAATGAGTCGTCTATATTTCGCCTGCACTGCGCCTATCCTCTAGTACAAGTCCATAATAAGAAATGAACAAATTAATAAAATTATCAATTACTTTGAATAGGACAATGACTCAGGACGTTGTTGGCTCCTAAATCCTGAACAAGGGCTTCTCCACATCCTTCTGGTATTGGCATTTCCAAATACCCAAAACATTATTGAAAAAGCGCAATGAAACAGCGATAAAATATTACTGATCACTAACAAATAAGACGATATAGAATAACGATGCAATACTAAAACATATATCATTTTGTAACTATCTACCAGTAATTGTTGGAAACAAAACATGAAAATTAATATAATCATGACTAAAATTATGCGAGCGTTGTTCTCCGGATTACTTCTATTATTTTTCAAAATATATTTTAAAGCTAATATTAGGAAAGCCGCATTTGCTACTAACACTGGCCACTTCACAATAACTAAAAAGAAAAAATAAATATTGAACAAGTTCTGCCGATGCTGTGTGAAGATGAATCCTAACAACATGGATGTGAATACAGGAGTTAGCCATGCGAGCGTAGACACTTTCCAAAGTTTATAATTTGCAGGAACGTATACATTCACTAAACTGTCGTGCATTTGTTTACTGAACACAAACATCCAGAATACGAGGGCAGTCTCTGTGTATACCAAAGTGAATATGTCGAAATATATAATTGTCGTATTTCCGATAAACATGTTAAATAAAGATCTTATGTCGTTCATATATCTCACGAACGTGTAGAGGAATCTCATCGTCATGAACTGAATGAGCAGTTGATTTTTGTAATTCCGCCTCCATTCTGCGAACAGAAGTGCGGTTAAAAAAAGCAGCGCCAAAGCGCCCGCAGACAATACTATGCCAACGGAGCTGAATACCAGACTGAGTAATGTGGTGAAAGCGTCATCTTCTGGCGTATGTAAGATGCTTGCTGCTTCTATATCTATCAAATTCATGGTTATGCTCGTAAATATAAATCTTCCATAATTTGTGCCGTCATTGTAGTTATTTTGTTGGTTTTTGCATTTGTTAGCCCATGTTTGTTGTCGCACTGAAGGGTTGGTCACATTTCACTGTATTGACGCACGGTAAACAATCGGCGGTTACAGACGGCAGCAAAACATTGAACACGTCTCCCGCGGCTCGGACACTGACAAATACCGCTGTCGGGACAAGTAGTGTAACATTTGTGTTATCGTTCAATGATTAGATTATAAATGGTAATATCATGATATTAACTGCATGCAGTTAACATGGATTTAATTTATTTTTCTTCAGATTTCCTTGACTTTAATAGTCGGCTTTCTATTACGAACCTATTAGTTTTTTAGTCGACTTTTTAATTTAGTCAATGTGTTCATACCTCAACTCATACGAAATCAAATAACATCCTGTTGCGTTAGTTTTTGCAGCTAAAATAATATGTTTGTTTATTTTTTGTTCGTATTTTTGGAAAACGGAATTCTCGTAGATTTTTACAAACGTCGTAGTGGTCATTGATTAATGAACGTCAATAAAACTCAGATAAGAAACACAGAGAATATATTTTCAGATACAATGCCACGACAGGTCAAAAATAAAACTCACTTCTGTGAGGAATAAGAAACGATAAATATATAAAACTCTATACAAATAGTTAACAAGGTGACAGATTCTAACGATTACCACTTATTGCCTCCCTACAGTGCGCTTGAGGAAAAAAGTTCTGATTCACTTTTATATTCAAACAATTCACTTTTAATTTCGATGCTTTAGAATTTTGACACCAATTCATATTTTTTTTAGAATTTTAATAATCGTTTTCCAAAAATTTTTCCCCCAAATGCATATACCGAATTCTCTTTAGTTTCTTCATATCTTTTTGCGATCAAAAGTTAAGTTTCGAGTGAAAAGCAGGATCTGGTGCCAAGATTTGAGTCGGAAAAATATTTTTAAGAGAATTCAGTCACGAATACCAATCAACTACGAGTAAGTGCATCTACTTATGAAATATTATTGCGTTTTCTAAAATTTTAAATAACCTCTAATACCAACATTAATTTAAGAAGTCTACACAAATAATTTTTCTTTATACGCTATATACTAAGTGCGCGTTTAGCTAATCTCTAAATGTAGTAACAAGTCTTAGAATGTGAAATTCAAACAATAACTACATAAATTAATAACAACATACAACTTATCTCAAACAAATATATATAACAATATGAACAGCTAAATAAGATTAGAAGGGAAATAGACAGAATTTTGTACGGGGACGAGTGTCGCCAGTTGTCTGTTACCTATTCATTCTATTACGATTATACGACCAATGATAAAAAATTCAAACAAAAATGAAGGGCTGCTATACTAAGAAGCGGCCGTGTCAAACAATGATAGTTTAATCGTAGATTAAATGATGCTTACATTTCCTTTTTATTCTTATTCAACTATTCAGTGAACAATATGACGTATTTAATTAAAATATTTCTTTTTGTGGATATATTAAATAATTGTTTTAGTTGAAATAATTTATGTTGAATATATTTTTAGTGTAAATTAATACAAAAAGCAAGTTAGCTAATAATATTTTTATGTATAATCTAAATGTCATAAGGATATCATTTGTAATATGAATGCTATGACGTGTACTTACATAGAAGTCTTTATAAGGGATCACAGTTTGGAAAACTCTAGTACAATACATCGACTGGGGAAGTTATTTCTAATTATTATAATTACTTACTACGCATAATATATATTGATAAATTTCATTTTAATTAAGTTAAAATCTTTGCTTGTTTTAATTAAGTTAGAAAGTTGCTTTCATGATCTGAATATAAATAACATATTTATAAAGTAACGAAAACTATGTTAATTAAAAATAATAATTACGAATCTCGAGATTTTCTTTAAATTTCTATTTTACGTAAATAAAACTTAACTTTGGCAACACAATATTTCACTTTTTAATTGTGACTATCGCATTAACATTAATAATAAGTAGCGAGACCTTATAGTTATTTTAGCTTAACATATTTCAACGCATTTCTACTCATACAATTGAATCTGAAGATATCCGCCTTTTTTGGGGAATCGAATTTACTTAAGTATGAAAAAGAGCTCAGTTTTTTTTTAAATAATTGAAAAGTGTGTAAAGAAAATAGATGTACCCCCATTAAATAGTTTTAAAACATGAGCTGGTATGAATAAACTATTCCTATATATTTTGGTGTAGAGTAATAACAGATACCTATGGCTGTATTGAACTTGAAAGGTGCCTTGTAAATGTTAACAGATATCATGTCATTATAGACAGCCCCAGCTTGTGAGACAAGAGGCCGCGGGTTCGATCCCCGCACCAAGACAACTGTTTGTGTGATCCACAAATATTTGTTTCAGGTCTAGGTATTTGTGAGAACAACAAGACTCTAGTAGTTTCTGATACCCTCGACACAAGACTCGTATATTAGTGTGGGATCAGGACTATTTATGTGACTGTTGGGTGTATTTATTTATTTATAGCAAGGAAAAATTCAATAGATATCTGAATACTGATAAATATCTCACAAAAAACATCTCTTTATAAAAGTACGATTTAAGAGACGAAGTTTCAGTTTGAATTGGCGGAGACGAAGCCATTGCTGTGAAAAGCCCTAGAAGATTTTACATAGGCATTGATTTCGCTAATAAACTTTATTTTACCTTTTTAATACTTACTAAGAGCGCGAGAAAATTTACTGAACGCTATTCTTAAATGTGCTTTCAAAAGAAATACTGCAATACGTGCTGCCTTTATACACTTGTATTGTGCTAAGAATTAACTCTTAATTAGCCTCTACCACTTATTTAAGGTTAAGAATTATTCGAACTTAAAGCAAGTGATTAATTGGAATAGATTTACACATTTCAATTTGCGCTGTAGCAGATGTTTTTTTTTTGCTAATAGAAATGTGATATGTCATAAACATTTGGTATTTAATGAAGGACAAAGACTAATAAATAACAATCAAAAGTAGGATTCCTAGTTAGGAAATTCTGCTAAGCATAGAAGGACATAAATCAGGTAATGCAAATCGTTTGACACAATCAAAAAATAATTCGCCGTCTTAATTCTGTCTATGAATTTAATTTAGCTACATAATATGTATGTAAATACGCGAGAGTCTTCAAAAGAATCTGGTGCCGAAGTAAGACAAGCTACATCTATAAAATCACATTGTTTTGAGGCTAGAAACTTGAGATATCGCTAAATTTATATTTACAAAGTCATCACAAACGTAAACAACTATTTAGATAGTAATTTCTATTCTAAAATCAAGTAAGTCTATTTAAAACGCTTAAATTAATAAACAAATATTACAAATGTTTGAAATAATAAAATGTCTGAACATAACAACAATGGAACATGAAATGTTCGTCAAACATCGTAAAATTAAGAGACCAGCTCAGAAATACTATTAAAGTTTAAATAAAACTAATGAGGTCAAAAGTATTTAAAATAACTCCCATTTTATTCAACCATGTGCTCTGTGAAAAAAGAAGAAATTTATTAGCGGAACCAGTAAATGAAATACATTTATAAAAACCGTTGTAAAGGATTCCAAGAAAAAAAGTAATAGAAAAATACGGACAAACTAAAGTATTGCTCTTTTCAAAGACAGTTTACAATATGTACTATGAATCAGAATGTACTTCGAAAGTAAAGTATTTTACAATTCTAAAATTAAAATTGCTTATTTGTAATTCAACTATTTGAAACGTTAAAATCCCGCAATGTAAAGTTTGCAAAAATGAACTTATTTTGTATTAGAATTACAATATTGTATTTAAAATCAGAATATGTAATGCTTCATTAAAATATATTTTAAAAAATGCGTAATAAGTCGCTTGAATATTTTGTATTACTGTTGAGAAATTTTCAAAAGGACTATAAGTACCTTTAGCTTAATTTATAAAAGAAAATGTAAAGTATCTATTTGTGACCTATTCTACAATGTTTTCGAATATTTAGTCTTTTAATTCAATATACATATATTGCTTAAAATTAACTCACCTTGTTCCTCCACAGGCGTATGTTCTTCGTCCGAAGAATCGAACCGAGTCTCAATCAAGGAGCTTTGTTTCGACAGCGACTGAAATACACGTTGTTATTAAACGAGGTTTATATTAAATAAATTAAATTTAGGCAGTTGGCTAACCAACAAGTGTCTCAACACTAGCTTATGAAACGAGAGGCCTCGGGTTCGATCCCGCACCGAGACAAATGTTTGTGTGATTCACAAATATTAGTTTCGGGTCTGGGTGTTTGTGAGACCGAAGTCTCTCGTAGTTTCCGACATCCACGACACAAGACTCGTATGTGTGAAGTCAGAACTATGTAAGTGACGGTGTGTGTGTTTCTTCTTACAATACAATAATATTTCATATTTCTTTCGCTCTTACAAAGATACTCGTACATAATTGGTTATTGGATGTGGCTTGAGATAGATCGATAACACTTTCAGTCAATAGTCGGTGGTTTCAAAACTCCATCAGAGTTATGTTTTTTTTTTATTGTTGTAAAATTTAATATGGTGGTGGTTTAGTGTTGTGAGCTGAATTGTTTCGACGTGCCCGCGAGAGGAAGGCAAATTCGCTATTAGATACGGTTTTACCTTCCCTCGAGAGCATTTAGTGTACGATCTAATGTGTAAATGTAGTGTGTATGGTGTGCGTGTGAGTGAGTGCTGGTGTTACATATTTATTAAAATTAGCAATTATACAAAATAAGAAAATGAAACATACACAAGTAATGTAAACAAATAGACAATAAGAAAAGCACAAAGAAAGAAGTAAAATTGTACAAACCAAAAAAATAAAATAAAAAGAGAATAATTGATAATATAATATAATTGATTGCCTCGTGGTCTCGCGGTACAAGTATGTGCCGCGCGATCTAGAGGTCCTGGGTTCGATTCCCGGGTCGGGCAAAGTGTTATTGGGTTTTTCCATTAGGAAATTCTCGGTAACAGCACGGAGTCTGGAAATGTGCCCGAAAAACGGCAATAGGCTCGCCCCCTATTACGTGGGACTGATACATACCTGGCGAAATGTGGGTGCAGAAATGCACCTCTGCCTACCCCTTCGAGGAATACAGGCGTGAGTTTATGTATGTATGTGATAATATAAATGAGAGATTATTCTTGTTAGAGGCTCCCGTGTTTGTTTTGACAAATAAAAAAAATGCTTCATATTTTTTAATTATGGAAAAACAAAAACGTAACATTTATAATTTAGTTCTGTATCACATGATGAAGCACTCTGATTACAATCAGACATACTTCTGCTATCAAAATAAATATGATTGATAATTGTTTATTAGCATTACTTTTACTTGTAATTTTACCTTGTTTGAGCGGCGCCTCGGCGGCGAAATTTTGTTCCACAGCGCTTCCAGCTGGTCGAAATGTTGCGACTGAGCAATCGCTGCTTCTTCAGGACCGAGACTCACCTATGGAAATAATAATAAATTGATATGTTTTTCTTTTTCTCTTGCCTACTTATCTATAGAATATGGTAACGTTGATAAATTTTAAAAATATACAGATTCAATGATATATTTTCAGTGTTCGTTCAAGGTATGAACTTACCTGCGAACCCAAATCCTTGTTCTTAGCCTCTTGTATTTTTGATATTTCTTCCATTGATGCCGATACTGAGAACCTGTGCAAATGCAAATTCAATGGTATTTAGTGACTGAAAACATGATAATAGGTACGTAAAAGTTACGTATAGATACAGGACACGATATAAAAACAGTGGAAATTAAATCGTAGCTGTATGTTTAAATGATTTAAATTTATAAAAAAAAATTGATTTCATATCACGTAGAGATGATAGTGAATTATGAATACGATGAATGCAGTGAATATTAAATTTTCAAACAAATTTTAGATTATACGAATACGAAATGTTTACTTTTATGTTTTGTACTGAAATAAAAGACAAATTTCTATGTTTATCTATCAAAATTTTATAACTATTCGGCATACCTCCTCTTCAATCGCTCGTCGACTTGTGCCATCATGGCTGCCGATGTGAGGTGGCCGTATTTCTTCTGCCAAGTGTACGTGTCCAAGGATACTTCCTTCTTTAGCAATCTTCTCATGGGCCGCTTAGGAGCCAATGGACGCAGTTCTGTATAAAATTATGTTGTGTAATTTTAATGAAGTCGTGACGGCCTCGAGGTTTAGGCACGCGGTCGAGAATCTCGTCGGTCGCGGGTTCAAACCCCAGGCACACACCTCTAACTTTTCAAAGCTATGTGTGTATTCACAAAGAATTATCACGCACTTTAACGGTGAAGGAAAACATCGTGATGAAACCTGCACCCGCACTAGGCCAGCGTGGTGGACTAAGGCCTAAGCCCTCTCAATTGTAGAGGAGGCCCGTGCCAAGCAGTGGGACGTATATGGGCTAATGATGATGATGATGATGAATCTTAATGAATTATCACACGCTTTAAAAATTAAAAGACGCACTAGAACAGTGAGAAGAATTTATCTATGAGACCAGTATAGTAGAGTAAGGTCTAAACCCTTCTCAAAACTCGTACCCAATAGGCAATAGAGGCTCTTTATTAGGCCTGTTAGTTAATAAAATATTTTATTTATAGTATAATTATTGCGAACTTTACCCATCAAAGTTTATTTATAACTAAAACATAGACACAATATTACGTTCCAGCAATATTCAATCTTGACAGTTTGTAAGTAATCTAAAAACTTCTCGGCTTTCGGGACGGCAAAATAAACCAAGAAGCCGTCATTTGCTTTACTTAAAACACGCCGTGGCGTGAGTGATGGTAGAGGAACCTGATATGCAGATTATTCGCGACCGCTTAATGGAGACTGATGTGGCATGCGTTAAAGTTACATGTACCCTCACTTTATTAATTTGCAAAATAATTTGCTGTGGGTAGTTTTCTATTTTCAAACCAATGGAACTGTATTGTCATGGTGAGTCCAGTATCGTTGAAATAGTGTCTCCCGTCATTCATAGTCTGATAAATTGGTTATATATTAGAGGAGAAGGTGGTAATGTGACCCCCGCAGGTATATTGGCCCCATTGAATAATAGCTAGTTCGCATAACGCCGTCTTATATTATTTTGGTGCAACGGGACCATTGATTTATTACCCTACAAATCTGCTTGGGGCGGTTACGTTCGTTCGTCATTTGAACAAGTCTAAACTCGTACCCGACAAACTTATTTTCGACTGTGAGTTTTATTCCATAATTTATAAAAAAAATGATAGTTTTTGCTGTTGTTTTGAATATTGTGTTCGTGACACTGTCTTCTACGGGATATATAAGGTAAATATACATTTTTTACATTTTTTCTATTGTTTTAGGTTGTTTATCAAAATATTTTCAATAATTTTAATTTGGCCCCCTGACACTGGTTGTATCATGGCCCCGGGGGCACATAACAAGTATGACTTGCTTATCATTCACATATTTTTATTTTGCGGTTTCAGATGCCTAGACAAACTGTGTTGCCTCTATCTTCGATGAAGAAACCAGAGACGTGCATGCAAGAGTGCATCAGATATATTTGAGCCGCCTACGATGATTTTTCCAAGCAAAAACTTTACGCATATTTTGTTAAAAAGTGGACCTCCTGGAACGATTGGCAAAGTTCATCCATCTGGTTGGATTCGATACAAATCGTTCACTGAATGGTTCAGGCATTTTATTGATAAATTTTCAGGCATTTTATTGATAAATATTTTATTGATTCCAATACATTTAATGTGACCCCCCCGGGGGCCACATTACCATCGGTTGATCTCGAGATGCCAAATTTGATTACTTAAGAATAAATGATAATTTTGATTTTATTTCGCGAGTTTCTTTTGTTTCATAGTAAGATATGTACACACAAATAAATACGAAACCCAATAAAACATTTTCCATATTTTTAATTCCATTACTTTAGAAATAAACCTTAAAAAACAAAGTGGGGGGCCACATTACCACCTTCTCCTATATACCTTTTTATATATTTTTTTATGGTTGAACCAAAAAAATAAAATAACGATGAATTATATTTATCAAATTCTGTATTAAAAAAGAAAAAAACCTTCTATGGAGGTCATGCTTATAATTATGACGATAAAGACAACTTACACATTTAAAGACGGATTTTTTTTTGGAACTTTCTCTATATGAGCCATGTAATGAGGGGTTAATGTATTATTATGTGTAACCTGAAAAGAACACGAATTAAATAATGAAAAATTCTCACCGTCGACGTCTTTCGTCGGAGCTGCATAAGTTGGTATCTTGACGTACGTCGCCGGAGTATTGTGGAGGCAGATCATTGGGAGACATCCTATAGTGGGGTAGAAGAAATACTTGGTTTATCTAAGACCTTTTATGTAAATACACAAATTATGGATTGAAATATGAATAAAATAAACATCCGTTTCATAAATGTTTCTTCCCTAATGTCTACCACATCATCAAACAATCACCATATTTAGAAAAACAAATGATAGCTATTAAACTGAACATGACACCTCTATCAGCCATAAGTGTGAAGGTTAATAAATCAAGAAGTTACATTAAGTATTATTTCTGTCTGTTTTCATAAAACAGTCTTTTGATTAAGTCGAGGGGAACCCTGGGTCCCAACGTACCTTGGCCTCCAATGGGTCAAAGGCGGCACAAGTTGCACTACATTTTGTGAGTGAGATTGAAAAATTGAATTACAAAAAATGGAGATGAAAACATATTAAATGAATACATTATTTTTTTGTTAAATAGCAACCTGACTTTATTAGTTTGTAGTCAATCATACTCTAAATAAATTTATGTTTCACTTCCACGTAAGTTTAGGCAATTATTAAAATATTTCAATTTTTAGTTATGTAAACATTGTACTCGTACTCTGCATTGTTAAGCTAGTTTTCACGTCCGGATGTAACTCTAGGTGGCCAACGAAAATCAGCGCTCCGTTGTGGTTAACGCCACAGGGAAGCATAAATGCTGATTTGGCGATCTATTTGTCATCGCATGAAGTCCCTACCACGTTTTTTTTTACTTTTAATTTTGATCTTTTGTAGGTTTTTGGCATGTCAACTGATAATAAACGATTGTTTTTCTCTTACATTTTTTTTTTTTTAAATAATACACCCAACAGTCACATACATAGTTCTGACCCCACACTAGGATACAAGTCCTGTGTCGTGGGTATCAGAAACCACGAGAGACTTTTCGGTCTCACAAACACCCAGACCCGAAACAAATATTTGTGGATCACACAAACATTTGTCTCGGTGCGGAGATCGAACCCGCAGCCTCTCGTTTCGCAAGCTGGTGTCTAGCCAACTGCGCCACGGGGCTGTCAAATAAATTTAACACATGTAAAATAAATTTAACACTAAACGTACGGAACTAACAATTCACGCTCTAAAATTCCAATATTGTTTTATGTTAAATAAGAAATCGAGACGGAATATAAAAGAACACCGGAGCGCGCTATGAACGTGTAAGAACAAGTACTGAATAATAATTTGGGGTAACTTTTGCAAACTCATTAATAATATTACGATATTATATTCAGAAATTGTAGTTCAATGAAAGTTTCCCAATCGAGTGGGTTTGATTTATAGAACCCATTAAAATCAATTTGAAACAATGACTTACCAACTAGTCTTATTAGATGACAGAAAAGTGTTTATCATTTAAGCTGTTCAATAAAAAATAATAATGATGTTGCAGCTAGGGGCGTAAGGCCGCGCGCACATTGGACACGTTTTCGTACGAATTTTACTCGTGCGCAAACGTACGAACACGTACGAACGATCCCGACATTCCAAGTACTATGGGAGCGCGCAGACTGGGTGCGAGTAAGTCGTGCGTATACGTACGTGTAGTTTAGACGTCCGAAAACAATCCGAACTCGTTGGGATTTTACAAATCATTCGTACGTTTTGACATAAGAAATGGACGTAGAAAAATTAATTAACCTGACACTGCTCATTTGACTTATAAAAAACGTATACAGTGTGCGCACTCAATTCGTACGACCACGATCGTACGTATACCGTACGACACGAATTCGTGTCCAAAGTGCGCGCGGCCTAATTCTTACTTAATAGCGTATTAATAGCGTAATATGTCCTTTTGTTTTTCTGTGTAGAGGAAAAATGTGTTGATGATTAACTTACCTCTGTCCAAAAGATGAACAACAATGCGGGCACAGTCGCTCGTGATTTGGAATCCTAGTAGAGGAACATGTAGAGCCAGGGATGTGAGAGCCAGCCCCCTTTTCGTTTCCCAAATTATGAGGGTCTTGTCTTCCGCACCTAAAAGAATTTTAACACGTAACAATGTAAACAATTTAGTTTGTGATTGATCGAATAGACAGAAATATCGGAAAAAAAATAAAAAAAAAAACTGCTTATTGCGAATTTGTATTTTTTTTTAAATTTTCAGGCTATAAAACAGTAACCGAAGTTTACACTCAACTGATTAAGAAGCAGTACATATGATTCAATTCATCACTTTCAATTTATTTTTTTACTTGAATTTAATTATTGTTGATTTGAAAATTAAGTCTAGTTCCCACACTTAAAAAATAGTAATATAAATTGTTCAATATTTGTATGACAACTCATGTAAGATGAAAGCTATTCTAGTTACAGATAGGGCACTTTATATACGTTTCCTAGAAATAATAAAGGATCAGTATCAATGATATTTTTATACAAAAAAAACTTACTACATACATACATAACCTCATGCCTGTATTCCCCGAAGGGGTAGACAGAGGTGCATGCCTGCACCCACATTTCGCCTGGTGTGTACCAGTCCCACGTAATAGGGGGCGAGCCTAATGCCGTTTTTCGGGCACATTTCCAGACTCCGTGCTGCTACTGAGAATTTCCTAATGGAAAAATCAATAACACTGCTCGACCCGGGAATCGAACCCAGGACCTCTAGATCGCACGGCACATACTTGTGCCGCGAGACCACGAGGCAGTCTACTAAGAATACTACTACCACTAAGAACTTACTAGAGACGGCAATAGTTCCATCGCCGGTGACTTTAACGCAGGTGACCTTCCCGAGATGTCCAGACAGGAGGTGCAGGTCCGTGCCAGTGTTGATATCCCACACGATAAGGTTACAGTCCCAAGATCCAGACACTATTTGCGTCTTGTTCGTTATAGAGACAGCCACACACGTCACTATGTCCGAGTGACCGACTAGCACCTAAGAACAATATTGTTTTTTGCAAATACATTTAACTGCACGAAGAATCATATTTTAGAAAGAATATGCGTACACTTTGTTAAGCTCTCGGTTTTTGATTGCGAATTTTATGCTTAGCAAATCATATCGGATACTGATCTTGTACGTAAGTAAGCAGTGGTAATTTACTAGTAAAGTTTTAAGTAAATGAGCATCAGTATTCTGTACTGCGCCAGGCAGTTCATAAATTGAAAAGTCACTCATACTTTTAAAAAGTAAGACTCAAACATTAGATCTATTTTCTCGAGATATAAAGGTCTTCAGCGTAAAACTTAACAAAAGCTTAAAAACATTTTTATTGCATAATCTCAGTTTCAAAAAAAAAAGCGATGAAATAATTATAATTATATGATAATATAAAAATAGTTATCATGTAACATTGCATTAGTCTACAATAGTAATATACATCATAAACATAGTTATCTCAAAATATCAGATATTAAATATCTCATATTAATATTTTTGATTATAACAATCCATTGTAAGACAAACTATCAAAGCAGTTGAGTGAACATATTATAATAAGATTTCAAAGCTTTGGTCCATAGAGTCGTTATTAAATCGGCGAATTATTTAAAATGAAAAAGATCATAGAGTTCATAGTTATGGCAATAAAAATATTTTATGATTACATCAAAAAATATTTTTTCTAAAGGTTATATTCTAGTCAATTTATTGCTTAAATGACGACAGAGCGTTACTGCGGATACTACGGTGGTGTGCACAGTGCACACAATTTATAAAAATTACACATAATTTACTCTAAACCCAATAATATAATTGTCAATTTATTAATTTACATAGTTCCAAAAAGTGTTGCGTTGTTTTATTTAATGGTTTTAAATGCTGTTATCATTTTTATAATAAAGACTAACTATAACAGAACTAATCAAGAATTTTTAAACTATTTCTTTTTAATATATATAGCTTTAGTACTATTAAGCAGTCTTTTGGCAAACAGCTTCATACTTCTCCCATAGATTCAGTTTGGTACACTAACCTGCGACAGCTTCCCTCCATCAAGTTTCCAGACTTTGAGTGACATGTCCATGCTGCCAGTGACGACGTGCTGGGAGTCAGCGGTGAGGGCGAAGCACGTTATACGTTCAGCGTGAGAGACCGAGCGGCGGTCTTCTGCGTTGTCTCCGCCTGCCAGCGACCAGATGCGGACCGAGTTGTCCCCGTCGGAGAGGACCTGAACGAACGAAATACGGGACTTAATTCCTTCATATATATTTTTTCCTGTTTAATAAAGGGCTATGCTATGTCGATGTATTGAATATTATGGGCTGAAATTGTATATTGCTGTAACATTAATTTGTTAGTTAAGATATTTTTCATGTTTATTATCTATGGTGATGATAATTGCGATGTAAAGGGAATATGATCTAAGAAGAAATATTTATTATCTTTTATTTGAAACTCTACACTACCATACAACAATATACCAGGGTAGGTTAATATGGTATGTTTTACAACTTTACCGGAATCTTCGCAGCATCAAACGTCTTAGCAAAAGTTGGGGACTCCCAACTGACTATCTAAGCTAAAATTAGGTACTATCTAAGCTAACAGGAAAATACTATTAAATGATCACATTTAATCGGCATTTTTTGGCCGGTTTGTCGCGGTCGGTCCTTTGATCACCATGATATTAGTCCCCCAAACTTCTTCACAAGTAAGGTGAAGAGGTTTTCGGCCGGCATGATTGTGTCGACCAACGGGAGATCATCATCTCTCGCTGGTGGGCACTTTTTCTGGACTCCATTACACTTACCATCAGGTGCAATGGGGTCACTTTTCCGTGCCAGTGTAAAAAAAAAAACATTTTTTTAACAAGAAACTCACGGCAAACTTCATATTGAGGGTGACATCGATGCTCGCCGACGGTCCAGTAGTGGAGTGTAGAACTATCCCCGAGTCCACAAGCCACACATGTACGTTTCTAGCCCTGTCGCCAGACATAGCGCGTCTGCCGTCAGACATCATTAGCAGCGTCTGCAGGGCCGACGTGTGACCCTGGCGGAAGGAAATTAGTTTGCGTAATGTTTTTATGGCGGCCGGTTTAATTGGATCGTTTAGTTGTAATGGCTGTAAATGTGTTTGTGTAAATGCTGAAGCGGGACGAATGATTAAATATTTAATTTTTGAATGGGTGTTTTTAGATAAAAATACGGGTGCACTCCGGGCGTGCCGGCAGAAGTGAAAACTTCAACATTGACGTTGTGCATTTTTGAATCTTTTGGAATGGTCAGGGAATAATTGCGCACGAATTGCTTTATTTATCAGTATAAAAGTACTATCATTTACGTGGTAAAATACAATATTTATTGCGCTAACAGACATGACAATTTATATTACATAATGCGTCTTACGCATTTTCGATTACGGTCACGAGATCTGACGCGAGTTCAAAATTTTTACTCATCCCAAAAAAGTGCACAGCGCCGCTAAAGAAGTTTTCACTTAAAAAATACTTATTTGTTAAATAAAGTTGCAGATCATAAATAAAACTAAGTCCTCATAACGTCTTATAATGCATTTAATATTAACTTAGCAAATAGATATCAAAATAAAATAACTCTATGAACTAAACGAAAGACTAAGAACCGTCACGCCTATAGACATGTGCCGAGTAGGCTACATTGAGATACACGTGAAAAGATTATAAGATTTAGGTCACACAACCTAATTGCTATTATCTGTACGTAGTGAAACACATAAATGATAGTCTAGGTGTCGCCGTTGGTAAGTATTCCGCTTATAACAAGTGGCCCTGGGTTCGATTTTCATACCGAGATAAATGGTTACATGAATCACGGCTCAAATTTCAGAAACTTTTTAGGACCCGAAAAGTCTCACGTGATTTTTGATACACTATACTCGTATCTTACCGTCAGGTCAAAACTACGTGAATGGCTGTTTTTAATGAAATCAGAACAAAAATATTGATAATAAAAAATAATACAAAATAAGTGAATGATGTAAATAACAGTATTGCTATTGATTAACCGGCCAGACCTTGATTCTCATTATAGTATTCACATTTATATAACTTTTACAAATTTTAATCACCAAATAACCAATCACTAATTTCGACAAGACAAGTACCGGCCGAAATAGCTCAGTTGGGAGAGCGTTAGACTGAAGATCTAAAGGTCCCCGGTTCAATCCCGGGTTTCGGCATCTCTTTTTGTTTTTTATTTTTACGTGTAACACATTTAAACGGTAATTCCTCCATTGATATTATAAATAATTGTGGCCTAAAATGTGTTGAACGAAACTACACGAATAATTAAATTAATTTAAAACTGTATGTAACGTCATATTCAAATCATCAATCATTATAGCTCTTGGATGTCCTTATGAATAATTAATAGCTAAATAATGAATAACTTATAATAAATACAATTGATAAATAATAATCAATAAAATTATAATATTATTAATATTTTGTTTATGTAGCTCAGTTGAGCAGAGGCCAAAAATGTGGGTTACATTCTCCAAAATGACACAAATGTTTTCTATTATATATTTAAAAAACGAAAATAATTGAAAAATATTTTTTAATACTACAAAAAAATTACCGCGCTTATACCTATTGTACTAATGTTTATTGCAGGACGGTCCAAATAGTGTCAACCGGCAAGTGTCATTACCATTACCTCTCACTAGTGACCGCAATTTTGATGGCCTGATTCTGACCTCATATAATATAATATGCAAACTGCTCCCAGGCACATTCAATTTAGGTTTCAGTGTTTGTGTGTGTGTGAAATGTTTAGAAAAAGTGTAAGACTGTATTTTGTACTTAGGGACTGTTCAAGTATTACGTATGCACTCTGGGGGGGGGAGGTCTTTGCTTTGCTTATTTTGGATGACTTGGGGGGGGGGGGGGGGGGTGATTACGTCATCGGTAGTTAAATCTATTTTCTTATTTTTAAAATTATAATTATAACATTATTATATTTAAAAAAACAATACATTAATAAAAAAATGTTTACGTAAGCATGGGGGAAGGGAGTAAGAGCTTTGCTTACTTTTGCTGACAAGGGGGATGGGGGGAGGGTGAATAATTGTATTAAATCTGCTTGCGTAATACTTGAACGGTCCCTTATTATTATTACTTCTAATTCAAATACCCCACTAAAAATATCAACCTACCTTATAAGTCAAAGAAGGCGAGTTGTCAGCCAGTTGCCAGACAACCACTGTCCTGTCCTCAGATCCGCTGAGTACAATCAGGTTGTTTGGGGAGAAAGTGACGCAGGTCACGTGACCTATGTGGCCACTCAATGTCGCTTGGAGGCGGTGGGTGGAGAGCTGCCACACGCGGACCAGCCCGCGGGCACACCCACTCGCGGCCAACTGACCGTCCCGGGATACTTCCAGACAGCTTATAGGGATGAGCTCGCTCTGCTCAGCCTGTGTGAAATGGGAAGATTAGTCAGTGTGAGTTAATCTATATTACTCGACTTCACAATTGAAAGGTTATTCCAACACGATATCAGAATAAGTAGTCGCTGTATAAATTAAAAATCGTCAATAGCGTTTTGTATAGTATTGTGTATATCGCGTATCATATGACCTGAGATCACTTATTTGATGCTTTGTATGTCTATATATTAGAGAATAAAGGATAATTCTTACTAATATGTTTATGTTGCGTCTTCGTCAAATACCTACATCTCTCTTTTTTTTTTCTCGAGGGGAAAACTGTTGTATGGCTCTACTTCCCGCCAGCCCTGGGGGAGGGGGGCGAGAAGCGTATGTCGGGGTCACCGGTCTTCCAGTTTGTAACAAAAAGTATTAACCACCTTGATAATAATACAAAGCTTACTTGTAGTAAAGTAATATTAGTCTTCGATTTGGTCTGACGTCTTTTCATTTGCTTGGTTGGTCGGAAGTTGGTCAAATTGTCTTCAGTATGGAATGAGTAGATTGTGACCCTGTTGCCACCTAAAAAAATATCTACATTAGAATTTGTTTTCAAAACGTTAAAACTAAAGCATACATTAATTCAAACAGATTTTTCACTCGGTAAAAATAGATCTAACAAGTAAGATCATTCATCGATACTATTTTTAAAAACATGTTGAAATTTGAATTTTACGAAACAATTCAATTGCACGTAATGCTGGCGAACTTAATACTCCTTTGTACCTTTATATATTAAGAGGAATTTTATTATTGAAATCTGACAATACATAAAACTAGAATATGAAGAGCTGTTCTTTAAAATCTCTTTATGTGAAGAATTCCAATATTGAAGTGCTTTCAGTGTATATAGGATTGAATAGATTTATATTCTTTCAGCAACCTAAATTTAGGACTTTTTACTATCGTTAACATTATAGTAATGTATTGTATATAAATTGCAGGTGTTTGTTAAATTTATTTCTTCTATAATACTTTCACAATATTCTGACCTTCAACCTACGAACCACTGGTACAATAATAACATTAATTGAATAGTTATAAATTGGAAACTTTCTACATTTGTACCTGTCGTAAATTTACATCGACACAAAAATATGTACCTATAAAGAAAAATCGTTTCCTACTTCTGCAGTTGAAATCTATCATTAAAGCCCCCTTGTTATTCTTTTGGTATTCATTTACATATTACAGTTTATTTAATATTTTTGTATTGTTGGTTATGTATCATCATCATCATCATCAGCCCAAATACGTCCCACTGTTGGGCACGGGCCTCCTCTACAACTAAGAGGGTTTAGGCCTTAGTCCACCACGCTGGCCTAGTGCGGGTTGGCGGACTACACACCTAAGAAATTCCTAAGAACTTTTTAGGTGTGCAGGTTTTATCACGATGTTTTCCTTCACCGTTAAAGCAAGTGATAATTCATTGTGAATACACACATAACTTCGAAAAGTCAGAGGTGTGTGCCTGGGGTTTGAACTTGCGACCGCCGAAATTCTCGACCGCGCCCCTAATCCTCGAGGCCATCACTGCTTATTATGGTTGGTTATGTATACAATATACAAATATACATACATATTATATTGTGTACACGCTATCATCCTATTTTTCTATTTAAATTTTACCATCATATGTACTATTATATTGTGTCAATGTGTACAAAAATGTATCATAACTAAGTAAAATAAATAAATATATTGAATTCTGCCCATCGTACCTGCAGCTAACAAGAAATGATCTCTGTCTGCGACGGCCAAAGCGGCGAGGTCATGTGCCGCCGCTAAGGTACGTAGAAGTTGAGCGGAGTGAAGACTGTACAAGTAGATTCGCTGATCTGCACAGCCCACAGCAGCGCGGGATGAATCGTGAGCCACGCAGAAACATTTTACCTATGAATGATAATAAACTAAAGCTTAAAAACATGCATACACTCAAAAGAAAAAGACTTGTATTACTTAAAATACGTTTCAACAGCTATTTTAAGTTTTGCGTCATGGAGGTCAAGTTTGTTGCCGTTTTTCGGGCTCAATTCAAGAGTCTATGCTGCTACTGAGAATCCTCTTATGGAAAAACCTATTACACGTACCCTGAAACCCGTACACTAATGACATTAGTACAAAACTATAAAAAGTAGTTGGAATAACTCTCGTCAATTGTACTTTTAATAAATCATTGCAATTCTCAAAATAAGTATGCAAGTAAACTTTTGTCATGAAATATCCTTCCTACAATTGATGTTATACTAATATTTGACACGTAACTTAATGTTTATGTTCATTAAAAATCATAAATAATAAAGAACTATAAAATTTGATCTTTCTCCCTACTTGTAAAAAATCTTTGAACAGTGTTTGGTTATTCAACAAATGTTTGTAATTACTTATGTGTTTTAAGAAAATGCTGATTTTGATAATTGTTTCATCAGCATATTCAATCTTATCTACGGTTATATAAACTCAGATCAGATCAGTGACAGTAATAGAGTTTTCCAGTTATATGAGCAGTAAGAATTGCTGATTCTGTGAAGCGCTTCTTCTCACGATATTTGGATCAAGGTCAGAGAACGATGCTCCGACGAACACCACTTTGCATTGAGCTGGCATTGAAGGTCAATCAATTCTAATACTGGGAATTAACTACACCGGATGAAGAGATAAAGCAAATGTTCAAACGTAGTTAATGATGGACGGATAGAATAATTTACATCTTTACGATTACATATTACAAACAAAATTAGTATTTTGTAATTGAATCAAATCGCTTGATTAGTTATATCATTAGAGATTTGAAGTTTTATTGTCTATACGAAGATTTTAATAGCAAGCAGTTCACTCGTTAGGAAGTAAATTATAGGTCAGCTATAACTAAAAATGACTAATTGAAAACAACAACAAAAAAAGTGGACAGTAGAAGTGAAAAGGCTGTTGATGATGATGATGATGATAACTGAAAGTAATAATGGAGGGCAAGTATAAAGATTGAAACGGGTGCGCAAATCTCATTTATGCACAGGCACATGACAGAGAAGTTGTTGGATTATGTTAAAATGTTGTTACATTAGGTACAGAATGTCAAAGTGAAAAGAACTCCTTTGTTGGTTCCATGGCATAAGTGTTCGGCGTGCAATAGAGGTATGGCGAGAATTTGTGTTGGCATACATCCTGCCTTTGTCTCGAGATCATCACACGAGAAACAAATAAATAAATACATTCAACAGTCACATAAGTAGTTCTGACCACACACTAAGATACAAGTCTTGTGTCGTGGGTGACAGAAACAACGAAAGAGTTCGGTCTCATTGACACCCAGACCCATGACAAATATTTGTGGATCACACAAATATTTGTCTCGGTGCGGGGATCGAACCCGTGGCCCCTCGTTTCGCAAACTCAAACTGGTGTTTAGCCAACTGCGCCACGGACGCTGACAAATGCTTTTCATTCTGGCTATCCTATGTACATGTACATACTATATATATTGTTCATGAAAATATGTAAATCGATACGCTCTCTTCCGCTAGCTAAGCATTAACAATGGTTACATAAACATTTATACAAAATTCCTCAAGTGTTAGAATCGAAGGGTTGGGGATCACTAAGTAGAAACCGTTTGAGAGTAATTTATTTCCTTTAGCAACGAACATGTAAGAGCTTAACCAATTTACTGATCCCCATTAGCTTCTAAGTAAAAGTGAGCCGAGATTCGACAGGTAACGTATTAGCTTTATGTATTATATTGGTATGTTGTATCTTGTAGCCTTCTATATTTTGGTAGAGGAGGAACAGTTTTTATAGATAAAATTGTTATTTTAAATCTGTTTTGACTAGGTAACAAAGCACAGTGTCATTATCTTTGTTTGTTTTATGTGGAATTAGTCAAAATGAATTTATATTGAATAGGACCTGCCATAGCATTTTCTGTCACATTGCACAATATTATAAAAAAGTGTTATTAGGTTCGGAGTTTCGAATTATGCCCGAAAAAACGGCAATAAGCCGCCAACGAGAAATAGTTGGAGAATAGAA
Source organism: Hemaris fuciformis (assembly GCA_907164795.1). NCBI lineage: Eukaryota > Metazoa > Arthropoda > Insecta > Lepidoptera > Sphingidae > Hemaris > Hemaris fuciformis. Next base: position 18,727,093 of record OU015432.1, on the reverse strand, counting down.
GCATAAGATAATATTGAATTTCTACTATCGAGAAAAAAAACACTTTAACTTCTTATAAGCTTATTGGCTATTATCCTAAGAAAGGTTTATGTGAAAATTACACGTATTTTATTTATGCTACAATGGCTAGCCATAAGCAGTGTTTTCGCCAATGACATTAAAAATATACGTAAGATAAAGTTTATAGGTTGTATAGAGGTAATAAAAAATAAGTTTTTATTGTCGCTTGTAAAGAAGTGGTTTAAGATAGCGTAAGCTATATAGCATAAGCGACGTAAAACAGTCCAGTGCCTATAATTTCGTGAGTTTCTTTGCATTTAACACGAGTTTATCCAAGATAATATAAGTTTTGGATCAACTGACTGAACATTATGGGTTATAGCGGTTTCCCCCGTAAACTTGTTTATGAAACAGCATCAACTGTACGAAATTAAGTTGAGATCACGATACTCACAGATTGAATTTAATAATATCGCTCAAAGTATGAAATAATTTTGTTTCCTTTACGCTTTCGGAAACCGTCATTTGATTATTAACTTGTATAAAAGCAACTTTTGCTCCTGAAAAGCTGTTTTGTGTCATAGTTGGGTGACGAAGTTTTGAATAAAAGGCTGTATTCACGGGATTAATTGCGAGCAACAAAGGAGCGTATTGTCCGTGCTGGAGTTAATTAAACGCCAACATTTGTTTAGTTATTCACAAAAAATCTCGCCTATTCTATAGGAGATTTATTGTTGTTAGCAAAATTGTATTTATAATAGTAATTATAACCAATGTAATTAACTAACATTGCAAAATTCACTGAGCCATGAAATTGACGAGAAGGATTGGAGTGGCGTGACAGGATTTAATAATAATGGTTCGGAATAATAGTGGCCATCCTATTGACGTTTAAGGAACATTTTTAAACTTCAAGCCACTACTAAGAATTTCTAAAGGGAAAAACTTGATAATACTGCCCGACCCGGGAATCCAACCCAAGAACTGTTTATGCACGTCGGATAATTATAATAATAATAAATACACCCAACAGTCACATACATAGTTCTGAACCCACACTAGGATACAAGTCCTGTGTTGTGGGTATCAGAAACTACGAGAGACTTTGCGGTCTCACAAACACCCAGACCCGAAACAAATATTTGTGGATCAAACAAATATTTGTCTCGGTGCGGGGATCGAACCCGCGGCCTCTCGTTTCGCCAGCTGGTATCTAGCCAACTGCGCCACGGGGCTGTCAAATTAAACTTAACATTAAAAACATGTAGATATTTACAATGGGTCTTAATCCCCACAATTTAATCAATCTTTTGTCACCACATGACGCTTGTGCGGGCTGCTAGTATGTATCATAATAAATCAGGTATCGTAAACAAAGTCTAGGACACCCAATATGCTTCCTACGTCTCAACTCATTGTTGCTTTGTTGATTTTATTCGAACTTTGGGACAAAGGATTTCAAAAGCGAACAAAGCAAATTAGAGACTTTCTTTTTCATCTTTTACGAGATACTTGACTTCTTATAAAAATACATTATTAATGTAATTGCGGTACTTTTTATCGCTATTTAAAACAAAATATAAAACCTTAAAAATAAGTTTAAAAAATCTATAACTAATTCATAATTAAATCTGACAGACCGAGAAAAAGGCTTTCTCTGCTATAAATTTGTAGTTTAAAAGGAATTAAATCCCTTTAATAAACAAAATCATGGTAAAAAATATTTTTGTCGACGATCGTTGAATCAGATTTATAACTCATTTTGTATGAGTTATATTTTTATACTCAAAATTTATTAAAATTTCAATGTTTTGGCATCATCAGCGAACTCAAAGAGAAGTGATGTCTCATAAAAAAGGCTTCCTATTATGATTTTGTATTCGCTATTTTCATGAAGCGCTTATATTGGTGTATTGATTTCAATAGCTGCTTTGTATGTAAGGGTAATTAGGAGAACACGAGACAGATCTCGTTAGTATTAATTGAGTGGGGTTTTCATGTTAGAGTAAAATACTGCTTGTATCTCTTGTTTTTCTTTGAATATTACATATCTTAATGACAATAATATGATTTACCTTGTATCAAAACGAAATTAAACAAATCATCACAAAAAAATTACCGCCTTCTTTGTATAGACATCTATACTATTGATTCCTTCTCTATTAACGTAGTGAAGTCGTTGCAGTTGTAAAAAAATCTAATCTATTGCTTCATAGGAAACCAAATCTACGTCACAATTAACTTCAAAATTGTAATTGACAATTTCCAACCCACTTACCTTAGCCTTGTGCCTCTTGAGCATGTGTAAGTATGTTCCAGTGATAAACGTCCTGAGATGCAGTTCGTACTCCCCTTGCAGCGTGATAAGGAACACGTTGTCATCTGTCACGTCCATGGCGTGTATCGGCGCGCCAGCTGACACGGTACTCAGCAGAGTGAAGTTGTCCACGTTCCACGTGCAAACTGTCCCGTCTTGGGAAGACGTGACTAGTATCTCACCGTCCAGGAGAATCTTCAGACCTGTTACCGGACCTCTGTGATGGTCTAGTTTCGTTATCTGTGAGGGATTACCTTAGATTAATAACAAATCTCCTGTGATGTCTTGAACTGCAAAAATGTGTCTAAAGTAATTCTTGGTCTTATTTCATCATCAGCCCATATAACAAATACTGAAAAACAGAATAATAAATATTTAAGGTGGCTCTCATACATCATCATCAGTATGGACTGATACGTCCCACTGCTGGGCACGGGCCTCCTTTACAACTGTGAGGCTTTAGGTCTTAGTCCACCACGCTGGCCTAGTGTGGGTTGGCGGGCTACACACCTAAGAACTTTTAGGTGTGCAGGTTTCATCACGGTGTTTTCCTTCACCGTTAAAGTAAGTGATAATTCATTGTGAATACACACATAACTTCGAAAAGTCAGAGGTGTGTGCCTGGTGTTTGAAACCGCGACCGCCGAGATTCTCGACCGCGCGCATAAACCTCGAGGCCACTATTTGGTCTTATTTTCCACTTAATAAATGTTGTATGAATAAGTAAACTGTAAAAGCGGGATGAATAATAATATTAAAGTGCAGATCTGTACAACTTAGAAGTCAATTGCTAATCACATATGGCAAAAGGAAAAGATAACAATGCTGAGTACAGACATATACATAAGAAAATACACGATACACACCAATGCTCCGTCGACGAGCGATGTAACAATTACTGCGGAATCTTCTCCCCCGCTGATGACGAGTGATCGATTCACAATCGCTGCCACACACAATACCGGCGCTATATGCTCCCTACGAAACGTGTACAGGTTTTATTTTGCATTAAAATGTATGTGTTGAATTCATAACGAACGTTCATTGTTTACCTCCCAATACATTTTACTATTAATAAATAAATGCATGCCCAAATTACACTTTGACATTTAATTATTTTTGTCGTATTTTGTGAACCATATGACATCAACCACAGCGGTATAATGTATTTCATATTCATATTTTATAATCAATATTATATTTCAAATAAATATTTATTATTGAACGTCAAAAATAATATTTTATACCTACATATATTTGTGTGTTTATTTCCTATCCTATAACTTACAATATTTTAGTCTTCACAGCTAGAGTGTGCAGATCCCATACAATTACGCTAGTATCTTCCGAACCGGTGAGCAGGTACTGTGATTCTCTTGTCACACACATGCACAGTATTCTGCCCGAGTGACCTGTAATAATTGAATCCGATAGAATATTGATCATAGCATGAAGGTAATATACGCCCGGAAACATTGTAGGTAGGCAAGATGTAAAGCTTGTGATACGAGTAGTTTACGAAGGAATATATCTTCTGGATCAATTCTGTGTATTTATAAACTGTTTATTACAAAGTCAACAGTTGCTTCGGTCACATTCCAGAGAGAAGAAACTGCTTTCAGTTTATTGTAGCTTTGAAACACTTTTAGTGAATTCAAAGACCACCAAAATCGTGGATGTATTTTATGAAGCCAAGTCCTTATTCATTATGAACATAAATGTTTCTTAAATAATAGCGAGGAAACAAAGGTTGACGATAAAGGCGAACATCGTGGTAGAGCAACAATATTAATTGTATCATTTACCCAGAACACAAGGGCTATAATCAACTCATGCAGTGAGTTTTTGAATAAGACTATGTCAGCTGGTGTTAAACTACAGTTTCTTATTTATTAAAAGTTTTATGAATTTTCTCCTTCAACTTTTCTTCTTCCGATAGAGTAAGTAAGTAAGTAACTAAGTAATGTTCTTAATACCATTAATATCATTACATGAGTAGTTTTCATACTTCAACATTTTTCGTATACGATGTGACTGCAGTGCAAATGATAGTAACGATAATGCTTTTTAAATAGAATATTAATTAGCTAAGGACGACCTACCAAAACAGGATAACATTTGCTGAAAAGCTTCTTAGGAGGAAAGAAAAACCATTACATTGCCATGTTTAGCTAGAAAAAAAATGTTCATTCTTACAATGACTTAGGCTTATTCCATCGAAAAAAATCTTTGAACGAATGTACCTGTTGGATAAGAGTTATCCCTAGGTACCTTTTTGTAGGTTACATAGGCAGGTGGCTGGACATACTACAAAGGAAGATATATTATCTCACTGTGTTCGACTTGACCGATATCAAAATTGGCTCGGTATCCGACCTTTTTCAAAACCCACCTTTCTTAATGCCTTCAAAGGATTTATTCGTTTATGATTCTGTTAAAGAGCAAAATTGAAAATTATATAATTCCGTATTATAATTAAATTTTATGGTGCAATTCAATAATAATTAAATTATATTTTAATATGGGTAGGTATTATCAAAGACGGGAACACAAACATTTCTGGGGAAACGGTCGCGGATTTTACGGCCCTTCTAAGTTTTCTGAAGTACAAATTTTTTATATTGGCACATTAACGTAACTAAAACACCCTTGAAAGTACGTTCAGTCCATTACAAATAGTGTTGTTGACTACAACAAACAAACGTCTAAGATCGTAGTTTATTTCCCGATACAGTTATGATCTAGTTACAATAATGTATGAAACTTTATGTGTCAATAAAACGAAAGGGTAGAATATAGTAGAGTAGGAAAGAATATTTTAATTTGCAAAATTGATCGTGTTTCTATCAAGGGAATCAATAGGAAACAGTTGAATGGGTTTTCATATCAAAATCAACATAAATGAATCCAATACCGGCCGCGGCTTTAAATGCTCCATTTATTTAATTAAAAGTCATATAAATGGATCCAGCCAATTTCCTACTGATGGCTCGTTTAGTTTGAGCTTTAATTTAAATGCGATGATTTTTTTTATGATTACATAGTAGGTATTGGTTACGTATACTATTGAATTGAATTTAACAAAGAAGTGGGCAAGTGCTTTTTTAAATTTTAGTAATGTTTATGATTAACATAAGTCTATTTCCTTTTAGGTAGTATATTCATAACTAGTAGTTCATAAATTATTACATCAGGTAAGGTAATATCACCAGTAGTTGACCACTTAAGGACACAGAAATTTCTTTTTTAATGTCTAACTTTAATCATCATTCGAATTCAATGAGTGTTTTGTTTTGTTAACTCTGTGCAAGTCTTTTAACGAAACGAGCTAGTATTTTTTCTTGTACAATGGTGGCATTCAAGTAAAAAAATGAAAATAAAACTTAATATAAGAGATTTAGTAGTTGACCACCTAAAAACTAGTAGTTGACCATGTTTTGCATCAGTAGTTGACCATTCAGATTTTTTAATTATTTGTTAAATAAGAAGGCAAATTAAGACAACTTTGCGTTTTATTTGAAATATAATAACAATAACATCCCCCGCTCGTTAATAAATGTTCTGGCCATTTCCACAATCGACCATTTGCTTTCATCGATGATATTGTAGCTGTTTTTTTTTTTTATAGCTTTAAGTACTTTTCCGGGATAAAAGTTATTATCGTACTTCATCATCATCATCATCATCATCAGCCCATATACGTCCCACTGTTGGGCACGGGCCTACTCTACAATTGAGAGGGTTTAGGCCTTAGTCCATCACGCTGGCTTAGTGCGGGTTGGCGGACTTAACACCTAAGAAATTCCTAAGAACTTTTAGGTGTGCAGGTTTCATCGCGATGTTTTCCTTCACCGTTAAAGTGCGTGATAATTCTTTATCAATACACACATATGCAACTTCGAAAAGTCAGTCATGTGTGCCTGGGGTTTGAACCTGCGACCGTCGAGATTCTCGACCGCGTGCCTAAGCCTCAAGGCCGTACTTAAATATGACAAATTCACCATTTACTTTTTGCCGAGGCTTTTGTCAGATTCTTAATCAGACAACAGTAGTTGAAAGTTTACGCATATTTTCAAGCATATCGTTAGGACCTATGATGTCAAATTGATCTAGAGTGGTTTCAAATATGTCATCAGCAATGCTAATTGCTGGTGATCCTGGGATCGTCACTAGCACTAGTTCGTCACCAACTGTAATATGTACCGCAGTTGCTGATGGTTCCATTGTGGTTTCCAAAACACCATCATTATTGTGAGAGGATTTTTTTTAGCCGTTCTTATGGGTGTTTTATGAAGACGAACGACATTTACTGCTGAGAGCATTGCAGCTTCAGTATAATTTAGGAATGTACCCCTTTTCCCAGACATCTACAAGGTGAAAATTTGGTTTTAGTAACTAATCGTACCTTACAATAAAGGTGGTCAACTACTAAATAAAATTAAGTTAGTGTAAAAGTAAATAAAATAGTTAATTCTAATTGATGATGCCCTTCATATATTATTCCGTACAGTACATTTACATGATACAGAAATTCATCAGAAGTTGACCATCCTGGTCAATTACTAGAAAATCATGCTAAAACGGAATCAGTAGTGGACCACCCCCACATCTCAATCTTGTAAACAAATTTTCGTATTTTAAATACCCTGTTACCTCAATTAATCCCTAACGAATAAGAAAAGCAAAACACTTATCATCAACAAGGTGACAAAGTTGTTAATATTTAACTTCAAACTTTTTCAATCCTTAAGAAAATTATGACAAAAAAACGAATAATAGATTTACGGTGCGTCAATCAACAAACAACTGGAGGCTATTTTGAATATTTGAAAATAATGGAGTCGTAGTTTGCGCGCTTCGTAGACCACATGACAGCACTGACTACTCAATATGGAATTAGTTTAAAAATATGCCGCGAATTCTTATTTTATCAGTTTATGTGCATTGGTGGTCAACTACAGGTACATGGTCAACTACTAGTGCCATTACCTTAAGCCATTTCGTGTCAAAAACGTTACATAAATTAACTTCCAACTAAAGTAGAAAACATTGTAATAAAACGAGAGAGCCTGCCAGTGGAATACAAATGGCCGTTGTCGCGTGCAATTTGTATACGACGCGGTGACATGTACCGCCATTTGTCATATGCAGTGGCTAGGATTACAGCCATAAAGGTGATGCCAAACAACGTTAATCTCTGTTGCAGCTACTTCAATTTAAAAGGTAATGTTGCTTTTATAAAACAACATGTAAAGCGGAAGTCAAATACCGACTTCGATTTATATTATACTATTTTTATATGTCGGAGCAGGAGAGGCTTTGAAGTGTCTATAAGATGTGTGACGTCACAACTGTTGGTTTTTGGTGATAACTCATACTTTGAGTTTTCTTTAGTAAACTTTCACAATTACTGACGAGGCAGATAGCCATGTATCGTTATGAATAGCAGTGACATCGTTATTACTGGAGGATCCATTTTGAGAAGTAATTTCAACAATCAACTTCAATCAAAGTTCCTTTTATTATCCTATAAATCGGATGTTTGCTGTCCGCGCGTAGACCGATGAATGCTCCGCTCCGCTGCAGCGAGCGGCCTTTTATAGAATAGTGGGGGCAATCGACACCGCAGAGGGGCGACCGCCCGTGAGTCATTCTTGTTTATGCAAGAGCGATGACGTAGCTCTCAGTATATGGTTTTAAGCCGTTATATATATTCTCTTTGAAATGGTTTAATCTGTTAATGATTTTGATTTTAAGAGAAAGACTGCATTGTTTTTTTGTTTTTTAATGCAATTGTTTTCGCCTCTACTTGTAATGTATAACGCATGTAAAATATTAAATGAAGGAGTGTTCAATTTTAGAGCTTATTATTCCCTGTTGAATGAAGTAACAGTGTCAGGAAATCTCTTTATAAGTTTGAATTTTTCTTCTTTATCTATAGCTTCGAATTTCCGTATTTTTTCTTACATTTTTTGATTCACTTGAAAGTTGTCCACAAGAGCTCCTTTCATGTATGAGAGCTGCCAATTAGCCGCAGACTAGTGAAATGTAAACCAACCTAACTAGCTCATAAAAATATATTAAGATCGTTGAGAAATAAGTAAGCACAAAAAAAGCATAACCTCAGTTTGCACAAAACAAAGAAAGTTATGTTTTAAATACCCTTCATTTAGTTCAATCAAAAAGCTAACAAGGGGAAATAGCAGTTTATGAAAAACAATAATCAATAATGCGATTATCCGAGGCGGTGACACGTGTCAATGGAGACCACTGAACGTAAGCCATAATAAATTTACGCGGAATTAATCCGTTGCGGGCACTTTTGGCGCTGTAATGCTGTATTGGTTTCCAATTTGATTTTTTACTTAATCGTCTAGTAACATTAAATGATTGGATTGGATTGTATAATAGGTACAACCCTAGACATACGAGTGTCTTTAATATAGATTTATTTAATCGATTTGATTAGTTTCAAAAACAATAGTGCAATTTTTTTTCACAAAAAGTTGATAATCACCAAATTTAATTCTTTTTAAGTTATATTTCAAAGCTTATTTTGTCAATAGAAATCAAGGTGTATGGTGCATCGTGGCCTAAGAATATTCGTTAGAAACAAAGGATTAGGTTCAATGTTTTGTTTTGTTGAGCATGGAAGCATGTTGCTAACATTGAAAATGATTTTTAAATTAGTTAGGTCATGAACGCCGCAGTGTTTCAAAAACAACCAAGCTACAACGAATGCGTATAAGATACAGGAGTACGTGCTACGTTCAGTTCAAGCGATGTTCGTCACCTGGTTTCAGTACGACAAAAGCAATTCATGCGCTTCCGAGAGCTTCAATACACAATAGCTAGTTTGATAATGCATGAGACCTGAGTGTTCTGGAGTGATAAAGCATAATTGAGATCAAAGATGAAATACAAAATACAAAGTGGATATATCGCGCTGAGACAAAGGTCCTTTGATGGTTTTATTAGTTTATTCATTAACCTACATGATTTACTCATTCAGACTTATTTGTTTTCATATTTTTTATTTACCTATCTACTCGTCTTACAAGGAAATAGCTGCGAGTCCTGGAACTCCGCGAATCTCGGGGGGACACTAAGTTACTTGCACAAAGAAATTAATAGGAGTTGGAAACTTATAATGGCCTTGTTAACTATGTTTGATTGTATACGTTATTTTACAAAGTATCATTTATAGGAAAATAGGGTCGATTGGTTGTATGTACTCGTAATGTATTGGTACAGTTTATTTTAGTAAAGATGATAATTTTTGTTTCTGTTTTCGTGTTACATATATTGTTTTTTCTTAGAAGTTTTGTTTTGTTTAGGATTTAATTATTATAAATGTGAGTTATTGTTTACTATTACATGGCCGAAATTGTATACGCCATTAATTGGCATTATTTGAATAATACGAATAACATATATTTTTTAAAACATAACAATAGGTTGTAGGTGTAGGTATGTTTATTAATCAACAGATAAATAAGGTTGTAAATGAAATAAGTAGGCATTTTGTTTACTTCGCTCGTATTATACTTTCGTACTCGTCTTTAGCCTGATATCGATCCATTTAAATAGCACAGTTTTTAATCTTTATACCACTATCTAAATTTCAGCACTATTTTTCGTCTGAAATTCATTTCATACTCATAAAAGTACAACGATAGATTTAGGTTTAGATAATGTATAGGATCGAGCCTTAAAGTTCAACATTTGTTGCTTTTAAAACTCCATAATGAAATGACAGTGTTTGTTAGCATTGTGATAATAATGTTTTCAATTTAATTTGTGATAGCCACTTGTAGCGGGACGAGTGATAAGTTTGTGTTATGACGTGTTGGAAGATTGGTTAAACCCCTGCTCGGTAATGTATTGTTGACGCAGCTAACTATGAGCAAGGGTACAGACGTCCCTTTGCGGCTGAAAATGAACTAAAACTTGCTGAGTCATGGAAACTCCGCTTTTAATGTTAGCTGTTGTTATATTTATAATTTAGACAAGGTTTACTTAGGCTCTTGGAAGTTATTTTTGGTAAGTAAACTGTGTATTTTCGTATATTCGAAATTGTAAGGGTCTCTGAGGAGAGTGAGTTTCAAATTGATTAACTGTGGCATGATTATTAATATGATTTTTAAAAGCTTATATTTGGAAATTGTTTGCAATACATAAATAACTAGCTAATCACAATGCCATAGAGGGGTAGTCATCAGTGTAAGTGATACGTGCAGGCTGGTAAGTGGATGTAACATGTATATTAGGCCATTTTTTAAAAGTATTTTATACTATGCGATCTAGAGGTCCTGGGTTCGATTCCCGGGTCGGGCAAAGTGTTATTGGGTTTTTCCATTAGGAAATTCTTAGTAACAGCACGGAGTCTGGAAACGTGCCCGAAAAACGGCAATAGGCTCGCCCCCTATTACGTGGGACTGATATGATATGACTGACTGACTGACGCCCCTTGGCGAAATGTGGGTGCAGAAATGCACCTCTGCCTACCTCTTCGGGGAATACAGGCGTGAGTTTATGTATGTATGTATGTATTTCATACTAGGTAACGGAAAAAGTAATGAGAATTTTATGGATCTAATTATGTATTTTGCAAATTTATTTTTCTTCTAAAGACCCTTGACAAGCAGAATAGCACAATTAGTTCGCCTGCGACAAGATTTGAAATGTGCCCGGACCACGCCAATTAAAATACACCTCTGCATGCATGTATCAACTGCGTTACTAATTACACTGTTGACAATACTGAAAACAAAAGACAACCGATAAACTGACCTTTGAAAGTGTGCACTTTGGAGTTGGACATGATGTGCCAGAGCTGTGGGTCGCCGGCAGAGGGCGCGAGCACGAGGTGTTGTCCCGAGGGAGCGAGCTGCAGCAGCCGCGCGCCCGCCCCCGCCCCCGCCGCGCCCGCTGACACCACGCGGACTGTCGACGCTATGGGCGGGTGTAGCCTGTACAAACAACCAACATTGTAAAGGCCCGTAAGAATTCCCTCCGTACGACCGCTAAAGCAGTGGTCGCTCGCGCGTTCTTTTCAAATGCGAGATTGCAGCTGTATGGCTCTCACGTTTCGCTATCGTCACCGTCCATATTATGGACACTTCCAATGACCTTGTCTTTACGGGATCGCTTAGATCTCCACATTCAGATGGTTGAGAATTTCCGAAAGGAATAACCCAATAACACTTTGCCCAACCCGGGAATTGAACCCGGAACCTCTAGATAAGCACAGCACAGCATACAGTAGGCACAAAGGTATATAGTATGTAAGTACTAATTATAATCATTTAATACGTCGGAAATATTGTGTAACCAACAGGAATTATGTATAATCGTTTGTGTAAACTATCATTTCATACCTATTTCAGTTAATATTATATCGGTAAAAAGCAATAAAGTCAACCAATAAAAGGTAAAAGTGTAACTAACAAAATCCATTATTATTTCAACATAATTACATCGGTGGCTGGCAGGGGCAGTGAGCTCTATCAACAACAAACTACTTGAAATATAGACGAGGATTAGCAGGTGCGATCAGGGCGGCCCATTCTACCCCCAAGTGCCTTTCGAGGGTTGTTCTAATTGAATAAAACAGAACAACGGTATTAGGAGTATTGATCTGTTACTACTTTTGTTTGGGTTATGAGTTTTATTAATAGTTCGTTTTATTCGCGAGTTGTGTTTTTGATTACTTCCTGGTGGTCTCAAGGCGCAATAATGTGCCGTGAAATTTAGAGGTCCTGGGTTTGATTCCCGGTCCGGCAAGGTGTTATTGGATTCCAATCCATTAGGAAATTGTCAGGCCCGACTCCTATTTAGTGGGACTGATACATTCCTGGCGAAATGTGGGCGCAGATATGCACCTCTGCCTAACCCTTCGTACAGGCTTGAGGCAATGTATGTCGTGTTTTTGGTTTTTGACAACGTCATATAAATTGTCATGATCGAGAATTCCTAGGTTAGAACCCTGAATAGTGTTCCATTTTTTGTTAGCGTGGGTATTTTAGGGAATAATATATGTCGGAGATGTGCAATAGGATTACCCTCAGGCATCTATCTACGTAGGACAAAATTTATGTAACACAGCGGTGTAATAAAGGTGTAGAAAAATGTATTTACCTATCTCTCAGGACGGTAAGGTAAATGTACAAACCAGTGGTGGTATTTCCATAGAAGCCCAAAAGCGTTACACGTTAATTTGTAATGTCTAGTTTATAATTGTTTATTATGGGGTCAAGATATTCTCATTTATATGTCAAATTGCTTTTGTTAAATAAAGATTTAAAGCTTAAAAATTATTATTCGGAATTTTAAAGGGCAAACTGGGCTTTTGGGCTTCTATGGAAGTACCGCCACTGGTACAAACGTATATTTCGAATTTAATTTACTGTATAGATGTACGAAATAAGCTAATAATAAAGAAGCAACTACACAGGCGTCTTCTAGGTTTTATTATCAATCTTATTAAGTTTAGCTGGGGGGTCTATTTCTAAAGTATCAGTTAATTGACTTCGTGTCTCAACTACTTTGAAACGGAAAATTGAGAGTTTCTACTTTTGTTACAGCTATAGAACTGTCCTGCATTCACCTTAATCTGGGATCTTCTGATTCTACTTCAGAAGACAAACGTGCCTTCGATCTAATTGGATTATTTCTAATTTTATTATCTAAATGGATTATTATTTTAAGTACATACATACATACATAAACTCACGCCTGTATACCCCGAAGGGGTAGGCAGAGGTGCATTTCTGCACCCACATTTCGCCAGGTATGTATCAGTCCCACGTAATAGGGGGCGAGCCTATTGCCGTTTTTCGGGCACATTTCCAGACTCCGGGCTTTTACTGAGAAATTCCTAATGGAAAAACCCAATAAAACTTTGCCCGACTCGGGAATCGAACCCAGGACCTCTAGATCCCACGGCACATACTTGTATCGCGAGACCACGAGGCAGTCATTTTAAGTAATGATGCAATTGCACGACAATAAGCTCGCCTCCCTTCCCCCCTCTCCATTATGTGACAGTTAAAACTACAATGAAATAAATAAACAGTGAAAT